>OY755041.1:86004166-87256340 GCA_963576565.1 Aspidapion aeneum | reverse complement strand
AAGAGAAAGAGAAAGAGAAAGAGAAAGCCAAAGAGAGTGAGAGAGAGAGAGAAAGAGAGAGCAGAATGAAGAGATTGTTAGTAACGATAATGCCGAATTTAATTGAATGCCAAAATATTAGAAAAGAAGATTTTTGAATTTTGAAAACGAACCAGAACAATTTGTCTTATAGCCGGTTCCCTCGACGATAAATGTTGCAAACTAAGGTCACTTTACAACCTTATATAGTAACCTTATTGCAAACGACATGATAAATAAAACTTTTTGCTAGCACAATACAATGTTAAACATTGAATGTTTCTCTTTCAACCATGCTCTAGGTGTTACAATTTTTAAAAGGAAATAAAGTGTGTACGATTCTTCAACAACAACAAATTGAGCTAAGTTTGGGAATAGACATGCTATTGTTTGATCTCATAATTCGATACATTCTACAGCTATTGTTCTACAAGGCTTGAGTGTCTGTACTGTTATAATACCTGTAGAATTTTTAATCGTTCTTTCTTCGATAGTTTTTAACTGCTTATCTAAGGCCATTACAAACTATTAGAATGCGAAAACGGTTTGAAAGTTTTTTCCCATAATATCAGTGTTGGTCACATTTACATAAACTAAATGTTTGTCATTTGATCAGCTCATTCTTATCATTTTTAATTCTTTGGCGATTATCTGATGAAATTTTATAAAAATTTGCAGAACTTCTAATTATCAATAAAATAGAAGCAAGAGTAGAAAAATCCGTACCTAATATCTCTCTCTAAGTTTCGTTTTCACGACAATTTTCCTCAAGTTCAAGTTTCGTTATTGGTCTTCTTCATCAGGGGCACAATTGGAAGCAGGCTAGGAGATGCTTAGTCCCCCAAAACTGATAGTTAGCCCCCCAAAACTGATAATTAGCCCCCAAAACAAAATAAGCACCCCCAACATTTTGAAGCTTACCCAAATGTTTGCATTTATATTATATTCTCTAAATTATTTTGTTTTAACAAAAATTTTCTTATTTGACGTCATCTTTTCCAACAAATACCAATTTTTCAAAAAGTACGGAGGTGCCATTTCATCAAAAAAAAAAACTAGTGTGCATACGTCATATCTGGGTACTTACCTAGCTTTAGTTTATTTGTTAAAAACATTGCGATTTAGCAAAAAAAATGTTATAATAAAATTTCTTAATTAGGCCTTTAATTTTTTTCTAACACAACAAGCACAAAAGAACACGACCGCCTTGTTTAAAAACTGAAAAATTTCTAAACTGAAATAATAAAACTGGACAAGCAGCAAAGTCATAGGAACTACAAAAATTTTAATTCCGGGTACAACCGATAACTAGTCAAAGGACAATGTAAATTTCGCTAAGAAGTTTAAATTTTAGCCTACAGAGAACACTGGCCTTATTAAGCGCATGGTCCTATTTGGGACAGCTACCTTATTGAACAACAATTTGACAAAAAACCATTTAAAAAAAATTGCATGCGGTGCCATTTTTTCGTTTCCACATAAACAAAAATTTACAACGCAATTTTTCTGCATTGCAATTTTTTCCTGTGTCTTGAGGTGTTTTAAGTATTCTTACCGAGCCCCCCACTTACCTGATATTTTGCATTATCGTAGGTCAAACCCCCCCAAAATCGAGCTCAAAAGGTCCCGGGTAGTTGCGCTCCTGTTCTTTCCACATTTCCAAATCCTTGCATTTTGCCTCCATTGAAAATCATACCGTTTTGCATGTTGAACTAGTAGAGCGACTCATTTCTGCAAAAGCATGTCATTTTTAGACTCATAATAAATTTCCAAGCGTCGTAATTTGTTAGCCTTCCGATCGTTTACATCAACGCTTATCATAATTTGTCAAAATTTATCAAGGCGACGACATCATTTCGGCCCCTTGTGTGCACCGCATCCACGGCCGGGTTTAAGGCGGGGCATCCTGGGCGATAGGACCGGGACCCCTAAGTATTCAGATGTCCTAAAAATTATTTTTTTTTTAGATTTTCTCGAAAACTAATAACTTATGAGACTATAAATATGCGCAATCATTCGGTCGGTTGATTTTTTCTTACCCTATATTTAAATTGCTTTAAAATGTTGATAGTTTGTGGTATTAAGCTTCTATCCCCACTTGTACAAAACAGTATGCACTTAAATTTAGTTTTTGTTATTTAAACTTAAACGACTTTAATAAAAGGGGACAAAGTTGATATAGCCACACCACCACGCCCTGCCACTGCCAATTTACCACTATACGATAAAATAAAATAAAGTAAATAACAAAAAAAATAAATTCTGTGTAGAAACAACATTAAAATATGGGCAAATGCGTAGGGGGGATCAGTTGAATTATATTTCAACAAGGGATATCTGGTTGTAAATTTATTAATTAATAAGTGAGTACCTTTAGAGAGTGGATAAACTATCAATGGTTTTTCTAGACACTGATATAATCTAACCTAGTATATTCATGTGACTTTCTTTATTGCCCCTGTTCCTCACTCCGGTGAACCGGTCCTGAAATCGCTTCCATGAACCGACCGTTCTTTTGATTAATAGTAAAATAATAGAGGGTTATATTAGGGCTTCGGTTCCTGCCTATATGGAGTTGCTACTCATTACCTTTAGAGAGTAAAGAAACTATCAATGATTTTTCTAGACACTGATATAATCGAACCTAATATATTCATGTGACTTTCTTTAATACCCCTGTTCCTCACACCCTTTAACCGGGCCTGATATCGCTTCCATTAACCGACCGTTTTTTTGATTAATGGTAAAATAATAGACGGTTATATTAGGGCTCATATGCCTCTATGGAGTGAGGAGACATCATTAGTCATGTAGAAGGCGACTTTTTAAGCTGGCATGGCATGTGCGTTTGGAAGTTACCATTAATATACTTGCGGGGTTACAATGTCAAATGTTTAAACAATATGAAAACAAATAGGATAAAGTAACAGATAATTGTAATTTCATGTAAATTGGTGAGAGTTTTTTAGAAATGTCTCAGAATGTTTATTCGATGAGAGGGCCCGAATCATTTAGAAAACAATAAAAAATCTTTTGTTCACAACATTTATGTACATTTGAGAGAAAGTTTCTAGTTTTGCTGCTAAATAAAGTTATTAATATGGTTATTTTAGTTCTACTAAAACAATTATATTTATCGTGCGCCAAATACAAAATTATATTTGTTGTTTAACAGTATTTTATGGAGCAGAGATAAAAAAGAATGTAAAATTTAACATATATGAAACAATGGTGAAAAGCACGCTGTTGTATAGAATAGAGACTTGTCGCGTAACAGAAAAATACAAAAATGTCGTAATGGATGTAATAAGAAGATCACTGAGAATATCTAAAACAAATCATATAAGAAATGAGATCATAAAAAAAGGATTGGAAACGAGGGAAGCATAACGGATGACATGTAACCACAGAATGGCAACCAATAGGGCGCAGATAAAGAGGGCGTCCTAAACTGGAATGGCAACAGGCAATCGAAAGATCAATAGGACAAAAAAAACAAAAGAAGATGATTGTCAGGATCGAAGGAGGTGGAGAATAGGCGTCGGACATCGTAGAAAAACCTTCTAAAGAGACATAGTAGTAGTAGTAAAATACAAAAATATGCGAGTTTCTATCTGTTATTCGAAAGAAAAATCATGTGGTATAATCAGTTTAAAATTAACCTATTGTTCACCCTTGTTACTGCTTCTATATCTATTTACTCCATGGTCAAAGAGCTAGACTTAGAATAGCCTCATATTTCATTAACCCGGCGTTGGTACACCTATTTTTCCTAACATGGATGGTACACCCGGGTATGACATACCCACTTACCATTTCGCATTTAAAGTTAACAGTAGACATAAAATAGGATGGTTGTGTTTCAATTCTTTTAACCTTTTTGACGTTGAAAAAAAAATACATTAGTTATGTAGCGTTAGATACTAAAATGCATTTTTAGGTAACAAGGGCATCTAAAAATTAAAAATATATTTTTTTAAAATAGCGTAAAAAATGTTGCGTTTGTGAGTAATTTAGAACCAAAATTTATTTATTTCGAAGATAATACATAGGAAAATAGAAAAAATATAAAAAATATTTGACTAAATATTTTCAAACAGGAAAATCCAGGGGCGTACTTTAATATAAAAAAACAAAGAAATTCTTACTTAGAACTAAAAAATACTTTTTAAATAGAAACAAAATTTTGGATTTCCATAATCTTTATTTATTTTAAACACGACGTTTCGGTTAGTAAGTATCTCTAGCCGTTTTCAAGTGTAAACTAAACAATCTAGTCTATAGGCTACTACTTATACTACTTGGTGGGCAGTCAGATGTGACGGCCCGCCCTCTTTTTTAATCCTAAGACGCTTGGTTTCCATGTGTTTGGTATGTCCGTGCTTGGTTGACTAAAAATTTCTTGATTCTGCATTATAAACGCAGCTTCAATAAACTTTCGTTTTCGCCAATGCGACTCCTTATGCCATACTTCAGCTTCTGACCACTGAATCCTGTGATCATTTGACCATGCATGATCCGCTAAACCGGATTTTTCAATACCCCTAATTGGGTATGTTTTAGATGTTCATTTAATCTAACCTGAAGAGGGCGTGTCGTTTCACCTATATATCGCTGTCCCGGCAAAACAATGACGCAAATGCAAAAATATGATTTTTACAGGAGAGGCGAAAAACAGAAATAAATTCCTTATTATAACGTTTAAATAAAGTGAAGAAAATGCATTGGGATGAAAGTAGTAGGATTATTAACTAAATATAGATAGTTTTACCATATAGGTGGATTAATTTTGAAACTAATGATATAATTAAGTCAAAATGTCAAAATTTTGCAATTGCGTCATTGTTTTGCTGGGACGGCGATATGATTTACCACACTCACAGGGGATGCTGCGTCTTATGTTTTCTGAAATCCCTTGAAGATATGCCAATTGAATGCCAATAAGACCCAACGGATTATTATTTTGGGAATTTGCTACAAAAAATGTTACGCGGCTGGTACACCCGGGTATCACATGCCCGACGCAAGTTTACCTCCTAGCACCAGAGGCAGATTGATACTAAACCCGCTTTTTCAGTGGTCCGCGATTAGAATAAGTGTTGCTTGAGAGTAGGTGGAGGGGCAAGCTTGAAGCGCTGCGAATTCCTAAGTTTTGTTGGTTTTTCTCAATCCCGGGTATTGGGTATGTCATACCCAAATGTACCAAAGCCGGGTTAATAAATTTACAATTGTTTTGAAACTTTCTCTAAAATAAATAAGTGAGTTCAAAATACGTTTCGTTTTGATTTTATACTAATGAGGTTGAAAATTTTTTGGATTTTAATAACTTTGTTGAAATTAAAAAAATGCAACAATCTTTTAAAATATTTCATAAAAATATAAGAAGTATAAATAAAAATATTGATGAACTTCTGGTCAATCTCTCACAATTGCAAAATCCGCTAGATTGCATTATCTTGACCGAAACGTTTATGGTATATGATAAATCCCAATTTTTTTTGGAAAATTATGACTTCTTATATAGTGAAGGAGATGAAAAATGACGGTGTCGCTATCTATATTAAAAACTCTTTAAGTTACTCCTTTAAAACCATAAAATTAGATAGATGCAAAGCCCTTGAACTACAAATCAATAACTTTGATAAAAAAATACTCATCACTGCAGTATATAAAACCCCTGCTCAGGACTCTAATGAATTTGTCTTAGCCCTTAATAACTATTTAGAAAACACTAAACAAATAGTCTCAGATATGCATTTTATTGTGGGTGATCTAAATATTGACCTTCTCGGAGGGGATGAAGTGAGCCAAGATCTTTTAAATATCCTATATACAAATAATTTTGAGTCGTTAGTCAACAAAATCACTAGACCAGCATCTAAAACATGCTTAGACCATATTCATGTAAAGTGTCGTAACCAATCTCTATTCAAAAATATCTTGCCAGTAATAATTAAAAGTACCATCACAGACCATTACTTAACTACAGTTTTAACACCTTTAGAAATACAATCGACTGGAAACTCACACTCATCTTATGAAATTTTAAACGAGAAAAAACTTAAACGGTGTATGGAACAAATAAATTGGAAAGAATTTTATAAAATAAAAGAAGTAAATGCTATGACCAACTACTTTCTGGACACAATAACAAAAAATATTAAAGAATCTTCAACAATAATAAAAACGTCTCGGAAAGCACACAAACGTAAACCATGGATTACCCAGGGCTTAGTAAAATCAGTCAACAAAAAACACACAACTTAACCTATTACTTAAAAATGCTAAAGTCAACTATTTTAAATCAAAAATAGCAGCTAATCAAACTTGCTCCAAAACCTTATGGAATACAGTTAAAGATATATATTGCAAATCAAAAATCAATGAAATTAACCAAGTTTCTGATAATAACAAAAAACTAACAGATCCTAAAGAAATTGCTAATTCATTTAATAAATATTTTGCTAATGTAGGGGCGAATTTAGCTAAACAAATACAAAAACCACAAAAAAATCCCCTAAAAAAGAGAAAAATTTTAAATCATAATTTTACTTTAAAACAAACAACGAAAACTAAAATAGAAAATATAATAAAAAAATTAAAAAATAAAAAGGCACCAGGATCTGATAAAGTAAAAACGGAAACCATAAAAAACATTGTTGAACACATAGCTGGCCCATTGGTACATATAATAAACACTTTCTTTAAAAACGGTATAGTGCCAAATAAGTTTAAAATTGCAACTATTAAACCAATTCATAAAGCAGGAGACAAAGATATTATGTCAAACTATAGGCCCATTTCCCTCATTTCTCACTTTGCCAAGATCTATGAGAAAGTTCTTAACGAAAGACTGCAAAAATATTTTAAAAAATACTCGATTATTTCTAAAAAACAGTTTGGGTTCCAAAAAGGAAAAACACACAAGATGCTATTGCATCTTTAACTACGAAAATATATGCGTCACTAGAGAGCGGTAAGCCTTCACTTTGTGTATTCCTTGATCTTGCGAAGGCGTTCGACACTGTGAGCCATTCTCAGTTGTTGGAGTCTTTGCGGGATCTGGGGGTAAGAGGGATATCATGGAGGCTCTTTCAATCCTATCTAACTAACAGAAAACAATATACAAGCATCAAAGGTCAGTTAAGTGGAGAGGAAGAAGTCCTTTTTGGTGTTCCTCAGGGAACAGTGATTGGCCCAACTCTTTTTATCCTCTATATTAATAGTATTCTTGAACAACCATTAGAAGGTGACGTGTTAAGTTTCTGCGATGACACAGTTATATTCTTTGTAGCAGATACGTGGGATCAATTAAAAACTTTAGCAGAAAAAAAATCTCAAAGAACTTTTCAAAATATTCGATCAAAAACTTTTAACAATAAACTATAAAAAAACTTACTTCATGCCCTTTTCTTGTAATAGCAGAGGCTTGCCAACCTTTGATACTCTTAACGTTAATAACATAAATTTAAAATCTACGAACACAATTAAATACTTAGGAGTGCACTTCGATCCTCATTTAAAGTGGGACATCCACACTAAAAAAGTTGCAAATACAATCCGGGTAATGCTTTTTAGAATTAAATATCTGAGAAAAATATTGGACATTAAACAACTAAAAATTTTATATTATTCTTTGGTCGAAAGCAGAATTCAATATGGAGTCCTAGCATGGGGTGGAGTATATGATGCACATATAAAAAAACTAAATACTGTCCAAAAGGGAATTTTAAAAATAATGTACTCAAAAAACTATCGGTACCCATCAAACTTAATATACAAAGAGTCAAAAGTATTTGATACTAGGCAAATGTTTTACTACCAGATTAGCTTGTACTGCTTTAAGAACAAAAATCTATTAAATATCCAAAACCATACTCATAATACTAGATATGTTTCTCAATACAAAATAAAGGAAAATAGAGCTCTTAAAAATATTGGCCAAAAACATCATATTTATCTCCTTCCAAAAGTTTTCAACCACTTTCCATTAGGACTTAAGAAATCTTTTATCGAAAATCAAATATCTTTCAAAAAATTTAAAAAATTCGTAAAAATTTTGCTTTTAGAGAAATCTCGCGAAGAAATTAATAATGTATTAAATTTGTAATCTTGGTTCTACTTTTAGGTTTAGTTTATATAGGTAATATTGTTTTTTTTTAAATGTTCTACTTAATGGGTGTAGTGTGTTGTATTTGATATGCTTGTATGGCAGAACACAAAATCCTAGCGCGACGTTTTTGTCTTTAGGAATGTGATTTGTTCTGGGAGCGTAACTCTTATAATGTGTTATATCTACACTGTAATTTGTAATTCCTGGAAATAAATTGAAAATTGAATATTAACTAGGTCAGATTATAACGAATTATCATCAAAAAATAATTTGTCCCGACTCTAATATAAAATGCGTTCAGAGAAATGGCGGCCGGAAACGCCTGTAGGGGGCGCGTGGGAGTCCGTCACGGCAAACTCGGACGGACCATAACTTATAGATACAATCTTCAAGAAAAAGCATATGCATATTATCTTTTTTACTTCAAATTTATTAATTGAAGAATGGTTTGGCGTTGTGCGACCAACATGCAAGGGGAGCTCGAGGGCAAAAAAACCAACAATTACAAAATACTTTAAGTAACAACATGTGTTGGTAAAAACAGTATATTTGGACCTAGTTTTGTAAAACGCATCCAACCCACACAAAGTGTGTTTTTGCAGAAAATTAGAAGATATATTTAATAATATTATATAATTCAAGATTAATAAATAGGTATTTCTTTTAATAGTAGATTTTGACCTTGAATCGCTAAGAGCATTTGGTCGCTTTATGCAAAATGAAGAATGGGTCAAAACATATCGAAAAATAGCGTTAGCTCTAATTTTACTATTATGTGGTTGGTCGCTTTCTGAAAAACTGCCCATTTAATACTAGATTTCTTCTTCAAGAGGCATTAAAACAACTGGTGGGGCTTGTTTAGTCTGATTAACCAGGGCTCTCCATTTTGCCAACTCTGGTACGATTCTTCGCGACCTTCTTATTCCCATATGCTTGTCATGTCATCCTCGACACCGTCTACCCACTAAGCACAAACTCGTAAAAAATATTATACAAATTTGTGTTCATACTAATAAGTCAACTTTTAACATAAAAAGAACATGTAGAAAATCCTACTAATAATAACTAAAATTTCATGTAAAAGCATTACAAAAAATATATTTATTATTAACGGTAAGAAAGCAACATTTAAATAACCATAATTTTATTAACATTAAAAATAATACCATCAATATATGGTTATTTTTATAATGCTTCTCCTAGACCTTATTTCTAACGTTGAATTTAAGATATATGAAGCTAACAAATGTTTTGTTTTTCTAACATTAAAAAAAATAAAACTATAGAGGACGCTGCTTTAGTTCCACTAACAGAACTGGCCATCTCCATTTTTAGTTGCGTTTTGCTGCGAGTTGATACGAGTCGCTAATAGAGATGCTTTGTTTTATTTTGATTAAAATGTTTATCTTAATTTCGGGGGGGAGGGGGGTCTGAGCCCCCGGGCCCCTCCATATATACGCCACTGCGGGCTGCCTACGGAAAAATACAAGAGAAACAAAATCTTTCTATGCCCGCTTAGCCACAAAAAATTGTTGAAAACTAATAACGTATTAGAAGTTCTTGCGGATACTGATTATCCTTACTCTCAGAATCAAATTTTTCCAAAATTTAAATAAACATATAAAAAAAATAATTTAAAAAAACCCAATTGTTACATTAATCTCTATTGAAAATGGACTGAACGCGCAGAACTAATTGAATTTAAAACTGTTATGATACGGCGATAACAATTTATTTTTAGAATCAAGCCGAATTTACACATCTAAAAATTCAAAAAGCTATTTTCTTTTCGTAATAAAAAACATACGATAGTAACGTTGATTATTTAAAGTTAAAAAAATTAAATACTAAATATCCGTCATAATATATAGAAGATTTTGTGCAAGAAAACCAAATTTAGTTAATTTTCAAAAATTAGAGAGCATACAAAATCTTGCAATAAAAATATACTTAAACAAACTATCTTTGTTAATGAATTGTGGATTTCTCTAGGGCATTGAGTAAATAATCCATATAAAGGAGCCACCGGCGAGCTTTATCATATTGAGGGGTAGATGAAATAAATTCGTCTGATACGCAATATTCAGAGACAACTACTATGATATAATGGCATTTGTATGATAGGCATGAACCTCGGAACTCGCACATGTAACTAAGTCGTACAGGCAGTCCCTGAATATTGCGTACCAGACGAATTTATTTCAGCGCCATCTGCCCCTCAATATGGTAAAGCTCGCTGTTGGGTATATACTCAATGTCCAGGGTGAAGTCCTTGAACCGTTGTGAAAGGAGAAGAAACGAAAAGTCCTGCTTACTTCAAAAATATTTTATTGTCTAATCACGACGCGTTTCGCGTTCTTTGTTAGTTACACATATCTAGATATAGATTTGTTTTCTTTTGTAAATAATATTTTATGATTTTACTTTGCTTTTGTCTTTTAGTACTTAAGTATTCCAAACCTGTGGAATAATTTCATAATTTATGTGATTTATTATTCACATTTGAAAATGATTTATTGTGACTGAACTAAATGCTAAACAATCGAATTTACATTCTATTTGTGATCATTATGGAATTCACAAACAGTTGACACGATCACATATTTCATAGAAACTGTTCCGCGAACTGACCTGACCAGTGGCGTAACAATCATAACGACCCTCGCTAATTTTTAAAATTTTAGGCATAGCTTATTTTAGTTTAGGGACTGTTGTACGGGTAGAATAATATGAGGCGCAAAGGAGATGGCTCAACTCAATCTATCTCCCTCTGTTTACAGCACTTTGGTCTTACTGGGTGGTTTTCATTTTTAGCAAATTTACCATGAACAAAATTTTAATATTACAAAAAAAACCGGTACTCGCCTGGTACGTTTAACAAAATCGACTCCAGCCCGTTCATAATTCACACCCTTTGATTGTGCTTCTATTGTTATCGCTGGACTCAAACAGGATGACTAGGCACGTTTTATACCCATTCTAGACCAAAAAAAAAACAGTGGCGTATTATTTACTCTTTTTGAATTTTTTAATAAAACTGTCTATAATTCCAATTTTAAAGATATACTGAATGGTTTTGGATTTTTGTAATTTTTAGAAAGTCAGTTAGTATTTTTTAGGTTTCTAGATTTGTACGCACTTACCTAATAAAATAGGTAGGTATCTATATATGTAATATAATAAGTATAAAAGTTTTGAAAAATATTTCTTTTGAGGAAAAAAAAGTATGGAGTTTTCCCTCAAAAAGAGGCTTAGGAGGAGTAAAATATAAAATAAATACCTAATTATGACGAATTAAAAAATTATAGCACGCCATTGGACAGAGAAAAATGCGCCTCATTTTATTCTGGCCGGACAATAAAATGCCATTTTTAAAAACTATAAAAGTAGATTTTTTTTTACGTTGTTTATTTTAAGCACCTATTACGAAAATACGATAGTCTTTTAATTTTTTTATTTAGTAAAGTAAGCCCAAAGCAATGCTTAAAATAGTAGTAGTGTTCAAACGCTATGTTTTCTTCGAAATATAAACTTTTCGGGTTTTTTGCGGGTCTTGTATATTGTTGATTTCGGTATTTTATTTATTGTGTAAATATTTTTGAGTACACGGTAAAAATTTTTGTCTACAATCAAAACACGTTCTTTTCTTGAAAAAATTGTTTTATTACCTTACAATAACTTGTTTTAAATTAAAATATTTCTTTTTAGTTCAACGCAGCGTTTAATCTTGAAATGAGACTTTATTTTTCTTCTTTTGTTTTGTTTCAGTACACTCCATTTTGTAAAAAAGCAAATTGTCTTCGTATAAGTAATATTTTGCTTCCAGAGAAAACGGTTTATAATAAAACAATTTCTGTTTCACATTAAAATAAAGAGGCAAGACATTTTTGTACTATATCAAGAAAATATTCTCTTGGTGAATAGGAAAGCACAAATTATTTCACTTCAAAGCAATTTGCTTTGATCTAAGACAATTTTTTTTACCGTGTATAATTTTCAACTAAAATCCATTTTCAATTGTGCTGAAAACCAAGGGTGTTTGTGCAATTTCGCAAAACACAAATTGACCTAAGATGAATTTCTTATTAAATTTATAAAATATATAAATTTTAGCTTTTCCTAAAATGATTGTTAATGTTATTATAATTTATGTACGAAAATTCGCAAAAAGCATTTTCAAAATTGATTTTGAAAATTTTTTAATTTTTGATAATTTTTCATCCAGATAAAAAGTTTGTAAAATATGAGGTTCGCATCGCAGATCGCAAAAAAATTAATCATCCCTCCCTATTGTCTTTTATTTATTGGTTTATAATCTACTATTTCTTAGTTACGCCAATGTGAATAATAAATTATGCAACACGGATGAATTCGATATTAATATTAATGTTTGAAAATATTCTAGTGTTTTATCCCTTGTCATCTTTAATATTATTTCGTGTTTTATGATTCTGTTGTTTTAAAATGCCCCGATTCAAGGAAGCATTGATGTAATGTATGCTAATGCAGTTTCAGATTTGAATAAATCCAGTTCTGTTGAATGACAATAATATGCATATAACAGTAATGATATGGTAATTATTATTAAAAAATATTGACACAAAAACTAACGAATAAAAAATATACATCAATAAGATTTTTCTAACTGTAAATTTTTGCAATTTTGAAAACATTTTGGGGTGGGGGAGATTAAAAAATGTAAATAGCGACTAATTTTTTTGTCTGATTTGTGTTCCTTTTAACTTTATCGACTATTAAATGAATGTATGAATGTACGGTAGTCGCGGTTAGCACCCTTAAAGGATTTAATAATTTAAATACTAGGGACTTATTGGAATACTCGTAAAACCTGACCTTATTTTAAAATCGGCAGTATTGTTACAGATTTACATATAATAAGCAGCTGCTTTCTTTCCAAATTAGGCCTTTGTGTATTTAAGAACCGGGTTTATTAGTGTCTGTATTTATTAAATGAAAGTTAGTGACTTTTTTTTTACTTTGGTATGTCCATTTTGAGAGGTTAGCTGTCGGATTTCTTTGAAAATCCGTCAAAATAAAGCCAACTCTAAAATAAAGTCAGGTTTTATTCCAATAAGTCCCTAGTATCCAAGGTCCCTAGAATTAATCTAGGGACCGTGCCTAATATCTAGTAAATAAATCCTAGTAGACATCAAATTAGATTTTGTGCCAGAAACTGGGGGGTGTAAACCTTTTTTTATCGACTATTTCGGGATGATGCCACACCAGGTACGGCCTTGCCATAATTACTACAAATATTTTTTTTTCCTGAACAAGATTTTTTTTGTAATTATGCAGGTAAATAGTTTTTTTGTGTTATTTTGTTATATAATACATAAATGTATCCATGACGGATCTGATACCTCCCTAGCTAGCCTATTAGCAAGCAAGTGAACTGAGTGAGTGAAAGTAGTTTTTTTGTAAATATCTCAGAAACGAGAGCTCCTACAAAGTTTTTGGATATTTCAGAAATTATTTCGAAAAATGTGGTCTTATATATTCCGAAAAACGCATATTGATACGATGCTTTATTAAAAAGTAATAACACATTTTCGACGTTTTCTAAAATTTGTAGAAAATAATACCTTCCATAGCAATTGCTGCGCGGGCTAGGAAGGTAAAAATGATAGATAATTAGTAAGTACTTTTAAAAAAAAACAACCACACTGCCTGCGCAAAATCTGAAAATTAATCTGACCCGACCTGAAGTCCCTAAAATAACCTACTCTACCCTAAACCTTTTATAATAAAGATTTTTTAAAAACATGGCACACTTCAAATTCAATCTGCCAAACATATAAAAGGAACACCAGGGGCAAGCGCGGAGTTAGAGGGGGTAACGTTATAATTACCCTCCCCCTAAAAAAAATATGCACTTTTAACTAATAAATAAAGAGCTCCCACCTCGAAAAAAATAGGTACACAAAAAAAAATTTCATCGACCATTACCCCCCCCCCTTCAAATGTTGAGCCAGATCCGCGCTTAACCTGAAGGATATCGTTTTTTTATGTGGAAGAAAACAAAGTTCTTTATTTTTGCGCAGGCAGTTTTGTGTTTCTCTCAGATACTAGGTTCTGGCTACTATAAAACATTTATTTACCATGTATTTCGGTAAAGAGGCCTTTGTTTGACATACATGTGAACTTTTGAAATTACAGCTTATAAGAAGAAAACAATAAAACATTTATTAAACTAAGTAATTTAAGCACTTATGAAGATCGTATTAAAGTATTGAGGCCAATAGCAATATTATACGGAGGGAAATCCAGAAATGAACATGTTTTCTGTACATGTTTATAAAACATTTCAACATTCGAAAGGTTTTCGTCTGCGATCTGTGTATATGCGTGTCTGTTTACGCAGTTCATAATACAAGCAGTTAAGATATAATCGTTCCCTGAATAAATACACGAACCAGGAATGCTTTCTGATTGACTTCCATTAATGTTTGATTTTTATGATTTAAAATATACAAAGAAAATTCAAACAAAATTCGAAAATTCTCATTAAATGATCTCATCGTCTAACGCATTGCGAATTGTGAACCGATTATTTTCAAAAAATTAAACTTGTTTTATTAGATACCCATTTATTTAGTTTATTTAGGTGCAATAACAGGGTTGTCCCTAAGTAGTACATTCCTTAATTACTCTAAAACACATCTAAAAATTAAAATAAGAAAATAATTTGTCAAAAGACGTTACACAAAAATAACATATTCACCGATCAAAAAGTGAGACAATATCGGTTCGTCGCATTTATTACACAATTTTATCAATCTTACGCTTAAGGGATGAATTGCTGCAGGTAAATATATCAATATCGATAAGTGACATTATTTTATTATCGATACTATTTTTTCCTATCTCTGTTTAGGTAAAATAGTCTGCTACCTCTGTTTCGACGTAACGGTGCAAACAAGTTCAAAAGCGATAGTAGTTTGGGACAGTTAATTTCGTTAGATAAAATTTTATGACCAAATCTTAACGTAAGCTTGTCTCTTCGATTGCTCGAATTTTCACCCTCTGTTTACGATTTTTTAAATAACTAGAACACGAGATATATAAGGGATCCTCAACACCAAATCAACATATCTTTCAAAATTTATAAATAATAAAAAATTGAAGCAGGCATACCTCAGAGTGTACTAGATTGCAATGATATTCCAAATCCAGAAACTTGTCATTTAGCATCATTTGCCGATGGTACTGGTTGATTGGCAGCAGAAAAGTTTGTTGAAGAATTAACAGAAGAATTACAGCACACAAACCGCCGCTGAGGTTCACGTTGTTCTGTGTGAATTTGCTAATCGTCCTTGTATTTTCTAAAGTTTAAATCTTCGTTTATGCAACTGTTGTTTTTAGGGATTTTACCAAAAGTTTTGTTTGTATATGTGCCAAATCGTACCAGCCATAGACGACAGTTTAACAGTTTTTCATTTAATCTCAAGTAAGTGAAACACTGAAATCAGTATTGCCACGAAAATAGGATCCATCACGTCAAACCCATGTTCAAATTATTTGTTTTAACAAGCTATTGATTTTGAGGTTAAGAAATCCGTGGTTAGATATATAAAAAAAATATGTGCTATGGGCGAGTTTTTTTATTCAACTGATTTTTGCCACCAGTGGCATCGGTTTTTTTAATAGGTGACAATTGGAATTCATCTGAATTTTCTTATTTTGTTCAAGAGTCCCTTAATAATTTTGCGACTTCCAAAATGATCAGCCTTAAGGGGAGAGAGACGATCAAATTTTAAGTCCGAAATTAACTACAGATCTTCCAAGATGTTCATCGCAACTTGCATCATGGCTTTTTCTCTATGTATGGAAAATTGGATTTCACATACCAAAACAAGCTGATCAAAAGTTTTTCCGGCGTCATAACTGTAGTAGTTTCTGTAAGACACCCTATATATAAGTCTGTTACTATTTAGACCCACGTCAACCTTACCCGTAATGGTTGCTGACATATTATTTCGCTGAAGAAGCTAAAAACCACTGCAGCATTTGTTTGAGGTTCTAGCCCCGCTTGGCAGCACTGTTGTTTGGACGCTCGAGCTTTCGAAGTCCGATCACTGCGGTGCCACCTTACTCCCTCGTTTATCCGCACACAAACCACCGCTGAGCTCCACCTTGTTCTGTGTGAATAAGCTGATCGTCCTTGTATTTTCTAAAGTTCAAATTTTCGTTTGTGCAACTTTTGTTTTTAGGGATTTTACCAGAAGTTTTGTTTGTATATGTGCCAAATTGTACCAGCCATAGACGACAGTTCAACAATTTCTCATTTAATCTCAAGTAAGTGTAACACTGAAATCAGTATTGCCACGAAAATAGGATCGACCACGTTAAACCCATGTTCAAGTAATTTGTTTTAACAAAAGTTGGCTATTGATTTGAGGTTAAGAAATCCGTGGTTAGATCATATAAAAAGAATATGTGCTATGGGCGCGTTTTTTTATTCAACAGATTTTTTCCATCAGTGGCATCTTTTTTTTAATACGTGACAAATGGAATTCATCTGAATTTTCTTCTTTTGTCCAAAAGAGTCCCTTAATAATTTTGCGACTTCAAATGATCAGCTTTAAGGGGAGAGAGACGACCAAATTCTAATACCAAAATTAACTACAGATCTTCCAAGATATTCATCGCAACTTTATTTACTACAACGCGAAAAACAAGACTTGGGTTAAGAACAAAAAAAAACAAATGATTTTGACGCTATTGACATTTATCATCGATGCCCTCAATTGGTGACTTGATGGAATTCATCAGATAAATTACGTACTTTAACAACTCGAGTGTTGTCATCGATGAGCTCAGTCAGCGCTGGAGAACTTACAAACTCGCCCTAATTTAAAAAAATCATTTGTCTGTTTAATGACTGCTTTGCACTAGCCAATAATTGCAAGAATAAAAATCAACTCTGCGTTAACCAAAACTGGAAAGAGATCATTATAGCCACGCACATTAATGTAGTTTTATAGCACAGTTAAAAGAACGGTTCCGCGCTTGATGAATGCAATTTTGCCGATAGGTGATGGAGAGGCATTCTTTCCTCGGAAATAAATCGAAAAATCCATATAAGATCCGAATAATCCGTTATATCTCTCTCTATAACGATGTCAGTAAATAAATCCCTTTTTAGATATAGAAACAGTAGTATTCGGTTTTGTTTATGACGATCGAGTATAATGGCGCAATATTCGAACGATTTAAAAAAGTATTAACGGCGATCGAACAGAACTTTAGGATAAAAAAAACTGTCAGAACAATTGATAAAACGATTAAATTTCCAGTAGCATTGGCATTTTCGAATGTTGAGACAGTATGCAAGGTCCTAAAAAGAAGAAAATCTGCCGAGCCTGTTAGCATTCCAGCTGAAGAAACCACGTGAAACCATTAACCCCATGCCTCACGAGTACACAAAGAACAAGGCAAAAATCACTGCATTAAGTAAAAGGTATTTCAATAAGTAGCACACCGATCTGAATATATGTATTGTATAACTAAGTAACCCAAAACTTAAGATTTCAAAATAAAAATATAGATGAAATAAATGAAACTCTGACAAGAGCTATGACCAAAGTAGAAAAAGAAAAAAAAAACTGATAAAAATGTTAGAAGAACTGGATACCGCAGCTAAAAATATAGCCTTGAGTATGAACTAGACTAAAACTAAAATCATAACCAACACAAATGAAAACATCACAATCAGAGAGAACCGAATCAAAGAAAATGGAACAATTGGAGAAATATATATACCTGGGACAAATTATTAAAATAAAAAAACACCAAACAGCTGAAATCAAGGGACGAGTAAGATTGACTTGGGCAGCATTCGGTAAATTAAGCTACATATTAAAAAATAAAAAAATATCCTCAGTTCCTCAAAACGAAAGTGTTTAACCAATGTATCAGTCCTGTACTTACCTATGGATCCCAGACCTGTACACTGACAAAATCAAACTTGGATAAGGTAACAAAAGTCAAAAGATCTATAAAAAGACAAATGTGACATGTATAGCTAACAGGTAGAAAAAGAAATAAATCGATAAGAAATTAAACAAAAGTAAAGGATGTCCTCAGGAGAAGTACCAAAATTAACATGGACATTTGCTGGTCGTAATATCAGACAGAAAGACGATTGATGGAACAAATTTAGTGTAAATGGGATACCTTGAGAAAATAAAAGAAGTCGGGAAGATTTGAAGAAACATGCGGGAACTAGATAGATGATCACGGCGACAGACAGAGAAGAGTGGAAGATATTGGGGGAGGCCTATGTCCAAAGATGGATTAAAGAAGGCTAAATAGATAGAGATAGATAAATATTGTATAACTAAAATTATTGAAAATAAAACAGCAAAATTGACAAAAGTTATTTATTTTGCATAGACAGAAAGTTATTTACACAAATCCCAGATTACCAAAAATGATAAACGTAAATACGAAAACATAATAGATACTGAAAACCGTTAGAAAAAACAATTGATAAGGAATTTTTAGTCTACAACCAACCTAAAGTGAGGTATTAAAGTACTTGGTTGAAACTGTAAATGTTCTGCATTAATATATTAAAAAACAAGATCTAATAACAAACTAGAAAAATTATAGATACATTAAGTAAAATCCAAAGTACTTGATTATGGCTTTGAACAACTACATAAGTTCCTCAGCAAACTCCTCACCCCGATCAAATTTTCCGGATGAGCCACTAGATCAATCATTAAATAGAATCATACAAAATTCAGTCAAAGTATTTGAATTCTGCAATATTTTTAAGACAATGCTACTTCTGCTAAGCAAGCTACTTGATATAGAAAAATCTCTTCTTTATTTAAAACCGAGTAAAAGCTCTTGCAGAATCAATACCTGTTTTTGTTAGTGACTCAGTAATACTTCTATAATAGTTCTGCAGGAAGAGATGATCCGGGCACGCTCTCGTTACTTTTTATTATTCGCAGAATTCATAAAAGCCCATAAAATAACTACGAGATAAGGTAAGGCAGCGATAATAATCATAAGTATTGGTATGGTTTACCGGGCATTACCCATTCTGCGGAAGCTGTTTCCCTGCTACTTACTGAAAATAGGCAAAACCCGCTCTTTCAAGATATAATATTCGATATTCGAGAAACAATAGTCGTAGTATGTGAACTTTGATCTTATGTAAAAATTTTATTGCATCTAATAACAAATCGTTGACTTTATTGCGGTTTTCATGGTTTTGCAGCTTTGCAGGTGCATCTTTTTTAAAACATTCAAATTTTTTTATTGTTCTTATCTGATGTGATGATGAAAACAGTGTTTACATATTATCAACTACTAAATATTCTTTTTGTTTCGTAATATGAGGATCCAGCTTCCAACAATTTAAGGGATCAAGAAAAACAATTATATTCAGTTTATGTAGAGATTTTAGGGCATTTAACAAATTGTTGATATTATTGTGGTGTCCACAGTTTTGTATCTTTGAAGAGGTACCTATTTGTTTTAAGACTTCGATTGTTTTTAGTGTTTATTTCATCATCGATATCTGCTGCAATGATCAGTGTTTGTCTCGGTTTCACTAACTAAATGTTTCACATGAAGCTTCTGTCAACAAAGATAAGATTTTTGTATACTAAAACATTTTTAAGAGACCTTGTTTATAAAAACTTTAAAACTAATAAAAATCTGTACCTCTACTAGTTAATATCGATCTAAAGTTACAAAGAATACACCCTGTGAATTTATTAAGAGACTAGTGATAAAGGCAAAAAGTTTTTAAATATAAAAGGAAATATACCAACTTTAACATTTTTAGTTTTCAAAGGGTTCCAATGGAATCACAAATTTTATTTCTTCAGAGAATTGGTCTCTTCAGTCTTTTTTGTAAGAGGGCTTTTACGAAATTATTGCTTTTGAACTTTTAATAATATTTTTTATGTTTTAACACAACTGAAATAATTTCAAACTGCTTCCTAATTGTTTATGGGTTATGGCGAGACTTTCAATAAAACCCGCCTGTATGAGATGTACTGCGTGGACTATAACAACGGATCACCTTTTGTTAGGTGATCCGTGCTATAACGTTAATAGTGAACTTATTAAATTTGCTTTTAAATTTCCTCTTCGACCTTTTAGTACCCTCGTGATCCATTTCCATGTCACGCTCATAAGACTGCGATTCCTTTAATTATAATTTGTAACCATAAAATTAACTTTCTCATATACACAATCAACGGAAACACTTTACCAACAGTTTTGTGTCAATATTTTTACACAATACAAACACCAATTAAAAATCTTTAAAGTTTAACACTTTTTTTTTACTTATCAATGTCACAAGAACCAGGAAAACAAAAGACTACAGATTTTAATGCATCATAATACAGGGTGTTTTAGAATTGTATTGCCAAAAGCCCAGGGTAGATTCCTCTCATAAAAATATGAAAAAAAGTTCATATGAACGTGTGTCCTAAAATGCCTCGTTTTAAAAATACAGGGTGTTAAATTTTTAGAAAAATCTGTTAAACCACTCTAGATACTTCATGTGAACTTTTTATCATATTTTCATGAGAGGTCTAGGACAACTGGGCGCCGCCAACTCGGCGCCGCCAACTGGGCGCCGCCAACTCGGCGCCGCCAACTGGGCGCCGGGCCAACTGGGCGCCGGGCCAACTGGGTGCCGGGCCAACTCGGCGCCGCCAACTGGGCGCCGGCCAACTCAGCGCCGGACTAAAAATTTGTTTTTGATAAAATGTGTAGATGAAAAATAAAATAATTTATTAATATAAAAACATCTTTAAAAAATCCTTTACTAACTAACTATCTATCAAATCTTGTGAAGCGTTTTTAACACACTTCCCATTATCCGATTTGGATGAAATTTGGTACACACGTAGTGGTCCCATGACAATACAACATTAAGAAAAAAATATCCTACCACCCCTACCCCCACCCCTTCTATAGAAAAATGTGTTTTTGACACACTTCCCGTTATCCGATTTGGATAAAATTTGGTATACACATAGTGGTCCGATAATAATACAACAATAAGAAAAAAATATCCTCCCACCCCTACCCCCACCCCCTTCCATAGAAAAATTTGTTTTTGACACACATCCCGTTATCCGATTTGGATGAAATTTGGTATACATATAGTGATCCGATGACAATACAATATTAAGAAAAAAATGTCCTCCCACCTTTACCCCCACCCCCTTTAATAGAAAAATGAGTTTTTGACACACTTCCCATTATCCGATTTGGATGAAATTTGGTATTCATATAGTGATCCAATGACAATACAACATTTAAAAAAAATATCCTTCCACCCCTACCCCCACCCCCTTCCATAGAAAATGCGTTTTTGACACCCTTCCCATAATCCGATTTGGATGAAATTTGGTATACATATAGTGATCCGATGACAATACAATATTAAGAAAAAATATCCTCCCACCTCTACCCCCACCTCCTTTCATAGAAAAATGAGTTTTTGACACACTTCCCATTATCCGATTTGGATGAAATTTGGTATTCACATAGTGATCCAATGATAATATAACATTTAAAAAAATATCCTCCCACCCCTACCCCCACCCCCTTCCATAGAAAATGCGTTTTTGACACCCTTCCCATTATCCGATTTGGATGAAATTTGGTATACATATAGTAGTCCGATGACAATACAACATTGAAAAAAAAAATCCTACCACTCCTAACCCCACCCTCATCTATAGAAAAATGCGTTTTTGATATACTTCCCATTATCCGATTTGGATGAAGTTTGGTATACATATAGTGATCCGATGACAATACAATATTAAGAAAAAATATCCTCCCACCTCTACCCCCACCCCCTTTCATAGAAAAATGAGTTTTTGACACACTTCCCATTATCCGATTTAGATGATTTTTTTAAAAAGAGTAAAAAATCATGTTTAGCGACGTTAAACACCACAAAGTTCTAAATTTGTTATAAATCGATCCTTAACCACTGCAATCTTTCAAGTTTGAGACAAGTCGGTTAGTAAATAAAAAATCTGCCATTTTTGATCCGCCATTTTGATTTTTTTAAGTTTGAGTAAAAAATTTTGTTAAATGACTTCAAGCAATGTAATATTTCAAGTTTGAGACAAATCGGTTAGTAAATAAAAAATCTGCCATTTTGGATCAGCCATTTTGATTTTTTTAAGTTTGAGTAAAAAATTTTGTTAAATGACCTCAAGCAATGTAATATTTCAAGTTTGAGACAAATCGGTTAGTAAATAAGAAAATCCGCCATTTTGGATCCGCCATTTTGATTTTTTTAAATTTGAGTAAAAAATTTTGTTAAATGACCTCAAGCAATGCAATATTTCAAGTTTGGGACAAATCGGTTAGTAAATAAGAAAAACCGCCATTTTGATTTTTTAAGTTTGAGTAAAAAATTTTCGTAAATGACCTGAAGCATTTTGATTTTTCGATCCGCCATTGCTGTAATAAAAAACGTAAATTGTAGTATTACCAGGTTACCAAACACTAGAACTGCCAAGATTCAACAGTCGACTTAATGGATTTAACTTTACTTAACAAAAACAGATTTCAAATAAATTAGTAAAAACATTTCTTTTAAGTCACAAGCTTTCATAAAATGCACTAAAAATTAAAAAATAATTTTCTAACATTCTAATATTATCATAATAATAAAAGCGATGGCCGACTGATGGAAATTTTGAGGATGTTAGCACGATAAGATATCCGTATCAATTAAATATTACTATTTGCAAGAATCAATCTAGCAGAAAAATGCAGAGGTAAATAAATAAAGAAGAGTTTATTCTGGATTATAATGAAATCGCTGATCGTAAGTTGTTTAGAAACTCATTTTTCTATTGGGGAAAGGAGAGGGTGGGGGTAGAGGTAGAAATATATTTTTTGTTTGGGCTGTATTGCCATCGGACCTTTATGCATATATCAAATTTTATAAAAGTTATTTGAAGTGAAGTGTGTCAAAAACGCATTTTTTATGGAAGAGGGTGGGGGGTAGGGGTGGGAGGACATTTTTTCATTATTGTTGTATTGTTATCGGACCACTATATGTATACCAAATTTCATCCAAATCGGATAATGGTAAGTGTGTCAAAAATGCATTTTTCTATAGATGAGGGTGGGGGTAGGAGTGGTAAGATTTTTTTTTCAATGTTGTATTGTCATTGGACCACTATATGTATACCAAATTTCATCCAAATCGGATAATGGGAAGGGTGTCAAAAACGCATTTTCCATGGAAGGGGGTGGGGGTAGGGGCGGGAGGATATTTTTTTAAATGTTGTATTGTCATCGGACCACTATGTGAATACCAAATTTCATCCAAATCGGATAATGGGAAGTGTGTAAAAAACTCATTTTTCTATGAAAGGGGGTGGGGGTAGAGGTGGGAGGATATTTTTTTCTTAATATTGTATTGTCATCGGATCACGATATGTATACCAAATTTCATCCAAATCGGATAACGGGATGTGTGTCAAAAACAAATTTTTCTATGGAAGGGGGTGGGGGGTAGGGGTGGGAGGATATTTTTTCTTATTGTTGTATTATCATCGGACCACTATGTGTATACCAAATTTTATCCAAATCGGATAACGGGAAGTGTGTCAAAAACACATTTTTCTATAGAAGGGGTGGGGGTAGGGGTGGGAGGACATTTTTTTCTTAATGTTGTATTGTCATCAGACCACTATGTGAATACCAAGTTTCAACCAAATCGGATAATGGGAAGTGTGTCAAAAACTCATTTTTCTATGAAAGGGGGTGGGGGTAGAGGTGGGAGGATATTTTTTTATTATATATGTATACCAAATTTCATCCAAATCGGATAACGGGATGTGTGTCAAAAACAAATTTTTCTATGGAAGGGGGTGGGGGTAGGGGTGGGAGGATATTTTTTTCTTATTGTTGTATTATTATCGGACCACTATGTGTATACCAAATTTTATCCAAATCGGATAACGGGAAGTGTGTCAAAAACACATTTTTCTATAGAAGGGGTGGGGGTAGGGGTGGGAGGATATTTTTTTCTTATTGTTGTATTATCATCGGACCACTATGTGTATACCAAATTTTATCCAAATCGGATAACGAGAAGTGTGTCAAAAACACATTTTTCTATAGAAGGGGTGGGGGTTGGGGTTGTTTGGATATTTTTTTATTAATGTTGTATTGTCATGGGACCACTACGTGTGTACCAAATTTCATCCAAATCGGATAATGGGAAGTGTGTCAAAAACGCTTCACAAGATTTGATAGATAGTTAGTTAGTTAGACAGAACATCTGAAGCTAAATAAAAGCTTGTAAATAATTGCGTAGGATTTTTTAAAGATGTTTTTATATAAATAATATATTTTATTTTTCATCTACACATTTCGTCAAAAAAAAATTTTTTAGTCCGGCGCCGAGTTGGCCGGCGCCCAGTTGGCGGCGCCGAGTTGGCCCGGCGCCAGTTGGCGGCGCCGAGTTGGCGGCGCCCAGTTGGCGGCGCCGAGTTGGCGGCGCCCAGTTGTCCCATTCCGGCTTGCGGTCGCCAATTTGGCTCATACATGTACTAAAATAAATTCAGGTATCTCGAGAACCCTGAATATAGGTCCTTTGCAAAGTCTTTAAAATACCTTTTGAATTAGTTACTACATAATATAATTTGTCCAAAAATAAACTCAAAATTAAAAAAAATATATAAAATAAAATCCAAAATTTTGAACCAGTTTTTTGATTTTTTTGTGGGTTAAGTAGTTCTCGAAACATTTGAATTTATTTTGAAACATGTTTAAGCCAATTTGGATTTTTTTTAATTTCAAAAATCTATTAAAAAAACTACTGATATGCGTAAAGCGTCGGAAAATACATACTTTTGGATCTCGACATTTATTTTTTTTTTAATAGGGGTTGTGTTATAATTCTTCCTGTGATCGGAATATATCCATATGTCCCGCTATATCTTTTTCTTTTGTTTTACGCGGCTTTGTGAAGGGGGAGGGGACTCGTCTTACCACTAGCACGGATCACCTAACAATGATCCGTGTCATTAGTGCTTAAGGTCCGGTAGCCCCGAGGGCCCCCCTAGGTTCGCCCAAGTTATTGTGATCACTAAAAAATGTTGCCGTCAAAAGGGCCTGTCCTTAAATTACGTAACGCTCTAAGGGGGGGGGGGGATTTGGCCTTGTGTTACACTTAATGTTTTTTAATGTGTTTTTTCTTGAAAATACTTTACTAGGGGTGAGGGGGGGGGTTCAAAAATCCTGAATTTTTACTTTACGTAATATAAGGACGTTCCCAAATTGAAAAATAGGAAGGTACTTAATTTTTTGTTAACATAAAGTAAAGCAGTTTCTTTCTCAAACTTGCCTAATAAGATATAATTTAACGCCACTTTACCCTAGCGTAACGCAAAGATTAGTATTTTGTTAATTTGAAAAAGTATAATACAAATTACGTCAGAATACGAAAAAAGCAAGCATTAGCAAATTACATATCCTCCATCTTAATAATCTTAATTTAAAATTGCTGGCCTCAGATTGGTGCTCATACGAAAAGCACCGTCCATGTTATTACGATATTATGTATGTGTATGTATAATAAGCAAGATTTATAATTTGTAAGTAACCGACACGTAGAATTAGTAAAAGAAAATGCTTGTAAAAGGAAAGAATGAGGCAAAAATGTCCATGATTTTAAGATAGTAAAATGTTAAATGTTTTACTCGTTTCCTCTCAAAATATTTTAAATCTAGTTAATAAATCTACAGACAGAAAAACTAAAAAAAATGGAATCCTCCAAATCCCCGCCTGAACAAAATGACGCGTCAGATTAAACGAAACAAAATCAATTAATATTGACTTTACCAATAAGAACATTAATCTTATTCCAGTAACAATAGACATCCATCCCATTTACCATATTCCAATCAGGCTAAAAACCTATGTATGACATGACACTTGACATAAAAATACGCTGGGAGGCACACGCAAAAAACTTTCGGTCGGAGGGACTTGAACTAAAATACAGAAAATTGTATCGGTTGATAGGAAAAAATTCAACATTGACCATATATTATAAGATTTTGTGTAAATATAAATAAGTGATCAAACCGCGCTGGACAATGAAAAGATTTGCAAAAAGTCACGAAAAAAGGCTACATAAAGCATGTCAATTGAAGCAATACAACTCTTAGATAATAATCGGCTAAAATGGGAATAAAAACAATAGATCCTGACGAGAGATTTGTAAGTTTTGATGTAGAAAATCTAATAAATGAGTCACTTAGTATCCTTAAAAACAAATCACAAACTGATGATACACTTCACGAGGGAACAGCGCTATCGGTGGAAGGCGTGATGGATCTGTTGGAGCTCTGTCTTCGTAACTCTTACTTTCAATAAAAAAAAGTTTTGCGCGCAAAATGATGACTTCTAATGGGTTCGCCTCTTTCGCCAGTGGTAGCAAACATATACGTGGAGTGATTGTGATCAACACAGCAAGTGTCAAGCCAAAAATATGGCCGGAAAATGATGACGAACTACAGAATTTTCTACACCATCTAAACGGTATTCGACCAACAATCAAGTGCACAATGGAAATTGAAAATAATTCTGACTAATTTTCACTAATTTTCTTAATCTCTTGTATGCTTTAGTTAGTGATAAGAAGTGAAATGCTGTTTCCTTTTCCACTTCGTACTTTGGGCATGTCCTATCTTATTTTATCTTTAGAGTAGTTAAGTGTCTATAAAGTGCACAGTATCCTAGGAGCTAATCAAGGTTTACTTCCCTTATTTCTCTGCCCAGAAACTAATAATTTATGATACTAAGCCTAAACTGTAATTAAATATATATTTTATTTTTTCTGAAATGAACCACGATTTATTCCAATAGCCTTATTTCGTCTTAATTTGTTAAGTGAATTTATTTTTCTTTTGTGAGGAAAGGTCCTGTTGTTTTCTCAGTTTATTTCTCTCCTATAATTAGGTATTAGACCATTGTCTTCCGTAATGATTTTTCTAGTACTCTTTTGTTCTCAGTCGTTTTAACATTTATCTCCTAAATGTAGGATTTCTCTAAGGTTTTAAATAGAAAGGAGTCAGAGACTTCTCTGGACGAATCCACCCTGAGTATTATTATTATTAAACACAACTGCTAATTAACCCAGGGTGAGGGCTCTCGACCCTATCCCCCAAACCTATGATTTTTTTAGATATTTTTCGCCGATTTTATAAATATATTGATAAAATAGCATAAAATATAAAATCTTGAAGCCTCGCCCCCCACTCAAAGGCCTCGGGAACCTTAAGTCCTATTCCTGGGTGGGCCACTGTATTTTACAATCATTTGTACGGTCACAGAATCACTCGACGATTTTTGATCACCAGTTTTCTTACTTTAATGTTTTTTGGGGTAACCTTAGTCGAAGGCAGGCTGGGTTAAGGTTGGTTCTTCATGGTAGTAGTTAGGCCTAGTTGTCGTTCCGCTCATAAACTTTCTAAACCAATTTAAAATGAGGAAGATTGTTTAAACCGTCTTACAAAAATTGATATAATTTTTTGTTTCAGGCCGTTTTTAAAATAATAAAAATAATAGCGTGAGTCACGTCGATGAAATTTTATTTCAGCACACATTTTTTAAAATTTTTCAAACACACTGTGTTTTATGTAATATAATCTTCTCTGTTAGACTAATTAGCAATTTTGTTTTAACTTTTACTAAAAGTTAAATTTGCAATTCTTCCCACTTTCATTCAGCTTTAGCTCACAAATTTGTTGCTTTTTTGCATTATTTTGTTTATATTATACAGGCTGTTTTTTTTAAGGTATTAGAGGCTTTTTCTGGTTTTTATCGTACGTTTTGAAAAAACCTTCGGACACATTCTATGTCTCGAATAGAGAAAGTGGGTCGGACGACACCTACTTTTGAAGGTTTAGTAAATGTCTTTACAACACTGTAAAAATTTCAAGAATCTATCGGTTAATTTATGAGATATTTGCCTTTAAACTTTTAAATTTAACTGATCAGAATTTTATATATTTCTGATTTAATTTTAATTTTATATTATGATGTTATATTTGAAAAAGGCAAATATTTCAAAAATTAATAGCCAGATTTAAAAAAAATTTACACAGTTGTAACGATGTTCCAGAGTTAGAGACCTCTAAAACAAGGTATCACTAGACCCACTTTTCCTATTCAAAATGCAAAGGGAAAGTTTGCTCCTTAAAGGATATGCGTCCTACAAAAATTTCATGAAAGCCTATGGACGAATCGGTAGCCGCTCGGCTTTCTCGGGCCTCAAACCATCTCGCGGCCCGCATTACGACAGAAACGAGGTGGGAGCGGAGGAGGTGATACCGCTGTTTTAATGCAAAGAAAGCCGCAATTATTTGGCGGCCGGTCCACAGAAATCGCGGTTCGGTCCGCTTGTCAATATGTTGTGGGCCAGTCGTCTAATACGGTAGATTTCTACCTCATTCATATTGTTTCGCTTTTTTGGTCGTGTTCTAATTTGCCGCGAATTTTTATTATCGATCTTGATAATGAATGGCGTCAGTAATATTATTAAAAGCAATTTTTACAGTCTTTCTTTGGAAAAAGATAAAATCAAAATTAAGGAAATGGGTAGGCCCTTACCGGATGTAAACTTAACTCAAGTTAGTCAAAGAAGGACACAAAACAGAAGTTTCACGCGTCATTTTTCTAGAAACATCTCTAAGAAAAATTAATGGATTTGCGGGTGTGATTTAGCCAACCTGTTGTACTGTTTCCCGTGTGAGTTGTTTTGTAATGCCGAATCAAGAATTGGCCATAATTGGGCACGAACGGATGTTAAAGATTTGCACCATCTTCCCGAGAAAACAAGAAAACATGAATTTTTTAAAGAACATATGAATTCTTGCACTAGATTTGCATTGTTAAGTAAAACGAAAATTATAAACGGAGTTAAGTGCTGCTTGAAAAACCCATTACCCCCACCCTTAAGCCATTTACGCCCCCCAGCTTTACAACTCACGGGCCTCCACTGGTTACATGCCAAATTTTCTAATGTAGCAGCCAGTGGCGTATATAGGGGGGCCCAACACAGTTTCGTGGGGAGCCCGAGACCCCATGAGACCGTATTTTATGCTATTTTATGTTTGTATTCATGAAATATGTGGAAAATATCAAAAAAAATCTTAGCTTCGGGGGAGGGGGGTGGGTCGGGCCCCCCAGGCCCCCCCTTATATACCCCACTGGTAGCAGCAATATTTTAAATTATTTTCGAAAATGTCTGAATGCAACAAAAAGTGACTGGCGTTTACGAGTTCGCGGGCTTGCGGGCAAGAGATGTTAGATTATGATATGGCTGGAGTAATAGCCTTTGCGGTCGGTGCTTTTATTATAATTTGTAAGGAAAACAGAGGCATAGCGCTGAGGAAAATTTATCATCCACTTGACAGGGGGCGGCCGACTTCCGCCTACGCCGGCGTTCATATATTGTATGCAAATCATACTAGACTTCTAATATAATACGCATGAGTATAAATGCATAAAATTTTTGCCAGTGCCTATAAAATAATAGTGCTGTGTAAAAGAAAGATCGAACTATACTAGGATTTGAGAAGTAGTTTGGCAAATATAGTATGACTAGAAATTAGTCATGTGGCATCAATTGTACTAGTTTTGCAGTACAACAGTATTTATAATTAACTTCACTTATAATAGTATAGACAAATTAGACTTTTTAAAAGAGAAAATTTATAAAGTTTTGAAATTTTGGTTGTGGAGTGCCAGTAAAAATCCAAATAGAGATCCCAAGTGTTCCCCCGGGGGAAGCTTCATCCCCTTTTGCCTAAAAAAACCACCCCTCAAAGGTGACCATGACAGTTTGCGTCTTGCACGTAAACTGTAACTCTGACGAGAAAAAGTTATAGGACTTTTTAGATTCTACATTAAATTCTCCACAAAAAATTTACTCTTTTTCCGTATCTTTCACCTAACGCTCATAAATGACCTTGGAATATAATCATAGTTTTCAGCGCTAAGAAAAAATGAGCTTCGTTTTTTGAATGGATTACCTCGAAACGTATTAGCATCAGCAAAAAGTATAATTTTTATACTTGTGCATTTTCTTTTGTTTAAACCCAAGTAAACAAACTTAAAAATCCAATTTATCATCATAACATTGAGAAGTTAATATTTTCATTCAGAAAGTAACTTCAGCAAGTCGGCATAGATCGGAGAAGCCGAATAAGTGGGGCGGGGCCGATCGTCACTTTAAAATTAACAACATTAACGACTCGCGGAGCACAGCGTTGCCAGATGTACGATAATTATCGATTTTTAACGAAGAGATGAAGAAATGCCATCCATATTCAACTGAATGTTCGTTTGAAGTATTGAAGTTTACTGGCGTCGCATGCCGCGGGTCAATGCGTCGCGGAATCAAAAGGTGTTGGCCGTGGCTTCGAGGCACGTAAACATACGTATGTTTGTTTGGCTGTGTAGCGAGGAATGCGAATTCTGCCTCAAATAAACACGCGAAAGTTTCCATTGCTTCAGAGTTTCGCATAACAAATTGTCATTAGTAACTTTTTTGACACGCTATTATAGATAGTTGCCTATTTTTGTTATTATTCATAGGCTTTTTGAACAATCGCATCGTGTACTTAAATAACCTCTTAAAATTGCCTAGTGTAGTCTGGAAAGCTCATAATACTAAAGAAAATATTTTATAGAAACACATTTCGTTAAATTCTTTAAGTGTGGGAAATATCAGAGGCAATTAAGAAAGTGTACATTGTTATCAATACAGATAAACCCTGTGATAAAAATGCGCTTTTTTAAAGGTTTAGGGTATTCGCCCACCTCAAGTTGTTGTTTATCCATTGGTATATATAAATTACTGTTTTGACATTTTTTTATATTATATTTTAAGTATATATAAAAGATTTACGATTTTAAAAATTTTTAGTAATGGGGTCGTTATATCTAAAAGTCGATTCAAATTAAATTTTAATTCGATAATTTTCTACTGAGCATCTAGCAACACTGGCGTTTGTGTGTAACCAACAAATTATTGTGTAGTTGGTTATCATCATAGCGACAACAAAGTGTTTTATTTGCGAAAGGACGCTTGAAAATGGTTATTTATTATTAAAATATATAATATTTTTCCAATATGGATCTTGTAGACGACGGCGCAAGACTCATTTTTTGTTCGCGATTAAAAACAATGCTTATTTTTCAAGGTCATTTATTGGTGTTGGGAGATTATTGGAGTAGAAAAATTATATAACAGTTTTTGTAGAAAATTTATTGGAGAATTTAAAATTTTATAAGTTTTTCTCGGCAGAATTACAGTTTACGTGCAAAACTCAAAAAACCGTCATCTTCACCTTTGGGGGGTGGTTTTTTTGGCAAAACGAGTTAAAGCTCCCCCCGGGGGGTGGGAACTCTTCGGATCTGTATTCGGGTTCCTACTGGAAGTTCATTACCAAAATTTCAAAACTATAAATTTTTTCTCCTATTCCTCGTTATTTCATCTAACTACACTATAAATTAGAATAAAAGGTTTTTCCCTATTTCTCTGATATCTCACCAGGTTCATTTGATCTGACCATCGGTTATAAAACCCGCCGAAAAATTCTATTTGCGTTCCAGTGGCATGTTGTAATAAAAGTTTATTGCGCGCGCATTAGGATTTTCGGACTGTCCTGTTTTATAACCAGTCCGATGAGAAGCTCGAACAGCCCTAATAACTCCCTCTTTAAAAATTTATCTAGGTCCTTTACTTCCTTTACTTGCCATTCCCTCACTGTGTCACAAACAAGAACATTCTTTGTACATTGCGATAATTTGCCCACACATCTGGAGCTTATTTTAAGCTTTAGGAATTTTAAACAAAAAACCGATAAAATAAAATTTCCTAGTAATTCATTGGGCTCAAAAAAAATTCCTTATGTCAAAAATAACCCAAGTATTTTTCACGTGGTTCATTTTCTAAAATCTTCGACCCATTTTTATTTGACTTTTTTAATTCTTTTCCAAATCCTTAAAATTATACCCGCAAATGTAATTTCCAAGGGCTTATACTTTTGAAACTAACCAAAACTTTTGCATTTCGTACCATTTTCCAGATAACTTTTTTCTTTAAATCATTTTATTTCTCTAGATTTTAGCTGTAATTTTTTTTTTGATTTTACCATTTTTTTTTGATTCTTTTGCATTTGGTGCTATTTTTCCCATAAATTATTTTCTTTAAATAATTTTCGCCTGCCCTTCTTTTTCGTTTTTACCAAACATTTTCTTCTTTGGAACTATTTTTAAAAGGTATGTAATTTTTCTAAAAGTATCAAAAGTTTTTATACTTTTGTATTCTTTAAATGATTTTATTTTTGTAAAATTTTCTGTATTTTTCTTTCTCATCATTTTTTCCAAAAATATCTAGCAATTTATTTTTATAAAATTTTTGCTTGCAATTTTTTGCCACTTTTGGCAAAAAAATTTTTTTTTGGGCCATCTTTTTCTAAAAGTGATGAGTTTTTCTCAAATTTTCGCCAGGTTTCATTAGTTTTTAAAATTACTTATAAATTTTTGATAAAATTTTTGACTGGTGCATTTTATTTTAAGTTTTTTATATTGCAAAAGTTTTCGTCTGACAATTAATAAACTTTTCTACAATTTGAGCCAAGAGCGCCGTTTTCGTTGTTCTTAAAAAAAAATTGCGATTGGGTCGATGGATTTAAGAAAATGGACAATACTACATTTTTGACATTAGGAACATTTTTGAGCCCAAAGTATCTTTAGGTAATTTTATGTTTTTGTTTTTCTTTAAAAGATTAAGCTAAAAATAAACCCTCCAGTCGTTGTGCAGTGCAAAGTTTCTTTAATCTCAGTTAGTTAATTTACATGTCTTCTTTTATATTTTAGTTTCACGTCCATATTTTCTTGATTTAAAGATAAAGAGGAGAAAACAAAATTGAATAATGACTTTTAAAAACTAAAAACTTTCATGTTCTCTTTTATTATCGTTAGTTAAACCTAACCGTTTGGTCATGTGTTGGTTTTCTTAACTCTTACCTTGTCCTCGGATCTTTTTACCTTCTTTTAAAGATGTTAAAAGATTTGTACCATATTAATCTGCTGTTAACACACTATTTATCTTTTGGGTTTTTGATTAATGAACTGGAGCTTCAGGATGCATTTTGGTCCGTTTTTACAGTCAACACCTAAATACCTATAACCCAGTCATATTAACAATTCACCTGGAAAAAAATAGGTACAAGCTGGATTTTTGTATAATTATGCCTTCACATCTGGACCACCCCCACATATTCTCGAATGGGATTTTGAAAGTCTAATTCTTATACAATTAGAAACTGTATAAAACGTAATATTAAAAATATTGAACTTCTTGTTAGAAACAATATTAAAATACGCGCAAATGCGCACACTTTGGTTTTATTTGACATTCCAGCTTAACAGATATTAAATCAGTGGCGGCTCGTAACAGTAAAGTTTGTGAGTTTTGCTGATAGGGTATAAAAATGCTATTTTTTTACAGTCTCCAGAAAGTAAAAAATTGCCAAGTTTGGTTTGGCAAAAATTACAAAGCCTAGGAAAAAGTAGCGTTTTTGCAAAAGATTTAATTCACATTCACTACCTTAGCATAATATGTACTCTTACTCACCAATGTTTTGCCTGTACATATTTTCTAGACATCTGAGAACTCGTACTCGTACACTTTTGGGCAGTAGTCGAATAAGTTTGTATACTTAAATGTATTTAAATTTTTCGTTTCTGGCATAAATTTCTCTTGTAAAAATCCTTTTATACGATTTTCCCCGGCTTGAACCACACTTTTCTATTAAAATATCGGGCAATGGCCGTCCTTCTTCTTTCAGTTTTAGTTTTTCTTCATAAGTAAAGAGAGAGAATTTTTTTACATTAATTAAATTGTTCACCACATTCATTGTGACACAATTATACAAAAACAAACACGACCATAACCTCGCGCTCATACGTTTGGCGTCTTCTAAATAAATAAATGCGCCCGCAAACACGCAACGCTGAGCCCGCCCGCCCGGAATTGTACTGGAACTGCAAGTTTTGCAGCTCTATTTTTGCCTAGATTTTGCTATCTAAACCCTAGAGCAAGTGCGGTGCGGGGCGAAGGAAGGGGTTCCTAGCCGAGCACACATCTCGTTAGCCGCCCAGCTACGTTGTGTTGCAATTTAGCAGCGCAACAATGCCAATAAATTCATTTGACCGAATGTGAAATGCGGCCTTCGGCGACGGCGCGCGGCGTCATACTCAACACACGTACGCGATTTGAAGGCCTACTATACCAACACCGGACCGAAAATATACTGCTATTCCAATAATTTTAGAAACAAAATAATTATATTAGAAAAATAGCAGCGGCTGACAAATAGTCAAATATGTGAAAATTTTGGTTCTGAAGCTCTGCAGCCCTTATGCACTAGTCGCCCCTGGATTAAATCAATTTTTATAAAAAAATTTAAAAACTAGTATTGTACTAAATATAAATGTGACAAAGGGGCTCAGACAAAATAAATGGAACGTAAAGTCGTGTATTAAGGGTTGATATTTGTCATGATTTTTCACCAAGGCTGTCAAAAACCAGGCTATATGTATTTAGATAAATTATTTTTTGAAGGTATCTTTGAAACTAAAGCTTTTAATATACATATATATTCGGGGAAAAATCATGATACACAACTACTATTCGTATAATTTCAAACCCTTAAAAAAACTACCCTTACATTTAATTTTGTTTAAACCCCTTTGTTCTAATAAAGTTTGGTGAAACACTATCAATAGCAGTTTGGCTGTAATTTCAAATATAATAGTGTGCACATTTGCGCATATTAGATAGTTTAAGTTATGCTACGTATTTTTACGTAAGCATGAGATTTGACAGATATGCAAGCGCACTTCGTCACACCGTCGCACAGTGTGACGAAATTGAAAAAAAATGGACATCAATTATTTTAAATGAGCAAATGTTTGTATTGATATAATAATCATGAATATTAATAAAATTGAGTGAAAATATTTGTTTTATAGTATATTTTTCTTTTATTTTTACACAGATTGTGGTATAATTTTATTTGGAAACAAAAAAAAAATCCAGATTTAAAACCTACTAAAAATAAAACAGCATTTCTTTACCTAGTTTTAAATAATGTTAATCCGAATCATTATATTCATCCCCTACTTCCATATTCATATCATCGAATAATTCCTGCGCTTCTGGATATACTGAAACATTTTAGCTCACACTACTACTATACTATAGTAGTGTAAGCTATGGTGATCCTAATTTGTTCGAGAAAAAAAGTTGCTCCAATTTCAAATTTTTTTATATGTCGTTGCGTTTCAGATGATTTTGAAAATTTTTTGTCGCGTTGTCTGTCTGTCTGTCTGTTTGTCTGTAACGACCAACGCGCATAACTCAAAAACCGCTTGCCCGATTTGAATGAAATTTGATACCTTGGCTGGGTCTTGGGTCGAGATGGTCCCATTTAAAAATGAACAAAATCCACCAAACACAAGTCAAGTAAAAGGGTGGGGGTAGATTTCAAAAATTAGAGTTTAAGTGAAAATATGGCGTGTGTGATATTAAACGAAAGGTACTTGAGTCTGGAGTTAAACAAAATACATTTTAGTTTTTTTTTTAAAGGGTGAGGGTAGATTTCAAAAATAAGAGTTTAGGCCAAAACATTGCTTCTGTGGTATCAAACAAAAGGTAACGAATGTTTTACCCCACACGTACACTATAACTCTAATACGTAGTGTGAGCTTAGATGCCCATATATTGGCAGAGTATTTTTTCCAACTGTATTTTTGTCGAATCGATGAAAATAATGGGTCTGACGAAACTAACAAATTATGCAAAATATCTTGCATGTTTTGTTTTCTGCCAATTTTTCTGTATATATCACAATTAAATTCTTATCTTGGCCCAAGACAGTGAAATGTGTATAAAAATTATAATTGTTTATTTACCTTATTTTGAATCCCTATCGACTAATGCAAAATACTCTGCCAATATATGGGCACCTAAGCTCACACTAGGTGGTATTGTTATATTGTACGTGTGAGGTAATTAAACTAAAAACAAACTGAAATATATTTTATTCAACTCCAGATTCAATTACCTTTCGTTTGATACCACACAAGCTATGTTTGAAATCTACCCCCACCTTTTTTTAACTAAAATGTATTTTGTTTAACTCCAGACTCAAATACCTTTCGTTTGATATCACACACGCCATATTTCAAGCGGTTGTTGAGTTATGCGCGTTGGTCTTTACAGACAGCCATACAGACAGACAGACAGACAGACAGACAGACAGACGACGAGACAAAAAAGTTTCAAAATCATCTAAAACGCAAAGATATATAAAATTTTTTGAAATCGGAGCAACTTTTTTTTTCTCGAAAAAAGTAGGATCACCATAGTATAATAGTAGTGTGAGCTAATAAATACCGCTGGAGCATGTGAAATAAAACCATTTTAGCTCACACATATACTATACTATAGTAGTGTGAGCTATGGTGATCCTAATTTTTTCGAGAAAAAAAAAGTTGCTCCGATTTTAAAAAATTTTATATATCTTTGCGTTTCAGATGATTTAGAAACTTTTTTGTAGCGCCGTCTGTCTGTCTGTCTGTCTGTCTGTCTGTATGTCTGTCTGTCTGTCTGTCTGTATGTCTGGCTGTAACGACCAACGCGCATAACTCAAAAACCGCTTGGCCGATTTTAATGAAATTTGGTTCCTAGGCTGGGTCTTGGGTCGAGATGGTCCCATTTAAAAATGAACAAAATCCACCGAACACAAACCAAATAAAAGGGTGGGGGTAGATTCCAAAAATTAGAGTTTATGAGAAAATATGGCGTGTGTGATATCAAACGAAAGGTAATTGAGTCTGCAGTTAAACAAAATACATTTTAATTTATTTTAAAAAAAGGGTGGGGGTATATTTTAAAAATTAGAGTTTATGTGAAAATATGGCGTGTGTGACATCAAACGAAAGGTAATTGAGTCCGGAGTTTAACAAAATACATTTTAGTTTTTGTTTTTTTAAGGGTGGGGGCAGATTTCAAAAATTTGTGTTTAAGTCAAAACATGGCTTGTAAAATATATTTCAGTTTTTAGTTATATTAGCTCACACGTACACTATAACTATAGTACCTAGTGTGAGCTTAGGGGCCCATATATTGGCAGAGTATCTTTTTTAGTTGCTTTCAATTTTTTTGTTATATACATAGATATGTATAGGGCAATAAACTTACCTTATTAATACTAGTTAAGCTAATTTTACGACTAGGCCCATGCGCGAGACTACTCTTTTGGGCCAAATTTGTATTTATCTAGTTTTGTAGAAAATCCCAATGTATTTGTATTGCCAATAAATGCTATATAATAATAATAATAATAATAATAATAAAACGAAAGGTAATTGAGTCTGGAGTTAAACAAAATACATTTTAATTTATTTAAAAAAAAGGGTGGGGGTATATTTCAAAAATTAGAGTTTAAGTGAAAATATGGCGTGTGTGATATCAAACGAAAGGTAATTAAGTCCGGAGTTTAACAAAATACATTTTAGTTTTTGTGTTTTTTAAGGGTAGGGGTAGATTTAAAAAAATTGAGTTTAAGTCGAAACATGGCTTGTATAGTATCAAACAAAAGGTAATTTAGTCTGGAGTTGAATAAAATATATTTCAGTTTTTAGTTATATTAGCTCACACGTACACTATAACTATAGTGTGAGCTTAGGGGCCCATATATTGGCAGAGTATTTTTTGAGGATTGCCCTGAAAACAATGAAAAATTCTAACCCAAGCAATATTTTTTGAGGTGAGCATGCGTGTGTTTGCGTTTGCCCTGTTGTGTGAATATGAGCTTTGTGTAGTTAATTTTTTTTAATTTAAAAAAATATCTTTAGAAGCTGGATAGAAAAATATTCACAAAAATCCCTTTGCAATAGTAATTTTTGCCAAATTTGAACAGCCAAATAATTTTTTACACCAAAAATGGCTTCCAAAACACAACCTAAATCAAAATCAGCGAACGGCAACTGTAACAGCTACTGTACATAATTGCACCAAATTAGTAATAATATATGACTTTTTTGTTCATAGTTTCAGGTTTTTACATAGCAGTTGTCGGACATAAAAGAGGGTGAAAAAAAGTATTTCCAAAGTAAAAGTGTGATAGAATTATGGTTATGTACAAAGAAGTTTCAAGTCTGAAAATGCCATATTTTTATTACCTGGAATGCATAACGAAAACTAAACAGTGAATCGACTTAAAAAAATATGTACCTATCCAGATTTTTGAGTAATTATGTATAGTTATGCACCAATATAAAATAGAAGCCAATATGCCTATCATTTAGGTAATGTAGTTCTTTTGTGAATTTTTTGCCATATGAATTAGAGGTCTTTTAGGAATGAGAAAATGGAACAATATTGTTATGTAATTACTACAATTTCTCAATTTTATCAAGTAAGGGCGAATGCGTGGTAAAGATGCTTATGTAATGTTTAAATGACAATAATTTTACTAAAAAAACTTTAATTTCAGACAAAAAATGGGAATTTTTGTTACCTATGTGGTAAATATATTTATATAATGTAGAAATGACAAAAACTAAAGTATATATAATTAATATAATTTCTACATTTTTGCCACGTGAATCCACGACCTATTAGATAGAGCACAAATTTTGTGCTTTTTTTTAACATATTAATAGTGCTAAAACTTTATTAATTTTGTAGTAGAATAATTCCAAAAGTTTTTTTCAGATATCTCAAATGGCAAAAGACAGAATGCAAGAGTAGGAGAAAAATATGTATATATAATAACCCCTGTTTCTTATTCACCCCTTTTCCACTATGTCAAATAAATGGGTTCCGCTCAACACTCGAGTGACCTGTGCAGCCAGCGCCAGCCAAATGGCGCGGAATGTAATAGAAGCTCGCTAAAACACAATTGCACACGTTCTACGTACGTCCGTGAGTTTGCGGCGTTCCACTGATGCCGTTTACTACATTGACGTTCAAATGTCTACAGTGTCAAATAGCGTTAGTCGTCGGCCGTGTTTGGCACGACCAAAAACTATCTATTAAGCGTTTTCGCCAAACGTACTACGCAAGGATTAAAGAACAGCTAGAGATTTGATTTCACAACCAAAATTAATGGAAACTGACAAAAACACAAGTAAACAAAACCAGCGATTAACAAGAAGAACATTTCTAAACCAGAGAACAAAATATCAAACAAAAACGTTTGCCGGGCGGCGGCCATTTTGGATTTGCCACTTTAACTTTGGTCAAATCCAATTCGTTTAAGTTCTATAATCCGTACGTGATACGTGGTACGTGCTAAGCAGTAAAACTCTGAAAATATGTCACAAGTATTCTCAGATTCGATAGAGTAGTCGGGGTGTCCGAGAAGAACAATCTACTGTACGTCAATAAAATGCCCTCTGTCCGCCCCGTTCGCAATAGTAATATTTCCCCAGAGATGCCAATGACATATTGCGTGTCCACGATCGGCAATATTTTGAATACGGACCCGTCGCGTCGATTGAACCGAGATTTATTGCTAATGAAAAAAAAAGTTATATCGGAGTATTGCGTATTTTGATGTGGAAAAAAATTCAACCAAAAACAACAGATGTAAAAGAAATTCGCGGTACGTTTAAGTTTTGCATAGAAAAGAAAGAAATAATTTAATCAAATGAAAATTTCTTTAAATCAATGCAAGTATGACTTTTGCATTATCTACGCATTGTACAATTAAATCAACTACACAAAATAATTACTAGGAAAACACAAAAATAGTTACCTCAAATATACTATATGCATTCCTCTGGGATTATTTATAGACCAGCAGGTAATCATAGGCTAATTGAAGAAGAAAAATATCACAAACTGATTAATATAAATTACCTATATAATTTAAAAATTCGATCAGTTTGTTCAAACATTTAGTGGTCAAGAATTTGTTAATTCGAGTCAATAGTGATAAGCGTAAATAATAAGTAACTATACTATGTAAATGATGGTCTTTTTTAAGTGCCTATAACATTATAAAGGAAATTCAAGTGGCCGTTTCTTCATAGATTCATTTGTGCCGTAAACACTCCAATAAAATTTCATAGAAAACGTTCAAAAACTCTTGATAGTCATTAAAATATTTAAATTTTCATCCTACTATACATTATTTCCTGGAATCCTAGGGGGTGTGAATCCGAACCGAACTGAACCGGTTCCGAACCGGTTCGGATTTACACCCTTTATAATCCCGGGAAAGAAGTCAGGGAAGTTTTTTTTTGCATTTGTTTTTGATCTTTTGTACTTTCGACCTTTTCTACTTTCGACCTTTTATCCGCCGCCCGTTCTTGCGGCGAGCGCGCTCTCGCGCCGGTACACACACGCGTTTTTCTGCCGCGCAGTGCCGATGCGTTACCGCAATTGCGGTCCGCCGGTACAGACACGCGCGGCAGTAAAACGCGTGCAAAAAAACGCATGTGTGTACCGACGCAACAGCAGTGGTTGCGCAAAATGGATACACACCTGTCGCGACATGACGCTAGTGTTGTACGCATTCTAAGAGATGGATGTAGCAAAAAACGTGCAATTTTTACGTTTCGTTCACAAATCACCAACAATGTACTGAGGGCCGGACTTGCGTGTGCGGTATCGCTGCGTTCCCGAGGAGAGTGGCGGCGAAAAATGCACGCAAGATGAACGCGCGTTGCCGCGATGTTGCCGCTCAACTGTGATTGAACGCCATGATTTCTGTAAATGCCTATGAGAAAGGGCGGCATATAAATCCATGTAACAATAGATGCGTACTAAAAAATGCAAATGATTTTTGGCGTTGTAATTTGTTGTTTAATAATTACAGATATTATTTTAGGTGAATTATAAAAATATGGAGCTTTGTTCGGTGGAATTTATAAAAGAAAATGCAATTTATTTCGCTAGTTACCCGATATTGTGTTTTTTTCTAAAAAGCATACTAGGACAAATTGTTTTAGCTTCTAGATCACAAGTTTTAATTTCCAGAAACATGTTCCAATATTTATTTAAATCCTACATCAGGATAAAAACGTACGACTCTTAAAATAACAGAAAACTTATTGAGACTCTGGCATCCAGCTGCAAGAAAAATACACGATACACGAGATTATACACAATCCCATTTCTGTGCGTGTTTTTGTTTGTCTAAACAAAATAATTTGAATACAATTTCAATTTATATCTGCACCTAATAATGTCTGTATCAAAGAGACAAGTGTAAAAACAAACAGGGGTCGCGACCAGGGACGACTTCAGACTTTTTTGGACCTGAGACAGCAATAATAGCATCCATTTGTTAATTTATATTAACCCTGAGGTTCTTCGTAAACCTCTGTCTCTGAGATGGGTTTTTGGTTCGTTATTGATTTTCAATCTGAGGAAATGATCGTAGGTATAATCCCGAGTGCGTAGCAAATTATCGATAATTTTGTTTTATCGCTTAGTACTGAACATTTTCTTTTTGCTGTAAAAACTACAAAAAAATCCCTTCCAGCCTCAAATATTCCCTAAAAAGGGAAAACTCTCTGCAGTTGGGAACACTGAGGCATAACCCGGTTATCAAGTTTGTCGAAAATAACGAAATTTTATCGATATATATGCGGCCGTTAATAATTTTTACTTCCTCGAGAAGTACCACTTTAACTCCGCTTTTGGATATCAAAAAATATCGAACAATTACTGTTTGTATAAAAATTACATTTTATACACTTGCCCAAGAAATGGGAAAACTTCAATGTGCTTAGCGCGCTAACGCACTGAACTACTGAGGCTACATACATTTTTCGCAATAAGGACTTATTGCAATAAAGCCAGGCAGTAATAGTGTCGGGTAGTATTCTGACAGTTGTCCATTGCAAACTGACAGTTGATCTTTCCAAATTGACATATCAAGTTGAATTTATAAATCCAGTCGTTTATTTACCATAAATAAAGGCGGCACTATTAATTCCAGCTCTTATAATACACATAGGCCTAATTTTCAAAGAAGGCAGGTTCTCGTAATGCGAAACTGTCAGAATAGTGCCGGGCACTATTCTGACAGTTTCGCGTTATAAGAACAGCTAGCTGCCTTCTTTCAAACAAAAGCCTTTGTTTACTATAAGAGGCGGAAATAATAGTGCCGCCATTATTATTCGAAATTAAACGGCTGGATTTATAAATTCGACTTTGGTATGTCAATTTTGATTGATCAACTGTCAGTTTTAATGGAAAACTCTCAAAATAGTGCCCGGCACTATTACTGCTTGGCTTTATTGCAATAATTTCCTATAAAGTCCCTAATAAATGCCTATGGAAGTTCCTGCCCTGGTTATGAAGCCGACAGTGGTGTCGGGTGCAGGACGAATTTAGCGCTGAAAATTATTTCCTATACACATAAAAGGTGTAACCAATCTGAATATTAAAACGGTGACATGTCGAATAAGGGTTTCGAATATACTATATATCGGGGGTGGCTTTTAGACGACGAGGGTTAACAGCATCAAATTGAAATTCATTTACTCGATAAAGTATTGAAAGCTGATGACTTGACGGAAGTTGAATACTAAAAAAAGACGCTTTTTTATTACGAGCTTTCGAATATCAAATATCTACTTAGCAAATTGGAAGAAAAAATGCATTGATAAATGTTTTTATGTTTGGTTTAGATTGATACAGACCTACTTCTTCTCTTCAATGTATACCCACTACCCAACGAATTATTATAACCAACTAAAATAAACACAATTTGCCTGCTTAACCCATTAAGACCCATGGGGTCGTTAACGACCCATGACAGTTTTCTTTGCCAAACAGTACTTCCTTTTGTATAAACTAAGTATCAACACTTATTTCACTATTGACATGATTTTTCGGCTGTAAAGAAATAATTTTAAATACCAATTTTTAGTGCACGTACAATGACTACATAATGTGAGTGGTATAAGTACTCATTTTATTATAGAATTTGTAACATTATTATATCAGTACAATAATAAAACAGATTTAAAAGTTAGGTTATAATATTTTGGGCTTTCGCTGCATAGTTACCAAATTGCAGGCTTTCAAAGATGTTAGGGTTGTAAACGACCCCTTGGGCTCCAGCAGTTCTTAAATATGTATGTATAATTTTTGAGAAAAGTCTACTTACGGCTGCTGAACTTACTGAGCTGATAGATAATTTGGATTCCCGATGGAATTGTTATACGAAGTTTTGCATATACAGCTAGAATAAAACAGTAACTTTTAAATACTTTATTGTTTCTCGAAGTATTCTCCACGAAAATTAAAGCACTTTTGCATGCGCTCAAACCAGTTGTCAAAGCCGTAATTCCACTTATTTGTTGGTACTGTCAAAATTGCATTCTTGAAGGCGTCTACTGCTTCCTCTGGCGACTAAAATCTGTGACCACGCAGTCCATTTTTGATTATCGGAAAAGCATAGAAATCGTTGGGACTTACGTCGCGACTGTATGGAGGATGGTGCAATGATTCGACGTTTTGTTGGATTAAAAATTCAGAGGTTTTACGAGCTTTGTGCAAACTTTAATTGTCTTAAACAACAAGTGAAATTAAAGAAAGAAGAATTATAAAAAAGTTTCTCTTCGGCCGGGACTCGAACCCGGTTCTCTTGCTCTGTACGCAAACGCTCTTTTATTAAGCCATGAAAGATCATACATACATTTTCGAAAAACTTCTACCTATGCATGTGTGTGGTTCAATACAAGAACGAGAAATTCTCAGGGTATTAATCTGACCAAACCAATCAACTGATTCCTATAATTCTTCTTTCCCACTTTCAAAGGTATGAAAACTCAAAATTAGACGTAAAGTATCATCGTCTGAACACATGATATCACCCTTTTCATGTTAAAATTACTGATCGCAATGGGCGATTGCCAATATAACTTTCAAATACCAAATTGCAATAGTTTTTGCGACATCATTCATAAATCCGAGGGTACATGTAACTAAAAATATTGAATCTGTTTAACCTTCTTTTGTGCAACCAGTTTAACCTGAGGGCATTTTTTTGCAGGACATTTAAAGTGGTCTCAAAGTAAATTGAATTGACTATAGTTACGTTCCATCAGGCCGTTCGACAGTCATAAAACCGTCCCAAAAAGCCTATTTACGTTCCAGGTCGACGTTGTACTGTTATCGGATACGGATAGTCAGTTTTCCGTTCCATCAGGCCACTTAAACCGGCTTCGGACTCCTCTGAAATGCAAGGATAGAAGACAGGATCATCAGAAATTATTAATCACTCTCTTTTGTTTGTCTGTGTTTATCATATTATGTTGCGCTGGAAAAATTGTATGTAAATTCTCATCCACCTCGTGATAACACATTTCTAGTTCACATCATCTGAGATAAAAATATACCATAAAATTACATTAAATTTACATTTGTCTGAAAAAAGTCAAAAAACAGTGAATAACCCAAAAAGTTAAAATTTTTGTCAAAATAAATTGAGTTTCACAACCTTTAACACATGACAAAATGCAGAGTAAGCCACATAAATATACAAATATTTTTTAAATTTCCAAAAAAAAATTGTGTAGTGCAGTTTATTAGGCAGTCTGTAGTGGTTTATAGTTTGTGAATATAAATTAATGTAATTTTATCTGCATTTTCACGAACAAAATTAAAACTATATTCTGATAATCCTATGTAATTTTTTTTTTAAATGTGTAATCCAATTTACATGCAATAAGCAATTTTGCAAAGTAATTTACAAATCTCTTTTTCCTGTTTGGTTGATGACATGCCTGAAATAAACCGATCACTACGCCAACAGCATTCGTTTTTTGGACAGTTAATGGGTTGCTGTTTGTCCATTTTCTAGTTCTAATTCACCTGATTTGTTTCCAATACATAAGTACTGTGTCTTTGGGTGTCACATTTGATAAAACGGGAACAGACTGTAAATAACTCGAAAAAAGAATAGTAAAAGCAAACAAGGTTATCGGTTGTCTTAACAGTATTTTATGGAGCAGAGAGATAAGAAAGAATGTAAAATTTAACATATAGGAAACAATGGTGAAAAGCCCGCTGTTGTATGGAATAGAGACTTGTCGCGTAACAGAAAAATACAATGCAAAAATGGAAAGTGTCGAACTGGATGCAATAAGAAGATCCATGAAAATATCTAGAACAGATCATATAAGAAATGAGATCATAAAAGAAAGAATGGGGGAGAGAAGCATAACGGATGACATTACTAAAAGGCAACTGATATGGTACGGCCATGTACAACGGATGAGCGACGAAAGATTACCAAAGCAGGTCTTAGAATGGCAACCAATAGGGCACAGAAAATGAGGGCGTCCTAAACTGGAATGACAACAGTCAATCCAAAAATCAATGAGTCAAAAAAACCTGACGGAAGATGACTGTCAGGATCGAAGGAGGTGGAGAATAGGTGTCGGACAACGTAGAAAAACGTTCTAAACCGACATACTAGTATTTGGTTGTTCCATCTAACCAAAACCGTTTTAAAACAGTCCTCGTACTGCATTGCGCGCGCTTTGGGATTTTTCGGACGGTTTTATGACTGCCAACGGCCTGATGGAACGAAGCTTATATTTATTGTATTTACATCTTAAAATATAAGCAAGTGTCCCCTTCCGTCCTAAAACGCTTTATTCATGGACTTGTAGCGGTCGATTATTGTAGGGGAGGACCCCGAAAACAGAAAAACCAGCTGGCTTTTTTTACGCTTTTTTTATCGAATTGATTTATATGATGCGACTAATTCGCAATTTTCATTTACATATTTTCGTCGATGACAGATGACAAGGTTTTATTGAATTCCCGTCCCCCCAACATTTTATTGTTTTATCATTTCTTATTTTAGAACAAACGGCTTTGTTTATTACTACCATACTAGGGTTAGGAACATTTTTAACGTGATCTATTTCCAACTCTTTTAATATTTAGTAGTACTTCTTTTCCAGGTTCGCAAAGCACATGGAAAAAAATCGCACAGGGAAAAAAAGCATGGAAATAGCGTTCTTCTTTTGTCCGAAAAGCTCCTAATTCTCTCTCCTTTTTTTTACATTTTGTTTCCTGCGGCGCAATTTTTGCGGGAAAGTATCTAATCGTTCTGCGCCAGTTTTTTTCCACAATCGTCATTTTTCCCGAAAGTTTTTGCCTATTTTTTTGGAAGGTATTTAATTTTTTCAAAATTTCCGCTTCGGCGGCTTTTTTTTTTGTTTATTTCAATAAATACCTATTCCCCCCCCCCCCGGACCAAACCGAACCGAACCGAACCGAACCGAACCGAACCGAACCCCCCCCCCCCCCCCGAAAAGTTATGCTACGTATGCCCATGGAACTCACCCATACAGACCATCTAATAACCGTAAACGTTATATCTCTGAATAAAGTTAAAGCATATTTCCCACCAAATGCTATAACACCAATTTTCGATATATTATTACATTCTGGCATTTCAAAAAATAAGTATTCAACGCGTATGTCAACAAAGTGGTAAGTATATCTGTAGTTTGTTTTGATACAAGAACAAAAAAAGTACCTGTACTTACTTAACATCAGTTTTTTTTTTTGTAGACAATTATTTACTGAACAAAGTCGTTTTATCTATCACCATTAATCAATTGCGGATCTGGATCAAAATCTAGGGGGGGGGGGGGTAATTTTTGTTCGACGGTATCTTTTTTTGTGCAGTTATTTTTTGTTTAGCGGGGTAGTTCCCCAGTTATCCCTGTATTTATTAACTTATAGTGTATATTTTTTTCTAGGTGGGGTAGTTAACACGTTACCCCCCTTAAATCCCCGCCTGATGTGAAACACAAATATGGTCACTTGATTTTTAATTAACCCGAAAATCGCAATGCAATGACTGGGGAGGGTACATGGGAATTTTGGGCCTGTACTGTATGGCTATTTCTTTTCTAATTATACACACTAGTTTAAAACATAATTAAAACAATAACATATGCTGCGAGGTTACTTTGATTTTCTCGTCTTATCTAATAAGCCAAAGAAGAAAGAATATAGGGACCTGTCCCATTTGAACTTTAGCCCTTACTAAAGGATAATGTTTGACGTTACTTGTGTTCGAATAAGGCAGGCTACTAGCTCCATCAATTTAGAGACAGTGTTGCCGCGGCTATACCGTTATGACATAATGTAAGGTAAATTTAAAATATTTTTGATACCAGACAATGATTTCAAGGGCTACCAATGCGGGGTAAACCGCAGATTTAATTTTATGCAAACTATTGAAAAATACTTTTTATAAAAACTGGTAGATATGTGGTATTTGGCAGCAGTTTTCACCACTTAACCAAAAGTCATCATTGTTATGTGAAGTGTGTAAAAAAAAGGAGAAGAATTAAACAGTCCCAAATTCTATGTTTTCCTGGCGGTTTTTCACGTGTTTTTCCTGATATTGGTTTTTCAGTTTTTCCCTAGTTGTTTTCGCAACTTTTTAATTAATTTTGCTTACAGAACACAAAACAGGCTTTTGAAAGATAAAACAAAAAAAAAATGTAACCCAAATAACGACTTATTTTTGAGATAACCCCGAAAATGTGTTATTAAATGTCCGTGTTTGTGTTCTTGTCTGTGTGTCTGTCTGTCCCATATCCATAATATTCCAATACTCACGGTAACTGACAATTCATGATGCAAGCAAAAAAGATATATATTTATATACTATATTTCCATAGTATATAAATATTTTTGTATTACCTAGGGTACCTTACGATGCAGAATGCAAACATATTTGAAATAGCAATGAGTATACAGTCTATCCTTTTTGCGGTCCTTAAGATAAAATGTCCTGATTTTATTCTTGTATTCGTTAAGTCAAATCATCGGCGTACAGTTGACAAAAACTCTATCTATGTAAATGTGGTATCTGTGCATTTTTCGTATCTTTATTTCTGAATATTTGCGCCAACCATTGTGTAAATGGGCAACAGGGAGTATTAGAATATTACCTATATGGTCTGTCCTCGATAGCTCCGGAACCGCTAGACTAATTTTCGTGAGACTTTTTGGAAAAATAGTATTTGACACATAAACGAGCTGACTAGATTTTGGTAAAATCCAGTAATGCTTGACTGTTTTCAAAGCTGATACAGCGCGGATTTCACTTGAAGTGTGCTAATGGGCTAGGAAGGTACCAGATCCGTTTTCGATCCATTTATTTTTAGATACTTTCTTGGGTTTTTATACCAGCAATTATTAGTGTAATAAATTTAATTGTTTAAAATTCATGTCAACAAATCCGTGCTCAGTTAGCCGTATGTCAAATAATATCGTGGGAATAATATCAATATTATTTTATTTTCTAATGACAATACTGTTTCCTGATACATAGAAAAAAATGTAATTATACACTAATCAACAGTCAACTCAAAAGCGCAGATGGCCCAAATATCAATTTCTAAAACGCAATCAAAGAATTTAGTGTAAATCTTTGGCGCGTCAGTCAAACACATAAGTAGAGAATAGGGTATTTGACAAATTTTAGAAAAGAGTTTAGAATGATACATAGATCCCTAATTTGCCACGCAAAATGATTAAAATAGTATATTTTATCATGACTACATTTAAACTCAAGTTCCAATTTTCGATTTGAATTTGCCGCTAAAACGCTCATTTCTAGCATGACGACGACAGTAAACTCGCGGACAGATACACGGCATTCAAGTGTTTATTTGTTTTTGGCCTGTGTTTTTACTGTTTTTTATGTAAAAAAATGTCATTTAAGTGATGTGTAGGCACTAGTTCGAATACTAGCATAAAAACACCTGAAAAACTATTTATTCATGTGCCTACAGCAGTAAAAGAACGAAAAAAGTGGCTAGAACTTGCTCGAAGAGACCCAATATATAACTATTTCGTAAATGACGATGAAATTTTTGAGGTTATGTTTATTTCAAGGGGTGAACAACTATAAAAGGCAGAAAGGTGTACAAATTTTTAGGCGGTGCTAGGCAGTTATTAGGCAGGACTAGGGAGTATCTACCTCTAAATGCAGGATTAGGCAGTGCACATGCAGGCTAAATGTAGGACTGAGCAGTGCATATGCAAGACTAGGCAGTGCATATGCAAGACTAGGCAGTGCATAGGCAGGACTAGGCAGAACCTACGCAGGACTATGCAGTGTAACCTATGCAGTACTTCCAGTATTGCTGGTCGTTGTATACTTTTTGCCGACCTGTCCCCCCGCGGTTTTGTACATGATTGTCGCGAAGACCTATAAGTAGAAAGATACACCACCAATTAATAGATATTAAAAAGCTCACTTCATAATAATTTTGGTGTTTTGAAATTTGTTATGAAGGGTCATAAGAATTCTTTGAAACAAAATGTATTTAGAAAATTTTGTTTTAACAAAAATAATTTTTGATTATTTCTTAATGCTTAAAATAATAATGATAGGGTATTTAATTGAATCTATTGTAAGTGGCATATTAAACAAAAAACAAAACATATAACCTAACCTCAAAATCTAAATGAGTAAAAGTAGGAGAAGAATATCGTAAAAAAACTTTCAGTTATATACAAAACAACTCATCGAATACTTACATCAACATTTTAACGTTTTTAAATTACGCAGAACAAAAATCACTGTTGTTGGCAAAGAAGCCTACCATCACAAAGGAATTAAGCATTGGCAACTTGAAACTATCGGCTTTGGAGAATCCGTTTTCCATTGAAAATGTTTTTTTTATAAGCAAAACACAAAATAAAATCTAATTTAGGACGATAATTCGCACTTTAAACCAAAGCAAACATTACCATACATAAGAAAATAACACAAAAAATAGGTTTGTTCGAGGCGTTTACTGTTTTGTAACGTCACTCGCAGCTGATTGGTAGACTGCCTGTTTTGAATCACGTGGCTAATTGTTTTAATTCAATTAATTTATTTAATTAAAAGAACTATGAATTTAAGAAAAAATTAAACAAAAAAGTTTGTTTATAGCATTCCCAAGACCTAAAGAGATATCTAAAAATAAATATATATTTATTTTTTACTACTGTCAAACACCCTATTGTTAAGTCTTCTCAGTTTACAAAGTTGTCAATTTCTATAGGATGACAAGCCATTCCAAACGACATAATAAATGAAACTCTTGCCAATAACAACTATGCTGTTTTTCGCTTTCAACTGTTGTGCCATGGTCTAGGACGCAACGATGTTTGAAAGGTAATACACTTGTGTATATGGCTCTGCATGAATCCCTCTCCATCGTCGTAAATGACAAAATCAAAATCATAAATGAAAATAGTATAACATTCCAATCGCAAAAACGGAATTCTTAATAACCGGAGATTATACAAAAACGTCATTTATCAAAACAGGACAAGAGCAAAACGAAGTTTAGTATAAAGTCTTTTACCATATCCGGACAAAATCATACAAAGGGGCCGGGCCCAGCCTGAGCAACTCTTCTTCTTTCCTTTCATGTATAATGGTTCCGTCTATCTTCCTCTAATACAAATCGGTCTCATGGCAGTTTGACGGAAAATTTAAATCAGGAACAAATAATATTGTTGTTTTTGGACCCAAAAATACATAAAAAAATAAAAATTTCTGTTTTCTTCCTTTAATTAGCCCACCTGTCTTTTTTAAGAGGTCGAAATCGGTGTTAATTGAACCGAATCGAACCGATCCTAACCAAACCGAACCGAACCCCTTAGTCAATTCATTGCAAATAAATTCTAACCTAGGGTCCAACACCTAACCTTTTTTAAGGATGCGTCTTGCTTAATGAAAATACCCTGTTCTATAGCAATCCCTATATAGATACTGCGTTCTCTTTAGGCATGGCCTAAAAAAAAATGCAGTGAAGGATGCTTCAATTGCATAGCAATATCAGAACCGCTCTTCTAAAGGTGAACGTCAAAAACTAGGCCCGACCTCTTTTTATGATTTTGTCCTTTTTGATTTTGTCCGGTTCGGATAAAAGATGTTATACAGAACTTCGATTTTGCTCTTGTCTTGTTTTGAAGAATGGCCTTTTTGATAATGTCCGGTTATTAATAATTCCGTTTTTAACATACCTATGTTATGGCATTTTCGATTTTAGACGATCTTAAATCTTTGCAATCTAATGAACCTAATATGTCACACTTTTTTCTGTGTACATGTTCTTTTCTTTTCAACAATATTTAACCTTTCAAACGAGCACATATGTTCTTTAAACGCCCGATTGTTTAAAACATGTTAATACGAAAATTGACCAATGAATAAAAAATTGCTTTTTATATTGTTTATGCGACTAATGGTTTGTACGTGTTTCAAGTTTTTCGTGTTTTGTAAAATGGTGTAGATATTTAAATAATAAGCTCATTATTATCATTATTATTTTTAACAATACTTACAATTGACAACGCACGTTGGTTTAGTTTAAATAAAAACAACACGCAACGTCTAAAAAAGTACACCTGTGCGTCGGAGAATTTTTAAAAACATGATGGTAATTTTTAAAAAAATACTTGACTTGAAATTTTAAAACCTAGGCAATGTACACTCACCCACTTTTTTCCACATTTGAGAAATATTCTATGGCTTGGCAATGCCACAAGGTTGTAAATAAGTATCTTGGCTTTATAAACGATTTTCTTATGGGTGTATCCAGGGAGGGGCGCTCGGGGTCCGGACCCATGATATGATTTTTTTTGATATTTCCACAGATTTCATAAATCAAAAGATAAAATAGCACTAAATACGACATTATGAGGCCTCGGGCACCACCCCCCCCCCCAAGACCTCGGGCCCCCAAGAAATATTTCTGGATGCGCCACTGATTTTTTTTAGCAATTTTAAAAGCCAGTTGAAACTCCAGGCTTGCCGGAAGGCCGGATGATTCTAAGCAATTTTGGGAGGACATTACAAATATGGACGACCGTACATATAGGTATCTCGAAGAGAGGTAAACTGACCCCCCTATGCGACGCACAGTGCTTTAGATGGCCTCCGTAGCTCGAATAAATTATTTAAGCAAGAAACCTCATTACATAGCCATCAAACTTTGTGTTTCAAGATTTTCAAAAAACATTTTTAGTTCATAAAACGATAAAAAAAATATTGATTATTGAGAGGGGAGTCAAATTGGTAGCTCATACAATTACCCACAGACCTGCCATATAAAAAAATTATTACTTTGCCCGCGGCTTCTAGATGCTGTAAGGGGCCAACATATTATTTTGACCCCACCACAAAATCAGGGTGTCACATATTTTCACAAAATTCAATAATTTTTATGTTTAGGAGCGGCACCTATATAGGGGTTATATAAATTAAATCGTTGCAAATTTAAAAAAGCTAATTTTTGTAGCAATTTATATCGGACTTTGTTTATTGATTACCTTACCTGTGACAAAAAATTATCTTTATGGCCTCTGAATTGCTTAAACTTTAAAATGTATAACCCCTATATTAAAGGCCGCCCCTAAAGATAAAAACTTTTGTATTTTATGATATGTGACCGACTCAATAAAATTTCTTAAATGTGTAATTTTTTGATTTTGCGGTAGGGTCATAATAAGATGTTAGCCCCTTACAGCCCCTAGGAGACGGGCAAAAGTATATACAATTAAGAAGTTATCAACCGCAACTGTTTGGTGTAAATTTGCTGACATAGGGCAGAGTAAAAGTCAATTAAGCTTTTTTTATTGCAAATTGCAAAAAAAATTCCCCTACCTAATGGACCTCGTTAACTATTTTGCTATGGGGAGAGTTGTCAAGTACTTTAAGTAAATTACTTGAAACTGTATTTTAAATACTTACAAGTACTTTACTTGCACTTGTTACTAGAAGTATTTTTAGAGAGTAATTGATTTTGTCAGGCAAAGTACTTAAAGTACTTTAACTACAAGAAAATGTACTTTAGGTACAAGAAAATGTATGTTAAGTACAGGAATTTATTATTTATTATTTATTATATGCACTTGATAATATAAGGACTCCAAAATCGTTAGATCAACCAATTTTATTTTTGACATTTTATTGTCTACGAGTGCAGTCGTAGGAAAAATAAAATATCTCAACTAACACCCATCTAAACACATAACTTGTTTCTCGATAGCTACATGGTGTATCCTCGAAAGGCATATTTTCAGCCACATATATTGGCGGGCAATAATCAATGATAACGAATGGCGATGGCTCGACCGTAAAATCCTGGATTGGCAGCAGGAGGAGAGATGCGAATATTACTCGAGAGACTTGCCCAAAATATGACTCTTTGGCTAAGCTATACCATAGATAATATATAGAGGATAAGGGATAGTTTAGACTCTCGAGACGGCATGGGTTAAGTACCGTTCTTAATTTTTTATTTTTAAGGGGGCGGTTGTACCCTTGGTGAGTTTTCGCCTAATTAACCAGAGCCCCCCATTCTAACCTGTCTGGTAAGATTCTTTGCTACCTTCTTATTTCCATATTTTTAATGTCATCTTCGACATCATCTGTCCTCCCTCTTGAATGAATGTATGAATGTACGGTAGTGGCGGTTAGCATCCTTAAACGATCTAACCTGGCACCTAGGCACACCTTTCTGGACCCGTTGTGCACCACGTACCTACTGTCTTCGACTCAGAAAATAATTTATATACTATCTAGCAAATAGAACCCAGTAGACTTCATATTGTATTATATAATGCCATGGTTGTAGCCTTAGACCACTGGTGGGTCATAAACCTTTTGACATAATCAACAGTGTACAGAGAGCCACAATGTGCCCGCACTAGCCGCTGGCTCTAAGTAGGCACCGAATCCATTCAGAGAATCACCAGATTAACCCACCCCCTTTACCATAGATGTTATCTAGTGTGATCCCAAAGGTTATCAGTTTGAATTTTTTTTTGTTAACACACTGGTCATAGCTCGTCCATTATCAGACTATCCATTTACCCATGGGTCGGGGCCCCTTTAGTCGCCTCCTACGACAGGCCTAGGTGTTACGTTATTGCTATTCTTATCTCCGGACACCATAAGAACCAGAACTGTTACATACTTGCACTTATAAAATAAAAAAATTCAAGTTTGTGTTATTTTTTAATTTAAGGACACCCTGTATATATGCTCGTGTTTGTTTAGAACTCGACTCTTTAAATCAAATTGACGGGGTTAAGCTTTTCCGTTAATATTTTCAGTTTTCTCGACAAAAAATACAGAATCAACTTAAAAATAATTAAAATACATTTTTGAGTTTAGGGGATGAAGTACTGCAAAAAACATTGTTTAAGCGTAGACACAAGCCAAAAATTGTTACTACTAAATGATTTTTTTACAGCTATGAAATTCACATTTAGCACCTGCACTCTGTAAGGAATCACTTTCAAGAATTTTCGAAAAGGAAAGGTGTCTATTGAAAATGGAGCTATTTACCAAAATTCAGCCTGTTACTCAACACTTAAAAAATAGATCTACGATGGATATGATGTGATGAAGAAAAATAAAATGTATTTCTTTGCCTGCTCATTTTTAGAAATATTCTAGTTTTGAATTAGGTAATCTACGTTCATTTCTCACGTGCAAGAAGTATAAAGCTGGATGGATGAATCCTGTCAAGTATGGAACATAACCATAAGATTTGAGTGCGTTTGTTTAAGAACTTCGAAATAGAAGTAATAAAGTGACGGAGTAAGATATTATTATGGAATTCTTGGATTCTTCTACAAGAAAACGACTTTATTACTTGCTAACTTTATTGAAATGTTTAGTTGAATTAAGTAGTAATGCATACATCCGACAGTGGCATTGGCGGATCGTTAGGTGATGTAGGAGAAGAAGGCTAAAGAATTTAAAAAAATATATTAATTTGACAATATAATAATCACCATCCTATATAAATATAAATAAATTATATAAATATAAATTTACTGTTACATTGTGGGTATCCCAATATTAATTAAAAAAAAATTAATAAAAAAAACTGGTAACTGCTAAATTTACTTGTAAGTACTAGTCGCAGTTGAGTAAAAAATTGATTGGTATACCTATAATATACGACATGCTTCAACTTTTAGTTTTGATGCACAAAGCGCACTTACGAAATTATACAGTTTTATATTTTCATGAATCAGGTTATTGGGTAATTTTCAGTAGAGTGTCGTGGATAAAAGGGCGGAGGAGGGCGAAGACCTTAAGGGGCGCAAATATAAGTATGGAAGTCAAATAAATTACAAACCTTTTTTTAAAATAATAACACTATTAATTCTATTTTTTTCTCAAAGGACGCCAGAGCCGCCAAGCGTAGAGGAGCGGGGGGGGGGGGCGTTCGCCCCCCCCTGGCCCCCTATACGGCACGCCACTGGTAATTTTGTACCCAACTGCGACTAGTAGTTACAAGTAAATTTAGCAGTTGGGTGTTTTTTTAATTTTAAATTTTTTTATTTTTAACTTTTTGGTTTAATTCTTATTCAGCCTTATAAAAAGCGCTATGCATTTACAATTCATTTAGCTTTACCCAAAAAGTACGTGAATATTTTCTATTACTAATAAGAATAACGGGGAGTAGTAAAAAAATTAGTAAAATGGTGTTGGGAAAAAAATCTGAAAGCGTATGCAGAAAGAATTTTTGAAATCACTCTATATTGGATAAAATTATGCGAATATGATTTTTGAATAGGGTGGGGGAATTGACAGTAGGGGAGAGGGGTGGAAGCAAGGAGGACCACAAAGTAATTACAGCAAATTAGAGGACATTTGCAATGGGTAATCAAAGGAATTTCAATAAAATCACCTGAAATTTAGATAATTTGTATGCCGTAAAGCCTACATCATGTGACAAAATGGCGTCTCAAGACTGCCATATTGATTCCTGTATAAACAAATATAGCCTATAGCTCCTTCGGGATCAGTATCAATTCAATGACACCTTTTTTGTCAAAATCGATTCAGCCGTTTAGCCTCTAGCGTGACACAAACATATTTACTTACATACATACAACAATCGAAAAACATTACCCTTCCTTTCGCCGTACTGCAAAATTATAACCCCGACCGAACATGTATAAGGGTCAAAATCATGGAGGTGGAGAATTTGAGTTGCAGAGGATTTTCTTAGTTAAAGCTGTAGTAAATTACAGTTTTCTCATTATTTTTAGATTTTTATACTTAAAACTCATCGCGACATTTTACAATAATTTTAAGAAGATACGTCCCTGATTTAATTTTGTTCTCTTTATACCTGAAAAATCATTTGGAGATGCTTTCATAACTCAATAAGGGAAGTTCAAATGGGCACGAAACATAAATTAATTAAATTTAACAATATATCTTATTAAGAAAGTTGTCCGACCAGATGGTCATCATTTGGGGAACAGATAGATAAAATATTAAAAAATTTTGATTGAAAGTGCCAGATGGTGCTGTTCTAGATCTTTACATCGCAACTTCGATCAGGTTGTCAACGCTGAGTTGATTGTTGATATTAAATTAAAGCGGTAAGCAAATTTAATTTTGATATATAAGTAGCGTACATTAATCCAGCATCATTTGAGAAATGCTGTTGTAGAATGTGTTTAGGTTAAAACTATATATTTTTCTCATTTTGTAATAAAAAATCAAGCAGGCTATATCATAGCCTCAAAAATATTTTGTTTTACATTATAAGACAAAAAATCGGATAAGACGAACGTAAATAAGCTTTATTTTATCACAGGTATTTATTTAACTTTACTTGTAAGTTTGTAAAAAATATAAGAATTCAATTTTGATAAACCTCTACATATTTGCTTTAAACTTTCCGAAACTGGGCAATTGATCCTGATTGGATAAAAAGTCAACAACCAACGTAAAATATAGCACCCGTGAATATGAGCGAAACAAAAACTCCTTTTTACTAATAAATATACAGTTGCATATTTTCAAAATTATATAAACATTGAAATAATGTGCCTTTAAAGCCAAATACAGTCGAACCTCTATAACTCGAACCTGAAGGGACAACCAAAACAGTTCGAGTTATGGAGAGTTCGAGTTATAGAAACTCGAGTTACATAGGTTAAAATACATGTAAAAAGTGCAGGGGTCGCTTAAAGGTTCGAGTTCTAGAGGGGTTCGAGTTATAGAGGTTCGAGTTAGAGAGGTTCGACTGTATATAAATCAATAAAATAAATATTTTGAAACTTCAAAACTTAAAAAATAAATTTTTGAGATAAAAATAAAGTGTTTTTAAAATTTGCAACAAAAATATACCCCCAAAAATTACATCTAAAAATACTGGGTCATTTTTCTCAATTAAAGTAGGTACTTTTAAAGAAATTACCCTTTTTTCAGCGTAGTCTATTATTCTTCCCGATATTTTGGAAAATGTACCGTTCTATGCGCTGCCGGGTTATAAATTAATAAATTAGGAGCTAACCCAACAGTAAAACTTTTAATAATTTGCGCCTATTATTGGGTGTCGCGTGACGTAATTTAAGGATCTTTGTCGGTCTTTTGCAGTGTTTATAGTATGATTTTTGTGTTATTATGCAAATGATCCCAATTAATGACGTAGTGGCACTGCATCAATGAAGAAGGGTGGCTCTTATTTTCTAGTGTGTATAATAGGAATCGAAAATAACCAAAAAAAACCGTTATAACGGATTTTACGCAATTTTTACTTTCCAGAAGACACTATGATTATAACTTTCTCAGTTTTCCATTAGAGTTCTATTTTGTATTCTACACAAATGATTTTCTATAGTTTGCCATTTTCTTTTCTTCACTTATTGATGCATTCAATGTTAACAAATTCTGATTGTAAAACAGGTCTGGTATTATTAAATGGGCTCAATCATCATACAATATTGGCTGTAACATCTATTACCATGTTTACATGGCTTTCAAACCAATCTTACTTCTAATTGTTTCCTTTTTTTCTTCGCCTTTCGTTTAATTGACAACTGTGTCTTCTTGCTTGAACAATTATAGTCACATCGATATACACCAAGATAATATAGGGTGCCAATTATTTAGTAGTTGATATGTTTAACAAATAAATTTTTTAAGGTTGCAATTTAAAATCAATAGTATTTTTTGTGTGTCGATAAATCAAAAACTTTTGTAATCCATTAGAAATAATTGATATTTAAAGGATTCCACAAAATATGAACTACCGGGGCCGATTCTTTAAGATCTGATCAGACCTGACAATGGCTGCAATTTTTCATCATTTGATTATAAATGATAAAAAAAACACCTTAAGGTCTGTCAAATAATAAAAAATGTCATTTGTTTTTTGTTATTGTTTTAGCATTGTTTAAAGAGACCAGACAGTGGTTTTATAAATTCTCCTCATTGCCAGGTCTTGTTAAATCTTGAAGAATTGCACCTATTTTAGCTCACACATATACTATACTATAGTAGTGTGAGCTATGGTGATCCTAATTTTTTCGAGAAAAAAAATTTGCTCCGATTTCAAAAATTTTTATATATCTTTGCGTTTCAGATGATTTTGAAACTTTTTTGTTGCGCCGTCTGTCTGTCTGTCTGTCTGTCTGTATGTCTGTCTGTCTGTCTGTCTGTCTGTCTGTCTGTATGTCTGTAACGACCAACGCGCATAACTCAAAAACCGCTTGGCCGATTTTAATGAAATTTGGTACCTAGGCTGGGTTTTGGGCCGAGATGGTCCCATTTAAAAATGAACAAAATCCACCGAGCACAAACCAAATAAAAGGGTGGGGGTCGATTTCAAAAATTAGAGTTTATGGGAAAATATGGCGTGTGTGACATCAAACGAAAGGTAATTGAGTCTGGAGTTCAAAAAAATACATTTTAATTTATTTAAAAAAAAAGGGTAGGGGTATATTTCGAAAATTAGAGTTTAAGTGAAAATATGGCGTGTGTGATATCAAGCGAAAGGTAATTGAGTCCGGAGTTTAACAAAATACATTTTAGTTTTTGTTTTTTTTAAGGGTGGGGGTAGATTTCAAAAATTTGAGTTTAAGTCAAAACATGGCTTGTGTGGTATCAAACAAAAGGTAATTTAGTCCGGAGTTGAATAAAATATATTTTAGTTTTTAGTTATATTAGCTCACACGTACACTATAACTATAGTACCTAGTGTGAGCTTAGGGGCCCATATATTGGCAGAGTATTTTTTTTAATGTTCATAACAACTTTTTTTTAGAATGGCATTTGTTTTAATTTTCATTAATGTTAGCAACTTTTAAAATCGATTTTTATATAAAATCATCACAGGAATTAAACAGGTTATTGTCTTCCTCCACTAATTTTCAATTTGTTTTAAATAAATAGTCCCGACATGTTTCGTAAGCAGAAACTTACATCTTCAGGGGACATTACTAAACTAAATTAGCACATTTTGAAAAACTGGTTAAAAAACTTCGACTAGCTACTAAAACTCACACATGTTTTTAAAATTTCTATGACTTAACCGTTTTAGTAGCTAGTCAAAGTTTTTTAATCAGTTTTTCAAAATGTTGTGCTAATTTAGTTTAGTAATGTCCCCCGAAGATGTAAGTTTCTGCTTACGAAACATGTCGGGACTATTTGTTTAAAACAAAATAAAAATTAGTGGAGGAAAACAATAACCTGTTTGATCCTTATTCCACGACCCCACCATAATATGTACTATTTCCTAAAATTAAAATCATAACAAAAACATTTTATGTAAAAAAAACCAAGTACGCGAAAATGGTATTCCGTAAAAAGAATTGAGATGAAAGTAAAGCCAAGTTCTCCAATACAATTTATAAAATGAAAGGTTCATTCAAACTTCTTTATGTTTAATTTAGCACTGTGCCTACGAGTCATTTGCAGCCGTAATAGCCAAGTTTAGAAAAACATTTTCAAACTACTAGGAATCTTTCATTTTATAATTTGTATTGGAAAACTTAGCTTTACTTTTACTTAATTCTTTTGATGGAATATCATTTTCGCGTACTGGGCTTTTTTTACATGAAATGTTTTTGTTATAATTTCACTCCCTTTTTAAAGTATTTGGATAATATTTAAGTTTCGAAGTCGTAAAATATGTGCACGCCAAAAAATTTTGTCTACAATGAAAAAAACGTTCTTTTCTTGAATAAATCGTTTTACCTTACAATTTGTTTTTAATTAAAATATTTCTTTCTAGTTCAACGCAGCGTTTAATCTTGAAATGAGACTTTATTTTTCTTCTTTGACTGTTTTGTTTGATCAGAACAAAGCAAATTGTCCTCATATAAGTAATATTTGGCTTCCAGAGAAAACGGTGCCTTAGAATAATTCAGTTCCAATTTATATTAAAAAAATTTTTGTTCACATTAAAATACAGAGCTAAGACATTTTTTGTGCAATATCATGAAAATATTCTCTTGAATAGGAAAGCACAAATTATTTTACTTCAAAGCAATTTGGTTTGATCGAAAACAAATTTTTTTACCGTGTGGAATATTGTTCAAAACTTTTGAAATGCCTTATTTAAAATGTTGAGTTTTTTATATTTTTTCCCATGGATTATCTACAAGTAAAGATCATATATGTCTCTCTCTCTCGTTTGTGACTGTGTAGCACAAGCTGCGGGAGTTGCTTGAGAGCCATGACGTTAGGTTAGTGGAGGAATCTGCTACTTGTGCTTCGTTCTATTTAACTCACTGGATGGTCACGTAGCTTCAATTCAAAACGAGATTAATCGTAGTTTAATGTAAACAAGTTATATCTTCTACAGGGATGTTGTTAGTATCTTCAAGTAGATACGTTTGGGTATAACGAGCCGACAAACACACGCACACACACACATATAGGCTATTATTGCCATGCGTGGCATGCACTTTGTCGCTAAATAACAAACGTCAGGTGTGTTTTTGCTTCAACCGCTTGTCATGTTGTTAACTTCTCGACTGACTTATTTATTGGTGCAACATATCTGACAATTATTATTATTGTTTCTTGTAGGTCTGCCATGTAGTAGCCGCTTCTCGGCTGTGATTTGAATTTTATTTTAAAAGACAATCCAGTTTAACTCATGTACTTTTTTGCAAATTTAGTTAGAAATCAATTATATTATACAGGGTGTTCTCAAAGTTGAGTGATTCCTTTTGACAGGTTGTAGAACTCGTAAAAATAAGTAATTGTACCAAAAATTCTTTAGATAAAAGTTGCATAATAAAAAAGTTCTTAACAATTCGAAAAATGTAAAATTTAAAAACTGTAAGACCTTACTTTTTGATATTCTCGACCACTGCGTTATCAATTTTTTGTTGACTCGTGATACTGGGTAGGGCTCATTTTTTGTAGAATACAAATTACTCGTCATTTATTAATTCACTGTAGGGTTTTAATTCGCTACAATGCGTAATATTTTTGTTTTTTTGGCATTTTGTGCGATAAAAATGGCGCACCTATATGAAAATAATGAACTAGTGGATATAATATTAACTTACGGGTCAACAAAATGCAGCCGTAGCATGTCGTTTGTACGCGGAAAGGATTCCTTTAAGAAATCAACCGGCTTCGCGAATGTTTGTAAATTTAGTGATTTGGCTTTGCGACACGGGCTACTTAAAGGAACACCGAGGTGGTCACGCCGGAAGACCTCCTCCTCGCGAAATGATGGAGATTGAGGAAGACATTTTAGAAATTGTCGAAAACGACCCAACAGCGTCCACTAGGTCAGTAGCAGGTCAAGTTGGAACTGCTGATAGCAGTGTGGAAGACTATACGACAAGAACAACTTTATCCCTACCGTTATCAACGGGTACAAGCGTTACAACCCGAAGATCGTCCCAGAAGAGTTGAATTTTGTCAGTGGTTATTAAATCAATACAACAGAAATGAAAATTCTACCAAATTTATTTTGGCTACTGACGAGGCCACATTAACAAGAAATGGAGTTACAAATGTTCACAACAACCATGTTTGTGCAGTGGAAAATCCGCATGCCGTGAAACGAACCCATTTTCAGCAGAGATTTTCAGTGAACGTTTGGATTGGGGTAGTAAATGGTATGCTTATTGGGCCTTACTTTTTTCCAGCTCGACTGACAGGTGACATTTATGTAGACTTTCTTCGAAACACACTGCCACAATTAATAGAAGATGTTCCATTAAATGTGAGAGAATATGTTTCTTCTACAGGATGGAGCACCGCCACATTTTAGTCGAAAAGTTAGGGAACATTTAAATAATGAGTTTCTTAATAGATGGATAGGGTGCAATGGCTACATTTCTTGGCCTGCACGCTCCCCAGATCCAACGCCTTGTGATTTTTTTCTGTGGGGTTATTTAAAACAGTTGGTTTATCACGATGGAGAAGTAAATACTGTGCAAGAACTACAACAGCGCATCGAAAACGCTTGTGATGTTCTTCGTGGACACCCGGATTTTATTATTGAAGCGAAACCGAACAAATGCTGAAAATTTTGAACAATTTTTGTAACATGGGGATGCATTTTACCGGTAAGCATGGCTTTATTGTAAATTGCAATAACAATTAAACGCAGTGGTCGAGAATATCAAAAAGTTAGGTCTTACAGTTTTTACATTTTACATTTTTTGAATTGTTAATAACTTTTGTATTATGCAACTTTTATCTAAATAATTTTTGGTACAATTACTTATTTTTACGAGTTCTACAACCTGTTAAAAGGAATGACTCAACTTTGAGAACACCCTATATATAGAAACTCAGAGCCACGTACTTGACTATTCTTAAATTACGTAATGCTTAAGTGAAGGGGTAGAGGGAAAAGGGGATTAACCGGTACAGGCAATGTTACTTAATGTATTTTTTCTTGAAAATGCGTTACGAAGGGTGGTTAAAAATCCTGCAGTTTCGCGTTACCTTATTTATTGAATGTTCCCTTAAGAATTCTCCTATTGCACGAATTTAAGAAAAAAATAAGTGCAATGATTTTCATAATCATTTGTTAACAATGTAAATCAAAAAGAATGAAAAAATAGGTGAAATCTATTTTTTATTTAACGAGAGAAATGCCAGCGAACCAAGGAAACTGTGCGTGCAAGACTGAAAAATAATGGAATTTTCTTCGACAGGTCGCCGGTTTGGCTTTACAAGCACATTTAAAAATAATTGTCGGTATTGACGATTGTAAATGGAAAATTACGATACATATGGAATTTTATATGAAAAGGCACCTACCTCGGACTCTCTTGCGGCTCCAGTCAACGTTTAAACGTCCAGTTTTTTACCTCAAAATTCACTTTTTTGGGAACGTGATTTTTCTAGTGTCTTGTTGTGACGGCGGTTGTTTGCGCACTCATCGCCGCGCTGCTTGTCCTCCACGTGTGCGGTGCCGTGAAAACCCATATGCATATTTTAGAGCGCGAAAATTTAAATTATTTTAAACGCGCAGAAAAGGAAAAGAAAATGAAAATTAGGAAATTCCTTGCTTGCACCAACATTTTCCGGCCGCCAAAACACGTGTGTTTTTACTTAGTTAAGAAAAGGAAAGGAAAAAAAAATTAAATAATATTCGCCTATTAGCAATTAAATGATACAATTTAACATTAACCCAAATATGCATTAAATTATGCATGTAAATTAAAATTAAAAGAAAAGAAAAAAATACTTAGAAAAAATTAAGAAAGAAAAAGAAAATTTTGCCTTATGCGTCGGGCATAGGCAAAGGACATAGTTTCACTACTGGTCGACGATATGTTCCTGTAGCTGTTTTAACGGTCACAACACGAATATGACCGTCTGAGCCAGGGTGTACGTCGACAATTCGCCCAACAGCCCATTGCAATGGCGGTTTTTGTTCAGTCTTTACCACGACTAAAGTATTTAGTTTAATATTGTTAGAAGCCTCTGTCCATTTAGAACGCTGTTGCAAGGTGTTTAGGTACTCCAAGTTCCAGCGTTTCCAAAAATCGGACTGGAGCCTTTGCACCAGCTGCCAGCGGGACAGGGTGTTCTACTTGGAATCAGAAAAATCGGGTTCTGGTACGGAATTCAACGGTTCCAGGGTAAGAAAATGACCAGGGGTCAGTGGAAGAAAGTCATTCGGATCCATACTTTGGGCATACAGAGGCCGGCTGTTTAGTATGGATTCGACCTGACACAAAAAAGTAAAAAACTCTTCATAGGTTAACCGTTGCTCACCTATTACACGTTTTAAATTTGCCTTGGTGGATTTAACTCCTGCCTCGGCTAGTCCGTTTAGGTGCGGACTACCAGGACTTGAAAAATGCCAGGTAATTTTTAGACTGTGACATGCTTCCTGGGAGTACTGTTTGAGTAAACGATCAGCTCCCAAGAACGCGCTACCAATCTGAGTAAATGTCAGAGATTCTTCCTCTTCTTGCCACAAATCTCTTAAAAGCCGCAAGAAAGGTAGGGGTGGAAATATCGGAGGTAAGTTCTAGGTGAACTGCCTTTGTTGCGGAGCAGACTAAGACAAGAATATAACCTTTGGATACCTTTGCACCTCGGTACTTTCCCATTGTAATTGGAAAGGGACCACAATAATCTATGGCAACATGTGAAAATGCTTTTACTTGAGAGATGCGTTCAGCAGGCAAGTTGCCCATGATTTGTACGGAAGGTTTAGGATTTAATCGATAGCATAAAATGCAATGAGAAATTATACTCTCGATTGCATAGCGAGGGGAAAGGATCCAAAATTGTTGTCTCAAGAGGTAATGCAACGTTTTTTGACCGGGATGACAGTACCTTTTGTGAGTGTACTCAATGACAAGTTGAGTAAGACGGTGAGAACGTGGTAAAAGTAAAGGGTGTTTTGCTGAATAAGAGAGTTCGGAAGAATGTGGTAATCGACCCCCCACTCTTAAGCAGCCTTGTGTATCTAGAAAAAGTGAAAGTTTACGAAATTGTTTAGGAAGTAGCTTTGCGTCATTCAAACGTGAAATGAGATCAGCAAAGATGGAACGTTGAACATGCCGAACGAGAACAATAAGAGAATGTTGAAGTTCTACTTCGGTAATATTTTCGTTAGGATATTTAGATTTCTTTTCGGTAAGGCGAAAAATATAGAAAATTATGCGTTGAATTTTCTCTAGGGAAGAGTAACGAGAAAGAAAAGTATCAAGCATGTGTGGTTCAACTGTGCATGTTTGAAATACTGATTTGCGTTCTTCCAGAATAACCTCGTTTTCCGGAGGGTCTGGACAGCGAAAATCATCAGGCCAGCTCTCTTTTGGTAGCCTAAGAAAACAAGGACCTTCCCAATACAAGTCATGTTTGACAAGTTGATTAGGCATAAGACCGTGCGAAGCACAGTCGGCTGGATTTACCGCTGATGAAATATATTTCCAGGCCGTAGGAGAAATGGTTTCTTGAATGTGACAGATACGGTTTGCCACAAACGTTTTAAACCTGTGAGGTGAAGCCGCCAACCAGCATAGAACCACTTGGGAATCACACCATGCACAGATTTGGTTGAAGTTAAGAATATCTGAATAAGTGTTTTGAATAAAGGAAAGTAGGTCGCAAAGTAAAGTGGCACCAAGAAGCTCCAGTCGCGGAAGACTGACTGTTTTCACTGGTGCGACCTTAGATTTGGCCATTACAAGAAAGGTATGGATTTCTCCGGAAACTGACTCCATTCTGAAATAGACCGTAGCCGCGTAACCTATCATAGAGGCGTCTGAAAAGCCGTGAAGTTCAATGCTACGTGGTTGATCAATGGAAAGGCGTCTAGGTAAATGAATATTTGAAAGATTTGGAAGTTCGGTTCGAAATTGATTCCAAACATTTACGATATGCGGAGGAGGCTGAGAATCCCAGTCCAGCTTCTCCTTCCACAGATCTTGCATGAGATGCTTAGCAAGTAACGAAACGAAAGAACAGAAACCTAAGGGATCAAAAATTTTCATGATTTGAGATAAGATACCTCGCTTGGTGCATGGTTTATCTTCTGGTACGACCAAGTAGGTAAACGAATCTGAGATAGGATTCCATTGGAGACCCAATATTTTTACAAAATTAGGTTCGGATTTGTCGAAACGAATGGACATTTGTGTTTCTGATTCTGAGAATGAGGAGAGAAGTTCCGGACTGTTGCTCGCCCATTTTTTAAGTTCAAACCCTCCTAGGCGCAACAGGGAGATTAACTCCGACTGAAGTTCTTTGGCAGAGGCCACAGAATCCTGCCCAGTGAGCACGTCGTCGACGTAAATGTCTTTAAGAAGCACCTTGGAAGCATTAGGATACCTTTCAGACTCAAGTTTAGCTAGTTCTTGTATAGTACGAATAGCTAAGTAAGGTGATGACTTAAGTCCATAAACAACTGTTCTTAAGGAGTAGGTTTGGACAGGATCATCCTCAGAAAATCTCCATAGAATATTTTGATAACGCGTGTGCTCAGGAATAATTAAAATCTGTCGGAACATTTTTACTATGTCAGTAACAAAGGCTACAGCATGAATTCGAAAATTAAGTAGAATTTCACGGACATCATTTTGCAGTTTAGGACCTGCGCACAACGTCTCGTTGAGTGAGACACCTCTGGGACTACGTTGAGACCCATCAAAGACCACTCTTATCTTCCCAGTGTTCCAGACACTGTGATGAGGGATAAAGTAGGAATTATCCAAGACATCTTTAGATATAGGCGTAGGAATAGGTATCATGTGACCAGTGTCTAAATAATCTTGCATAAAATCTTTGTAAGCTTGATAATTAGCTGAGTCTTTGAGAAGTCTAGCTTCCTGAAGCTTGAAACGTTTTAAAGCGATTGGATAGGTGTCACCCAACTGGGGTTCTAAGTTTATGAAAGGTAATGGAACGACGAATCTACCTGATTCGTTGCGTGAAACTGATTGTGAAAATAATTTTTCGCACATAATATCCTCAGGACTGTGATGAACCTTATGTGGAACCTGCTCTATCTCCCAGAAGCGCTCTAGGCAGATATCCAGAGATGGTTCGATGGAAGTGTAACAGCTTATGAGTGATTGTGGATTTTGTTGCTTTGAAGTTTCAACTTTACCAATCAGCACATAGCCAAAGATGCTATTAAAAGCACTAGGTTATCCACGCTCTCCGTGGATAACTCCCTCTTGTAAGAGATGCGGAAAAAGTTCACAACCAACTAGGACATCAATGGAAGTTGGTATATGGAAGTTTTGATCAGAAAGTTTGATATTGCGAATGTGATTCCACTTGCTCGAGTCGACAGCGCAAGAAGGAATCTCTGTACAAAGTTTTGGAAGTACTAAAGCCTCAAAATCAAAGGTAGGTCCCGCTTGACCTTGAGGTTTGATAAGACATTTCGTCTTACCTTTGGTATTGGAAGATGTCATTTGATTTAAGCCTTGAATAGAAGTAGAAAAGAAGCTTTTCGAAAGACCTAAACGATTTAGACATTTTTCTGAAATAAAGTTTGCCTCTGAGGCAGAATCGAGTAAGATACGAACTGGTTGGTAATGTCCCCTTGAGTCTAACATGTCAGCTACAACGGTAGAAAGTAGAAAAGTAGAATTTTTGGAAATCATTGTCGCATGACAGTTTGTGGAATGGCTTCCTGACATAGGGGTGCTATTGGAATTGGAAAGTGAAATATTAGCGTTCTCTGGAGGATATGAATTAACACTCACAGAGGGCGCTACTGGTTGTGGAACATGGAGAAGACTATGATGTCTGGCTCCACACGTGATGCAGTTGTAGGAGGAGGGGCAATTCACGGTCTGGTGAGCAAAATGTAAGCAATTTTGACATAGATTCACCTGCCGAACATAACCCATCCTTTCCTGTGGACTTTTGTTTTAAAATTCGATACATTTCGATAATGCGTGATTCGAAGAACATAGGTAACATTTTATTTTTGGATTAAAAGTTCTGTTCTGATTATTTTGTATTTGAGGGTTGCTGCGTTGATTGCTATTTTGTAAAGTATTTTGTTGATTTCTTGAATTTGAACTTTGATTTGAAATAGTTGTATTGAAAGCAGAAGGTGAATTAAAATTATTAAAACTGTTTCTCTGAAAACTGTTCTGTTGAGAATTACGCGTAGTTTGAGGTTGTCTAGGGGTTTGATTTTGCCTACTAAAACTGGGCATTTGCACTACAGATTCGAGCGCAACGCAATGATTTTCTATAAACGTGTAAAGATCAGTGTAGGACGGAATTTCTGAATTGTTTTTCTCTCTACTATAGTAAAGTTCGAAATCAGTCCTCATCTTGACTTCAAGTTTTGAGAGCATCATGTTAAAAGTAAGAAAGTCCCATTCTTTTGTAGGAAAACCAAGCTCATTTAAGATGGCTAGATTCTCAGAAAATGTATCCAACATGGAACGTAATTCTTTCCCAGAACTGGATTTAGTTGAAAGAAAGTTAATAGCATTCAAAGCGGTAGTAGCAATAATTCGTTTATTCTGATACCTCTTTACTAAGGTTTCATACGCAATGTGATAATTGCTATCTGCGAGGGGAATGGTTTTTACTAGAGAAAGGGCTTCATTCAGAACAGAACTCCGCAATTGTTGAAATTTCTCTATATCACTTAAATCAGAATTTTGATGTACTATGACTTTAAATAAGTCAAACCAGTGTTGCCAGTTGTTGTAATTACCATCGAAAATTGGCAACCTTGGTTGTGGAAATGATTGTGTATTTGACCTCTGAACAATATTTTGTTGGCTAGGGTTGCCTACGTAATTGACAGGGTTGGCCCTAAAAAGGTCGTAGTAAATACCCTTACATTCATAATAAAGGTTGTCAAAGTCTTTTCTAGTTTTATCCTGCTCGTCAAATGAAAGTTTAAACTCTTCGAGAGAGCCAATAATTTGGTTATGAAAACTATAGAATTGAGCATGACATTCTTCGACGTCTTCATATCTGGATTTAAACAAAAAGTGAAACGCTGTATCCGAGTTCGCTTTCAAAGCTACCTCGTGAGCTTCCGCCATTTGGTTGAAGCTCAAAAGCCTTTTGTCGCAAAGTTTTTTCTGTTTTTGCGTAGACATTTTTGTTTTTGAAAGTTAATTTGTTTTTAAAATTACCCAAAAAAATGCTTAAAATATAGCTTAAAATATAACCCGAATTTTAGCAAAAATTAAACAATTTTATTATTTTAATTTTATTAACTTTTTTCGAAAATTTTGATATGAAATGTTTGTAAGTTTGTCTGTATGTTATTATTTGAACATATCCTTTAAAAAAAACTTTTATGTCTCACCAAGGATTGAACCCCGCACCTCTCGATTCCAAGTCGCACACTCTGTGCATACGACTAGCGGTCCCGTCTGAAAGTTTCTAAGAAACGTCGGTATTCGAAGAAACAACGCGCGCAACGTGAGACCCTGATGACGGCGACACTTGCACCTGCGCGTTAACGCGACACCTGTAAAATCGATAATTAAAGGAATGTAGATGGAAGAACCGCCTTAAATTTTCACTTTCGGCGTATTGACGCCACTTTTACTGAAAATGTAATGAACAAAGCGATCAACTTTGATGAACTAGTAAACTATACGAAATATGTGCATTGGCTATAGCTATTTTTGAACGGTAATAAACACTTCGATCAACTTTGAAGGAACATATCACCAACAAGTCGTAAATCAATATGGTCTGATAATTGAAATTGAAATTGGAAATAAATTTTGAAAATATATAGAAATTTGGAATTTTTGTAGGAAATTGCTGAACCACAGGAGTCTAGGTAGTTAGGAAAACTATTAATCCGGTTCGAAGGACCATTAAATGTGCGTGCAAGACTGAAAAATAATGGAATTTCCTTCGACAGGTCGCCGGTTTGGCTTTACAAGCACATTTAAAAATAATTGTCGGTATTGACGATTGTAAATGGAAAATTACGATACATATGGAATTTTATATGAAAAGGCACCTACCTCGGACTCTCTTGCGGCTCCAGTCAACGTTTAAACGTCCAGTTTTTCACCTCAAAATTCACTTTTTTGGGAACGTGATTTTTCTAGTGTCTTGTTGTGACGGTGGTTGTTTGCGCACTTATCGCGGCGCTGCTTATCCTCCACGTGTGCGGTGCCGTGAAAACCCATATGCATATTTTAGAGCGCGAAAATTTAAATTATTTTAAACGCGCAGAAAAGGAAAAGAAAATGAAAATTAGGAAATTCCTTGCTTGCACCAACAGAAACTCCATGCCGGGAATAAATAAAATTAAAAATATTTTGATATTATTAAAAGTTTTTATTAAAGTAAAAATTAAAAAAAAAATAATTTCAAAATACTGAAAAAGTTTCAAAATTTTTCAAAACTCACATATTTACAACTTTTAAATACATATACTCCCTTTTTTTTCTCATTTGATAACTGTGACTCTTTCGCCGAAACTAAGGCCGCCATATCGGAACGCCTAATTGCACGGGTCATCAGCCACCTTTGGAACCCCAGATCGGGTATTTTTTTATCCGGTCCTTTTGTCCCTCAGAATGGCCTACCGACAAATCCGACCTCATCAATATTACATTTTACACTCGCCAGGAATCCTATAAATATCTGCCGCACCCGAGCTCGGCAACCAACGGGGATCGAACCCGCCACTGTAGTATGCGAGATTCCTTTAACTCAGTCGTGTTCAATGCGTGAACGCACCGAGCTACTAAGGCTACATACTCCCCTTTTTTTGAGGGCAGAGTTGAGATGATCAAGTAACCTATAACAGTAACATTCTAATTCTAAAGACTTTCATTTATTTTATTATGATTTTTCAATAATTCAAAGATTTTCTTTGTATGATTTCCCTGTGCGCTATTTTACTATGTGCGCTTTTTTCGTTCGGTTCGGCTCGGTTCATTGTGGATTTTTTTCGGTGCTAATATTTTATTTCCGCTTTTTTCCCCCACTGAACCGAACTACTCTCCTGCTCCGATTTTTGTGCCAGAACTAACTTAACAATACAAAATTTTATAAATATAATTTTTCCTTTATACTTCAGATAAGCGTATGGGCATAACATTAAGAATAAAATATCGATCGTTTTATTGACCATTTATTTTCTACATTTGTTAAAAACAAAGCGCTCTTTGATATCAGATATTACCCATTGTGTTTCTTCTACAATGCCACACAGTACGAGTAAGTAATATTCCTCCTAATATGGAGGTGCTAATACTTTTATATTAAACTTTAGAAACGTATCGTTTTATTGCCGTTGGTTCGATAGATAGGGGGTGGCAATATGGTGGTGCCACATTTTACCATTACGAAGGGGTTAAAAAATTCTTAATTGTCGCGTTGCCTTATTTATATATTATTTTAAATTTGTTTAAGTGCTTGGAAAAAAAAAACAAACAGTAAGTAAGTAATAAGTAACATCAGCATATTTTTTGTGACAAATCGTGCACGAAAAAGGAAAAGCTATAAGCTATCAATAAAGACATTTTGGCGATGGGAAATGCGAGCTTATATCGCCGGAGCCACCCACGATATGAAAAAGCTTTCCTCAATTTGTGTAATATGTTTATGATAGCCAGAGTCCGACCCCACAAATATATATGGCCTATATTGACGATCAGCAGCTTTAGAAGTTTTAGCTATATTGAACATGTAGTCCAGTTTAATCTGTACATGATTGCCATCGGCTCACTTAAAAAAATACTCTGCCAATATATGGGCCCCTAAGCTCACACTAGGTACTATAGTTATAGTGTACGTGTGAGCTAATATAACTAAAAACTGAAATATATTTTATTTAACTCCAGACTAAATTACCTTTTGTTTGATACCACACAAGCCATGTTTTGACTTAAACTCAAATTTTTGAAATCTACCCCCACCCTTAAAAAAACAAAAAACTAAAATGTATTTTATTAAACTCCGGACTCAATTACCTTTCGTTTGACATCACACACGCCATATTTTCACATAAACTCTAATTTTTGAAATCTACCCCCACCCTTTTATTTGGTTTCTGTTTGGTGGATTTTGTTCATTTTTGAATGGGACCATCTCGACCCAAGACCCAGCCTAGGTACCAAATTTCATTAAAATCGGCCAAGCGGTTTTTGAGTTATGCGCGTTGGTCGTTACAGACATACAGACAGACAGACAGACAGACAGACAGACATACAGACAGACCGACAGACAGACAGACAGACGGCGCAACAAAAAAGTTTCAAAATCATCTGAAACGCAAAGATATATAAAAATTTTTGAAATCGGAGCAACTTTTTTTTTCTCGAAAAAATTAGGATCACCATAGCTCACACTACTATAGTATAGTATATGTGTGAGCTAATAAAATATAAATGGATCCATGACGGAACTGATACCTTCCTAGCTAGCCTAATAACACACTTCAAGTGAAGTCATGATATATCAGCCTTGAAAATAGGTTTTTTTGTAAATATCTCAGAAACTAAAGCTCCTACAAAAATTGTAGTTATAACACAAATTATTAGGCAAAATATAGTCTACTTCTCGTATATTCCGAAAACCGCATATTAATGTGATGCTCTGTTAAAAAGTTTTTAATTGTCGTTAGCATCAATGGATTTTGACCATAATCTAATCAGCTCGTTAGAGTGTTGAACACTATTTTTCCTGAAAATTTTACGAGAATCGGTTCAGCGGTTTAGGAGCTATCGCGTTACGGACAGATATACATATACACAGACAAACACACAGACAGACATCACAAAGATATTGCTAAGATTTTTTGTCGAAAATAATACCTTTTCTAGCCATTGCTGTGCGGGCTAGGAAGATAAAAATTATTGGACAAATTAATATATACTTGAATTCAATTCAAAAAAGCTTTATTGTCTGAAGAATAAATTCCTATTGACAAAGCAAGAACTTAAGACTAAGGTAAATAGTAATAAATCAGCACTAATAAAAACAACATTGTCTAGTCGCATAATCACACACAATCTATAATTAAGAGTAGCCCCCTTTTAGGCCATTGAGAATGTTCGAAGTTAAGCGCAATTCTAACAAAATTCGAACCAGCATGTTTAAGTCAATATAAATTAAAATTGTACCCAACTATTTTAAAATTTCTGTAAAATATGGACAACTATGAATATGCACACATACACAATTACAACAGCACAATCACTCGATTAAAAAGTTGGAACGAAACTACTTACAAAAAAAAATTGTGTTAATCTAAAATTAAAATTCAGGTTACATAAAAAAATATAATAAAAATATGACATATAATAACAGTTACTCAAATTATGTATCAAGCCCATCTGTGTAATACTCATTGCAGCTATAGTAAGCTTTTGTATGAAAGCAATTACGTACTAACCTTCTGAATACTTTTAAGTCTTAAGTTTGTCTAAATGCGATGGGTAAATGATTGTATAATTTTATACTTTCGTAAATCAAGGAATGTTTTGTCAAAGCTAGCCTGGTATTGGAAGTGGCAAGTTCCCAGATTGACGAGTTGTATAGTAATGACCAGTTTGAGTATTTGGTTCTTGAAGTTTCTTTTTATGAACCAGGCTGACTTAAGGTCACTATATTACGAAGTTTCTTCTAGCACTTCGTGATAAAGTGACCTTAGGCTGACTGTCTCCAAAATAAAAAGACACGGTAACGTTAATATCCCTGCAATTTTAAAAAGTGGCCTACAATGTTCTTGAGGATTGACATTAAATAGTTTGCGTACTGCTTGCTTTTGTAGACTCAAAAAGGGTGAAACAATAAAGTCCCCAAAATGCAATCCCATATCTCATTTGGGATTTAAATAAGGCAAAGTAAGTAGCTCGGGCTGATTCAAAGTTTAGTTCTCTCTTAACTACACTTATAGCAAAGCATGCATATGATAATTTAGAGTTAAGAAGAAATACATGCTGATTAAAGTTTAGTTTGTTATCAACAACTAGACCCAGAAATTTTATAAATGGTTTAGGGTCAATTGCCTATGCTTATAGATTCTATTGTTGAACGAAAGGAGAGAATGTTAGGTTTGCTTATGTTGAAGCAGAGAAGGTTACTATCGCACCATGCTCCTATTTTTTGCTCATCTCGTGAAACTATATGATGGATAGTTTCTTTAGGTGCTTTCTACTGGGTGGTTGTATCATCCACAAATATAGTGATTTTTCCATCTATATCCAGATATAAAAGATCATCAATATAAATTTTAAAAAGTATAGGACCAAGTACTGAACCTTGCGGAACGTATCTTGTTATGGTTTGGACTTCAGACAGTTGGCCATCTTCACCTTTAACTGCCTGGGTTCTTTCAGTAAGGTACGACTCTGACCATTTATGTTTAACATTTTTAATACCATAGTGTTTAAGTTTTTGCAGCAGTATTCTATGATCAACGCAGTCAAACGCTTTTGAGAAGTCACAGAACACCGCTGCAACACACTCTCCTTCATTTATACCGAGATATATACTCTCTAAAAACGAGAAGAAATAACAAAAATACTTACCTTAATTACATATTATACGCTACCCTCTGCTGTGCTGCAACTAACAATGCCATTCTTTAATACTTATGGATTTAAAATTAATATTTTTAAAATAACAGTACCATTCCATTAGAAATGGCTTACATTGGTGTATATTATCTATTATTATCATATAGTAGGGGCACTGCATCCTGGAAGCCTGGCGTCTAAGAAGACGCAGTGACCCTATCATATAGGCATAGATAGCAGCACACTACTACATTTGACACTTATTTCAGTGGCGCACCCAGGAATATGTCTTGGGGGGGCTCTTGGGGGGGGGGGGGCGAAGCCTTATGATTTCGAATTTTAAGCCATTTTTTGTGTTTTTTTTTCAGAAATGTCGAAAATATATAAAAAAAATCTAAGGCTTGGGGGGGGGGTGCGCCCATGCTTATTTAACTTTACCAGTTCCACTTATATTATGTTTGCTAATGGACAAAGTGAAAGCAGTTGCTGCTTTTTCCAAATAGTAGCTTCTTTATGTAAATTTGCATCGCAAAAAATTAATAATTTTAAAAATACAGCTTAGTAATTTCAACAATATCCATAACTAGGTTAGTCGAATCAGCCTGGTAGGATTATAAAATGTTTTGTTAATTTAACAATATTTATCAAGCTATCGTTAATGTTCCGATATTGCTTTATTTTAACAAACCATTCGTATGTGTACATGTAACGATATTATTTGGTTAAGGTTCCTTTTTTTGGTGTGCTTCTAGAAAACTTACATTTCTAAAAGTTTTAAATATGATCATTTTTAGAACTCTTCCTTTTCGACGTGACAGTAATCTGGACTAGAAACTTTAACATTTTACAAATATTGGAAGCTCAAACGTTCACAAACATGTACAAGGTGTTTCAGCTAAAGCTTTTAATGGAGAATATATTGGCGACCACAAACCACAGCGATGGTTTTTTACAAGGGCACATTCAGTAAGGGGGCTTCCAGGCCTGCCCCCCCAAGGCTAAATTTTTTTAGTCATTTTCTACATATTTCATGAATAAAAGCAAAAAATAGCATCTGGGTGCGCTACTGTTTTTTAAGTTAGAATCTGAAACAAGTTTTATATATTGTATCTAGGAGTGCAAAAATATTTTATTGGGGTTTAAAAAATTTCAACTTCAATTTTTTTCTTATTTTTGTTGTTGATTGATCCCCCTTTAGGTACGGTATTGTTTGTATCTCCATAATATTAAGGGGTTTTTGGCCAATTATTGTAAACGTCGATCGCGTTATAATTGTGGTTAATAGCGATAAGTGTTTGTCGCTAAAAGTTACTAACAACTTACTTAACATAATAATGAACTGTGATTTCGGGTTAAACGGAATATCTGAAGGAAAACAAAAAAAGGTGGAAATGAATGCTACTTGTAATTTTTCCCCATTATATTAGCCGAGATGCTCTATATCAAGAATCCGAGTGATGCAGGAATATCAAAATCTGTAAAAAATCTTTGATAAAATTTGTCCGTTAAGCCTCTAAATTAACACTTTTACTGTTTGCCCCATAAATACCCCCCGCATTTCACCAGATTACACGTCAATCTTTTTTTAATGATTGGATTTAGATTTAGCAGACTCAAGAACCCCATAACTATTTATTTTTGCCCACGGTCGCCATCTTCAATATTTTAAAATGGTGGCTAATGCCCGAAAGTAGTTGGTAAGTTTTATAATAGGGTTATGCAAATCTATCAAAATCTGCCAAAAACTTGATTAAAGTTTGCTCGTTAAGCCTCCACATATACAGTTTTATCCTAATACCATAAATTCCCCTCCGCTGCTTCCAGTTCTCCCCAACTGCAGATTTGGATTAAGCTGGCCCAAAAACTCTAGAATCGGTGTATCGCTTGTCAATGTCAACAGGTCGATTTTTTTCATAAATCATCCCCCCCCTCCATTGTGGTACCCCCAGAAGAAAAATAGTGCTGAATTACGATTCGAGCGACCAAAATCTGACTAAAATAATGTGCCACACACCTATGTTTAATTGAAATATGTTTTCTTTAATTTTTTCACTTAAAAATTGCAGCCATTTTAAAAATAAACTAAATCAGTAAAAAAAAGTCTTATACAATTAATTTCCCACTTGAGGCAAAAATGGCTGTTTTACAACCAAACTATAGTTAAACAAATATCCTCATATTTTTTAGTAAGCAAAAATTGCAAATATATAAAAATTACAGCAACATATATTTTACATACAATGCAACATGCAATAATGCAAGTTTTTACTAAAAATCATACATATACAACAATTCTAAATTTAAAGTTAATTTCACCCCCTCCCAAGTTTAGCAACAATATCAATTTGAAAGACTATTCAAGTTTTGGTTAGTTGCTAATAATTTTTAACCTCTAACTTAACCAAAAACGGCCCCGCTTTAAAGGAATTAATTGATGTCAAAAATAAGTAACTCTAACTTACGTAGCAAACCAAAAAAGTTCTTAACTTTCAAGATGTTTTTAAGGCCAAGACTAACACTGTTTTACAAGCTATGTTGTCTTCAAAATGCCCACAGCAATCGAGAAGCTCAAAAAGGAATATTAGGTCAGGCTTAGCACAAATTGTCTCCTCCCTTTGCCTTTATAGCTGAAACGAGTTTTTAGATACTTAGAAAGAATTCTTCAAAACTTCTGTCTACTCTACTTCCAAGTTATCACATATCCTAGAAACCCTTAACTTGGAAGTAATTTTTTGAAGGAAAAATGTGGATGTTTTAACTTATGATTTGAAATTTTGACCCTTTGGTTTGCCAATATGCCCAAAAATGTTACTTGGATTGGGCCACCCTGTATCTTTATCGACTGACCTAGCGGTCATATCATAATTCAAGCGGACGGGCCGGGCTTACCTCTTAGGTGATTAGGGCAATCCTTCTTAGATATCGTTCCGACGTCAAAAGCTAACTGAAATATAGATACGCGTTTAAACGTCAGCCGAATATATATGACCAATATTTTTTGAAAAACGGATATGCCTTCTAGATTTATGCCCCTTGATGTTTTCTTTGCTCATGTTTCGAAAGCGCTGAAGGTGGTTTCGATGTTATCGTTATGCTTTGAATTTTTTAACATTTCCGGGGTACTTTTTAATGTTTATTTCCACTGCGGTTATTAGTTTCTTAGGGCCCATTGCACTGACTTTTTTTTCCGTTTCTTAGCCTAAATAATACCTTATTTCGTAAAATTTCGTTGCACCGAAATTAAAGGCAGACTTATTCCTTCCTTTGTGTTGTTAAAATTAAAAATTTCCATGACTTTACTGTTCCTAAGAGCTGTTTAAAGATGCTGGTCATATAATGTTACCCGTTTGGCATAGCCATAGCAACTGGCAATATCTACAAATGAGCAGAGTGTTGTGATTAAAGTGAAGGTGTCTTTTTTTGTTTTGAGTAAATAAAGTAAAAAACATGTTTTTTTTTATTAAAGACTGTAAAAAATTCTTAAAATAAATAAAAGTTTATTTGAAAAACTTTCTTGCAAAAGAAAACGCTAGATTTTGTTTTTTTTGGCACAATGTTTTTGTGAAAAAATATACCTATATATCGATTACAAAAAGATTTGTGAGGAAAAAAAATATTTTAAATAAAGTTCTCTCTTCTAATTTTAAATACAATATTTTCGTCTGATTTTCGGGTTAACTGTTGTTCACAGCCTGGTCGGTACAGCGCTAAGGGTAGGATAGGACTGATCAGTGTAAGAAAACCCTTGCATTTAAATTAAACTGCACTCCATGATGTAATAAGACGATTTTTTTTGCCTTTACACTTTACTCTTATTTCACTATAATTTTTAGTTCTTTGGTTGTACCGACGAGGACACCCAAATTCCACAAAATCACCATCTCGATTTTATCATCTTCAAAATATTCTTCCAAAAATTCAAGAACTTTCATTTTTTTAAAATAAATTTTTAAATGCAGCTTGACACAGAAAAATTGATGGCTTTTGTGGTCGCATCTTAACAAAAGTGAAACAAATTTAAAAATAAGGCATGCTTAAAATTAAAACAATCCAGAGTTAAGAAAGGAAATTTTAAAAGTCGGTGCGATGGGCCCTTAGAGTGTTTCTGGTCAGTCATGGTAAACGTCAATTACGCTATACTTTAAACTTTGTGGCTAATAACGATATTGTTTATGAAACAATTTTTGAGAGTTTTTATATAGAGAAATAAGTTGTCTCAAAAATTATGAAATAAACTTTAATTTCTCGTCGCTAAAAACAGACTTTTGGGATACACCAAACATTAACGTTAACTCACTGACATTTCATGTTATCTAACTAAACATCTTGTTTAAGTTTTTTTTAAAATAATGTATATTTTTCGAAAATCCAATCTCTGTCCCCCCTCTTTTTAAAATGACCGCCCCTGATTCAAATTTTGGCTAGTTGCAGATGTCAATTTCAAACAACCATAACAGTTTATAAAAGTAGCCACTTAACTTTATTAAATAACGTCTTTCGTTAGTGTTATTTTATGTAATATTTTAAAATTAATTTGTTGAGAATAATTTTCTACAATCGAAAAAAATTTTAAACTCTAAAGGTGGTACAAAAGTTACATTTACAATTTGTCCATACAAATTACAATTAGTTTAATTTATTGCCCATATTTCTGAGATATTTAAAAAATAATACTTACGTTTTACATAATATGATTCTTACGTGTAAGTTAGAAAGATGTTCAAAACTTTATAAATCAGGTTGTCTGTAGCGTTGCACTTAGGGTCAAGTTGTGTAAAAGTGAGACACCTAAAATCCTGTTGAAAAATGAGACACCTAAATAAAAAATACTAATAATGGAATTCCGATAGATTTTCTGTTATAATTTATATATATAATTTATTTTTATTTTTTATAAAAAATAGGCTTATAATTAAAATTACAATATCCAAAGCCTTATTTGTGGTATAAAACTTTTAAAAACGTTACCGAAAGTTTTGTCTTCTAGATCGGTTTTCCTATAAAAAAAAACTTCTATAATGTTTGAACTTATTTGAGTAAAAAAAACAAAACATTATGTCTCAATTTTACCCTGAATGTCTTATTTTTTGTTTAGATGGCGAATAATTTTATCACTGTTTCATATTATTAAGAGGTACTGATTACTATGGCATAAAGCTATTTAATGTTCTGTCAGATGAGGTTAAAGAAGAGATTGAATCCTTTAAGAAAAAAATCAAAAATTACCTTATACAAAATGTTTTTTACTCTCTCGAGGAATATCTTCATATTTTAACGTGTAATGTTTGTTCCAAGAATGTATACAATATTAATTATACTATGTATTTTAGAAAATCGTACCTTATTTTGAATAAGATTTTTAGATTCTAATTATATTTTTTTTAGAAATCAGTAGGTCCTATTGTTTTATATCTACTTTATCAATAAATAAACTAAACACAGTTTTAATTTTTTTCTCATATTTTTAGTCAGTTTTCTATGTTTTTACGTAAAAATCAAGTCCTACAGAGGAATTTAAAATCTTAAAAATATAAAATTTTTAAAAAGTGTCTCATCTTTACATCACATTTTTTAATTCCACCTTAAAAATTATAAAATGCATGGACCGCAATATTTTTAGAAAATTTACCTACGGCACCATTTTTAAATGTTTTTACAAAAATTGCATACTTAATTTTCCAAGAATTTTGCGTTTATTGCTAAATTTTAGATCATACTTTGTTAAAACAGCAAAAATATATTTCGGTTATAACGGCTTCCTTATCACCTTCCTTTCGGAAATACTGGATACGCCACTGATTGGAACACAACGTCGTCATCGCGGTCGTCGTAGGCGTGATCACCTGTTTATAAAATTAATAAACTTTAATAAAGTGCTAAGTGGAAACCACCTGTGGCTTCTCGGCTCATTCTCAAAACTTAAGAGCGGTACCTACCTCAGTATATGTGCATTTATAACAAGTATACATTTAAATATTAATTAATTGAGTGTTTTAAGTATTACTCGCTGATATTATGTACGAGTATGGCTAGCCCCGTTATTTAGAGAAAAGCCCCCGAAGGAGAATATGTTAAGCATCCTAAAAATATGATACTTCAGTTTAATCTTCTTCAGAACTTCGGTTATTAAACTAACTTTCGATGTATCTCTAAAGAAGGTTTTTGCTGTAAATTGACTTATGAAGAGGCAATCAGATCATAGAAAGCAATATAGTGCTTAACAACAGGAAAGCGTTCTTGTTGGTATGATAGTATACTTTGACGGTACCTTGTGTTGGACTGCTCACATCAATGCAGGTGCTTCTTCATGCATTGTGTTATGACTTATGTTAATCGTGCGCACGCACGGGCTTCTTTTCATAAATCGCATGCGAGTGGTCGGCATCCGCACCGACGTTCCCACAAGGCTCGTTTTTAAATTATTTTATCTGAGGGTTCTATCTGGGACCGTTACGCCCTACGGTACGTGATTAAAAATAAGCACGTGCCAACAGATGTACCAAAATATCAATTAGTGACAATTTGTTTTATTTGTTGTTGGTTAGTTAAAAAAGAGAATGGGAGAGGGAAAGATACATTACTCTAAGAATAATTTTGGCTTCCGAAAAATCCAGAATTAGGAACAATAAACCTGAGTCTCTTAATCGAATGTAAAAATAATTCACTTCCAGTTACCAGTTAACCACAAAAAAAAATGGAGACACTCGATTAGAGTTACTTTCCCCACCTCAGTTACCTCCATACGGGTAGCACATATAAATTTTGTGATACATTGTTGGAAAGCTTGTAAAAAATGCTCAAAATAATCACAAAGGTTAGGTATAAATTATATAATGGAGAGAATTTAGGCAAAGCCTCGGAGCAATGGATGGAAATTCTCGAAGACAAAAAAAGCAAAGACAAAGGACTATGAATATAGCTACATGGAACGTACAGGTAGTGAATCAAAAGTTGGACATTATTGCAACCGAAGTGCAGAATTGTAAGATCGATATTATTGCACTCACAGAGACAAAAAAGAAAGGAACAGGTACAAATAGTGTCGGCAATTTCGTCCATATATTTACTGGAGTCCCAAAAGAAAGGAGAGCAGCCAGAGGGGTATCCTTATTAATAAAGAAAAACCTAAAAAATAAGATTACGGACTACGATTGCATTAGTGAAAACATACTTCGAGTGAACATGAAGGAGCCTGGACATAATATTAGCATAATAGCAGCCTACGCACCATCAGATGACGAAAAAGTAGCTACAAAACAACTGTTCTTTGACCAACTTGATGAGACTATCACCAAAATCGGTAATACTAGAGAAATAATTATGCTTGGCGATTTGAATAGCCGAGCTGGTAGACAAACCCAGAGCAAAGTGATAGGACCATTTGGAGAGGAAGTAACAAATAATAATGGCTTGAGACTGATGCAATTGTGTGAAACCCACAACCTAAAAAGAAATAATGGTTTTTTTAAAACATAAGGATATTCATCGATATACCTGGATTCAGCCAAGAAAAAATCTTAAATCAATCATTGATTATGCTATAGGTGGACAACACTCCCAATTAGAGTGGTATGATGTGCGAGCACTTCGTGGTGTTACATGTGGATCTGACCACCATCTAGTAAAAGCAAAAATATTATTCCCTTTAAGAAAAACAAATAAGGACAAAAGTATTAGAGAAAATGACAACCTAGAATGCATCGAAGACAATCAAAAATACAACTTTAGAAGTCTAGAAATCGAAAGTACTCAAAGATTGTATCAATACCGATTAGATAAAAAATTAATAAACACAGAACACTTATTTGAAGAGATATATACAAACATAATAAAAAGCTTGAAGGAAGCAAGCAACGAAGAAGTTAGATACCAAGATAATAAAAATAACAGGAAGATGTGGTGGACAGAGAAAATACAGGAAATGGTCAAAGAGAAAAAACGCACATACTTGAAATGGCTCAGTACTAAAGAGCAAAGAAACCTAGAAGTCTACAAGGAAACCAGAAGACAGCTAAAAAATTTGATACGAACAGAAAAAAATGAAATGTTCGAGCGCAAATGCCACATTATAAATACACACGTGGGAGGTAGGCAGAGTGCAGAAGTATGGAAATTAATTTAAAAAACCCAACAAAAGAAAAGCAGGAGACGAGACCCAAATATCTGGCGGCCTCTCCGAGAGACAGAAGTACATGGAGAGGAAGTAATCATCGAAAAAGAAATGATAAAGAATAGTATTAAAAAGCTTAAATCCGGAAAAGCTAGCGGACCCGGAGGAATAGCTTTTATAATAATGCGCCACATATTTATAATAAATTATCGAATAATCTGGCATCACTGCCTATTGAAAAGTTTAAAACAAAAACTAAATTGTTGCTTTTGAATGGTGAACTAATATAACTTTGATAACCAGTATAATATCTCGGCAAATAAATTTCCTTTGTCTTCGTCTGTAGGTTTAGTAATTTTGCTTACATATATAGGAGCATATTTCTTATTTAAATTTAAGTTAAAAATAATTAAATATCTATTAATTATAGTATAAATTATTTATTAAGTTGTTATATAAAAATAGTCTACTTAAAAGGTCAGATGTAAGAGTAGCAATTGTTCTCCACCGAGAAAAATGCTAAATCTCGCCTTGTTGATGTATATTAGCTCACACATATACTATACTATAGTAGTGTGAGCTTTAGTGATCCTAATTTTTTCGAGAAAATAAAGTTGCTCCGATTTCAAAAAATTTTATATATCTTTGCGATGATGATGATTTTGAAACTTTTTTGTCGCGCCGTCTGTCTGTCTGTCTGTCTGTCTGTCGGTCTGTCTGTAACGACCAACGCGCATAACTCAAAAACCGCTTGCCCGATTTCAATGAAATTTGGTACCTAGGCTGGGTCTTGGCTCGAGATGGTCCCATTTAAAAATGAACAAAATCCACCGAACACAAGCCAAATACATGGGTGGGGGTAGACTTCAAAAATTAGAGTTTATGTGAAAATATGGCGTGTGTGATATCAAACGAAAGGTAATTGAGTCTGGAGTTAAACAAAATAGATTTTTGTAAAAAAAAAGGGTGGGGGTAGATTTAAAAAAATTAGAGTTTAAGTAAAAATATGGCGTGTGTGATATCAAACGGAAGGTAATTGAGTTCGGAGTTAAACAAAATACATTTTAATTTTTGTTTTTTTTTAAGGGTGGGGGTAGATTTCAAAAATTTGAGTTTAAGTCAAAACATGGCTTATGTGGTATCAAACGAAAGGTAATTTAGTCTGGAGTTGAATAAAATATATTTCAGTTTTTAGTTATATTAGCTCACACGTACACTATAACTATAGTACCTAGTGTGAGCTTAGGGGCCCATATATTGGCAGAGTATTTTTTTATATCAATAAAAGACGTTTCATTCATTCGAATATATGCTGAAATGCTCAAATATGGATCAGAGGAACTACTTGAAAATCTCACATATATTATCAATGAATGCAGAAAAAGGAAACCACCTGGATTGCAACAATTACAGAGGAATTTCAGTAACCAGTACTCTAAATAAATTGTACGGTAGGATTCTTAGAGATCTAAGAAGAAGAGCAAAGTGGATTTCGTGCAGATCTTGTTGTGATAATGTTTTTTGTCTCAAACAAGTAATTGAGAAAAGGAGCGCCAGAAATATACTCATGTTACCTTTGTGGACTTACAAAAAGCATATGATACCGTTCCAGTAGAAAAATTATGGATAGTGTTAGAGCAGACTAATATCAATAACTCTTTTTAAAATATATATCGCAGTTGCTCTAAAAAACTGGAAACGTAAAGTGCACGGCATGGGAATACAACTTACCGACTGACTTACCATATACATACTACAGTTTGCTGACGACCAACTAGTTTGTAGCTAATGATAAAGAAGACATGGAGTACATGATGAGAAAGTTAAAGGAAGAATACCAAAAGTGTGGATTACCAGTGAACGTGGACAAGACACAGTACTTATGTATTGGAAACGAATCCAGTGAGTTAGAACTAGACAATCGACAATTAATATCTCCATGCAATGAGTATGTATACTTGAGTGTCACATTTGATAAGACAGGAACAGACTGTAAAGAACTGGAAAAAAGAATAGTAAAAGCAAAAAAGGTTATTGGATGTCTTAACAGTATTTTATGAAGCATAGATAAAAAAGAATGTAAAATTTAACATATATGAAACAATGGTGAAAAACACGCTGTTGTATGGAATAGAGACTTGTCGCGTAACAGAAAAATACAAAACAAAAATGGAAAATGTTGAAATGGATGTAATAAGAAGATCAGTGAGAAGATCTAGAACAGATCATATAAGAAATGAGATCATAAAAGAAAGAAGGGGAATCGAGGGAAGCATAACGGATGACATCACTAAAAGGCAACTGATATGGTACGGCCATGTACAACGGATGAACGACGAAAGATTACCGAAAAGCAGGTCCTAGAATGGCAACCAATAGGGCACAGAAAAAGACGGCGTCCGAAGCTAGAATGGCAACAGTCAATCCAAAGATCAATGAGTCAAAAAAATCTGGCTGAAGATGATTGTCTAGATCAAAGGAGGTGGAGAATAGGCGTCGGACAACGTAAAAAAAACGTAGAAAAACGTTCTAAACCGACATAATATTTAGTGTTAGTTTTGGTAGTAAGCGGGAGATTTCAGGTTCAAATTTAGGCTGAAATAAATTTTTTTATATTATTTTACGGCGCAACTGCGCAAGCGTAGATTTCATTATACTGCTAGCATTATTACTGCTAAGTTATTTCACTTCGAATAAGTCTCTATTGTTTCAATTTTCTTTCTTTTTTTTTACTTCTTTTTGTCAGAGCCTTATCGCCACCTCTTTCCTTTATATCAACACATTTAGCTCGTAACTTATTAATGCGTAATTCTTTTCAATGGAGCTTTTCTCTAAAAGAAAAGTCCAGTCCAGCGAAAGACAAATGGGATTTTTTGTAAACATCCCCAAAGATCCCTGGTAAAAAAAAAGGGGAGAAAGAGATCATCTCTAGAGTATTTGCCAGTGGCGGTTCAGGTATTTAGTTCTATAGTGTGTTTGGCTTATAAAGTATTTAAATATTATTTAACTATTTCTTATTTATGCATCGCTATGTATAAAATTTGTAACTTGGCGGTGTTTCAAGTCGATGATTATGATTTTTGACTTAAATTCATAAAAAATCATAATCATCGACTTGAAACACTGCCAAGTTCCAAATTTTATACATATCGATGCATTTTGGATCCGTCATTTTAATTTTTTTCAATTTGAGGGTAAAATTGCATTAAGTGATCTCAAGCAATGCAATTTTTCCGGATCCGCCATTTTTTTTTGAATTTGAGTCAAAAATCATAACTATTGACTAGAAACACCGCCAAGTTCCACATTTTATACATATCGAATAAATAAGAAAGCCCGCCATTTTAATTTTTTTAAGCTTGAGGATAAAACTGCATTAGGTGATCTCAAGCACTGCAGACAAATCGGTTTAAAAACAAAGAAATCCGCCATTTTGGATCCGCCATTCTTGTAACAAAAAAATGTTACCAAGTTACCTGAACACTACACCTAGCAAATTTACAACAAAACCAAATTTCAAGAAAATTACATAAAGGATTTTTTAAAGATGTCATTGCATAAATAAAAATAAATCTATTTTATTTTTCATCTGCACATTTTATAGAAAAAAAAATTTTAGTCCGGCGCCAAATGGGCCCGGCGCCGAGTTTGGCCGGCGCCTAATTGGCCCGGCGCCAAGTTGGCCCGGCGCCTAATTGGCCCGGCGCCAAGTTGGCCCGGCGCCAAGTTGGTTCGGCACCAAGTTGGCCCGGCGCCCAGTTGTCCCATTCCGTCAAAAATTAACAGAGTTTTTATTAAATAAAATACTTAAACTATTGTCTCCAGAATCCTTTCGAAGTGGTTTAAGACACGTCCCTTCATAATTAAGGATAATTTGAAGATTTTTTCCAATTTTTGATAGAATTTTTCGTTTTTTGTTAGTTATAAAATAATTTATAAGGTTTGTTCCATACGTTTTACATTAATCGTGTGATCTTAGGTGCCCATCAATTAGCAGAGTATTACTACGTCTTTTAAAACCAAAAGTATAACATTATTTTTGGATGTATGTACATATAAAAAAATATACTTATACTGATTTTCTATTTTCAACAGCGTAGGTAAAACAATTAATTAAAAGATATATTTTTTGCAATTTTAATTGAAAATATTCCGGGGATGTTTTTTTATAGCTTTCGAATGAGGTTCCGCAAGTAGGGGTCTTTTAACTAATTTTTTTTAAGTGAGTAATAGGCCATTTTCTGGGGTCCCACCAAAAATTTTTTGCATCAGAAAGAAAGCCCGTAAAAAGCTCAGTTGACGTTAATTTTTTTTTCCACAAAACCTTCTATTTAACGTCACCACCCTTTATACGTACATACTTAAATTCAATTTAAGAATGTTTTCTGCAGAAAGTCGTTGCTTAAAGTTTAAAATAATATATAATTTTGTAAATTTTCTTGCTACTTGTAGTTCTTCTATGTATAAAGTAGAAAGTATGACCCTTTATTTATGTTTGTGACCTCCACCACTGGCGTATTACACCCTCAGCATTTTTTACGTGTAATAAAACTATTACATTAGATTTTTTTTTATAAAAACGAGGGTCATAGATCCCCAGGCGAGGCTCGTATAGTGACCGTGATACATCAACCAATATCGGTGTGCCTGAAAAAGAAAACAGCGTCCGCTTGTGGCCCACTGCGACCATACGTTTCAATTTTGACTGTCACAAAAATGTATCTTTATACTTAAAAAATATATATATATTTTTTGCTTTAGGAGTTTATCTGTATAATATAAAAACACAAAAATAAGGATTTAATGTATGGCTCAGCTCACATTTATACCTCAAAGAAAAACAATGCTCAAAGCGAAGCCTCGAAGTTTGTGTTAATTTAATATTGAATTTATTTTATGTGCGCCATCTAGTAGCATAAGATGTACGTTCCTTTGACCAAGTGTGTCGTATGGGTAGTGAGTAATAAATAACGTGTTTAAGACATGACAAAAAGACGTAAAAAAAGACGAAAACTGTGCTTTAAACGCTCTAGAAAAAGAGACAAGACACCAGCGTAAGTTAGAGATGCGTCGACATAGAAGTCAGTTACAAGTCAAACTTAAACTGTTTATTATTATTGAAAGTAATTTGCCAAATTCGTTTCCAATTACAAAATATAAATTATTTTGATGTTAGTGGCTCAAGGACATATTAGCCAAATACAACTTTTATAAAAATAAAGCGATCATGAAAATCATGCCCAAAAACAAGTCGCTGTATTGTCATAAATTTTACTTGTTCTTAACCCACTTTTCATGTAATTATTGCTTGTTGATGTAGTAGACAATATTTAATTAAAAATATACAGGGTGTTCGGCACATGAACCGTCAAAATTTTTTGGGATATTGTTGGGGTCATTTGCTACCTTTTCAACCTTAGAACTTGGGTCCTTAGAGTCACGGCTAAAGAGATATGAATTTTTTAATTTTTTTTCTCAAATTACCCAAAATCCCACCTTTATAACCTCGTAAGCTTTTTATTAATGTCTGGAAAAGCACCATTTTTTTTATAATTCTGTAATCTTATGCTACTTCAACTAATGAATAGATTTGTTAAAATTTATGTACCAAAGGGACATACGAGGTTTTTTAGCTAACAAAATTTATAAATATAGAACACAATACATTATTGTTAAAAGTTTAACTTTTGTTTAAGTAGGTAAACATAACAACTGATTTAATTTGTCAAATTGAAACTTTTCAAAACGGTGCGTCGCATAATATCTAGGCAATTTAGTGCCTCTAGGCAATTTAGTGCCAAAATAATGCATGAAGAAATTTGTATTTTTATCAGATTTTCAACATTTTTACCACCTATCAATTTACATGCTCACGTTTTATTTTACTACTAAGTGCTGGAAGGCTGATCTCTTTAAATTTATCTTGTGGAGGGGAGGCATTTTACCTTTTTGTCCGGGACGGTACAACCACGGATCACGTGATCCGTGGTGGAACTGCTAGCATCGGCTATGCAATTAGACAGTATAATGCAGGTCTGCTTTATTAACTATTTAACTAAAATACTACTAATTAAATGATTAAATATTTTTTTTTCAAACCTCTTTTTTTTCCCGTCGTTTCTTCTTAAAAAACACGCTTTCCTATCATTTTTTCTAAAATCTCGTTGATCATCTTTCAGGCTAATTAACTGAAAGTCATTAACTGGACGAGCGCGGTATTATTTTTATCAGGATCTCGCTCCCTTTTGAAATTCTTGCAGTCAGTCTATACTAACGCTACAACCTTTTTAATTCATGAAAAGAACATCTTTTTAATTACCCCTTTTTTAGGTCTTTTAAGATAAAAATCTGAGCGCTCGTGAAAAAATGCTTTGGTTGTATTTTAAAAAGCTTTCTTACTTACAAAATTTTTGTACTAAATCTATTTTGCATAAATGTAAAATAACGTACGTAAGTTATACCCGTTATGGGTATACCTTATATTATTTTTTAGGAGTTTTGCGAAAAAAAGTTAAATTTTATCGTAATATGATGAAGGTAGGCGATAGTATAAAACTAGTCTTTTAAAAGTTTAAATAAATAAAAAAAAACACCCAACTGCTAAATTTACTTGTAAGTACTAGTCGCAGTTGAGTACAAAATTGATAGGTATACCTATAATGTACGACATGCTTCAACTTTTAGTTTTGATGCCCAAAGCACACTGACGAAATTATACAGTTTTGTATTTTCATGAATTTTGTACTGCGACTAGTAGTTACAAGTAAATTTAGCAGTTGGGTCTTTTTTTATTTAATTTTTTTTTATTTCTAACTTTTAAGTTTAATTCTTATTCAGGCTTATGGAAGCACTATGCATTTACAATTCATTTAGATTTACCCACAAAGGACGTGTAGTTTTTCTACGGACGCGAACAGTGTCACCTTTCATTAAGTGAAGGTGACGGAGGAGAGAGGGAGGAGGGAACTAATAAAATGGTGTCGAAAAAAATCTTAAAGCATGTGCAGAAAGAATTTTTGAAATCGCTTTAAATTTGTGAAAGGTATAGCTACAACTATTACTAATAAGGAGGGTGGGGAGGCGAGAGGGAGAGGAACGGAGAAACTAGTGAAATAATGTTAAAAAAAAAGTCTTAAAGCGTGTGTAGAAGGAATTTTTGAAATCGCTATTATTTGTGAAAGGTATAGCTACAACTATTACTAATAAGGAGGGAGGGGAGAAAAGAGGGAGGGGGAAACTAGTAAAATAATGTTGGAAAAAAGTCCTCAAGCGTGTGCAGAAAGAACTTTTAAAATCATGTGGATTCCTGTTTAAAAAAACATAGCCTATAGCACCTTCGGGATCAGTAGCAATTCAACCACACCTTTTTTGTCAAAATCGGTTTAGCCGTTTAGCCTCTAGCGTGACACAAACATACACATTTACTTACATACATACAACAATCGAAAAACATTACCCTTCCTTTCGCCGTGCTGCAGTTGGGTAAAAGGAACAATTGTACATAGTCTTTAAAATTTTAAAAAACATGCATATGGTTTTAATAGCATTGCCAAAAATAAAGATGCTTTCATAATTTATAATAAAGAAGTTCTTACCGAAAATTCTTTAATGATAGGTGTTAAACAGTAAATAAAAAAAAATGTTTTTCATACAAAATCATCCTCACAAAACTGATTATTTTTGAGCTGACAGTTAATAAATAAAAACAATCAATATATTTTTCATTTGTGATTCTTTGGTTTTGAAGCTTTTATTTATTTTCCTTTCAATGCAAATTGGATAACGGTAAATATCCGTAATTCATCTTCGTACGCACTTAGCTGATAAAAAAATAATAATATGAACATCCGATTCAACAACCACAGTTACAAGGTCAGACAAGGCAACTAACACAATAGAATAAATTATAAACAACGAACAAGAATGCGCTGTGGTGACAGTTGAACAAAAATCAGTTTATGGCAATAATAATAATAATAATAGTAGAGAATATAAACCAACTTCAACTCAAGCAAACGTTATTTACAATAACAATAGGTAGTAACTTAGCACATGAGGTGTATGCTAGACAGAGAATGAGGGAGAGGGAGCTGATACAAAATCTAATCTTTAATGATATGTAACGGGTGACATTTGAACCAGTAACAAAGTTGAAAATACGACCCATTGTAGTTAGGAATATAATTGGCCGTATTATGGTACCTAACCTGGCTTTAAGGTAGGGTCATGTCGCTAAAATCGTACCACTGCGGTTTTTCAAATAAGGCGCCAAATTATATTTCATCTGTCAGCCATAGTTGTCCTGTCTTTCAAATGACAGTTACATGATAGAGTTAAAAATAACTCTAACTATAACCAAAAGGTCGTGCTACGTTTCGCTTAGTCGCAAATAGAAGTTTAAATATTTCGGGTATTTTGATGTAACTTTATTTAAGTTTGTGTGAGGCTGTACTTATATATATATTATAATTGGCCGTATTATGGTACCTAACCTGGCTTTGAGGTAGGGTAATGTCGCTAAAATCGTACCACTGCGGTTTTTCAAATAAGGCGCCAAATTATATTTCATCTGTCAGCCATAGTTATCCTGTCTTTCAAATGACAGTTACATGATAGAGTTAAAAATAACTCTAAATATAACCAAAAGGTCGTGCTACGTTTCGCTTAGTCGCAAATAGAAGTTTAAATATTTCGGGTATTTTGATGTAACTTTATTTAAGTTTGTGTAAGGCTGTACTTATCATCAGTAAGTAGTATTTTTACTGATTATATTTTTTAGTAGTATGGCCTAGGAAGTTCTCATTTATTTACAAAAATTGAATTAAATATAAGATTTGGAAATTAATCTTAAAATTTTAATTATTTATTTTTGTCATTTCAATATCTGATGTTTGAATATGATTTTTTTTGTCTTGCAGAAAACATCTTTTATGATTTTTTTTAATGCACAGGAAGAAAAAAAATGGGTCTATTACGTTTACTAACACTAACCAAAATAATCTAACCTAACCAAACTAAACCTAGCCTAACCTCACCTAACCCAACCTAACCAAACCTAACCAAAACCAACCTCACCCAGTCTTAGTTAACCAAACCGAAATAGACACACGTACGGAAAACTTGTAAAACTTAACTTAAATGCGAGGGGTGACCAGCTAACCCAAAATGTGTACACGGATTGTGAAAATCCACAATCTATTGCTAAGATTGTGGAAAGATTGTGAGGGATTGTGGCAAGATTGTGAGGGATTGTGGAGGACTGTGCAGCTGTGTCGTGTACCTGCGTACCTCAAGGGGGGGGGGGGCGTCCCATCAAAATTTCTGGCGACCAAAAAAAAAAAAAGGTCATCATGTCTATAGTTTCCTTGGCCGCCCTCTTAATTTACCGTTACCGGCCCTGCTACTTAATAATCGAGGGGTGACCAGCTAACCCCAAAATGTGTAAGCCGATTGTGAAAATCCACAATCTTTTGCTAAGATTGTGAGGGATTGTGTAAGGATTGTGGGGGTTTGTGAAGGATTGTGGTAAGATTGTGAGAGATTGTGAGAGATTGTGACAGATTGTGGGTGATTGGGAGGGATTGTGTAAAGATTGTGAAGGATTGTGAACAGATTGTGAAGGATTGTGAACAGATTATGAGAAATGTGTACACCGATTGTGAGAGCTGTTCACCCCTCGCTTAAATGTATCACTAAAGAATCATACTTTAAAATGTTGCCTTTTTGTAAATAATGAAACCTTCGATTTGATATAGTTATAGTTAAGGGTGATTACTTGTGCGACTTCTGTTTATAAACCGGGGCTATCAAAACGGAGGGGCCACGATCCTCCACTATGTCACATCCGGGGCTGATTTTTTTTTATGGTCACGTTACGACACAGCTGATTGTCTTTAAAATATTAAAGTTGGAATGACGGTTCATGAATATTTGATTTTTAAAAAAAATAAAGCCTGTTTGAAGATTGTCTTTACTATATTCTTTCAGAACATTTTTTTTAAATCTATAGTAATCCTTAATTTTTCAGAGCCGCTTCATTAGCTCACACAAAAATTAAGTTTAAAGCATATGCGAATGTGACAATCACAGATGACAAAGTCAAATACATGTCAAATATAACAGTTGGCATGTGGTACAAGGCGGGTAATTTGAACTCAAAATAAGGAATGCTAAGTCTTGAAGATTTTAACCTTTTAATCATGTTGCTCCTTACAAAACTTTGGTGGAATATCGGGATGGTGTCTGAGAATATTTCACTGAAATTTTGCGGAAATCTGTAATGCCATTTTGAAAATATCATAAAAAACGTCTGACCTCCCATAAGACCCAATGTAAAATTCAGCCCCCGGAGAACAGCTGATTTTTTCAGGGTCGTGGCCTCTATTTTTGTGTTGGCCTTGTAAAAACTTAAAAATGTTTATAATTTAAATTGTTGCTTTTTTTGTAAATAAAACGTTTTTCATATGCATTTACGAACCCGCTGGGTCAATAAAATAATATATTTTTAAAATTGATCGAATGTGTCTAAAAGACTGATATAGTTCTGAATTAAAGAAGTTATTAGTTTTCAAGAAAAAAAATAAAAACCAAAAAGTGGTACGATTTAGGCAACTTTACCCTATATAAAAAAATGTATTGCTAATTTAAGTAGGTAAAGGACTCTTATTTAAGAATCCGCTTGATGCCACTTTGACACCCTTGACCATTTTGAAATATTTAATATGGCGGCTGATTAAAGGTAACAAAAAATTCTAAAGTTTTTAAAAACATACAACCAAGACTGGGCGCAATCAATAGCTATTTCTAATAAACATCAGGGCCGTCGCCAGACTAGTGACCGCCTGGAACAAAACGGGGAAAATTCAGCCCTCCCACGGCTTTTCTCCTCACCACTGCAAGTTTTGTGTATTACTTCTTTACATAAATGGTGCCAGCGGGAGCCAAAAAGTAATGTACACCAAAAACCAAGTGATAACTTTAAAAAGAATGATTTAGCATAAAAAGTAAAATATATTTTTTTGAATCGAGTTTTCAGTACCTCCTCCTTTTCTTCAAAATTGAAGAGAATAACTTCTAAAGGGTCTAAGTGCCATATATTAAAAAATCTAGATTTTGCTTGAAAACGGTCGTAAGTGCCAACCCCAATGCATCTGAGAAGGGTCTATATGCTTTTTCTATTTTGTCCGATAAAAAAATAAAACTTATTAAAAAAATATATGCCAGTAGTTTTATTAATATTTTAAAGTGTTTTTGTTGATTTTCTCAACTTTAGGATTTTGGCACTTAGACCCGTTAGAAGTTATACTCTTTAGTTAGGAAATTCAATTTTTTTATGCTAGTCATAGTTAAGACCGTTTTATTTAAAAAAAAAAAATTTTTACAAATTTAGATCGGTAATGTGTTAGTTTAGTTTTCGGGATAATAGCGTTTTAAGCTAAACTGCTACTTGACGAGTGCGACTAGTAGGTACAAGTAGATTTAGCAGTTGGGTGTTTTTTTTTATTAATATTTTTTATTATTTATTTTGATAAAGAAACGTAGGTGTTCCTTAATCAATTTTGCTTATAGAATCCAATTATTTGGGTGCTTTTCGATCTCTCTCTCTCTCCCTCTCTCTCTCTCTCTCTCTTTTCTTTTTCCCTCCAAAAACTCGCATCCCTTATTCGTATTTTTCAACATTTCTAACTATATTTCCCTAATAATATCGAAGACAAGCACGTCAAAATAAACAGTTAGACTGCTGTACGTATGTGCCGATATGATCGTAAAAGCGAACATGCTGGTCATAAATATGAATGGTTGGTTCGTCCGTGTGAGAACACTTAGTTGTGGCACGATGTCGCGGAATACCATCCACGATTTATTAATATGACTGACCGACCGCCTTATTAAACGGTACCCATGAAGCTTCCAATGAGTGTAGTGTGCAAATGGATTTAAAAATATGCGACCTGTCAGAAGACAAGAAGAGACACAACCAAAAAAATTAGATTTGAGTATGATGATACTTATGAAATACAAGGAAATAAATAGGCATGAGTTCTTGCAAGCCAAAACTAAGCTCAATAATCTAATCAAAAGAACTTTGTGGGCACCTTTTCAAAAAGAGATCAGGATAGGTTAGGTTTGATTATGAGTGGGCGAATGTCGCCCCTCCACTGCGACTCAAGTGATCTATTGTGGCTCATCCCAACTTAAATATCACCAATATCTATCTCCTTTATGAAGCAGATCAGTTTGTTTGGTGATATTTCCTCAAGGTCCTGAGGCTCTATCTGTCCAGGACCCAATATTTTCGCCCTAGTTCTCTCTCGTGCTACGCAGTAGCAGATTAAATGAAGTGGCGTTTCCTCCTCAACACCACAAAACCTACACCCTGGTGTGTTACTTACTCCCAGTCTGTTCAAGTGTTTGATAAGTCGGCATTGGCCTGTGTATCTGTGATTATTCTTAGGCTATTTCTGTTTAATTCCAGCAGTTGGTTTGTTCTGTGTGTTGTCTGGCTTATTTAGAAAGGCTTTGGAGTGTTCCTATTTCTTTCGTGACTGCGGCCTTAGGTAAGCCGAAGTAAGGCCCCGGCCCAACCAGCACGGACTCTGCTCCCACCCTGGCTAGTGCGTTTGCTTTTTCAGTTCCCTCAATTTCCGTGTGGCTTGGCAGACAAGACTGATCTTGTTGTTTCTGCTGGCCTGTCTAAGGGTTTGAAGGCAATTCCAGACTAGTCTGGATTGAATTTTATATGAGCTTATTGCTTTTAGAGCTGATAAGCTATCTGAGATGATTTTGATGCTTTTATTTGAGAGGACCCTGCGGGTAATCTGTCAACCGCATACTTCTATTGCTTGTAGTTCTGCTTGGAATATGGATGCTAAGTTTCCGAGTCCCACAGATATTTCAGTCCGTGGTCCCGTCACACCCGCACCAACCCCATTTTTTGTTTTAGATCCATCTGTGTACCATAGGTGGTCGGCCTTTAGCAGTTGAACAGGTCTCTCCCGCCATTCCTTCCTCGTTAGTATAAGAACCTTAAAAGGTATATCGAAGATGTATTTAGGTTACATGTAGCCCGTGGGCATGCTAATTATTCGGTCATTCCGAAATACCTCAGCGAGACCCGCAAAGTTACCCATGGCTTGTCAAGGTTGCTCTTAGTTTAGGCTCTTGAACCTTACCACTGCTGCCCTGGCCTCCTTCTCTACCCAAATGTGCAGGGGGGAAGGTTTAGTATCATCTCCATTGCCTCCACAGGTGTCGATTTTATTGCTAACGTTATTACTCTACACGCCATGCCTTCCACGCGTGCCAGTTTATCCCTGGTTGTTTTGTGCTTAGTTTTTGCCCACCAAGCAATAGCCATATGTGATCGGTCTCACTACCGTGAGGTAGAGCTAATAGGTTTGTTTTGGGTTAATTCCCCTTGACTTCCCACGAATTCTGGAACATGTCAACAAGGCCATTCTCGCCCTGCTGATTGCCTTGTCTAGGTGGGTGTTCCAATTTAGTTTCTGGTCCAGAATCAGTCCCAGGTATTTGGCATCCTTTTGAAAAGGATTGCGTATCCCTTCAACGGTGGGTTCTGTTGGGTTCAGTTCCCTCCCTTTGCAGGAGTTCCAGCAGCCCGTCTACCATCAGTGTCCATAGTAAGGGAGATATAACTCCCCCTTGCGGACAACCTCTGTCCGTGCTTACTTTAATTTCCTCCTCGCCAAGGGTAGTAGAGATCAGGGCAAGCGCGGATTTCAGGGGGTATCGTGGTAATTACTCCCCTAGAACAAAAAAATATGCATCTTTTGTTAATAATTAAAGGGAAAATAGGCGAATTACCCTCCCCTAGAAAAAACAATATATTACAAATAACTTTTTCGTCGACTATTACCCCCCCTAGATTTTGAATCAGATCTGCGCTTGGATCAGGGTAGCTGGTGGCTGCAATTTCCTGGCAATTTCCCTTTCAATTTTTTTTTTAATCTATTCTTAGAATATTTAGTGAAACTACTTCGGTAGTTACATCAAATTTTTGCCCATCTACGCTTTTGTAAATGTCCGCGTTTCATGACTCCTTTTTAGATATCACCATTCACATTATCTTCATTCCATATGGTTGCGCTAGGGTCTTCTAACTATTTTAATTTTTAATATCTCAAGTTATTGTCTTAATTAAACAAATAGTCCGGGGCCACAGCGTCTTTCGTGGGCTTTTTGATGAATATGAATATACACCTGTTTTAATCGATTAAAATCTTCATCAAAAAGCCCACGGAGAAAATTTTGACGCTATGGCCCCGGACTAAAATATATAACAAAATTACCGGCAGCAGTTTATAAAGCAAAATTAATTTTATTAAGATGAAAAGATTTAACGCTGATAATACCCAACGTAACTGTTCATTCATGCATTATTAACACGTTAAAAACCTGCCATATGACACTTTCCGAACCTACTACACATAAAATTTTAAATCTTAATCTGTCATCTGATACAGTCAATGAATGAAATGGATTCAAGGCTATTAATAAGCGCGCTTGGGCATGAAATGACGAGACACTGGACCCTGCTACCTTATTAGCAGATTTTAGGGTAAATCAGATAGCTAAAGTTTGTGTTCTTTAATGTTTTGATAGACAAAAAGTATTGGGAGAAGAGCGAGAACAAGAAGGATGGGATATATTGGAGGGTGAGTTGCTAAATGAAAGGAATTCGCCGTAAGCTGCGAACGCAATCGGATCTCCATACGTTTTAAGCCGCTTTCCATTCTCCTGTCTAGCGCTTATGCCAGGCAGGCAGGCAGGACTCCTGCATATGCAGCCTGTAGGATTAAAGCGCTCTCCTGCTGTATATGGGCCCTGCCTGACGCTCAGTGCGTCGAAACTTTTTGGGTTTTATCAATCCGTTTATACGTCACAACACTTTTCCGTAATTGATGTATTTTGTTTATCCCAGCTTATCGCGCGGAAAGAAATAAAGCAAAACTTTTGCTGGATAAACATTTTCCAATGGAAATTTAGCTTAATTTATAAATACTCTTTTTCACTTGTGGTAATTTAGTTCAATTTTGAAGGGGCGTATTCATTCGGAAAATTAAGCCACACGAATTTGTTCAGATATTATGAACAGGGAGATCAAAATTTGACAGTTTTGAGGAGTTTTAATATATAGAGTAAAACTTGCGACCCTTAAATTTTAGAAGTTAAAATGTAGTGTATGCATCTTAATAATCATATTTTAATGAAAGTTGTTATTTCCTTTGGAATAACACTTTTTTTTCGAAAATCTGGGTAAAATTTCTTTAAAAAAACGTGTTATACTCAATAATTTATTTTTAATTTTGTTAGCAAAAAGAAGATGATTGTTGGCGAATACGGATGAATTATGAATAACATAATCAGGCTGGAACCCACCAGAGGTTATAATAATTTAAAGAAGAAGAACAAGCTAGTAAAAAATACATTTCAAACACTAAATAGAAAAATAAAAAGGTAATAATTTCTAAAATCGAATAAAAAAACGTCGGTTTTACAGTTTCATTATTAAAACAAAAACTATGAAAAAGCAATTTATAACAATTAGAAATTATTATAAATAATAAAGTTATTGACTACCTCTTAAAAGCAAACTTTAGAAACTTCCCTTTTCTCTATATCTCTTTAAGTCCCCAAAAAAGTTCCCAATCTGAGGGCACGGCAATACCCGGCCAAGTTCGAGGCGTAAACTACTGGACCATCTTTTCTTGAAACATTTTAGCCCATATTTGACCTATCGAAAACTCTACTTCGAAATGATCTATGACACTGAAACTTTGCACAGTCGTAGATCTTCATAGAGTTAACAACCTCTCCAAGTTTCATGAACTTCCATAGAGTAGTAAAGTAGTTCGGAAATTTCAAAAAACGTCAAAATTTCTACTCACTCACTCATGTAGATCATGAAAATGTACTTCAAATCAAAAAACCCCAAAATTCTAATTTACTCTAAGTTATGTAAAAGTAACATTACCCAATTCCAGAAGCGCTAGAGAGCTGAGCTTTGACAGACTGATAGGAAATACGATAAAACTATGGAAAAAATTTCAAAACCCCAACATTTTAATTTGTTTCCCTACCCTATAAATGTAAAATTTTGTAAAACATTGGCCACTTTTAGAAACCCTAAATTTAAAAATTTAAAAACGCCAAAATTTTTTATTGCCTTTCTTCATAAATGCAAAGTTATGTAACAGTTTATTCACTTCCAGGAATGCTAGAGAGCTGAGTTTCGAAAGGCTGATAGAAACTATGATAAAACCATGGGAAAAAATTTTAAAAATTCAAAATTTTTAGTAAGGCATTGCAAAAGTTTTGATCAATATTCCGCATATTTGACTACTTTAAAACTTAAATATTATCCAAATCCTTTAAAAAAGGAGTGAAATCATATCAAAAACATTTCATGTAAAAAAAAAGTACGCGAAAATGGTATTCCGTAAAAAGAATTGAGATAAAAGTAAAGCCAAGTTCTCTAATACAAATTTAAAAATGAAAGGTTCTTACTAGTTTGGAAATGTTTTTCTAAACTTGGCTATTACGGCTGCAAATGACTCTTAGGCACAGTGCTAAATTAAACATAAAAAAGTTTGGCTGTAATAGCAAAGTTTAAAGAAACATTTCCAAACTCGTAAGAACCTTTCATTTTTAAATTTGTATTAGAGAACTTGGCTTACCTTTGTCTCAATTCTTTTTACGGAATACCATTTTCGCGTAGTTCGCTTTTTTTACATGCAATGTTTTTGTACTATTGTTAATAATGTCCTCTATTTCCTCTAGTTAAGCTTAACTTTATTTTGATCAAGTAAATCCAAGTCTGTATGTAACTGTCACTATATTGATGATTTTATTAGCAGTAACTTCCTTTATGCCGACATAAAACACCCCTTTTATTATAGGAAATCTGACATCATCTTTTTCCTATGATCCCGTAATACCCTCCGGAGACCAAACATCTCCTCTCAATCGATAACCTATATTTTACTGACAACAAAAATAACATTCTTTCAATATAACGTCGAGAATGGGGAATGGCAGCTGATATTCCCTAGTCGACGCTATGAGCTGATGGCACACTTATCATTTTTCCGTGCTTTCACTATTTAGATTTAGATGATGCAGAGACAGAGCGCAATTTTAAGGATTTTCAGACTTTCGAATGAAGCGAAAAAATGAGCACCAAATATAAATTTACATTTGAATCTGACAAATAAAGAACAACTTTTAAATCTGACAATAGATAAAATTAAAAATGAAACCTGTAAAGAAACAATAACTTGAAAGGGTTGTCTTTTAAGTGTTGCATAAACAGCTGGAATAAAAAAGTAGATAAGTTTTAAAGACTTTATAGTTTTTGGAAGTTCTCTCCAAGAAAATTAATGCCCTTTTGCACCCGCTAGAACCAGTTGTCAAAGCTCTAATACCACTCGTTTGTTGGTATTGTCAAAATTGCATTCTTGAAGGCGTCGACGGCTTCCTCTGGCTACTGAAATCTTTGAGCACGCATTTCATTTTTGATTTTCGGAAAATTATTGAAAGCGTTCGGACTCAGGTCGGGACTGTATGGAAAATCAAACATTTAATGAGTCTTGTGCTTTGTGTGAACTTGCATTGTCTTGGTGGATGATCATTCGTCGTTCGGGGTTCCGTTTTCGAAGCTCAGCGATGCCTTTCGGCAAACAAATGGTAATATGCCAATCGGCAGTAACAGTCCTTTGATCATCCAGAAGAAGTGATGCTACATGACTATTACTTTTGAAACAAATGTCGCGACAATCTTTTCGGGTACATTTCGAGAACGGATGACTTTTGTTGGCTTTTTTTCATTTTGGAACACTCTGACGTTTATCTTTGGGTTCATATGAGTAAATCCACGACTCATCACCACTGACAGTGCTGAACTCGTTTTTCGAGTTCCTTTCCTCAAAGCGGTCTAGAGTTTTCTGATATCAATTGACCCCAGCATCTTTCTGTTTTTCAACTAACAGATGAGGGAAACTAATTTTCTTACCCCTAATTATTCTAATTCTTCCTGAATTTTTGATGAAGTCTTTGAAAACCTTAAAGCCTCAATCTCGCGATGTGTCATACATCTTCCGTGATGAGCATGCGCACAGCATCGATGTTTTCCTGGCTGATAGCCGTTTTTGGTGCATCTGGCCTTGGATCGTCAAGGCATTCTTGTTGTGATAATTAATTTCTTTCGAAAATTGTAAAAAATTATAGCTCGAAAATGCTCTCGGTCTAATTTAATTTTTTGACTGATTTGTTAAGTTAAAAAATTCACTGTAGCTATAAAACTATATGTAGTACACTGACGTTTTCAATTTAGGTTAGGTAAAGGTTAAGGTTAAGTTTTAGTAATGACATTCGATCAGTGTCGCCCTCTATGTTCCTATATGCAAAATATACAAGACAGCTCTCGTATAGCTATTATTATTTCAAATTAAGATTTCTTTTATCCTCTTCTTAACATTAAAACAGAAACTGGGGAAAAAGAACAATCAACTTCATCAAAGCTTAAAATGAGCATAAAATGTTAAAACAATCACAAGAGTTTCACGATTAACCCCTTAAAAATCAACTTGACGCAACGTCAGCTTTCAAGTGATTAATTATTAATACAAAGCAAAAACCATTTAATCTGAATAATACATCGATATTAATAATTAGCAAACGTTGAGCCGTGAAATGAACGGTCCACCCTTTCAGCATGCGCCCTTAAGGTCACTGTTCTGAAAATCTGAGTATAACGGAATTATCAAAACCCCGAATTCAAATTTTCAATTCTTTTTGAATTACTATCGTGTTCTTCTTTTTAATCAAGACGGTACTTTCTCATTTTTGAAGAAGCCTAGGACTCGTACTAGGCTTCTTACGTTTATTTATCTCCATGAGTTTGATCCAACCAACAGCACTTCCATTTTATCTATTCTGATTATTTGTTTGAATTGACTAGGTCACAAGCGCGGATCTGTGCCAGAAAGGGGGAGGGAGGTATTGTTCGATGGAAACACTATTAATATAATTTTTTTTCTAGAGGTGGTAATTATTTGGTTAGCCCGATGGTTATTAATTTAAATTCGCGCTTACTATGTCATACAATTAGACTATATTAATCCCAAACTTTTAAATTCGCTCCCATGTTTTAAATTTTATAGTAGTATTGCTTAATTTTCTTGAAACTTTCGTTTTATCGTCACTCTTTTCCTCCTCTGCTTCTTTTAGCTTTTCAAATTTTTGCTCTTCGGCTCTGTTTTGTCTAACGTAGACTTATATATATCTTATAATATTTGGTTTTCAGCTCTGTTAATTTGCTGTTCCCTTGTAAGAATATATTGTACCAATATGTAAATCTGAACGTTTTAATCTTTTACTGCCTGTATGCCTGTACTTTTCTCTTTTTAAGGTGAGGATCAAATTTTTAAATGGTAATTTAATTTGGATTTTTTCAGTGGCCTTAATTTTTCGAAAAGGCCTTTCTTTTAAAATTTTTGCCAGAGTGCCACCCCAACACGCGTCTGCTGCTAGCCCGTGTAGCCAGTTACTTTTATTCATATACGTACAATCTAAACTTAATTTCCTTTCAGTGGGATCTAGCTGACCAATTCTTGAACACTCGATCGCTTGCTTCTTCAACACTTTGGAAATAGAAAACTCCATAGATCTTTTTGTTTGTAGTTTTTAAAAAAATTGATAATCTGTAAAAAAATATTTTACAATCCATTATGAAGAGTGGCGCTATTTTGTCCAAGCGCTATTTTGTCACGCGCTAATTTATCCACCAAGCTAAGTTAAAACTTATCTTAATCTAGCACTTAAGTCGAAGTAACTTGCACAGTGTCATACTTAACTACGTTTCAGGAAGCCAACAATAAAAAATAATAAGATGCTTTTTAGCTTAGAATGGGGCATAAAATTGACAATTTATATATATATATATATATATATATATATATATATATATATATATATATATATATATATGATGACAGTAAAAGAAATATTTCCCATATTTTTAAGTTTTTATCCGAATATCTTAAAGTCATTAATATATAAGATAGGTATATTTTCTTTAACTTAAACAATTTATGGAACAGTGTTTAGTAAAAGATTTCTGAATATATTCCATATACCTATTTTAAAGGCCGGTTCACATGTAGTCAGTCGTTACGTAGAGTAAAGTAATTTAATTGAGTGGGTTTTAAATCGATGGACTATTCACACAGTTTAGTTAATTACTAGAGTTTGCTAAATCAACTCAAGTTAAATCAAAGGTCTACACGAGGCTAGTGTTTTAGTTAAATACTTTTTGAGTATTAACACTGTTTGGGTATTCACAAAATTTCTTGGCCGTCTAGATATGTTTAGTTGGTACATGACCAATCAGTTGTCTAAGTGGTGGGGGATGCTACTCAACAACAAAATTTAAATAGTGTTTCATTTACTAAACTTGACCGTTGACTTCACTATGCCAGTACTCAACCACTCGACTAAACTTCTGATTTTATGTAAAGCAGCCATAATGATTTTAATTTACAAAATATATAGAGCTGGATTTATAGTTCTGTAAAGTAAGCAGTAGCACATAAAAAGTAAAACACAAGAAAAAATAAACTATCCTGCAAACATGCTGATGTTTATAGTTGACAATAAGAATTATGTAAGCACTAAAAGAAGTAAAAATTAACCATTTTTATTTGTTACCTTACTTTAGGGAACTACGAAACCAGCGTTGGCATTTTTCTGTTTAGAATTTCGTTAAAGTAAATGATATTTTGAAGATATATAAAATGTGATTTTTTATTTATGAAGCACATGTAAATTCCCAAATATGTTAACAACATTACTTTTTTTGCTAAAAATGCTTCCGAAATTAAAAAAAAATATCAAAACTTACACTTAAGTGGTAGAAATTCTAGCACTTATACTAAGTCGAAAAAATGTCAACTTAAGTGGACTTTTGACAAAACCTGCAAATCCTCAAGGCAAACTTAGGATTTAAGTGCAGGGTGAATAAATGGACCCTAGCCCAGGCGGCTGTTGCCCGCCCTGTGGCCCATTCGTTTTGACAGGCAGTTTTGATTAATACTTCTATGTATTTTTCACCCTGTTTCTGTGACGACAGTACCAAGCAGCTGTCATCCCAGCGAGAAATTTAAATAATTTAAACAGGTTGCAGTGCTTAATCGGTCCGATTATAAAACACGAACATTCGTTTTCAATTATGCATGCCTTCTCCCCGTTCGCGCCTTTATCTTTTGAGTTGTGAGTGTGTTTTAATTTCACCCCAGCACATTCATAAATCAAATTTTCCGCACAGAGATTTTACAACTTAATTTGGGCAATTGCCTGTTACGTATGCTCCAGATTATGACTTAATTTATTTTCCGTCGACTCGACTGTAAACAGCTTAATGTAGATTGTGCATAAGTAACAAACTAGATCATACAAGTAACTAAATTTTGTAACTTGCTTTAGTAATTGGCTTAAGTTACTGTCAAATTTTTATTTAGCGCCACTAGCTTAAGTTACTTTAATAATGTATCTGCAACATTACGAATGTTTCTACTGTGACACTCTTTCTATTACGATATTAATAGTAAGATTTCCGTGGACAACGAGGTTTACATGTATCTTTATGATCATATTTATTTAAATTTTCTTAATATTTATTTTCAATCCATAGGTCATCAAGACATGCTGCGTTTTGATAGCATTGAGCACTAGGCAGTAAAAGCAGAACATTTTTAATTAATAGCCAAAAAGATCACAGATACACAGATTTAATAGGTAATATATATAGCGAAGCAACAATCAAAATCCGCGAAGCCAGCCAGGGTGACACAACATCCCCTAAACTATTTAACCAGATCCTAGATGTTTTTAAAAATTTAGATTAAGAAGAAAAAGACAACAAAATAATCGGACAATACTTGAACCACCCGGGTAAGTCCATATCAAATCAACCAATGGTTTGGACCTTGTCACCTTAGATTTTCATAATTTTTAGTCAAATTCTTTACTAAGTAGAAAGAAGTAAAAATGCAAATTTTTAGATTTTTTAGCAGTCTAGTTTTTGAGTTATTAATTTTTTTAAATACTTAATATCGTCTTTTTAGCACTGACTTGCTTTCTTTAAACCCTTGTTATTCCAGGGCTATCAAAATGGACGGGCCACGATCCTCCACTTTGTTGACGTCACTTCCGGGGCTGATTTTTTTTTGATGGTCACGTTACGACACAGCTGATTGTCTTTAAAATATTGAAGTTGGAATGACGATTCATGGATATTTGATTTTTTTAAAAATAAAGCCCTTTTTGAGATTGTTTTTACTTTATTCTGGCAGAACAATTTTTTTTAAATGTATAGTAAGCCCTAATTCTTCATAGCCGCTTCATTAGCTCACACAAAAATTAAGTTTAAAGCAAAAGCGAATGTGAAAATCACATATGACAAAGTCAAATACATGTCAAATATAACAGTTGGCATGTGGTTCATGGCGGGTAATTTGAATTCAAAATAAGGAATGCTAAATCTTGAAGATTTTAACCTTTTAATCATGTTGCTTCCTTACAAACCTTTGGTGGAATATCGGAATGGTGTCTGAGAATATTTCACTGCAGTTTTGCGGAAATCTGTAGTGCCATTTTGAAAATATCATAAAAAAACGTCTGACCTCCCATAAGACCCAATGTAAAATTCAGCCCCGGGAGAACAGCTGATTTTTTCCGGGTCGTGGCCTTTATTTTTGTGTTGGCATTGGTTATTCATAAAGTCTTGGGCATATCGAGGTAAAAGTTGCTGTGTAATCTTATAGGTCTACAAGCTTAATTATGGTATGCCTAGTAGCATCCTTCTTGTAAAAAAAATGCAGGGGTCTCACCACAAAATTTATTTTTGATGCAGTTTAAAAACGGATTTTTTATTTTGTTCAATTTTTTTATATTGGTTTTCTAGACTATTTGTCTACATGTAGGACAAGTTTTATCATGGGATGACAGTGGGTTCCTATTTAAATATTTATTTTTCTAAATTGATGTTAAAAATTATTTTATTTTACCGTAAATATAACTATTTGACAATTCCCTTACTTTAATATTTTACCTATAAATTAGCCGTGACTGGAATTATACAATTTCAAAACTTTTTAATCATTTTCACTTACTTATTTCGACGCCTAAGTTATGATTACACATCCACTCTGTCACATTTCTGGAATTTCTCACTATCGTGGCATGATTTTGGTCATCATAGGCAACCCCTATACATTTAGTGGAAAATACCAACTAATTTTTTTTCGATTTTTAATCTACAATTTCGATTTGGGTAACTAACAAACAGACTGAGAAAACACGCTACGAAACGTAATGTTTACGCAACTTTTGTTTTTACAAAAAGTCATCAGTCAAAATAATACGCCACCTCTAATATTTAATTACCTTATGGCCAATTTTGCCACTATTTTAAGAGCAGTGGCGGTTCCTCCATAAGTGCACATATGTACGTACACTCCTGAGCATTCTTTAATTATTAATTCATCATAAAGTATCAATAGACCCCAAGAGGAATTCACCAAAGTCTTGAATACTAACTAAAAATTAATACCAAGTATGTATGTGTGGACCGTGGATGTTATGTCGTATTTTAATTACGAAATATACAATATTACAGTAAACAGAATCTGGACCTTACTTCGGTTCATGCTCTTGTGAATCAATTGCGGCGATCGATAACGCCCGCACTCCCGTGATGCCACCCGCGTCCCAGTTGCAGTTGGCTGTGAAAGGTGCAGCTTAAATTAGTGCACTGAGACAACTTGGCGTTATCTGTAGGGTGTGGCTGCAATAATTTTTTTGGTGTGCACCCCTAAAGTTTTACTCTTCGCGCCACCACTGTTTAAGAGATAAATAAAGTAACAATTTTAATCAATATCAAACATTGCAGCCTGAAAGGGCGAAAAGGAGGCATTTATGTACAGGTTCTCAATTATTCTTGTGAGCCCGTTATTATGTAAGTACATTTTTTAATTAATTGTTTCTTTATTTAAATGTCAACATAGCGAAACCAGATGCCCATTGTGTCCACGTTTTTATAATATACATGCTACATAAATGATGCCTCATAACAATATGTCCACTTTAGATATTAATTTTTATAGTAATAAAAATATCAAACAATATGTGCATCAAAATATAAATAAATTTTTTTAACTATGATCCCATTATCATCCCAAGGTAAAATTTAGCACACATGTAAACAAAAAGTCTAAGAAAAAATTTTATAAAAATGAAGAAAAACAAAAAATTCGTTTTTGAGATTTCATCAAAAATATAATTTTGGCATAGACCCTTTATCCTTTTTTATAGGAATTGAGGCTATCAACACATCAAAGTTTGGATTGTCAATCGTTCTCTACAGATAGCGAGTTTCAGCTAATTATCTTGAACGGTTTAAAAATTATAGAAGTTTAAAGAAACCGATGCTGGCTTAAAATGAGTCAATATTTTTATTTTTGGAAACGCATAACTCAAAAAATATGCAACCAAAAAATTTAAAAATTTGTATTTTTACTTTTTATTAGGCGGAGAATAACTACACAAAAACTCACCATCATCAAAAAACTCAAGGTTCAAAAATATTCTTAAATTGGTTGAATTGATGTGGACTTACCCACCCACGATATTCTGATGATATCTCTTTATTAACACATAACAGAGAAGAACTGATAAAAACGCTGGCAGAACTGGATACAGCAGCTAAAAATATAGGTTTGAGCATGAACTACACTAAAACTAAAAATCATACCAAATTATTAAACTAAAAAAAGAAAACCAAACAGCTGCGATCAAGACACGAGTAAGATTGGCCTGGGCAGCATTCGGTAAATAAAGCTACATTTTAAAAAATAAAAGATATCCTCAGTACCTTAAAACGAAAGTGTATACCAATGTATCCTTCCTGTACTTACTTATGGTTCCCAGACCTGGAGACTTATAAAATCAAACCTGGATAAAGTAATAAAAAGATCACTGGAAAGACAAATGTTACATGTAAAGCTAACAGAAAGAAAAAGAAATAGAAATTTGCCGGTCATAATATCAGACTGAAAGACGATCGATGGAACAAATGTATTGTAAACTGGAGACCTTGGGAAAATAAAAGAATTAGGGAAAACCCAAAATGAGATGAGCGAATGATTTGAAGAAACATGCGGGAACTAAATGGATGAACACGGCGACAGACAGGGAAGAGTGGGAAATATTAGGGAGACCTATGTCCAAAATTGGACCGAAAAAGGCTAAATAGATAGATAGAAACCCTCTTTGCAGTTACCTGAAACATTTAAAGTATGCTTTCTTGTAGATATTAGAGACTTATTCGAAGTGATATAAGTGATTATTTTGGCAGTTTTTTAAAATTTGTCAGCTGATCTGTCATTTATATTGAGATGTTTTCGAACCAGTATGACATAGTGTTTGACACTTCAAAATTAGGTTAAAAATAAGTGAAGGTTGTGGAACTTTTTTTCCCAGCTGCATTAAGATCAAGCACTATCACTGCTTATGGACACTTCTTATAGTATTCTTGCATCTTTTGATACTGGTTCTTCAATTATGGCTTATAGTTGTTTCATTTCAATAATGTCCCTGTTATATATGTTCTTGCCTTTGAGTATCTTCATCTTTTTCATTTATCTAAATCTTGTTATACATATAATTTAATACAATCTAAAATTAAAAAAAAAAAAAACATCAACAATCAAAAAGTAGACTTTTTTTTACTGGGCAATCCCACTTTAAAGAACTCCCCCCTGGAGCTCTCCCGAGGAGCTCTCCCGAAAAATACACTTATCATTTTCCCCCACGAGCTTATCTTATGGGAGCGACGTGTATACCGATAATGCGATAGTATATAGTCCGTCAAAGCTTTCAATCATTTCAGACAGTTTCTATCACCTTGGAGGCCCTAGCGTGTATATACGCTACAAGAAAGCATAAGGCTAAAAATATAAAGATGTTTTGAGATGATAAGCTTCATGGGGAGTTGTAGGAAGGTCATATAGATTTTAAGGGGGAAATGGATTTTGGATTTATTAGAAGCAAATACGGTACATTCAAGGCCAAATTTGTAATTATTTTTTATTTAATTTTTTGTGTATAGTCTCCAATTTACTTAATGCACTTAGACCAGCCCCACTCCAACTTTTCGATGCCGTCCCATAAATGATTTTCTTCAAGATTTGTCGACTACATGGACTCCTGGTTATTGGAAAATTTCTTACCAACCAGAAACTATTAACAACTATGAAAATCTATTGTAGTAAGCTAGTTCTAAATCTGACAGATAAGGTAGGTATTTTATAACCCCAATCTAACAGTATCTGAATATATTATTAGTCTTAGTCTATCTTTAAAAGTTCGCCTATCCTCCTAAATTAACCTATTTGTCTTCTTTGGATCTTTTTCTTTATGGACCACCTATTTTGATTGCTTGTTTATTTTCGGCATATAGTGGACGAGACTTGATCCAAAGTGACAAATCTAACTTTTAAATCTGCAGGATACCTTCACAACTTTAAAGATTTCTCTGAGGTAGTGACTTTAGGATATCAGTCAATTGTTTCTGGACTAACCGCCAATTTTGGACGTCCAGGAAGTAGTTCATTATTTATTTGCATATCCCCTTACTTCAACTCGGATATTTAAAAACTTACGCCAAAAATGAAGATCACCAATCGCCAAGTACAGCACTCGTTAGAGATTTTATAATAGCCGCCGATTTTAACTCCAATGATTTTGTTTATTATGACTAGGGTCTCTTTTTCTCCTTCTTTGCGAAATAGCTATAGTTGACCTTAATCACTTGTAAACACAACTTAAAGTTACGCCAGATATATGACATCAGAGATAAGAAAAGCAAGGTCAACTTAACATTTTTTTTTTGTTTTGGGTGATGGTATCTCGAGGAGTAGATATCTTTAATAAGGGTTAATAAGACTATCTACAGTATAATAAATACAAATAGCTTGATCGAGGATATGTCAATTTCCCGCAACGCTAAAGACAAGCTTGATAAAGATGTTACCGGATAATCTAAACTTTTTATCAAATGTTTAGTTCGTGTCATTACAGAAAAAGGCTTTAACAATAATAAAATTAAAAAATATCTATCAAAGGCTGAAAGATGAATTTACCGTGAGACAACCTTCAAAATCAATTAAATCTGAAGCGTACTTTGACTAATAAAAGGAAGTTTCACGCCTTAATGCGCGAAAATATAAATCAATTTCGAGTAATATCCCCAGATATCAGCATTAAACTGAGCTTAATCGCTTTAAACGGCGTAATCCATGCCGATCACGTGACTTTTAAACCGAAGAAGGCATATTAGTGTATAACAATTTTTTCATTAGCGACTTATTGCAATAGTGTCAGGCACTAATTGTGCCGGGCACAATTATGACAGATTCGCATTGAAAATGATCTTAAAAATTGACATACCAAAGTCGAATTCATAAATCCAGTCGTTGATTTTCCATTAATAGTGGCGGCACAATTAATTTTGGCCCTTATAATACCGTGGCCTAATTTTGAAAGAAGACAGATGTTTTTATAATGCGAAAATGTCAGAATAGTTGCCTGGCTTTATTGCAATAGGTCCCTATTAATAGCTATCTGGAATCACTAAACCTCCATAAAAAACAAAAAGATTTTAAAATTATTTATTGCTTAGAAAAATGTGCTTTCATACTGGACGTTGTAAAGAGAACAGGATGATCCAGTGAGCGACCTGGATATCGAATCGAAGTGCAGAGAGTAGGTCAAGGTCAAGACCTGAGACAGAGCAAAAAAGGCTTAATCTAGCCTAATTGCAGGAATTACAGCCCACTTACTAATACAACTTTCTCCAAAATCGATCACCAGAATACGAATTATCCTTGTTTGGAACACATCCTAACACCTGCAGGCAGGACCGTTTTTGGCCATATTGGGCACTCAACAGGTAGATACAGGATAACTACGTGTAGAACCTATGTGAAACCAGGATAAACAACTAATTCGAGGGAAAATACCCCTACCGGCATTAAATTCTACCGATTGCATGATGCTTTCGTTGGGGACTTAATAAAACTATGTGGTTTTTACATCCTCTAACGTCGATCACACAACAAAAGATGTCCTTACATGCTCCAGACAGAGTGATTTATGCAATTTGTACCTAGCCATGATTCGAACCCGGAATACCCGGCGTGTGAAGGAAATACGCTAAAATATGAATAAGTCCTTTTTACTTGAAACTTATAGACGATTAAGTAGAAATAAAAATCCGGACTTTCATTGTCTTTATTTATTTTAAACACGAGGTTTCGGTTAGTAAATATCTCTAACCTTTTTCAAGTGTAAACTTAACAATAGGTATAGTCTACAGGCTACTACTTATACTACTTGATGCAGTAGCGTACATGAAAAAAGTTTTGTAGTGGCCCCCCGACAGTTTTGGTGGGGCTCGAGACCCCGTATTTTATACTATTTTATGTTTGTATTCAAGAAATATATGGAAAATATCTAAAAAGATTTTAGCTGCGGGGGGGGGGGGATCGTCTCGTCTCCGTTTTTAAACCTAAGACGCTCGTGTTCGACAATGCGACTCCTTATACAAAACTTTAGCTTCAGACCATTGAATCGTGTGTTTACTGGACCACGCCTGATCTTGTGATTATTCATTATTGGGCACTCAACTAATTTATGTTTCGGTATTCTTGAGAGGGCGTTTCGTTTCACCTAGGTACATATGTTTTACCACACTCATACGGAATTTGGTAAGTGCATTCCTTATAACTTAAGGGATGTTATGGTTTTGTTTTAGTTACAAAACTCGTAAACTTTTCTGGTTTCTACCAGTCCACTCATCTTAAAGAATCACTGGATCACAGTTTTCCATTTGAGTTGTACGTGGATCTTACGCGTCTAGAACGGCCCTAAACGCGACGCACGTCGGAAATTTGAATATAAGCACCGTTAAAGCGCCCTTTTAGGTCTCTTGGGCAACTCCCTATTAATTATTTTATTGAACTCCCGCGGGAGGCAATTTTATAGTGGGATTTTGTCGCGCTTTATTATAATAAAGAGCGGGGTAACTTTGCAATTTAATGCGCAAAAATAGTCGACTTAAGCAAACAATTTTAAATTAGATTTTGAGATTAATCTTTTTTGATTTGCTTTACAGCACCGCTTTTTCACAGAGGCCTGCAGGACCTAGGCCTATGGCCCGTAAATACATTCTTGACAGAAGAACCAGGAACCCCCTAGAGGAAGAGATTACAAAAATCTAATAAAGGGGCTATTATGCCTTGAAGAAAAACTCTAAATTAACTGGTTTAATTTTCTAAGGGAAAACACATAGTAAGAGATACAATATCCTAAGCAGCTGCAGTAGCAGGGTCTCCAATACCTAACCTTGGTATAGGAATAAAAAATTTAATTAATTAATTAATCAATCGGTAGACTAAGCACCAAAATTGTCACATAATTAGGAGCTAGATTCGCCAGCAATGGACGGACTGGACTGCAAGGTATAAAGGAAGTCCCACTTCAGGCATCTAACTCTTAAATATGGGTAGGTATTAGTAACAGTATTTTTGATGTAGGCAGTGGAAAATTATTTCGAATAATATTATTCAGTGGTATTATTAGCTCCAGCGAAAAAAATTCATCATGTAGCTTTTTATTTATTATTTTCGATCATAATAGCCACGATGATGGAGTGTCACGACTTTTTTTATTATGAGTTCACGTCCGTTCCAGAAATTCAATAGGTAGTAGTCCGATAATATCATATCGAGTTGATGGATCGCCGTTTGATTCACGAACAAGTGGATTTTATTGCACCGAACGAAGCTTTTCTATCCTGATGGAAGTTAAAAGGTTATGAGCTTCGACGCTCCCACTCTTTGACTACCACTGAAATTTACAACAAACTTTAAAATAACAAGCTAATAACAATTATAATATATAAGTTAGATACCTCAGAACCGCCTAAAGAATACACGATTAATGTATAATGTAATTTTTACTCTCATTTTGGTGCGCGAAAATAACCCCCTAACCGCCACCCGGCGAGAAATCCGATTGATCCCCCCCCCTCCCAGTGTCACTCCACTGAAAAACTACAATGGATTTTTTTTATCTTCATGCACAGTTACCTTTACCATAGTAGGTACACCACACAAGTAATATTTTTACCAGAACTCTAATTTTTAAATCCTTTTTTTTCCGCTGTCTCTTGAATTTTATTCATTTTTAAAGGGGACCATCTAGACCCAAAAGCCAACCTAGGTACCAAACTTCATGGAAATTGGGCAAACAGTTTTTGAGGTATGCGCGTTGGTCATTACAGAAAATGCGACAAATCAAATACATTTTGCAACATTATTGTCTAATAATATTATTATAAAATATAATTTGCTTTGTTTCCAAATCCGGAGACATGGCAAGTCCCTTTGATTACTTAAAGATCAAAAAGTTCTGTTTTTGTTTGTATACGTTCCGACAAGTTGTCAGCGCATTGTGAACTACGTGTGTTGACAAAAAAGTAAATATCACAAAAATGTGCTTCTGGGCTCTGGTTCAAAATAGCGCTGTTTAAAACAGCGCTGGTATAAAACAGCGCTCGTACAAAATAGCGGTGGTTTAAAATAGCGGTGTTCAAAATAGCGCGTAAACAAAGAGCGCAGTTTTAAAATAGCGTGTAACAAAATATATCAAAACAGCGCGTGTTTAAAATGGCGCGTATTATGGGTATCAAACTTCACACAGCTCATATAGTTCCACTAAGGGGTATCTTTCAAATTTATTTAGCAAAAAAACTTCCCTGAGTTCTTTTCCGGAATTCTAGAGGGTGTGTAACCAAGCCGAAACATTTTTTCGACAAATTATTTTTTCAAATTAGTCCTAATCCTGTCCTTCTTTTTAGAGTTCCAAATTGGTGTTCTCCTAACCCTTGTCAATTGATCGCAACGTATTATAAACGTTTCAGATACCCATTGACCTTTTTCCAAAAAAAAAAAAGTCACAGGTTACAATACGTTCGCGCTCAATTGACAAAGGTTAGAATAACACCGATTTCAACCTCCCAAAATATGAACCGGAAAGTTAATTTACTGAAAAAATATTTCGGTTTTGTTCGCTTCGGCTCGGTTTGGTTGGGTTGGATTTCACAATGAACCCTATAGAATCATGGGAAAAAATTGAGAACTCTTTTTATGTTGGAAAAAGACCCCTAGTCGAACTATTTTGTAACAGCGATAAACTGGGGCCATTTTAAACCAGCGTATTTTGATACTGGCGCTATTTCGCTACGCGCCATTTTAATACTGGCGCTATTTTGATACTAGTGCTAATTCATCACTGGCGCTATTTTAAAACAGCGCTATTTTATTAAGCGCTGCATTAAAACAGCGCTAAAAAAATAGTGCTATTTTAAATAACGCTATTTTAAACAGCGCTATTTTATACCAGCGCAATTTTATACCAGCACTGTTTTAAACAGCGCTATTTCAAAACCAAAGCCTTCTGTTGTGTAATGGAGTACTCCGTCTATGTAAAAATTAAACATGGAAAGTTCTTGCAAATTAATAGAATTCTATAAGGAGCATCAATTATATATGTATAAGCAAAGGTTCCAAAAATCCATTTAAGAAAGCTGACGCAGTAAAAGGGAATTATTAATGTATACTGAGTGGAAGAGTTTCAGAAGAAACCAAGGGATTAATAACCAGTAGGTATAGGAACAAAAGAAGAAACTTTATCGCATATTTTGTCCCTGTGGTAAGTATATACTGTTTGTTCCAATTTTGTCTTGTCTGAATACATTATTCTTTGTAGCGGTTTTGTCTCCAAATCATGTTCACGTTTGGTCTGCTTATTTTGGACAGGACTTAACTTCCAAAGATTAAACATTAAAGAAATTTTGATACTAAATGAAACCAAGATAGAATATAATATAATTTTAACTTCTGATACAATTACTAATCTATACAGGGTATTCCAAGTTAAGTGTCCACCATTGCTAACTTTGTTATTATTAAAGATAGAAAAAAGTTTAAATTGGCAAATTGTAGTTCAAGGCTCGTATCAATACGCGGTCAATGGAAGCTGCATGCCTTTTTCATATAGAAAAATTCATAGGTCTGATTTATATGAAAGGGAAAATTGATTGCCTCGATAAAACGATGTAATAGGAAAACATTTTCCGAGACCGATACCGTATAGGTTTGGGGTATTGATTGCATCAATAATAAAAACGAGTTTTTTTAGCTTGCTGCATTTTTGAGTAGTTTTACGAATAAAGTTGGAATTTAAAAGGTTTTTATTCTTTAACAAATTTTTTTCTTGATCAAAGTTTCCATTAGGTCTGGAGAATAAGGGAGGGGGACAAGTTAACAAGTCAATGCCCTGTTTGGCGAATAATTGATTATTCGGACCGAATCCACCCTGGCTGGGACCCCATAGTTTATCATAAAGGACACATAAAAAATCGCCTAAGATCGTAAAGGAAAATGGCATATAACAGTCCTATGTTAAAAACGGAATTATTAATAACCAGACATTATCAAAAATGTCATTCTTCAAAACAAGACAAGAAAAAAATCGAAGTTCTGTATAACGTCTTTTATCAAAACCAGACAAAATCAAAAAAGACAAAAATCATAAAAAGGAATCGGACCTAGTTTGTGAAGTTTACCTAAAGAAGAGCGGTTCTGACATAACTATGTAATTGAAGCGTCCTTTACTGAAATTTATTTACTATGCTATCGAAAACGCCGTATACATACATAGGGATTGCTTTAGCACATACGGAATTTTCAGTAAGCAAGGCCCATCCTTAAAAAAGGTCATCTGCAATTAATTGACCAAGAGGTTCGGTTCGGTTTGGTTAATACCGATTTCGACCTCTCAAAAGGCGGACAGGGCAGCTAATTAAAGGAAAAAACATTTTGACTTTGTATGTATTTTAGGGTTCAAAAACAACTATATTATTTGTTCCCGATTTAAATTTGCCGCCAAACTTCCATGATACCGATTTGTGTGGAAGAAAGGGAGACGAAACCAGAATACATAAAAAGAAAGGAGTGAGTTGCTAATGCTTGGCCGGTCCCCTTTTTACAATTTTGGGCTTTTTGCTTTTGTCCGGTTTTGATAAAAGACGTTACGTATACTAAACTTCGATTTTGCTTTGACTTGTTTTGATGAATGACGTTTTTGTATAATGTCCGGGTATTTGCATTTATGATCTTGCATCTTGGATCAAGTGAGGTTAGAATCACTCAGAGAAAAACAGGCAAAATTTAAAATATTTTATTTTTCGTTTTAAAAAATTTGTATTGCATTGATGTAGTTGGAGTTCAAATATGGCGTTTGCAAGAAGGACTTCTTCGACACATTGTTTAAGCCCTTATGATTATCGTCGCAAAGACCGAAACGCGTAAAGGGTAAGGAATTCATAATACAACATATTTAGAAATAATTTAGACTATTTAGCACAGATAGGCAAAACATTTCATTCATAAACACTTTAAAAATACAATCCATGATTGTTGTAAAACGACATAATGCGGAAAACGAAAACGGACTAGTATTTTCTCTCTTACGGCGGCGGAACATAAATAAATAAATGCTATGTTTTTTTTTCTTGTTTAGATGTATGATGTAAGTCTGTACCTATTAGGTACTTACTTTTCAATAAATAATGTTATTTTTGTTGTAATTTTCTCTTCCTACTTCTACATTATACCTAAAAAGTAGGTAAAGGTAAATATCCCGTACTTGACAGGAACAAGATTATGCATGACGAAATTGCGATACATTTGCGAGACTCTCGTACGAGACGCGAGACGAGACGAGACTCGGGGCTGCGAGACGAGACTCGAAAAAAGACTTCATATTTCATCGGCAAGACGAGACAAGACTTTATGAAAGTCTCGTCTCGTTGGTCTCGTGTGAATCACTACTACACATCTAGTAAAATTAGACTTGCCGCGAGATGAGACGAGACAAGAGAAGGCCTTCTCTCGTCTCATCTCGTGCGAGATAAAATGAGTCTCTCATCTCGAAGATAGGACTCTTCTATCGCTCGAGAGCCTTTCTCTCGTCTCGTCTCTCGTGTCTCGTGATTTATATCAGGTATAAAAATTTTTCAGAGATCCTGTGTAAAAGTGTTTTTTCAAGGTGAATCTTATTATTTATGGGATTTACTTTTTTCCAAAATAAAGTGTCCATTCTGAGATATACTCTGTATATGCAAACATACAATAAATAAAGAAGTAAATACAATACATATACTAAAATACCTCGTTGATGCCGATGAAATAAAGGCTGTGGAAAAGTTTTGCATCACTTTATTTGTTGAAAACTGTACCTAAAATCCCAAGTGTTCGATGATAAAAGATTATTTTGTGATTTGCTAATAATATAAATCCTTAAAAATAAAGCAATAAATCTATTATTTAAAATACTTGGGTCTTGAAGATCCCGATGAAATTTCCAAATTCTGGAAACCAAAGATTTTCCTTGCGAAAATGTGTTATTCTCAAAACAAACCAAATTTTTTTTAAACTTTCTTTTAATCTTAATTTTTCGTAATTTTTCAGGAAAAAACATGCTTTTGCAAATGTTCTGAAATAAACACACAACAGAGACCATTAAACTTTTTTTAACTAGCAGATTTTTCATCTGAATTTTCCATATGTTTCAAAATAAAAAACAAACTAATTTCCGCAAAAAAATTATTTGATTTTCAGAATTTTAGCTCTTTAAAGAATCGTCCAAAAACATTTTTTTTTAAACTAACAGATTTCTAAAGAACAAAAATTCACGCCAAAAGCTAGAAAAGAAAATTAATTTAATTTCTCGCTTATGCATAATTTCCAAAAAAAAATGTTCAGTACGTTAATAAGCATCACCAGTAACAGTACAATTTAATAACACTTTTATTATCTCCGATTTCAAGTAAACGAAAGGTAAGCCACAGTACATGTTGTCAAGGAAGGAATATATGACAATTGTTGCATACCTTTTATTTAAAAAAAACAATACATAAATATCAGCTTAACTCTATAATAGGTCAATACGAACAGATGGTAAATCATAAAAATTTATAAAACCACCCTTTTTTACCCGAGAGAACGAGATATAAGAGAATCTCTCGACAAGAGAGGGTCTTTCGCTCGTCTAGTCTCGAGCTTTCATTCGAGAGAAAATATCTATCTCGTCTCGTCGAGAGAGGGCGAGACGAGACAATAGGCAAGAATCTCTCGTCTCGGCGACAACACTAGTTAAAATCTTGATATATTTGGGTTTGTTAAGCACCCTTCAATTAAAAATTGTTTGAAACGAAACCTTATTTGACAATAAAAATTAAAAATAGCTTCTGTACAAAAAAATTATATTATCTAACACAAAAGACGCATTTAGAAAACATGTTAATAGGCGTGAGCTCTTAAACACAGTAAGCAGACAGCTGCTGAAATCATAAAAAGTTATACATTGGTTTTAAGATAAATAAAATTAGGAAATAATAAATGGCTTTTTGAGGAATTTAAGTTTTATGGATTAAAAAAAAAACATTCGGTTAATAAAAGGCACATGAAAAAGACAATATTAAAAAAAAAACGGCGAGTGTCTTATCTTTTGTTATTGTTATCAAACAAAAATACAGCAACCCGTGCAGAGGACAAGCCTGAAAATTAATTTATGTTTGAGTATAACTCAAAAAATCTGTTTGATATTTTTAGGGGTTATTCATGCAAATATTCTAGGTAAATTTTAATCATAACAAAAACATTTAAAAAAAAGCCAAGTACGCGAAAATGGTATTTCGTAAAAAGAATTGAGATAAAAGTAAAGCCAAATTCCCAATACAAATTTCAAAATGAAAGGTTCTTGCTAGTTTGGAAATGTTTTTTAAACTTTGTTATTACAGCCAAACCTTTTTATATTCAATTTAGCACTGTGCCTAAGAGTCATTTGCAGCCGTAATAATAGCCAAGTCTAGAAAAACATTCCAAACTAAGAACCTTTGATTATACAGACGTGTCTCGGAAACATTATAAGAAACTTTCATTTTGAGATTTGTATTGGAGAACTTGGCTTTACTTTTATCACAATTCTTTTTACGGAATACCATTTTCGCGTAGGACTTGGCTTTTTTTTACATGAAATGTTTTTGTTATGATGTCACTCCTTTTTGTAAGGATTTGGATAATATTTAAGTTTTAGAGTAGTAAAATATGCGGAATATTGGTCAAAACAAAATTTATTCCTATGGTTTTATCATAGTTCCTATCAGCCTTCAAAAGCTCAGCTCTAGCGTTTCTGGAATTGAGCAATGTTCTTTTACATAACTTTACATTTATAGGAAAGGGAAGTAAATTAAAATTTTAGTGTTTTTAAATTTTTTTCTTTACTTTATTATATTTCTTATTGACGTTCCAAAGCTCAGCTCTCTGGCGTTTCTTGAAATGAGCAATGTTACTTTTACATATCTTTAAATTAATAGGGGAGGGAAGTAAATTAAAATTTTAGGGTTTTACATTTTAATAACATCATAATTCCTACCTGTGTGCCAAAGCTCAGCTCCCTAGCGTTTCTGGAAGTGGGCAATGTTACTTGAACATAACTTTACATGTATAGGCGAGAAGAGTAAATTAGAATTTTGGGGTTTTTTGATTTTTTCCAAGGGTTTGGTCATATTTTCTATCAGTCTGCCAAATTTCAGCTTTGTAGCGTTTCTGGAAGTACAGTAGAATTTTGATGATCTATACATGAGTGAGTGAGTGAGTGGCAATTTCGACATTTTTGGAAATTTCGTAACTACTTTACTAATTTAGGGAAGTGCATGAAACTTGGAGGGGTTGTTAACTCTATGAAGATCTACGATTGTGCAAAGTTTTAGTTTCGTAGCTCATTTCGAAGTATAATTTTATATAGGTTAAATTTGGGCTGAAATGTTTCAAGAAAAGATGGTACATACAACAGTTTTTTAAAAAACCACCAAACTAGTAAGAACCTTTCATTTTGAAATCTGTATTGGAGAACTTGACTTTTACTTTTATTTTAATTCTTTTTAAGGAATACTTTCGCGTACTTGGCTTGTTTTTACATGAAATGTTTTTGTTATAATATAATTTTGTGTAATCATATCGGAAGATAAAAAAGAAAGAAAGAAAAGAAAGTTACAGAAAAATATAGAGTAAAAAGGCACAAATTCACCATATGGCCTAAAACAAGAACTTTTAAAAAATCATGTGCATTTAGCAGGATTCAGAAAAAATAATCTTGTTTGACAGTCATGATTTAACAGCTTTTCAAAGACCCACCAGCTATTTTAAACACAATAATTGATGCATCTTTTCCCATTTAATGTTTCGGCGATAAAATCGGGAAATAAAACATCAGGCTCCAAGAGCCGAAACACACGTACCTCATTAAACTATAATATAGCATTAAAAAAGTAATTAATTTTTAAAAAATTGGAAATGATTTTACAATCTATAATATAGATAAGGTTAAAATTCTAAAACTGAAAGAACGCACTTCTAAAACTAAAAAAAACAGTGGCACTAGTAGGCAGGTACAGCAATCCATAAGACCTAGTGGTTTTACTCGTTTTGGGTGTTAAGGTACCTTTATTTTTTGTTGAAAATTAAATTTTAAATCAATTTGTAAAATTACATTACTCTAGCTACTGTCGTTTTTGAGATAAATACATATATGTTATGCCCGCAGTAAGAAAAACGATAAATGCAATGGACTGTATATATTTTAATTAATGAAAGCGCGAACAAACATAAATATATTGATATGAAATTACGAAATAATTAAAAGGTCCATAGGTTAATTGTGGGTACCACACAACGGAAATCAGAGACAAAGCACTCACCAGTTGGATCTAATGATGTCACCACATAGCTGAAGGGCTGAAGTTTCTAGTTCTATGCTTCAGGACACCAAAATCGAGCACTTTCAAGTGTAGAAATTTGAAATAGTTGGAGAAAATAAATTAACACGCCATTTCCCGAGGCGGTCGAAAAAGGATCTCATTGATTCTTGGTGCGCATGTCCAAAATGCGCGAAAATGCACTCTGTCCGTCATTCAATTGTGTGGTTTTAAAATTTACAAACACCGCGAAATTTAGCGGGAGCTAACATAACTGCCCTCCAAAACACACAATTTTAGAATATCAGCCGGACAGATATAGATAAAAAAAAAATTATCGACCGATAAATATAAATGAATGAAAAACAGATAAGTAGCGTAAGTTTATTTAGAGATAACGAAAACCCGAAAAAGTCAAAACAAACAAACAAAATTAAAAAAAAAAATAAAGAATTACCTATTGTAATAATTGACTTCAATAGGTAGAAAAAATTAAAATTACTTTAATTCGGCAAGAGGCACAGTTTTACAACTGGCCGCTTGTAAACACCGGTAGCCGTTTATACCGTCATAACACGCACCTGACCGTCTCCGCCGGGATGCAGTTCGATGACCCGACCGACTGGCCATTTCAAAGGTGACTGAATGTGATCACTCGTTATGATAACCAAATCATTTAATTTGATATTTGGGGACGAATCAGCCCACTTGTGTCGCTGTTGTAGCGTATGCAAATACTCTACAGAATACCTTTTCCAAAAATCATTATGTAGTTTTTGGATTAGTTGCCATCTCGAGAGCCGATTTAGGGGAACCTCGGACAAATCTGACTCCGGAATTTCTGAATTAAGGGGTTCAAGGGTCAAAAAATGCCCAGGGGTAAGAGGTTGAAGATCGTGTGGGTCTGAAGAGGCAGGAGATAAAGGGCGACTATTAAGTACGGCTTCTATGCGACATGTAAGGGTGGACATTTCCATGATAGACAACTTCTGGTCGCCGACAACTCGAACAAAGTGAGTTTTAAAACTTTTGACGCCAGCTTCTGCCAGGCCATTGAAATGTGGACTGAGAGGAGGTTCCAGATGCCAACGAATAGAAAGTCTGGTGGACGCACTTCTTGCGTAATCAAGTAATTGGTTACGAAACCCTATAAAATTACTGCCTTGATCTGACCAGCATTGCGTCACGCTTCCACGTCTGGAAATGAATCGATGGAATGCACCTACGAACCCTTCGGTGGACAGTTCCATGGTTAATTCCAAATGCACGCAATGTGTGGCCGTACAGACAAACACACAGATATACGATTTGAAAGCTTTACAACCACGGTAACGATGAGGAATCACAAAGAAAGGTCCACAAAAGTCGATAGCTACACTCGAAAAAGGTTTAAGTTGATTGATTCGATGAGCGGGAAGTGAACTCATTATGGGCGGTCTATAGGGTTTAGGGTTGATTCTAAAACATTGCAAACACTTGGATATATTTCTTTGAATTGCCCGTCTGGCAGATAATATCCAAAATTGCTGTAAAAGCAGATTATGTAATGTTTTAAACCCAGGATGAAGGTATTGTCGATGAGTGGACTCGATAAGAAGAGTAGTTAAACGATGGTTACTCGAAAGTAAGACGGGGTGCTTTGCAGAATAAGACAAAAGGTCAGATTTTTGTAATCTGCCACCGACTCTAATGATATTATTTTCATCAAGAAAAGGTGAAAGTTTTCGGAAAGGTTTCGGTATTGGTTTATCCTTAGATAACGCGGAAAAAAGCTCAGAAAAACAAGAACCTTGAACGCGTTTGATAAGAAGGTATAACTTTGCATCTCACCGGTGGTAGGAAAAACAATATTCTCAAAAATAACTTTTTGGTCCGGCGGCTTAGTGGGTTTTTGATAGGAATGGTTTTGAAAAAGGTTAACTATTCGAAGGACATAACAAATGATACGTTGAATTTTTGATATAGATGAATATTTGATAAGAAGCTGATCTAAGAAGTTAACGTCAATTATCGCATTGCAACAGACCTTTGGCTTTTCCTCCAGATTAATATCTCCGAAATCAATCGGCATTTTTGATTTATGAAAATCGGGCCATTCGTTTTCGGGAGACCACAAAAACGACGGTGCGTTCCACCACATGTCATGTGACATAAGCTGTGAAGGGGTGGCCCCTCGTGACGCAATATCGGCTGCATTTAAAGCAGAAGGAATGTAGCGCCATGAGTTTGAGGGAATGATTTCTTGGATTCTACTGACTCGATTTCCAACAAAGGTTTGCCAGCGATTAGGAGGGGATGAAAGCCAGTGCAATACGACTTGCGAATCGCAGAAAGTAACGATATTTGTAAAAGTTATTTTTCCTTCATAGCTAGATAAAACTTAAAAGAAATGCGCCTAGGAGTTCTAGCCTAGCCAAAGTTTGTGACTTTATAGGCGCGACCCTAGATTTTGCAGATATGAGAGAAACAGAGATATTGTTTTCCTCTTCTACACGAAAATATACGACGCCTGCGTAGCCTCGAATTAAAGCGTCACAGAAGCCGATGATTTGACAGGTATTGATTTTTGACAGCTTGATTTGTCGGGGTAATTGAAAATTGGAAAGAAGCGGGAATTCAGAACGAAATTTGTTCCACGAGTCGATGATAGAAGAATCTGGTTCTTCGTCCCAGCCTATTTTCGATATCCACAATTGTTGCAAAATAAATTTTGCTTGTAGCAACAAGGGACAAAGAAAACCTAAGGGATCGAAGATTGTTCCTATGATAGATAAAATAGAACGTTTGGTTGGGGGTTTGTCCTTCATTCGGCATTGATAAGAAAAAATGTCGTTTTTTGGATGCCATTGAAGTCCTAAAACTTTGATAAAGTGGGGTTCCTCCTTGTCGAAAGAGAGAGGCATTTGACGATCGGACTCTGGCAATGTTGCCAATAACTCAGGACAATTGCTTGCCTATTTTTTAAGTTTAAATCCTCCCGACTTCAACAAATCATTGAGTTCTGTTTGAAGGGAGAGAGCTTCAGAAAGCGAAGGGCTAGTTCCCAAGATATCGTCGATATAGATTGACGTTTTTAGAACAGTACTAGCCATAGGAAAACGTTCCTTTTCTCTCTCTGCCAGCTCATTTAATGTACGCATGGCTAGAAAAGGTGAGTATGTCATGCCAAAAGTGACAGTAGAAAGTTCCCACACTGAAAGTGGGTCCTGTGGAGAAAACCTCCACAATATCCTTCGATAAGGACGGTGATAAGGATTGATAAGGACTTAGCGGAACATCTGTTGAACATCAGCAATGTAGGCAACAGGATTAAGACGAAACGTAAAGAGTAAAGAAGCAATATCTTTTTGAAGTTTCGGTCCCGATAACAACGTGTCATTGAGACTAATATTTTTTGGGGTGACTGCCGAACAATCCCAGACTACCCTTAATTTTGTACTTAAGCTTTCCGGCTTTAGTACGCAATGATGTGCTAAAAAACATGATACGTCGACCTTTGGTTGACTAGATAAAACTAAACTCATATGATTAGAATCGATATAGTCTTGCATGAAACTTGAATAGGCAGTGTACAGATCAGGATTTTTGATTAATCTATTTTCTAGAAGTAAAAATCTACGATAAGCTTGCGGATAAGTATTTCCTAGGTCAGGGTTTATTTTATCTTTAAACGGAAGATCTACTATGAATCTACCGCTCGGTTGCCGTGCTATCCTGTCTGTGATCCAGAATCAAGCAGTGCCCTTACAGGTTGAAAATTTCCGCAACCGTCCATAACATCTATTATGGCGGTGCATAAAAGAAAGGTACCTGAAGGTCCTGAGGTATTTAATGACACATGAAGATTATTGACAGGTGGTGTGTGAATGACAGGACTAGTATCTTGGCTTCCAGACTCTTGATTAGTTTCTAAGATATGAGTTAAAGTGTGGTGCCTTTTACTATTGCAAGTCCTGCATGAATATTTTGATTTGCACGTATCTACCCAATGCGAGGGATGAAAACACGCTAGACATAATTTTTTCTGCTTGACGAAAGATAGGCGATCGATAGGTGAGAGATCAAGAAATGTTTGACATTTCGAAAGCACATGACCTTGATTACACCGGAAACATTTTATTCCCGTACTTGAATTAGTTGAGGTGCCACCCAGTCCTATAAAAGGCGAATTGGATGATTTATAGGTAGGCTTTTGTCCAAACTGATTTTGCATAGAATTTGAATTTTGATAGGTAGGCTTTTGCCCAAACTGATTTTGCATAGAATTTGATTTTTGATAGGTAGGCACCTTTTTGGGTGCTGTTGATTGAGGAAGTGATTCCAAAACTTTACATCTTTTTTCTAGAAATTGAAAAAGTGACCGAAAAGTGGGAATTTCGGTATTGAAAAATGAAAAAAATAATAAAGTCCCAACTGTCAACGTCAAAGCTAAGTGATTTTAAAATTTCTAGGGATTCAGAAAAGGTGTCAATTAAATTACGCAATTCTTTAGCTGACTCGTTTTTTAATATGGAGTTCATAATTGTGCTTAAAGCATCATTTGCGAGGTCTCGCTTGTTTTGATATCTATTGACTAATTTGTCGTAAGCAATTTTATAATTTTGATCAGATAAGCTAATCCCTGATATCAATTTTAAAGGCTCATCCTCGAGATATGAAAATAAATATTGAAGTTTTCGAACGTTACTTAGACTTTGATTTTGATCTATAATGTTATTAAAAAGATCGAAGAAGCTTGGCCATAATTTTTTATCACCTCGAAATATGGGAATACCTAACTCTTTGAGTTTTGGAGTTTCGTTTTGTCGAACATATGATCCCGAAAAGGATGGGGCCTCAACCGGAAATATTTTAGAGTAAACCCCCTTACACGCATAAAAATATTTACGAGCTTCTGAAAGGATCGCATCCTGCGTTTTAAACTCCTCGTCGTCCGAGTCGTCTATCAACATAATGACATCATTATGTGCCAGCATGCATTTATCGAAGGTTTCATCCAAATCGGAATACCTCACTTGAAACTCGTTTCTCGCTTTTTCGTCCGATGCCGCGGTCTGTGAAAACATATAACACTCGGTGATCGCAGATAAAAAACCCTTGCGTTTTTGCACATGATTTTACCTTTGAAATGACGAAATTGTCGGTAAATGTACAATTAACGCTAAATTAATGCTTCTGAAATAGAAAAATGACGAATTGTCGAAAATATGCACTAATTTATCGCAATTGATGAAAATTGTTTTAAATATCGAAATGATAAGGAACACATCTAATCACAGAAATGTCGGTAAATATGCAATTAACGCTAAATTAATGCTTCTGAAATAGAAAAATGACGAATTGTTGAAAATATGCACTAATTTATCGCAATTGATGAAAATTGTTTTAAATATCGAAATGATATAGAACACACCTAACACACTGAACATGTGCTTGTTTGTTTTGATTGCTTCGGTTTGTTTACTGAATGACCACGGTACGTTACCATAGCAGCGGACCGAAAAACAGATGACCTGCGCCGCTACCGAAGGTCGAGCGAAAATCTCTCTCGTTTCAATACTCGTTTCAAGGCCTTGATCTCGGCTTGTGAAAAAATGGCCGACTTATTAATACCGTCGTATGGAGTAAATTTTAAATAATTCGGTCGAAGGAACACTTATGTTATGCCCGCAGTAAGAAAAACGATAAATGCAATGGACTGTATATATTTTAATTAATGAAAGCGCGAACAAACATAAATATATTGATATGAAATTACGAAATAATTAAAAGGTCCATAGGTTAATTGTGGGTACCACACAACGGAAATCAGAGACAAAGCACTCACCAGTTTGCAGCCAATTTCTCCACTTCTAAGGGGTCCCTGTTGGATCTAATGATGTCACCACGTAGCTGAAGGGCTGAAGTTTCCAGTTCTATGTTTCAGTACACCAAAATCGAGCACTTTCAAGTGTAGAAATTTGAAATAGTTGGAGAAAATAAATTAACACGCCATTTCTCGAGGCGGTCGAAAAAGGATCTCACTGATTCTTGGTGCGCATGTCCAAAATGCGCGAAAATGCACTCTGTCCGTCATTCAATTGTGTGGTTTTAAAATTTACAAACACCGCGAAATTTAGCGGGAGCTAACAATATATTTTTTTCAAAAATTTTTGACTGGGAAATTTTGACGCTAGGACAAATTTCGTTCAAAATGTAATTCTCATCTAAATTTGAAAACCGCATTTCGCTAGCTGCTTCGTATTATATTATTTTTAAAATGTTGTTTATATTTTAAAAACTAGAAATTTGGCAAACGTTAACGTTATCATAAATATCGTTAAAAATATAATTCCTATCCTAACTTTGAAACTCTCGTTTTTTAGTAGTGTTGCCGCCGAGACGAGAGATTCTCGCCTCTCCTCTTGTCTCGCCCTCTCTTGACGAGACGAGAGAGATATTTTATCCCAAATGAAAGCTCAAGACGAGACGAGAGAAAGACCCTCTCTCGTCGAGAGATTCTCGTTTCTCTCGTTCTCTCGAGCAAAAAAAGGTTGATTTTATGATTTAAAATCTGTTTGTATTGACCTATTATCGAGTTAAGCTGATATTTATTTACTGTTTTTTTTAAATAAAAGGTATGCAAAAATTGTCATATTGTCACGAAGGGCGCTTAACATAAAGTCAAACCAATATTTCCCAAATAATTAAAAAGGAACTTAATAATTATTATTATATTTATTAACTTTTTGGGACAACCTATAAGTCGATATAAATCGATTGGCGTCAATAACTATTATTGGAATTTGGCAGAAATAGTTTATAAATAGGCGGGCAATGCATATTTCCGGGCTTTTTTTGACAGAGACTCGTGAGAACTAAATACTGCGGGGCGAGGCGTTGCCTCGGCGAACTAAAGCTTCGGCTTTTTTCCCTATAACGAACGTTAAGACCGGGTGAGTGCGGGCGGCCACATCGAGTGACGTAATCGACTGACGATCTGCATCCCTTAGTTTTTTAAACTCGGCTTGCCTCCACCATGTCACGAATAGGGGGGCCTGGGGCTGGTTACAGGTATTGCCCGGTCGTTAATTACCAGCAACTACCTTACAACCCCAATACTTATTCGTTATTAACAATTGTTTAAATGATACCGCGCCGGTCGAATTGATCTAACGGAGTTATTTCGATTCGAGCCGTCGGAGATCTTTGTTTAAAAACTAAGGGATGCAGAAAAAATAACACCTGTAGGGGGTTAAAAGATGTATTATAAATACTAAGAACCGGCAACACCCTGACTTACCGGAAAACAACAGGATTTGCTGCCGGCTGGTTATCTAGGAACCCCAGTTCACGCCCAAATTATCGTCAGTCGATTACGTCACTCGATGTGGCCGCCCGCACTTACCCGGTCTTAACGTTCGTTATAGGGAAAAAAGCCGAAGCTTTAGTTAGGCGAGGCTGCCTCGCCCCGCAGTATTTAGTTCTCACGAGTCTCTGTCAAAAAAAGCCCGGAAATATGCATTGCCCGCCTATTTATAAACTATTTCTGCCAAATAATAATAGTTATTGACGTCAATCGATTTATATCGACTTATAGGTTGTCCCAAAAAGTTAATAAATATAATAATAATAATTATTAAGTTCCTTTTTAATTATTTGGGAAATATTGGTTTGACTTTATGTTAAGCGCCCTTCGTGACAATATATTCCTTCCTTGACAATATATCGTTTACTTGAAATCAGATGGAGAAAATCCAGAAAAAGTGTAATTAAATTAATTGTACTGTTACTTTTGATGCTTATTAACGTACTGAACATTTTTTTTTCGGAAATTATTCATTAGCGGGAAATTTTAATTTTCTTTTCTAGCTTTTGGCAAAAATTTTTGTTGTTTAGAAATCTTTTGATTTAAAAAAAATTCTTTAAAAAGCTAAAATTCTGAAAATCAAATAATTTTCTTGCGGAAATTAGTTTGTTTTTTATTTTGGAAAATAACGAAAATTCAGATGAAAAATCTGCTAGTTAAAAAAAAATTAAAATACAGATTTGTGCGTTTATTTAAAAAAAAACTTAAAAAGTTTTTGCAAAAACATTAAATTGTACTGTTATTGTTGATGCTTTTTAATGTAGTAAATATTTTTTGTTTCGGAAATTATTCATAAGCGAAGAGCTAAAATTCTGTTAGTTTTTTATTTTGAAAAATATGGAAAATTAAGATGAAAAATTTTTTAAAAAAAGTTTTTTCAAAAAAACATAAAAATTTCCTTCAAAAACATGTTTTCCCAAAAAATTACGAAAAATTAAGATTAAAAAGTTATTTAAAAAAAAGTTTTGGTTAGTTTTGAGAAAAACACATTTTTGTAAGGAAAATCTTTGGTTTCCAGAATCTGGATATCTTCAAAGCCCAAGTATTTTAAATAAGATATTTATTGCTTTAATTTAAAGGATTTATTTCATTGGCAAAATTTTAAGTACAGTTTTAAATAAATAAAAACCAATGCAAAACTTTTCCAGACCTTTTATTTCATCGGCATCAACGAGGTATTTTAGTACATGTATATACAGAGTATATTCCAGAATGGGCACTTTATTTTGGAAAAAAGTAAATACCATAAATAATAAGTGATAATCGTGGACCCGGCAGACAAACACCATCACAAAATTTGGTCGTTAGACTTTTTTGATGATTTTTTTCAACGATCCCAATACCCAATACCCAATCCAAGAAGAAAAACTCGAGCCATCCACTTTTTAAAGAGGCCCCAAAATAAACCGTTCTGGATGCTTCTTAAATTTTTAAGAAATACGTGCTAATGTGTAAATTAAAATCTTGATCTTAGACAGACCAACACTAAACTAATGATATTTACAATTTGTTCGAAAAATTGTCGATTTACAGAAAACCGATTACCCACATACCTAGTTGTAATTTTCACAAAAATATGTTAATTTTTATAAAAGGTCAACATGTTATAATACCGTGAATTTCTGTATGAGCTTTTACTAATTGGTTTCTAGCTGTTTTTAACATTTGTCAATTATATAAAACAAAGTTTCTTTACTCTCATAAAATAATCTAAATTGCCTTATAACTTAATTTGAGGTAAAACAGAGAACAATATAATTTTGTTCATTTGTTATTTTAAATATATTTCAATCGCCATTTTGCGCAACATCATTTCGATAAATTTTGCTTCAGAATTTATTATGCGATAATTTTAATTGACCTTTGTTTAAACAACCATCAAGTAATTTACGGTAAAACTATATTTAAAATATCTTGTATATACAACAGGTAGTCCACAGTACACTAGTCCATTTTTTAAGTAATGAGTATCAGGCTGAATTTTTGTAAGTAGCTTAATTTTTCCAAAACGCCCAACACTTTTCTAGGCAAAAATTCTCGTTAGGAGTCCAAATAAGGGGACTAGGGGGCTTAGGCTCCCAATCTCAAAATCACCCTTCCAAATGAAATGAGCATAATTTATCAGGGGCAAACTGACCAAAATTTCCTGCTGCGACTCGAACCCTTTTAAAACTATCCAAAAGTTTTGAATTTAAGACCATCTTTTCCAAAAAAGAAAAAGATAAAGAAAGAGAAATAGAAATAAATTTAGAAAAAAAAAGCTTTTTCAAAACAAGCTTTTATAAAATGGACTAAAAAGCATAAAATAATTTTTTGAGTGTTCTGATATCATAATAATAAAAGCGATGGGCGTATTAAAGGAAATTTACCCGTTTTCCTTTTAGCCTTGTTAACTCGAAGTTTAGTGAAAGTCCAAATTCATTATATTATAGCAGAGAAATGTAAGGGTAAATAGTTTAACCCAACCCAACCACTCAAGCTACCCTTACATATTTCTGATATGGATGGACATTATTACGCCTGCTTCATATTAGGCAGATCATCCGCGTCCGGCAGTGTGTCGATTTATTTTGTCACATTGAAAAAGAAGAGTTGGCTCATCATCGGTTGTGGACGATCCACCAAATGCGCATGGAAAGGTATTTACCTAATATTAAATACGCCCATCGCTTTTATTGTTATATCAGAACACTCAAAAAATTATTTTAGGCTTTTTAGTCCATTTTATAAAAGCTTGTTTTGAAAAAGTTTCTTTTTCTAAATTTATTTTTTAATTTTTAGATTTGTCTAAGTTTATGCATTTCAGCTAGCACATCGATATTGAAGGGAGTCCTTCCTGTCAATGTTGAAATATCTAAGTCTTCGATGAGAAGGCCGTCCAACGATTTGATACTAAACAAAATACAAACTAAAATTTTACCCCCTCTCCGCCCTCCACGTTAGGGGAGAGGTAGGCAGTCAGTGATACCACATTATTGGATTGTCATCGGAACTATAGCGTTATGCGAAATTTAAAGTTAATCGGATACGTGGAAGTCAGTTGAAAGTAATCAGAAAACTTGACATTAAATCGTCTATTTTGAATCCGCCATATTGAATTTTTGTAATCTGATCAAAAATTCGTAATACTCATCCTCAAAAACCCCCAGATACCAATTTTGGTGAAAATCCAACAAACTAAAATTTTACCCCCTCTCCGCCCTCCAGGTAAGGGGTGAGGTAGGCAGTCAGTGATACCACATTATTGGATTGTCATCGGAACTATAACGGTATACGAAATTTAAAGTCAATCGGATACGTGGAAGTCAGTTGAAAGTAATCAGAAAAACTTGAAATTAAATCGTCCATTTTGAATCCGCCATATTGAATTTTTGTAATCAATCAAAAATTCGTAATTCTCGTCCTCAAAAACCCCCAGATACCAATTTTGGTGGAAATCGGACAAACTAGAGTTTTACCCCCTCTCCACCCCCCCACGTTAGGGGGGAGGTAGGTACCCGATAAACCACATTATTGTATTGTCATCGGAACTAAGACACTATGCGAAATTTGAAGTCAATCGAATGTTTGGAAGTTCTTCAAAAATAAGTTGCAAGATTTGATTACATACATACATACAGGTGAAGTTAAATAAAAGCTTGTAATAAAAAAAAAGAAAAAGAAAAAGAAAAAGGAGAAAGAGAAAAAGAAAGAGAAAAAGAAAAAGAAAAGAAAAAGGAAAATCTAAACGCACGGGTCATCGGCCACTATTAGAACTCCAGTATTTTTTTGATACAGTCCTTTTGTCTTGGACTGACATACCGACTGCGATTAAAGAAGTGTGAAACAAAGTTCACCTTCATGAAATAAAAAAGTGATAGAAAAAGAGAAAACAAGAAAAAATAACAATAGCAAAAAGAGAAAAAAGGAAAAAAATAGAAAGATGTTGGTTAGAATCCATGGTGCGCCTCTGTCTTGTCCTTATTATCCAGTATTATAAATGATCAGGGCCAAGGCTATCAAAACGGACGGGCCACGATACTCCACTTTGTTGACGTCACATCCGGGGCTGATTTTTTTTTTGATGGTCAAGTCACGACACAGCTGATTGTTTTTAAAATATTGGAGTTGGAATGACGGTTCATCAATATTTGATTTTTTTTTTTAATAAAGCCGGTTTTGAGGTTGTTTTTACTCTATTCTTGCAGAACATTTTTTTTTAATCTATAGTAATCTATAATTTTTCAGAGCCGCTTCATTAGCTCAAACAAAAATTAAATTTAAAGCAGAAGCAAATGTGACAAACACAGATGACAAAGTCAAATATATGTCAAATATAACAGTTGGCATGCGGTACATGGCGGGTAATTTGAATTCAAAATAAGGAATGCTAAATCTTGCAGGTTTTAACCTTTTAATCATCTTGCATCCTTACAAAAGTTTGGTGGAATATCGGATGGTGTCTGAGAATATTTCACTAAAATTTCGCGAAAATCTGTAGTGCCATTTTGAAAATATCATAAAAAAACGTCTGACCTCCCATAAGACCCAATGTAAAATTCAGCCCCCCGAGAACAGCTGATTTTTTCAGGGTCGTGGCTATTATTTTTGTGATGGCCTTGAAATGATTAATGAAAACAGCAAGATGAACAAAATAAAATTTTATTATCGGCTTCCGTGTTAACTGAGAAGCAATCCACTCGCTCGCGCTCTATCCAGCCAGCAGGAATTTAGTCAGCTTCACCCCCCCCAAATATCTCCCTAAATCCTGCTGTGATCATCGTCACATTCCTTCCATCCAGATTTCAAATTTTTTTTTAAAATACAAGTAAAAATAAAAAAAAGAAAAAGAAAAAGAAAAAGAAAAAGAAAAAGAAAAAGAAAAAGAAAAAGAAAAAGAAAAAGAAAAAGAAAAAGAAAAAGAAAAAGAAAAAGAAAAAGAAAAAGAAAAAGAAAAAGAAAAAGAAAAAGAAAAAGAAAAAGAAAAAGAAAAAGAAAAAGAAATAGGAAAATCTAAGCGCACGGGTCATCGTGTTTTGTCTTGGACTGGAATACCGACTGCGATTAAAGAAGTGTGAAACAAAGTCCACCTTCATGAAATAAAAAAGTGATAGGAAGAGAGAAAATAAGAAAAAATAACAATAGCAAAAAGAAAAAAAGAAAAAAAAATGGAAAAAAGAGAAAGATGTGGGTTAGAATCCATGAAAAAGAAAAAGAAAAAGAAAAAGAAAAAGAAAAAAAAAGAAAAAGAAAAAGAAAAAGAAAAAGAAAAAGAAAAAGAAAAAGAAAAAGAAAAAGAAAAAGAAAAAGAAAAAGAAATAGGAAAATCTAAGCGCACGGGTCATCGTGTTTTGTCTTGGACTGGAATACCGACTGCGTTTAAAGAAGTGTGAAACAAAGTCCACCTTCATGAAATAAAAAAGTGATAGGAAGAGAGAAAACAAGAAAAAATAACAATAGCAAAAAGAAAAAAAGAAAAAAAATGGAAAAAAGAGAAAGATGTGGGTTAGAATCCATGGTGCGCCTCTGTCTTGTCGTTATCATCCAGTATTATAAATGATTAATGAAAACAGCAAGATGAACAAAATAAAATTTTATTATCGGCTTAAGTCCGTGTTAACTGAGCAGCACTCCACTCGCTCGCGCTCTAGTCAGCCAGCAGGGATTCAGCCAGCTTCACCCCCCTAAATCCTGCTGTGAACCTCGTCACATTCCATTCCATATCCAGATTTATATTTTATAAGGGCCACGCAGGGGGATTACAAGATATTTGCAATTGACGGATTTAATTCAGTTTATTATGACGGATAAATGGATTTCAACTAGTCTTCGCCTCCACAAACTCGGTTCATTTTTTAGGTTTTAGGTTTTTCGAGGTTTAGGAAAGAGATAGTATTTATTTCTGTATCAAAAGATTATCCACGAAGTGTGCAATTAAATAGCGATACTGTCAGGTAGTGCATGAAACACTGTACATAAAACACATTTGCCGAGACCGATTCGCCGCGGGACCGATTACCCGCGAAAATTTATTACACATATTTAAAAAAAAAATTATAAATAAAAAAAATATATACATCTAAGTTTTAAAAAAAATATTATTAAATTTAAAATATTTTTTTTTCAAAAAATAAAAATTTAACAAAAATTCTCGCGGCGAATTCTCCCCGCAGCAAATCGGCCGGCGGCGAATTGTCCTCGCGGCAAATTGGCTGCAGTGAATTGGCCAGCGACGAATCGGCCGTGGCGAATTGTCACCTACCCGCATTCAGTACGTCAGTCTGTGTTTCAAATTTGACATGGATTCACGAATTTCTTAAAAAGAAAATGGATTACCAGCCCTTTGGCGAAGAAAGCACTGCTGAAAGAAGGTCGTCCATCGCGAGACTTTTATTGGCAATTTTGAATTTTTTTGAATAATTGTAGTTTGGTAACACTGATTATTAAAAATCTCAAAAAACTTGACCTAATGTTTCCAGGAATACCTTAACATTTCTCAAAAAGGATATCCATCTCTTTGGCATAGAACACACGAAATCAATGCCAAAAGGAGTTTGGCTAAAACGTCAAAATTTCCATTGGAACACTGAAATTTTTAATAGTGTGGTAACACTGATTATTAAAAAATAACCTAATATTTCCCGTTGTGTTTCAGTTTATAAGATATACGCTCTAAATGCTGGACGTTTCAATACCCTCGATTGAGAAAATACAATAATATTTTTTTTTGATAAATAACAAAAAAATTGTTGTTCTTAACTCTTCCAAACTCTCTGTGTTAGTGGATAAGAAAAACAGCACACTTTGTGGAAGGGATTCTTCAGTTAAATCTAGAAAAAGGGCGCAGGGGGCTGGGTCTGGAGACGGCAGGGAAAGTGGGTCATGTTGAAACAAAAAATAATTTTTTTAATATTGATCTGACCCTACAAAAAAGTGCCTGAAATTCATATCTGTCATAAAGTATTTACAAAGTTAAAAGCCTTTTAACCTCAATTTAATCAAATCACTGGTACCATGTCAATCACAACAGTTTAAAATCTCGGGTGGGTCACAATTCTATCTCTGTGCGGCAAAAAAATCGCAGCTCAACACAAAATTTTGTCCTTTTTGTAATCGTAGAAGTCCATTGGTCTCGGATCTATTACCAGATTCTATTTGTTAATAATAGTTTTTTCAACCACATATCCAAATTTTAATAAAATAGATGGATACATGATGGATTCGGCTAGGGCCGTATCTGAGGGGGGGTTTTGGGGGTTCAACCCCCCCCCCGAAAATTAAATAGGAATGTGTTTTTTAAGTTTAACCTTTTTTTTTCATATTCAATAAACCCACAATTCTTCAAATTCCACTGGCCTAACCCCCCCCCCCCCCCAAATTTTGGTCCAGATACGGCCCTGGATTCGGCGTTATCTCAAAACAAATTTTTTTCATCGCAAACCTTCTCTAGCCATGGCTGTGCTGGCTAGGAATAAAAAAAACTTTTGTTGCATATTCAGACAACCATATTTTTAACAAATTAAAATACTACAGCTATATTGAAATTCAAGATGGCGGACAAGCTCAAAGTTACGTGATAAATCATTAATAAAATATTAAATTATTGTTAGATAATAAATAAACTGGTTTCTTGGCTAACACAAAAGGTATATTTCGTTGAAATCGGTTACCTAGTTTTTGAGATATGACACTTTAATCATTGACCGTGTTCAGTCTGAATATCTCGTATTTGCTGAAACAAGAAAATTTCACTGGATTATTAATTTCTTATTTCCTATTCCGCTGCCGATGAAACAAAAACTGTTTTGTCTTTATAAACGTTATTTTTTAGATTTAAGCATAATTGTGAATATTTGTGAACTTTTACGTTTTAGATTTAAGAGAAAGAATATCGCAAAACTTTCATAAAAACTATGTAAACTAGATCTTTGTTCAACAAGTTATTTCCTGCTAAAATCAATAAAGTAATTTTTGATATATGACAATTAAACCAGTCTTAATTTTCTAAAACAAAAAAAATCCTGATCATTACCTCCTTATTTCCTTACCAAACAAAAAGTGTTCTTGCTAACATTAACTTGACTTTTTAGAACTAAGTACATGACAATGTTTACAAAAGTAAAAACACATTTTCTTAACAAGCCAAGGCCTTGCTTCTGAGACTTTTTTTATGCTGAAAAATTATGATGCATTAAAAGAAAAAGTAATTCTTATTGCCCTATACCATTTTTAATTATCTATGTAACTAAAAAACCAACCTTGTTATTTAATTGTGGCATCTCATATTATATTAACCTATTTTTTTAAAATTCACAAAAATAATAAAGTCTAACATTCATAAAAACAAGAGAAGCAGCAGCCCTGAGGGGAACAAAAAGCCCATTTCAAAAACAGAAAACCAATATTGTCAGGACGTCGAGCCTCATAAAAATTTCATGCCGCTCTAATTACCATTGTAGAAAACTTTGTCCGAATTTAAAGCGTTTTTTCTTTTAAATAAACCCGAGGGTGTGTTCATTTCAAAACGTTATCTTAGGTACAGTTATTGCAGTTGTAAAAGTAGGGGAAAATGGGGCAGGTGAAACAATTCTAATTTCTTCTTGCCCCGAATTAACAAAGGTGTGGTTCATAATTTTGAAAGCAGCTGGGCTGGGCTCTAGTTTAAAGTAGCGCGTAAAAAAATAACACTATTTTAAAATTGAGCCAATATCGAAAAAAAGAAAACCTGACTTGACACCCACCTATCATTACCTGATTTGATTTAGCCTAGCCGAAACAAATCGAAGCTTACCTAACCTGACAACCTAACCTAACCTGCCAACCAAACCTAACCTGGCTTTACTTGCGAATTGCGACGCAAGCAACGCGTTGTAAACCAAACCAAATATGACCTAACCTGGCCTGGTAAGCAGTAAATTTTTTAAAAGTGATGACCAAAATCAAGAACAAATTGTCTTCACCCGAAAATTTCGTTTGTTCACCTCAATCTTTACTTTCACCTATTCAAAAACTGCTTTTTGCGATAGCCGATAGCAGCTGAAATAGCTTCGCTGCAATAGCAGCTATCAAAAAGCAATTTACTAAAAAGCAACTAAGGCTAAAAAGTTTGAAGACCCCAGCCTTAGTGCCACAACACCTAAAATACTATTTCCTGTTTTAGTGGACCGGTACCTTTACCTGTTAATAGATAAAATACTCTGCCAATCTATGGGCACCCAAGCGCACACTAGATACTATAGTTATAGTCTACGTGTGAGCTAATATAACTAAAAACTGAAATATATTTTATTGAACTCCAGACTCAATTACCTTTCGTTTGATACCACCAATCCATGTTTTGAGTTAAATTCTAATTTTTAAAATCCACCCCCACCCTTTTTTTAAACTAAAATGTATTTTGTTTAACTCCAGACTCAATTACCTTTCGTTTGATATCACACACGCCACATTTCCACTTAAACAATAATTTTTGAAATTTACCCCTACCCTTTCTTTTTAAATAAACTAAAATGTATTTTGTTTAACTCCACACTCAATTACCTTTCATTTGATATCACACACGCCATATTTTTACAGACAGACAGACAGACAGACAGACAGACAGACAGACAGACAGACAGACAGACAGACAGACAGACAGACAGACAGACAGACAGACAGACAGACAGACAGACAGACAGACAGACAGACAGACAGACAGACAGACAGACAGACAGACAGACAGACAGACAGACAGACAGACAGACAGACAGACAGACAGACAGACAGACAGACAGACAGACAGACAGACAGACAGACAGACAGACAGACAGACAGACAGACAGACAGACAGACAGACAGACAGACAGACAGACAGACAGACAGACAGACAGACAGACAGACAGACAGACAGACAGACAGACAGACAGACAGACAGACAGACAGACAGACAGACAGACAGACAGACAGACAGACAGACAGACAGACAGACAGACAGACAGACAGACAGACAGACAGACAGACAGACAGACAGACAGACAGACAGACAGACAGACAGACAGACAGACAGACAGACAGACAGACAGACAGACAGACAGACAGACAGACAGACAGACAGACAGACAGACAGACAGACAGACAGACAGACAGACAGACAGACAGACAGACAGACAGACAGACAGACAGACAGACAGACAGACAGACAGACAGACAGACAGACAGACAGACAGACAGACAGACAGACAGACAGACAGACAGACAGACAGACAGACAGACAGACAGACAGACAGACAGACAGACAGACAGACAGACAGACAGACAGACAGACAGACAGACAGACAGACAGACAGACAGACAGACAGACAGACAGACAGACAGACAGACAGACAGACAGACAGACAGACAGACAGACAGACAGACAGACAGACAGACAGACAGACAGACAGACAGACAGACAGACAGACAGACAGACAGACAGACAGACAGACAGACAGACAGACAGACAGACAGACAGACAGACAGACAGACAGACAGACAGACAGACAGACAGACAGACAGACAGACAGACAGACAGACAGACAGACAGACAGACAGACAGACAGACAGACAGACAGACAGACAGACAGACAGACAGACAGACAGACAGACAGACAGACAGACAGACAGACAGACAGACAGACAGACAGACAGACAGACAGACAGACAGACAGACAGACAGACAGACAGACAGACAGACAGACAGACAGACAGACAGACAGACAGACAGACAGACAGACAGACAGACAGACAGACAGACAGACAGACAGACAGACAGACAGACAGACAGACAGACAGACAGACAGACAGACAGACAGACAGACAGACAGACAGACAGACAGACAGACAGACAGACAGACAGACAGACAGACAGACAGACAGACAGACAGACAGACAGACAGACAGACAGACAGACAGACAGACAGACAGACAGACAGACAGACAGACAGACAGACAGACAGACAGACAGACAGACAGACAGACAGACAGACAGACAGACAGACAGACAGACAGACAGACAGACAGACAGACAGACAGACAGACAGACAGACAGACAGACAGACAGACAGACAGACAGACAGACAGACAGACAGACAGACAGACAGACAGACAGACAGACAGACAGACAGACAGACAGACAGACAGACAGACAGACAGACAGACAGACAGACAGACAGACAGACAGACAGACAGACAGACAGACAGACAGACAGACAGACAGACAGACAGACAGACAGACAGACAGACAGACAGACAGACAGACAGACAGACAGACAGACAGACAGACAGACAGACAGACAGACAGACAGACAGACAGACAGACAGACAGACAGACAGACAGACAGACAGACAGACAGACAGACAGACAGACAGACAGACAGACAGACAGACAGACAGACAGACAGACAGACAGACAGACAGACAGACAGACAGACAGACAGACAGACAGACAGACAGACAGACAGACAGACAGACAGACAGACAGACAGACAGACAGACAGACAGACAGACAGACAGACAGACAGACAGACAGACAGACAGACAGACAGACAGACAGACAGACAGACAGACAGACAGACAGACAGACAGACAGACAGACAGACAGACAGACAGACAGACGGCGCAACACAAAAAAGTTTCAAAATCATCTGAAACGCAAAGATATATAAAACTTTTTTAAATCGGAGCAACTTTTTTTTTCTCGAAAAAATTAGGATCACCATAGCTCACACTACTATAGTATAGTAGTAGTGTGAGCTAAAAATACGTTGGAGAAATTTGAAACGTATCAACTAGGCAAAAGAACAGGCAAAAAGAATACTCCGACACACAAAGTTATCAGTAATTTGGGATAAAAATGTGAACAAACTCCAGACATCGAATTTTTGAGCCTCCCTCACGGACGTCTAAATTAAAGAAGAGCATAAAGATTCGTCCGTTTGCCAGTGGTCCTTTTCTTTCCGCTGAATCGACCCCCAATGTCTGTCAAAATTATACCCCTGGAGTTCCTTATTATTGCGCCCATTTGAAAATATATCGACCACTGAATTCAAATCATCGTTGAAATGAATTTCTGAACATTAGCCTTTATTGTATTTTTTTAAATTTATAGGTTAACTTTACTGACATTGAACAGTCCCTTAAAGAAAGCAGAATACAGTAACTTGGCCACCTCCAAAATGGGCGACTGGAACACCCAAAGCAAATTTTCCACCAAACAAAGGCTGAAGCTCGAAAGAGAGGTAATTATATCCAAGGGCGAATAGGGAGAAATGGAAGCTGATTCTGAAAGAGACCAAACCAAACTGAACCAAACTTACCCTTGTAATTTAAATTTAAATTCTCAGGCGGTTTTTCTTTAATTGGAGAAATTTTAGAAATTACGACTAAAATATACTTTTTTGAAAAAATAACCTTGTTATTCATCCAATATATTCTAAGACTATATGCGGGTATGTAATAACACAATGAGATAATTTCTAACTCGAGAATGTTTTACCATTGGTTGAATTTGAAAGAGTTACGATTAGGCAGCCTGCTTCACGAGATTCACTACGCCCCGCGACCAATAAATCTGCACTTGGCGCGCTTTTGCCCACTTCGACAATGTATGAGATGAGATAGACTTATGTGAAGTTCATATACATCTATCTCACTTTGCTGGCTTAAGGTATTGGCCAGAACACGCTACGTATATACTTTTATAACATATTTGTTATGTACTTTAGACCAAAGAAAATTTTTTCGATGTTTAAACTGAATTTACTATACCTGTTTTTCGCATCCTTTACTCAATTATTGGTATGACTACTTATACACTCTTGTTTTGCTTTATTTTTTATTTTTTTAGTAGTCCATTATTTTAATTAAACCTGCAGGTCAGTCATTATTTTTATGAAAAAAATTCGATTCTACCTTTTGATATCTAAAATATTAAAAATGCTTGAATTTTAGTTCAGTGGCCTTAAAACTTGGGCCCTTACCTACCCTTTTAATACAAAGATTGCTCGAATTGATTGGTTTGAAGGAACTTTGAGATGAAGTCATTTGCAAATGAACATCGCTGCACAAAGCAATCGACCGAAGAAGTTCCTAATCATTAAGGAAATATTCATTATTTTAAATAACTTTTTTGCGTACCGATGGAAACTTCCATAACAAGCAGGTTTAGGTTTAATTGTATCTTTTGGTTAAACCACGGATTTTGGGTAACCTGTGGTTAAACAGTATAACTCTACTTATAGTCCAATCATCTAAGGTGAAAAAATTCTGGAACCTCTAACAAAATACTCTGCCAATATATGGGCACCTAAGCTCACACTATGTACTATAGTTATAGTATATGCGGGTTGGTCGTTACAGACAGACGTACAGACATACAGACAGATTCTCAGCATCTGGGAAACCAACATGTTCTTCGCGAAAATCCTCCTTGAGCTTCGTTTATATCTAGCGAAGCGCAAATTTACTACAAGATTAAGAAAAAACCTAACCTTACATTTAAATGATTTTTTAAAATGTTAGGATGGGGTCTTTCCTTAATTTGCTAGTATGCTAGAACAACATCCAAAAATGATCTTTTTGTAGTGTAATTTTGTTTTTAAAAAATTAACGCTGGTATTTTTGGATTCTAAATGAAATTTAATGTAAAAAATCATTAAAAAATCGGAAAGTTTTAAGTTTTACAATAAAAACAAATGCCATGACAAAAACAGATGACAAAGTCAAATACATGTCAAAAATAACAGCATGCGATACATGGCCGGTAATCTGAATTCAAAATAAGGAATGCTAAATCGTGAAGACTTTAACCTTTTAAACATCTTGCATCCTTACAAAGGTTTGCTGGAATATCGGGATGATGTCTGAGAATATTTCACTGAAATTTCGCGGAAATCTGTTGTGCCATTTTGAAAATATCATAAAAAAACATGTGACCTCCTAGATGTATCTACTAGAACAGCTGATTTTTTCAGGGTCGTGGCCTGTATTTTTTTGTGGACCTTGTACAAATAAACAAAAACAGTGGTTGACAAGCATTTGGCAATAGCTGCGTTCGGTATTTACGTCGGATTTATATTTTTGATCAAAATCGTTCGTTAATTCCATCTAGATCTAGAGGAGTTAGATCTGAATCGTTTGGTAATTTTGCTCAGACTAGTCGGACGTAAATCTGCTGCTCCGTACATTTTGATCAACGAAACAGATTAATCTGAGATTGTGACGTATGTTGTGTATTTGTTTTGTTTACAAAAATAATTTTTTTATGTAAAAAGATTGAAATCGAATTATTTGATGTTGAAGACAACAAAATTATATAAATTTCCGACATCACAAGAAAATTTTGTCAAAATTATAGCTGGGCGTGAGTTGCAATATGTACATAATATTCTTGGTTATATTTATGGTTATAACCATTTGTAAAAATTTGATCGATTTGATCTGGATCGTTCGTAAATTCCAATTTGCTCAGACTAATCTGTAATAACGTGACCAAAAATCCGTCACGTCTGAGATGCAAATACCGAACGCAGCTAATAATTCTAACACAGATAACGAAGTGTAAAAGAAAAAACGCAGACGGCCATTTTGGATTTGCCATTTTAACTTTTGCCAAATTCAATCCGTTTAATTTCAATAATTTGTGGTCATTTACAAAATTATAGTAAAATTATTTATATATATTATTTTTGTTTCCTAATAAGGGTTAGTTGAACTTGATGCTATAATCTTTGTCTGAAAGTTTCAAACCAAAAAAAATATATCGTTGAAAAGAAAAGCAATTTCTGCGTTCTAATCCTTAAGATTGTTATCAGCAAAACAATAACGCCAGAAATCCTCACGATGAACAATATGCTGGTCGAAAGAAGGAGCCGAATGGGTATAAGTTGTAACTGTGGCTGTTTTCCTCGAAATGGGAAAGATTAAGAGCGTCTGCCTAGCGGCTGAGCAAGAGATAACGGGCGCACACTAATCCAAATAACAACATTAAATACCAGTCCAATTTGCCGCTTTGCGGCTTTCGAAATCATTCGCAGGACGCCGCAAACCCTCCTGCCCACTCCTAAGAAATACCTCAACATATCCCCAATCTTAGGATCATTTATATTTCGTGGACTTAATGACAAAAACCACAAAAATATTTGGCACTACCGTATTTTCCTGCAAATACACGTTTTTAATTTTTAAAACATATTTATTGGTTTTTCTTTTATTTTATGCATTTCTTTTTCATTTATACGCGGTGTTTCACGAACATCGAAACAGATGCCTTTTTGGGTATTTAGAGTGCGAATTTGGAGAAAGCTCGGACACGTGGATTTTTTTTTTGCACGGTGGACACTTTTTGGCTTGAAATTTTTGTAGCACGAACTTCTTTCGAGGGGTATACTATACCCCTATGTTTTGAATAGGGAAAGTAGGTTTAGTGATACCTTGTTTTGAAGCTCTGATGAATATCTTGACAACCGTGTAAAAATTTCGAAAATCCATCAATTGGTTTTTGAGATATTTAGCCAAAAAGTGCCCACCTAGCAAACACAATCGACGTCTCCGTTTCTCTAAATTCGCACTCTAAATACCCAAAAAGAACTCTGTTTCGATGTGCATGAAACACCGTGTATATTATATGAAATTCGGTAGCCCTGTGCGCTATATGAGCGACAGTGATAGAGATTTGAATCAAATAAATTTTGTGCCTGGCACAGGCCATCAGTTAGTCGTATTACTCGCATTGTTTTTGTGCGTGGAGCATGGATGTTTTAATTTACGCCCTTTACAATACATTTCAATTTTTTGATAAATTTTGACTCATTTCATGGAGGAATTTGGGTGGGCATACGTAAGTTTCTTTAAAAAAAATAGATTTAGAAACCCCAAACATAGAAGTAGTAGGTATGTCTTTTAATGACTTGTGGGTACACATTTGGGGGCAACACCAGGAATTTTTTTTACTGACTTAAAATTCTGGCACTATTATGTTGTATTGACACTAGCCGCCGCTACTTCCGGTTACCATTTGAAATTTTGCGCCGTGCTTATCCATATACTAAGTCACAAAAAATTTCTGGAGACACTCGATCGGTGATACAACCCCCCCCCCCGTAACGTGGTTTAGTTCGAATAGGTTTACATGTAACAACAATTAGAACCGGTAAGCCTAAACAAAAGAAATATAAATCTCCGTTTTTTACAAAATTTCTTAAAACAAAATATTACTAATCTTAAAAAGAGAATCAAAAGTTGTCTTAATTCAAGAACAATTTTTTCTAGAAATAGGCTAAAATGATTTTTTTTGGAATGAAACGAATGTTTCTTAGAAAAAGAGATGGTTTGCGTACAGTGAATGCAATTTCCCAAGAAAAAGAAAAAGCTTTATTAATTAGGACATTTTTTGTATCCAATATAAAATACTCTGCCAATCTATGGACACCTAAGCTCACACTAGGTACTATAGTTATAGTGTACGTGTGAGCTAATATTACTAAAAACTGAAATATATTTTATTCATCTCCAGACTCAATTACCTTTCGTTTGATACAACACAAGCCATGTTTTGACTTAAACTCTAATTTTTAAAATCTACCCCCACCCTTTTTTTTAAACTAAAATGTATTTTGTTTAACTCCAGACTCATTTACCTTTCGTTTGATATCACACACGCCATATTTTCACTTAAACTCTAATTTTTGACATTTACCCCCACCCTTTTTTTTTAAATAACTTAAAATTTATTTTGTTTAACTCCATACTTAATTACCTTTCGTTTGATATCACACACGCCATATTTTCACATAAACTCTCATTTTTTATATCTACCCCCACCCTTTTATTTGGCTTGCGTTTGGTGGATTTCGTTCATTTTTAAATGGGACCACCACGGCCCAAGACCCAGTCTAGATACCAAATTTAATTTAAATCGGACAAGCGGTTTTTGAGTTATGCGGGTTGGTCGTTACAGACAGACATACAGACAGACAGACAGACAGACAGACATACAGACAGACAGACAGACAGACAGACGGCAAGACAAAAAAGTTTCAAAATCATCTGAAACGCAAAGATATATAAAAAATTTTGAAATCGGAGCAACTTTTTTTTTTCTCGAAAAAATTAGGATCACCATAGCTCACACTACTATAGTATAGTAGTAGTGTGAGCTAATAATATTTAAGCTTGTAAATATTTCTTTAAAGGAAATTTTTTTAAAAACTATTTTAATAGGCATTTTTTCCCCAAAAGTAATTTTCCCGCAAAAGAAAAAGCACTTTTTGCAAGTAAGTAGAGACTTTTAAAAAGTATTTTCTATGACTTTAAAACATATTATTGTCCTCAGCGTATATCCTTGTGAAGAATTCGGAGAGGGAAGAGAAATACAAAAATTAAATTGAATATCATCTTTTAAGTCAATATTTCCATTTCCACGTCGCGGATCTCTCACATTACCCGGGAAGATCTTTGCAAAATGGAATATTTAAACGCATTTCGGCGGTTTCCTAGCGATGAAAATTTTATAGCCTTCTCTTTCCATATTTGCCAAGAAGGGGCGATGGAGTAAACATAAAAGATGCTGATTATTTAACAGCAACCTAGGCATAGAATAATTTTTCTTGCAAGGAAAAAGTTAAAGAAAAAAAAGAACAATTTTTTTAGGCGTCCCTTGAAATGGTAAAGTTTTTTTGGATACATTAATGTAGTGTGTGCAAGCTGTGCTTGACAATTACACTTGCTTAACTCGGCTTGGTTAAGCAGCGGGATTAAAGTAACAGTTTACTGCCAGGGAGCAGCCTCACTCCCTGCAATGACCAAGAAGGCTTATGGTACAGTAAACTTAAGTAGTTATAGTGAGAACAACTATCAAATGTGGAATCTGCTTTATTGAAATAAATCCTCTCTTCTTATATTCAAAAATTGTTATGGTTCGTGATAAATTATAAATTATAAAATTCCATATAATGTGTTGTTTTATAAACTAAATAATTTATATAATTTAAATAGGTAAACTTGAGAAGGTTATTTTATATTATTAAAACCTAATTTCTCAAGATCACCTGTGTTTAAATAATAACTAAAACTAATGATAATTTATAATAATTTAAATTTGGATTTACTTAAAATATTAAAAAAAGAAATCTGTTTAATTTTACAATTAAACATTTTCCGGTCTCTCCAGAATGGATGATCGGAGGGACCTCAGTTCAAATTCTTCTTCTTGTGTTGTCCTTTGGTTTCGTCTTTTTTGACGGTATGTTGAAATTGCTCGAGTCATTTTCCAACAAGCTATAATAATGCTGACGATAACCAGGGTGGTGATGCTGCTAATGGCTGAAGAATGGTATTGGATCTCTCGCCATATTATGTTGTGAAGGTTTATTTTTAAGTTCTCTTCGTCCTTAATTAACTTTCCAAAGCCTTCTGTCAGGCGAAAAAACAGACTCGGTGGGTATGTTTTCTCGGGCTTGTATGTCGAACGTGCTGTTAAGTACTATTGGGACTGTCTTGGAGTAGCTACCTAATACCGTAATTGTACTAGTTCTTATAGGTGTTAAGATGTTTTGCTTCGTCTCGATTATACACTCTTGTGATATTTGAATTATCCCTGTTGTATTTAGTGCAACATCTGCCCGCGCACCGTTGTATATCACGGCTACTTTTGTTGCCGAATCTGCGATAAACATCCAGGTATTTGGCGTGCACAGTTGTTTCCATTGAACGTCTTTGATTTTATGTTTTTGTATAGTGCAATATCTTGGTTTTTGGCGTTCATATATTTCATCGATTATGCATAATGGGTTGGTTTGAATATTTCTTACTGAAGATGGAGCACATATGAAATGATGAATATCGGATTTTATACACTGTTTTAGCTCACTTTTATCAAGCTGAAAGTATGTCTGTGTATTGTAATCTATAGCTGTATACTCATCCGTAACATCGAGAGTCCAGTAAGATCCATTTTTTACTTTTAGTGGAATCGGTGTTGCTTTTATTAATATGAAATCGGTAATATCTGTTATAGGAAAATATCCATATATAATTAGATGAGTATCGTTAGCTGTTATTCTGGTAGGCAGACTTGATAATGACATGATCTTCAGGTTGTTGGGAAATTTCTGATTTGCTTCTTTAATAACAGCGTGGATATAAATTGAAGAAATTATATCGTAAACTGATCCTCTGTTAAAATGTATATTTAGCAATTTTTCGTAGTATTCGTTAGTTTCAGTAATGAAGTTAGTTGCTACTTGATATGCACTTTATTTATTGCTTCGATTCCATGGTTTAGTCGTTTCTGGAAATGTTGTAGTTTGGTTGTAATCCTGGTTTCTGTTTCATTAAACTTTGTAATTGTGGAAACCATGGATTTGGTTTTATGATTAGATGCTCTAATTAGTTCTTCTTGATTTTTATGTAATTCATCAATTTCTTGATACACTTCATCGTTTACGCCAAAGACTGTAGTTAAAAAATTGCCAAAAATTCCTCTTTTGATTCTAGGATGAATATCGTTGAGTGTCGTAAACATCCATTTGGTATGGGCTTCCAGTTCTTCTAAGTTGTGGATTAAGGATGTACATTTGACTTCATTCGTAAGTTCCTTCGATTTATTACAAAGGCCTTCAAATTGGTCAACAACGTTGGATATATTTTTGATATCTGTTCTGCTTCTAATTTTTGGACGAGTTATTTCTATTCTAAATACTCCTCTATCGATTCTGGCGGATCCCAGATGTTCTACATAAATGCCTTGTTGAGGATATTTGATTTTAACTTTTGTTTCTGCTGTTACGGCGGAGATAATAAATACGGCTGCAATGAAGTATAGCAGGCTTGATTTTGATGTTTTCTTTGTATTATTTTCTTGTCTGCTTGAGTGAATTTTTTCTGTTGCTGTGTGGCTATAAATTTTCGTAGATGTTTCTTGGTTTGTTTCCTCTATTGGCAAAGGAATTAGTTTGTGGATTGGCCTTTTTTGTGTGGTGCCTCCTGCTCTTTTTATCTTTACAACTCGAACAGCACCATCTTGACCTGGATGGGTCTCTGTTATTTTCGCTAAGGGCCATTGATTAGGATTGATATTCTCTTCTTTAACAAGAACCATGGTGCCTCTTTTTAAATTTTCGGTTTCGCTTATCCATTTGTATCTTTGCTGAAGTCTTGCCAAGTATTCAGTGCACCATGCATTCCAGAAGTTATTTTTCATTTTTTGACAAGCTATAGGTTTCTATAGAATTAAGGTCTGGAGGGGCCAGTAATTGCCTTCCTGTCAGAAAGTGCCCAGGAGTTAATATATTCAGGTCGTCTGGATCTTCTGTTAGAGGGCAAAGTGGTCGTGAGTTTAAACAAGCTTCGATCTGGTGTAATAAGGTTGTTAATTCTTCATAAGTCAACGTTGTTTCACCAATGATTCTTTTGAGGTCATGCTTCATTGATTTAACTCCCGCTTTCCATATGCCTCCGAAGTGTGGGGCAGCGGGTGGGATGAAATGCCATTGTGTGCCTTGGTTTACAATAGCGTTTTGCAATGTTGGTTCTTGGATTGTTTTTCTAACCTCATCTTCAAATTGCTTAGAGGCCCCTACAAAGGTGGTTCCATTGTCGCTGTACATATGCGTGCAATGACCTCTTCTGGCGGTAAATCTTCGAAATGCTGCTAAAATCACTGACTAGTTCTAAGCGGATTGCCTTGGTAGCTAGGCAGACAAATACCGATATGTATCCTTTGTAGGATTTGTGTCCTCTTCCATGGTTGCTCTGACTTGAATAGGTCCAGCGTAATCTACTCCTGAATTGGTAAATGGTGGTGTTGGATTTACTCTTGATTTTGGAAGTTGTCCCATTAACTGTTCGGCGGTTTTGGCCTTGTGTCGTAGACAAATAATGCAATTTTTTAAAAGGGTCTTAACAGCTCTTTTGCCATTTATTATCCAGAATTGGTTTCTAGTGTATGATAAAGTTGCTTGGTTGCCGCCATGAAGGGTTTTCTTGTGGGCGTCTCTTATAATTAGTTTAGACAGGTAGCTGTGGTATGGAAGAATCACTGGGTGTTTCTGTTCGTATGATAGGCTGGAGTTTTCTAGTCTTCCTCTAACTCGAATGAGGCCGTGGCTATCTAGGTATGGATTTAGGCTTTTGAGCTTGCTTGTTTTTTCAATCGTATTGTTTTTCTGCAAGGAATTGTATTCTTCTGCAAATTCTTCGTTTTGTACAATTTTGATGATTGTGAAGAAGGTCCCCTGAATTTCTTCGACGAAGAGGATAATATTTTCTTGTCGTTTGATGAATCTCCTCCAATAGGATAGTACTCGAAGCATTCGTGTGAGGTCTGAGAAACGTTCCCATATATTACTTTTTATTGTTATTGACTTTGGGAATATTTTGTGTAATAGGGAGTTCGTCTAAAGAGTTGAGCCAATGGGGGCCTTTCCACCAAAGGTCAATTGAATTAAGCTTGTCAGGATCTACTCCTCTAGAAATTATATCTGCTGGGTTTTCTTGGGATCTGACGTGATTCCAGGAGACTTGAGGCGTGTATCTGTGTATTTCGCAAACTCTGTTAGCTACGAATGTTCACCATCGTGTAGGGTTTCCTCTTATCCAGCCCAAAGTGATCATGGAATCGGTCCAGGCAAATGTTTGCATTTCGTCTAGCTGAAGGGCTGATCTAGTTTTCTCTATTAGCTTGGCTAGCAGAACTGCAGCACATAGCTCTAAACGAGGCAATGTGGTTCTGTTTTTTGCTGGCGCAACCTTTGACTTGGCTTGTAGAAGCGTGATAGTTTGTTTCTTTCTATTTGTTATACGGCTATAAATTACTGCGCCGTACGCCTTTTCTGATGCGTCACAAAACCCATGTAGCTCTATCTGGTAATTTCGGTAGTGTATCCATCTTGGAATTTTAATTTTTTCTATTTCTTTGATATTACTTTGAAATCTTTGCCATCTTATAGCCATTTCTTCATCAACTGGCTCGTCCCAGGTTAATTTCCGTAGCCATAGATCTTGGATTATTAGTTTAGCTTGAATGACGACTGGAGCTAACCATCCCAGAGGGTCAAATAATTTGGATATTTCTGACAATATGTTTCTTTTTGTAAGCATGTTGATTTCGGAAACTTCTACTTGGAATTTGAATGTATCATCTACAGGTGACCATAGTACCCCTAGCGACTTTTTAGCGTTACTACTACTATGTCGGTCTAGAACGTTTTTCTACGTTTTCCGACGCCTATTCTCCACCTCCTTCGATCCTGACAATCATCTTCTGTCAGATTCTTTTGACTCATTGATCTTTGGATTGACTGTTGCCATTCTAGTTTAGGACGTCCTCTTTTTCTGCGCCCTACTGGTTGCCACTCTAGGAACTGTTTTGGTAATCTTTCGTCGTTCATCCGTTGTACATGGCCGTACCATATCAATTGCCTTTTCGTGATGTCATCCGTTATGCTTCCCTCGATTCCCATTCTTTCTTTTATGATCTCATTTCCTATGTGAACTAATCTAGATATTCTCATTGATCTTCTTATTGCATCCATTTCGACACTTTCCATTTTTGTTTTGTATTCTTCTGTTACGCGACAAGTCTCTATTCCATACAACAGCGTGCTTTTTACCATTGTTTCATATATGTTAAATTTTACATTCTTTCTTATCTCTCTGCTCCATAAAATACTGTTAAGACATCCAATAACCTTTTTTGCTTTTACTATTCTTTTTTCCAATTCTTTACAGTCTGTTCCTGTCTTATCAAATGTGACACCCAAGTATACATACTCATTGCATGGAGATATTGTTTGTCCATTGTCTAGTTCTAACTCACTGGATTCGTTTCCAATACATAAGTACTGTGTCTTGTCCACGTTCACTGTTAGTCCCCTCTTTTGGAATTCTTCCGTTAACTTTCTCATCATATACTCCATGTCTTCTTTATCATTAGCTACAATTACTTGGTCGTCAGCAAACTGTAGTGTGTATATAGTAAATCGGTCGTTAAGTTGTATTCCCATGCCGTGCACTTTACGTTTCCAGTTTTTTAGAGCAACTGCGATATATATTTTAAAAAGAGTTGGAGAGATACAACATCCCTGTCTTAAGCCTTTTGTTACCAGGAATTCTTTTGAAAGTCGATTTCCAATTTTAATTTTAGATTTTGACCCTTTGTATAGTTCTTTTATCGCTTTTATGTATGTATGATTGATATTAGTTTGTTCCAACACCGTCCATAATTTTTCTACTGGAACGGTATCACATGCTTTTTGTAGGTCCACAAAGGTAACATGAGTCTCTATATTTCTGGCGCTTCTTTTCTCAATTACTTGTTTAAGACAAAAAACATTATCACTACAAGATCTGCCTGCACGAAACCCACTTTGCTCTTCTTCTTCTTGTTCATGAAAATCATTCTCTATTAGATCTCTAAGAATCCTACCGTACAATCTACTTAGAGTGCTGATGACTGAAATTCCTCTGTAATTGTTACAATCCAGCTTGTTTCCTTTTTTATGTATTGAGGATATGAATGCAATTTTCCAATCATTAGGTACTGGATGTCCGTTTATGCATTGATTGATAATATATGTGAGATTTTCGAGTAGTTTCTCTGATCCATATTTGAGCATTTCAGCATATATTCCCCCAGGTCCGCTAGCTTTTCCGGATTTAAGCTTTTTTATACTATTCTTTATCATTTCTTTTTCGATGATTACTTCCTCTCCATGTACTTCTATGTCTCTCCTTGAAGAGGCTGTTAGATATTCGGGTCTCGTCTCCTGCAGCAGTCCCTTGTAGTGTTCTGTCCGTTGTTCTGGTTTTAGCGTTATCTTGGGGTAATTCTTGTAGCTTCTGGTCTCTAAATTGTTCAGGAATGGACTGGAGTAATGCTGACGAGTTGCTTGACCATTTTCTTAAATTAAATCCGGCAGTGCTGAGCATTTGTAGTAGTTGGTTTTGCAATTCTAAGGCTTCTTCGCGATTTTTTGCTCGTGTTAAAATATCGTCAACGTAGAAATCACGCAACGTTGCTTGACTGGCGGCTGGAAACCTTTCTGCTTCTTCAAGTGCTAGTTTTTGTAATGTTTTTATGGCTAGATAAGGAGCTGATGCCGTGCCATAAGTGACCGTGGAAAGTACATATTCAAACATTGGTTGTGTGGAATTATCTCTCCATAAAATTCTTTGGCAGGGTTGGTCATCAGGATGAATTTTGATTTGTCTGTACATTTTTTCTATGTCTGCACAAAATGCAAATTCGTGCCTTCTCCAGCGGACGAGTATTTCTGCAATGTTTTGTTGTAGTCTTGGCCCAACGTGCATAATGTCGTTAGGGCTAATGCTGGTTGAGGTTTTACAAGAGGCGCCAAAAACAACTCTTAACCGGGTTGTTGTGCTTGTGTCTCGAATGACAGCTTGGTGAGGGATGTAGTATTTTCCCTGATTAACTTCATGGCGGTTTACTCTTCTCATGTGGCCCAAGTCAGCGTATTCTTTCATAAAGGCTGCATATTGTTGTTGTAAATTAGCATCTTGCTGCAATTTCTTTTCAATGTTTGCAAGTCGTGCTGCTGCTCTTGGTTTTGAATGGCCTAATGATTCCGGAGGCTGCTTGAATGGAATTTTAACTATGAATCTTCCATCTGTGTCTCGTCTTGTTGTTTTTTCATAAAACTCTTCGCACGCTTGTTCATCGTTAGTAAGCTGATGGACAGGTAATATTTCTTCTAGCTCCCAGAACTTTGTTAGTTGTTTGTCTTCCTCACATTGAGCGATCATGCTGATGACCTGAATAGATTTCGGTCCAGCGATAATTGGCCCAGAGACAATCCATCCTAAATCAGTGTTTTGTTTTAGCAGTCCTTCTTGAGTTTTTTGAAGGCCACTTAGAATAATGGTTGCATATTCTTTGGCTCCTAATATGCCGTCTATGGCTCCAGGTGTCATAAAAGTGGGATCTGCTAGAACTTCGTTTTTCCAGCTATCTATACTCTCTATCTGTAAATGTTGTTTGGGCATTGACTGCGTTAGTTTTGGCAGGACTATCATGGCTATTTCCATAGAGAATGTACTTTCAAATCGTGGCTTGATATGGACGTTTATAGAGCATTTTGAAACTTTTGGTTCTCCATCTCCAACGCCAGATATTTCTGCTCTAATATGCCGTCGGGGTAGTCTTAGGCGTTGAGCGGCCTCTTCGTTAATAAAGAATGTTTGTGAGCCTTGGTCAATTAAGATTCTCAGTAACTGTGATGAATTTAAAGATGAGACTTTCTATAAGAGCTGTTGCTAGTAAAACGTTTTCTTCTTTTTGACTTGCGTGATTTATCGAGCTGTATCTATTTGGTGGAGCTTGTTCGTTTGCTCTTCTTGTGGAAGAGAGTTTCTCTGCTGATGGTTTGGTGGAGAACTTCGTCTTTGGTAATCATTTGGTTGATTTTGGCGTTGCTGGTATCTCTCCTGGTGAAGAAGAGTATGGTATTGACGACTGCAAATGTTGCATTTTGTTTGGCTGAAGCATTTCTTATTGACGTTATGACTTAGGCAGTTGTGGCAAATGTGATTTTCTTGAATAAATTTGTTTCTCTCTTGCGTTTATATTGCTTTAAATTTTAGGCAATGGTAAATCCTGTGCTTGTTCTCGTGACAAAACAGGCAGTAGGTTTCATTAATTCTTCGGTCTTGGCTTGACTTTTGTTCTGAGCTTGAAACTGTCTCTAGTGATTGGAAACGTCTTTCCAAGAAGCTCATAAATTATTTTAGATCTGGAACATCGTGAGGGATTTGGAGATTTTCCTCGTATAAACGATTGGTCTCAGAATCCCATTTTCTGATAATTAAGCGAATTATCATAGGTCCCCAAGTGTTCGTTTCTATTTCTAGATTTTTTAATGCTTGAAGACATTCGCTAGTGACATCGTGTAGTTGCTTCAATTTTTGTGCGTTTTCTTTTGGTACCGTTGGTAAATCCAAAATTTTATCAAGGAGATTGAAAATGAGCAATCTTTTATTTTGGTATCGACTTTGTAGCAAGGTCCAGGCTGTATCGTAATTGGCTTCAATTGTTTCTAAATGTTGAATTAGTTTACTTGCTTCTCCTCTTGTGTGTGTTTTTAAATAATGCATCTTTTCAGCTTTTGACAGAGTTTGGTTCTCATGGATTACTTTTTTGAAAATGTCAAAGAATGTTGACCAGTTTTCATATCCACCACAAAAGATTGGTAAATGCATCTTCTGTAAAGTACTCGTTGGTATTTGTTTCTTCATTAATCGAAATTTCCTCGTCAAGTTTCTGGATTGTAGCCCATTTCTTCTTGATTTGTTCCATCTGATATGCATAGCGGGTCGTGGTTGTTTCTTGACATAGTTCGATTTCAACTTGATGTAGGATTTTTTCTAATTGTCGCAGATGGTATTTCTGTGCTTTGAAGCGTTGCTCTTGTTCATTGGTACTGGCTGTTGAAAGTTGACCACTTGTTTCAGCGGCTGATTGGGCATTATTGTCCTTTAGTGGCGGTGCAGCTTTTGGACATGTCTCTAGGTAGATCTTGATTTCTTCGTATTTGTTTTTCAATTAATGATAATATTTCTTGGTGTGATATGCATGATCACTGATCTCGAAATATTTTATTTCAATTTCATTGGCTTGGATATTCTTCCATATATCTTCTAATTCGGCGAAACGATTTTTGATATAGGATTCAGTTTTTCTTGTGGCTGAGTCTTTTTGGCTATTACTTAGGAGTTAAACTAGCTTTTGTCCCTGATTTTCTTGTTTCGAACTAGATCTTTCATTTGGGCTTCTGTAGACATGACGGATAGTTGTTTCGGACTGACTGGCGGATGATCGGACTTTCTTGTGGAAGGTCGCTCTGGTTGAAGCTCTCTTGAGGACAAGTGTACGGATATTCGTACGGGCAGGTGGACGGTTTTTTGACGCTTGCCGAATGGCTGGACTTTCTCGAGGAAGGTCGCTTTGGTTGAAGCTCTCTTGAGTAGTAGCTTCGGACAGGACAAGTGTACGGACAATCGTACGGGCAGGTGGACAGTTTTCTGACGCTTGTAGAATGGATGGACTTTCTCGTGGAAGGTCGCTCTGGTTGAAGCTCTCTTCAGTAGTGGCTTCGGACAGGACAAGTGTACGGACAGTCGTACGGGCAGGTGGACAGTTTTCTGACGCTTGTAGAATGGATGGACTTTCTCGTGGAAGGTCGCTCTGGTTGAAGCTCTCTTGAGTAGTAGCTTCGGACAGGACAAATGTACGGATAGTCGTACGGGCAGGTGGACGGTTTTTCGACGCTTGTAGAATGGATGGACTTTCTCGTGGAAGGTCGCTCTGGTTGAGGCCCTTTTTCGTAGTGGCTTCGGACAGGACAAGTGTACGGACAGTCGTACAGGCAGGTGGACGGACTTTCTCGTGGAAGGTCGCTCTGGTTGAAGCTCTCTTGCGTAGTGGCTTCGGACAGGAAAAGTGTACGGGCAGGTGGACGGACTTTCTCGTGGAAGGTCGCTCTGGTTGAAGCTCTCTTGCGTAGTGGCTTCGGACAGGACAAGTGTACGGACAGTCGTACTGGCAGGTGGACGGTTGGGCTCTAGTGGTGTTCTTCCTATGGGCGTCGGCGGCGGTTTCTTTGTTCGAAGGACTCGAAGGATTAACTCGGCTTGGTTAAGCAGCGGGATTAAAGTAACAGTTTACTGCCAGGGAGCAGCCTCACTCCCTGCAATGACCAAGAAGGCTTATGGTACAGTAAACTTAAGTAGTTATAGTGAAAACAACTATCAAATGTTGAATCTGCTTTATTGAAATAAATCCTCTCTTTTTATATTCAAAAATTGTTATGGTTCGTGATAAATTATAAAATATAAAATTCCATATAATGTGTTGTTTTATAAACTAAATAATTTATATAATTTAAATAGGTAAACTTGAGAAGGTTAGTTTATATTATTAAAACCTAATTTTTCAAGATAATAACTAAAACTAATGATTATAATAATTTAAATTTGGATTTACTTAAAATATTAAAAAAAGAAATCTGTTTAATTTTACAATTAAACATAGTGACAATAAACATGATATTAATAGAGAAACAAAGACATTTTTACTTTCTTAGCTCGGAAGGTTTTTATAAAACCAACAACCTTATTTGTGTCGATTTGAGGAGAAGAGGACTTGAATGCTTAATTATTCCAGCCAAAACTGTTTTCAAACCTTTCGTTCTTCTAGATCGTGAAAGAATAGAAGACCTAAAGTATTATATGTATCCTGGCAAGTCCAGAGAATTCATACCGCAGATGTCTTATGCTCTTAAATTCCTCCTTCATCCTGCAGGTTGCTATGGAAGTTGTGCGCACCAAAGAATCAGTGACCTGTATAATACTTCAATTGGTTACTAAAGTCTGTCCAATTCACATCCAATTTTTGCATAGCTGTCTTATAATTTTATTTTTTTTAAATTTTATTTTATTTACACCACTCACAGAAATACATCCAGTTATTGAGTGGGAACACTTACAGCTATACATTCTTACTTAATATTACAATAAATATTTTTTTAAAAGCAGAGCAAGATCGCTATATATAAAAACACAGAACAACTATATCTGAGCTAAGCGCACTTTCTTAATTGCTGATAAGCTACAGTTAATAATGTTGCATTGATCCTGAACAGAGTTATAAATGTTGCACAGCATGAGGATTTTCCAATATTAATTCTCGGTCTTGATAAATAAAGCATTATATATGAAAGTTTAGCTGTTCTAAGCGGTCAGGAGAGTCTATTTTTCCGATCACTAATTTGAATAAGAATTTTATATTAGCTGACTGCCTTCTCTTAACCAGAATCCTCGCAGAAGACCTTTGTAGCATATCATGAGAAAAACCGATTTCCGAGTACACTCCTTCACAACGAAACCACAGATCTTTGAGAAATCTTCTTTTGAATATTTTCTAGATCATGAATATGAATTTGATGGTGAAGTGACCAGATTTCATAAGCATATTCTAGAATGGAACGAACATATAAAAAGTATAATATGTTAAGACTATGAATGTTATTAAAATTTTTAGAACGTCAAACTATTAAAAAGCATTTTATATCTTATTTTTATTATAACGGAAATGTGACATAAAAGTGTCAAAGGTTCAGGTAGGTTCCCTAGAGCTTTAAAAGATTTTGATCTGGGTAAAGAGGAATTATCGATGGTATAATTGAATTCAATAGAATTTTTATTAAGAGAACAAGAAACTACACAACACTTAGCAGCATTCAGTGGCAGATTGTTCTTTTTACACCATTGGTTTATTCGGCTTAATCGGTTAAATCGGCTTGAAAATACATGCATTCAGATATTCCATCCAGCATGCAGTACAGTTTTTTAACATTACAATAGAGCAGACCTTTGACATTACGGATATTTTATTAATAAAAGAGTTACAGAAAAATGGACCTAGAATGGAGCCTTGTGGAACACCAGATGAGGCAATGATTTTTGAAGAACTACGACCAAAATATTCAATGTGCTGAGAGCAACCTGCGAGGTAAGATTTACACATATTAATAAGGCGCAAAGAGAAACCATAATAATTTTGTAGATTTTCTACGAAAATGCCATGGTCCAATTTAGACAAATCTGTATAGATAACGTCAACCTCTGAGTTTAAATTGATTACATCAGACATGTATTCCTTGATTGTGATAAGATTAGAAGTATTGGATCTGCCTTGCATAAAGCCCTGCTGACGAGTATTCTATAAGATTTCTCATAGGGAAGTAGAGGGCAGTGTGAAGAACGCGCTGTAATGCTCCATAATTGTAAACCTACGGCAGTCAGTGTAAATCTCGGCAGGCCTTAGTGCTGCAGAACTTCAGTGTAGTAATCTTCGCCTGGAAGATGGTGCAGTAGTCAGGGAGCTGGTCGTATTTCGCAAACCCTAGTTCTGTGGATAACACTCCAAAGCACATGCCTACGTTAGTTTTTTTTAGAACTTGGTAAATATCAGAATAACGCCGCGCCGGCGTACCCGTTTAAAACTTAAAACCACTCCTCTCTGTATGAGTGCAGACAGGTTCTTACTGAACCTAAGTCGATACGGCTTGCGATATTCTTTTTGGTGCAGAGTATACTTTAAGTAAAATTTTTCTGCTCAGAAACTTGAATTTCAGCAGCATTGAGTAGCCAAGTTAATAATTATTATGAGTTAGATTTAATAGCTCGCAGTTATCAGAATCAATTATTCTTCAACCTTTTTCAACTATTTTGTTCGACATTCCTGTTAGCATGTCGTATTTAATTCTACTCGGAATTATGCGGTACATGATAATCGATACTGGACCTACATTATCAGAATGCAAAAATTGTTTCTCGTAAAGTAAAGTTGCTTCTTATGACGATTACCATTAAAGTCGAGTTAACTTAATAAATTATTTTTTCAACGTTTATTGAGAATATCGACAGGTATGACAGGCTACAGAAAAGCCGACGCTACGGTCAAACCAGAAAGTAGACAACAAACACGCGCTAAGCACTGTAGAGAACTAAAGAATCAATTTTAAACAATTCCTGCCATCGAGTTTGGTCGCTAGCCTTCACTGAAAATCAATCAAATAAAAAGCAAATTTAAATAGGTAATATTTTATCTTTATAATTAACTAATAGCCTAAGTTGGTTACCCTAGAAACAACAGAGAAATCTGATACGGGGATTTTCTTTTGTAGGACCTATGCGTAGGTTTGGGCATAACACCAGTAACTGTGTGAACGTCCTTTTTGTTTATTTACATTTTGCAAAACATCTGCAATAGTAAGAGAAAGTCAAGGAACGGCTCTTAGAAAAGCTGACAGGTACTTACCTAATTAAGGTTTCAAATAATTCCCAATAATATTAAGCATTAAGTATACGTCTTGACTTTTCGCAAAATATATCTGCTTTATAGATAATAGAAAAGCTGATCTTGTCCAAAAACGGAGGATTGTAGAAACAAATCGAATTTCTGGTAAAACAAGAATTCCCATAGAGTATAATTGAAAAATTTTGCATAACATTGCTTACTTTTAACGATGTCTACACAGTGGCGGATCCAGGGGGGGGGGCACTAGGGGCTCTTGCCCCCCGACAGTTTTTTGAATATACAAAAAATGAGTAAAAAGTAAGGTTTTTGCTAATTAAAAGTAAGGTTTTTGCTAATAAAAATTCAAAATTTTTGCTTGCGGCCCATGAAAGTGTCTATTGTTATTATCATCGAAATTACAACCACTTTTATTAATAAGTTATCCTGAATTTGTAGCCTAAACTTGCAAAATATTTTGTAAAGATATATGTATGTAAGTTATTATACTTTTTAGTTCTGACTAATTTAATAAAATTCTGCTTAAAAAAATATATACCGTTTTTTACCACCAGAGAATGTCACCTAAATTGCCCCCCCGAGAAGCACCTCTGGATCCGCCCTTGTGTCTACAAGTAATGGAATACTAAAAATCTGACTTACCAGTATGAAACTAAAAATTTTTGAAAAATAGGAAGATGTAGAGGAATCATACAAAGGAGGGAAGAATCAAACAGGGTTCTAGTAAATTAGGCTCTATTATATATACAAAAATTACATCATTTCTAAATGTCTTTCGATTTTAAGGTATCTGTGCCTGTCGGCTTATTATCTTTTCCATGCACAATACAAAGCAATAAGCAATGAGAAAAACCTGCCTTTGCCATATAATCGAGTTGGCCGGGTATGTACCTTTAGGTTGACAGACTGCATGTCACTCATATAGCTAATATTACTGATATACATTTTGATCTGAGAGTTCATTCTTTCACATACACTAGATCTAGTTGTCACTATTCCCCGGCAGGGCACACTCGGGTCGTCATCGATACCTTCTTCTTCTTTAAGAGGTATTAGAACGCCTGGTGGGTTTTCGCCTATGTAACCAGAGCCAACTATTCTGCTCTCTCTGGTGGTACTATTCTTCACCACCTTGTTATTCCCATATTCCTCATATCATCTTCAACATCGCCTATTCAACTTTTTTCATAACCTTCCTTTACTCTTTGTCCTGCAGTTCTCCAGTATTTCTCTTGGTTTTCTTGTCTAATTCATTCCTAGAACATGTACCAACCAACCTAACCTTTTACATTTGAAAAACTTCATGATGTTTGCGCCATCTATTAGCTGTTCTAAGTCATAATTCATCTGCCAATAACCGTCTTCTGTTTGCGCTAATCCCAGTAATTTTTCGTTCAAATATTTTGAGTTAGCTTGTGTAAGTGTCCATGATTCGAACCAAATGTTTTTAATGTTTTTGTAGTGTGATTTGAGCAGTTGTTGATGAGCCTAAAAGACTTTGTTTATTTCCTCTGTAATAGAGTTTTCTTTGTTTATGTTTGCTCCCAAGTTTGTAAACATTTCCACTTGCTCGAAACTATAATTAAGTACCTGGAAATAATGAGCATTGCTCTCGTTTTTGAAGAAGTTAATATATTTAGTTTTTGACTCATTTATTTTCAGTCCTCGTTTTTTGGCTTCTGTTACGGTTTCGACTATATCTCTTTCGTCTCTTCTATTAACACCAATAGCATCCGCGTAAGCTATCTGCATTGATTTGGTGTCAATATATCCGCTTGTGTCAATCATCCTAACAGAACTGGTTATTTATTCTGACTACAACTGTGGAACCCTGAATAGAAGCGTTGATAAGTTTAATGTATTTTGAAGGAATTCCTAAAGTAGCGAGATCCTACATTATTCTATCCTGATTTACGCTGTCAAAAGATTCTTCGATATCACTATCAAAACCTCCGGTCTAGCTTTGGACGTCTAGATCAGGATGCCCAAGACTGCTCATTCAGAGTGCGTGCGGGTAAGCTTTTGGCCTTAAGAACTTACCGCAGTAAAATATAGCCTAAAGGCTGAAAAGTTTGGAAAGCCCTGGTCTATATCACAAATTACTATGTAGATAAAGTTTTTCTCAAATAAAAAAATTGAATTCATGTTTTAAACTCCAAAATACTTATTTTGGGATCATAGAAAATTACTTATTTCAGTACATTTACATTTTAAAATTCGTTGGAAAATAGAGAAGATTATAACGTGTGTACGTCTTATTTTGATTGATTATTTTATTTAAAAAAAACTTTTCCTTCCAATTTTTCCAATGCCATCTTTTTATACTAATGCCAAGACGAATTAAACGGACCAAAAGGACTGTATCAATTCAGTGCGTTATGACACATTTAATTCAATGCAAAACAAAAAAAGCTAAAGAAGACGTGACGGGCGAACTGTGACAACCCGATTCAACTCTTTGTAGGTCAGAGACTCGGAAAATGTTGTTGACATTTTAAAGTAGAAACTCTTTACACCAACGTATCAATAAATGTCATCAAAAAGAAATTGCAACTGATAATAATTATAAACTTCATGAGAGAACAACGTTATCGGCAAAAAGAGTGAAAGACCTATTGTAGCTCTGTCTCCGTAACTCTTACTTTTAATATATTAAGTTTTACGCGCTCCTTCATACATAGAGTGGTTCGAGAAACATAGAATTAATACAGCAAGGGTCAATCCAAAACTTTTGGTACATGGATGACACGTTTAGCATATGGCCGGAAACTGAAACTAGAACAGAAAACCTAGACACGGAGTATTTGAGAGCTGTAAATATGTGTAGTAGAATGAAGAATTACCCGCAGAAATTTACAACATTATAAATTATTTACAACAGAACAGTGATCTCGAGAAATTAGTAAACTTAACGGTCTCAAATAAGACAAATTAAATTAAGCCAGTTCTCAGAATAATAATATTGAGTATTACGAGTATTAACATTCCAAAGATCACGATAAACAGTTTTGTCCCTAAGACAAAACCAGAAAATCCAATGAATAACAAGGAATGTATATACCAAGTATAGATGAAACGAAACGCACTCTTCAGGTTAGAGCAAAGAAACATAAAAAAAGTACCCAAGTAGGGAATATTGAAAAATCAGACTTAACGGCTTATGCTTAGTCAAATGATCACAGTATTCAATGATATCAAGCTTAAGTATTGAATAAGGAGTTCTATTGGCAACAACAATAGTTTATTGAAGCTGTATTTATAATATAAAACAAAGAAGGTTTTCGTCAACCAAGCATGGACATACTAAATATATGTAAACAACTCGTTATGAAAAACAAGGATCTTAGCTACTAGGTCGTATGTAAGTAGCAGCCTGTAGACTTGATTTTAGTTTACACTTGAAAACGGTTAGAGAATAACCAAAACGTCGTGTTTAAAATAAATAAAGACAATGCAAACCCAAATGTCGTTTCCTATTCGCTTCAATGCATGCGAGGCATAAAAGGTCTTACATCCAATAATACACTGTTGAGTCTATGGTTGACAGACATGCATGGCATATTATTATGCCCGCTTATTTAACAGCCTCCGTGCAAAAAGTTCGCGAAGTGATTGATGGATCGATCAAGACCAAAATGACATCCGACCAAGCTTAACGTGCCAACGAGAAATCTCGGATGGGCCCGCTGAAAAGTCACTCTCATTCGGACAAAACGATATAATGATACGTTATATCCTGAAAACCAAAAAGGAGATATATGGTAAACATTTTTTGGGATAACAGGATTCCAAAGCATTTCTGTAATATCCAAATAATCGCATATTTAGAACTGTAGCACACTGATGGCTCAGAGGTTGTGGTGTGGACTATTATAAACATTGGCGCGAAAAGTTCATTTAACAGCGTTGAAAGCGAAAAGCGAAAGAAAATGGTGTTATAGCCTCATGGAGAGGAACTTACCCCTATTTTGAAGTTCCAGAGCTCTAGGTTTGCACAAGAGCTATGTGGCTTGAAGATCCAACATGATGGGAGCACGATTATTTTAATTATTAGCTGAAATTTAAAGTGAATTTTCACTCTTATTTTAATTTTTTAAGGTTGTTGTTTTCGGACATGGCGACGCGCAGCTCACGGTGTTACACAAGCTGTCCTCACAGTTTTTTTCGGACATGCGCTTAGCACTTAACCCGCTATAGGAAGACCATATTACCATATTTTAAATTTTATGGATATATGAAAAACACGATAGAGGACGCTTGTAGTGCCACAGTATATAAAATAAAAAAGTAAGAATTAAAATAATAATTATTAAATTTAGAATGCAAGTTACATCTTTCGCGTTTAATTCTCGCAATTTAGTACAATTTTGCTTCAGATAAATTTTATACTAACTAATAATTAACCCATCTAGTTAGGATAAATATAAATGTAAGGCTAACAATTATTTTATATCCTTTACCGAAAAAACAATTGCGTAGGCGTTAGTTATGATTAGATTTTGAACTAGAACACCATGGTTTTCAAAAAGACATTTCTTTTGAAAGAAGAACTGTGACTTTCCATGCAATCAGGATCAATCGCACAGTTTTGTAAAGTTACAGCAAAGTTAAAACATTTTAAACAATCACAAACATCCTTAATACATATTCAACAAACAAGTAGTTAGCCCGTAGCCAGGCTTCGAACCCCGAACGTCCGGGTGTGAACCAAATGTTGTTACCTAATGGCGTCTCGGATTCTGATTCATTAAATGCAGCAAATAAATTTTAGAATTTAGCCCAAACAATTTTTTTTTCGTGATCCAATCAACATACTAGGTGCTATTTTCTAAAAAAGCAGGTTTGGTATCAAGTTAAAAAAAAAGTATGACGTATAATATATCGCTATAGCTATAGCAGCGATAAAAACAGTTTTTTGTAACGACAAAGTTTTTAATAATTATAACACGGATTAATGAGAAAAATATATTCTACTATATTCGGAAAATCGAAAATTGATGCGATGCCCCGTTAAAAAGTATTTTTTCCATTACTTAACAGTCAAAAAATTTTCATTAGCATTAATAAATTTTGATCAAATTCTAATCAACTCGTTACAGTATCGAACACTATTTCATGAAAATTAGTCGAGCGGTTCCGGTTATACATACAGACACACAAACTCACACACAGACAGACGTAACGACAAGATTGCTAAGATAGGTTCAACTACAGTTCAATAACACATTTTCGGCTTTATCTCAATTTTTTTTCATCGAAAACCATATCTTTTCTAGCAATTGCTGCGCGGGTTAGGAAGGTAATATTAAAAAATATTTCTTAGCAGGATGAATTTGCAAAATGAATCTGTGGTTAAAACATGGCTTCAAAATAATGTATGTGTTTCTGTGCAGCTCATTGCACTTACTCCTCACATAATATAATGCACAACTACATACACTATAAACCATGATTTACGCCTAGCACGGCCATTATTTTCTAGCATTAATTAATCAAACTCGACAGTGCAAATTATAAAATAGTTGTAATTAAAAGTAATTTATACGTTTACGCGTTGCGTTGCTGGGTGGTTTTAGATATAATACTCGTAAGCTTTACCGTCTGGTGTCGGCCGGATAGCCAACTTTAATTAGATTGCCTAGCCAGAGGACACAAGTCCTTTTTTAACAATGACAACAAAATGATTATCTTTTTCTGCAGATTATACGTCAAATTAATAGTAGTAGTAGTGGGCCATGGATATGGCAAGTATGCCATTTTTGCGATACCATAGATTTTTCCCCTAACTCACTCTTTACACTTCTATTTGATGTCCATGTAGCTCATTGGGTTTGAATGAATGTACGGTAGTGGCGGTTAGCACCCTTAAAGGATCTAACCTGGCACCTCGGCACGCCTTTCTACTGCGTTCGACTCAAATAATAATTTAAATACTATCAAGTAAATAGAACCCAGTAGACTTGAAATTATATTTTAGGCCAAAAACTTAGTCATCATGATATACCACATAATGCCAAGGTTGTAGTCTTAGACCACTGATGGGTCATAAATCTTTTAACATAATCAACAGGGTACAGAGATGCACAATGTGCCCGTACTAGCTGCTAGCTTCAAATAGGCACTCCATATACCCTGTCCCATGTGGTGATTTCCTGAATGGTCAGATCACCGAATTCATTCAGAGAATCACCAGTTTCTCTACATACTGGTCAAAGCTCGTCCATTACCAGACTACCTATTTACCCATGCTTCAAGGCCCCTTGAGTCACCTCTTACGCCTAAGAGTTACCTTGGTGCTTTTGCTATATATTCTTATCTCAGGACACCATACGGAGCGCTAGTTAAACTTATGTTCACTTTGCAATGTTTTCAGTAGGTATGTCAGCCCATTTGAGTAAGTCTGTGCTCAGGTTGGGTGTCCCGAGTGCATGTTGTCTCTTCCTTGCGTAGTAGGCCTAATATTCTCCCACGAGAAGCCTTCTTCCTGTCACAGGCTAGGCAGATAGGTTCGTTCTCGACTTCTATATGTTTTATGTGCTCCCTTAACCGGTTTAGGCCACTTAGAATACCTATCAAGAGTCAAATGTCTTTGAATTTTAATCGGTCGGTATATGAATTATCTAGTCTGTCTGTAACAGGTTTTATTTTCCAAGAGTTTGTTAGTGTATGCTCAGTTATTGAGTTTGCTCTGCAATTGTCTCTTAAAAGTCGCTTCGGGAATACATAGTCCATCCTGCTCCGATTTACGCGAGTTCGTCTGCTTTCTTGTTGCCTGGTACCTCTGCATGACTCTGAACCCAGAATAGTGTCACCCGTTTGTTATCACTTAGGGTCTTCAGCTCCTCTGCGCATTCTTTCACCAAGCCGTCAGCAATCTCAGGTACACTGAGCGTTAAGCGTGGTCTGACTGTCGGAGAATATGTGTATTTGCTCTTTCTTGTAACTCCTGTCCTCTTCGCTGGTTGCCGCCATTTTTATGGCGTACACTTCTGCTCGAAAAACAGTTGCCTACTCTCCAAGCGGGTAGTACTTCTGAACTTCTTGTTTTTCCACATATACTCCCGCTCCTGTGGTTTGCCTAGCTGAGAATTTAGATCAATCAGTGTAGCATACTAAAGCGCTCTACTCATACATTTCTTTTCTCTCTCAGATATGAAATTTGTATCTCTTTTCAAACCACCAAACGTACGTAGGTCCCCATCGCGTCCTTCCTGATGTAAGTCGGTAGCGATGGCAGTCCCAGGCTTGTCACTCTGGTGTTCCATTGCTCCGTTTATCCCGCTACTTATAAGTCCGTGTAGGCTTCTGGGTTTTAGGGTAAGTGGTCGTTTTCTCCACTGCCGGCCACCAGACTATGGATCCATGTTAGATTCTTGATTTCAGGATTGCCGTGTACAATGGAGGGTCCTGGGGGATAGCTCCCAGGTCCTTCTGACTACCTTTCATAGCTGCCACATTTTTGCCTATATCTTTTTGTTCATACTTGCAACGTGTCGCTTCCAGGTGGATACCATGTCATGGATGACATCCAGATATTTCAGCTTTGGTACTAGGGTCTTCTGTAAATAACGGGTGCTCTAAAACCTTTAAAGTTTCTCTTTCTGGTAAACAGGATTATCTCCACATTAAATTTTTTGCACTTCTGTATATGATAGTGTTTTCCAGGGAAGAAAATAAGGCCACATAGCAGTTGCCGCGCTATCTTTACTTTTGACGTAGCAGACTTGCTTAAAAAGAAAAACGTATTGGATAAACTAGTTGGAGATATCAGGGATCAAGGGATGAAGGTATTCAAGTGCTACGGTGTCTTTAACCTTAAGCATCATATACTAAACGTCATAAAGTGATTTTTTTATTTCTTTTATTAATTTTCGTTCATACTTTTAACATCATTTCCAAAAAACGGCACTGAAATCAACGTTGCCACGCTTTCTAGGTAACGCGGCTGTTGTGGCATAATTTAGAGTTTTAGTTTTTATTCAGAAATTATGTTATTTATTTTAAAAAAAATTAAGACATCTGGTGGAATGGAACCTGTAAACACTCCCTCAACCCGTATGACGTCATTATTTTAGAACCGCTGTCAAGATTTATGTCAAATTAATTTCAACTAAGACCCAGAGAAAAAATATCCTGTTTATATTTTTATATAAATGGAATATTAAAATAACAATATCTGCATAAAAAATCAAAAAACAATTTTTATGAGGGAGGCATTTCCGGCGACATCCTACACTTTAAGTGCCACTAAAATTAATTTTTTGACAAATAACCCTATATTTTAGCACCTTTTCCACTGCATTAAGCGTGGTCACCATCTGCCCAAATACACGGTCATCAATTTGGCCGAGGTCCTTGTATTGTGTCACAACACTTTAGATATTAGCATAAATTTTATGTCACTACCCCGAACCGAACGCGAGGTATCGATTAACACGATAGCTACGATAATATTTTGAAGTTATTATACTAATGGGTGGTAGATTTATCATTCTTACGAATCCCTATATATTCGCATAAAGGACAAAATAAAATCATCCAAGATCTTAAGGGAAACTAAACGGAATTATTAATAACTGGACATGGAATCAGTAGTATGTATATATAGATTCTTTAAGATTTTGTCGGATTTAAAACCACACTTCGATTCTGTGTTTGTCCGATTATATAGGCCAAAAAAATAAAATAACAAATTTGGTGCCTCATAAAAAGCAACTGATTTTGTATATTTTTTCCATGCGGATTAACAAAAATGTTTATGATATGATATGAACCAAACTGCTCTAGTTTTTAATAAAAAAAATCCCTAAAATATTTTTTTTTACCCCACTCAATATACATTGCCAATATTATTTGGTTCGAATGCGTTAGGCGTTAGATATGTTGTAGACTTCGTTTTTATGATTAACGATTAAATAGACCTCTTTTTGATCAAACCTATAGTTTCGAAGGAAAAGCTTTTAAAGTTTATACGATTTAAGATTTCAGAGATTTTTTACCAAAATAGTATTTCCTATTTTATTGCATTTGACCTGCTTAGAGACCACTTTCCATACACCAATTTTTATGTAACGGATGTAATTCCGTAGCAAAAAATTAATCTCTATGTCATTCTCATTGGAGCACAAACAATAGTCGCATGTGTAAAACATATGTAAAAACCCATTGTGTCAGATTATTAAAACGAGCTGCTATAGTCTAAATTATACGCATTTGTAATGACGTCACCATGTGTGACGGATACTTCACAGAACCAACTACACTACCCATTTGAATCATAGACTACCTTTTTTAAAAAATTTATTGTCACAGCTGTTTATAATATATTAAACAAAGATAAACGAAAATGACGTCATTACAAATGGGTATAATTTGGACCTATAGTAAAATCTATATACAATCTGATACTATTTTTAAATTCAGCGTATCAAAATTAGCTAAAAACAAGTGAAAAAATTCCGTGAATAAATTGCGTGTTGACCTGTGATTATTACCAATTGTTTTTTTACCACCAATGATTATATTTTTGATATTGGACTGTTATACCATTTTCCTTTTCTACAATTTCTTCTTTTCGACTTTCATTACTAAAAAAAACCTACCTAATCGAGCCGTCTACTGTGGTCTCGTCTAGAAAACCACAAGGATTGACAGTCAGCTGTTTTGTCTTGAAGGGATTTCAGAATACTGCGTGACGAAAGTGGGAATGCTTAAGAAGATGCTAAGAGAAATGTGTACGTATGCCAACAAGTGATACCGTATAATTTTATAAGTAGTGCCAGATACAGGAAAAACTGAAATAAACCAGGCAATAACTGTAATGAAATGGGAAAAACACGTATTGTGTGACTAAATATTCTGACTAAGTTTACTAGTAAATAAAAAACTATATGTTTTTTTTTAATTAAAAGTTTTATCAAAATTCTTTTTGCATACTTCTGCTGCCAAATAAATAAAAATCTCGAGAAAACCAACCTCTTTATGAATTTTTTATTGAAATATATCTTTTATAAACAGACACAAAACCGTCGCCGCCCGATCTGTTGAGAATATTCGTCTCTTCTCATAAATAATTCCACACATAACAAGATATTCTTCACATAAAAAGCAAATATCGATAGCCAAACTAAATAGCTGTATTTGCAAAACTTACAACTCTATACCACAACAGCGATCTGAAAAGTTTGTCAGTATAAACCTCTCCATGCTTTAAGAATTCAAAATGAAATAAGTGTAATAACTAGCACTTATGAATTAGAAGATGAAATCAAGAATATCGTACAGGAAGGGGAAAATGGAGGGCTCTCGTTATTCAGGCTAAAACCCACCAGGGATTGTAATGCTACTTGCAGAAGAAGACAAGCGAGCACTGTCTGCACAATAAATATGGTCAGAGCTAGGAAATTCTTTGGGGCATAATTGAAAGGGAAAAGTTAAATGATATAAAAATCAAATCTTTGGTGAAAAAATTACCAGCGAAGGCCAAAAAACAGCCGTTTACAACCTCAGCACTACATTTGAAAATAGTAGCCGATGATAATATGATGATAATAAGTCAAGCAAGTTCACAATTGGACCAAAATATGAATAGAATTAAATAATACCAAGTCAAGAAAAAATGGGAGAGTTCGATCGATTCAATTAAACGGATTCTTGAAACGTGCTGATGCGATCCACATGCCATTTTGGCAACAATAGCCACCGGCCCGTGGAGTCGATGACTGTTGATGGATGGATTTATGTCATAACCTCAAATTTCCACTTTTTAAGATTTCATAAATCTTTGTGAGAAATGTTGCCTATAAACAGCTTTGCGGCAAAATCCAGTTCCTCAGATTGAACTTCTTTTAAGTGTACGAAAACCTCATGCAAAAATCTTGGAATATGTCGAGAAAACGGTGGAACAATATAGTTTAAGTGACTTTAAATCTCACTTTAGAATGACCCGGGACGCGGTTGAGCTTCTTATAATTTTTGTTGGCGTCATAGCTGATGGCTGTCATAATCATATGTTCCATCGACTGATAATGATTTCAGATTAGTTTTAAGAACTTTCCAATGTGAATCCTATTCAAGTCACAATCACTATTAAATTCAAACATACTTGGTTTAGGAAAAGAATTCATCTTCCTTGTCTTAAAATTTAATTTAATTACAGCAAAAATAATTAGGTTTGCCTACAACTCTATTTTCATATCAAGATATTGGATACTTACAGCGGTTTGGAAAAAATAGTAAAAAAGGATATCGATGCCGATTTTATCGGGGTAGACAGGAATATTCAATAACTTGTCCTGGAGGGTGTTTGCCGGTCCCTGGGGTCGGTTGCACTCACTTTTCCACTGTCCAAATCACGGCGGTTTTTCCCCCGAGGACTTTTTCCCATATTCACTTTATATAACACACCATATTTGAGTAGACAGATCTTTTTACGCAGACACAATGTTTTTTTGTTACGCTCCGCATAGTGCGGTGTTATTTGGTGAATATCTGAGTAGGTTTCGATAACGTTACATAAATGATGTCTAAAACTAATTTTGAAAGCTTACCAACTAACCAAACAATTGTTCTTCTAGCAGAGAGATTTATTTATTTATGTATAACAAAGTTACCATGACGAAACAACATCACAATTTACAATATTACACTAAAGATATGTTACATTTATATTAATTCAGAAAAGTAAAACTAGAACTAAAACTAAATGTAAAGTTCCTTAATCCAAACTGAAAGAAAAACTAAGTATTTTAAACGAGTAACTTTAAATAGAAACTTACTTTAGTTAGTAAGAATAACCCTAATAAGCTTGATTCCTAAATAAACTGATAAGGCAAAAATGTCAAGGTGCAGAAAGTAACAATTATAATATCTCTGCACAAGAGATATAGGTGAGTTGTTTTCTAAGTTTGTATTAACATTAAAGGATAGTTTTTCTAAGAAAATTGGACAGTCAATCCTATTATCGACAATATTATGCAAAAAGATACTACTTGAAATAATTGTTCTAGCAGATAGTTTTAACATCTGATAAAAATTAAGACTTGCTTCATTTTATGATTCAGCTAATAGAAATGTAAGTTAAAAATAAACTTTTTTTGAATGTTTTGAATTCCATTTACATTTTTATGGTATTAAGGACTCCATATCACACTAGCAAATTCAAGGTGAGATGGCACGTATGAATTGTAAAGTATTATAAGTGATTTGGGATCTTGAAACTCTTTACTAACTCTTTGAATAAAACCCAAATTTTTATACAGCTTTTTTACAATATTCTCAATATGAATTTCAAAACTTAATTTTGTATCTATAGTTACTCCAAGATCCCTAATATACTCTACTTTTTTATGCTTACACCATTCAATTTGTAATCAAAATCTATGGCATTCTTCAGCCTGCTAAACTTAAGACAATAACATTTATCAATTAAAAATAGTCCATTTCTTAAACAGTACTGATTAAAACGATCTGGATCATCCTAAAACCTCCGACAGTCCTCCAATCCCCCCACTGTGTCTGCAATAAACAAGTGGGAGCCCTGAGGTATGCCAGATCTAATATTAGTGGACTTTGATTTAGACCCATTTAGCTCCACATACTGAGTTCTAGGAGCAGTGTAATATTTAAGAATTTCGTATTGTTGTATGTTGGCTTCCCTTGCTTTAAATGTTTCCTTCTTTATATTGTGTATTAGCCTTTGATTACCTTAAATATGAGTTAAGTATCAACGTAGATAATTTTTCTTTATTACTCTATTTATTTTTCGATCTATGGCTTACCCTGTAGGAGTTGGAAAAATTGCATGTGAAAAAATAGTTTTTTAACATTCCTTTAATATATTTAAATTTTCCAAAAATCTAAAGTGTTCAAAGTCAGACGAATGCAAAAATGGTGAAACAAACCTACAGATAATATCAACGTAGATAATTTTTCTTTATTACTCTATTTATTTTTCGATCTAGGGCTTACCCTGTAGGAGTTGGAAAAATTGCATGTGAAAAAACAGTTTTTTAACATTCCTTTAATATATTTAAATTATTCCAAAAATTGCAGATGCTAGCGCCCTAATAAGAAAAGTGCAGGGTTTATTGAAGAGCTCAAAATATTGAAATATTCTAAACCTTTAAGATAATCTTAACTAAAATCGATCTAGATACATACCAATACCAAAATTATCCTGAGTTAAACCATTGCAAAAATGGTAGAGCAAAACTACACATAATGTTAACGTAGATATTTTTGGTTTGTTGATAACAGTAATTTTTTTAACATTAAATTTATAATGTCAATTTCTAGATTACCTCCTAGAAGTTGAACAAGGTGGCCATAAAAAAAGGACATTTTTAGTTCTCCTCCAAAATATTAAAATTATTCCTAAAATCGCAGGTGCCGGATCTATTTAAGAGCTCAAAATATCGAGATTTAATAAAATCCAACCTAAGATGGATCCCGCTTTTTCAAAGACAAAAAAAAACCAAAAACTGTCCTAAGTCACACGATTGCAAAAATGTTGGAGCAAAACTACAGAGAATGTCAACGTAGATAATTTTTCTTCCCTAAACAGCCATTTTTCGATCTGTGGCTTACCCTGTAGCAGTTGGGAAAGGTGGCAATAAATCATTTTTTACTTTTTGTTAACAGTCCTCTGAAATATTAAAATTATTCTAAAAATTGCACATGTCAACACGTCATAATAAACTGCCAAGTTTCTCAAGAGCTCAAAGTCGCGACATATTCTAAACATTTAGGAAAATCCAAACCAAAATGGATTCCGATTTTTTACAGTCAAATAAAAACCATCGTCCCGAAATTGTTCAAAGTCGCACGATTGCAAAAATGGTGGAGCAAAACTACAGAGAATGTCAACGTAGATATTTTTGCTTCGTTGATAACGTTATACGAATCGAAAAGTCATAGAGACGATCTCTTTAGAGCTCCCTAGAGGCCTGGCCGGGGTTTTGCTCTCTGGACATTTTCGTATTCTTTTTATGGGTCGAGTAAATTATACTTTAGCTCTGTTCCTGGACCAAGGCACGTTCACAAGTTGCCATATACTTGCCTGATTTCACCTCGTCCACTTCTTACAATATTATATGGGACAACGAAATTGCAGGGAGCCTTATTTTAAGAACAAGAAATGTATGGAGAGTCTTTTAAAAGAATTTAAAAAATATCTTTTGAATGACAAAAAGCCTAATAATAAAAATCTATCTAAGAAGGTTCTTCTTATTTAAGTGGCGTTACAACCACTGCACTGGGGCGTTCTCCATTATACCGCTCCTGGTACGATTCTACGCCACATTCTGAATGAACCTTTTTCGTGGTCTCACTCTTACTCTCATTTGTGCGGGTCTCTAGTTCATTATTTTTATTGGTATTCTTGTCTCATCCATTCTTTGTACATTTCCCAATTAAGTCAATCCTACTTTTGATAAATCTCACGATGTTTGCGCCATCTATTGGATGTTCTAATTAATTATTTCAGTCCAATAACAATCTTCTATTGGCACCGGTCCAAAGATCTCATGAAGAATCTAATCTAAGTATCCATGATTCGCATATGTCACCCTTATGTCACTATCGACCTAATTAATGTAGTATAGATTTTTATTTAAGAGATCGCATTAGAATGTTTGACTTGAGCAGTTTTTGATGAGCGTAGTAGTAGTAGTGAGACCATTTTTGGTCTAGCAACTAGGCAAATGGCGGCGGCGCCATTTTCGCAAAACCCGATTTGTCTGTAAACCACAAACTGATGCACGTGCCTCTTAGGATGTAAGTTTTCTTTCTCTAAGAGGACTAAATTTTGCCTGGCACCTATTTGTCGAGGGCAGGGATCTTTATACTGCGTAACAAGTATACACAGGGGACACACGTTTTTAAACCACTTCCGAAAGGTGGTTCTGCTACATGTTAGACTTAAATCTATCTAACATCGCTATCGTACCAGCAGAACTTGGTTGTAGACGATAGACTTCTTTCCTTTTCAGCGCAACTCATCGTGAGTTGACTGTAGGAAATTTATGCTGGCGCCATCCTGGGTAATTATCCTGGTTCCTCGGCTGGCTGTGAGTCGGCTCCTGGACTACACCTGCGTATATTGTCGATGTTCAAGGTCAACTTATATTTTGTGAGCATCGCACTCCAATTCGATGACGATTGTTGCTGAAAAGGCAGTGGGCGGCAGGGCGACGAGATTTTTTTTCATTGTTCGAGACACGAACCTGGTACCTTTTGCATGTGAAACCTAAGACCATACCAGGGCACTACCCTTCCGTCTTTTGATGAGCGTAAAAGACTTTGTTTTCGTTGATTACACAAACAAAAAATGCTCTAATACAGAAAAAAAACAGGGAATAATCATCAGACTTGGTTTTCGTTGATTATTCTCTGTTTTTTTTCCTCTGTATTAGAGCATTCTTTGATTATGTATTCTCGCAAGTATGTAAAGTTTTCCGCTTATTCGAAACTACAACCAAGTGCCTGAAAATTATTAGCGGTTTACTAGTTCTTTTTTGAGAAGATAATGTATTTTGTTTTTGACTAGTTTATTTTTAGCCCTCGTTGTTTCCCTTTATATCAATCACTGTTACAGTTTCAGTCAAATATCGTTCGTCTCTACTATGAACAATATCATCCGCGTAGCCATGTGTAATGATTTGGTACCAATATATCCGCTAACCAAAGCTTCAAGGACTAGATTAAAAACTAAGAAAGGCTAGGTACCTATAAAACGGACAGAGGTAAATTTTTCACCAATAGGTGTTTTGCTCATCCGTTAACAGTAAACCTAACTTATTTTTAAAAAACGAGCACTATATTACAATGACGACAAACTAAATATTATATATTTTAAAAAAAATAGAGGTGCTCTTTATCCAGAGAAACTTGACTACATTATGTATTTTAACAAATTCTATCTTCTTGTTATTTTTGTGGTTTTTACTGCATATAGCGTCGAAATTCGCATAGAAAGCTTTGTTGGCGTTTTTCTTTTTGCGTCTGTACACGGTTTATGTTGAAAGGATATTTTTATGGAAAATAACATTTCGTGGTTTTATTTTGTCTTCCACTTTTGGGAAATGTAAGAAACGTGCTTTCGGACGCTTTTTACAGTTTTGCAAAATATGCAATTGTGATTTTGGAATGGTTTTATTTCAAAAAAGTTATGGTTTTGTTATTAGTTATTTACTGCCTCTTCGGAGATTATTTTCATGCACATATGGTACCACCTTACCTAACCTAACCTAATAGTTTATTATCTGAGTAATACATTTTCCATATCATTTAGGAACAATATATTACATACAAGCGAGGGTATATTTTTCTTCACAAAATTATAACTAGTTAAAAAATAGGTTATAAAATTTTATCTGAGAAATTGCCGAAAAAATAATTTTTGTGTAATTTTCAGTAGTCCATCCTGTATAACTTAAGTTGCATAAAACACTTAAAACTTTTACAAAGAGATAATTGCCCATCACGGAGCTATTGTTTCCAAGTTATGACCCCGTCTGAAGTCAAGCCAACTGAGATCTTTCTCTCGTGCACTGTTCGCAGTATATCATTATATAAATGCACCATTGGGAAACGGGCAAATTCTGCAAGAGCTGTCACTCATTTATCTAAGACACCCCACTATTTAATCACTGCTATCATTATTCGTTGTTCTCTTCGTAGCTGTAACGTGGGCCTCAAAAGTTTGGGCACAACTAAAATTGAAGTAGGAAATATTGCGCTCATAAACTTTTTCCATAATTTAATTTATTGCAAATATTAACTGATCTGAGGTTGAAATGTTATGTTAGCGCAAAAAATACATTGGTCTTCTCCGCTGTTGCCAAGTTTTGCTTTTCTTGACTCCACATCCCAAGTTGGTTCTTGAACTTTTCTAGTACCAACTTCTTATTCCCTCCCGTTCATCGCCTTACTCTCTAATTTATGACCCTTACAGTTTGGAGATTTTGTTCTTCTTAGGGCCGGTTTATCAATGGAGGGTTACCCCTCGAGTTAGAGATAGCCCTGGGTTAAAGTTGTCAAAAGTGTTTATCCATCCAAGGTTAAATGCAAACTCAAGGGTTAACCCTAGGCTAACTTGACCCGCGCTCGAACGGCAGGGTAGCGTATTTAGCTCTGGGTTAACGTCAAAATTTCCAATTATTTTGAAGTGTTTTTTTTATTTTGGTTGATTTTTCTCAAAAGCATAATATTCAACTTGTGTACTTTAATTATTGTGTTAAAAAGGATGCTCCGAAATTTTTAAAACACCAGCGGTGATACTTTTTATGGTGTGAGGCTGAGATGATGGAATTCCCCACAGACATGAAGATTTTTACAATAAGAGCAGTCTACCAAGCAAACCAAAAATAAATATTCTGTTTTCTATGAGCAAGATCATGTTTAATAGAAAAGCACCCAATAAATATCCCACCTGCCAACAGAGCTATACCTAATATGTGTAGATACCGAGCCACAATATAGACCCACCGGCGGTCGCAGCGGAAGGGCTGCAAGGCCCACTCACATATGAATCTTCATCAAACAATGTGTACCAGTTTTATTATAATTACTAATTTATGTATATAATTTTAAAACTTTTAATATGTATTTAAAAATGCAAAATAAAAAGTGAATGTATATTTCAAACACTGTTTTTTAAATTTTTATTTGGCGATCCCTGAAAAATGACTATTAAGTTCTTTTGTTATACAACAGTATTTTAGGAATCAGAAATAATCAACAATTAAATTTATATATGTATTGTACGTAACATCAAAATAAAATACATGCTAGAGCACTTTTATAATTAAAAAAAATATGTTACAGAATAAATATTATATCACATCAAGGTTTTTAAACACTTTCTGGTCACCCAGGAAGCCTCTGCTTGCTCTGCACAGGGGGTGTTTGTAAATCATTCCGGGATAATAGGTTGGTGTCAGAAACTAGTACTATTATTTCTTGTTGATGTGCCTTATTGATATTTCTTTATTAAAATGTAGAAGTCTGTTGGTTTCCTTGTAAAGACATGACCTGTAACAAAAAGAAAATAGGTGTAGTAGTTTAAAAATAAACTTAAAAAATGCAGATTTATGATCCAATACCAAAGAGGTTAATCCATTCCATTTGCTTTTAACTTATTTTATCTTTTAAATTATGTAGCTTTAATAGGTAGATAGGTACCTATAGATGCATTTTTATTTTAGACTATAATTAGTAGTTAAGTACAACAGAAACAATTTACAATGTTGGAACTACATGCTAATTTTTATGTAGCTAAATACATTACATACATATAGTAGATACTCACTGGTTAGAGTACAATAACTAGGGAAACTGAATAAGTTTTTTCCAAATAATATTTTTTAACAAAACACCCGACACAAACAATACAAAAAAACATATGATTATAACCAAAAAATGTCAAAAATTCCACAAATTATTAAATAAGAAGGGAAAACTTAGATGGTCGATTGTTACCAACATTGCCAACCTGCGAGTTTCGGAGCTCTGGGTTAAAATCGCGTGGATAAACACTTTTCTCTTTAACTCGAGGGTTACCTCACGGTTAGAGTTGCCCTTAGTTTTTGAATCCGAGTCTGCATCTACTACCTCACTTTCAAGTTCCAGTTGATATTTGATGGAAAATTTAATACTTCCATGATGTCTTTCCAAAAAAGACAACAAAAAAAACGTTGAAAATAATTGTTAAAAGGGGCGCGCGTTTGTAAAGTCCACAGTAATTCCATCAATTTTGTAAGTCGATGGCCCAAATCAATTGAAATCAAAAAATCAAGAAAGTCTTAATAATGAAACACCACTAATAAAGTTTGCTGTATTTTACTGCGCAACTACGCAAGCGTAGATCTCAATACACTGCTATCATTATTTTTATTTCACTTGCAATAAGTCTCCAATGCCAAGTTAAAGTAATAGATAAATTTTGTAGTTGGTAAAAAGATATTGAAAAAATTTAGCTTGCACGTTAGTTCTAAGCTTCGAGGAACAGATACATAATCGTTACTAGCCGATTACGACTGAACACAATCATTATTATTATTACCCTCTGTAAGAGTTGGCAAAGAGGAAATAATTGCTAAGATGCCAGCTGCTACTGCCCATGATGCTGATGCTGCCGGAGAGAGTAAGGGTCCGTTCTTAACTGAAGGAAATGACCTTATTCCCGCTAATGAGCTCTATCTTGGGAAAACAAAACTTTATCCTAATTTTCTGGATACTTAATAGTTATTGTTACTGGAATATCGATAAAAAAAAACAATTAGATTTTTAGTCACTTAATTGCATTTTCAACCATTCGTTTTGTTGTATCTTCATTATCTTACGCTTCACAAACATGTCTGTTAAATAATTCTTAACAATTGTTATCCCAACTACCTTTAATTTCATAAGAATCCATAGTAGTGTATTTTTGCAGGCTTTTTATTATGCTTTTGGTTTTTAGTTACCCATACTTTTATAACAAATTATATTGGTGTGATTGTTTAGACTTTCCTGGACTACTATTTTTTTTAAATTATCAAACACTACAATCTAGTCACTTAGAAATTTTATTTTAACTTAATTTTCTAGAAAAGTTAATTTTAAACTTAATGTTTACTCAATAGTTCTCCTCGCTTTGCTTCAACTGCAACTTAGAATGTTGTTGTCTTTATAGCATTTTTTGGTTTTATTTATTTTATTTTTAATCTTTGAACTAGCATAATCTTGTCTAGAAGCTCAGTCACCTAAACATGTCGACGGAGTCTATCTTCATGGGTTCTTGCGTACTTTTTTAGAGTATCTACTACAGCTTCGATTTTTAGGTCCCGATGAAAGTCACTATGTCGAACGTACGAGTAGAACAGTAGATAACTTTTAAAGACTATTGTTTCTCGATATATTCTTTACGAAAATGAATGCACATTTGCATGTGCTCAAATCAGTTGTCAAAGCTGTAATTCCACTCGTTTGTTAATACTGTCAAAACTGCATTCTTGAAGGCGTCGACTGCTTCCTCTGGCGACTGATATCTTGGACCACGCAGTCCATTCTTGATTTTTGGAAAAGTATTGAAACCTTTGGGACTTAGATCGGGACTGTATGAAGGATGGTCCAACAAATCGACGTTTTGTTGGGTTAAAAATCCAATGGTTTTTTTGTGTGCGAACTGACATTGTCTTGGTGGAGCATGATTCGTCGTTCGGGGTTCGTTTTTCAAAGCTCCAATCTGCACTAACAGTCCTTTGATCTTCCAGAGAAATTGTTGCTACAAGACCTGTTTTTGGGACAAATGTCGCGACTATCGTTTTGGATAGTTTTCGAGAACAAATGACTTTTGTTGGCACCTAACACACAAACAGACGACTAACGTTTACTTTCGGGTTCATATAAGTAAATCCACGATTCATTACTACTGGCAATGCTGTACAGCGTGTCCCATTTTCGATGGGATTAAATGGGAAACTCGATTATTATTAAAGATATCGATTTTCTGATTGCACCTTTGCTGCTTTTTTGAGCCCTTAAAAATGGTGTAATCAGATTTTTACTATACCCCATAGTTTCGTTAATACAGTTTTTGAAAAAATTGCATTTTTAATAATCCCTTATATCTCGCTCATTTTGCAAGATATTTTTTTTCTGTAAAAACCTTTTCATGGCAACTTTTTTAGAAGAAATTTATGATGTTGTCAATTTTTTAATTTATTGTTTAGTTTTCGAGATATGATATTTATCATAAAAAAATTAAATATGGACCTGGATTTTTTTATCACTATTTTGATTGGTTTTATTCTATTATTATGACAAAATAATAAAAATTTTATATTTTTTTGTTTTACGGTAAAAAAAATATTTAGTATTTTTAAAAAAATAGTCCGAACCTGGATATTTCCAACATAAATATAAATTAAAAATTGCTAGTTAAACGTTAATTTAAAGATTAAAAAAAAAGTCTACCACAAATTCAAAAAAAATAACGAATTACCAAAAATAATAACTCATTTTTCGTTAATGTTATGAATGTTCAAACTGATTGCTATTATGTGTAAGACATTGTTGGCATTTTCAAGTAATTTTTCTTAATGCATTTTGCATAAAAATATTTCTGTTGTTTAAATATTGGGTTTTTGTTGCTTGAATAAAGCAGTCAAACACAAATATCACATTTTTCAAAATCTGGATATGATTGATTTCTGGCCATTTTAGAATAATTTTGAGTAAGCCATTCACAAAAATGGCAAGTAAAATGACAATGTCAATTCCACGCTTTTGTTTCTCCAAAACATAACTATAATATTATTTTTGTAACTTTTTAACGTTTTTTACTTTAATTAGAATATTTTTCAAAATCATTCGATTAGTCATCTTTTTCAGTTTCAATTTATATTTACGTTGGAAATTTCCAGGTTCGGACTATTTTTTTTTAAATAATAAATATTTTGTTTTCCTTAAAACAAAAAAATATAAAATTTTTATTATGTTGTGATAATAATAGCATGAGGTCAGTATTTAATTTTTTTATGATAACTTCCATATTTCAAAAACTAAACAATATTTTAAAAAATTGACAACAACATTATATTGCTCTAAAAAAGTTGCCATTAAAAAGGTTTTTTCAGAATAAAAATATCTTGCAAAATAAGCGAGATACAAGGAATTATTAAAAATGCATTTTTTTCAAAAACTCTCTGTATTAGCGAAACCACGGGGTATAGCAAAAATCTGATTACACCGTTTTTAAGGACTCAAAAAAAGAGCACGGTAAGGTGCAATCAGAAAATCGATATCTTTAATAGTAGTAGTAATCATGCTTTATTGTCTAAAGATTTATAACATCCTTATTGACAAAGCTATCCTTACGCTATCCTATATCTAAATTTATAAAAAGTGACATTGTAAATAGAAACACATTAATAGTAATAAAAATAGACTTCAAATAACAATTAAGTATAGCGCTAAGAATAAATTGAATTAACTTAACAATAAGTAAAGGAACAGTTAAAATATAAAATACGAAATAAAAAGTAACAAAATAAAATAAAACCATACACAGAAAACATAGTCATCAGTCAAAAAAAAAGTAGGTTAAAAAAACAGAACAACATTATAAAACCAAAATATTCAAAAAGAAGAGAAAAAAAATACAAAATAAATAAATTAAAAAAATACAAAAAAAAAACCTAAGCAACACAGAGTAAAGGCAGGATCATCATACCCACAGCCTAAAAAATATAAATTTTAAAATTCTAAGGTTCTAGAATGAAAAGTCAAAAAACTCCTCAACTGTGTAAAATGCCTGATCGACTAAAACGGATTTAAGTTTGCTTCGAAATTTTGATAAATCTAGGATGTTTTTAAAGGTGATCGGAAGATGATTGTAAAGTTTAATACCGTGATAGATTATAGATTTCTGAACTAGAGCAGAATGCGGAATTGGAAGTGGAATGTGATGATTTCGGCGTGTTGCATGGACAGTTTGATGCTCAGGAAACGAAGAAAGATTTTTATGTATTAGAGTGGTTGACTCAAGGATGAAAAGACATGGAAGGGTTAAGATTTTATATTTTATGAAGAACGGCCGGCAGTGTTCTCTTGGAGAAACACCAGAAATAAAGCGAACAGCACGTTTTTGAAGTATAAAGACAGAATCAAAAAGATATTGACTGCAACAGCCCCAGAATGGCAATCCGTAAGACAGATGAGATTGGATCACCGCATAAAAAACTGACTTAGCAATAACTGCTCCTAGATTTGTTGATACTGCTCGAACACAATAACAGCCTGAAGATAATTTTTGTTTAGTGCTAGAATATGAGATCAGCATCGAATAGAAGACCAAGAAACTTAGTGTGTAGAGTAGAATTGACAGAAAATTGTTCGCATTTAATTTCATCGATTTTATAGCAAAATCCAAGGATGTGTCTTGTTAAAATTAAATAGAAGTCCATTAGCATCACACCACAATTTGATATGGTTAAGATCGCAAGAAATAATGTCATGTAGCTCGTTTTGGTTTTTTGTATGCCATACCACAGTTGCATCATCCGCGAAAGCAGCAAACACTCCAGATATTTTAAGAAATAAAAGATCGTTAATGTACAGAAGAAATAGGATGGGTCCAAGGACCGACCTTGAGGAACGCCATAATTAATTGATTGCTTTGAGGATTGCTTGCCATTCACAGAGACATATTGACTCCGATATGCCAGGTAGGATTGAAACCAGTCCAGGGCAACGCCACGAAAGCCGTAGACCTGCAGCTTCCGCAGTAGTGTTTCATGACTCACGCAGTCAAACGCCTTCGAGAAGTCGCAAAACACCCCCGCCAAAGCGCAGTCATTATTGTAGTGCCTGAAAAGCTGTTCAATCACTCTGAACATGGCATCATGTGTACCTTTTTTTGGGAGAAAACCAAACTGTGCAGAGTTGAAAACATTATTTTTGGAAAGAAAATCAATCATGCGCTTTTTTACTAGTTTTTCAACTAATTTTGAAATCGTTGACAATAAAGAGATGGGGCGGTAGTTTTATGGATCAGTAGTGCTGCCAGCTTTAAAGATAGGGACAACTAGGGCTTGTTTGAGGCCAGATGAAAATTAACCGTTTGTAAATGATTTATTTATGGTTTGAGACAGAATGCTAAGTGCTTTATCAGGTAATTCGAGAAGTATTTTAGTTGATATGCCATCTGAGCCAGCAGCGCTTTTATTTTTTATTGATTTAAGAACAGATTTAACTTCAAGAGGATTTGTTGGTAGAAAAAAGAAAGATTCTGAGACTCGTAGGTTTTCCATATAGGTAAGAGGATCAATTTCAGATTTAATGTCTTTGGTTAGATTACTGGCGACCGAGCAATAAAATTTATTCATTTGTTCCGGTTCAACGTCTATTTCTGTTGTTTTGGAAGTAGTTTTGCCTGTTACCTCTCTTACTATATTCCATGTTTCCTTGGATCTATTGTTGGCGTTATTAAGGCGATATGCGTATAACAGGTGTTTAGCCGTACGAATTAGATTTTTATAGATCTTACGGTACTCGGTACCTCGGAATAATAAGCTGAGATAAATGGACTGTCAGTAAAATGCTTTCTTATGTAGTTAAGTGATCTTAGATTAGATGCAGACATTTTTAAGCCTTTGGTCAGCCAGTATTTTTTATTTAATTTTACGCGGAGGGGTTTCAGAGGAAAAGAGAGGTTAATAAGATTACTTAAAATAAGGTGAAACTCTTCTAATGAATCATCTTTGGAAAGAATATGTTGCCAGTTGGCGGAGTTGCAACTAGTTTTAAACTGAGAAAAGTTTTTCCTGCTAAATATTCTTCCGAGTCTTTTAGAGTAAGGAGTGGTTCTAATATTTAAGGGAATCGTGGTTATTACAGCATGATGGTCTGAGAGATCAGGATCTGTAACATCGCAATCAAGGTCAGATTCAAGGTTGGAGCAAATATAGTCAATTGTGGTAGAAGATGACTGTGTTGTTCTAGTGGGATGTTTTACGTGCATCCGTAGGTGAAAAGATTCGAGTAGGCTTAGCAGCAGGATGGTTGAGTGTGCTTCAGGGTTGCCAAAATCTATGTTAAAGTCACGTGCAACTATTATTTTCGATTTAGATGGTATATTAGATAGAAGAAGTTCAAAGTTGTCAATAAAACTTGCGATGCTGGCGCTTGGGGAACGATATATGCAAATAATAAAGGTATGGAGAGATTTAGAAGATTTTTTCAGAGATTAAAAAGTCGAGTTTGTCATAGTTTGTAAAGTCAGAGTACGATGAAAAATCGGCGCTCACAAGAATGGTTGTACCTCCATTGTTATTATTTAGGCGACAAAATTTTGACATGATATTATAGTTAGGTAGAAAGAAAGGCTCACCCTCGTTAAGCCAATGTTCAGTCAACAAAACTAACTCGAGAAATCTTTGACTCTCCAAAAAAACAAATAATTCATCTGACTTGTTCTTAGCTTACTGGATATTGAGGAGCATTAGTGACACCTGATTTATTTTAGAAGAGGAGGGGGTTCCATTTGGGACAGGGTTTTCCCTGAAAATAGGTTTATGCTGCTATCGCGAGTCGCGATGCCCCTGCCATTACCCAAAGTGCTATTCAGTTCCTCAAACAAGCTTGTTGAATGAAAAGTGGTGTCCCGTTCACCAAAATCTCTTGTTTTGTCAAAACCTTGTGGGGATCTGGCTGATAGTAAGGCGTGTGCGGCTTTAGACAAGTCGATGGAATCATTGGTGTTGTTAATAACTAGCTCTGATTGTAAAGCACTTAATTGGATAGATTCCGCAACCATGTTACCTATCAGCCAGTTCCTAGCTTTAAGGCCCTTGTCGGTATTAATATTAATGTAATCAAAATGATAGTGAGATTTTTTATTGAACGAATCTACTAATTTTTCAAGGTTATTATTAAAGTGAGTTATTAAATTGTTGTTTGGATTTTTATGTAGGGTAGCTAAGAATATAATGTTCGTGTGTAAACATTTGCTGATCACATCATGAATTGTATTAAACCTGGGTCTATTGTTGTATAAAAAGTCATTCGATCCAGCCAAAATGATTACGTAATCACGTGGATTGTAGCTACTAATATAAAGTTCTAAGCCACTTAAAACATTTTCTGAATATTAAAGTCACAGCAGTTTAGATGTTTTTGTATATACCGATCCAGATTCTTCCCATGTTCATCCGAAACGATAAGAAGTTTATGGTTAGGTTGAATCGCAGGAACCATGTTTGTGTCAGATTTTCTCGTATTAGCATTTGTGCGTAGAGTGGCAGGAACTGCTGATGGACTTATACTGTTCTGGCATGTAGTTCGTTCTTAAGAAGATTGATACTAGTTAAAAGCTCTCTATTATCTGTCTCCAGTCTGTTAATAATGTTTGTTTTCTCATGCATTTCTAAAGACATTCGTTGCAGTTCTCCTTTGTGGTCCGCTACCTTTTTTTCAAGGTTCAATCTTACTCCTTTAGCTTCCAAAATTTTTGATTACAAATTATCAGTGATATTCTGTAGTTCAACCATTCTACGATTGCAACCCTTTTCCATTTCTTCAATTTCTTCATCAAATACACGAGATCCACGTTCAAGTCTTTTAATGTGTTGATCTTTATGATTTAGATCCGTTTCAAATATTTTTATTTGGTTTCGTAACAATTGTATTTGATTCTGGTCCTCCAGGTCTTTTTGCTCATACAAGGCATCTTTTTGACGAGCGTCAGTGGTAAATTTTTCTACTGTGGTTTCGAGAAGTTGTATTTGAGAATCTTTAAGGGCAAGATCCTGGAGGGAAGAGATAATTTTTTCTTGCTGTTCGCTACAGGTTTTAGAGCAAATGATCTTATGTTGTTCTAACTTCTTGTATGTGCTTTCTGAGCAGCTTTTGTGAAAGATATTAAAACAGACCACACAGAATAAACTTTTAACTTCTTTGGTAGGTGGTTTGCTTGGACAACATTTATACTCCATATTAGTCAATGGTTGCCGGCGCCGTGCAGCCCTAATATTTTTACTGGATTCGCTTATTTTCAAGAATAGGGGTCCAGAGTTATCACTGGATCATGTCGTGAACGGTCCCTTGGCTCATTGACCATGCAGATAAAATAATGATGTAGTGTCTAACCCTACTTTGTAATGTAAATAATTGTTAAGAAAAAAAAATGTTGCAACAATTATAGCTTTTCCTTAAAATCTGGAGAAATACATCACCCCTTGTTCAGCTTTTAGTTTCCATAGGAGTGGGGTGGTTCAGGCTTCTTGTTAAAATCTTCGGAGAATTATAAGGTGCACTTATAAATTACTTTTCAATACATTTAAGTGGTATCGCCTATTTATTGTTGTTGACAGCGCGCGCGTTTTTTGAAAGAATAACAACCGAGTTCCCCATTTAATCCCATCGAAAATGGGACACGCTGTACACGTTTTTCGAGTTTCCTGCCTCAAAGTGGTATAGAGTTTTCTGATACCAAGCTTCTTTCTGGTCTTTGGTTAACAGATGCGGTATCCAACGGGAAACTAATTTTTTTACCTGTAATTCTTTATGCAATTTTTTTTGAATTGATGTCTTTGGAATCCCCAATGAAGCCTCAATCTCTCGATATGTCACATGTCGATCTTCCGTGATGAGCATGCTCACAGCATCGATGTTTTCCTGGGTGATAGTTGTTATTGGTGCACCTGGCCTTGTATAGTCGTTAAGACTAATCCATGCTACCTTGAATTATCCATATCAATGAGAAACTGTCGACCGATGTGGTGCTTCATTACCGAAAACAGAAATCAATTGAGCAAGGCATTCTTGTTTTCGACTGATTTGTTAACTTTAAATTCACTGTAGCTATAAAATTATATGTATCGCACTGACTTTCTGATTTAGGTTAGGTAAAGATTGAGGTTAAGATTTGGTAACGACATTAGATCAGTGTCGCCCTCTATGTTCCTATATGCAAAATATAAAAGACAGCCGTCGTACTAAGTGCATTCGCAATTTTTCTTAATACTTTATTTTAAAATCTCTGTACAACTAAAATGTTACTCTCTTTATTATAACCTAACAGTTGAATACTATATGTCCTAGCTGGTTTTAATATTTCTCTATAAAGTAGTAACTTGTTATGAATAGTTAAATTGGACTTCGTTTCAATTAGCATTTCACCGAATTGGAAGCAGAACAACAATATTTACAAAAATTGATTACAGATTTTAGATGTGATAATAGTAAATCCTCACCCCAAACGTGAATGTGGGAGCGTAGGAAAATTGAATCAGGATCTGTATTCCATTTTATTACTGAAGGAATCCCTCTTGAAGTTGTTTTGCGCGAAATTTTATGCTTGGAAATGCAAAACTCCAACTGTTTAACATTTCGGTCGGCTCATATTTAAAGGCAGCTAGCTCTATGTCTTCCCTTCTTTGATCTTAAGAGTATGCTTATGTCATAATAAATCTAACTAACTCCGTTTTCCTTTGATTTTTTAAAAAACCAGTCCGTTTTGGTATTTTACAGGAACTTTTAGATATTTAAACACCATTTACCATAAATCTATCTATCGATTTGGCCTTCTTCGATCCATCTTTGGACATAGGCCTCCCTTAATATCTTCTACTCTTCCCTGTCCGTCGCCGTGTTCATCCATCTAGTTTACAATACATTGGTTTCATCGATTGTCTTTCTGTCTGATAATATGGACAAGTTCTTTTTAAAATTTATAATCGCCCAGTTTCGCAAAGTTTTCAGCAACGTTAAAGCATTTTTAAACAAACACAAACAAATAAGTACCTATCCAGGAATCGAACCGGAACCGCCGGCCGGTGTGGAAAACAACATTGCTACCACTACACTACGACGGCGACTAATATGAAAGTTAGACTTATTCTATAAAGGTTGGAGTGAAGGACGCTACAACGCAATATCACAACCCCTCATCTGTAGGTGAACAAATCTCTTTTTTATAATTTTTTTCGGTTTGATAAAAGACATTATACAAAACTTTGATTCTGTTTTTGTCATGTATAATAAAATCCGATTTGTTTTGATGAATGACGTTTTTAACAATCTCCGGTTATTAAAAATTCTGTTTTTAACATTAGACTATTATAACATTTTCCTTTAAGACTTGGACGAATTTTTTTTCTTTATGACTGCGGTTAGAGATTCATAAAGATTTATACCGCGTCAGCAAATCCACATCTAGGGGGCTTAATGTCTAAAAGAGGATAAAAAATGGATAGAGTAAAGCATGTATTTATAAGAGACCGCATTACGACCGATTCCCATCGTGAGCGTTTCAGCGTTGCCAAATGTAACCTTGACAAATAACCACCGACACAAATGGTCGCAGTCGTCAGGGGGCGAACAACCTGAAACATTTGCTTAGGGCAAAAATTATTACATGACTGGACGTTTAGTGTGTTTAGTCCATCATACAAGAGGTGGACTATTAAAAACGTAAAAAATATTTTTTTAATTTAATTAAATGTAAGTTTTAGGTCCAGAAGCACCGAAATCGGCGAATAAAATAAATTGGCTGTTTGAATACAGACTATAAATCAAGAACACCTCAAGCGATTTTAACACAATATGATACAGAAGTCTTTTGTTGGTATTAGGTTTTGGTTAAAAAGAAAGGGTAAAAGTATTATTTAACAAATTTTACCTTAAAACTATCAGTTATGTTTACTTGTTGTATCGATATTTGTTTTCTTTTTGGATTTAAAACATTTTTACCTGTGACACATATCGCTCATTTGACAAAAAGTGCAGCATTGTTCTAAAAAAGATAATTAACGTAAAAAGAGATTTGCTACCAGTGGAGTATTTTTCCGGATTCAAACTTATTTCTGTAGGTTTTAAATTACCAAAAAGGTTGGTTTTACGCATTTCTCTTTTCCCATGCAATCCTTATGGCCCATGCAAAAATCCTACCCCTAGATAGAAGGCTGGCTACGCGGTATTCGCTTTATCATACTCTTAAACTATATAGAATTTTGTTATTTTCTCGCGACGCATATGCTACCCTTCTTCTCGTATCGTCCTTAGATTTGGAGAGACTTAGATTTTATGGGGCAAATGAAATTACATTTCCCTTTAAAATATGATGAGCTCTTCCGTTAATGAAACAACCTAAATCTGAGGCGGATATTTCTTGCACAGAGAACTCGTTTCACGCATTGAGTCGTCTTACCTTTTCTCGAGTAATGAATAATAAACAAAAGTGGGGAATTTCATTTGGAAATATCTTACGAATTGCCGAATTTCATATGAAGGTATAATATTACTGACTAAAAATTAAATTTTCCAAATTAAAAAAGTTAAAAGCAACGTTTTAATTGGATAAGGTGGGCCAAAAAGAGAGAGAATTTTTTGAGCAAAAATTTTCTAGGATATCAATTTTAATGTCTAGATTTTGGTGCACCTAGCCTTGGATCCCGTTTTTGGTGCACCTAGCCTTGGATCGTTGATACGACTAAACTGTACACGCTTGAATTCTCCATGCCAACGAAAAACTGTCGACTGATGTGGTGCTTCATTACGGAAAACAGAAATCAACTCGGCAACTTCGACAGTTCTAAAAACTTATAGCCTGAAAATGTTCTCCTTTTCATTCCATTTTTTGACTGTTTGTTAACTTAAAAAATTCACTGTAGTTATAAAACTATATGTATTGCACTGACGCACTTTAGTCTGAAACCCCAATATTTTGGCCAAAAATACCAAAAACTTACTTTACAATAAAACTGTTTAGTTATATATTTTTTAAAGCAAAATAACGGCACCTTAAAATTCCAGCATGATTGGCTTTATTGCCAAAGCAGGCTTTGAAATATCGTTGTCTGAATTTGACATTTCCTGAAAATTGTTTTTTTTTTGTTCATTATTTTTCACTAACTTTAATGTGCTATTTCTAAGAAATGCGAAGAGTTATAAAAAACTTTAGGAATTACTTTTTTAACTTAAGGTAAGTAGATTATTTTTTGATAATTTGGATCACAGGGATTTTAAACTTATTCTTTAAATACCAATGATACAAAAATTGTGCAAGAAATGCATGACTTTTTTTCTTTTCGATATTTCATTGGACTAACAAAAAAGCTTTCAAGAACTTTCAAATTAATTTTTGCAAAAATATTTTCGTCCTAATATGTACTTTCCGGAGTACATACACTGTTGGTGCGAAAAAGTGCGATAGTCTCCAAATTGGTTATTAAACATGACGGTACATATTCTGATAGACACAAAGTACCTATTCTAGTGCATTTTAATTTGTGTTTCCGTGTGTCTTCTATATAGATAGTAATAAGCAAAGTACCTTAAAACAAGTAGAATGAATCATAGATATTTGTTAGCTCCCGCTAAATTTCGCGGTTGTTTATATATATTTTTAAAAACACACAACTGTATGAAGGACAAAGCGCATTCCGCGTATTTGGACATGCGCACCAACAACCAGTGAGATCCTTGTCAATCGCCCAGAGAAAAAGGCGTGTTAATTTCGTTCTCCAACTATTTCAAATATCTACACCGGAAAGTGCTCGAATTTTGTGTACTGAAGCATAGAACTAGAAACTTCAACCCTTCAGCTACGTGGTGAAATCATTAGATCCATACGGGGGCCCCTTGGAACGAGAAGAATTTGGCTGCAAAGGAGGTGAGTGCACTTATCTGATTACCGTTGTGTGGTTCCAACAATTTTACCTATGGACGTCTGATTATTTCGTAATTCATATCAATACATTTATGTTTGCTCGCGATATCATTAATTAAAATATTTACAGTCCACTGCAGTTAGCGTTTTTCTATCCGCGGGCTAACATAAAGTGGTCCTTCGAGCCGGATTATTTTAAATAATAAATCCATACGACGGTATTAATAATTATTTGCAGCCAAATAAGGCGACCTTGAATCGCAGAGAAAGTCGTCTGCACCGACGACTGCACGTGTCTTTCGCATGCTCAGTGCATGATTCAGTAAACAAAGCGAAGGGATCAAAACAAAACAAAACAAACAAAACAAAAGTTCAGTGGTGTACCATATCATTTCGATATTTAAAATAATTTTCATCAATTGCGATAAATTAGTGCATATTTTCGACAATTCGTCATTTTTCTATTTCAGAAGCATTAATTTAGCGTTAATTGTATATTTACCGACAATTTCGTCATTTCAAAGGTAAAATCATGTCTGTCAAAAAAGCCGCGCAAAAACGCAAGGGTTTTTTATCTGCGATCACCGAGTGTTATGTGTTGTCACAGAACGCGGAAAAGGATGAAAGAGCGAGAAACGAGTTTCAAGTGAGGTATGCCGATTTGGATGAAACCTTCGATAAATGCATGCTGGCACATAATGACGTCATTATGTTGCTAGACGACTCGGACGATGAGGAATTTAAAACGCAGGATGCGATCCTTTCAGAAGCTCGTAAATATTTTTATGCGTGTAAGGGGGTTTACTCTAAAATATTTCCGGTTGAGGCCCCATCCTTTTCGGGATCATATGTTCGACAAAACGAAACTCCAAAACTCAAAGAGTTAGGTATTCCCATATTCCGAAGTGATAAAAAATTATGGCCAAGCTTTTTCGATCTTTTTAATAACATTATAGATCAAAATCAAAGTCTAAGTAACGTTCGAAAACTTCAATATTTATTTTCATATCTCGACGATGAGCCTTTAAAATTGATATCGGGGATTAGCTTATCTGATCAAAATTATAAAATTGCTTATGACAAATTAGTCAATAGATATCAAAACAAGCGAGACCTCGCAAATGATGCTTTAAGCTCAATTATGAACTCCACCTTAAAAAACGAGTCAGCTAAAGAATTGCGTAATTTAATTGACACCTTTTCTGAATCCCTAGAAATTTTAAAATCACTTAGCTTTGACGTTGACAGTTGGGACTTTATTATTTTTTTCATTTTATTAGAAAAATTGGATATTCCAACGCGTTCAAATTTCGAAATGAGTCACGCCAATACTAATACCGAAATTCCCACTTTTCAGTCACTTTTTCAATTTCTAGAAAAAAGATGTAAAGTTTTGGAATCACTTCCTCAATCAACAGCACCCAAAAAGGTGCCCATCTATCAAAAATCAAATTCTATGCAAAATCAGTCTGGGCAAAAGCCTACCTATCAAAATTCAAATTCTATGCAAAATCAGTTTGGGCAAAAGCCTACCTATAAATCATCGAATTCGCCTTTTATAGGACTGGCTGGCACCTCAACTAATTCGAGTACGGGAATAAAATGTTTCCGGTGTAATCAAGGTCACGTGCTTTCGAAATGTCAAACATTTCTTGATCTCTCACCTATCGATCGCCTATCTTTCGTCAAACAGAAAAAATTATGTCTAGCGTGTTTTCATCCCTTGCATAATGTAGATACGTGCAAATCAAAATATTCATGCAGGACTTGCAATAGTAAAAGGCACCACACTTTAACTCATATCTTAGAAACTAATCAAGAGTCTGGAAGCCAAGATACTAGTCCTGTCATTCACACACCACCTGTCAATAATCTTCATGTGTCATTAAATGCCTCAGGACCTTCAGTTACCTTTCTTTTATGCACCGCCATAATAGATGTTATGGACGGTTGCGGAAATTTTCAACCCGTAAGGGCACTGCTTGATTCTGGATCACAGACAGGATTCATCAGTGAAAAGTGTATTCAGCGTCTTAATCTTCCTAGGCGAAGTTACACCACTGAAATATTCGGATTAAATCAGATGTCTTCTTTCACTTCAAAAGGGCTCGTTCAATGTCACATTAAGCCACAAGGACAAGTCACTCCTTTACTTAATTTCGAAGCAATTGTTGTTCCACAACTATGTTCCAATATGCCTACATTCTCTTTGAACGATAATCAGTGGAAACACTTGCAAAACCTTAAACTTGCCGACCCATCTTATTTCAAATCTAGACCTGTGGACCTGGTTATTGGTTGCGAGCTATTCGCACAGATTTTCAAGGAGGGCAGGGTTCTTGGACAGGTAGGGCAGCCTTCAGCCCTTGAAACTACCTTTGGCTGGGTCGTCATGGGAAAGGTTGACGAAGTAGGTGGTCTTGCGGAACGAACCAGTTGTTTTTTAACGAGTCATTCACCTCCTTTAGAGGTCATTCTCCCTAGGTTTTGGGAAATCGAACATTTGCCTAAAAAACAAATCTTATCAAAGGAAGAAAAACAGGCAGAATCAATTTTTACTGCTAGTGTAGTACGGCAACCGAGCGGTAGATTCATGGTAGATCTTCCGTTTAAAGATAAAATAAACCCTGACTTAGGAAATACTTATCCGCAAGCTTATCGTAGATTTTTACTTCTAGAAAATAGATTAATCAAAAATCCTGATCTGTACACTGCCTATTCAAGTTTCATGCAAGACTATATCGATTCTAGTCATATGAGTTTAGTTTTATCTAGTCAACCAAAGGTCGACGTATCGTGTTTTTTAGCCCATCATTGCGTATTAAAGCCGGAAAGCTTGAGTACAAAATTAAGGGTAGTCTGGGACTGTTCAGCAGTCACCCCAAAAAATATTAGTCTCAATGACACATTGTTATCTGGACCGAAACTTCAAAAAGATATTGCTTCTTTACTCCTTACATTTCGTCTTAATCCTATTGCCTACATTGCTGACATCAAACAGATGTTCCGTCAAGTCCTTATCAATCCTTATCACCGTCCTTATCAAAGGATATTGTGGAGGTTTTCTCCACAGGACCCACTTTCAGTGTGGGAACTTTCTACTGTCACTTTTGGCATGACATGCTCACCTTTTCTAGCCATGCGTACCTTAAATGAGCTGGCAGAGAGAGAAAAGGAACGTTTTCCTATGGCTAGTACTGTTCTAAAAACGTCAATCTATATCGACGATATCTTGGGAACTAGCCCTTCGTTATCTGAAGCTCTCTCCCTTCAAACAGAACTCAATGATTTGTTGAAGTCGGGAGGATTTGAACTTAAAAAATGGGCAAGCAATTGTCCTGAGTTATTGGCAACATTGCCAGAGTCCGATCGTCAAATGCCTCTCTCTTTCGACAAGGAGGAACCCCACTTTATCAAAGTTTTAGGACTTCAATGGCATCCAAAAAACGACATTTTTTCTTATCAATGCCGAATGAAGGACAAACCCCCAACCAAACGTTCTATTTTATCTATCATAGGAACAATCTTCGATCCCTTAGGTTTTCTTTGTCCCTTGTTGCTACAAGCAAAATTTATTTTGCAACAGTTGTGGATATCGAAAATAGGCTGGGACGAAGAACCAGATTCTTCTATCATCGACTCTTGGAACAAACTTCGTTCTGAATTCCCGCTTCTTTCCAATTTTCAATTACCCCGACAAATCAAACTGTCAAAAACCAATACCTGTCAAATCATCGGCTTCTGTGACGCTTCAATTCGAGGCTACGCAGGCGTCGTATATTTTCGTGTAGAAGAGGAAAACAATATATCGGTTTCTCTCTTATCTGCAAAATCTAGGGTCGCGCCTATAAAGTCACAAACTTTGGCTAGGCTAGAACTCCTAGGCGCATTTCTTTTAAGCCAATTAATTGACTTCGTTTTATCTAGCTATGAAGGAAAAATAACTTTTACAAATATCGTTACTTTCTGCGATTCGCAAGTCGTATTGCACTGGCTTTCATCCCCTCCTAATCGCTGGCAAACCTTTGTTGGAAATCGAGTCAGTAGAATCCAAGAAATCATTCCCTCAAACTCGTGGCGCTACATTCCTTCTGCTTTGAATACAGCCGATATTGCGTCACGAGGGGCCACCCCTTCACAGCTCATGTCACATGACATGTGGTGGAACGCACCGTCGTTTTTGTGGTCTCCCGAAAACGAATGGCCCGATTTTCATAAACCAAAAATGCCGATTGATTTCGGAGATATTAATCTGGAGGAAAAGCCAAAAGTCTGTTGCAATGCGATAATTGATGTCAACTTCTTAGATCAGCTTCTTATCAAATACTCCTCTATATCAAAAATTCAACGTATCATTTGTTATGTCCTTCGAATAGTTAACCTTTTTCAAAACCATTCCTATCAAAAACCCACTAAGCCGCCGGACCAAAAAGTTATTTTTGAGAATATTGTTTTTCCTACCACCGGTGAGATGCAAAGTGCGTTACACCTTCTTATCAAACGCGTGCAAGGTTCTTGTTTTTCTGAGCTTTTTTCCGCGTTATCTAAGGATAAACCAATACCGAAACCTTTGCGAAAACTTTCACCTTTTCTTGATGAGAATAATATCATTAGAGTCGGTGGCAGATTACAAAAATCTGACCTTTTGTCTTATTCTGCAAAACACCCCGTCTTACTTTCGAGTGACCATCGTTTAACTACTCTTCTTATCGAGTCCGTTCATCGACAATATCTTCATCCTGGGTTTAAAACATTACATAATCTGCTTTTACAGCAATTTTGGATATTATCTGCCAGACGGGCAATTCAAAGAACCATATCCAAGTGCTTGCAATGTTTTAGAATCAACCCTAAACCCTATAGACCGCCCATAATGAGTTCACTTCCCGCTCATCGAATCAATCAACTAAAACCTTTTTCGAGTGTAGCTATCGACTTTTGTGGACCTTTCTTTGCGATTCCTCATCGTTACCGTGGTTGTAAAGCTTTCAAATCGTATGTCTGTGTGTTTGTCTGTACGGCCACACATTGCGTGCATTTGGAATTAACCATGGAACTGTCCACCGAAGGGTTCGTAGGTGCATTCCATCGATTCATTTCCAGACGCGGAAGCGTGACGCAATGCTGGTCAGATCAAAGCAGTAATTTTATAGGGTTTCGTAACCAATTACTGGATTACGCAAGAAGTGCTGCCACCAGACTTTCTATTCGTTGGCATCTGGGACCTCCTCTCAGTCCACATTTCAATGGCCTGGCAGAAGCTGGCGTCAAAAGTTTTAAAACTCACTTTGTACGAGTTGTCGGCGACCAGAAGTTGTCTATCATGGAGATGTCCACCCTTACCTGTCGCATAGAAGCCGTACTGAATAGTCGCCCTTTATCTCCTGCCTCTTCAGACCCACACGATCTTCAACCTCTTACCCCTGGGCATTTTTTGACACTTGAACCCCTTAATTCAGAAATTCCGGAGTCAGATTTGTCCGAAGTTCCCCTAAATCGGCTCTCGAGATGGCAACTAATCCAAAAACTACATAATGATTTTTGGAAACGGTAGTATTTGCATATGCTACAACAGCGACACAAGTGGACTGATTTGTCCCCAAATATCAAATTAAATGATTTGGTTATCATAACAAGTGATCACATTCAATCGCCTTTGAAATGGCCGGTCGGTCGGGTCATCGAACTGCATCCCGGCGGGGACGGTCAGGTGCGTGTTGCGACGGTAAAAACGGTTACCGGTGTTTATAAGCGGCCAGTTGTAAAACTGTGCCTCTTGCCAAATTAAAAGTAATTTTAATTTTCTACCTTTTACCGGGTATTACAATAGGTTTTTTTATTTTTTATTTTTTTTGAATTTTTTGTTTGTTTGTTTTGCCTTTTTTCGGGATTTCGTTATATCTAAATAAACTTACGATACTTATCTGTTTTCATTCATTTATATTTATCGGTCGATTCTTTTTCTTATATCTATATCTGTCCGGTTGAGATTCTAAATTTGTGTGTTTTGGAGGGCAGTTATGTTAGCTCCCGCTATATTGCGCGGTTATTTATATATATTTTTAAAAACACACAACTGTATGAAGGACAAAGCGCATTCCGCGTATTTGGACATGCGCACCAACAACCAGTGAGATCCTTGTCAATCGCCCAGAGAAAAAGGCGTGTTAATTTCGTTCTCCAACTATTTCAAATATCTACACCGGAAAGTGCTCGAATTTTGTGTACTGAAGCATAGAACTAGAAACTTCAACCCTTCAGCTACGTGGTGACATCATTAGATCCATACGGGGGCCCCTTGGAACGAGAAGAATTTGGCTGCAAAGGAGGTGAGTGCACTTATCTGATTACCGTTGTGTGGTTCCAACAATTTTACCTATGGACGTCTGATTATTTCGTAATTCATATCAATACATTTATGTTTGCTCGCGATATCATTAATTAAAATATTTACAGTCCACTGCAGTTAGCGTTTTTCTATCCGCGGGCTAACAATATTAAAACTTCTGTCTTAGCAATGAACTTTAAAAAACAAAAGACAAATTCAAGATGGCCGCCAAAATACATAGGAAATTAATAGAAACTGCAAACATTTAAAGCAGACACATCTGTTTTAGCGTATTTGGAGCATCTAAATTCAAATATAGAAGAAATTATATCGGTGGGGGGGCGGGGGTTCGGTTCGCTAGAATAAAAAAATAAAATTTGTCACGTGATACATCGATTTTTGTGTACTTTTGATCCATGCTAGCCTATTAGCACACTTCAAGTGAAGCCATTATATATAAGCCTTGAAAACAGTTTTTTGTAAATATCTAAGAAACCAAAGCTCTTACCAAGTTTTTGCTAACACAAATTATTGTCCAAAATATAGCCTACTATATTTTCAAAACAGCATATTGATACGATGCTTCGTTAAAAAGTTAGCATTTTTAAAAAATTTTATCAGCTCGTTAGAGTGTCGAACACTATTTTACCTGAAAATTTTATGAAAATATGTTCATCGGTTTAGGAGCTATCGTGTTACGGATAGAAATAATATACATACACACACACACAGACAGACATCAGGACGAATCGCTAAGATAGGTCAAAATACATCCAAATAAACATTTTCGGCGTTATCTCAAAAATTGTTTTTTCGTCGAAAATAATACCTTCTCTATCCATTGCTACGCGGGCTAGGAAGGTAAAATTAAATTAGAAGAAAGTCGACTTATATGGGGTAGGCATGATTTTTTTGAAAAAAAACCGAATGAGAAAAACTGTTTAGCATTCCCATGGGGAGGGAAGTCGTGGGAGATTATAAATAAATTGTGTATGGATTACTAAAGGCACGACTAAACTTCTCTATGAATTTTTATTTTAGTCTCTACCGCTTCCCCAGGGAGGGAAGATCGGTGCTGGAGCAAGATCGTATCCAACCCAAAACAGAATAGGGGGCAGGTTTCTGAATTCCATGGCCTTCTTAATTTAGAGAGGGAGGAGGGGGGGAGTTCACAATATAATTTAATTTCAATGTCCGATTTTAAAAAACTTGGTTAAAGAGGGGGATAGCTCAACAGCTGCTCTTCTCCCCCCCCCCTGGATACGCCATTTGCTAAGGGTGACTTAGGGGATAATTGAGTAAATTATTATGGATTTTTATTGTCCTGGTTGAATTTAGCAAATAAAACTATTTCCATGATAAACTGTGCATTTCCATTAAAAAGGTAAAGTTTTGATCTCCAAATAAAAGGGGGGAAGGGGTGACTGAATGGTTACAAAACTTTTTATTCCTTATATTTCAGTCCTGCGGCCCAAAATACTTAAGAATATACATAATATTTTGAATTATTATAATAGATCAAATTTTACCCACCCAGTGGAGAGGGAGGGGGGGTAATAGGGGAAATTCGATAATTGAAACATTTTTTTTAGAGAACTCGGTTTTGGCGCACCAAAAGTAGGAGGATTTGGGGGTCTACCCTCTGAGTTTTGCAACTTATATTTTTTTGTGAGGCGGTGTAATTTGTAGACCATATTAAAAATAATACACTTGTTTAAAGAGCTGTTAGGCAGTATAAATCACAAAAATGGTGGTGACAAGAGTGGGGGGTAATAATAAATAGCTTTTAATGGTATATTAGCGATTTAGATTTCATTATTGATTTGCGTTTCTGTGATTAGAGAGTTTCACTTCAAAAGTCTATTTTTGGCCAAAATATTGATCCCTCAGACCATAGTGTGACGTTTGGAATTTGGGCTAGGTAAAGATTGAGGTTAAATTTTAGTTACGACATTCGATCAGTATCGCCCTCTATAATATATATCGCCTTGTATAAAAGTTTTATAAGCCTTTGAACATGACAATAAAAACAACTAAGACAAACCATAAGAGAAAAAGTGGATGAAAGTAAAAGATCGTTATTTTTAAGTTAATGAAATAAACGATAACATCGACTAGAATAGTTTTAAGCGTCCGTCCCAAAAACTCCATAAAATCTAATTTCGATTATTAAAGATAACAGCGTGACAGCAGTGTCACTACTGCGTTGACTTCCACAACGACGAAAATAGCCTGATATTAGACACTTATTGGAATGAAACCTGACCTTATTTTAAAATCGACCGTATTGTGACAGCTTTACATATAAAAATCAGCTGCTTTCTTTCAAAATTCGGCCTTTGTGTATTTAAGAACCGAATTTATTAGTGTCTGTATTTATTAAATGAAAGTTAGCGACTTTATTTTTAAAGTTGACTTTGGTATGTCAATTTTGAGAGGTCAGCTGTCAGTTTTCTTTGTGAATCTGTCAAAATAAAGTCGACTCTAAAATAAAGTCAGGCTTTAAGTCCCTATTAGGTAAAGTTGACTTAATTAATTCAAGTTTCACTGTGATTTTTTTAAAAGTTTAATAAATTAGAGAATTGGTTCTGAACTACACGTTTTGTCGAAGAGCTCGTAAAACGCAAAAGTTTAAACCGAATTAATACCTACACATTGGAAGGCGTATAATAGCAATTTTCATCTCGTCTGTTGTACTTACCGAAACTGCCAAAGTCCGGCAAAGCAGTAACACGAAATTCCATCAACCATAAAGGGAAATTTAATTGCACACTATCCAGCAGGCCGTGATTGGAAAATACGTCGAACTAGTCCTGCAGAACAATAACAAAATACCAATTAATAATGACTTTACTTGCTACTGCGCAAGATGAAGTACAAGAAAATATAGGGCACTCCAAGTACAGTCCACATCAGGACGTTTATTCTTGACTGTTAGTGAGGTGAGGTCAGGTGAGCGCTTACCAAATCTCAAGACGCTATTCCTGACAGCCGTGAGGTGAACTTAAGTTCACCTGTCCTTTTGCCTCTCAGTTTTGTTTTGACGAGGTTTTTCTAAAGTGTGAAGGTCATTAAAATTAATTTTTTACCCATTTTTATCCAGAAATTCAAAAACCATCAAAACAACAAACAAACTGACCACGAAAAGATGGATAGACTATTTAATACTTTGTCATCCACGCATCAGCTGATCTATTTGTGACAGCTGAAATTTTCCGTCATAAGCCCGCGAAAACTGCTTGCTTCTTGTTACTTGATCTCAGCCGCATACGTCGAAAACTGACGATGTACACGTAATTTAAAAAAAAACTGATTGAAAGGGTTGACAAAATTAGATTGCATTTCAATGTTATTCTATCAAAGTCATGTCAATACCGTATCAGATTTTTTTGAAATTAGCTGTACGTGTTAATAGATTGAGCAATCCTGTTGGTTGGAGTGTTTTTCGTGCACTCCAGGCTAATGTCACAATCAGCTCTCTAATGGCGGCTATGAAATATTAGTAAAGAATTTTTCCATACGGCGTTAAAGTAGCGTGTCGAGGATAAAATGGCGGGGGGGGGGGGGCGAAAACCTTAAGGGGAGCAAATATTGGTATGGGAGTCAAATAAATTACAAACCTTTTTTTAAAATAATAACACTATTAATTCTATTTTTTTCTCAAAGGACGCCAGAGGCGCCAAGCGCAGAGGGCGGGGGAGGGGGGGCGTTCGCCCCTCCTTGGCCCCTATACGACACGTCACTGCGGCGTTATGCTATGTTAAGTCAAAATCGTGATAAACTGTGATTAGATGCAGATTAAACAAAGTGGCCCAAATATGGATCAATTCTTTCTAAATACGAAAAAAAAAAGAATTTTCCTGAAATGTAAACAGCAAACTCTCAATTATTTGCGTTGTCTTATTGAACATGAGATGGAGCCACTTGTCGTATAAAAGAGACAAGATTATATGCAGTCTGCACCTGTACGACAGAATAAGAGGACTTTGGTCTGTTAAACTGTGGATTGAGAGCTTAATTTTAACAATTCAGGAATGTACTTATTTTACTCATATTCCCAAAGGAGTGCTCCATATAATGGCCTCTTTGTTTAATCTGTATCGTTACACACTTTGGAATAATTTTGTTTTTATTTTAGCATTGTGCCTTATGGGCAAACGCTTTACCGGTACTTTAGCGGCCATATTGAAATTAATCAGCTGTTTTCGTACAGTGCCATAGACGCAGAGGGACAAGAGGAAGAGAAATATGTGTATGAAATATACGGCGTGCTCGTAAATGCGCTAATGCATTTACATCAATGCATTAATGTGTCAATAACTTCAAAATCAGCTGTTTTTGGTTTATATCTGTTCAGCTGGGTTATTTTTAAACTTTTTTGTTTGTTTTTTTTTTAAGATTCAAGGTATATCAAGTAAAGTTGCGATGGATATTTTGGAAGATCGCGACTTAAAATTCAGATGATGAAGATCTGTAATTAATTTTGGTGTCACAGCCCGCGGCATTGGATTGAATCACGTTGAAAACGTTGTCATGCAGGGACTCTTGGAAAATAAATAAAATTCGAAAAATGCGAAGTTAGGAAATTTGATTTCATCGCGTTCTTTTTTATATTTCGTTAGTCATCGGACTTGCCAAATGAAAATGTCAGATAAACGTCATGCATCATTATGTCAAAAAAACGATCTAATCGCTTAACAAAATTTGATAACTCTTTGTTTGAAACTCGTAGACAATGATTGTGTAGAAATAAAATTTCGGACTTCCATTGTCTTTATTTATTTTAAAACACGACGTTTCGGTTAGTAAGTATCTCTAACACCGACATGGAGGAGCGATTTGACGAAATTAGACGACATACATGGGAGGAAGACTACGAACCAATACTGAGTAAAATTGACAGTACGTGCAACAGAGAACGACAGAAGATACGATCAACTCACCGAGAAAAACTCAAGAAACTACAGACACGTACTCAAGATAGAAGAGACTCAACAACACCAAGCACTATAGTGAACATCTCCAAAAGGACTCTGAGCATCAACGAAGAATTGGTACTCAGTAAGGGACTTAAGTTCGCCATTGCACCGGCACAGACACCGACACTGGAAATTATTGCAGCAATAGAGACCGTTAGTCTACCTCAACCCGAAGCTGATGAGTTTCGCCATAAAGTAAGAACAACGTTGGACAGAAAGAAGCAACAAAAGACAAACATCACCAGTCAAGAACAACGGGCAATCAAGAACCTGCAGGCTGACAAATCAATCAAGATTCTACCGGCCGACAAAGGAAACGCAACGGTGATCATGGATGTCGAGACTTACGACAAAAAGATCCAAGAAGTTCTGGAGAAAGGAGACTACAAGCAACTACCCAAAGACCCAACCACCACCATAGAAGGACGCATCTACAGGACTTTGAAGAAGTATGCTGAAAATATCCCGGACGCTGCTAGATCCCGCCTGACTCCACACCACAGTAAGGCACCACATTTTTATGGATTACCAAAGATCCATAAGAAGGATATACCACTGCGACCAATTACCAGCTCCAGGGACTCACCGACCAGCACTTTGTCGAGGTTTTTGTTGGACATAATTCAACCACTACAGGGTAAGTCCGAATCTTTTGTCAAAAACTCGGAACATTTTGTGGAGGTTTTAAAAGGTATCGAATTAGATCCCGGCGATAGATTTGTAAGTTTTGATGTAGAAAGTCTCTACACCAACGTGCCAATAAATGAGTCACTCAGTATCATTAAAAACAAATTACAAACTGATGATACACTTCACGAGAGAACAACGCTGATGGATCTTTTGGAGCTCTGTCTCCGTAACTCTTACTTTCAAGTGAAAGATAAGTTTTACGCGCAAAATGACGGACTCCCAATGGGTTCATCTCTTTCGCCAGTGGTAGCAAACATCTACATGGAGTGGTTCGAGGGCCATGCGATCAACACAGCAAGAGTCAAACCAAAACTTTGGCTACGATACATGGATGACACATTTATTATATGGCCGGAAAATGATGACGAACTACAAAATTTTCTACACCATTTAAACGGTATTCGACCAACAATCAAGTGCACCATGGAAATTGAAAAAGATTCGGCCTTACCTTTTTTGGATGTTCTTGTCAAACGATTAGACAGAAACATTCAAACCACTGTATATAGGAAACCTACACACACGGGACAGTACCTAAATTTTAAGTCTAATCATTCTGTTGCAACAAAACAAGGAGTTATAAGAAGTTTGTATTTAAGAGCCGTAAATATTTGTAGTAATAATGAAGAATTAAACACAGAAATTAACAACATTAAAAAGGACTTACAACAGAATGGTTATTCCGAGAAATTAATAAACTCAACGATATTTAAAATTAAAAACAAACTAAATGTACCAAATTCTCAAAATAATAATCCGTTAGGTGTTATTAACATTCCATATGTTCAAGGGATTTCAGAAAACATAAGACGAATAGCTAAACACTATAATATAAAAACAGTATTTTCTTCGGGAAATACGATAAGAAGTTTTGTAACTAAAACAAAACAAGACAATCCCTCAAATAATAAGGAATGTATTTACCAAATCCCGTGTGAGTGTGGTAAATCATATGTAGGTGAAACGAAACGCCCTCTTCAGGTTAGAGTAAATGAACATCTAAAAAGTACCCAATTAGGGGATATTGAAAAATCCGGTTTAGCAGATCATGCTTGGTCAAATGATCACAGGATTCAGTGGTCAGAAGCTAAAGTTTTACATAAGAAGTCGCATTGGCGAAAACGAAAGTTTATTGAAGCTGCGTATATAATGCAGAATAAAGAAGTTTTCAGTCAACCAAGCACGGACATACCAAACATATGGAAACCACTCCTTAAGGAAAACAGGCGTCTTAGGATTAAAAAAGGGGGCGGGCCGTCACACCTGACTGCACACCAAGTAGTATAAGTAGTAGCCTAGAGACTAGATTGTTTAGTTCACACTTGATAACGGTTAGAGATACTTACTAACCGAAACGTCGTGTTTTAAAATAAATAAAGACAATGGAAGTCCGAAATTTTATTTCTAAAATTTGATAACTTTACAAACTCGCCCATAATTAGTTAGTGCAAATTCATACTAGCAGAAGAATACTAGTTTCTAGTGGCATCTAATGTGGTGGTTCCTGCATTTAAACAAAGCAACGTATCTTTCTCATTTTTCGTATTATTTATGCTTAGTGTATATTGTCCGGCTAGAATAAAATGAGGCACCAAAGAGATGGCTCAACTCAATGTATCCACCTCTGTTTACAGCACTTTTGTCTTACTGGGTGGTCTTCATTTTTAGCAAATTTACCATGAACAAAATTTTAATATTACAAGAAAAAACGGTAAACGTCTGGTACGTTTAACCAAATCGACTCCAGATCGTTCAAAATTCTCACCCTTTTATTGGATTTCTATTGTTACTGGTGGGCTGAAATCGACTTCGGCACGTTCTATTGTTATCATATACATTTTAGACATACATTAATTTTTTAATAAAACTGTGTGGAGTTCCAATTTTGAAGATATAGCGAGTGGTTTTGGATTTTTGCAATTTTTAGAGTGTTAATTGGTATTTTTTTTAGGTTTCTAGAATTAAGGATTATTTTAATAAGTTATTTTGTTTCTTTATATTTATGTTTAACAAATACATGTTTTTTCAAATCAATTAAAAGCGTGAGGCCTTCAGTGAATTTGCTCATTTGCGTTCGAGAAATTGATATTTTCACAAGAAAATCCACAAATTTCATTTCCAAACGATATTTTATTTGTACAATTGTTGTAATGGCGTTTTAAAAAAAATACAACATTCACAATTCAAACAAAGTCTCCTATATCCGATTTGCGTTATACTAAAATATCAGTTTAGATCGACTAAGTCCAAAGTTCGAAGAAAAAATGTTTCTAACACGTGCCCAAAGCTGTTTCTTAACTGCTTGTGCGTTAAGAAAAGTATCACTCCTTGCATTTGTTTGTTTTGTTTACCATAAAGGTGTAAAAAAAGTCAACATAACATAACCTACAAAGTGTTTTTTAAATTAATTTTTCAACAACCGTTTTTTAAAAACACATCATATTATTTTCATACTATATAGTTAAATACACTAATAAGAAAAAAGACAACATAAAAGAAAGAAATATTTTTCATTCAGGTGTGCAACAAAATAATTTAAAAAAATTATAACACGCCACTGGACAGAGAAAGATAGCGCTAACTGAAGCCATCTCTATTGCGCTTCATTTTATTCTGGCCGGACAGCAGTCATATATTTTTAATGATTTTTCGTCTGGACTAATATATCGAAGGGTCCGTAATGCCTGTAAAGGCAAAACTTCTGACTAAGACTATAGCCAGAGCAAGGATCAGTAAGGTTTGCCCCTGGGACTTCGATAATTGTTGACTTATAGTCTGTCGGTCAGCTTTCCGATTTGCCCTTGTGTCTTGTTCTTAAAGCTAACTTTGATCCAATATACATTTGCGAATCTACAGGATGATATTACAGATAAACGACGCGCAGTAAAGATTAGAAATAGCAAATAGCATAGCAGAGTGATGAGAAAAAACTTTAAAAAATATTTTTATTGTTGTATTTTTATAAAGAATCCCGCACAGAAAAAAAATAGGGGGGCTCGTTGCATAACACTCAAGCCTAAGATTTTTTTAGATATTTTCCACATATTTCAGGAATAAAAAAAAATAGCAGAAAATACGTATATAAGACCTCGCCCACACAAGACATATTTCTGGAGGCGCCACAGCCAGGGACAGATCAAGATAGATCAATCCCCCTCCAAACAAACGACAAAGTGTGTTTAAAAAGATTTCTTAGCATCAAAAATAAGAAAAAAAAGTTGCACAATACAAAAATTTTCCAGAATTTTATTTTAAACGTTTAATCCCACCAAAACTTTTTCAAGTCAAGTGTTTGAGTTTTGTTTTGTTGATTTACCTGAAGAAAAAACATTCTTAAAAATTAAGAAATACTCAAACTATAAACATATTGAATAATTAATAATTTTCATGATCGGGAACATAAAATATTTCAAATCAAGTTAGTGATGGCTGGGGTCATTCCATTTTCAACTTTTTCAAGCAAAAACATTTATTCTCTTGAAGAAAAACCATTATTTTCTTAATTAGGGAGATACATTTTCTTAATACAATAAAAAAACAATAAGAATTTTTACAAGCAAGACAGTAACGCACCCAGGAATATGTCTTGGGGGGGGCCCGAGGCCTCATAATGTCGTATTTCATGCTATTTTTTGTATTTATTCATGAAATATGTGGAAAATATATACAAAAATCATAGGCTTGGGGGGGGGCCCGGGCCCTAGGTGCGCCCTTGAGCAAGACATTCACTTTCATCAAAACAAGACTTGAAACAATCGTTATCTCGGTTTGAAATCTTCTACTTTATTATACATTCGGTTATGAAGTTGGTTATCATCACATAATTATATTAACCTACACAGGGATATATCAAGTAAACTCCATATCATAAGTTTTGAGATAACTTTTTGACAGTTATCAGCTGTTTACCATAAAATCGCATAGGCCGACGAAAAAAAAATTGTAAAAAGTTGTCTCAATAATGATTTGAACTTTAGGCTTTACGCAATATTCCACAATAGTAGATAGATATATTTCGTCCTATAGAGGATTCTCCCATTAACGCTTATTTTCCGATCCTTAAATCTGATGTTTGATATACTGACGTAACTCGAGGGGTTAATAAGGAAAGATAAGCGTGAGCTTTCAAGGATTGTGTTACTTGTCAATTAATAAAGATAATTTGAGGGATCAGATCTTTAGGGACCAAAATAAATACAGGGTGGCCGCCAGTGGCGACTTGTTTACTGAAGAGTGGAAAACCGAAACAATATATTAGTATTTGGATGCTGTACAGGGTGTCTCATTATATTTTTTCCACCCTTTTAGACCATTAATAATTGATATAGGAATATACAAGAAATTGTGTTCGAATTCGCGAAATTTTTACTTTTAAATTGCATCTTGACTTTATTCTTGATGCTTACCATATTTGACAGGCGCTCAAATGTATAGTTTTTGTAAATTGGATGCTCCTTATATTATTTAGTTAATAGATTAGGCTTGGAACATCTTCTCCAAAAATACATGATATGCCGTAGTTTAGAGCCATAGTTTCTGAGATATTAGCAATTATAACAGCACCGCTCTTGTGTTAATTTCAGTATTCTTATTCCAAATTATGTTAGTCCCCATGTATCATCAGTGACAATGACACAACTTTGTTGTCGTTACCGGTTGTCATTTTGAGCGTCATTTAAAAAAAAATAGTTGTCATGGTCACTGTTTATACATGGGGACTAACATAGTTCGAAATAAGACACTGAAATTAACACAACAGTGGTAATGTTATTATTTTATCGTTTAAAAATTTATCGCTAATATTTTAGAAACTATTTATCAAAACTGCGACATATGGGATATTTTTGGAAAGTATATTCCAAGCCTAATCTATTAATTAAATAAAATCAGAAGCATCCAATTTAGAAAAACTATAAATTTGAGCGCCTGTCAAATACGGTAAGCATCAGGAATAAAGTCAAGCTGCAATTTAAAAGCAAAAATTTCGCGAATTCGAACATAATTTATTTTATATTCCTACATCAAATAATAATGGTCTAAAAGGGTGGGAAAAAATATAATGAGACTGTAGATAAATATTATAGTATGCAGATAATTGTAGCTCAAACATATACTATACTTACTATAGTAGTGTGAGCTATGGTGATCCTAATTTTTTCGAGAAAAAAAAAGTTGCTCCGGTTCGGTTCGTTTCAGATGATTTTGAAACTTTTTTGTTGCGCCGTCTGTCTGTCTGTCTGTCTGTCTGTCTGTCTGTCTGTCTGTCTGTCTGTCTGTCTGTCTGTCTGTCTGTCTGTCTGTCTGTCTGTCTGTCTGTCTGTCTGTCTGTCTGTCTGTCTGTCTGTCTGTCTGTCTGTCTGTCTGTCTGTCTGTCTGTCTGTCTGTCTGTCTGTCTGTCTGTCTGTCTGTCTGTCTGTCTGTCTGTCTGTCTGTCTGTCTGTCTGTCTGTCTGTCTGTCTGTCTGTCTGTCTGTCTGTCTGTCTGTCTGTCTGTCTGTCTGTCTGTCTGTCTGTCTGTCTGTCTGTCTGTCTGTCTGTCTGTCTGTCTGTCTGTCTGTCTGTCTGTCTGTCTGTCTGTCTGTCTGTCTGTCTGTCTGTCTGTCTGTCTGTCTGTCTGTCTGTCTGTCTGTCTGTCTGTCTGTCTGTCTGTCTGTCTGTCTGCCTGTCTGCCTGTCTGCCTGTCTGCCTGTCTGCCTGTCTGCCTGTCTGCCTGTCTGCCTGTCTGCCTGTCTGCCTGTCTGCCTGTCTGCCTGTCTGCCTGTCTGCCTGTCTGCCTGTCTGCCTGTCTGCCTGTCTGCCTGTCTGCCTGTCTGCCTGTCTGCCTGTCTGCCTGTCTGCCTGTCTGCCTGTCTGCCTGTCTGCCTGTCTGCCTGTCTGCCTGTCTGCCTGTCTGCCTGTCTGCCTGTCTGTCTGCCTGTCTGCCTGTCTGTCTGTCTGTCTGTCTGTCTGTCTGTCTGTCTGTCTGTCTGTCTGTCTGTCTGTCTGTCTGTCTGTCTGTCTGTCTGTCTGTCTGTCTGTCTGTCTGTCTGTCTGTCTGTCTGTCTGTCTGTCTGTCTGTCTGTCTGTCTGTCTGTCTGTCTGTCTGTCTGTCTGTCTGTCTGTCTGTCTGTCTGTCTGTCTGTCTGTCTGTCTGTCTGTCTGTCTGTCTGTCTGTCTGTCTGTCTGTCTGTCTGTCTGTCTGTCTGTCTGTCTGTCTGTCTGTCTGTCTGTCTGTCTGTCTGTCTGTCTGTCTGTCTGTCTGTCTGTCTGTCTGTCTGTCTGTCTGTCTGTCTGTCTGTCTGTCTGTCTGTCTGTCTGTCTGTCTGTCTGTCTGTCTGTCTGTCTGTCTGTCTGTCTGTCTGTCTGTCTGTCTGTCTGTCTGTCTGTCTGTCTGTCTGTCTGTCTGTCTGTCTGTCTGTCTGTCTGTCTGTCTGTCTGTCTGTCTGTCTGTCTGTCTGTCTGTCTGTCTGTCTGTCTGTCTGTCTGTCTGTCTGTCTGTCTGTCTGTCTGTCTGTCTGTCTGTCTGTCTGTCTGTCTGTCTGTCTGTCTGTCTGTCTGTCTGTCTGTCTGTCTGTCTGTCTGTCTGTCTGTCTGTCTGTCTGTCTGTCTGTCTGTCTGTCTGTCTGTCTGTCTGTCTGTCTGTCTGTCTGTCTGTCTGTCTGTCTGTCTGTCTGTCTGTCTGTCTGTCTGTCTGTCTGTCTGTCTGTCTGTCTGTCTGTCTGTCTGTCTGTCTGTCTGTCTGTCTGTCTGTCTGTCTGTCTGTCTGTCTGTCTGTCTGTCTGTCTGTCTGTCTGTCTGTCTGTCTGTCTGTCTGTCTGTCTGTCTGTCTGTCTGTCTGTCTGTCTGTCTGTCTGTCTGTCTGTCTGTCTGTCTGTCTGTCTGTCTGTCTGTCTGTCTGTCTGTCTGTCTGTCTGTCTGTCTGTCTGTCTGTCTGTCTGTCTGTCTGTCTGTCTGTCTGTCTGTCTGTCTGTCTGTCTGTCTGTCTGTCTGTCTGTCTGTCTGTCTGTCTGTCTGTCTGTCTGTCTGTCTGTCTGTCTGTCTGTCTGTCTGTCTGTCTGTCTGTCTGTCTGTCTGTCTGTCTGTCTGTCTGTCTGTCTGTCTGTCTGTCTGTCTGTCTGTCTGTCTGTCTGTCTGTCTGTCTGTCTGTCTGTCTGTCTGTCTGTCTGTCTGTCTGTCTGTCTGTCTGTCTGTCTGTCTGTCTGTCTGTCTGTCTGTCTGTCTGTCTGTCTGTCTGTCTGTCTGTCTGTCTGTCTGTCTGTCTGTCTGTCTGTCTGTCTGTCTGTCTGTCTGTCTGTCTGTCTGTCTGTCTGTCTGTCTGTCTGTCTGTCTGTCTGTCTGTCTGTCTGTCTGTCTGTCTGTCTGTCTGTCTGTCTGTCTGTCTGTCTGTCTGTCTGTCTGTCTGTCTGTCTGTCTGTCTGTCTGTCTGTCTGTCTGTCTGTCTGTCTGTCTGTCTGTCTGTCTGTCTGTCTGTCTGTCTGTCTGTCTGTCTGTCTGTCTGTCTGTCTGTCTGTCTGTCTGTCTGTCTGTCTGTCTGTCTGTCTGTCTGTCTGTCTGTCTGTCTGTCTGTCTGTCTGTCTGTCTGTCTGTCTGTCTGTCTGTCTGTCTGTCTGTCTGTCTGTCTGTCTGTCTGTCTGTCTGTCTGTCTGTCTGTCTGTCTGTCTGTCTGTCTGTCTGTCTGTCTGTCTGTCTGTCTGTCTGTCTGTCTGTCTGTCTGTCTGTCTGTCTGTCTGTCTGTCTGTCTGTCTGTCTGTCTGTCTGTCTGTCTGTCTGTCTGTCTGTCTGTCTGTCTGTCTGTCTGTCTGTCTGTCTGTCTGTCTGTCTGTCTGTCTGTCTGTCTGTCTGTCTGTCTGTCTGTCTGTCTGTCTGTCTGTCTGTCTGTCTGTCTGTCTGTCTGTCTGTCTGTCTGTCTGTCTGTCTGTCTGTCTGTCTGTCTGTCTGTCTGTCTGTCTGTCTGTCTGTCTGTCTGTCTGTCTGTCTGTCTGTCTGTCTGTCTGTCTGTCTGTCTGTGTGTGTGTGTGTCTGTCTGTCTGTCTGTCTGTCTGTCTGTCTGTCTGTCTGTCTGTCTGTCTGTCTGTCTGTCTGTCTGTCTGTCTGTCTGTCTGTCTGTCTGTCTGTCTGTCTGTCTGTCTGTCTGTCTGTCTGTCTGTCTGTCTGTCTGTCTGTCTGTCTGTCTGTCTGTCTGTCTGTCTGTCTGTCTGTCTGTCTGTCTGTCTGTCTGTCTGTCTGTCTGTCTGTCTGTCTGTCTGTCTGTCTGTCTGTCTGTCTGTCTGTCTGTCTGTCTGTCTGTCTGTCTGTCTGTCTGTCTGTCTGTCTGTCTGTCTGTCTGTCTGTCTGTCTGTCTGTCTGTCTGTCTGTCTGTCTGTCTGTCTGTCTGTCTGTCTGTCTGTCTGTCTGTCTGTCTGTCTGTCTGTCTGTCTGTCTGTCTGTCTGTCTGTCTGTCTGTCTGTCTGTCTGTCTGTCTGTCTGTCTGTCTGTCTGTCTGTCTGTCTGTCTGTCTGTCTGTCTGTCTGTCTGTCTGTCTGTCTGTCTGTCTGTCTGTCTGTCTGTCTGTCTGTCTGTCTGTCTGTCTGTCTGTCTGTCTGTCTGTCTGTCTGTCTGTCTGTCTGTCTGTCTGTCTGTCTGTCTGTCTGTCTGTCTGTCTGTCTGTCTGTCTGTCTGTCTGTCTGTCTGTCTGTCTGTCTGTCTGTCTGTCTGTCTGTCTGTCTGTCTGTCTGTCTGTCTGTCTGTCTGTCTGTCTGTCTGTCTGTCTGTCTGTCTGTCTGTCTGTCTGTCTGTCTGTCTGTCTGTCTGTCTGTCTGTCTGTCTGTCTGTCTGTCTGTCTGTCTGTCTGTCTGTCTGTCTGTCTGTCTGTCTGTCTGTCTGTCTGTCTGTCTGTCTGTCTGTCTGTCTGTCTGTCTGTCTGTCTGTCTGTCTGTCTGTCTGTCTGTCTGTCTGTCTGTCTGTCTGTCTGTCTGTCTGTCTGTCTGTCTGTCTGTCTGTCTGTCTGTCTGTCTGTCTGTCTGTCTGTCTGTCTGTCTGTCTGTCTGTCTGTCTGTCTGTCTGTCTGTCTGTCTGTCTGTCTGTCTGTCTGTCTGTCTGTCTGTCTGTCTGTCTGTCTGTCTGTCTGTCTGTCTGTCTGTCTGTCTGTCTGTCTGTCTGTCTGTCTGTCTGTCTGTCTGTCTGTCTGTCTGTCTGTCTGTCTGTCTGTCTGTCTGTCTGTCTGTCTGTCTGTCTGTCTGTCTGTCTGTCTGTCTGTCTGTCTGTCTGTCTGTCTGTCTGTCTGTCTGTCTGTCTGTCTGTCTGTCTGTCTGTCTGTCTGTCTGTCTGTCTGTCTGTCTGTCTGTCTGTCTGTCTGTCTGTCTGTCTGTCTGTCTGTCTGTCTGTCTGTCTGTCTGTCTGTCTGTCTGTCTGTCTGTCTGTCTGTCTGTCTGTCTGTCTGTCTGTCTGTCTGTCTGTCTGTCTGTCTGTCTGTCTGTCTGTCTGTCTGTCTGTCTGTCTGTCTGTCTGTCTGTCTGTCTGTCTGTCTGTCTGTCTGTCTGTCTGTCTGTCTGTCTGTCTGTCTGTCTGTCTGTCTGTCTGTCTGTCTGTCTGTCTGTCTGTCTGTCTGTCTGTCTGTCTGTCTGTCTGTCTGTCTGTCTGTCTGTCTGTCTGTCTGTCTGTCTGTCTGTCTGTCTGTCTGTCTGTCTGTCTGTCTGTCTGTCTGTCTGTCTGTCTGTCTGTCTGTCTGTCTGTCTGTCTGTCTGTCTGTCTGTCTGTCTGTCTGTCTGTCTGTCTGTCTGTCTGTCTGTCTGTCTGTCTGTCTGTCTGTCTGTCTGTCTGTCTGTCTGTCTGTCTGTCTGTCTGTCTGTCTGTCTGTCTGTCTGTCTGTCTGTCTGTCTGTCTGTCTGTCTGTCTGTCTGTCTGTCTGTCTGTCTGTCTGTCTGTCTGTCTGTCTGTCTGTCTGTCTGTCTGTCTGTCTGTCTGTCTGTCTGTCTGTCTGTCTGTCTGTCTGTCTGTCTGTCTGTCTGTCTGTCTGTCTGTCTGTCTGTCTGTCTGTCTGTCTGTCTGTCTGTCTGTCTGTCTGTCTGTCTGTCTGTCTGTCTGTCTGTCTGTCTGTCTGTCTGTCTGTCTGTCTGTCTGTCTGTCTGTCTGTCTGTCTGTCTGTCTGTCTGTCTGTCTGTCTGTCTGTCTGTCTGTCTGTCTGTCTGTCTGTCTGTCTGTCTGTCTGTCTGTCTGTCTGTCTGTCTGTCTGTCTGTCTGTCTGTCTGTCTGTCTGTCTGTCTGTCTGTCTGTCTGTCTGTCTGTCTGTCTGTCTGTCTGTCTGTCTGTCTGTCTGTCTGTCTGTCTGTCTGTCTGTCTGTCTGTCTGTCTGTCTGTCTGTCTGTCTGTCTGTCTGTCTGTCTGTCTGTCTGTCTGTCTGTCTGTCTGTCTGTCTGTCTGTCTGTCTGTCTGTCTGTCTGTCTGTCTGTCTGTCTGTCTGTCTGTCTGTCTGTCTGTCTGTCTGTCTGTCTGTCTGTCTGTCTGTCTGTCTGTCTGTCTGTCTGTCTGTCTGTCTGTCTGTCTGTCTGTCTGTCTGTCTGTCTGTCTGTCTGTCTGTCTGTCTGTCTGTCTGTCTGTCTGTCTGTCTGTCTGTCTGTCTGTCTGTCTGTCTGTCTGTCTGTCTGTCTGTCTGTCTGTCTGTCTGTCTGTCTGTCTGTCTGTCTGTCTGTCTGTCTGTCTGTCTGTCTGTCTGTCTGTCTGTCTGTCTGTCTGTCTGTCTGTCTGTCTGTCTGTCTGTCTGTCTGTCTGTCTGTCTGTCTGTCTGTCTGTCTGTCTGTCTGTCTGTCTGTCTGTCTGTCTGTCTGTCTGTCTGTCTGTCTGTCTGTCTGTCTGTCTGTCTGTCTGTCTGTCTGTCTGTCTGTCTGTCTGTCTGTCTGTCTGTCTGTCTGTCTGTCTGTCTGTCTGTCTGTCTGTCTGTCTGTCTGTCTGTCTGTCTGTCTGTCTGTCTGTCTGTCTGTCTGTCTGTCTGTCTGTCTGTCTGTCTGTCTGTCTGTCTGTCTGTCTGTCTGTCTGTCTGTCTGTCTGTCTGTCTGTCTGTCTGTCTGTCTGTCTGTCTGTCTGTCTGTCTGTCTGTCTGTCTGTCTGTCTGTCTGTCTGTCTGTCTGTCTGTCTGTCTGTCTGTCTGTCTGTCTGTCTGTCTGTCTGTCTGTCTGTCTGTCTGTCTGTCTGTCTGTCTGTCTGTCTGTCTGTCTGTCTGTCTGTCTGTCTGTCTGTCTGTCTGTCTGTCTGTCTGTCTGTCTGTCTGTCTGTCTGTCTGTCTGTCTGTCTGTCTGTCTGTCTGTCTGTCTGTCTGTCTGTCTGTCTGTCTGTCTGTCTGTCTGTCTGTCTGTCTGTCTGTCTGTCTGTCTGTCTGTCTGTCTGTCTGTCTGTCTGTCTGTCTGTCTGTCTGTCTGTCTGTCTGTCTGTCTGTCTGTCTGTCTGTCTGTCTGTCTGTCTGTCTGTCTGTCTGTCTGTCTGTCTGTCTGTCTGTCTGTCTGTCTGTCTGTCTGTCTGTCTGTCTGTCTGTCTGTCTGTCTGTCTGTCTGTCTGTCTGTCTGTCTGTCTGTCTGTCTGTCTGTCTGTCTGTCTGTCTGTCTGTCTGTCTGTCTGTCTGTCTGTCTGTCTGTCTGTCTGTCTGTCTGTCTGTCTGTCTGTCTGTCTGTCTGTCTGTCTGTCTGTCTGTCTGTCTGTCTGTCTGTCTGTCTGTCTGTCTGTCTGTCTGTCTGTCTGTCTGTCTGTCTGTCTGTCTGTCTGTCTGTCTGTCTGTCTGTCTGTCTGTCTGTCTGTCTGTCTGTCTGTCTGTCTGTCTGTCTGTCTGTCTGTCTGTCTGTCTGTCTGTCTGTCTGTCTGTCTGTCTGTCTGTCTGTCTGTCTGTCTGTCTGTCTGTCTGTCTGTCTGTCTGTCTGTCTGTCTGTCTGTCTGTCTGTCTGTCTGTCTGTCTGTCTGTCTGTCTGTCTGTCTGTCTGTCTGTCTGTCTGTCTGTCTGTCTGTCTGTCTGTCTGTCTGTCTGTCTGTCTGTCTGTCTGTCTGTCTGTCTGTCTGTCTGTCTGTCTGTCTGTCTGTCTGTCTGTCTGTCTGTCTGTCTGTCTGTCTGTCTGTCTGTCTGTCTGTCTGTCTGTCTGTCTGTCTGTCTGTCTGTCTGTCTGTCTGTCTGTCTGTCTGTCTGTCTGTCTGTCTGTCTGTCTGTCTGTCTGTCTGTCTGTCTGTCTGTCTGTCTGTCTGTCTGTCTGTCTGTCTGTCTGTCTGTCTGTCTGTCTGTCTGTCTGTCTGTCTGTCTGTCTGTCTGTCTGTCTGTCTGTCTGTCTGTCTGTCTGTCTGTAACGACCAACGCGCATAACTCAAACACCGCTTGGCCGATTTTAATGAAATTTGGTACCTAGGCTGGGTCTTGGGTCGAGATGATCCCATTTAAAAATGACCAAATCCACCGAACACAAACCAAATAAAAGGGTGGGGGTAGATTTCAAAAATTAGAGTTTATGTGAAAATATGGTGTGTGTGATATCAAACGAAAGGTAATTGAGTCTGCAGTTAAACAAAATACATTTTAATTCATTTAAAAAAAAAGGGTGGGGGTATATTTTAAAAATTATAGTTTAAGTGAAAATATAGCGTGTGTGATATCAAACGAAAGGTAAGTGAGTCCGGAGTTTAACAAAATACATTTTAGTTTTTGTTTTTTTTAAGGATGGGGGAAGATTTCAAAAATTTGAGTTTAAGTCAAAACATGGCTTGTGTGGTATTAAACAAAAGGTAATTTAGTCTGGAGTTGAATAAAATATATGTTATATGAAAATATCCTGCCTACACTTAGAAGAAACCAGAACCTTCTATGAAACCCGAGAACCTTCCAGATAAGAAGCTTATTCTGCTGACTTGCGTTTCCCATGAAATAAACAACACGTGCATTCAAGCCGAATCAGCACTTTATTTCTCAGAACCTTTCAAGATAAGAAGACCATTCTGCTGACTTGCGTCTCTCACGGAATAAACAAATCTAGAATATTAAGGAATTATTCCATTGCTTAATCAGCACATTTTCTTTATATAAACTCAAATCATTGTAAGTTAAGTCATTCTCTTTAGAATCGTTCTTAAGTACACGTTCAATTATAACGTTTAAGTCCTATATTGTATTTAATCAAAATAAAGTTTTTTTAAAAAGTTAAAAGTAAACTTTAAAGTATAACATTTGGCGCAGTCGTACGGATAGTTTAACACACGCGAAAACACGAGTATTCTAATTCGCAAGTGGTGAAGCTCCAGCTCTTTAAGCTATCAAGAATCTACAGCAACCAAGAAGTTACACAGCAACAAAGAAGTTACATAGCAACCAAGTAGTTACATAAGCAACCAAGAAGCTAGACAGCAACGAACCAAGCGTCCTCGCAACCAACGGATACGGAAGGAACACCTAGTGAAACCCCTGGTAGCCGAACACGTGGAGACAAATGGTCCAGCTAAAGCTTTTGTGAGTAAGACAATTGAATCATCACGTTTTATTTTTTTTTTCAAATAAGTTGATATTTTGAAAAATCTGTTCGATTTTCTAACACTGACTTTTACAATTTTGAATTTTTAAGGAAAATTTTTGAATTTAAAAGAAGTCAAAAATAAAAATAAAATTTAGTTTTAAGAAACAAAATCCAAAAAAAAAAAAAAAAATTATTTAAGTTTTAAAATACGAGAAATCAAAAACCATTCAAAATGACTGAACCTCGTAATAACCAACCAGCAAACGTACCAGCAAACCAACCTATAGTTGAGGTTGAACCTTATCGTTTATCGGAAATTTTCTCAATAATCCCCGAATACGATGGAGATCAAATATTTTTAGGAACTTTTATCAATGCTTGCGATTGTGCTTATAACATGGCCGTCGGAGATCAACGCTATTTATTGGTCATATACATTAAAAATAAATTAAAAGGAAAAGCCGCACAATTGGTAAACTCTCGAAATCCTCTTTCTTGGATTCAAATTAAACAATTATTAACAACATATTATGGAGATACGCGAGACCTTTCTTCATTAATTCAAGATCTACAAAGACTTAAACAACAAACAAACGAATCACCTTTAATGTTTTTCAATAGATTACAAGTCATGAATTCAAAAATGCACGCTTGTATTCAAAAATCAAATTTAAATATGCTTCAAAAAGATGCACAAATCCAAATTATAGATTCTATGGCATTAAATACGCTTTTAACAGGATTAGAATCGCGCATAGGTCATATTGTCCGTGCTAGCAATCCAAAAGATTTACTTGAAGCACAAGTAAGAATAAGACGCGAACTACAACTTTCATATTTTGAAACACAAAAAACTCCAAACCGACCCAATGTTTCAAATAATCCCATACAAAATAGACAAAATAATTTTCAATCGCGAAGAACAGCTTCTCAACCACAAAAATGTTTTAAATGTAATCGTTTAGGTCATCACGGAAGTGAATGCCGTACTTTTGTACAGAGACCCCCGGTCTACACAAATCAAAATCAACAATCTAACCAAAATTTTCAAAGACCCAATTTTGCCCAAAATCAACCAAGCACCTCTAGAAATTTTGTACCACAAAACCAACAAAATAATTTTAGACCATCAGTAATTCAAAGAAATCCAAATTACAATTCCCCACAACATAGAGCACATGTAGTAAACTATTCTGATGAATATTTTAATAATTTTGACAACTACAATCCCTATGATCCCAATTTTGAAAATTTTAACAACTATGATCCTTATGATCCAAATTTTGAAAATTTTCAGTATGAAAATCAGTTTCATTACGAAAATGAAATCTCACAAGAATTTTCGAATAATTTTGAAGAACAATATGTAAATGACATAAGTCAATACAATTTTAATCAACCCGGAGTATATCAAAATTTTGAAAATCAAAATCAAATTTTGCCACCAGAAACCCAAAATTTTCAAATTACTTCCAATCAAAACCATCCACCCCAATCGATTCAAGAAACAGATACCCAATTAGAACAAACTACTACGAAAATCCAACACATGTCAATCGATCAAACCTCAGAACAAACATTCGTGTAAATACCAATCTACATAACTTAAACTCAAAAAATCTTTTTTATATTAATGACGCAACAAATAAATGTAAACTTTTAATTGACACCGGCGCAGGAATTTCTGTATTTAAGGAAAAAACAGTCGAAAATTATAATAATCGATTTGCAGAAAATGTAATAGTACAAGGAATAACCGATGAAAAAATTCCAATCACTCAATCAGTTTTAATCCCTTTCGCTAAAGACAATCCACTAAAAGTCTATATTTGTAATTTAGACATAGAATTTGACGGAATATTAGGACTCGATTTTCTTGAACATTACCAGTGCGTAATTGATTTAAATTCGAAACAGCTATGCACCAATTTTAAAACAATACCTTTAATTCAAGTAACAGAAAAAACTTTCGAACAAAATCCCGAAATTATTCAAAATCAAATAATAAATCAAAACATACCACCAATACCTAAACCAAGATTAATTCAAAATCAAAAAACCCCACCAATACCAAAACCGCGAATAAATATAAATCAAATTAATTTTCAAAATCAAATATCTCTAGAACCGCGAACCGAACAAGTTTTTAAATTAAAATGTAATTTAAAAAACACAGATGCAATTTTAATTGGTCAAGAAATAGAAAAAGTAAGATTACCAAACGCCCTAGTCCACATTAACGAAAATGGTGAATTTTATACGTCAGTAATAAATCCCAATGCTATTCCTAAAACAATAAATTTCAACAACTTGTCTTTCGAACCCATACCAAGTGTTCACGATATTTTAAATTTTAATACCAATGAAGACGAACTCATTGATAGAATCGAGCTTATTAAAAATCAATTAAGACTAGAACATTTAAATTACGAAGAGAAAGAACTAATTTCAAATCTTTGTTTTGAATTTTCTGATATTTTCTATATCGAAGGAGATCAATTAACCTTCACTAATGAAATCAAACATACAATTGAAACCAACAATGCTCATCCAATTTTTACTAAATCATATCGGTACCCTCAAATACACAAAGAGGAAGTAAAAACACAAATTAATAAAATGCTCGATCAAAAAATAATCCGACCATCAATTTCCCGTGGTCATCACCTGTTTGGGTAGTCCCAAAAAAACTTGACGCCTCTAACAAACAAAAATGGAGAGTAGTAATCGATTATAGAAAACTGAATGAGGTAACAGTTGACGATAAATATCCACTTCCAAATATTTCAGATTTATTAGATCAGTTAGGTAAATGTCAATATTTTACAACACTTGATTTAGAATCCGGTTTTCACCAAATTGAAATTGATCAAAAAGATATTCAAAAAACAGCCTTTTCTGTCGAAAATGGACACTACGAATTTGTTCGTATGCCATTTGGTTTAAAAAATGCACCCTCCACATTTCAACGTGTGATGGATAACATTTTATTAGGTATTTTAAATGAACGTTGTTTAGTTTATATGGACGACATTATTGTTTATTCACCAACAATTCATGAACACATTTCACGTCTTTCCGAAGTTTTCCAAAGATTACGAAAATCAAATTTAAAAATTCAACCTGACAAATGCGAGTTTTTACGAAAAGAAGTAGCATACCTCGGACATTTAATTACCGAAAATGGAGTAAAACCAAACCCTGATAAAGTAAAATGTATTCAAAACTTTCCAGAATTAAAAAATTCTCGTGACGTAAAATCATTTCTCGGACTTGCCGGATATTATCGAAGATTCATACCGAACTTTGCGAAAATCTCAAAACCCTTAACAAAACTTCTTCAAAAAGATACAAAATTTATTTTTTCTAAAGAATGTAAAGAAGCTTTTGAAACACTTAAAAATGCATTAATTTCTGATCCAATATTAATTTATCCAAATTTTGAAGAACCCTTCATTTTAACTACAGACGCGAGCGCATTTGCGATAGGAGCCGTACTTTCACAAGGTCCAATTGGTAAAGACCTTCCGATAGCTTTTGCATCGAGAACCCTTTGTAGTGCAGAAACTAAATACTCCACTATTGAAAGAGAACTATTAGCAATAGTATGGTCCGTAAAACACTTTCGACCTTACCTTTTTGGTAGAAAATTCACTATAGTCACCGATCACAGACCTCTAACCTGGCTACTTTCAATTAAAGACCCCGGTAGCAGATTAGCACGTTGGCGATTAAAATTAGAAGAATATAGTTTTAAAATCATTCATAAACCCGGTAAAATCAATAAAAATGCAGACGCTTTATCGCGAATAAAAATCAATAATTTCAAAGACTGTATAGACTTTAAATCAAACATTAAAATTTTTGCAAACAACGAAAATAACGATCAAGAACCAATTTTTAACGAAGAAGATGATTAAAAAATAACAGATGAATTTAACAGATTTGTTGAACTTTACAAGACGCGATCCCTAATTGATTATTCTAAAATCGAAACCTCGAATGATCAATTATTAGATAAATCAAATAAATTAATAGTAACCTTTTTCCGACAAAATAAAATGGAAGATTTACATTTCAAAATCATTGACGATATTTTCGAAGAAGAATTCCACCTTGAAGAATTAAAAATTAATATTGTTTCTAGCAAAACAGTTAAAGATCGTAAATATTTTATTATAGCCCTACCATTCGATAATGATGATTGTTCACAACACTTATTTTATTGCCTTTTTAAAGACCAAAATGAATTTGAAATTAACAAAACATACTGCATCGAAAACAATCTAGATTTACCAACTTTAGAGATGCTATCTATAAAGACATAAAATTAAAAATTTGCCAAAATATAATAACAACCCCCGACGAAGATGAAATCCCAATAATTTTAGAAAATTATCACTTAGGAAAAAGCAACCTACACCGTGGAATAAATGAAACAGTTAGACGCATTAGAGAAAAATATAATTGGCGTGGTTTAACAAAAAATGTAGAAGATTTCATAAAAAAATGTGAAACTTGTCAAAAAGTTAAAATTGTTCGTAAAAATCTAAGCAGACCCTTCGTTGTAACAGAAACACCACGTACCCCTTTTGAACGAATCAATATCGATATTTTCGAATACCCCACTAGAAATTACGCGTTAACAGTACGGGATGAATTAACAAAATTTACACAAGCTTACGCAATGAGTGATAAAAAAGCAAGTACAGTAGTACTATTTTACTATTTTTCCAACATTTCGGTGTACCCTTACGAATACATTGCGATTATGGCAAAGAATTTGATAACACCCTTTTAAAAGATTTATGTACCCTATACGATGTTAAGTTAACATTTTCTAGCGTAGCACATCCACAGTCAACCGGTTCACTAGAACGATTTCACGCAACCCTTTGCGAAATGATTAGAATCAATAAACAAGAAAACCCTGAAGATCATTGTTTTAGCGTTCTTCCATACGCAGTAATTTGCTATAATAATACAAAAAACAAAACACACGGATTTACCCCTTACGAACTCGTTTTCGGACATACATCAAGTAGACCCCCCGAAAAACTTTATAATCAAGAACAATTGATATCTAAATATGTACGCGATTTAAATAATAGAATGGACTATTTTTACAAATTAGCTAGAAATAGAACTGATCAATCGAAGCAAAAATCGAAAGAACGATTTGACGAACACGTACGAAAGAATCTCCCTGAATTTAATGTAGGAGACAAAGTTTGGCTTAAAGAATCACAAATCAAATCAAAATCAGAAAATTTATTTAATGGTCCTTTTGAAATTTTAGAAATACACCATAATTCTGCAACACTTAAAAATCCACAAACAAATCAATTAACCAAAGTTAATTTTGATAGGTTAAAACCGTGCTTTGAATAAAATAAAAATCTTTTATTTTAGATTAATGGGAATAATCTCAATCGTTTCCAGTCAATATTCAATATTACCAATAAATAATACACTAGGACTATTTTATCATGAAGAATCCCTTATCAGAATTTCTAATAATGAATGGACACTTGTTGTTTACAAAGATCTTTTACCCTTTAAGAAAGCAATTGAGCATAACGACAAAATTTTAGATACCTTTATGGATCACTTTTCAATCAATAATAATCAAATTGCAAATTTCAAATCGCAAATTAAAACGCATGTTAGCCTTTTAAAACAAATTTCTAATTACGTTAATATTAAATACGAAGAACTTATCTCGGATACAAAAGAAAAATCATATAGGCAAAAACGTGGAATATTTAATGGCATCGGAACTATTTGGAAATCTATTACAGGAAATTTAGATGCATCAGACGGAGAATACTTTAATGATTGTATTAATAAAGTATCGACTGATGAGAAAAATATTGAAAAATTATTGCAAAAACAAATTTCAGTAACAACCTCTGTTATTAAAAGTTTTAATACGACTTTACAAAAATTACAAATTGATGAAGAAACGTTTAATCATGATATTAAATTAATTCAATATTTAGTTACTTCGATTTCTGATAACGCTGCCTATGCAGAAGCACAAATAAAAGCATTAGATTTATGCGAATCGCTTATGGAAAGTTACACCTTTATTAAAGATTCATTAAATGACGCGTTAAACGCAGTAACTTTTGCACGTTTAAAAATATTGCATGGTTCAATAATAAAACCATCGGATTTGGTAGATTCATTGAAAAAGATTTCTCATTCATTACAAAAAAATAATTTGCCTTTACCAATATCAATCTCAACGGTAGCCCAATACATTAATTTAATTGAACTTAGTGCTTTTCAAACTGAATCAAAAATAGTATTTGTTCTTAAAATACCTCTTATAGACCCTTCGACTTATACTTTATACAGACTTTACCCAATACCAATATTAGATAATCGAACAGGTCTTCACCATACTATATCAACAATTAATAAATTTATTGCGCGTGACAAAGTACTTCCGTATCCCATCGACAGTGATGCTATTTGTGAAGCTCAACTATTGAAGCAACAAACTCAGCTGCCGAAAACATGTCAAACAACCATCTTCTATGCACAAGGCTACAATATTCAACCACTAGAAGAAAATCAATGGCTAGTTACTACATCGGAACCAGTACCTACCAATATTAAATGCAAGAATCAAGAAATCATTACGAAATTAATTGAAACCAATAGTATAATTCGTTTCAAATCAACATGCAATGCTTTTATTGGAAGTACGAGGATTCATTCTGAAACCATACTTCAAGAAAGTACCTTCGAAGAAATAAATTCACCAATAATCAATGTTCCATATACTTGTTGTAAAGATATGCCTGAAATCCCCAAAATTCAAGGCCTAAAACCACTAAAGTTAAGCAAAATAAACGTCGAAGATCTGAATATTGCACAACATAATCTTAACCAATATTCAAAAGAATTAGATAAAATGATCAATCAACCATTACAATAACATTGATAGTACTACTAGTAATTCTTTACATTATTAACAAATGTCGAAGACGCCGAAGAACAAGAAATGGTAATAATACCAATAACGATAATGATAATGGTAATGAGTTTCCACCATTTCCAAAACCTAATCTACAAAGAATTAGGAATTTATCGAATATCTTACCAAGAAGAAGACCAAGCATACACATCGAAGAAGAAATCGAACCCAATGCAAAATTAATGATCAATCAATCATCTTAATAAAAGTTGCCGTATAACGCCAACTTTTTCAAAAAGAGGGGAGCTGTTATATGAAAATATCCTGCCTACACTTAGAAGAAACCAGAACCTTCTATGAAACCCGAGAACCTTCCAGATAAGAAGCTTATTCTGCTGACTTGCGTTTCCCATGAAATAAACAACACGTGCATTCAAGCCGAATCAGCACTTTATTTCTCAGAACCTTTCAAGATAAGAAGACCATTCTGCTGACTTGCGTCTCTCACGGAATAAACAACACGTGCAATCCTGCCGAATTGCACTTTAGTTTAAGTCTAGAATATTAAGGAATTATTCCATTGCTTAATCAGCACATTTTCTTTATATAAACTCAAATCATTGTAATGTTAAGTCATTCTCTTTAGAATCGTTCTTAAGTACACGTTCAATTATAACGTTTAAGTCCTATATTGTATTTAATCAAAATAAAGTTTTTTTAAAAAGTTAAAAGTAAACTTTAAAGTATAACATATATTTCAGGTTTTAGTTATATTAGCTCACACGTACACTATAACTATAGTACCTAGTGAGTGTGAGCTTAGGGGCCCATATATTGGCAGAGTATTTTATTATGAATCATAGGAATGTACACTTTAAAATATCGATCATATGGTAAATTTTGTTCTGCATCTAATTAAATTTTGACATTTTGTGGTATGAATTCTCTTCAATCTAATAAACAATCATTTACTTTCATAAAACCTGTAAAAGATAATTCAAAAACTTATTAATTTAAAATTACTATATTTTGAATAGGCCTAGGTAATCTAAGCATGTCAGATAGGTCACTATATTTTTTGTGGTTAGAGCATAAATATGGGACATATCCATGCATTCTCACCCGCGGTGCTTGAAGCCAAGACCAAAATTAAATTATTAATGTTCCTTTTTCGGGTAGACAGGATTTCGGTTACTGCGCATGCGTCGATTTTGGTGTTTTTGAAACATATTCCGTTACGTCACTACATTATTTAAAAATGTAGGGTTGTCTGTTTTTTAAAACTAGTTGATTGGGTGGAAGATTTTAATCTTTTCTAAAAATTAATTGTGCAGATTTATTGTGGACAGCATAAAGAGTGTCTAATGGCATTTATCAACCACTCTTAACATTATTAACAAATTATAAAGAAAAATACAAGTACTTCTCCCGGACATTTTTCCACAAACCGCACAAGTTTTACGTGAATTATTTCCCATTTTTAACAGAAAAAACATAATTTTACCCGATAAACGCAAAACATCGTAAAATGTAAACAAACAACAAATATGGCCTTCGACCGACAGAGCAGCTGTGTGTCTACATGACAAAACACACGCATGCGCACTTGAAAATTTGGGTCTGCAAATTTAAATTGTTTCCAAAGCACGCTATGAGTGCTTTACTTTTCTCTCTTACGTATTTGGTCACTGCTAACAACAACAAAAACAAGCCCCCTAAAAAAATATTTTTTTTTACGGTCTAAACAGAGTTTTGGTAACAAAAGCAATTATTGCGCATGCACCTAGGACTCCTTTTTACCTGTGAACAAAGTTATAGCCCCCATATTATTGCAGAACAAAAGTTGAAACTTTACCATGTAAATCCCTAGATACATGATAAGAAATTCACTATAGCCCAGTCGCCTATTTAACCCGTCGAACCGCCACTGAATTCTGAATTATTATTTGGAAAGCAAAATAAAGTACACACGGTGCCTTATTTTAGGTTCTAAGTTTAAACTAAATATCTTAAAAAATTTCAACACTTTTTAAAGACCTTTATGTTGTTCTTCAAATAAGCGAAATAATTATTCCTATTCGCTCGTACATACATGAATAAAAATATAGATCGTAAAGTTTACTTAGAGTGTGCTAATGGGCTAGCAAGGTATCAGGTCCGTTATGGATCCGTATCTTTAGTTATGTTACTGTTTTTTGGCATTGGTAATTAATACCCTAAATATAATATTTAAATCCGCTTCAGGGTTTAAAGAATAGCTGATGGATTTAGGCAGCTTAATATCATAATATTAAACATTTTGTTTCAGCTAATTTTGACGCATTAATTATGAAATTAAAAGGTTTCATATTCGGCTGGCGAAAATAAGCATTTAGAGCAAAAAGCGGCGCTTTATTTTTAAGACGAAGCTTACCAGTTTTATAGGCCTTTATCACAGTTTATAGTCTTTAGGTCTTATTAAGTGCTTTTATCTTCAAAATTTTAGTCCAAAGCTAGGATTCCCTCCACGGTCGGTTACGACTAAGTTGAGTTATTCTTCTATGACTGGTTGGCAAGAGACACCAGTGCAAAGTTCTCTCGATGGTCACTATCAGCAAGAAAAACAATCAAAAACGTGATAAGAAGTAATGCTTCATGTGCTGTCAGAAAAGCTACACCAAGAATTCCACAAATGAAACAGATTTCAAAGTCTAGCTTAGAAAAACTAATGTCATTAAATCCTAAGACCCACAGTAAGAGCAATAAAAAATTTAATTGATAGAGACTTTCCGTCTTTAGTAAGAAAACATTAAACAAATAGAGAATTTTAAATACAGATTCTACAATATTACCACTAAAAAGATTCATTTCTCGAAGAGCTCAACCTATGTGGATTTTATGTGATATTAGATGAAATTTTCATTCCTGTAATAGAGAACAAAAAAATTATGAATTTATACCAGCAGCGCGTCTACACATTGGGGGCGCGTAAAAGAGAAAAGTCAAATCTCTACAGTCAGTTGTAAAAATTTCTCTGAAACAATAAGCACCCGGACGCGTATTTACGTTTCCGTGCTCATTTCACGTCGGCGCGGTTTTGAAATAGACACGGAAATGTTACAATATATTTGGGTTCAAATACGTGTTGATTTTAAGTGTTTTGATCTCGAAATGAGCACGGATCTGTAAGAGAACATCGCTCATTAAACTATTACAAAAGCATATTCAACTGTCAGGTTAAAACGCTAACATAACGAAAGCTAATCAATCAAATCTAACCAAACCGAACCAAAGCAAACTGAACCAATAATTTTTTTCAAAAATAAACTTTCCTGACTTCCTACCCGGGATCCTAGATGATGTGAATCCGAACCGAAACGAACCAAATTGAACCAAACCGAACCGAACCGAACCAAAGCAAACTGAACCAACAATTAAAAAAAAACTTTCCTGACTTCTTTCCTGGGATCCTAGAGGGTGTGAATAGTGTTGTAGTTTAGTTTGGTTAGGTTAGATTTGGTTCGGTTTAGTTAGGATCGGTTCGGTTCGGATTCACATCCTCTAGGATCCCGGGTAGGAACTCAGGAAAGTTTCTTTTTTTTTCAATTATTGGTTCGGTTCGGTTCGGTTAGATTTGATTTATTAACTTTCGTTAGGTTAGGTTTTTGAAACCCTCTATTTTCATGTGGTTAGAAATCAAGTGAAAATCATTTAAATCATTAAAATTTATTAATAACAGAACAACATCTGTCGTCGTAGTTGCCGGTGTAAGACAATGAACACTGAACTTTGCAGGTATAGTTAATGGAAGAGTGTTCTTCAAACTTCAAAGAATTTCAAAATCTTGAGTAGTGTTAGTACAAATACTTTTAAACTGCTCCATAATTTTCATATTAACAAACATATAACCTCAAAATCAAACTAATAAACAACGTGAATCCAATTTAAGTTTCAAATGTGCACTAATAAGTAAGCCCCTGCGCTGCGTAATTCAATACAAATCCGTGCCTTGTTCGAGCCTCGGCGCCTTAAAATCAACACGTATTTGTAACCAAATATGTTGCAACATTTCCGTGTCTATTTCGAAACAGCGCTGCCGTAAAATCAGCATGGAAACGTAAATACGCCACCCGGACCAGGCCAGACATTTTGAAAACTTTGATGTGCGAAGCAGAACAGATTATAAATAGTCGTCCTTTACCAAAAGGACTCCGCATTTTTTATATATATATTTTTTTTTTTTGGTAAATCACCACACTTCTGATGAGTCCCTTTAGTATACGAAAGAGTGGACTGTGAATATTTGTTTGTTTTTACTACTACTATGTCGGTTTAGAACGTTTTTCTACGTTGTCCGACGCCTATTCTCCACCTCCTTCGATCCTGACAATCATCCTCTGTCAGTTCCTTTTGACTCATTGATCATTGGATTGACTGTTGCCATTCTAGTTTAGGACGCCCTCTTTTTCTGCGCCCTATTGGTTGCCATTCGAGGACCTGCTTTGGTAATCTTTCGTCGTTCATCCGTTGTACATGGCCGTACCATATCAGTTGCCTTTTAGTGATGTCATCCGTTATGCTTCCCTCGATTCCCATTCTTTCATTTATGATCTCATTTCTTATATGATCTATTCTAGATATTCTCATTGATCTTCTTATTGCATCATTTTCGACACTTTCCATTTTTGTTTTGTATTTTTCTGTTACGGGACAAGTCTCTATTCCATACAACAGCGTGCTTTTGACCATTGATCCATATATGTTAAATTTTACATTCTTTTTTATCTCTCTGCTCCACATCCAATAACTTTTTTGCTTTTACTATTCTTTTTTCCAATTCTTTACAGTCTGTTCCTGTCTTATCAAATGTGACACCCAAGTATACATACTCATTGCATGGAGATATTGTTTGTACATTCATCTCACTGGATTCGTTTCCAATACATAAGTACTGTGTCTTGTCCACGTTCACTGTTAATCCCCACTTTTGGTATTCTTCTGTTAACTTTCTCATCATATGTCTTCTTTATCATTAGCCACAATTTCTTGGTCGTCAGCAAACTGTAGTGTGTATATGGTAAATCGGTCGTTAAGTTGTATTCCCATGCCGTACACTTTACGTTTCCAGTTTTTTAGAGCTACTGCGATATATATTTTAAAAAGAGTTGAAGAGATACAACATCCCTGTCTTAAGCCTTTTGTTACCAGGAATTCTTTTGAAAGTCGATTTCCAATTTTAATTTCAGATTTTGACCCTTTGTATAGTTCTTTTATCGCTTTTATGTATGTATGATTGATATTAGTTTGCTCTAAAACTGTCCATAATTTTTCTACTGGAACGGTATCATATGCTTTTTGTAGGCCCACAAAGGTAACATGAGTCTCTATATTTCTGGCGCTCCTTTTCTCAATTACTTGTTTAAGACAAAAAACATTATCACTACAAGATCTGCCTGCGCGAAACCCACTTTGCTCTTCTTCTTGTTCATGAAAATCATTCTCTATTAGATCTCTAAGAATCCTACCGTACAATCTACTTAGAGTACTGGTTACTGAAATTCCTCTGTAATTGTTGCAATCCAGCTTGTTTTCTTTTTTATGTATTGAGGATATAAATGCAATTTTCCAATCATTAGGTACTGGATGTCCGTTTATGCATTGATTAATAATATATGTGAGATTTTCGAGTAGTTTCTCTGATACATATTTGAGCATTTCAGCATATATTCCCCCAGGTCCGCTAGCTTTTCCGGATTTAAGTTTTTTAATATTATTCTTTATCATGTTTTTTCGATGATTACTTCCTTTCCATGTACTTCTATGTCTCTTCTCGGAGAGGCTGCCAGATATTCGGGTCTCGTCTCCTGCAGCAGCCGCTTGTAGTGTTCTGTCCATTGTTCTGGTTTAATTATCTCGATATTTACTTTTTCTTTTGTTGGTTATTTTACTGTAGAAATGAATTTCCATACTTCAGAACTCTGCCTACCTCCTACGTGTGTATTTATGTCGTGGCACTTGCGCTCGAACATTTCATTTTTTTCTGTGCGTATCAAATTTCTTAGCTGTCTTCTGGTTTCCCTGTAGGTTTCTAGGTCTCTTTGCTCCTTAGTACTGAGCCATTTCAAGTATGTGCGTTTTTTCTCTTTGACCATTTCCTGTATTTTGTCCGTCCACCACATCTTCCTGTTATTTCTATTATCTTGGTACCCAACAGCTTCGTTGCTTGCTTCCTTCAAGCTTTTTCTTATGTTTGTATATATCTCTTCAAATGAGTGATTTGTGTTTATTAATTTTTCATCTAATCGGTTCTGATAGAATATTTGAGTATTTTCGATTTCTAGACTTCTAAAGTTGTATTTTTGATTGTCTTCGATGCATTCTAGGTTTTCGTTTTCTCGGATACTTTCGTCCTTATTTGTTTTTCTTAAAGGGAATAATATTTTTGCTTTTACCAGATGGCGGTCAGATCCACAGGTAACACCACGAAGTGCTCGCACATCATACCACTTTAATTGCGAGTGTTGTCCACCTATAGCATAATCAATAATTGATTTAAGATTTCTTGTTGGCTGAATCCAGGTATATCGATGAATATCCTTATGTTTAAAAAAACCATTATTTATTTTTAGGTTGTGGGTTTCACACATTTGCATCAGTCTTAAGCCATTATCATTTGTTACTTCCTCTCCAAATGGTCCTATTACTTTGCTCTGGGTTTGCCTACCAGTTCGGCTATTAAAATCGCCAATAATTATTTCTCTGGTATTACCGATTTTTGTGATAGTCTCATCAAGTTGATCAAAGAACATTTGTTTTGGAGCTACTCTTTAAGTATGTTTTCACTAGTGCAATCGTAGTCTGTAATTTTATTCTTTAGATTTTTCTTTATCAACAGGGATACCCCTCTGGCTGCTCTTCTTTCTTTTGGGACTCCAGTGAATATATGGACAAAATTACCGACACTATTCGTACCTGTTCCTTTCTTTTTTGTCTCAGTGAGTGCAATAATATCGATCTTACAATTCTGCACTTCGGTTGCAATAATGTCCAACTTTTGATTCAGTCCCTGTACGTTCCATGTAGCTATATTCATAGTCCTTTGTCTTTGCTTTTTTCGTCTTCGAGAGTTTCCATCCATTACTCCGAGGCTTTGTTTAGGCTTTTTGGTAACTGCTTTGTTTTACAAGTATTAGAGAACCAGTCTAATGCCTCAACCCCCTACTTGGAGGGCCAGGATTTTTAATCAAGGTTTTACTCCTCTAGCCTTTGACGAGCCAACTCCATACTGTAAGGCAACAGCTGCAGTCTTTTATACTATCCCTAAAAGAAAGGGTTGCCACCTACGCTATGATCACCTTACCGAGGTCCATTCTCTCGGCCTTTCATATCGATGTGGTCTTCTCCCGTAACCCTGAGAAAGGGACCCTATACAGGTGCTAATTCTCCGGGTCGGAGAGTATCTGGAATCTACGGAGGGCAGGGGTCGATTCATTTCCCCTGATAGACATCTGACGAGGCCTACACGTACCCGTGTTTTTATTGGATTACAAAAAAAAAATTCTAGAAACAAAATTATTTTTACCCGACCCGACAGCGAAGAACCTTTGTTGGTCTTTAGAAAATATTTTTGACGAATCTTGCTGGTGGCTAAGGGTTAAGGCCCTGTTTTTCCGTCGGCCTGATTCAAAAACATTAATTAGATCAAATTATAGCAGCCGGAGGCACTAATTTAAGACGTTTTTCTGTATAAAATCAAATAATATCAAGGTAAAACATCAGGGATTAATTAGTATCCAGTTTCGGCTGAAATTATAACGATCAAGAAAAAAAGTTTCGCCCGAAAATTATTCTAATTTTCAAATAAAATCGCCTGGGGGAAAACAGTCTTGTTATGGTTTTTGCACAATTAAGAAGTAATTAAGCAATTATTTTTATAAAAAAAGGATCAAAATATATATTTAATTTGAAAAAAAAATATTTTAACTAATTTTTCTTTAGTTTATTTCCTCTTTACCAGAAATGTCTTTGTTTATAAATCAATTTTCCAACGCTGTTATCAAGTACATACCCATAGATTTAGAGTATATTATTAAGTCCTGTTGTTTTTTTGAAAATTTCGTATATATAACTTTTTCGCAATTTTTTCATCAACTAATATTTAACATCCTCTTCGTGGCCTAGGTCTATCTGCTTAGATATATTGTTAATATATCTTCTAGTATCAATTATCTTCATTAAAAGCTTCACCAACCCAATTTATACCACCCTGTACATTATTTTTCAGCATACCACCAAACAACGATCAAAATTTTCCCATAAGAACAGACTATTCGAAACATATAAGGTAATCGAGAATAATGATTGGTTAATGGTTAATACCAGTCAATAAATTAGCATTTTAATGGCCGAAGGAATTTCGGTGTCGTGTGTATGCATATTGAACGCAAAATGGCGCCTTACCATCCGAGGCACACGTAGATGTGCTCTTCTTGGTTCTTCGTGGGAGCCTATCGACCTCGAGGTGTCACGCCACGATTTTACGATGTACACATCGACCACAGCCAGGCTCGATTTTTACGCATCTTTTACTTGGTCCTTATGAAAATGACAAATTTTGAAAATGGAGGTGGACTAAAAATGTATACGAACATATCTAGGCAAGACAAACAATTAAATTACATACAGAAAAACCAAAATGTAACAGAAATTACTCAAAATTCAGTTTAAGATAAAAAAATTCTTCCAAACCCATCCACATCTTCGGTTGGCCCCTTAAATAGAAGCAGCATCGTCGCCTTTTATGTTCAAAATTATTCATTGGGTTATAAAGAAGTGTGATTAAAATTTTGGCTTTATCTGCAATTTTAACACTAAAATAAACAAACATGTATCCTCTGGAATCTAGTACTTCATATGTATTGGGTTTAATTAATTTACATACACGTGCCAATTTACCGCAATTTTCAGAAGTTTTATCAATAACTACGACTTTATCAATCGGTTTTCACTTTACTCGAAATAAACCAGGATGTTTTGGAACTAACGGCGACCTGGAAGAAACTGGAGCCCTCCTGAAGAAATACATGGGGATTGAAGTCCAAAATGATATACTGGAAATTCCAAAATAGTGATCAACTCCATGATCGCATTTGCCAGAAGTGTAAAATAGTCATAAGCTTCTCTTCTTCTCTTTTGTATTTCGTAGTGTAAGCTGGATATTTCATAATTTTGATTTCGTCACAGTCTTCTTCTTCAAGTTTTATTACAACCCCTGGTGACTTTTTAGCTGATTAACCAGAGCCCTAAATTCTGACCCCTCTGGTACTATTCTTCGCCACCTTCTTATTTCCATGTTCTTGATCTCATCTTCGACATCATTTTCTTGTGAACCCCCCCTCTTTCTCTCCTTCCTGCAGGTCTCATCCATTATGTGTATGTCCAAACCAAGCTAATATTCTACTTTTGACGAATCTCACGATGTTTCCACCTTCTATTATATATGTATCTGTAATAGAGTTCCCTTTGTATGTAATATTTACCACTTGTTCAAAACTATAACAAACTACCTGAAAACTATCAGCATTTCTCTCGCTGGTATTTGAGAAGATAATATTTTCAGTCCTCGATTTAGGCTTCTATATCAAGCACTGTTACATGCAGTTTCGGTCAAAGATCTTTCGTTTCTACTACAAACACCAATATGATCCGGATAGCCAACAATCTGCATTAATTTGGTGCCGTCAGAGAGTAATTGCTCAAAAAAACGAAGAAGCTCTAAAAAAATTTAAACGAAAAATCGAACTAGTTACAAGATCCAAACAGCAACAGAATTCTAGGATGAATCGTCAATTAGCAACCCCAATTGAAAAACATAATATTGCAAGGTCCACAAAAAATAAGGACGACGCAACAAAAATAGTTACATATTCGAAGCAGAACAACAATAAATGAAGAACCAGAAGGGAGTCGCTGACAAGTAGTAAAAAAGATTTATTAGTACTGAGAGTGAGAAACTGGAAACACTTGCCGATGATAAAAGAAGATCAGATGCCAAAAATCACAGTTGATAAATGGTTGTAATGCCATAGGAAAAAGAAAAAAAATACATTTAGATTAGATTAGGTTGGTTCTGCTGTCACTATATAACGAAGTTCCTTCTGGTTCTCCTATTTCCTTTGCAAGGAACACCGCATGCTTTTGTTAAGTTATCAGTATCTGTTAATAGGCTCTTCTGCAAACGAGAGGTTGTTGGTCCATTCGGATATGGGTACATCAGTTTTTGTTCGATTTGCTTCTACTCCCCGCCTTCTAGGTACACGATTTAACGCTCATCCTATTTATTGCGTAATTGTAACACTTTTTCCCTCTAAGAACATATTGATCGTAGTCTTATCTGCGCAGATAATTTTGATTCTGCACAGAAAACTACCACAACATACAACTACCCTGTTTACATTAACATTGGATGTGCTACTAAATATCTGTAGAATTGAAGCATTTCTTTCGTAAGTTTTTGAAAATGTAATATATTTAGTTTGTTTCTCATTTAATGTTAGACATCGTTTTATGGTTTCGATGGCTCTAGTTTTAAACAAAAATCTTTAATTTCTACCTTGAATACTAAATACTACCAAATCGAATAACATCAATTTATCGTTTCTAATGAAAGCTTGAAGTCAGAATATTGGTCCACCGTTGGGTTATGCGGTGGCAAATTATCTACAATAACTTCAGATCCAATAACTAAATAACACTGACAAGACTAAGTGACAATTGATTTAGGGTGTTAGGTTTTTGAATTTAGGCTTGAATTGAGATCGATTTTAGATCGATCGAAACGAAGTAAAGTTTTTGCTGGTATCGATCGCCATGTATAGATCAGAGAGCGTGGTCGTTATAGCTTGTATTGGTAATATATTAATAATGTTGAACAAGAGTTGACTATCCTAGCAAACATAGGTTCTCTAACAATTCGAGATTTAGTTGCGACATGATACTGGAATAGTGTTTCTGCTTTTTCTTTGAAGCTGTTTTATCTTCTATGAACAAGTCCTTTCTGTTTTTAGAGGGAGAGATAGCAGTATTCATGCACAATTCTGACAGGATATACAAATACAACTCTTGCGTTGCATTCATTAGTTTAATACACCGAAAAGTATTACGAGAAAGATAAAGCGAGTACTCGTAAAAAGTGATGCGTCCCATTTGGAAGAAAATAATCCTTTTATCAAATAAAATAGCAAGGCTTTAATTGAGGCATAGTTTATGTGACACTACTATTCCACACCGTTTTGGCACTATTGCTTAGAGGTCCTGAAATGTGAACCGTTTTTGATTTTGAAAAAGTTTGGACAAATCCCGCTTTTATTTAGGGATGCGCGGTTATCAGACAAGGCGGTCAAAGATGCGTAGCACAATAATTTGACAGAGTCGTTTTTTTACCACTGCACCGACTGGGTGTTACTGTATAAATTGTCGTTGGATATGTTATCAGATAACGATTTATTTGTATAAAAGGCAACAATAATCACGAAACTTCTTTTTAATTACTTGAAAGAAAGCTCTATCATTTGCTTAAATCGGTTGCTCCGATTTTGACAGTTGCTAGTTATCACTATCCTAAGCTTCTACAGGGTATAATGGTGTGATGACAGTACAGAAGCGTCCTATAATTATGGCAATAAAGATGCGCCGCTAGCCACATATCTCCCAGTCCCACAACAACCGGACAAAACTGCAGCCGCTAAAAAAGGCTGATATTTATATACGCGACACTGGCGAATATAAACATGAAATACCAAAGAGGACGTCGGGTGACGAAAAAATCGCATGCGAATATATATTTTGAATTCTTTTATTTCACACAATATCTGGGTGATTCGTGCATTAAGTTAAAAATCGGTAAAACACCTTGTTTAGTATATTTTAACCAAGTCTTTAATGATTGATCATTCAAAGTAACTACTAGAAATTTTTATTACTTAGAAAACGGATGTACCAAATAAAATATTTTAGTTAAAGCAAGTTAATTTAGCCCTATCGATCCTTTCAATTCACCTATTTAAAAAGCACTGTCCAAGCTTGAAATTCCTATAAACCATATCTACCAAAAGCAGAAAATATCTATGTAACAGAAAAAAAAACGCAAAACATATTTAAGAGATCAGACCAAATCTCTTAACAAAAAAAAGAAATGGGATTAGATATAAACAGATACAAGACTAGAAGAAAGTGGCTACAAGACAAGAAAAATTAAAACACTGAAAATAAATTGATTGAAAATACTTAAAAATTAAGATTTAAAATATAAACAAGTACCTGAATCAATCAATCAGAATAAAGACTAAACATGAATTAGAAATCCGAATTAACATTACATGGTTTACAAAGGAACAAAGAAAAGACCACTAAAATAAATGTAAATTAAAAACCAAACAAGGCAAGGTTGGCAAGTGTTAGGGAAAATTTAAAGGGCATGGAAGTGAGAAAGTAGTAAAGATTTTAGCTCTAGTATGAATAATACTAGGTTTATCATCCGAAACATCAAACCCTAATAAAATAGGTATACCTCAAGGAACCATCCTTAATCATGAATCGGCTGTAAAGCTTTTTGCTGAAGTTTAGCATTTCGTGGTGAGGGAGAGAAAACATTAAGTTCGAAGATACTGATTTAGCATATAGATTATGGAAAAAATGGGTTTTGAAACGAGTCACCCATTTAAATAATACAGGCTACAGAATAATAACGCGGTGGCTGCCGCAAATAGTTTTGGAAAATTTACGTCGAGCTATATCGGCGGCTCCATTTCATTGTTCTCTTTCGCAGGATATGCTAAGCGACTAGCAGGAATCCACCACCTCTTTTCCTTTCCGTTCCGCAAAATATTGCGATGACACTGCTCACCCATTCCATGCACAATGATTGTTAACTTTTGCATTACTGAAGCTAAAGGTGCCAACACGAGTGACAGATTCACAGAAAACAACGACCAGTACCAGATTTACTGCATTGTAGTTTTGGATTATTTTAGGTTAATTTGATAATTTCAATTTTTTTAAATTGAGCAAACATTGAGGTTTTAGCTTCAGGTCTATACTTCTTACCTCATTGACTCTATTATGCACGAAAGAGTAATTTTTTTTGTAAATTTGACACAAGTAATAGCAGACTTAGACTTTGCTTAGATTCATAAGGCTTAAATAAAGCTGCAAAAAAAAGCATTTTAAAATACCGAATTTGTACAAAATTTAATAGTAAAATAACAAATGCAATTTTTTTTAGTACGCTAGACGTTGCTCAGCTATTTAACATTAGTTATTTTTAGAAGAAGTAAAAAACTATAAACTTAATGAGAGGATGGTTAAACCATTATTTTATATTGATCTGAGGGCACGGCAGGTACAGTCCTGATGGGGAGGGCCCGGGTGTACCTAAATTAAATGGATGTCATAGCATACCATGAGTCTGAAGAAGAATACAACAAAATTTAAAAAAAAATTTGACGCCAAAATTTCCGTGTATATTGGCGCGAGTATATTCAAGAATCGATCCAATTGATATTCATCACTCTGTGACATCCAATGTATATTTTCATCTTAATTGCACGCACTTGTAACATCCGTCAAAGCGACAACCTTGCATTATGCCTATTTTATTAATTAAATTTGGTTTATTTTTTATTTTGGGGCGGCTGTTGCTATGTGGTCCAGCGATTCACTTGACTTGCATCTTTATAAAAATATTTAAAAATGTTAGCATAATAAATAATGTTAGCTAGCTTATTGGGAACATAAATATAAAATATAAATAAATATTTCTTCATGTACAACCGAGCAAAAGTGAATTAACTAACGGACTTGGATAGGGACTTGATACTATTTGTGAATCGCTATCTCCGTCCTCCTTTTTACCACGTAGTTAAAGTCAGATGAGTAAAAAGAGCGCTAAATTTTAATCTAGCTACGTCAAAACGTACTGATTTATAATAGTATATTTTTAACTCTATTCAGTGATTTTTTTACAAAAACAAATCTGCTGAATTAAATTAGAATTCTTATAAATCAATCAATACATGTATACCGGGTGGGCCAAAAAAAAACCGCAAAATTTTTTTTCATTATAACTTTTGAACTATACCATCGATTTTAATGGGACAAACTGCGCTTGGCAGAGAATTAATCGGAGTTTTGACTAATAATTATTTGTCAGCGATCTCAAAATCCAAGATGGCGGACAATATTAAAATGTACCCTTTAAAGATGCTGGTATATTCTTATGTTGCAAACACGTTTGAATTCTTTTTTTAAATTAGTAGAAAAGCTGCGTTCTTGCCACTTACAAGGTATGAATCAGCAAAATCGGTTTGATGGTTCTAAAAAACATATTTTTGTTTCAACCATTGTTTTGAAAATTATACGATTGCCTTGCCAATCATGCATTTATTTCCTTACAAATTTATTACTACTGAACCTTTGACTTTGATGACATAAAAAGGATCATGATCAAAATTTATCGCCATCTTAAAATTTAAGATGGCGGACAGAATCATACTTGATTCTTAAAAATGGTGGGTTTTTTCTTATTTTCTGGAAATATTTTAGATTTTTTTTTTAATTTATAGAAAAGCACTACTTTTTAAAATCGGTGTATTGGTTCTCAAAAAACCTATTTCTGTATTCGTCATTGTGTTACAGATTATACGATTGCATTGCCAACCCTGTCTGCATTAATTTCCTTATAAATCATTATTTCCAAACCGATTTTAGTGAAATAAGAAAAATGATGGTGAGAATTGATTGTTCCTTCAAGGTTATAATCGAAATTTGCCGCCATCCTAAAAGTTAAGATGTTGGACAGAACCATACTTGATCCTTCTAAGAGGCACTTTTATTCTTATTTTTTGAAAATGTTTTAGTTTTTTTTATTAATTTATTGGAAAGTACTACTTTTCTCCCGCTTAATAAAGTACAATTTAAAAAAATCGGCGAAGTGGTTCTCACAAAATCTGATTTTGTACAATTGTTTTACAAGTTATGCGATTGCATTGGCAATTTCTGTCCGACATCTTAAATTCTAAGATGGCGGCAAATTTCGATTATAATCTTTACAGAGCAATCAATTCTTACCACGATTTTTTGTGTTTCACTAAAATTGGTAGAATTTATAAGAAAATTAATGCAGACAGGATTCGCAATACAATCGTATAATCTCTAAAACAATGGTTGAAACAAAAATAGATATTTTGAGAACCACCACACTGATTTTAATAATTTTGACCTCGTTGTGTGGGGAAAAAGTAGTGCTTTTTCATATATTAAAAAAAATCTAAAACATTTTCGGAAAATAAGAATAAACACGCCATTTTAAAGAATCAAGAATAATTCTATCTATAAAATTTAAGATGGCGATAACTTTGACCATGATCTTAAAAAAGCAATCAATTCTCATCAGGATGTTGTTTATTTCCACTAACATCGGTTCAGTAGTAATGAATTTATAAGTAAATAAATGCAGACATGATTGGCCAGCAATCGTATAATATGCAAAACAATGGTTGAACAAAAATATGTTTTTATAGAACCACTAAACCAATTTTGCTGAATCGTACCTTGTCGTGCCTAAGAACGCAGCTTTCTTGATATAATGATAAATCAGTCAAACTCTTATTAATTCTTTGGCAAGTGCAGTATGGGACAAACAATATCGATTGTATAGTTCAAAAGTTATAATAAAAAAAATGTCCAGGTTTTTTTGGCCCACCCTGTAAAGGAAACAAGTTCAGAAACTGCTTAACCAATTTTATAGAACCCCCCCCTAGTTGCGCCTCTAATATATTTATTTATTTATTTCCAAGGAGTAGCACATATAAGAAAAATTCAGAAGAATAATTTAGGTACCTAAAAAAAAGTAACATATGGGTTAGCCGATTTGGAAAAAAAATATAGATATAAAAGAAAAGAAAATGTGAATAAATTGCTAGACTGAATAATGAAAATCTTATATTTTTATTTTATATTATTTGCATAATATTTAAGGGCCTCAATTCTGCCAAAGTGGCGCCAGCGTCAGTAAATAAAACATATCCAGCTAGGTATAGAGCTACATAATTAATCAAAAATTCGCTGAACATAGTTAAGTACCTAGTCCAGATTATCTAGATTTTTTTTTTAAATCTAGGTACTGTAGTCATAGATTTTACTGGAATATCGGCCATTTTTTGTGTACCGAGCAAAGCCGATTAGTAATCAGTTTCTATGTGACTATGCTTGGGGGTGCTTCGCACCTCCCTGTTTACGTCTTGGAGGTGCCCTAGCTAAGGACACTCATCGTAAAGGCAAGCTTTATAGGAAGCGAAGCTAACGTCAAGCTTTCTATTTTTTGGTTATTATTTTTGACATGTTTTCCTCGGTTTCGCATTGGCGGTTCTGTTTTATTTTGAAGATACCTAAACTATATATACCTAAACTATATATATTTATGTAATTAAAAAGTTATGCTGCAAACTATCTTGAAACTGTATCATTATTAAGATCTTTAGACTGTGTTAAAACCACATTTTTAAAATAACAACGAGCCGCCAATGCGAAACCGAGGAAAACATGTCAAAAATTATAACCAAAAAATATAAAATCAGAGTTAGGCTCCGCTACCTGTAAAGCTTGCTTGACGATGAGTGACCTTAGCCCTAGCCCCTTACTACCCCCGTAGTGGGCGCCCCTGTAGGTATTTTATTTTTGCAAACGGCCGGTCCGCAATCGGCCCGCCCTGAGCTGAGATGAGTATGTATACTTCGATTTAAATTCGTCTCTCTGTAACATCCACACTTACATAATTATGTTTTCGTTTTATTTGTGACCCCGCGTAGAAATCGAGCAAAAGCTGTTCCGGCAAAGTGTTTTTTTGTTTTTAATCAAAGTTTATTGAATTTAAAGGTAAGTAGATCTGAGGGCACGGCAGTGCCTCGCCAAGTTCGCGCGCCGTAACCATATTTTCTTAAAACATTTCAGCCGATATTTGACCTACCTAAAACTCTACTTCGGAATGAGCTACGAATCTCAAACTTTGCGCAGTCGTAGACCTCCATGGAGTTAACAACCCCTACCAGTTTCATGGAATTCTATAAAGTAGTAAAGTAGTTACGAAATTTCAAAAAAAGTCGAAATTGCCACTCACTGACCCACTCACTCACTCATATATAGATCATCAATATTCTACTGTACTTCCAGATACATTTAAAGTTATGTAAAAGTAGCATCGCCCACTTCCAGAAATGCTAGAGAGTTGAGCTTTGGCAGACTGATAGGAACTATGATAAAACTATAGGAAAAAATTAAAACACCACAAAATTCAAATTTACTTCCCTGCCCTATAAATGTAAAGTTAAGTAAAAGTAACATTGCCTACTTCCAGACATGCTAGAGAGCTGAGCTTTGGAAGACCAATAGTAACTATGATAAAGTTATAGAAAAAAATTAAAACACCTCAAATTTCTAATTTACTTCCTTCCCCTATAAATGTAAAATTATGTAAAAGTAACACTGCCCACTTCCAGAAACGCTAGAGAGCTGAGCATTGGAATGCTGATAGAAATTATGATAAAACCATGGGAAAAAATTTAAAAAGTCCAATATTTTAATTTACTCTCCTCCCCTGTAAATGTAAAGTTATGTAAAAGTAAGATTACCCACTTCTAGAAACGCTAGAGATCTGAGCATTGGAAGACTGATAGGAACTATGATAAAACTATAGGACAAAGTTTAAAAACACGACAATTTTAATTTATTTCCCTCCCCTATACATGTAAAAGTAACATTGTGCACTTTCAGAAACGCTAGAGAGCTAAGCTTTGGAAGGCTGATGGGAACTACAATAAAACCATGGAAAAAAATTAAAAAACCTCAAAAATTTAAGTAAGAACAATATTCCGCATATTTTACTACTTTAAAAATTAAGTATTATCCAATTCCTTTAAAAAAGAAGTGAAATCATAACAAAAACATTTCATGTAAAAAAAAGCCAAGTACGCGAAAATGGCATTCCGTAAAAAGAATTGAGATAAAAGTAAAGCCAAGTTCTCCAATACAAATTTTAAAATGAAAGGTTCAGACAGACAGACAGACAGACGGCGCAACAAAAAAGTTCACTACACTACTATAGTATAGTAGTCGTGTGAGCTAAAATCGTGGGGCGCTTTGTGCAATATTTTCTTTGTATATCGAGAGCCCGACGTTTTTTTACAATAATACTAGTATTTTTCGTTCATTATTGTTTTCAACTAATATTAAGAATTATTTTTAACTGTTTAGTTTGAAGCGTGTTTTTTAGTTTTTTTAACTATATTTATTTTTTACTTTTTAGTTTAATGTGCTGTGAAATCGTGTTTTTTAATTAACTATATTACATCGGTATACTGGCAAAATACACTCAAAGAATTTTTTTTTAGTTTTTGAGCCTGGCCGTTACAACCAAATTTAAAAAATACATACACACAAATCACAGACTTCACAAATGACAAAATCTATAAAATATTACAAAAATTTCAAAAAATATTTTTTTTAAATAGGTACTTACATACGTTCTCCAATATTCAATGCATAAATAATGTAAAATTCAGGAGTTTCCGAAATCAAATGTCTCAAATGTTGTTCCTAATTTCAAAACTTCTTAAAATGCGATTCTCTCAAAACTAAATTTTTGACTTAGTGTATGTTGCCAGTATACCGATGGTTTATTTTCACAATAATATTAGTAATAATAAAAATAAATTATCCTGATCAGGATAATGAGAAAAACTTAATAAGGAATATTTCTTGTGGGGAGGGGAGCGAGACCTCATTAAGCCGTATTTTAACCTATTTTATTGTTTTATTCCTGAAATATATGAAAAATGTCTGCGAAATTATTAATCTTGGCGTTGTCACCGGTTCTTGATAATTGTATACAAAGTCTAAATTAAATTTGTTCATTTTTGCAAAATTCTTAGGCTTGGGGGGGGCGGATCCCCGAAGTATCCCCAAGGGTGCGCCTGGAAAATTATTGTATTGTCACCGGTTCTTGATAAGTGTACAAAGTTTAAATTAAATCTGTTCGTTTAAAGCATATATAAATGTGGATTGTTTATACTTAATTTTCATATTCCCCTAAATCCCTCAGTCACAAGGGCACTAAATAACAAACCTTGTGACATATATGGTAGAGATACCACTTGTCACAAATATAGTCGTGACAATATTAGCTTACACGTACACTATAATTAAAGTACCTAGTGTGAACGTAGGTGCCCATATATTAGCAGAGTAATTTTTTGTCCTTGTCGTATATTCATCTTGTAAGCCTATTATGACATCAATATCCCCGTGACATCCAGTGTATATTTTTCTTATTTGCATACATATGCCTGTAACATATTTGCACACATTTGTGACATCCTTAACGTTTTTGTATATTTTATTTGTTATTTGTTTCCTCGTGACATCCAGTGTATATTTCTTATTTTTATAGAGGTACTTGTTATATCCGTTATTTTTATGAAACATTGGCAACATTGCTGGATGTCACAAGTTAACACAATTATTTAGGGATGTTACAACGTCAAAATTTTTTGTATATACAATGGACGCCACAAAGATATGCAAAATTTTATTTCTAAATTTGTGAGTTTATACAAATATTTTTTATTACATTTCATATTTTTTATTTTTGGATAACAGCAGGTTTTAAAGTGGATGTCACAAAAACCGACTTTTTGCTGGATGTCACAAGATACAACGGTCGAGTATACTTGCTGTGACATTTCCACAGCTTTGGCAGACTGCCCTCCCCTATACATGTAAAGTTATGTAAAATTAACATTGTCCACTTCCAGAAACGCTAGAGAGTTGAGCTTTGGAAGGCCTATAGGAACTATGATAAAACTATAGAAAAAAATTAAAAAACCCCAAAATTTTAATTAACTTTTCTCCCCTATAAATGTAAAGTTATATAAATGTGTCATTGCCCACTTCCAGAAAAATTTTTGAAATTTGTATTAGAGAACTTGGCTTCACTTTTGTCTCAATTCTTGTTACGGAATACCTTTTTTGGCGTACCTGGCTTTTTTTACATTTTTTTTTATGACATAACTTATCTGTAGCTTTATAGTCTTGTCAGCATATTATATAACCTAGGATAAGAAGCTTTCTTTTACTAATCAGAAATACCAACATTGTATTATAAAACCGTAGTAAAGCTTTAGCCTCCTATAAAAATGATAATTTTGATAAAAAAGTCTATTTTTGTATAAAGAATCTCTTTACGAGGTTGAGTTTTATTAACCTCATAAAATGGTGATATTGTTGCTGTTTTACGCCTGACTCCTATTTAATTTAGAGCAATAATGCGACCTGTTTAATCTAGTAATAGACTGTGGCCAGTGGTGGGTTTAGGCCTAAATATAAAATTGATAAAACTGTAGGCACTGGTAAATTATTTTTAACACAAAAGGTTGGGGGGCATGGGCCTACTAGGCCCGCTCGTAGCGGCACTAAGCGTTGTAAATACAAGTACATAAAATCATATACGTAATATTCCAATACTCCCTGTTACCTATTTACACAATGGTTGGCGTTTGATGCAAACATTCAGAAATAAAGGTACGAAAAATGCACAGATACCAAGTTTACATAGATAGAGTTTTTGTCAATTGTACGCCGATGAATTGACGTAATGAATACAAGAATAAAATAATATTAATGCCTAAAAGTATAACCAATCAGGACATTTTATCTTAAGGGCCGCAAAGAGGATAGACTTATACCCATTAATGCACTGCATCGTAAGGTACCGTAGGTATTGCAATAATACGTACTAATTAATTTTATTGCATTGTCTACTATGCAGATTTTGAAGCAAATACAATGTCGATAACCTAACGCAAGCTTGTTTGTTCTCCCGCCATCTTTGGTGTACAATGTTTCCACCGGTGGTGTTCCCTTTCCTCTTTAAACTTTTCGTTCAAGGACCGCCGGGATTTGCTGGGATCATTGTAAACTCTAAAGCTAGGATTCCCTTCACGGTCGCTTACGAACTAAGTGGTGTACAATTATTTGTTGACCTTTGGTTGGAAAGAAATACTATTAATCAATCAGGTCAATCTAATCTTGATTTCAGCTGTTTGGTTTCTTTTTACTTTAATAATTTGTCCCAGGTATATACTTGTATATTCCTCTACTTGTTTTATTTTCTCTTGGTTTATTCTGATCATGATATCTTCATCTGTGTTTGTTATGATATTAGTTTTACTGTAGTTCATACTCAAGCCTAGCTGCTGTATCCAGTTCTACCAGCATTTTTATCAGTTCTTCTTTCTTATCTGTTATTAAGGCCATATCAGCAGCATATCGTACGAGGTTCAAGTATTGTCCGTTTACTGTGATGCCTATTTCTTGCCAATCTAACTTTTTAAATACATCTTCTAGGGCCTGGTTAAATAGTTTAGGGGATAATGTGTCACCCCGACTGACACCTCTTTTTATGCGGATTGGCTTGGTTGGAGTATTTTGATTGATTGATTGTCTTTTCAACTAGTGGTAGACGAATGATCCGCTGCGACTTAGTCGCAAATTGAACTCCTTTTTAGACAACCCATTTTCTCCGGAGCGTTTTGTTAGATATGTGCAACGTAATAGATATAAGCAATCTAAAATTGTTGGTTCATATAAATTTATCAGCGCAACATTATCAATACATTGCTCGGTAAGAAATCTGCATTCGTCGGCGACCGGGTCGTATATTGGTGATTTTAGTCAGTACCGGTGACGGGACAATGTGCTCAGATGGTGTCAAGAAGTGCATTTCTTCTGGTCAAGCCGTGAGATATCACAACAAGTATAAATGTGCGATCGGACAAAATTAAATAGGTGTCATTGAATGTATCAATAAATATGTCTGCATGCCTATAAAAGTAGATTGCCAGGAATTATAGAATTATGAGCTTGGGTTTTCAATAGCATGTAAAATAAGGTGAAAACGTGATTTTAAGATTAATTTTGCAATTTAAACTAGTCAGGCATTTTTCGCCTTTTCTGTAAGAATTTTTATTAGTAAATATGTTCAATCAGAAAGCAGCTATAACAACAATAATGATTATTACTTAAATCAAAGCAATCTTTATTCCATATTAAGGCCGCTTGACACAGAGCATAACGTCGTGCAAATATTTTCCAGTAGCCCAGTCAAAAAACCAAAAAATAGGAGCTGGCTGAATTTTTGAATATTTATTTCTTAATATTCGGGATACATCCTTCTATATTTTCCCTAAAAATCGTCCTTGAGTTTCGCTAGATGTAAGGCCCCATAAAAAAAGTAGTTAATACCTTTTCAAAAAAAGTTAGAAAAGAAGAAATATTCGAAATCATTCGATCTATTTTATAAAATAAACGAAAAAAATATATTAAAAAAATATATTTTTTAGATTTAATTTCTTTCAGACACAGTAGGTAACTTGTTTTAAAATGTTAATAGTTTATAATATTAATCTTAATCGCCACTTATACAAAACAATAATATGCACTTAAATTTGACTTCTGTTTTTTTTTTAACTTAAACAACTTTTAGTAAAGGTTAGTACACACACAACTGTATTCCCGTGTGCCCTGCCAAGTTCACGTAAACTGCTGTACCATCTTTTCTTGAAACATTTCAGCCCATATTTGACCTATCTAAAACTCTACTTCGGAATGAGCTATGAACTCAAACTTTGCACAGTCGTAGATCGTCATAGAGTTTATAACCCCTCCAAGTTTCATGGACTTCCATAAAGTAGTAACGAAATTTTAAAAAATTTCAAAATTGTCACTTACTCACTCACTCATGTATAGATCATCAAAATTCTCCTGTACTTCCAGACATGCCATAAAGCTGAAATTTGGCAGACTGATAGAAATTATGACCAAACCCATGGAAAAAATTTAAAAACCCCAAAATTCTTATTTATTCTCTTCCACTGTACATGTAAAGTTATGTAAAAGTAACATTGCCCTCTTCCAGAAGCGCTAGAGAGCTGAGCTTTGGCAGACTGATAGGAAATATAATAAAACTATAGGAAAACATTTTGTAAAGTTATGTAAAAGTAACATTACCCACTTCCGGAAACGCGAGAGAGCTGAGCTTTGGAAGACTGATAGGAACTATGATAAAACTATAGGAAAAAATTTAAAAATACCAAAATTTTTATTTATTTCCCTCCCCTATAAATGTAAAGTTATGTTAAAGTAACATTGTCCACTTCCAGGAACGCTAGAGAGCTGAGTTTTAGAAGGCTGATAGGAACTATGATAAAAACATATAGCAAAAAATAAAAAACCGCATATATAAAATATTATTCCGCATATTTTACTACTTTAAAACTTAAATATTATCCAAATCCTTTAAAAAAGGAGTGAAATTATAACAATAATATTTCATGTAACAAAGCCAATGACGCGAAAATTGTATGCCGTAAAAAGAACTGAGATAAAAGTAAAGCCAAGATCTCCAATACAAATTTTAAAATAAAAGGTTCTTACTAGTTTCAAAATGTTTTTCTAAGCTTGGCTATTACGGCTGCAAATGACAATTAGGCACAGTGCTAAATTGAACATAAAGATGTTTGACTGTAAAACATTTCCAAACTAGTAAGAACTCCAAATATTGGAGAACTTGGCTTTACTTTTATCTCAATTCTTTTTACCGAATACCATTTTCGCGTACTTGGCTTTTTCTACATGAAATGACCGAATGATTTCGAGTATTTTTTATTTCCTAGATTTTTTTTAAAAAGTTGTTACTTTATTAGAAAATTGTAAAAACAGATTTTTGGGATATTTTAGGCCTTATATCTAGCAAAGCTCAAGGAGAATTACTAGAAATAATATATGCCCAAATGCTAAATTGGTATTAAAAAAATCACGCAGCATCTATGTTTTTTTTAGAGGTTTGAGGTTTCTGTCACCTAAGATAACTGGTCTACAGCAAAAATCTGCAAGGTCAGATTGTTTCATTCTAAACAATCAAACACACTGTAGCAAGCGAGATTCGATAGTCACTTGTGATCAGCGCGCTAATGCACTGGACGACCAGGATCACCAGAAAATACATTGCCAATTTATGAGCACCTAAGCTCACACACCAGCGGATGCGTCCAATTGGAGATTCCCCCCCCCTAGTGTAACACCCCTGAACAAACAAACTATAATGTATTTTTATCGTCATGCACAGCTACCTTTAAAATAGCACCACAAAAGTAATTTTTTATCAGAATTCTAATTTTTTAAATATACCCCCAACCTTTTTTTAGGTGGATTTTATTCATTTTTAAATTGGACCATCTAGAGCCGAAACCCAACTTAGGTACCAAATTTCATTAAAATCGGGCAAGTAGTTTTTAAGTTATGAGCGTTGGTCGTTGCATACAGACAGAGAGACAGACAGACGGCGCGTTTCACAATTATCTGAAACGCAATGATATATAAAAAATTTTGAAATCGGAGCAACTTTTTTTTTTGTACATGATCACCATAGCTCACATTACTACGTATACATGTGAGCTAAAATGGTAGTTAGAAGAGAGGGCATAATCCTTAAAAAGCAGGTTTTAAACAACGTGAGAAAAATATAGTTGTGATAGGGAAGCAATCAAAAAAGTCACAGACATAATTCTTTACGTTCTTGAATTTATAAACAATAGTTAGAACGCACCTGGACTTAATCACCAAACAAATAAATAAATTGATTATTGTTGTTAAACCATAATTTTATGTAATGTGAAAAATGGTAAGGTCTCACAATAATATAAGTAATTCAAGGTTCTCATTTTTTTTTATTTTATTATACCGGTATCAACACTAACAAGGAACATTAAACACTTCGATTCCATAAAAATATGCGATTATTGTTCTTTTAATCGATTTTTCTATAACAGAACTTATAATAATGTGAGTACTAAGTAGTCTCAGCGTTTTCGCGGAATAGCTCGAAACAAAGAGATATTTAAAATTGCTTGAATGTCACAAGAAATGAACAATTATACAATACAGAACATTGATGATAGATAAAATAAATAAAAATAACAAAAATATTTCTTTAGAAACAATTAATTAAGGGTTGGCATAATTTATAACTGGGATTTTACTTATCAAAACCAATTTTGATCTAAAAACTTTTCTTCAATTGTTAATTGAGATATGGGCGGTACAAGAAATAAATTAAGGAGGAGATATCCCCTCAAATCCCAAACAATAATCTGTTTTAACAGGCAGAAGACACCTGTTCGTCACTATGCAAAATAATTTATGCAATATTTATTATGACATTGAAATGAAAACTAATAAAATATTCAAAAGATTTAAAAGGTTCTTCTGTAAGGTACAAATTTTATCATGTTAACAGGGGCAAAATCGTAACATGTTTGAAAATAATTGGAGATAAATAGTTTATTATAATTATTCAGAAATCAGATTGGTTGAAAAGATTTAGAAGTAAGGGGTCATAAATCACGCCATGTCAAGGTCTATTGCAATTTGCGGACAGTCTGGCTGCAATCAAGGCGCTGAACCCGAGAAGAGCCACCAGAACTCCTGCAGCACCAACTCGAACCTTGTTCGTAATGTCAGGAAAATCTATATGAGTTGGGGAACCGACATCGCGTTCTTCTTTGTTGGGTTCCAGTCACGTACGTCTTAAATATATCTCTACTGCTATAACGTAATAAAACCAAGAATGGAAAATGACTGCTACAAGCGTTCCGCCATATTGGATTCAATTGAACCCAAACGTATGGCTTGGATTAAAAACAGTAGACGCTTTTAATAAAATTTAAAAGGGACTGCTTTCGAATGAAGTTGGCAATTTGTCAATGCCATGATTTGACTTGTCGAAATTATGGTTAATTTTTATTTTTTATTTAAATTTAAGAAAATTCTTTGTATTTTGGAACTTTTGGAAAACAAAGCCATTATCTTGTGTTAACGTAGTCGCTTACTTGGTATATTTTAAAAGAAAATAAAACGTATGTAAACTAAGGTAAATGATAGTGGGTGTTTTTAAGCTTAGAAAAGAGATGACGCTGAGAGCGTATCACCCATTTTCAGTAGCCTGAATTTATCCAAGCTATACGTTGGGCTTCATTTGAAATACAACATGCCGGCACGCTTGTAGCAGTTGTTTTTAGAGGCCCTTTCCCAGTACAGATATATTTAAGACGTACGTGTTTCCAGTGGATTTAAATGAACCCCATCATGGGGCTTGGATTAAAAAAGACGCTTTGAAATGCTATTGAGAATTTGTCAATATGGTGATTTGACGTTGTTAAATTGGTGTAATATTTTTATTTTTGATTTAAATTAAAGAAAATTTTGGAACTTTTGGAAGACAAAGCCATTATCTTGAGTTGAAATAGCCGCAAACCTTACTTTATATGGCCGATAGCCAGAGCAGGAATAGTTAAAGACGGTAGGCAAATTAAAAATACAGTGAGCCTGGTCAAATCTTACATTGACAATACCGTCGTTAAACTAGCAGATGATACCTTACTTAGGTACAGGCGGGAAGTGAGAAAAGTTACTTCAGTTATTACAGGTCACTGTCTCTTGGTAGTGGCCACCGATCTCAACATACCAGCAAAGTCGTTTTTCTAACTCAAAGGTTCGAATTAATTCACAAAAGAGGTCTTTCCCTACAATATAATGCGTTTTTGTCCGTGATTTGCCCGGATAACCCCATCTCACTTTGGAATCACTCAGTCCATTTGTATATAGGTCTTTGGGTCTGTTACCCCACCTTACCTAACCTAACCTAAGGGTTCATAAAATGCATCTTATAATCCATCGTAATTTTTTATACTTAAATTTAATTTGTTTATGAAATTTGATGGTTTTTCTTGCAGGTAAGCATTCTTAAAAGTAATATTTGTTACCATTCTTTTTCAATTTTTGTTGTCGGCGCAGCGGCACCTTTCTTCCAATATTATGGTACTGATCCTTCTTATCTTCAGGAAAGATCCATAAAGAAAACCAGTTGGATAATATGATCCGGGTATAAGTGCGCCTTTTCGTAAAGGATTAACAATAATTTTGAGGATCATAAGCTTGGATTTATGCTATTTACTAAGATGTTATATTTTACGAAAAATATTCGGCCTCTATTGACGACTGCTTGTGTGAAGATGTTTCTGGTTGATTCGGTATAAAGACTGCTTTGTTGTTGAGGTATCTGAGCGTGCGAAATGTATCGGTATTTTTGTTACACTTATTTTATTTAGAATAGAGAAGAAGTATTTGGAATTATTATACGAGGGTTGTCTTTTGAGTTTCACATATACAGCTGGAATAGAACAGTAGATAACTTTTAAATACTTTATTGTTTCTCGAAGTATTCTTCATGAAAATTAATGGACTTTTGCATGTGCTCAAACCAGTTGTCAAAGGTGTATTTCCACTCCTTTGTTGGTACTGTCAAAATTGCATTCTTGAAGGCGTCGACTGCTTCCTCTGACGACTAAAATTTTTGCCCACGCAGTCCATTCTTGATTTTCGGAATAGTATAGAAGTCGTTGGGACTTAGGTCGGGACTGTGAGGAGGATTGTCCAACAATTTGACGTTTTGTTGAGTTAAAAATTCAATGATTTTTTATGTTGTGCGAACTTGCATTGTCTTGGTGAAGGATTATTCGTCGTTCCGGGTTCGTTTTTCGAAGGTCAGCAGTAACAGTCCTTTGATCATCCTGCGGAACTATTGCTACATGACCTGCTTTTGAGACAAATGTCGCGACTATCTTTTTGAATACACTTCGAGAACGGATGACTTTTGTTGGCTTTTCTTCATCTTAAAACACGCAAACAAACGACTGACGTTTATTTTCAGGTTTAAATGAGTAAATCCACGATTCGTCACCACTGACAATGCTGTACACGTTTTTCGAGTATCCTGCCTCAAAAGCGGTATACAGTTTTCTGACACAATTGACCCTAGGTTCTTTCTGTTCTTCGGTTAACAGATGCGATATCTAGCAGAAAACTAATTGTCTCACCCCTAATTCTTCATGCAAAATTTCCACAATGAAGCCTAAATTTCGCGTTGTGTCAAACGTCGATCTTCCGTGATGAGCATGCGCACAGCCTCGATGTTTTCCTGGGGTCCTAGAAGACTAGCAAGTATTATCCAGGCCGATGGTGCAATAAAACGTTATTAAATATTGTTTTTTTTTCTATATTTCTTTAATTTGCTAATAATATGACTGGATCGCATTGCTTTTGGTCAAGTCAGTGCCTTGCACCAACCAACCGGCGCGCGTTTTATTTGACATTTTTTTTTAAATTTTTTTGTAATTAAAAGATTGAATTTTTTTTTGTATTATTTTCCCAAACTTTTTATTAGTACTTAACATTAATAAGTAGCCCTATATAACTGTTAGACACTGAGAAAACTATTGGAGAAGTCTCCTTATTGGTTTATTTATTTGTCAAAAAAATTAACCTTTTTTGCAATCAGCCCTGGGGGCCGATTTTTGTAAATTACCCTTTCGATCGTTTTGGCCGACTAAAAAATTTTAGCCTCAAGATTTAGCCTGATGCCCGGCAACGCCGCCGGTATAGACTCCACAGCACCCCTTGGCAGTGGCGATGAATAGCGTGGAGGGTCGTCGCACAGTGGGACCAATTGTTATAATTTAGCAGTTTTGTATTACAAGATTAAGGGGTATTAAATCCTCAGTGGCGGATCCAGGGGGGGGGGGGCACTAGGGGCACTTGCCCCCCCTCCGGGAATTTTTTGAATATACAAAAAATGAGTAAAATGTAATGTTTTTGCTATTAAAAATTCAAAAATTTTGCCTGCGGCGCATGAAAGTGTCTTATCATCGTCGTTATTATCATCGAAAATACAACCACTGACTAATTCAATAAAATGCTGCTTGAAAATATATACCGTTTTTTACCAACAGAGACTGTCACCTAAAGTGAACCCCCCCCCCGAGAAGCACCTCTGGATCCGCCCTTGGGCGCCGGCGTCTCGTTTGACAATTTTTTTTTATTTTGTTGCAATTAAAAGATAGATTTTTTTTTGTAATATTTTCCGAAATTTTTTAGTACCTAACATTAATAAGTAACCTTCTAGAACCGTTAGAAACTATTGGAGAAGTCTCCCTATTAGTTTATTTAATTGTCAAAAAAATTAACCTTTTTTGCAATCAGCCCTGGAAACAGCAAATTTTCCAAAATCCATATCTGCGGCTAACTTCTGCTGTATGCATTTTATGTGCCGTTTTCTGTACATTATAATTTTGTTCCGTAGTTTATTCTTGAAACCCAACAAAACGTTTTCATACCAAACAACAAAAATAAAAACAAACTTGGTGCACTGGCGGTCTATACGATGACATATTCACAAAGTGAAACTATCATTTGCAAATGTATCCGAGTTTGTCTCCTCGATACTTTTTGTTTCGCGCTCAGTATTTTCAAGGCGACTAATGAGCCGTAGAAGTTCTAAGCATATGTGCTTAATTGGCCACATAAATTATTTTCGCTATTGTTTTGATATTATTTTTAACGCTTACTAAGACAAAGCACTCGAACAAAAGACATTTATTAAGCTGCTAAAACTATAGACAGCATCTACACAAGTTGGGGATAGAGATCAAAATTACTTCAGTTTTTAAGTAGGATTTAACAAAAAATCTGCATCATTTAAAGTTAGCTATTTATTAATATAATTTGAGGTTAAAAAAACGTTTTTCTTATTTTACAAAAAAAAATATTATTACAAATTACCCAATCATTCCCACCGTATAAGACATAATGTGATATTAAACTTAAACGAAAAAAGCCTTGGGTTGGGTATGGTCAATTGAACGCGTTGAACTTTGTTTACTAATAAAAAAAAATTAATAAAAAAAACACCCATTGCTAAATTTACTTGTAAGTACTGGTCGCAGTTGAGTACAAAATTGATAGGTATACCTATAATGTACGACATGCTTCAACTTTGATGCCCAAAGCCCACATACGAAATTATATAGTTTTGTATTTTCATGAATCAGGATTGGGTAATTTTGTACCCAACTGCGACTAGTAGTTACAAGTAAATTTAGCAGTTGGGTGTTTTTTTTGTTAATTTTTTTTTTATTTCCCACTTTTAGGTTTAATTCTTATTCAGCCTTATAAAAAGCAATATGCATTTGCAATTCATTTAGCATTACCCAAAAAGTACGTGTAGATTTTCTACGGACGTGAACAGTGTTACCTTCCATTGAGTGAAGGTGGGGGAGGAGAGAGGGAGGAGTAAAATAGTGTCGAAAAAATCTTAAAGCGTGTGCCGAAAGAATTTTTGAAATCGCTCTAAATTTGTGAAAGGTATAGCTACAGCTATTACTAATAAGGAGGCTGGGGAGAAGAGGGAGAGAGGAAGGGGGAAACTATTAAAATGATTGTAAAAAAGTCTTCAAGCGTGTGCAGAAAGAACTTTTGAAATCGCTTTATATTTGTGAAAGTTATAGCTATAACTAGTACTAATAAGGATGATCGGGAGGGAGGGTACTAGTAAAATGGTGTTGGAGAAAAAATCTGAAGGCGTATGCAGAAAGAATTTTTGAAATCGCTCTATATTTGATAAAATTATGCGAATATGGTTTTTGAATAGGGTGGGGAAATGACAGGAGGGGAGATGGGTGGGAGGAAGGAAGATGGGTGGGAGCAGGAAGGACTGCAAAGTAACTACAGGAAATTAGATGGCATTTGCAATGAGTAATCAAAGGAATTTCAATAAAATCGCCTGAAATTTAGATAATTTGTATGCCTTAAATCCTACATCATGTGACCTTCGGGATCATTAGCAATTCAACGACACCTTTTTTCTCAAAATCGTTTCAGCCGTTTAGCCTTTAGCGTGACACAAACATACATATTTACTTACATACATACAACAACCGAAAAACATTACCCTTCCTTTCGCCGTGCTGCAGTTGGGTAAAAACAGACATGACATGACCCTATTCAGCAGACGTCTCTCTCTCGCTCTCTGTATCGATTTTAGTGGTCTTGCGCACCAAATGACAAATCACCGCACTGTCGGATAATTTGAACTGTCAAATATTGTTATCGTTGTCGCCGAAGTTATCGGGCCTAAATTTGGCACGACCAAGAATTATCTATGAGAACAAGCGTAAGCTATCCATATTGAGGTTAAGAATGCCGTGGCCATTATGTACATGTAGGTTTGTTTGGTTGACAAATGAAAATGTCAAAACCCCAATAAAACCTCTTCTCATCAAATTATACAAACCAGTCCAATAATAATTCAAAAGATGGAAGGCCCAGATAAAAATGAAAACCCTAAACAACAAAACGAAGCAATAGTCTTAATGAGTCGAGCCGAAAAATTCAAAAAAATTAAAAATTAAGAAGCCGAGAGCTCGGTTAAGATAACCCGATTTTTATTTAAATTAGTAAATTATATTAAAAATGCATATTCAGGTATACAGGAGAAGGCATGTACAGGGTGTATATACTGTAAATACCTGTCTGCTGCTTCATTATTACTTACTTCAATTTCATCTGTGTTTGCTACAATTTGTACATGGACCAAATTTTTGGTTTACAGACTGCCATTGCCACGCTCTTGGAGAGTTTCTTTCAATTATCCATGTTGCGATTTAGCGCCAAAGATTAACATTTGTAAATACTATTTATAAATATGTATGATTATTTTTATTTTGAGTATTATGATAACATATTCAATTTGAACATACTAAATAATTTATACTATACATGCTATGCTATACTAGGTGTTTGTCTAACAAGCTCGAAATTTGACTTTTTGTTTCTTTTTTGTTCCTAAAGGCCCCTTGACATGGTACATGACAATAAAATTTGCAGGCAAATGCATGAAATTTTGCCCAGGTGCATGCGCAGTACAAATCCAGCTGATTGTTGCAATCCATTTTTATCGGTCCGGTGCCATTTTTTTGCATGCAAACTGTACTTGCATGCAAACTGGGGAATTTTTACCTAGATTCTGGGGAATCAATGCATGGCCATGCACAATGTCAAACGAAAAGAAGATTTTTGCAGGCAACAATTTGACCGAAATTTTTTGCTTGCAAATATTTTCAGCGCGTCATGCACCATGTCAAGCGGCCTTAAATTGAGTCACCTTGTATGTGTGGCTTTGTAAAGGAGGAGGCTAAAGGAAAAGACCACACTGATGCTTAAGCAAGAAAGCATTAATGACCATTCGATGTTACTATAATTTATTAGAATCGTTGGAGACGACCACTGAACTAAATCAAGTAACAAAATACTACCATAGGTTTGAAAGCGAAGTAATATTTTTGATTAGTTTTTAAAATCATGCAAAAACTGGGCTATTTGAATTCATCCGTGCGGTATACCACTACAATTACAGCAGTAAAACTAATCTTTACCTTGTCTCGGTTCGGTAAGAAATTAAGATCAGATCAAAAAGTATAAAAACAAAAAGAGAAAATGTCCATGCAAACATTGTAGTGATATTTTATAGATTCTGATAGATTTGATCAATTTAACAAAATATTGGCACGTAAAGAAATAAACAGAGTTTGCATTTGTGAACTTATTCACGAAGAAATTAAAATACGAATTTCCGGAAGAAATCGACATTGCTAATCGAGTAAAAAAACAATAAATAAAAGAATAATAAATGTTAACAATATAATACTGGACGATGCAAAACGTAGACAATTAGTTAATCATACTTTTTGCAATTACTTCACCGAATATTAACTAAGGACTATCGACTATAGTTACTTGAGGCAGTGAGCAAATATATTCGAAAAAATATCAAAAAATAAAATATACGAAAAGCCAAGAAGTTCAGAACAATCTTTATTGTTTTCAGTGTTAGAGAAGCAAAACGCTCTTATTATCTCAAAACTGTTAGATATGGTCTTGATCGGGTGAGCATGTTTCACGTCTGGTAATTATCCCCTTGGATAATTCGCAGAATTATAAGAATTATCCGCTCAGTAATTCTCGCAATAGTATTATATACCTACCTACGTCTTTTGTTTTCATTACCCAAGAAGAACAAAAATACCACAATGCTTATAATCTGCATCTTGAGCGAAGATATGTGGAACTAAAACTGCAAGAATTTAAAGAAATTTATGTGAATCAAAGTTTATAATAGTAGATTAATCAATCTATGGGAATAAAGAGTGAGAAATCTTTTTCCATCCACTTATCTGGCAATAACTACAAGTTTTTTCATAGCATTTGTTTTTTTTCGATATGTCTTAATTCCACTCCTCTAGTAGTTAACTCAAAACCTATAAAACGTTCGCCAAAAAGAAAGAAATATATTACCTTATCTTGCCTTTAGTTTTTCTTTCCGTTATATTCTGTACTATCTTTTATTTCATGTCTTTAATTAGATGGCAAAAGTATTCCAATTTTTTCTTTTCATAATTAGATTAATTTATAATTTCAGTTAAATTTGCTACATTAGTTATTGATTCGTGACTTGGTCAGTTCATAATATTCATTCATTTGACGATAGCAAAATCCAAAACGTTTTTAATGGTATTTGCCTTGTATCCATAAAGAAGGCTTGAAACTACATACCATATACATTAGTTTTAAATTAATGTCCCTAATGCAGAGGAATTGTTTGATTTTGAGTAAAACATTTTTTACGATTTTAATTTTTGATCAAATTCGCCGAGATTGATCTACGTTTTTGTTTATCCACATGCCTAGATCCTTGTAGTGTGACCCTCTTTCAATTACGGGTGTTTTATTCTGTAAAGGATCTCCCGGAAGTAAATGTTCACATCAATCCACGGTTACCATTGGTCAGTTTGTAGTATCTGACTTTAAACTGACGAGAGAGAGAGAGCAATTTTGGGTGAATATTTGACACAACTGCTCTCCTGCTTTTTAATAAGAGAACTTTAAAGTGATATTTCTAATGAAAACATTACAAAAAAATGTCAGATGTCTGATTTCGACCAATGGTAACCGTGGCTTGATACAGAATAAAGCACCTGGTGTGTCATCCATAATCAGATTTCCGTCGACATATATATTCTTAATTTTAATCATATGTTTAGTCTTCTAATATATATCTTCTTAATCTTGAATCCATAAATCACGAGACCTTTCGTTTATTCTTCCTAATAAAATTCCATCTTTGATTAAGTGTAAAACTTCTCTTACCGGGAAGCAAATATAAAACGATTTTTGTTTTATGTCAACTTATTTAATAAAGTAATGATTTAAGTATTATAATTATGTATATCTTTTTCTTCTTCTCACCCCCGGCGCATGGCGGGTTTTGCTCTCCATTCTTTCCTTTCTGGTACGATTCTTAGCCACCTTCTTATTCCAATATTCTTGTCATCTTCGGATAGATAGATGTATGAACCTTTTTCGAGGACTCCCCTTTACTCTCCTTCCTGAAGGTCTCCAGTTCGTTATTTTTCTTGGTGTTCATGTCTCATACATTCTCCGTACATGTCCCAACCAAGTTATTTTTGTACTTTTCATGAATTTTATGATGTTTGCGCCATTTATTAACTTTTATAATTCATCCGTATCCTCGAACAACCAACAACGAAGAATTCTTTTCTTTCAAATAAAGGTGAAATTTAGTACCTGTGTTTTCTTTGTTTATGTTTCCTCCCCAGTATGTAAACTTTTCCACTTGCCAAGTATCTGAAAATTATTATGAGTATATCTCTATTATAATTATGTATTTACATAAACTAAAACCCAAGCAACACCTAATACAATGTCATTCATTTAGAAAAACCATTTATAAAAACAAGAAGAAATAATAATAAAATAACTGAAGTGTATCACCTTACATGAGCTGCGTGGGAGCCCTTGATAACCTTACTGGCTAGCAGGTGTTCTTCATGAAGACACTGGTAATCGTTTTTGTTTTTAAGGAAGACAATGAAAATCGTATGGTTATTAATCCATGAAAACTGTAGCGTGCAAAGTGACATATCGTGTTCTTTTTTTAAGTTTTCCGTACTAACTTCCTTAGCAAACTCATAATTATGCTCTGCTGTGCTGCTATAAACAATTATGATAAAAGCAAGACTAGAAAAACTCAATTAAAAAAAATAAGAAGATATTTTGGTTGTTTTGTTTCGTCCTTTTGACTAATAGCACAGTGTATAATATATTACCTACACTGTGCTAATAGTTTAATTTAACACTTCTTGGTTTGCCTTCTCCTTCCTTCCTCATTAAGAAAAAAATGTAAACCAATAAATTTGTGAGGCCGTTTGTATACAAATCAGCCCTTATATCGGCATTATCTTCAGAATGACAATCTGGCTGCAATTTACCTTTGTCAAAGTTCCATATTGCAACCAACCAAAAACCTTGCTTGCAGACACTGGCCAGTGACGTAGGTACCTAGAAATTACCTCTTAAGAACTGTGTGTGAGTTTTTAAATGAATCCGAAATCCATTCATCCAACAAATGATTGGGGAAGTTTATTTTGCCACCAAACGGCAACCGTTGGCAACAAGCAGGTTTTATAATTTTTCATATAGAATTCCGATGCCCTCAATCAAGTTCTTCGGTGGAATCCATCAATCAAGTTACTATATGTTTCTGATGGATTTCCGATGCCATTAAATAATGCCATCTAAGTGCAACCGGATCCGGGAATCGGTGGAAGGTTGTGATGGAGCACATAACCTCACATTTTTTTCAGTGAGAGTCGAGTTAAAAAATAGCATGTGCAATAAATAGGGCTGTGGCGAAAATTGCGCTAAAGCTATTGGAGGGTAGTAGTTTTTCATCTGAGGATTCAGACGAGGATCCTTCACATGTATAATAGAGAATATTATAACTATATTGATATAGCGGCTTGGGTGTTACATAACTTTGTCATTCGTCAAAATAAATTTGAGTTTATTGAAGAAGAACAAGAGGGAATGAACTTGACAAGGAGTAACTTTTTGAAGAGGATATTGCCGAAGTAGATGAGAGTGAAAAAAGAAACCAAATAATGAGAAGTCTTTAAAAGTTGCTCGACAAAACTTCAGAAGAACTTAGGCAGAATCTCATTTTCATATTGGGCACCTCAAGGGCTATCAGAATTTCTTCTTCATCAGACATGTTTTTCTTCGAAAAAAGTGAAAAACGATGGTGAAAAATCACTTGTGGCCGTGAAGCCATCGGGTTTTTATTTCAACTGATGGCTTCATATAATGTCAGATTGATGACTAGGTGTCCTTCCTTTTTATTTACATCTTCATTTTGGTGTAAATTGCCTTTTTATAGCTTTTTAAAGAAGAATGCAACTGCCAAATTAAATTTAATGTGAAAGTTTTAGTTTTTGAGATTTTACACAGTTGGCATTTTTCTTACAAAAACTTTTCCATCAATAAAAAAATATATACTCCTCCCAAAATGAAGACTTTTCAAAAACATTCTAGCCTTAAAACTATATTACGACACAGTTTTTGCCTTTCAACTTTTTTAAAAATCAATTATGGGGGTCAATTTTTCCCCCAGAAACCCCCAAAAACATATTTGACACCTGTACCTAAGTGTTTTTTTTTATAATAATTGCTAATCAAGTAGTGTGTTAGCTAGAGATATAATAATATTATTCTAACATCTATTTCAGCAATGGGTTAATTCCTAAGCCTTCTAGATACGCCGCTGACACTGGGCTGTAAATTTAGTTATATCCTTTTCTCCTTTTTCGTTACTTGGCGACAGGTTCCCATAATATTGACCATCTTAATTTATAGCCGTTTTGGAAACACCGAAGCATTCTCACAAATTATTTTTTATCATACCTAATTTATTGGTATTCACTTAAAACATATGAACGTTTCTTTTGATAAAATGTGTCACCTCTTCTTTTAATTGGGAGACACAAATAGCAGTCACAGAGAAAATATCATCTTTTTAAATTAATACCTACAATTCTAATTTTTCGCTTCTTTGACATTTAGATAGATTTCGAAATCCATACAATAATTATAGTTCTTATTTCGATTTTTTCTAAAGGAGAGAGAAGCCGCAAGCAAACTAAAATTCTTATAATTTACTTTTTAAAAGATCAATTGTTGAAATTGTTATGTGCAACATAACAAAATAATTCAATTTATTTCTAAATTTTTGGTCTTACTTCTGCGACGGGCTTACCCAGACACTCGTAAGCTAATTGTCATTTTCTGGATCAAGCTCGTACCTCCTGGACAAAACTCGCTGGATTGTCCAGCTCTCTAGATAGGAGAGGAACATCACTAAAGAAACTTGCCAAAGCTGTGTCCCTTAAAATGAGCAAGTTGGAATTTAAAAACTCAAATCCACTCGACATCAATCCCAATAAAATAGCTAAATAATTACATTAATTCAGAACTGAGGTAAAATTTCTAGGCATAAAATATGGCTTTGGCAAACTTGACAGATGTAGGCAATAAATGCCTTCGGCGTACTATACGATTCCAGAAATGAGGAAAGTTAGTAATCTCACTTAAATTGGTAGCAAGGTCCAACAACTTCATTAATCTACCACACCGGGATAGTGTGCATAGACATAATGTCTCACAAGATACAGATAAAATACTGCATTTTTTATTCCATTATAGTAAAAATAAAATATTATGGGCGGCATAATAATACACATAAAAACTCAAGCTTACAAGTTGGCCTAGAAAAAATCGAAAACCGGTGTATTAACACAGAGGCAAGATTCAAAATGTGGTTAATAATTGACAATATGGAAATCAAAAAAAATTATCGACCTATAACACTACTTAATGTATGTTAAAAGCTTTTCACTAAAAAACTAACAGCTAGACTAACAACAAAATTTCACGGATATCAATCAAAAGAACAAGCTGACTTCAGAAAAGGTTTCAGTACACTTGACCATCTATTAACCATGAAAATCTTAATAGAAGGAGCCAACGAATACAACATTTCACCATATTTTGGGTTTACGGACTTCGCAAAAGCTTTCGATAGCATTGAGCACTGGGCAATAAAAGCATCTTTAATTAACAGCCCAAATAATCACAAACATCTATTTCAGCAATGGGTTAATTCCTAAGCCTTCTAGATACGCCGCTGACACTGGGCTGTAAGTTTAGTTATATCATTTTCTCCTTTTTCGTTACTTGGCGACAGGTTCCCATAATATTGACCATCTTAATTTATAGCCGTCTTGGAAACACCGAAGCATTCTCACAAATTATTTTTTATCATACCTAATTTATTAATATTCACTTAAAACGTATGAATGTTTCTTTTGATAAAATGTGTCACCTCTTCTTTTAATTGGGAGACACAAATAGCAGTCACAGAGAAAATATCATCTTCTTAAATTAATACCTACAATTCTAATATTTCGCTTCTTTGACATTTAGATAGATTTTTAAATCCATACAATAATTATAGTTCTTATTTCGATTTTTTCTAAAGGAGAGAGAAGCCGCAAGCAAACTAAAATTCTTATAATTTACTTTTTAAAAGATCAATTGCTGAAATTGTTATGTGCAACATAACAAAATAATTCAATTTATTTCTAAATTTTTGGTCTTACTTCTGCGACGGGCTTATCCAGACACTCGTAAGCTAATTGTCATTTTCTGGATCAATCTCGTACCTCCTGGACAAAACTCGCTGGATTGTCCAGCTCTCTAGATAGGAGAGGAACATCACTAAAGAAACTTGCCAAAGCTGTGTCCCTTAAAATGAGCAACTTGGAATTTAAAAACTCAAATCCACTCGACATCAATCCCAATAAAATAGCTAAATAATTACATTAATTCAGAACTGAGGTAAAATTTCTAGGCATAAAATATGGCTTTGGCAAACTTGACAGATGTAGGCAATAAATGCCTTCGGCGTACTATACGATTCCAGAAATGAGGAAAGTTAGTAATCTCACTTAAATTGGTAGCAAGGTCCAACAACTTCATTAATCTCACAAGATACAGATAAAATACTGCATTTTTTATTCCATTATAAAAACTCAAGCTTACAAGGTGGCCTAGAAAAAATCGAAAACCTGTGTATTAACACAGAGGCAAGATTCAAAATGTGGTTAATAATTGACGATATGGAAATCAAAAAAAATTATCGACCTATAACACTACTTAATGTATCTTTTTAAAAGATCAAATAATTCAATTTATTTCTAAATTTTTGGTCTTACTTCTGCGACGGGCTTATCCAGACACTCGTAAGCTAATTGTCATTTTCTGGATCGAGCTCGTACCTCCTGGACAAAACCCGCTGGATTGTGCAGCTCTCTAGATAGGAGAGAAACATCACTAAAGAAACTTGCCAAAGCTGTGTCCCTTAAAATGAGCAATTTCGAAAAAAATATCGTGTATTTCACTCATTTGGAATTTAAAAACTCAAATCCACTCGACATCAATCCCAAAGTGGCACCCTTTGATAGAAAAACACGAAGTCTAGTAATAAAATAGCTAAATAATAACATTAATTCAGAACTGAGGTTAAATTTCTAGGCATAAAATATGGCTTTGGCAAACTTGACAGATGTTGGTAATAAATGCCTTCGACGTACTATACGATTCCAGAAATGAGGAAAGTTAGTAATCTCACTTAAATTGGTAGCAAGGTCCAACAACTTCATTAATCTACCACACCGGGATAGTGTGCATAGACATAATGTCTCACAAGATACAGATTAAATACTGCATTTTTTATTTCATTATAGTAAAAATAAAATATTATGGGCGGCATAATAATACACATAAAAACTCAAGCTTACAAGTTGACCTAGAAAAAATCGAAAACCTGTGTATTAACACAGAGGCAAGATTCAAAATGTGGTTAATAATTGACGATATGGAAATCAAAAAAAATTATCGACTTATAACACTACTTAATGTATGTTAACACCATATTTTGGGTTTACGGACTTCGCAAAAGCTTTCGATAGCATTGAGCACTGGGCAGTAGAAGCATCATTAATTAACAGCCGAAATTATCACAGATAAACAGACTTAATAGCCAATATATATGACGAAGCAACTACATCAATCATAATCTACGAAGGAACCAAGCCCAAATTGGCACCATTTGATAGAAAAACACGAGGCAATAAAAGTAGTTATAAAATAGGAAAATAATAAAATTAATAAAGAGCTGAGGTAAACTTTCGGCGGCATGATAATATATATTAAATAGTCAAGCCTAAAAGTTGGCCTAGAAAAAATCGAAAATCTGGGTATTAAAACAGATGCAAGATTCAATATGTAGTTAATAATTGATGATATGATAATCAAAAAAAATGTATCGATCAATAATACTCCTTAATATAATGTCTTTTCACGAAAATATTAACAGATAGACTCACAACAAAAGAACAATGAACCATGAAAATCCTAATAGAACGAGCCAATGAATACAACATTCCACTATATGTTGCGTTTATGGACTATGGAAAAAGCTTTCGATAGCACTGAGCACTGGGCAGTAAAAGCATCTTTAATTAATAGCCGAAAAGATCACAGATACACAGACTTAATTGCCAATATAAATGGCGAAGCAAGTACATCAATCAAAATTCACGAAGGAACCAAGCCCAAATTGGCACCTTTTGATAGAAAAACACGAGGTAATAAAAGTAGTAATAAAATAGGTAAATAATAAAATTTAGAACTGAAGTAAAATTTCTAGGCATAAATATTCGACGTACTATACGATTCCAGGAATGAGGAAAGTTAGTAACATCACTTAAATTGGTAGCAAGGTCCCACAAGATACAGATAAAATAATGAATTTTTTATTCCATTATAGTAAGAATAAAATCTTTATGGGCGGCATGATAATACTTACTAAAAACTTAAGTTTAAAAGTAGGCCTAGAAAAAATCGAAAACTGCAAGATTCAAAATGTGGTTAATAATTGACGATATGGAATCAAAAAAAATTATCGACCTATAACACTCCTTAATGTAATTTTCAAGCATGCTTCCGAAAAATTTTCAGTACAGTTAATCATCTAATTACCATGAAAATCCTACTAGAACGAGCCAACGAACACAACATTCCACTATATGTTGCATTTATGGACTTCGAAAAAGCTTTCGATAGCATTGAGCACTGGGCAGTAAAAGCATCTTTAATTAATAGCCGAATAGATCACAGATACACAGACTTAATTGCCAATATATATAGCAAAGCAACTACATCAATCAAAATCCACGAAGGAACCAAGCCGATCCTCATAAAAAGAGGTGTCAGCCAGGGTGACAGAATATCCCAAAAACTATTTAACCAGGCTTCAGAAGAAATTAATTTAAAAAAAAAATACAAAAAATTATTTTATTTTCCAAAAATTTTCGCAGTTGGAATTCTATTTTAGTTTTACTGCCTTTTTTGCCCGTCCCCCCGGACATCCTGGATCCGCCACTGATACTAGGTTTAAAAAAAGCATTTGGCTTTTTTATTACTAACTGACTTGATTTTCCCCCAGATTAAGTTAAAATATGAAAAAAATTTAATGTTTCTTGACTTGTTTATTAAAATCCCTAAAAAAATCGCACAAGGAAAAGGTTTGCACGGAAGGCGCACAGAGAAAAAACTGTAACACCTGCACACAAAGTATAAAAAGTATCGGTAGATTTGACCAGACCACCGAATTACATGTCTTTGAGTGCACCGAATCCAAAACGGGGTCTGCTTTGCCTGTTCCTCCCCAAAATTTCGAGTAAATTGTGAAAAACTTGATCAAAGTATGGTAATTTTACATGTTGGAGAAAAATTCTAAATTTTTGTATTTCCAATTTTTACCTTCTATCAACCCATAGTTTAACGAGTGTGTAAATAATAATGTAATGTTATCCTCTTATAATCGTATAACAATGACGCTAAATTATACAAAATTTATTTATATATATGAATATTTCCCAAAAATTTTAAAATGTTCATAAGTATTTAACATTTTTAAAATTAAAAATAATTTGATAATTTTAAAATTTTTAAAAATTTCAAAATATTTAAATGTATATTTTTAAAATTATGCAAATCTATGACGGTGAAATAACCTATTCTGATGCTTTTTTACATAAAAGATTCTAATTTTAAAAACTGAACTTTATTTTATTGCATATTATCTAAAAAAATTTAACAAAAATTAAGGCAAGATGGGAAAAAGGTGGTTTTCTGATATTTAATACTTATTATAATAGGGGGCCCAGTTTATTCTCTAGCCGAGGGCCCCCAAAGAAGCCAGTCTGGGCCTGACTGAGAACTATACCCTATTTAGTTTGTACAGGATCAGATTTATGTACAAATTTAGGTGGTTTCTCCACTTTTGGCCGGTACTGTATGTATCTATGTAGGATATGTAAACTATCTTTTCCCCATAGATCGTGGTTCTAGTTCATGGCTCATTAGGCAGGTAGTAAGTACTTATCTTTTTAAAATATTAAGTATGTGATAGTATTAATGCTATTCGAAATCTCAGGCAGCTTTTACATGTGAATTTAATTGGAAATAACTCGTGAATCGATCTGGGAATAAGGATTATCAAATTTTAGCCATAAAGTTGGAAAGCCCGAGAAACTTTACGCCATTAACTGTCGAAAGGGGCTTTACACAAAAATGGTTTGGTCTATAATTATTTTCTTTATTTTCTTTTGCGATTTAATTAATTTGACTTGCATTGAATTGCAATTTGCAAGAAACTCGGTTTTGGACATTTGGCATTTTCAACCCAGCTGATAAAGTGCAAGGCTTGCAAATGTTGCAAATTTATAGGCCTGGGGCGATTTCCATTCCTGAAAGGCCTGCAATGCTAGGGAATTCTGGTGACAAATCTAGTTACTTTTGTTTTCCTACATATTTTACCCACCATCGTCTTTGGGCTCTTTCTTTTCCATAATCCCAGAGCAAACAAGCTGCAGCAAACAATAAATAGATGGATGCGCTGATCACTTTTTTTTTAATAGCTTTATTTATTTTTCTGTTTATAGTTAACCGACAAAATTTTTTAAATTATAACCATAGAGAGAGAGAAATCAAAATAAAACTGTAAAATCAAAACAAGATATTTGAGGTTAGAAACTTTAAGCGTATTCCATTGAAGAAGTTTGTACAGACAGACAGAATGGTGCACTGACCGTCTCAAACTAATATGCTGTCAGTTTACATTTTCCAGTGGAAATTTTCCTATTTTTGCTGTGGTTGGTAAATTAAAATAGACTTGCACCATGTGAATGAACCTGCACGTATCATTGCTTGCAATCTTTGACCTGGCAAGTTATTGCTGCAATGCATTGCAGATTTTATTGCTCCATGTCAAGCGGCCTTAAGTTTTGAACATGTGTATAGTTTTCCTAGATACCGCCTTTTATTTAGTTAGTTATGTTTGTTGTCCTCTTATATCCTTTGTATGGATGTGACCAACGCATACATTTATTTATGTATTTATAATTGTAATGTTTTGGTTTTTAATTAGGCTTTCGTCTTAATAATTAATCGTGAGTTTGTATTCAATTGGTTTTTTTTCCATCTTTTTAAGAATTTTCCGGTTTAATTTCTACAGATCTTATTTTTTGAGCATTGTTCGATATCTTGCAACCCTATGTCTTACAAGCGTGGATTTAAGGGGGAAGTTCGGTTCGGTTTAATTACCACGTAATTACCCCCTCTAGAACAAAAAATTTGCACTTTTTGCTAACAATTAAAGGGAAAACAGTAGAATTACCCCCCCCCCCCCACCTAGAAAAAATAATTATATTGCAAATAATTTTTTCATCGAGTATTACCCCCCTAGATTTTGACCCAGATCCGCGCTTGTGTCTTAGCAGTATTTCTGAGCAAAGTAACATTAATTAGCTATATACTCACGTTTATATCTCCTAAATTAGGTCCTCAAATTTGTCTCAATTCTTTAATATCTAGGAACTTAAGAAATTAAAAAGTGCATAAAATAATCTTATGCTGGATCTAGCACTAAATTGTAGAAACCTGGTAGTTTTTGGAAATTGTGCGAGCACCCAATTTTCAAACCAACTCCCCTATTCAACACACGAATGAAACAATATTTTAACAAGTTTTATAGCTTTAACCGTTTCGGAATTATCCCTGAAAGTTTTAATGCTATAGCGTACTCATGTATATGAAATATATTTTTTATAGAAATACCTTCCTAGCAATTGGCCTCATTAAGCTTGGTTCCACAATTTTGTTAAAATTCATAAACTTAACTGAAATACTTATTGGCTATCAATGCGTATGCTGGAGACTGTGATACTTCATAATCTCAAAATTTGTGTTCTGGTTTTTTATTGTTAATTTTTTCATATTTTTTTGTCATTACATGAATTTTCCGTAGTTCGTCCGTTTTTGTTTTATTAAGTAGGTATTACTTTTATTTTTATTGAGTATACAATGTCCAAAGTATAACCGAGCATTTTTAAATAAAACAATGATACTTACTAAATTATGAAAGGGTATACATAAACATTATTTTGCAATTTAGTTTAGCCAATATACACAGGTACCTAATGTATATTAATGATTTAATATAATAGCAAAATAAACTTTTATATAAAATTATGATAATGAATTGGAACCATGTAAGCAGTTAAAAAAATAAACACCACCATGCAAGCAAGTTTTTTAAGACATCTTTGACCAGTACCATATAACTTATTTTTTAGTGTAGCAGCATCACTTATTTAATGTTTGTCACAAATTCTACTTAATTTAAAAAAAAAATTCGCCATAAATCTCCTTTAGATAGTAAATTTCACACCTCAGATATATGAAAAACTGCTAATAAAAAATATTTTGATGTTTGCTGCCACTCTGCCCCCCCCCCCCGGAAATCCTGAATCCACCCCTGTCTCTGACTTGTTATTTTGTCAACTTATTTAATTTAATAATCTAGTTAGGTACTACCTTAAATATTTTTCTTTCTTTTTCTAAACTATCGAAAAAATTATAATAAAATTATAACATATTTATATATTTGAAAAAATACAGCTATTTGGAAGTTGGTAGAACAAATTTAATTTTGTTAGTACGTGAGTTTACTAACTGAATACAATTAACTTTAATAATAACAGATAATTAATACATTTTTTTTTAATTGTAGATACTTTGACATTTTTTTTGTAACATGCAACAAGTCGTTATTTTAAAATAATAATTTTATTAATTAACAAGCCATGCTTTACAACACTTTTTACTTTGCGTTTGTTGATAATTTTGGTCAAAAGTCATTTTTTTTATTTTTTAATTATGTTTTTAGTAAGTATCCCAATTTTGTTTTATTTTAAATATTCGAAATTAAGGATTCCCCCCCCCCATGACTAAATTCGAATAGACAAATGAGGCTTAGTTTATTATTATTATTAAACGATTTTTAATAATCGCGCCACGATTTTATATCAAACTTAAAAATATAATATTGTGCCATTAACGCTATTGTTAAATCTAGACTATCGTAAACAGAAATCTACCAATATAAATGTAAAGTTATGTCAAATTAACATTGCCAACTTCTAGAAACACTAGAGAGCTGAGCTTTGGAACTATGATAAAACTATAGGAAAAAATTTAAAAACAGCAAAATTTTGATTTTAGGATTTAGTCAATATTATGGTGGAGTCAATAAATAGAAAATTATGCAATTTTTCAAAAGTTAAAAAAAAATAATGTAAAAATATAACAACAATTGTGTAAAGAAATGTGAATTTTTTTATACATACCAGTACTATAACATCTTGCATAGCATTGTGCAAAAATTTAACAAAAAATTCCATTGCACAAATCTATGCAAAATGTTTGCGCAAATTGTTTTTAAACCCATTTTGGAAACAATTTTTTTTTGCATTTTACAATAATTGCTGAAAAAACTTAACAAACATTTTCCTCTGTGTACTTGTAATATACTATTACTAATTTATTTAATCAGACAGAAACAATTTCATGGATTAAAAATGGCCTATACCTACATCCGATTAACAAGGTGCCCCACGCTTTTATAGGTTTTAGGCAAATTGCATTAATTTATACTTTTTGGTACCCACATTTAATAGGGTGCCTTTGTAGTTTTTTTAACTATAATATATTAAATGTTAGGTTATTATCCAAAGAGTTAAAATTGATCTTTGTTCAATAAATGTTGTTATATGTTCAAAAGCAAAAAAGTTAGACCTACATTTGTTGAACCTTAAGGCGCATCAATACAATGTATTAATAATTATTCGCGTTTGTTACCCCACCTTCCCCTATATCTCTGAGTGTAATGCGGGTGCAGTTTCGACAAACTATTTAACTATAATAATTCAATAGGGAATTATAATTCAAGTCACAGAACAACAGTTGACATCTGTTATATGGTTTATCGGCGCGTCATGTAAAAATTAAAAATATTCCTGGTGCAACTGTTCGCGACGCGGCCCTCGCCACACATCCAGCTGACAATCGACAATTTTCTTGTCACCTCGATTAATATCGTTTCTTTATGACTTATAATAGGAGCTATGCAGAAAATACTTATCATAACAAAAAACTTTTCATGTAAAAAAAAGCCAAGTACGCGAAAGTGGTATTCCGTAAAAAGAATTGAGATTAAAGTAAAGCCAAGTTGTCCAATACAAATTTCAAAATGAAAGGTTCTTACTAGTACGGAAATGTTTTTTTAAACTTTGCTATTCCAGCCAAACTTCTTTATGTTCAATTTAGCACTGTGCCTAGTCATTTGCAGCCGTAATAGCCAAGTTTAGAAAAACATTTCCAAACTAGTAAGAACCATATACATAATATTCCAATACCCACCGTAACTGCCCATTCATGATGCAAACATGAGGGCCTTGGGGTCTTTAAGCAAAAAAGACCTGATTGGTTGCTTTCAAAGACATATGCATATTATTTCCATATAGTACATATGATTGCAATACCTACGGTACCTTACGATGCAGAATGCAAACATATCTGAAATATCAATATCAATGGGTATAAGTCTATCCTTTTTGCGGTCCTTAAGATAAAATTTCCTGATTGGTTATACTTGTACACATGAATATTATTTTATTCTTGTATTCGTTACGTCAAATCATCGGTGTACAGTTGACAAAAACTCTATCTATGTAAATTTGGTATCTGTTCATTTTTCGTACCTTTATTTCTGAATGTTTGCATCAAACGCCAACCATTGTCTAAATAGGTAACAGGGAGTATTGGAATATTACGTATATGGTAAGAACCTTTAATTTTGAAATTTGTATTGGAGAAATTGGCTTTACGTTAATCTAAAATCTTTTTACGGAATACCACTTTCGCGCACTTTATTTATGTAATTTTAAATACTTGAAATTTTAGGTTATGATATAAATCCATCCATCAACAGGCATCGACTCCATGGGCCGATGGCTATTGTTGCCAACAAACGATTACATGGGAAATGTAGACGAACTTGTTTGATGGCTTGTGGATCGCATCCGAACTTTTCAAGAACCCGTTTGATTGCATCGATCAGCTAATCGATGAGATTAAGAACCCTCTCACATTAAAATCAACCTCAGGCCTGATCCACAGCTTCACTTCTCTCCGCTAACTTCTATTTCCCTCTTTCTCTAATAGAAAAAGATGGAAATATAAATTGTATTTTTATCTTTTTCTAGTACAGAGGGAAATAGAAATGAGCAGCAAGAAGTGAAATTGTATACCTGCTCTAAGAGTAATAGAAAATCTATGCAAGCATTTTCGTGGGGTTTAAACGTTTAGCTGATTTCAAGGTTAACCAACGGCCTTCGTCACCCAAAATTTCAACCGGGATATTTACCGTTGGAGCGCTTAGATAGAACTCTAAGATTGATTTTTCTCTATGCAAATCAATACTTCGAAGTTCAAGAAAGGCTAAAATAATTTTCTGCAACTAATCATTAAATTTTTGCTATCAACAATTGTTGTTTATTGATTTAAGATTCAATATGACATAATACCGCATGTATTTTTAAACTTATCCATTCATTAAACCAAGGGCAATTATTAGCGATGGACCGTCTGGTTATTCGTTCTCTTCCTTTAAATGCGAGAATCTAACACCGCGCCTTTCCCCAAGGAATGACAAAATATCATGCATTTTTATTGTTCTTTTAACCAAAGATAATGTACCTCCGGAGCAGAGTTATCAATGGTTAATTAAACAATGAAAATGCATGATTTTTTTACGTTTCTTTGTTAAACGCTCTCTGTTAGATTCTCGCATTTAAAGAAAGAGAACAAATAACCGGACGATCCATCACTAATAATTGGCTCAAATCTTTCCAAACGGTTTTGTGTGGTTTTAGCACTCAGCTGATTTGCGTATTTACCGCTGGACCGCTTGAATATACACCATTATTGTTATAATTGATTTTTCACCATGCTTAGGCGTTAAAGAAAGACTAAAACTTTGGTGCAACTTATCATTAAATATTTGTTATCAATAGCAGTATGAGTTTCATCAACTAACCGTTGTTGTTGATTGATTCAATATTCAGTTTGAGACAATAACGCATGTTGTACGGAACATAATTAATCGGTATGGGCATCAGCTTCACAAATACATACCTACATGTATTATTATATCGGTACAATCGCCTAATCAACGATATTGGTGTATATTATGTATTAAATCACCTTTGACCCGTGTTTCTAACCCATATAACAAGCAGATAATAACTAATTCGGTAGTAATCTATTTTTTGCGAAAGATAAATCGACTTTTGATTTTTTCATATTTGTTTCCAATCCAATACAAACATACACATACAGAGCGAAATCCATACCTTTAAGTAGGTTTGCATAAGTTTGTGAAGTTGAAGCATATCAAATGAATTTTAAAAATCGATGAAAAGATAGAATGGGAGGATTGTTGGTTTTTAGGCATATTTTCAAAAAAGCTCTATGGATTTTTATCAAGTTTAAGTAAAATATTCACCGATACCCTTTCGATGATTTGCCAAACTTGGATATTATAGAATATTAAGAGGATTAAATTTATGATTTTGGTTAATTTTAAACTTAAAAACCTGGGTATAAATTTTTACTACAGATTATTGTTTTTTAAACAATAATTAAATGGCAATTGTTTACTCAAGTTTGGTTAGGGGCACTTACAAATACAAAGAAAAAGGACACAAATTCAATTTTAAAATCAAAATTGCTGAAAAATTTTGATATAATAGCACGAGAAGGGCCACTTGGCTGTGATCTCACAATAGTGGAAAAAGAAGTAGTGATGAGTGACCCATAGGTCCGGTAAGTAGGTATTCCATTACTTCCATTCGATATCTAGGTAGCTCATTGGGTCTTTTTGTTCTCTTGTCAAAGTCCAGTAAGGTCTCCGGAGATAAGAATACTACCAAGGTAACCTATACGCCTGTCGTAAGAGGCGACTAAAGAGGCTTTGACACATGGGTAAATGGGTAGTCTTGTAACGGACGAGGTTTGACCAGTATGTTCACAAAAAAAATAAAACTGGTAAGCTTTGGGATCACACCAGAAAACATCTATGGTGAAGGGGGTGGGTTAATCTTTTGATTCTCTGAATGGATTCGATGACCTGGCCATTCAGGAAATCACCACATGGGACAGGGTATATGGAGTGCTTACTAGCTAGTAGCTAGTGCGGGCACATTGTGGCTCTCTGTACCCTGTTGAATATTTCAAAAGGTGGCATTATGGTATATCATAATGACTAAGTTTCTGGCTTAAAATATAATTGGGCTACTGGTCTATTTACTAGATAGTATTTGAATTATTACCTGAGTCGAACACAGTAGGTATGTGGTGCACAACGTGCCCAGAAAGGCGTGCTTAGGCGCCAAGTTAGATCCTTTAAGGGTGCTAACCGTCACTACATTCATACATTCATTCAAGGTAGCACAGTGTTAGTCCCCCAATTACCGCTTGTCTAATCCTTGCATAGTCCTTACATTCTGCCACGAGGTGTCTTGATCCATCCACAGGCTAGGAAGGTAGTGTTGTTCTTGACTCTTATACTTAGCATGTAACCAAACTGGTTACGGTTATGTACTGAACTGCACCACGTCTGTCTGCTACCTATTCATATTTCCTAGATGGAAAATATTGACATGTTCGATCTTGTAGACCTGCTTGATATTGTACTATATCTACTTGAGAAATTTTTTGCTAAAGTGTTCCTAACTGCAGGAAAAACGTTTAATGCTTGATGGCGAACAAAAATGATCGGTGTTCATTCTATACGACACCTAAAAACATGTCTCAGAGATGTGCTCGTTATTGCCCCTCGAGATGTCATTGACAAAGCGACAAAGCCGAAAACCTATAGACAAATAATATTTTATAACCCCCCTGGTTTGAGATTTATTTCGCCTTAGCGATGTTCTCACATAGGGCTACCCACCATCATGGTCGTGTACTTTTGCCACAAAATTTCAGACTTTTACTTTTTAAAAGGAAACTATTCAATGTAAAAATTTGGAGAAAACGGTTTAAAACAAACCAACAAAAGGGTTACAAGCAAGAAAAGAAGGAAAACAGTTGACCCACAGTTATTCAGCTGTTGGCGAACCCAAAGTAGGTAGGTACTAGAAGTTGAGGAACTGTTCGGAAACATCTATCTAGCCCAGGCTCACGCTTGTTCGTCAACATTTTCTTTAGTGTAAAATCCCGCGAGCGCACAGCCCCCCTCCCTAAAGAAGGCCAAGGAATCCAGAAACCTGCCCCTCCTTCTGTTTTTAGCTGAATACGCCCTTGACAGGTTACCCACTAATTTAGTGGTTAAGTTAGATATTTTTGATAACTTTTAAAGATTTTATTGTTTCTCGAAGTATTCTCCATGAAATCTAATGGAATTTTGCATGTGCTTAAACCAGTTGTCAAACCTGTAATTCCACTAGTTTGTTGGTACTGTCAAAATTGCATTCTTGAAAGCGTCGACTGCTTCCTCTGGCGACTGAAACCTTGGACCACGCAGCCCATTCTTGATTTTCGGAAAAGTATAGAAATCGTTGGGACTGCATGGAGGATAGTCCAACAATTCGACGTTTTGTTGGGTTAAAAATTCAATGGTTTTTTGCTTTGTACGAGCTTGCATTATCTTGATGGACGATGATTTGTCGTTCGGGGTTCGTTTTCCGAAGCCCAGCGATTACTTTTGGCAAACAATTGGAGATGTACCAATCAGCAGTAATAGTCCTTTGATCTTCCAGATGACTTAACGCTACATGGCCTGCTTCTGTAACAAATGTCGCGACCTTTTTTTGGATACACTTCGAGAACGGATGACTTTTGTTGGCTTTCCTCATTCTGGGAACACCCAAACAGACGACTGACGCTTATTTTCGGGTGATGTAAGTAAATCCACGATTCGTCACCACTGCTGTACACGTTGTTTGAGTTTCCTGCCTCAAAGCGGTCCAGAATTTTCTGACACCAATTGACCCTAGCTTCTTTTGTTCTTAGGTTAACAGTATCCAGCGGGAAGCTAATTTTCTTGCCCCTAATTCTTCATGAAATTTTTTTTGAATTCAAGTCTTTGAAATCCTCAATAAAGCCTCAATCTCGCGATATGTCACGTCGATCTTCCGTGATGAGCATGCGCACAGCATCGATGTTTTTTGGGTGACAACCGTTTTTAGTGGACCTACCCTTGAATCGTCGCTAAAGCTAATCCTTCTAACGCTTGAATTTTCCATACCAATAAGATACTGTCGAATGATGTGGTGCTTCATAACCAAAAACAGAAATCAACTCGGCCTCGATATTCTTGTTCAAAATTTGTAAAAAATTATAGCTAGAAAATGTTCTTGGGTTAGTTCCATTTTTCGACTGATTTGTTAACCTAAACAATTCACTATAAAACTATATGTATCGCACTGACATTTTAAATTTAGGTTAGGTACAGATTGAGGGTAAGTTTTAGGAACGATATTAGGTCAGTGTCTCCCTCTATGTTCCTATATGCAAAATATAAAAGACAGCCCTCATATATTACTCAACTATATTTTTTTTGCCTTAATAGCTATGGGTAACCCTAAAGCCCAAGGCTTAAGCAAAACACACGGTAAGCGATCAACAGGCGGCGAAATTCACACAAGCGAGGTATTTGACGCTTTTTGTGACGCCAATCTCGTCATAATATCTGGTTGTTATGACGACCTGAAGAAGATCGACCGCGACACGTGTATTTTTCAAATGTGCAGGAGCAGCGGCGTGGGGCAAATAAAATGGCTGAGGCCCTTATAGTAAAGTAAATTTCTAAAAAAATCTGCAAAAAGAACATATTTCTTATGTATGTAGTAGTATCTGGAGTCGACTCTATCAAGTTCAAGTAACCGAAAACAAGAGTTCAAGACTTTCTGACACTCGAACCGAGACATTCAAAGTTTTAAGGTATTCTTTTCTTAATAAGACGAACTTTACCATGACTCCCATAACCGAGAGGTAGGGGGGTGGCACCCTGAAAACTCCATAACACCGACATTATTCTTTTTACGCTGGCACCATTTATGTAAGGAAATAAGACAAAAACTTGCAGTGGTAAGGAAATAATTGGAAAGGGCTGCATATTCCCCGTTTTGTTCCAGGCGGCCACTAGTCTAGCGATGACCCTGATTCTTGTGATCCACGTTAGATTAAATTGGAGTGAAAACAAGAGTTTTATTAAGCTCCCAACGAAAACATCAGTACAATTGAATGCCGGTAGGGGTATTTTTGCTGAGTAGTCGTTTCTATTGGTTTCATACAGTTACTGCTCTACACGGAGCTGAACGTGAAAACCACATAGTTTCTCTCCACTTAGTTACGCCGCTGTGTAAGAGGTGATATTGCCGCCTTGAAACGGCATAACTCTTGGCCGAATAGCCTGAAAAACACATGTCGAACAACTATAGTTTTGATATCATCACCTTTCGTCTCATCCCTGCGAAGAAACATGAATTATTTATTTTTATTACGCGAATTTTTGCACGGCGACCGCGGCGAAGAAAAATTTTACTGGGAATGATGGTGTGAAATGAGCACGTCTCACACGGAATAATAATCAAAAATTGTTTTAATAGGTGTTAACACAGCTATTTTTTTTTTCATTTTTGATCACCGATGTGGCATGAGGTAGGAGTAAATTGCACCGACAAGATTCGAAGCCTCCACTAGCAAGCGAGATTTCCACACGGAAAGAAAGTATATTATAAATAACAATAAATAAAAATATATTTAAAATTATTAAATTGTTTGTGAATATATGTTAAATAAATCGAATAATTTAAGTAGTGATAAAAAATATTTTAAAAATAAATATAAATGTATTACTAAATAAAAATTTTTAAATTACATTTTAAAACTAAAATCACATTTAATTTCATATAAAAAATATTATATTTTCAGATTTACTTTTTTAAATTAATATATATTTTATTAAAATTAAGAACACATTTCTTTATCTTATCTTGTGCTTTAAAACTAATATTAACGTAACATTTTTGAATATATAACGTGTTTTTAATTTTAAAGCACATTATTTTTAAAGAAAATTGCCAAAAATATTTTTACTTTAAAATGTTGTATTTTACATCTGCAAGTATAAAATTTTAAAATCTGTTTAAAAGTGGTTGACATTTTTTTTTTACTTTTGCTCCTATTTTTTCTATTTTTTTAAATTTTAATATATTTAATTTTAAAATACCAGATTTTATTTAAAACTGTAATAAATCAGGACTTTATTTGGTTTCATTTTTTTTTTGGTTTTTCAATAATCACATTGCTTATTAAATCTTAAAAAACTTAGTATTTAATTCTGAAACATGTTGTGTCTTACCGTAAAATTGTAATAAATCGAATTTTATATCTAAATATCTGCCAGTACTATTTTTTAAATATAAATATACATATCATTTATTTTTACAACGGAAGTCTGTTAAGACAAAAGTTATCAAGCTAAGACCATAAAAAAATTTTTCAACAACGTTTAGAAATATTTTAAAATACATGTTATTGTACATTGGGCCCTACTATCGGATACGTGCCGGGAATAAGGCTCACTAAGATAAGCATATGCATGGTTACACTTTAAATACGGCGCAATAATAAATCCCATTAACCAGCATTAGAAAATATTTTCCAAAAACTCATGCGTTACATGTTTGGGCGTTACTATCGGATGTGCCTTATAATAAGACTTATAATAGCTTTATTTACGTACTAATTTCTGTCATTAGAAAATATTATTTACGTGTTAAAATGTAATAAAGAGTTGCAAGAAACGTAATTATTAAAATGTTTTTCTTATTATTAGTGTAAAAAAGCATACAGTTATCATTATCATGATCCGAAACAAATTCTATTATGTCATTAGGTAAAAAAAGTAAATGTATAAACGTTACGACCGATAACGCTAAATTGTCTCAGTGCACTAATTTAAAGTGCACATGAGGTGCTTTAACAGTCAACGGTAACCATTGACGAAGGTGGCATCACCCGGGTGCGGGGGGCATCGATCCTCGCAATTTCTGCACAAGAACACAACCGCAGTAAGACCCAAATTCAATGTACTAAAAAATTCTATAGGGCCATGTCGTCCTCTCTTTTTATAATTCGTAATTAGAACGATGTAATATCTACGGAGCACAAAATTTGGGTACAGTAAAGCATGGCGCGAGCCGGCCTATACATCCACCATCCACCGCATCTTGGTTTGAATACGAATTCAACCACATACATACCTGGTATTAATTTCTAGTTAGTATTCAAGTATTTGGTGAATTCCTTTTGGGGTTTCTTAATACTTAATGATAAAATTATTAATTAATAATCAATTTTAAATATTTTTTTAAATAAAATTTGGAAGTTCACGTGCATCGCCACTAAATAAAACAAACCTCAGAGGACGAAAGACGTCCTTCAAATGAACCTAAATAAAAACCCGCGATGGATGTCACAGCAGCATTATACGGCAGTCAAACATACAATATTCGAATAAGGAGCACCATAAAGTTGACATATTCAAAAGCATCTCGCGACTCTGACATAACAATAAGGGCTTTTAATGCTCCCTCGCAAGATATCCAATAAATCTATCTCACTCAGTGACAGCTCAGAAGTCCTGGGCCTGCTTGGACATGCATATTATATGCGTGCATATCTCGTACGTATGACGATATTTGGATATTTTTCAGCAGTGGCAGTGCACAGATTATGAAAAATTAATGGTTTGGATTTGAAGTTAAATTGGCAAATCCAAAATAGCTGCCGTCCCGTTACTATTTCAGTTTTACATTTCCCTTTCCTGGTTTAGAAATGTGTAGTGCCTGTCCACCGTCGGTTTCTGTTTTTGCCAGTTTTTTTAATTAAATAGAAATAGTTTTTTGATGTTATCATAAAATAGTATTTACACACGTGAAAATGATGAGAGAAACAAATTATTCTAAACAATTGAAAATAAAATCTATATGTTTGTGGCGGCAAGCGCGGGTTTGAGGGGGGAGGGTAACGTGGTAAGTACCCCCCCTAGAAAAAAATATATGCACTTTTAGTTAATAAATAAAGGGTTTAACAAAAAATTAATCCCCCCTAGCTAAAAATTATGCCCAGATCGCGCTTGTGTGGCGGATTCATATTACAAACAAAACTTTATCCGGGTATTACGCCACTATTAAGGAAATGTTTTAATTAAGAAACCACTGCGTTTCTTCTAGAAAAATTACTAATTTGCCAGTGCTTTATAAGAAAAAATAAATATTTGTGTAATAAAATGTGAAAAACTTATCTTTTTGACAAACAAAACTAATGCAACATTTTGATTGTTCTTCACAATCGTTTTGAAGCATTTCAAATATATAATTTTTAAATTATTCTTTTAACAAACTTAAGTAAACAGCAAAAACGTAATTTGAAAATGAGATATTTATAAAGCTTGAAAACCATTGTAGTATAACAATCGAAACGTCGCACCACTGTTGTTTGTCAAAAAGATAAGTTTTTCAAATTTTGTTAGGCAAATATTTATATTTTCTTATAAACCACTGGCAAATTAGTAATTTTTCTATGAGTTATGAGGAACGCAGTGGTTTCTTCATTACAAAATTTCCTTAATAGTGTCGTAATACCCGGATAGAGGTTTATTTGTAGAACAATTGAAAGTTTGAAAATATTAAAAAATTCTAAAATATCATTGGACATTGCAGACAGATTAAAAATAATAAAAAAGGAAACCTTTACAAAAACATTCATAAAATTTTATTTATTAAAATTATTGCAGTTTAAAATATATAAAAAATAAATTCTTCCAAGAAAAAAAATTGGATTTCTTACTACTCTTTAACCCAGCACTTGAACTTTTTCATATCTAGGTTTTTTTATCTCATTAGGCAGTTTATCGTAAAAATGGGCTCCCCAATATGTATACCCATTCTGACACCTCCTTAGACGCCTAAAGTTAGTCTAATTTCTTTATGACATAAATACAATTGAGATATATGCATAGTGATGGGAATATTACATGAATATTAGGAGACCTGCAACTATCCTGATGGCCTTCCTTTGTGCATCAAAAACTTTATTTGTGTGTGTTGAGTGAGAAGTAGGCTTGTCTCAAGAGGTGTCAGACAGGGTGACACAATATCCCCTTTACTATTTAACCAGGCCCTAGAAGATCTTTTTAAAAACTTGGACTGGGAAGAAATAGGCATCCAAGTAAACGGACATGACTTGAACCACCTAAGATATGCTGATGATATTGCCTTATTAACAGATAAGAACGAAGAACTAATAAAAATGCTGGAGGAACTGGATACAGCAGAGACAAATTATCAAACTAAAAAAGGAAAACCAAACGGTTGAAATTAAGAGACGAGTAAGATTGGCCTAGGCAGCATTTGGTAAATTAAGCTACGCTTTAAAAAATATCCTCAGTACCTCAAAACGAAAGTGTATAACCAATGTATCCTTCCTGTGCTTACCTATGGATCCCAGACCTGGATACGTACCAAATCAAACATTGATAAGGTAACAAAAGCCCAAAGATCAATGGAAAGACAAATATTACATGCAAAACTAACATATAGAAAAAGGAATGAATGAATAAAAAATAAAACTAAAGTAAGGGATGTCAGACGAGAAGTAGCAATATTAAAATGGAAATTTGCTGGTCATAATATCAGACAGAAAGACGATCGATGAAACAAATGTATTGTAACCTGGAGACCTTGGGAAAATAAAAGAAGTAGGGGAAGACCCCAAATGAGATGGGCGGACGGTTCGGTTCGGTGCAGGAGCTAGATGGATGAACACGGCGACAGACAGGGAAGAATGGAAGATATTGGGGGAGGACTTTGTTCAAAGATGGATCGAAGAAGCAGTAACGCACCCAGGAATATGTCTTGGGGGGGGGGGGGCCCGAGGCCTTATAATGTCGTATTTCATGCTATTTTATGTGTTTATTCATGAAATATGTGGAAAATATATACAAAAATCATAGGCTTGATAAATAGGTTTGTCTCAGTACATCATTTGCCACACCGTGGGATATATTCCCTAGCACAAAGGTATTCTTGGCAAGTTTTCCATACAATATCTCAATGTGCACATTCCACAGGAGTCGCCTAATAGTTTTGTTTTTCCTTATCTCTTTGTAATTCTTGACACATTGGAGGTTTGTTGGAGTTTAGCTTTTGCTTCATTAAGAAACAACTTATTTGCTGAGAACCAAGAGTTGACCCATCCTGCGCCCCACATGCACCCGCAGAGGCACTTTCTAGCTCCTTTTTTTTACTGAATGTGGACTATCCTCAAAGTACTGAACTGGTTTCGCAGCCTCTATAGTTGAAGGTAAGTTATTAACATAGATTATAAAAAATGAAGGGCCTATGATCGAGCCCTGACGAATTCCACTTTTGACCAAACCCTTTTCTGACTCCTTGTTGTTGATCTTTACAATCTGGGTTTTTTCATTTAGAGATGATTTAATCAGTTCAGCACTGTCTTGTGAGAAGCCATTGTAACAAGATGTCATGTGGGACACACAGTCAAAGGCCTTACTCAGGTCACAGAACACTGTTGCCACATACCCCCCCTAAAATAGTTCCAGAATATTTTCTACAAAATTAAGGATGCCAAGGATGGTATTACGGTTTTAGCTAAAGCTAAATTGGCTGCTTTTAAAAAGATTATTTAACTCAAAATGATCAGCAATTTGTTTGACCATTGCTTTCTCCAAAATTTTGGATAGGAAATGCAGAATAGAAATGGGTCTATAGTTTGTAGCTTTATTTATGTCACCCTTTTTATAACTTGGAATTAGCAATGGCTGTTTAAGCACAGCAGGAAAAATACCTGAAACATAAATTTCTTAATTTTACCAATTGTGATTAAGATTAAGTTTTTTTGGGATAATATCTAATTTTTTAAACTTTTTCTAATAGATTTCAAAATATTGTTGCTGATGTTGAAGAATGTTTTACTAAAATTGCATCAAATTCCATAGAGCTGTTAAAATGGCTAGAGAAATCAGCTGACCGTCAGTTGCATTTTTGTCGTTGGCCTTGGTACGCTGTCTGCCTCATGCATTTAATATTTCAACCGGCTTCATCCCAAAAGAATACCCAAGGCAGGTCCGTTGACAGATACATAATATTGTTATGGAAATATTAATATAGAGTCGAAAGAATAAAGGAAGCATAAATCTAAGGTAGCTATGACCCTCTGACGGGTTGATATGCAAGTGTTTGATACGGGCATAATTTTGGGTTTGTTCACAGTTGGCTGATGGGAATAAATTGTGACCGAGTCCCATTGTTTTACGTTGCGGCTTTGAAAATGCACCGCTTTGGGACGATTTTTGGTCGCATTAATTCAGAAATTTTAACCGAAATATTTCGACAAGATGCAATATGTCCTTATGAATGTGAATAGTCTGCCATGCTAAGGTACTTCGTTTTTCCATAATAACAATATGTAAACAAAAAATTTAACTTTCCAAAACTACACTTTGGCAACTTTTTTTGCTTTGCAGGGCCTTCAAAACGGACGGGCCAATAGCGAATAGCCTTCCTCCACTTTGTTGACGTCACATCGGGGGCTGATTTTTTTTTGATGGTCACGTCAGGACATAGCTGATTGTCTTTAAAATATTGAAGTTGGAATGACGGTTCAAAAAATATTTGATTTTTTCAAAAATAAAGCCGGTTTTGACATTGTTTTTACTATATTCTTGCAGAACAGTTTTTTTAAATGTATGGTAATCCTTAATCTTGCAGAGCCACTTCAATCGCTTGAACAAAAATTAAATTTAACACAGAAGCGAATGTGTTCGTTTCTGCGTAGAAAGTAATGTGATTACCTACACCTATTTGTTTATATTCGGCACTCGGCAGACTTTCAAAACTTAATATAGTTATTTACATGTGTTTACAAAAATAAAAATGATTTGTTGTAGTGTAATTTTGTTTTAAAGAGATTAAGGGTGGTATTTTTGGATTCTAAATGAACTTTATTGCAAAAAATCATTCAAAAATCGAAAAAGTTTTACAATACCAACAAATAAACAAACAATGACAAAGTCAAATACATGTCAAATATAACAGTTGGCATGCGGTACACGGCGGGTAATGTGAATTCAAACTAAGGAATGATAAAGCTTGAAGATTTTAATCTTTTAATCATCTTGCATCCTTACAAAAGTTTGGTGGAATATTGGTATGATGTCTGAGAATATTTCTTTGAAATTTCGCGGAAATCTGTAGTGCCGTTTTGAAAATATCATAAAAGAACAACTGACCTCTCATAAGACCCAATGTAAAAGTCAACCTCCCGAGAACAGCTAATTTTTTCAGGGTCGCGACCTGTATTTTTTGTTGGCCTTAGTTTAGCATTCGTGTAGGATTGCCAATGACCCAAACAGAAATATCTATTTGAGAGAAATACTCTCGAGAGCTGCATTCAACAAGTAACTGTGAATGTTTTTTATCAAAAAAATCTAGGGTTATTCATGATTGTGACAAATATTAGTTACAAAAAACATTCCGCTTTCGATTTGTCAAAAAAATTCTTACATTCTACATTGAGCTGCGCAACGAGCAGAACGGCGAGCAAAGCCGCGAATGTGCTTTTTTGATTTCGACGAGCGGGACAACGAACGGAGCGCCTGTGGTGTTCCCACAAATGCTCTTAGTTTTTTTTCCTGCAAGTTTCAAATGTCTGTTCGCCCTTTTATTTTGTCCCGTCCGAACCATTGAACCCATTCGCGCCGTGCGTATTCTGCCGTCATAAGCAAAAACAAAGTAAGGATATTTGATATTTCACAGTCAAACAATCTCAGATAATATAGTTTGAATAGTGTTACCTTAGAATGTGAGCTATCAAATTTACTTACTATGTTTTTGCTTATGACGGCAGTATTACCTTTGATATCTGAGAAAACACCGACAAGCGATGGGAATGGCTAAGACTCGCCGAATCGTTCGCGAGCACGCTCAAGACCTTGTTCAAACTAGTGTTCTGTTCACCGTTCGGCTCATTGCGCGGCTCAATGTTCGTCGAAATGTTCAGGTGTGGACGCGGCTTAAAAAAAAATACTTTTCAAAACATTGTTTTACTTACCGTTGTTAGATTTTTTTGCTAGAATTAGAAATAATAATTTATTTTTTTTTTTAACTAAAATTGCAAAGTTATAGCGAAAACCAAAAAGAAATATCTGTTAATTTATGTTTATGTTTCTAAAATATAAAAAACATAGAATAGGTTTTATTATTTCACTCACCAAACGTACCTAATGGAAAAATACTGAACTTTTTAGTAATGAAGAATTGAACCTTTCTAGGGCGCAATAATTTTTCCGAATATCAATAAATTCTCTGCAGCCAACCGGGCAAATTGTTATTCACGTGCCCTGTTAAAAAAAATATACTTGTAATAAGCGAAAGATACTATTCGGCACAGGGGTAAGATTTGGCGCGAAATATCCGGCGCAGGTTAGCATGGGTTTGTTTCGGTTTTGTTAGGTTAGGTTAGGTAATGTGGTAGATAGGTGGGGTTCTACGGAGGGGGTAAAGGGGGTAATTACCCCCTAGAGTTAAAAAAAATGAAAGGTAGCTACCATAGATAAGTTAAGGGCTCAAAAAATATATTTTTGTTTATTTGTTTTATTAGAATCTTGGAAATAAGCGCACAGGAAAAATAGTGCATACGAAAAAAGGGCTCAGGAAAAACATCACATACGGAAAAAAGCGCACAGAGAAAAAACTTAACTTGAACAATAAGAATACCGCCACATAAAATAAAAAAAGTGGTCTGTACACTTGTTCAGACTAGAATGTGTTTAGATTCGCCGAATTTTAAATTAAAAAAAAAAGTGACAAATAAACAAAAAGTCGGGATAAAAATTGACATAACAGGGATAAAATGTAAAAATCTGGATGAAATGTGACTGATCGGACATAAAAAGTATAATTTGCCAAAAAAAATGTCAAAACCTAAAAACACCAAAAAAATAGAAAAATAACTCGGAAAATAAAATAAAAAGTGCGAAAAATAGCATATAAGCCTCGTAATAAAAGTTTCTTTATAGCATATAAGATCAATTGCTCAGTTTTTGTGAAAGCTTTTGCGTAGAAAAATAGCCTTTTAGAAATAACAACACAACCATGCGTTTTTTTTACGGTTATGCGCACTAGCAAGGATATGCCTATCACGCTCGAGAAGCGGCAAGTGCGCGGAAATGTTGGTGTATGTTGGTTTTGAAACGGTTCAGGTTGTAATCTGCAGGGAAAACTGTCGCAGGGAGTTCATTCCACAGCGATGCTGTGCTCCAGAGATATGAATTCTGGTATAATGAGGTTCTTGGTGCCTCTATTTTAACATTAAATTGATGGATACCGTCTGTTTGACGTGTTCGCCTAGTAGGTGCTACTCCCGCGGGGATCATACGTGTCAGCTCTTCAGAGCATTTTCCGTGATACCTGTAGAAGAGAGATAGATCACCCACAGTTCTTCGATGTTCGAGACTATCCAAGCTACGGGTAAGTGCGGGGTCATTGATCAGCTTGATAGCTCGTTTTTGCACGGTGTTCAAAAGCATTAAGGTATGTTTGGGTGCCGCACTCCATATATGTAAGCAGTACTCCATAATTGGTCGAATCTGGGCTTTGTAGAGTGTCAGCAGTTGGCTTGGTGTATACAGATGTCTGGTACGAAATAGCACCCCAAGCTTTTGGGACGCCCCTTTAGCTATATCTGCCACGTGACTGTGCCAAGACATGTTCGTCTCTGCAGTGACTCCTAAGATGTTCAACTGGCTCTGCAATGTGACAGCACTTTCAGATAGCATGATGTTTGGCTCACCGGTGCTGGCCTTTTTTGAAAACAGGGCTGCTTGGGTTTTCTGCGCGGTGTACTGTACAAGGTTTTTGTTGCCCCAGTCCTCTATTATCTCCAGGTCGTTATTTATCTGCGATATTTGAGTTAGTCTAAGATGATGGAATTCACGTGCGGAGAGACATGTGGGTGGTATTATTGAGGAGACTACATTGCCATCATCTGCAAAGCAATAAAGTGGATTTACTGTTTTATCTATGAGGTCATTTATGTAAATCAGAAAAAGTGTTGGGGAAAGGATTGCTCCCTGTGGCACACCAGTAAGAGTTGGAGTTCTGACCATCCAGTGCAACATAAATGGATCTATCCTTAAGGTAACTTTAAAACCAAGTACAAAGTTTCGGCGACAATCCCATTGCTTTGAGCTTGTTGAGAAAATTTTCATGCCAGACTTTATCGAATGCTTTAGATATATCTACGGCAATTGTTCTTGTTTCACCCCGCAACTCAATCGCTTTTTGCCATAAATGAGTGACGTATGTAAGTAAATCGCCAGTTGACCTATATTTTCGAAATCCGTATTGCTTGTCGTTGATAATTTTGTACATTTCCAAGTACTTGGTTAGGTAATTGTTCACAACTCTTTCCATTACTTTTGATATCACCGGAAGTAGAGCAATTGGTCTATAGTTTAACGGATCTGTCTTTTTTCCTTTCTTTGGAATAGGTTGTACTGCGACAGACTTCCATGAGATGGATATACTCCTTGCCTGTAAGATAAATTAAATAATTTTGCGAAAGTTGGGGTGAGTTCATTAGCAAAATTTTTGAGTGTTATCGCGGGAATGCCATCTGGACCCATTGCTTTGTTTGTATCCATTTTTTTAAGGGATTTTCGTATTTCTCTATGACAATAGGGTACCTCTGGCATACTGTGGGAAACCCTTTCAATGAACGGTGGAGTTTTTCCATTTGGCACTGTTAGGTTCGGTTCGGTTCGGTTCGGTTCGGTTTTGGCCAGCATATTGGCTTTTTCCTCTGATGTGGCTAAGTGATTATTTTTATCTGTAAGTGGTGTGTTAGCTCCCGCTAAATTTCGCGGTTGTTTTTAAATTTTTAAAACCACACAATTGGATGAAGGACAGAGTGCCTTTCGCGCATTTGGACATGCGCACCAACAATCAGTGAGATCCTTGTCAACCGCCTCGAGAAATGGCGTGTTAATTTCGTTCTCCAACTATTTCAAATTTCTACACTTGAAAGTGCTCGATTTTGGTGTACTGAAGCAGAGAACTAGAAACTTCAGCCCTTCAGCTACGTGGTGACATCATTAGATCAGGAAAGGGGCCCCTTGAAATTGGCTGCAAACTGGTGAGTGCTTTGTTTCTGATTGCCGTTGTGTGGCACCAAGTATTAACCTATGGACGTTTGATTATTTCGTGATTTCGTATCAATATATTTATGTTTGTTCGCGCTTTCATTAATTAAAACATTTACAGTCCATTGCAGTTATCGTTTTTCTTACCGCGGGCTAACATAAGTGTTCCTTTCGACCCAAATTATTTAAATTTTACTCCATACGACGGTATTAATAAGTCGGCCATTTATTTTCACGCCGAAAACAAGGCGGCCTTGAATTTTTCCCATCGTATTGAAACGAGAGAAAGTCGTTCGACCTTCGGTGTCGGCGCAGTACCTGTTTTCGGTCCGCTGCTATGGTAACGGGTCTACTACCGCGTGGTCATTCAGTATAAACAAAATCGAGGATCAATCAAAAAACAAAACAAACAACATTTCTCATTTATGTGTTAGGTGTGTTCCATATCATTTCGATATTTAAAACAATTTTCATCAATTGCGATAAATTAGTGCATATTTTCGACAATTCGTCATTTTTCTATTTCAGAAGCATTAATTTAGCGTTAATTGTATATTTACCGACATTTCTGTGATTAGATGTGTTCCATATCATTTCGATATTTAAAACAATTTTCATCAATTGCGATAAATTAGTGCATATTTTCGACAATTCTTCATTTTTCTATTTCAGAAGCAGTAATTGAGCGTTAATTGTATATTTACCGACAATTTCGTCATTTCAAAGGTAAAATCATGTCTGTCAAAAAAACCGTGCAAAAACGCAAAGGTTTTTTATCTGCGATCACCGAGTGTTATGTGTTTTCACAGACCGCGGCATCGGACGAAAAAGTGAGAAACGAGTTTCAAGTGAGGTATTCCGATTTGGATGAAACCTTCGATAAATGCATGCTTTCGCATAATGATGTCATTATGTTGATAGACGACTCGGACGACGAGGAGTTTAAAACGCAGGATGCGATCCTTTCAGAAACTCGTAAATATTTTTATGCGTATAAGGGGGTTTACTCTAAAATATTTCCGGTTGAGGGCCCAACCCTTTCGGGATCATATGTTCGACAAAACGAATCTGAAACTTCAAAACTCAAAGAGTTAGGTATTCCCATATTCCGAGGTGATAAAAAATTATGGCCAAGCTTTTTCGATCTTTTTAATAACATTATAGATCAAAATCAAAGTCTAAGTAACGTTCGAAAACTTTAATATTTATTTTCATATCTCGAGGAATGAGCCTTTAAAATTGATATCAGGGATTAGCTTATCTGATCAAAATTATAAAATTGCTTACGACAAATTAGTCAATAGATATCAAAACAAGCGAGACCTCGCAAATGATGCTTTAAGCACAATTATGAACTCCACCTTAAAAAACGAGTCAGCTAAAGAATTGCGTAATTTAATTGACACCTTTTCTGAATCCCTAGAAATTTTAAAATCACTTAGTTTTGACGTTGACAGTTGGGACTTTATTATTTTTTTCATTTTGTTAGAAAAATTGGATATTCCGACGCGTTCAAATTTCGAAATGAGTCACGCCAATACTAATACCGAAATTCCCACTTTTCAGTCACTTTTTCAATTTCTAGAAACAAGATGTAAAGTTTTGGAATCACTTCCTCAATCAACAGCACCCAAAAAGGTGCCTATCTATCAAAAATCAAATTCTATGCAAAATCAGTCTGGGCAAAAGCCTACCTATCAAAATTCAAATTCTATGCGAAGTCAGTTTGGCCAAAAGCCTACCTATAAATCATCCAATTCGCCTTTTATAGGACTGACTGGCACCTCAACTAATTCAAGTACGGGAATAAAATGTTTCCGGTGTAATCAAGGTCACGTGCTTTCGAAATGTCAAACATTTCTTGATCTCTCACCTATCGATCGCCTATCTTTCGTCAAGCAGAAAAAGTTATGCATGTTTTCATCCCTTGCATGGGGTAGATACGTGCAAATCAAAATATTCATGCAGGACTTGCAATAGTAAAAGGCACCACACTTTAACTCATATCTTAGAAACTAATCAAGAGTCTGGAAGCCAAGATACTAGTCCTGTCATTCACACACCACCTGTCAATAATCTTCATGTGTCATTAAATACCTCAGGACCTTCAGGTACCGTTCTTTTATGCACCGCCATAATAGATGTTATGGACGGTTGCGGAAATTTTCAACCTGTAAGGGCACTGCTTGATTCTGGATCACAGACAGGATTCATCAGTGAAAAGTGTATTCAGCGTTTTAATCTTCCTAGGCGAAGTTACACCACTGAAATATTCGGATTAAATCAGATGACTTCTTTTACTTCCAAAGGGCTCGTTTAATGTCACATTAAGCCACAAGGACAGGTCACTCCTTTACTTAATTTCGAAGCAATTGTCGTTCCACAATTATGTTCCAATATGCCTACATTCACTTTGAACGATAATCAGTGGAAACACTTGGAAAACCTTAAACTTGCCGACCCATCTTATTTCAAATCTAGACCTGTGTGTGGACCTAGTTATTGGTTGCGAGCTATTCGCACAGATATTCAAGGAGGGCAGGGTTCTTGGACAAATAGGGCAACCTTCAGCCCTTGAAACTATCTTTGGCTGGGTCGTCATGGGAAAAGTTGACGAAGTAGGTAGTCTTACGGAACGAACCAGTTGTTTTTTAACGAGTCATTCACCTCCTTTAGAGGTCATTCTCCCCAGGTTTTGGGAAATCGAACATTTGCCTAAAAAACAAATCTTATCAAAGGAAGAAAAACAAGCAGAATCAATTTTTGCTGCGAGTGTTGTGCGGCAACCGAGCGGTAGATTCATGGTAGATCTTCCGTTTATAGATAAAATAAACCCTGACCTAGGAAATACTTATCCGCAAGCTTATCGTAGATTTTTACTTCTAGAAAATAGATTACTCAAAAATCCTGATCTGTACACTGCCTATTCAAGTTTCATGCAAGACTATATCGATTCTAATCATATGAGTCTAGTTTTACCTAGTCAACCAAAAGTCGACGTATCATGTTTTTTGGCATATCATTGCGTATTAAAGCCGGAAAGCTTAAGTACAAAATTAAGGGTCGTCTGGGATTGTTCAGCAGTCACCCCAAAAAATATTAGTCTCAATGACACGTTGTTATCTGGACCGAAACTTCAAAAGGATATTGCTTCTTTACTCCTTACGTTTCGTCTTAATCCTATTGCCTACATTGCTGATATCAAACAGATGTTCCGTCAAGTCCTTATCAATCCTTATCACTGTCCTTATCAAAGGATATTGTGGAGGTTTTCTCCACATGACCCACTTTCAGTGTGGGAACTTTCTACTGTCACTTTTGGCATGACATGCTCACCTTTTCTAGCCATGCGTACCTTAAATGAGCTGGCAGAGAGAGAAAAGAAACGTTTTCCTATGGCTAGTACTGTTCTAAAAACGTCAATCTACATCGACGATATATTGGGAACTAGCCCTTCGCTTTCTGAAGCTCTTTCCCTTCAAACGGAACTCAATGATTTGTTGAAGTCGGGAGGATTTGAACTTAAAAAATGGGCAAGCAATTGTCCTGAGTTATTGGCAACATTGCCAGAATCCGATCGTCAAATGCCTCTCTCTTTTGACAAGGAGGAACCCCACTTTATCAAAGTTTTAGGACTTCAATGGCATCCAAAAAACGACATTTTTTCTTATCAATGCCGAATGAAGGACAAATCCCCAACCAAACGTTCTATTTTATCTATCATAGGAACAATCTTCGATCCCTTAGGTTTTCTTTGTCCCTTGAAAATAGGCTCTTGGAACAAACTTCGTTCTGAATTCCCGCTTCTTTCCAATTTTCAATTACCCCGACAGATCAAACTGTCAAAAATCAATACCTGTCAAATCATCGGCTTCTGTGACGCTTCAATTCGAGGTTACGCAGACGTCGTATATTTTCGTGTAGAAAAGGAAAACAGTATATCTGTTTCTCTCATATCTGCAAAATCTAGGGTCGCGCCTATAAAGTCATAAACTTTGGCTAGGCTAGAACTCCTAGGCGCATTTCTTTCAAGCGAATTAATTGACTTCGTTTTATCTAGCTATGAAGGAAAAATAACTTTTACAAATATCGTTACTTTCTGCGATTCGTAAGTCGTATTGCACTGGCTTTCATCCCCTCCTAATCGCTGGCAAACCTTTGTTGGAAATTGAGTCAGTAGAATCCAAGAAATCATTCCCTCAAACTCGTGGCGCTACATACCTTCTGCTTTAAATGCAGCCGATATTGCGTCACGCGGGGCCACCCCTTCACAGCTCATGTCACATGACATATGGTGGAACGCACCGTCGTTTTTGTGGTCTCCCGAAAACGAATGGCCCGATTTTCATAAATCAAAAATGCCGATTGATTTCGGAGATATTAATCTGGAGGAAAAGCCAAAGGTCTGTTGCAATGCGATAATTGACGTTAACTTCTTAGATCAGCTTCTTATCAAATATTCATCTATATCAAAAATTCAACATATCATTTGTTATGTCCTTCGAATAGTTAACCTTTTTCAAAACCATTCCTATCAAAAACCCACTAAGCCGCTGGACCAAAAAGTTATTTTTGAGAATATTGTTTTTCCTACCACCGGTGAGATGCAAAGTGCGTTATACCTTCTTATCAAACGCGTTCAAGGTTCTTGTCTTTCTGAGCTTTTTTCCGCGTTATCTAAGGATTAACCAATACCGAAACCTTTCCGAAAACTTTCACCTTTTCTTGATGAAAATAATATTGTTACGGGTTCACAACGACAAATTAAAACTCGCAATTGTTGAAAACGATACGTCAATTTATTTCGACAAATTATGTACAAAAACACGCACTTAAACTTAGTAATAACTTGCTAATAATTCACTACTATAATCGGTCTATCAACTTCGTGTTAATCTCACGACCACTACAGTACGGTATCTGTGACTGACTGACTGGTGCACGACCCCGGCCCTATATATAGGATCGTCCATCTCTCTCGAACTTTCCGGCAGCCTTCGACGTCCGGAAAGTTCCCGCACTACCGCGACCGCAAGCCACAGACAACGCAACTAAAACCTAGACTAAGAATACAACCTTAAGATAAATCGACCTAATACTACACTAAACCTAAATAAATTCTAATTATAAAATTTAAATAACTTGAATTTGTAACACTATCCTCCTCTTCAGGTTTGATCGTCTCGATCAACATTTCCCAGGTAAGGTTTTAGTCTGTCTAGATGAACAACTTTCATCTTGGACTTCGGGCTTCTCTGGATTCGGTAGACTACATCATTAATTCTCTTAACAACTTTATAAGGCCCTTCCCATGGTGGTGTCAACTTAGGTGATCTTCCTTTCTTGCGTTGAGGATTGTATAGCCAGACTTGATCATTCTCTTTGAACCCTGAAGAGTTTGCTTTCAGGTCATATCTCGCTTTCATGCGGTCACTGGCTATTTCTATTCGCTCTCTAACCACTTCATGGATATCGTGCAGCTTTTGCCTTAAACGTTCGACATAGTCATTAACCTCTAAGTGTGCTTCTTCAGGTGAACCAAACATGATATCACATGGTAAACGCAGTTCTCTACCAAACAGGATACTAATGGAATATATTGGTCCCAATCTGTTTGGTGCTCATCAACAACTTTGCAAAGATGTTCCTCTATTGTTTTATTAAATCTTTCAACCATGCCATCTGACTGCGGATGCAAAGCAGTAGTCCGTGTTTTATGTATTCCTAAAAGGTCACAGAGATTCTGGAAGAGCTTTGATTCAAAGTTTCTTCCTTGATCTGAATGTAGTTCCAAAGGAATGCCAAATCGGCTGAAAACATCATTTACCAGAACTTCTGCAACTGTAGCGGCCTCTTGGTTAGGCAAAGCAAAAACTTCTGGCCATTTGCTAAAATAATCCATGACAACAAGGATGTATTTGTTGCCCTTTTTAGTTTCTGGAAATGTTCCGGCCACATCAATAGCAATGCGTTCGAATGGCAGACCTACGTTATATTGTTTCATTTGACCTCTGGACCTTGTTTTGGGACCTTGGCTGGCTGCACAAGTCGAACATCGGCGGCACCAGTTTTTCACATCTTGAAAGTAATTGACCCAATAAAATCGGTTTCGAATTTTGTCCATGGTTTTATTTATGCCTAGGTGCGCGCCTGATTTTCCACCATGGCATTCGGCCATTATATTGTCTACCATGCTCCTAGGAACCACTACTTGATTAATCACAGTAAGGCCATCGGCACTTTCCCAGGCACATTTAAGGATGTTTTCTTCTACTATCAGTGAATCCCATTGTGCCCACAGTGATTTGAATATCACCCCTTGGTTTGCGATATCTTGCCATGATGGTCGTGGCTTGTTCTCTTCTTTCAATCGCAAGATAGGTCCTACATCTTTGTCGTTAAGTTGTGTGGTTCTAATCGAAGCCGACATCCATTCTTCATCTGGTTCTAACTTTATCTGGCGCACGTAGGTAATTCCTTCTTTCTGGTCAATTTTCCTGCAATGTTTACAATCCTCGGGGCAAGGTCTTCTGGACAATGCATCTGCATTATTATGCACCCTTCCTGCTCGGTACTTAATTTGATAATGGTATTGTTGTAGCTTTTCTATCCATCTCGCGACTTGCCCCTCAGGTTGTTTCATTTTCATGAGCCACTGTAACGCAGCATGATCCGTTCTAATCAGAAACTCTTGTCCGTAGAGATATTTGTGAAAGTGATCTACGGATTTAACTATGGCTAGGAGCTCCTTTCTAGTAACACAATAATTTCTCTCTGGTTTGGATAGCTTCTTGCTGAAAAATTCGATGACCCGTTCTTCTCCATCTTGTACTTGGGAGAGTACTGCTCCTATGCCATCGTTGCTCGCATCAGTATCTAATATGAATTTTCCTTTTGGAATGGGATATGCAAGAATCGGACTAGAACATAATGCTGCTTTTAGTCTTCTAAATGCTTGGTCACATTCGGTATTCCATTTGTAAGAAGCTTTATCTTCTGTAAGTCTATGTAACGGAGACGCTATTTTGGCGAATCCTTCTACAAATCGTCTGTAGTATGTACACAGACCCAAAAAGCTTCTCAATTCATGTTTGTCACGAGGTTGAGGCCATTCTTTTATTGCTTGTAGCTTCTTTTCGTCGGTATGGATGCCTTCTCGGGAAACGTCGTGACCCAGGAACTCAACTTTTTCTTGGAACAGAAAACATTTCTTTGAGTGTAATTTAAGATTTGCGTTCCTGATTCTTAAGAATACTTCTCGTAAATTATCTAGATGTTCTTGAAATGATTTCCCCATTACTATGACATCATCCAAATAGACTAGGCAGGTTTTCCAAGTAAGGCCTCGTAGAACGAATTCCATTAGTCTTTCAAATGTAGCTGGGGCATTGCACAGGCCAAATGGCATCACATTAAACTGATAAAGTCCACTTCCAGCAGAGAATGCAGTCTTCTCTTTATCTCTTTCAAAGATTCCTACTTGCCAATACCCACTTTTCCGGTCAAGAGTAGAAAACCAATATGATCCTGCCAACGTTGTTAATGTGTCGTCTATTCTTGGCAGTGGGTAACTATCTTTCTTGGTCACATCGTTCAGTTTCCTGTAGTCGACACAAAACCTAGTACTTCCATCCTTTTTAGTGACCAACACCACAGGAGATAACCAAGGACTTGATGACTCTTCAATAACACCGTCGCTGAGCATTTTATTAATGAGATTGTGAACTTCTTCTTGCTTGGCCATTGGTAGTCTTCTTGGGGGTTGTCTTATCGGTTGGGCATCGCCAGTGTTGATAGCATGTTGAATAAGGTTTGTGCGTCCCGAACTACTCCTAGTTTCGAAGATATTACTTTGTTCTTCTATAAACTCTCTCGCTTTACTATATTCTTCTGGAGTGAGATGTTGCCAAGTTGACTCAAATTGCTGAAGTACCTCCATTGGTAACTTGCTTGTATCCTCGGAAGTTGGCTCTTCACATCTTGTTACTTTCTGTACTGGTTCAAATAATGCTACCACCTCCCCCTTATTAATTTTGACACTATTTGGGAAAATATTGGCGACTCTAATCGGGATGTCTTTATCGGTTTTAACTAGTGATTTTGCAACGAGGTAGGTGTTGGGTGTGTTTTGTTGGCTTATGAGTCCGACGCAGCTTGATGTTTTACTTTCCAGCCTCCCAAAAATTATGGTCTCACTGTTACCGACTAGTCTTGTGGTGCATACTGCCACGACCTTTATTGGTTCTTTATTGAAGTGACTATTTGACAAAATGAACTCTTCATTCCCAAATCTTAGGGTATTAAGTTTATTATCAAACGCAAATCCATGTTTACTTATCAAGTCCATTCCCAAAATAAATTCGTCTTCTATTTCGGCAACCAATACAGTGTGGCGAATCTTCAATCTTCCCAGCTGTAGGTCTATATCTGTCTGCCCCAACACGTCGGCGGATTCTCCAGTCACAGTCTTAAGTGTTATTTTCTTTTCTATTGGTCGAATTTTATATCTCGTTGCAATTTTGAACTTAAGCAATGATATGGCAGCACCAGTGTCTACTGTTATATTAACTTTTCTCCCATTAATGAGTCCGTCGATGTTAAGACTGTCAGCAGTATGTTTTAGGCTCTTAATAGAGTAAATTTTGGGGGCTCTATTCCCATTAGCCAACACCCGCCCCTCTGCGTTGACTAGTTTTAGTTTTCCTGATCTCTTCTTCGGTACTCTGTCCCGCTAGATGGCGAGCGAGACCTTATTTGAACGCGACAATCGCGTTGAATATGCCCTGTACGTCCGCATCTGAAACACTTTACATTTGGAGGGGATCGTCTGCTTTCTTTCAAAGAGTCAATCATCTCTATCAGTGATTGAAACATTTGATTTAGCGTTTTTGAGTTGACCTCATGTCCATTGCTCATTTCTTCTCCCTCCTGAATTGAAACAGCTCTTACTTTTGGACTGGACATATTATTTGATGATTCAATTTCAAGGGCTCGAATCAACACTTTATTGCTGTTATGGAAGCGTTCTCGACGAAGTAACTTTGCTAAGTCCGTGTCTCGTAATCCGTTAATAAAGCGATCTACCGTGAAGGGATCTCTGTAATTTTCTGGCATTTCTGGGTAAGCTAAATACATCAGCCTCCTGATATCTGCTTCATACTCTTGCAATGATTCTCCTGGTCTTTGTTGGCGAATATATAATTCTGACCAATGTAAATTTCGCAAGTGTTCGTCTCCATACCTTCTTTCTAACGCTGCTACTAAAGCATTATAATTCTGTTTTTGTTCGACTGGAATGGACCGTAAAAGTCCCAGAGCAGGTTCTCGTAGAGCTACTAACAAAGCTCTAGCTTTTTCTTCATCATCCCAACCATTTGCAGCAGCGGCAGCTTCAAACTGTTGTTTGTAATTAGACCAGGAAGACGTACCATCAAAATTTGGAGGCTTAATGTTTTGGTTGGAATTTACAACACATCCTTGAGCTTTTATTTTGTTGTGTTCTTTTTGAAGCTGTATAAACTGTTTTGACATGTCCTGGAATTTTTCTTCTATGGTTTGAAAATCTTCTTCCCTAACATTCTGTAGTTTGGTCTCCACTTTTTCTTCAACATTTTGTACCTTTTCTTCTACATTCTGCAATTTATTTTGTACCTTTTGTTCCACACTATGCATTCTTTGAGTTATTTCTTCCTTAAGATCTTCGGTTGCACTCTTGAACTCTTCTCTCAGCTGTTCGGAGTTGCTCTTTATTTGATCGAAGTTTTCTTGAATGCCATCTAATCTTTGCTCAAATGTCTGTTTCATATCGTTCTGGTTTTGTTCGATGGTCTGTCTCATATCATTCTGATTTTGTTCAATAGTGTGTTTCATGTCGTCCTGGTTTTGAGCCATTTGAGCTGCTAGAGCCTGCATCATTTTAGTTAGATCTTCCATCTTTGCCGATCCTTGTCTAGTAAGCATCAACTTCCTGATAAATCACAGCCCTAAAATAGACGTTTTACTATTTTAGGGCTATAAAGCGAATGTCGAAGTCGGTTTTTCAATATCTCTTCCAATTCTTAAATAGAACCTAATGAAATGTTCTGGAATATACTGGTAAATGCTACTCTTTCTGTCACTTTTTGATTATCTCTTTTGGTTCTCGAATAGACCGTCGTAGAATGTTATGGAATATTCTAGAAATAATTTCTAATTCTTACTTTTAAAATAACTAAGCTACTGTCGAAGTCGGTATTTGTGTATCTCTTCTAGTTTTTGAATAGAACGTCGTAGAATGTTATGGAATCTTCTAGAAATTCTTTCTAATTCTTACTTTTGAAATAACTAAACTAATGTCGAAATCGGTATTTGTATATCTCTTCTAGTTTTTAATAGAACGTCGTAGAATGTTATGGAATCTTCTAGAAATTCTTTTTAGTTCTTACTTTTGAAATTACTAAGCTAATGTCGAAGTCTCTTTTTGGATATTTCTTCTGGTTTTCGAATAGAGCGTCGTAGAAAGTGATGGAATGTTCTAGAAATTCTTTCTGATTCTTACTTTTATACTAATCTAATGTCGAAGTCGGTATTTGTATATCTCTTCTAGTTTTTGAATAGAACGTCGTAGAATGTTATAGAATATTCTAGAAAATCTCTCTAATTATCAATTTTTGGACTGTAAAGTTAATGTCGAAGTCGGTTCTTAAATATCTCTTTTAGTTTTTGAATAAAACAATATCGAACTTCTTCGAATATTCTGGAAAAATCACTTACTGTTTTTCTGTCCAATTGTCGTATCCGGTGGTAATATGTAAGGACAGTCTTTGCACTATTTATTTTTTTTAATCTCACTTCTGACACCAATTGTTACGGGTTCACAACGACAAATTAAAACTCGCAATTGTTGAAAACGATACGTCAATTTATTTCGACAAATTATGTACAAAAACACGCACTTAAACTTAGTAATAACTTGCTAATAATTCACTACTATAATCGGTCTATCAACTTCGTGTTAATCTCACGACCACTACAGTACGGTATCTGTGACTGACTGACTGGTGCACGACCCCGGCCCTATATATAGGATCGTCCATCTCTCTCGAACTTTCCGGCAGCCTTCGACGTCCGGAAAGTTCCCGCACTACCGCGACCGCAAGCCACAGACAACGCAACTAAAACCTAGACTAAGAATACAACCTTAAGATAAATCGACCTAATACTACACTAAACCTAAATAAATTCTAATTATAAAATTTAAATAACTTAAATTTGTAACAATATCATTAGAGTCGGTGGCAGATTACAAAAATCTGACCTTGTGTCTTATTCTGCAAAACACCCCGTCTTACTTTCGAGTAACCATCGTTTAACTACTCTTCTTATCGAGTCCACTCATCGACAATACCTTCATCCTGGGTTTAAAACATTACATAATCTGCTTTTACAGCAATTTTGGATATTATCTGCCAGACGGGCAATTCAAAGAACCATATCCAAGTGTTTGCAATGTTTTAGAATCAACCCTAAACCCTATAGACCGCCCATAATGAGTTCACTTCCCGCTCATCGAATCAATCAACTTAAACCTTTTTCGAGTGTAGCTATCGACTTTTGTGTACCTTTCTTTGTGATTCCTCATCGTTACCGTGGTTGTAAAGCTTTCAAATCGTATGTCTGTACGGCCACACATTGCGTGCATTTGGAATTAACCATGGAACTGTCCACCGAAGGGTTCGTAGGTGCATTCCATCGATTCATTTCCAGACGTGGAAGCGTGACGCAATGCTGGTCAGATCAAGGCAGTAATTTTATAGGGTTTCGTAACCAATTACTTGATTACGCAAGAAGTGCGGCCACCAGACTTTCTATTCGTTGGCATCTGGGACCTCCTCTCAGTCAATGGCCTGGCAGAAGCTGGCGTCAAAAGTTTTAAAACTCACTTTGTTCGAGTTGTCGGCGACCAGAAGTTGTCTATTATGGAAATGTCCACCCTTACATGTCGCATAGAAGCCGTACTTAATAGTCGCCCTTTATCTCCTGCCTCTTCAGACCCACACGATCTTCAACCTCTTATCCCTGGGCATTTTTTGACCCTTGAACCCCTTATTCAGAAATTCCGGAGTCAGATTTGTCCGAGGTTCCCCTAAATCGGCTCTCGAGATGGCAACTAATCCAAAAACTACATAATGATTTTTGGAAACGGTATTCTATAGAGTTATGCATACGCTACAACAGCGACGCAAGTGGGCTGATTCGTCCCCAAATATCAAATTAAATGATTTGGTTATCATAACAAGTGATCACATTCAATCACCTTTGAAATGGCCGGTCGGTCGGGTCATCGAACTGTATCCCGGCGGGGACGGTCAGGTGCGTGTTGCGACGGTACAAACGGTTACCGGTGTTTATAAGCGGCCAGTTGTAAAACTGTGCCTCTTGCCAAATTAAAAGTAATTCTAATTTTACTACCTATTACCGGGTATTACAATAGGTTTTTCTTTATTTCAATTTTTTTTTGAATTTTTGTTTGTTTGTTTTGCCTTTTTCGGGATTTCGTTATCTCTAAATAAACTTACGATACTTATCTGTTTTCATTCATTTATATTTATCGGTCGATCATTTTTCTTATATCTATATCTGTCCGGTTGAGATTCTAAAATTGTGTGTTTTGGAGGGCAGTTATGTTAGCTCCCGCTAAATTTCGCGGTTGTTTTTAAATTTTTAAAACCACACAATTGGATGAAGGACAACAATCAGTGAGATCCTTGTCAACCGCTCGATTTTGGTGTACTGAAGCAGAGAACTAGAAACTTCAGCCCTTCAGCTACGTGGTGACATCATTAGATCCGGAAAGGGGCCCCTTGGAACGTGGAGAAATTGGCTGCAAACTGATGAGTGCTTTGTTTCTGATTGCCGTTGTGTGGCACCAACAATTAACCTATGGCCGTTTGATTATTTCATGATTTCGTATCAATATATTTATGTTTGTTCGCGCTTCATTTAATTAAAATATTTACAGTCCATTGCAGTTATCGTTTTTCTAACCGCGGGCTAACACTGTTGGTATGGATGATTTGGTGAAGTTTGATCCAACAGCTTTTGCAAGAGACCAAAAGGACCTGGAACTACTTGGACAATTCAGCAAACTGTTTTTTATTCTTTAATTGTATGTTTCTTTGGCGGCGTCAATAGTAATTTTGCAACTATTTCTGGTTTGTTGTCGTTTCCAAAGGTTATATGCTTTGTGTTTTTTCTGTACAGCCGTGGGCTGTTGAACCAAGGTTTTGCATTAGCTCTGCGTTTTATTGTATGTGGGATATATGCATCCATTCCAGATGAGATTACTTTTGTTATTTCATGCCATGGAAAATTCAGGTAAAACTGTTTAAGGTCATTCTATAGTGCCACATTTTACGAAAAAGTGATTGTTGGCTTGGTGGTATGAGCATTTCGCACTTTGTTATTATAAGTTTATGACCGGATGAACCAAGTGGGACTCAAACCCACAAGCTCGCGAGACGCATTGATCAAGGCAGTCCGGTCGAATATATGCTGCCATCATAGCAGCGATACATCCGAAGCAGGACCACTACACAAGCGGACACGAACTTACAAACCGAACCGAACCGTTCTGGTTTGCTTGAAATATCTAAAATTTATGAATATAGATGGCGTTAGGTCTCTGAACTCTGTTAGCGATTCTCTTTCACACCTATTCCTGAGACTGGGTCAGTAACCCAATGTTTCAAACCAAAACAATTTTTTTTTGTTTTAAAATTGTTAATTAATTAAAATTTGTAACACACAGACGGATTCTAGTAAGCTGTATTTTGCTTATATATTTTTTTGTTGCATTCACGAACTTATGGTTTTTTCTGTGAACCAATTAGTACTATTGTGTCCATTGCAATTTTTCTCCAAAATACATACTCTAACAAATCGTCATTCCTGTTGCGTGAGTGATATTCATAAAACAACTGAACTGTTAGATTTTAAGCTTTGCAATCAAAAATAAAGTTAAAAATAAAACCATTTTTAAATTATTGCGGTAAAAATAATAGTTTAGGTATTAGTACCCATTTGGGCACATTTTTTTAAATAAATTACGTAACGAAAAAGTTCCGGATTTCTGAAACCGCACTCCGCTCATCGTACCGCATTTCCAAGAAAAATATATAGAATAATTACTCAGAGGTTACACTCAATAAATCATCAAGGCGAAATCCCCCCCCCCCCCAAAGCGTTTCGTAGTTTAAGATCGGCACCTTTACGCTACTAGGCTAGCTATTCTCGTACTTGAACGATGTGATAGTTCCTATCACATGCTTTGGCCAATGGCAAGCTTTAAATTAGCTCCAAGACGTCACCTGTTATGCGAAAAGACCTCTAATGCGCAAGCTTCTCCTACGATTCGACCGAGAAACGTTTAGTCGGTACGGAGCAGGAGAACAGATTTCACTTCAAACGCGTAAAATTCAGTAACTCTGAAGAGCGGACGACTATGCCATTGGACAAAACAAGTCATTTCGCACAACACGCGACCGCTATGCTATTGGTCTAAGCGTTCAAGATCCAGAATAGAGCCTCAGTCCGCCTCTGTAACAGCTATATTTTTTTTAATTAAGGACGTGGGATCATTTAAATTTACAAATCGGGACTGGGGACTCATCTCTCTACCATATTTACTTAGAGAAATTGAAAACTGTCGAGCTGGGTGGAGATTAATAATAAAACTTCGAAGTGAGTGAATGAATGAGTGACACAAAGCCGCTGCGGAAGCGTGAAACATATTAAAAGCTTCGACCCCTCAATATATTAATAAATGGCTAAGTCTGAGTGCCTATTGGACCCTCTATAGTCCAGGATCCAACCTCTAAGTATTACATAAACTTTCAACGTCACCACTAGAGTCATTGTAGAAAATTCCAACGAAAATTGCTAGACCCCCTTTCCTAATATCCGTCTTCCAGAAAAAATGCTAATTTGTTTATAGAGAAAACTTTTTGACATCTTTATTTTGTATAGGGAAGCGCTCGAAGGGTTTGGACAAAATTTAAGTAAATAATTACAGTATGGATAGGTGCCATAAATACGGGAAAAGGGAGCAATAATATGTGATACTTAATTTTATAGGCTTATTTTTATTAAATGATTTTGTAAGACAAGTTTTATTTCTAAATACTAACCAAGATTAAAATACTTATTTAAAAAATAAAAGTTAAGTAATAAAAAATACATTTATAATATTGAAATTTAGTATTTACAAAATTTATTAAGAATTACAGCGACCTAGTCATCGCTTTTTTGGGGCAAAATGTGGTAACCCGTTTAACCCAAACCACCAGTTAAATTCAAACAAAAATCATACACAGTAAAAGGCTAATTTTACAGGCAACGCGTTTAATTATGAATAATAAATAAACCCACTAATTGTTCAATGTAAAGCAGCATCAATCTTATTGCAGAGAGTTGAATTAGTCATTTTTGTGCAGTTTACTTAAAACTGTGGTATCCCGTTATACCCCCGTACCTCATTTTGCCACCCTTTCCCCTACCTATAATTTTGGAATGAAAATGATCGATACATGTGTCTTATATACACATCTGCAAGTTTTTTTGAAAAACTTTAAATATTTGTGAATCTATCCAAAACAAAATTACTATAAAGTAATAACTTCAGCATTAACTTACCGTGTGCTGGATAAATTAAGGAGCGAACTTAAAATATTTCCCATGCCTCCCGGTGTCCATACCCTCCCAGCTCTCCTCTTCTGTTGCACCTTTTTCGAGGTGTGAAACTTAATTGTATTAGTGGCTGCTCTGGTATAGTATGTGAAGTGTTTTTGTTCACAAAAAAATTTAAACGACAAATTTTTAAATTATTCAATTACGAATAAGTAATGAGGGCCCAAAAAATCTGGAAAAATACCGATTTTAAGCCGGGTACTCATTACCGAGCCACGAGCCTCGAACAATTCGCTAATGTAGACATGAAAAAGGAATGATCGCGAGCCCGCACCAAGCCATTCGCGACGAGCCAATAGGCGGTCGTCGTTCAATGCGCTTCAAGGAAAAAAAAATACCATGAATGATGAAAAAGTATTGTCTATTTGAAAATTACATGAATAGATCTGTTACATGGGATCCAAAGAACAAAGACTATTTAAAAAACATTTAAAAGAAGATGCGTGGTTTATATGTTACTAGACTAAAACAAAATGGCTTTGCCAGTAAGTCCGACCAGTGGCGGATCCAGGATGTCTGGGTTAGCTATTATTTTTGAAAAATTTTATATTTGGCAAAAATTTGCGGCTTATGCATTGGTTATTTTTTTTCTGGAATTAAAAATTATAAACTTTATGTCAAGGAGGGGGGGAGGGCCAGGCCCTTCTGCCCCTCCTCCCCTTGATTCGCCACTGACCCCGACTCGCACAAGCAGCAGCGTAAAAAAATTGCCTGAAACAGACAAAATAACCCAGAGAACATGTATAAGTATTAGGTCATTATTGAAAAAGGGTACCCCTTTCATGTTACCATCCAAAATTAAATTACTGTTTAGTATGTTAGTTATTTTTCTTGTACATTTAAAAATTGCCTCCAATATTACTCTAAAGCACTACATTTAGTATGATGCTGAAGTTGCTATTTGTTGTTAACATTTGTGTAAGACTGACCCAAACGTCATACTCCGTTATCATAACCGGATAGAGGTTTGCATTCACTAAAATAAAAAAACCTAATATATCATACGAATTTCAACATTATATTGCTCTATAAGTCTAGTTTAATGTTTATATACCTATATATAAGTATCGCCGTTTGTTAAAACAAATATTATTTCCTAATTTTTTTTATAAAACAACATTTTATATGCGTACCCTGGTAGAGCGTCATTACCGTTATCAGTTTGTAATTCCTAAATATCTATCGCTAGAGGCGCCTTAAGCGAGCGCGCGCGAATTGTTCGTATTCCTTCAACATCTCTCAATGCAGAGATCGCAACGCCCGAGTAAAGCCACATCTGTTATATGCAGTTTTTAGCGTTAATGCGTGCATTGATTAAGCTTGTCCGATCATAAGTTGTAATTACCGTTGTCAGTATAGTGAGGTTAATAAAATATATTTATTTTCCATTTTATACATATTTTATGTATAAAATTTCTTGTATAAGTAAAATTGCTTCCAATATTGCTCGAAAGCACTACATTTAGTTTAATGCCAAAGTTGCTATTTATTGCTAATATTTGTGGAAGACTGACCCAAACGTCATACTCCGTTATCATAAGTTTGCATTTACTAAACCACAGTAACCTAATGTATCATACGAATTCAATATAATATTGCCCTATAAGTTTAGTTTAATGTTTATATATTTATAAGTATGTATCGCCGTTTGTTAAAAGCAAATATTATTCTTAATTTTTTTTAGATAATAAAATTTTATACGCATACCCTGGTATAGTGTCATTACCGTTATCAGTTTGTAATTTCTAAATATCTACCGCTAGAGGCGCTTTAAGAGAGCGAGCGCGAATTGTTCATATTCCTTCAACATCTCTCAAAACAGATCGCAACGCCTAAGTAAAGCCACATCTCTTAAGTGCAGTTTTTAGCGTTAATATTGGCATAGGTTAGCTTGTCCAATCATAAGTGGTAATTACCGTTATCAGGATAGTGAGGTAAACAAAATATATTTATTTTCCATTTTATACTACAAAATTTATTACCCAGAAAGAAAAAAAGTAATATACTCACAGAAAACGTATACGGGATGCCATTATGAGTATTTAAAGTAAATTTTTGAAAAAATCCTTGGACATATTATTTTTATTTTCTTAAAATATTTATATCTATTGACTCCTAGCTGGGATAGCTTTGACCTCTTGACTTTAGAGAAGGAAAGTCGGTCGTTATATCTTGTTTAAAAGAGTTTTTTTCATTCCTTTACAACATTGATATTATTTCAAAAATTAATAGATTAGTTTTTGAGATATTCGCAATTTATGAAAAAAATTAAGGCTGACAGCTTACTATTTTCTTACAAGTAAAGTATTACAAATAGATTTAGCTATTTTTTTTAAATGTTTTTTTCATTTAAAAAATTTACTTATGTAGGTAAACTTTTTCAAGAGATATGTATTTATGTCTCAAATTTAGTGGGTACTTTGTTTTAATTTGAGGTTTCGATATCGCGCTGCGAGCCTCGAATAATGCCGTCCACATTAGCGAATAGATCGCGCTTGTTGATCGAAGCTCGTGGTTCGTTAATGAGTACCCGTCTTTAGAAAACAATGTTTCAAGCAAAACTATTATAATCGCAACATTTAAAACAGCGGTCTCATTTTGTCCCCTAGCTCACGTACCGACGTAACTTGCATTTAATGAATTTCTCAAGAGACCAAAAATTTAAAAATCTAGAGAAACGGTTACGCCACTTTGTGAGCAAAAAGTCGTAGTTATGGGAAACATTTTGGTAGCGTATCTAGTTTTTTAGATTTTTGCCAGTTACGTCGTTAGGGGACGATTTGAGCGACATTCAAAACAGCGACATATAAAACAGCGACATTTAAAACAGCGACAATTAATTTATTTTTAATCTTAACTGGTTAGGTTAGTAGTTAGCTCTCCCGCTCTCCAACCAGATTAGAGTATGATTGTATGTTAAACTAACCAGGTTAGGCATAATAACCTAACCAGGTTTGGTTTGGTATACTAACCTAACCATTTTAGATAAAAAATTGTGGCTGTGACTGTTTTTAGTGTCGCTGTTTTAAGATGTCGCTTTTTGTAATGTCGCTGTTTTAACGTGCTGCTCTCGTTAATATCGCTGTTTTAATAGGGCGCTGTTTTTATTATGTGTCGCTCTTTTGAATGTCACTGTTTTAAATATCGGTGTTTTAAAAATCTATCTACAAAGGTGTCACCTTGACTTTAACTATACACATAATTTGAAGGTTATTTTAAGGTCAACCTACTTCTTTTTAAATGGATACCCGAATTTACATTTTTTGAAAGGAAATTTTGACGTCAATCAACGTCAAGAAAAGTATATTTTAAAAAAGTTGATTGACCCCAAAATAACCTCCAAATAATATGTTTATCAAAGTCAATGTGATACGTACCTAGGTAGATAATTATAAGCCCTAAAAGTTTTGCTTAAAACGATTGAGATATTTCGGTGTCCGGTGGTAGTATGCAACCTACTGGTCTTTTAGCAGCGGTTAGCTCTTATGATGCTAAGTTAATAATACTAATTTAAGCAGGCCACAGCCTGGAATAAGGCTATCGTTAACTCTGACCGAACGTATTACAGCGTTGGAATACGCAATATACAGACGTCACCTTCGCGACATTATGTAAAACCACCCACAATAATTTCAAACATTGACTAGTCGTAGTGAAAGTAATACAAATTAGTCAATAATATTTTGCTTAAGTGGCTCTGCACCATTTTTCTACTTAAAAAACTTTGGCTAAAAACTAGGATTGAGCCTAGTATGGATAGAAAGTCCCAGGATAAAATGAAGTGGAACTAAACTGAGAGATGGGTCATGTACTACAATTTATCAAATAAATATCCATTCACATAGCAATGTAAACATGAAAGTGTGAAAACGGCGACCGGAAGCTTTTTTGGGTCCGATCCCCCGGAGGGTAAATATTCACTAACTATTTTTTTGTTCCCGCCTCGCCACCCTTTAGGAGTTACTTCAAAGAGATTCTCAAACTGTTTTAATCGACCCGATTCGAGTATGATAATTTTAAGTTGATTATATGCGAATCTATTTTTTAAGAATCCGTTTGAAGAAATATAAACATAAGGTTTTGTCAGTCAGGTAGTCAGGGGCGCTAGTAGGGTGGCTAGGGGGGCTTAGCCTCCATGTTTAATATTAGCCTCATAAACGAAATGAACAATTTATTAGGATCAAACTGACCAAGTCCGTAAAAATTTGCGACTGCGGCAATTATACTTCTGAAATTAACCAAAACGTTTGAAACTATGTTTAAAAATATTTTATTTTATAAAATTTTCGCTTGTTTTTACCAAAAGTTGTGCCAATTTTTCCAAAAATTAACTAGTTTATTAAAATATTGCGAATGTGGCGTATTTTTTCGTTATTTCTACAAATTATTTTCCGGCCAGATTTTTTCCGAAACGTAGGTAAGTAATTAATCTTCAAAAAATTTTATCTGCCGCACTATTTTTTTCAAATTTCTAGTAGTTTTTTTATTCTGCAATTTTTTTTACGCCGCCATTTTTTTTATTTTTTCTAAAATATCTTTTTAAGAGATTTTTTCTGCGGAGCATTTTCTTATACTGTGTTTCCACTAATGCATGCCCACCCCGATTCTAAAAACGCATCACGTGATGGGCCATGGATTTGCACCGATTTTAAATGCAGCGTCACCTGTTGCGTTTTTTGAATCAGGGTAGGCATGCATAGGTGGAAACCGGGTATTAATTTATCTATTTAATTTTTTAAGAAATGTGACCTACAGTTCAAATCTTTTTCAGTTCTCGTTTTAGTATTAGGCCACCTTCAACCCCTGTACTCTTTTCTATCTATCTATCAAGTCTGGGGCTAAGGCTCAAGATCTGTTTTTAGAATAGGATATCAAAACCCAAATTTTAAAAATGATTTATTTGCTATAGATGGTCAAAAAAGTAGAAAATATAGTTAGAAATTACTAAGGAAAACAAAAACGAACATTAAAGGACCAAATAAAAAGGTATCGTACAGACAAAAATACTTGCAAATATAACAAATAGAAAAGAAACAAAGCAAAAAGTGGCAGACCCAAGATTTTCAAAGAGTTTAGGAGCCATGGACGCATCACTAAAATGCCTTTATTCATACTGAAATTGTACTTCCGAAATTCGGAGACTAAAACTGCAAAATGTTTCACTTTCAGGGCCACAAGTACCTCTAAATGTAATAGAAATAAACAAAAACAACAACATTTTTTAAATTGCCCCTCCTAAGATCATGCTAAATACGCCGTTGTCTCGTTAAATGAAATTAAATAAGTTCCTAACCTTTTTTTTATGTGGGCAAGTTTCCCCGACCCCTAGGCGGCATTGTAGTGCCTTGGTCGTTGGTTTCTCGAACAACGATGAACAAACAAAAAAAAAAGTCTCGTTGCCCTGCCGCCCACTTCTTTTTGAGCATCATCAAATTGGGGTGCGACGCACACAAAAACATAAGTTCACCTTGAACATCGAGAATATAGGCAGGTGTAGTCCAGGGGCCGCCACGCAGCCAGCCGAGGAACCAGGATTCATAACCTTGGAGCGTGATATAAGTTCGGTACCAGAATGGCGCCAGCATAAATCTCCTAAAGTCAACTCACGACGACCACGACTGTTGTAACCAAGTTCTGCTGGGACGATAGCGATGTTAATTGTTTCGGAAGAGGTGTAAAAGCGTGGGTCCACTGTGTATACTTGCTACACAGTATAAAGATGCCTGCCCTCGACAAAGAGGTGTCAGGCAAAATTAAGTCCTCTTAAAGAAAAAAATCTTGCATCCTAAGGCGCACGTGCATGAGTTTGGTCTATGGTGTACGGAAAAATCGGGGTTTCCGAAAAGGGCGCGCCGTGTGCCTAGTCGCTGGGCCAAAAATGGTCTCCCCCACCACTACTACTACACTACTCCCCCCACCCTTAATCACTTCATTATTCTATAAACGGTATGAATTGGGAAAAGTATATAAGCTATATTAAGGATGACAATATTGAATTTTGTGATTCATAATAATTGTGAAGCTCCCGCTGCAAGATAATTTCCAAGGGTACATTTTCAGAGCCGGCTTCTAGACATTTTTTGAATTTTATGGTTTCCAAAGGTCTTTGCCAAAAATAAGGTTTAAACATTTTTAGCTTTGTCTATTTGTTTAAGAAATGTAGCCAATAATTTTTTAGAATATAATTTAAAAAAAGATAATAAGGTGTAACAGTACATTATATACCCAGGGATAAATAGACAATTTTATTACGAAGTTTATACACATTTTTTTGCACTTTTCCCCGAGTTTTTTCTATTTTTTTTTAGTTCTTAGGGTTTTACGTTGTTTTAGTATTTTTACTGTTTATTCCTGATCCGTCACTTTTCATCCCAATTTTTAGTTTTTTCTTCTGATCATTCACTTTCCGACCAGAGGGAGGGCTATGTTTTATCAAGAGATAAAAAACACACTTTTATAGCAAAGCTTATACGATATTTTTTGCGCTTTTTTTTATTGAGTTTTTAGGTTTTAACGTTTTGTTTTTACTTTTTATCCTTGATCTGTCCCTTTTATTCTCCATTTTTAGTTACGTTCCTGGCCTGCCACTTTTCATTCTGTAATTTTCTTTTTATTCCTAATCCATCAACCGGGGATAAAAAGTGCGGAATATAGTTATTTTTTAATTTCGAAAAACTTGAAGAATAGCAAACGTGAAATTTAGTACTCGTGAATTTAAAAATCAAACAAGTTTTGTGGCTAATCGGGTAAAAAGGAGTTTTTCAAGTGTAAACTTCTTTAGGAGCGTTTAGCAGTTTTTGTTGGTACTGAATTGAACCGAGCCATCAGGCTCGGCTATGTAACGCTCATTCGGGTGAAGTCGGCTCGAATCGACTAACTGTGAGAGGAACAGTAGCAGAGCGATATGATGATGCAGATAAAGGCCAGTATTATTAATTTCGCCTTGTTGAAGTTTACACTTCTGCCGTGTGGTCTTAGGCCCACACAATTTTTTTTGTTTCTCACATTCCGTGAGTAGCTTGAAAGCTTAACCTTACGGGGGTCCAAAATCTAATGGACACCTTAACAGGTAACTGTTTCGTCACCTCAGAACACTGCTTGGTCAATGTGACACTCTTGCGAAGTTAATTAGACGGTTTTGTCTCTAATCCTATGTAAATATGATGAATATATGTAATGAATGATGAATATGTGAAAAAACTCTTGTAAGAAGCGCCATCTACCGAGATACGAGAGAAACTAGAACAAGATCAGCGAAAATAAACTGCTATACATATCGATCAATGAAAAGATCGATTACAAATAAAAAGACCCGATTAGCCACGAAACTTGTTTGATTTTTTTGTGAAGAATAACATTTTTGGCCGAGACAAACTGTTGATGCAGAAGCCAGACAAATTGTAATAAGTAGTATTTTTATCATTTAAATATTTTATCAAAAGATGGCACTAGAGTTAATCTCTTCTACAACAGAAGTATAAAAAAATTAATGGTTACGTACCTAGGGCCTTATTTAATTGAAAACAAGTCTTCTAAAGATAAAAGCCAAGTTAAGTAGTAAGACAAATCTATCCAATAATAAAAGATTTAGCCAAAGCCGAAAATTATTAAAATCAACATTTTTTAAAATTGTTTATTAGAAAAAGAAGAAGAAAATTAAAATATGAATAAGGTAAAAATTAATTTCAAATAATAAGCAAATATATGAAAGTGAAGTAGGTTAAACAATGAAATGTTCTCTATTCTCATTTCTAATTCGTTTCACGTGCAACCACCCGTCTCCCACTGTCAAAAATAAAGGTTAAACATTGTTAGTTCTGTATAGGTGGTTTAAAAAATGCAGCCTACAGTTTTTAAAAATATAATTTAAATAAAAAAGACGAAAATAAAGAAATTAATAAGATAACAAAAAATTTGAAAGACGAATAAAAAGTCAACAAGGCAAGTAAGATTAACATAATCCTGTATCCATAACTATAGGAATAACTAATCACAATGTTTAAAAAGAGGTAAGGCACTATAATAACAACAAAATCTTAAATGGAGAAACTTTTGAGCTCTCTAATTGGTACATACCTCCAAAACATTAAGGCAGGAAATACCAGTTTGAGAGAAGTTATTAATATGATAAAAAGTAAATTAAAAGCAAAAACAATCAATGAACAAGTCTAGTACAAACGAATAATTAATAGAATTATTTAAAAAGAGATAATAACCAATCGCAACAAGGTCTCATTCACTCACTCACCGCCTAAAATAAAGGATGAAAATATCAGTGGTTTATTAGTCGGGCAGCGAGTTGGTCTGCTGTTGAACGACCGAGTCTGCGTTGCAAATTCTAATACTAGAATAGTGCACAACTATAACAATTCTGATCTAATGTTGTGTTTTAAAATTGAGCGAACAGTTTTTAATTTTTATTTTTATATAACTTTTTCAGCAAGAAATATAGAATAAACGTATTAACAAGTCAAATGGCAAAAAAAATCTAAGCCAATAATCAGAAATTTTAGCCAATAATTTTTAAAAACTGTTACATTAGATACAGAAGAAGTAAGTTTAGATATTTATAAGGTAAAAAGTAACTACAAACAATGTAAATGGTCTCTAACCCCATCCCCAATTTTTTTCGCTTGCCACCATCTTTGCCAAAAATAAAGTTTAAACATTTTTAGATTTATATATTTGTTTAAAAAATGTACCCAACCATTTTGCAGAATACAATTTAAATAAAGATAACAAATAATTTAAAATGCCAATAAAAAATAAACAATGAACTAGTCAAGTAAGATTATCTACCTTAATCCTAGAAACTATAGGAATAAAAATAACATGATGTTTAAGAAGAGGTAAGACACTTCTTAATAACAACAATGTCTTGAACGGAGGAGTGGCTCTCGCACTCTCTAATCTTTATCCATCTCCAAATAATAACGGCTGAAAATATCAGTGTAAGGAAAGTTATTAAAAAGATAACAAATAATTTAAAAGACGAATCACAAACAACCGACGTACAAGCATTATTTCAAAAGAGATAAAGATCCAAAAAATGTTACCAACAATTTTTTTAAATATCTATACAGAAGAAAAAAATTAATTTATGAATAAGATAACAAGTAATTAAAAAGATAAAGCAAACATAAACGAGTCCAGCAGAAATGAATAAACAATAGCATTATTTAAAACGAGATAACAACAAACAACAACAATGTCTTAAATTGAAGTGTGGCTCTCGAGCTCCCCAATCCAAAAAATGTCTAGCAGTTTTTATAAATACTATTTAATTAAAGAAGAAAGAAATAAAGATATCAATAAGATAACCATTATAATTTGAAAGACGAATAAAAAATAAACAAAGAACAAGTCAAGTAGAAGCCACTTAATCCTGTGTCCACAAACGAATAAATAATAGCATTATTTAAAAAGAGATATTAACTAACCGCAACAAAGTATTAAATGGAAGTGTGGCTCTCGAGCCATTAATGTTTACCCACCGCCAAAAATAAAGTTAAAAAGTATTTTAAAAATTTGTCCAAAAAATGTCCAACAGTTTTTAATAATATTATTTAAATAAAGAAGAAGGAAATAAAGATACAATATTCAAAAGGAACTTATAATAACGAAACAACAACAATGTCGTGAATGGAAAAGTGGCTTTCGAGCTTTACCTACCGCCAAAATAATAAAACCTAAAAATATCAGTGAATTTGATAAGATCCAGATAATATAGATTCAAGATCCAAAAAATGTATCAAAGAATTTTTAAAAATATAAATAGGAAGAAAATTAAATTAATTAAAAAGATACCCAGTAATTAAAAAGACGAAGCAAAAATAAACAAGTCCAGTACAAACAAATAAATACTAGCATTATCTAAAAAGAGATAATAACCAACCGCAACAATGTCTTGAAAATATCAGTGATTTATGAATTTAATAAGATCAGGGTAAGATACATTCAAGATCCAAAAAGTGTATCCAAAAATTTTTAAAAATACAAAAGAGAAGAAAATTAAATTAATTAAAAAGATAACAAGTAATTAAAAAGACGAAGCAAAAGTTCATAAGTCCAGTACAAACAAACAAATAAATACTAAAACTAGCATTATTTAAAAAGCGATAATAACCAACCGCAACAATGTCTTGAATGGAAGTGTGGCTCTGGAGCCTCCTAATCTTCACCAACCGCCAGAATAAAGGTTAAAAATATAAGTTTTATAAATTTGTCTAAAAATGTCCAACAGTTTTTATCATTATTATTTAAATAATAAGATACAGAAATAAAGATTATAGAGGATTATTGAAATAAAGCCAGGCTATAATAGTGCCAAGTGCAATTTTGACACCTTCACATTGTAATATCAGCTGTGATCTTTTAACACACGGCCTTTGTTTACTGTATGAACCGGAATAACTAGTGCCGTCTTTTATTAATTGAAATTAAACGACGAAAGTTTTAAATTCTACTTTGGTATGTCAATTTTGAAGGATTAACTGTCAGTTTTCAATGTGAATGTGTCAAAATAGTGCCTGGCACAATTATAGCCTGGCTGTATTTCAATAATTCTCTATTATTAGGATAACCATTATAATTTAAAAGACGAATAAAAAATAAACAATGAACTAGTCAAGTAAAAACCACTTAACCCTGTGTCAACAATCATAAAAATAAATAATAACAATGCTTAAAAAGAGGTAAGAAATTTCTAACAACCAAACACAACAAAGTCATAAATGGAAAAGTGGCTTTCGAAGTTTACCCACTGCCAACCAAAACAATAAATGCCGAAAATATTAGTGATTATGAATTTATAAGATTTGGGTGACTTGATTCAAGATCCAAAAAATGTATCCGAAAATTTTTAATCTAAAGGAAAAAAAATTAATAACAAGTAATTCAAATAAGTGCATGCACAAACGAATAAATAATAGCATTATTTAAAAAAAGATAATAACCAACCGCAACAAAGTCTAAAATTGAAGTGTGGCTCTCGAGCCCCTAATCTTTACCCACTCCAAAAATAAAGTTTTAAAATATCAGAGTTTTAAAAATTTGTCCAAAAAATGCCCAAGAGTTTTTAGAAATATTGTTTAAATAAAGAAGAAGGAAATAAATATATTAATAAGATAACCATTATAGTTTGAAAGACGATTAAAAAGTAAACAATAAACAAGTCAAGTAAAAACAACTTAATCCTGTGTTCATAATCACAGGAATTAGTAATAACAATATTCAAAAGGAGGTAAGGAACTTATAATAACCAAACGACAACAATGCCTTGAACAAAAAAGTGGCTTTCGAGCTTTACCCACCGCCAAAATAATAAAACCTGAAAATATCCAGTGATTTATGAATTTGATAAAATCTAGATATTATAGATTCAAGATCCAAAAATATATCCAAGAATTTTTAAAAATATAAAGGAGTAGAAAATTAAATTAATTAAAAAGATAACAAGTAATTATAAAGACGAAGCAAAAGTAAACAAGTCCTGTACAAACAAACAAATAAATACTAGTATTATTCAAAAAGAGATAATAACCAACCACAACAATGTCTTGAATGGAAGTATGGCTCTCGAGCCCCCTAATCTTCATCAACTGCCAAAAATAAAGGTTAAAAATATAAGAGTTTTATAAATTTGTCTAAAAAGTGTCCAACAGTTTTTATAAATATTATTTTAATAAAGGAGAAAGAAATAAAGATATTATTAAGATAACCATTATAATTTGAAAGACGAATAAAAAATAAACAATGAACTAGTAAAAACCACAAAAATCATAAAAATAAATAATAACAATGCTTAGAAAGACGTAAGGAGCTTATTAGAACCAAACACAACAAAGTCATAAATGGAAAATTGGCTTTCGAACCTTACCCACTGCCATAACAATAAATGCCGAAAATATCAGTGATTTGTGAATTTAATAACATCTGGGTAATAAAAATTCAAGATCCAAAAAATGTATCCAAGAATTTTTAAAAATACAAAAGAGAAGAAAATTAAATTAATTAAAAAGATAACAAGTAATTAAAAAGACGAAGCAAAAATTAACAAGTTCAGTACAAACAAACCAATAAATTCTAAAACTAGCATTATTTAAAAAGAGATAATAACCAACCACAACAATGTCTTGAATGGAAGTGTGGCTCTCCAGCCCCCTAATCTTTACCCACCGCCAAAAATAAAAGCTGAAAATATCAGTGATTTATGAATCGGGCAGCGAGTTTGTCTGGCGTTGAATGAGCGAGTCCGCGACTCCGACTCGACACCGACTCCCTTCTCCTCAGCAGGTAACTCAAGAGGGGCGGCGCTTACGGGGCCGGCCTGAGAATCATCACTTAGTCAAATGCCGCACGCTGAAGTACTCGCTGCTCAGCTGAGTAGAGCTGTGTTGAGCGCACTTTATGTTTGTTTATGTTTAGTTTTCGAAAACAACAAATGCACAGCCCTAAAAAAAAGCTTCTTTTAAGTTGTGCGTAAAGTTTTTTGTCGGGAATCAAAAATTGCGATACTACGCCAACTCGCGTCGACACGAGCCCCCGCCGAACGCGGACGAGGGTTGATCGGACGCGCCGCCCTTAATATCAGCCGAGTCCCCACCATTTCCAGCGCCGCTCGCTTAGAAAGCACCGCGACGCCGTCGAGGTCGTATCCATGCGTCCATCCATGCTTTTGCCAATCAAAACGAAAACTCATAACTGAGAGATATGATCTGTGTGCGATATGATGCTGTTGAGTGATCGGGGACAGTGACAGTGTGTTTTGTGCGGTTATTGTTGGAAACAATGTCGCGAAGAAAGCAAGCCAGACCAATCCGATTGTTGGAAGAAGAAGAAAACGCTGCTGCTGCTGCTGCAGCCGCAGCAGCTGCTGCCTCTGTTGCTCTTGCAGCTTCTTCCAATCCTGCTGGTGCTATACCAACCGCAGCTGTTGCAGACTCTACGGATACCTCTGAAGCTATTGTTGCTGGTAAGTCATCTGACTTACCACTTTCTAACTTCCCAACAAAAATAAAAATTTTGAGACTCAAAAAATTAATAAATAATGTTATGTTGATCTTACTGAAATCATTCCTGGAAATAATTTCATATTAACTATTGCTGATACATTAACAACAAATTAGAGGAAAATAATATTTCTTTCACTGGAGTAGTTGCAACCTATATGAATACCTCTAAAACTAATATTAACAACCGTTTTTTAATGACTATACCACAACTTAAATTTCGAGATTTAAAAAATTTATAAATTAGAGTTTTATGTTACAATAAATTTACTAAAAATAACTATGGGTAAACTCTTAAGGTTGTTTAATGTCTAACAATTATCAACAAAATTTTTTTATGCAAATACATAAAAGTACAACAACAAATAATAGTAAATTAATATTGAAATTTTTACAACTGCAGTATTTGCAGTACTCACGGATATGTTTGATACTATTGTGGATGATATATCTAACTTAACACTTCCTAACATAACATGACAGAAAATTGAAGATTCAAAAATTTCTGTAAATTTGTTTTTATTTTACATTTAATTATTAAAAACTTTTGTAGATACTGGAAATACTAGAAGATTGTTGTAACCAGTAGCATCAAGATACATTGCAAATCAAATTCTCATTATTTAAATAAATATATTTACTTATCTTTACAAAAAATGAACAAATGTTTTGCACACTAATTTGACTTGACTTATTTGACTTCAAGACCTTTAATCACCAATTAATTAAATTAATTAAAAGGGATAAAATTTTATTTTACTTCTGAATGGCACTCCAATTTTTTTATAAAATACTAACTATAGCATTGAGTATTCAATAAATTTTTAAATAACCTACCTCTCAAAATTTAAATCAACATTCAAACAACTAGGTAGAAGTAATTCAGAAAATTATGCAAACTAATATTAAGTATATTATAGTCATTTAACAACAATATGAATTTTGAAAAAATAAACCATTTGAAGATAATATAAATAATATAAAATCTAAAGAAAGAAGTTGTAACTGATAATAATATAAATTTCGAATTGAAAGGCCTAATCTTTAGTCCAAATAAAACAAAGCAAATAACTTCGGTTAACTGCTTCTTTGAACTTTTCTGCAGAACCGATTTTAAATTCAAAAATTCTTGGCAATCTTCTAGAATAACTTCTACTGCAAACTGCAGCAATAACAACAAATTATACTGAATTTATTGGACAATAATATTTAATATATCACATATATCATAAAGAAAAATCTCTATAATACACTAAACAGCAACGTCTACACTAGAACCATTTAGTAGAGTAAATTAGTAAAAAAGCTGCAAAAAGGATATATTTTTTTAGATCAGAAGATTCTTTTAAGTTTATTTTATGTATCAAGAGGCTGTAGAATTTTGGTGGTAATCTTAGAAGATAGTTTCTTTTATGTTGAGAGGAATCGGAAAATTTAGGCTGGTTAAAAATGTTTTTCTCATAAATCCTTTAGGGGAAGGTGGGACAAGGGCAAGACACCTTAAGGTTTAACAAAGTGGAGGTTTTTACTTTTTGAAATAAAATTACGTTTATTGAACAAATTTAATTATTTGTCTAAATGGCTTCCTTACCCCACTTTATGGTTAAGCTCGTTTGACCTGAAGCAACACAAAAAGCAATAAATTGCAGCAAAGTCTTAATCAAGATCAACTGCAGTTATCAAAAACATAATTATTAGCAGCGGGTTTGTTATCTACACATTCTTTGTGCATCGAGGCACCACAATTTATGCACATGTAACATTTGTAGTACCAGTGTGACCATTTGTCTTATATGACAATAGACGCATATTGGTGTGACCATTTATGTTTGTTTCTACATGCAGAAAAAAGGTATTCACATATTTCTAACTTATAAGTACTATTATTGGAAGAAAAGTGTACCGGGTCTTCAAAATTAAAAAATAAAAGCAGAACGCCTACACCCCGCAACGTTTTTTTGATCAGATTATATTGCACAAATACAAGGCTATATTTTTTATTTTGTACAAGGAAAAACAGTGCCTTTATCTTATGCAATATCCCAATATGATTGATATTAAATATTACAAAGCGATAAGTATATGAAAAACAAAACTTTTTTGTAGTTACCTAAGTCTTCGTAGTTTTATCTAATTTGTTATTAGCATTATGCACTTGTTGAAAGATAGGTAAACTACATTAATTGATTTTTGCTGTATGAATTATTCTTGATAATGCACTTGCCTCCTGTGCCTCGCTTGCCCCACCCACCCCTATATCATTTTGTAAGCGCACAGTAAAATGTTTATATAACCAGGTTAGCTTAGTTGGTCATCTCAAAATTGTCCAAAAAAAGAATGTAGTACATATTAAAAATTTCATAAAATCATGAAATTTTTAAATATGTGAGTTTTGAAAAATTTCATATTTTAATTGATTTTTGAAAAATGTTTAAATTTTTAGATATTTTTTTAGAATTTATAAAAAATTTCAAAATATTTAAAATTTTGAAATTTTTGGAAATTTCGTTGACTTTTGTCACTTGTGAAATATTATATAATAAATTTTGCTCCAAACCTCTTATGATTTACGTCTAAGGTTCATTATTATCCCAGGAGCATAATTGGACCATTAGAGTAGTATTATTGGTTTGTCATAGGTTAAGTTTTTTTACCCATTTAACTCCAAAATTTTAGGTAAACTTTAAAAACGTGGCAATTTTTCGTGCACACAAAAAAATTGCGAAAACCGCTGAAAATCGCAAAATGTTGCACATTTTTTTAATCATGTGCATCAACATTGCTTAATTTACTAGAACCGCCAGTGATACTTTTAGAAGTTCAAGTATAAACGCAAGTTTTGCGATATACCATAAAGCGATGAATTCAACTTGGAAAAATATTTCTGTGGGCATTTATTTTTAATGTTTCCGCACACCGCAACGCATTATGACGGATAAAAATGCAATTATTATTGTTCTTAGAGGTCATAATATTTAACTCGACAGGTGCAGTTTTTAAATTCTCATTGCTTACCTACATCGGTTCAAGTTATTGCCTTTTAACATTTATAACTACACAAGTTTTTCTTAATGCCAAGCGATTAAGACTTATTCCAAATATCTTTAAGAACATACTTTTAAAAAATGAAAATTACTACTTCGGAAATCTAATCAGATTCTTTAAACATATCTTTTTTACTATTTTTACAAGAATAATTTTAACTATTGTCCAAAGAGTCATGTAAAATCGATTCACATTTAATTTTCAGTTCCTTAGCTTTTGTATTTGGCCCAATTGGATAGTTTTTTTGTCTCTAATTTTAGATTGAATTATAGCCATGAACAATAAATATTTCACCATGTCTTTAATTTATAATTAAGTTATATTCTGTTAAATCCGTTTTTCAAATTTTGTTGTTAGTAACACCTACTAATAACCGAAAAATTAATGTTGGATTTTCCGCAGCAAAAGGTGAATCATAACGGACTGTTTTTAAAAGCATTAATTTTTTCTCGCTTGAAGGAAGATTGAAGGCGTTTAATCTTATACTTAAAATTAGGAGAAAAAATAACATCTACACAAAAGAAATTGTGTTTTTGGCATCTAGTTCCCGCATGTTTGTTCAAATCGTCCGCCAATCTCATTTGGGGTCTTCCCCTACTTCTTTTATTTTCTCAAGGTCTCCAGGTTACAATACATTTGTTCCATCGATACATGTGAAGGATACATTAGTTGTGCACTTTCATTTTAAGGTACTGAGGATATTTTTTAATATGTACCTTAATTTACCGAATGCTGCCCAGGCCAATCTTACTACTCTCTTGATTTCAGCTGTTTGTCCCAGGTATATATTCCTCTACTTGTTCTATTGTTTCTTGGTTTATTCTGATCGTGATATCTTCATCTGTGTTTGTTATGATTTTAATTTTAGTGTAGTTTATACTCATGCCTATATTTTTAGCTGCTGTATAAAGTTCTTCCATCATTTTTATCAGTTCTTCTTTCTTATCTGTTATTAAGGGGATATCATTAGCGTATATTAGGTGGTTCAAATATTGTCCACTTACTTTTATGCCTATTTCTTCCCAATCTAAGGATTTTAAAAATATCTCTAAGACCTGGTTATGTGGATTGGCTTGGTTCCTTCGTGGATTTTGATTGATTGATGATGTTGTTGCTTCGCTATATATATATATATATATATATATATATATATATATTGGCTAATAGGTCTGTGTATCTTTTTGAATATTATTATTGTTATATATTGTTATATACTATGTATAAATACTATTTTATGTATTTATACATTTTTAATTTTTATTGCATGATGCTTTCACTTTAAATTTAGAAACAAACTTAAAAAAATCTGTTTACCTTTTATCTAAATCAGAATGTATTACGCAGAACTTTATGTTACCTTTAGTGCCATCTTTTACAATTGGCTTGAGTTGTGTATCCTGCCGGTAAAAATCTATAAGCAAACACGAAATTACGATGGCGACATCTATCAATCTAACATAATAATATAATGTTACATCAAGCGCGAGCTCTTGCCAAACTTCAAAAGTTTATATCAAACTTTTTTTTGCACATTTCGCTAATACCAATTTTATATATAAGTGTGTAGTGTAAAAAAATTATAGAGATGTTTTTCTTCTCTTGTCTCAGGAAATAACGAAGATTAAAATTGTGTAAAAATATGACACAAGCCAAAATTAAAAACTAAAAGAAAAAAATCATACAATGCCAATAATTTGTCTACGCAATTGTGTAAAACTTTTTTTGTATTTGTTTCCAGGAAGATGATTATGACGAGTCCTTAACTATCCTAGTTCTAGTTGAAGACCCTGTATTTGTGACATATTTTAATATTTCTTTAAAATATGCCATTCATACAGTGTCTTTAGTCTAAGTGATGATTAAACCATTTAAATCAGTTATCTAGGCCTCACTTCCACAAATGGTACATTATCACTCAAAAGTGTTGCGACGTATGAGGCGATCATATACGTAATATTTTACGTATATGAAGGCATTTTGAGGCAAATCAGTAAAATGTGTATAAATCGTACTCTAAAAATGAATAAATATAAGAAGTCAACAACAAAATATATCACCTAATTAGTAATGCAAGAGAAAATAAAAATAAACAAAAATCCCAGCTGGAATAAAAATATTTAAGGCCTTTGTTCACACCGATAGGGCTATTAAGTCAAGGCAGCGATATTATCAAGGATGAAATAATATTCAAATTAAAACTCTTTTAGACAAGCGCTTATGTATGTATAAGATTTAGATTGTAAAAGTGAAAAACCTCGTACGGTTCACCAGGTGTACGAATACGACAACGTTATCCACACCACGGATCAGTAAAGTGGCCAAGCATTATGTTATATCTTGGATTTGATAATTTTCATAACATAATTTATATTCTTTTTCAGTACCTGCCTTTATGTTGAATAACTTTAAACATTTGGCATTTCGAATTCAATCACATTATGCTAACCAATTTAAAGAAACTTACTATAAAACAAAGTGGACTTAACAACCATATAATAAAATAAATGCAAAAATAAGTGAAATCTGATAAATATAAATTTTAATTAAAGATAAAAAAAATTCATAGAACCTGGAAATGACGCTGAATTAAAATTACCAGAAAAACAAAAGATACATCCAATGCTTGAAAACTTCCACCAAATTGTCAAAATTTTTAAAATATGGAAATAAACTTCATAGATCCCAAATTACACACTCAATGTAATTTATAAGCTTTTCACGAAAATACTAACAGAAAGACTAACAACAAAATTTGACGGATATCAATGAAAAGAACAAGCAGGCTTCAGAAAAGATTTCAGTTCAGTTGACCACCCATTAACGATGAAAATACTAATAGAACGAGCTAACGAATAAAGCGTTCCACTATATATTGCGTTTATAGACTTTTAAAAAGCTTTCGATTGCATTGAGCACTGGGCAGTAAAAGCATGTTCAATTAATAGCCGAATAGCTCACAGATACACAGACTTAGTAGCCAATATATATAGCTAAGCAACAACATTAATCAAAATCCACGAAGGAAACAAGCCAATCCTTACAAGAAAAGGTGCCAGGCAGGGTGACACAATATACCCTAATTTAATAACAGATAAGAAAGAAGAACTGATAAAAATGCTGGAAGAACTGGATATAGTAGCTAAAAATATAGGCTTGGGTATGAACTTTACTAAAACTGAAATCATAACAGATACAGATGAAAATATCACGATCAGAATAAACCAAGAAAAAATAGAACAAGTAGACTAAAAAAAGAAAACCAAACAGCTGAAATCAAGAGATTGGCCTGGGTAGTATTCGGTAAATTAAGCTACATATTGAAAAATAAAAAATGTCCTCAGTACCTCAAAACGAAAGTGTATAACCAATGTATCCTTCCTGTACTTAATTATTGGATCCCAGATCTGGACACTTACAAAATCAAACATGGATAAGATAACAAAAGCCCAAAGATCAATGGAAAGACAATTGTTGTATGTAAAGCCAACAGATAGAAAAAGGAATAAATATTTATGATAAATAAAACAAAAGTAAGGGATGTCAGAGGAAAAGTAGAAAAATTAAAATAGAAATTTGCCGGTCATAATAACAGAGAGACGATCGATCGATGGAACAAATGTATTGTAAACTGTAGACCTTGGGAAAATAAAAGAAGTAGGGGAAGCTCCAAATGAGATGCGCGGACGATTTGAAGAAACACGCGGGAACTAGATGGAGGAACACGGCAACAGACAGAGAAGAGTGGAATATATTGGGGGAGGCCTATATCCAAAGACGGATTGAAGAAGGCTAAATAGATAGATAAATCCCAAATTCCAACCAATTTAAATAAACTCTACTAAAGTGAAGTTAGCAAGAGTAAAAGAAAACGAATATAAAAATAAAAATACTGAAATAAAATCTGCTAAATATAACACTTTGAATCAAGATGAGGATAAACCTAAAGAATCTGTAAATAGTCGTGAGTTAAACTCAGCCAATAAAACGAAAGATATATCGAACGCTTGACAAGTTTTGCTAAAACTCAAAACTTATTTAGTTTATAACTAAAAAAATTGCATATAATTGAAATAAACTTAACAAATTCCAATTCTCAGAGAAATGTTCTGAAAAACTTACATAAGCATTTCTTCAATTTATCTAATTTAGCAAAAAACTAAGCAGATATTTAAGAGGATGAATTTTTTGGAAGAAAAAGCAAAGATATTTTGAAACTTAAAAAGGCAGGTAAGGTGATGATTCATAACTGGGCCAAAAAAACTCATGTGTTTAATTAACGTCATTCAAGAAAAAAATTAGCAAAGAAATAAGATATTTTTGGATTCAAAAAGGCAGGTAAAACTATTTATGGCAAAATTAATAAAACTACTAAATCGTGGAGTGAAGAATGCGAGCTTGACAGTTTGTCGTGTAACGTTCGTCAAATTCATAACCGGGGCCCGAAAAACTGAAAGAAGCCCGTGACTCTCTTGTTGTATAAGGTCGCGGTAGCAACGCAAAAACAAAAGACCATAATTTGCTGTCAATTTCTGGATGTATTGATGCCGGTAATTATGCAGCGGTCACTTTGATGTCGCCATGGTTTATGCTCTGGTATTCCGTGTGCTTTTTATTAAATCATATCTTTTCAATGTTTTCATCTGGTCGGTGCGGTGGTCCACGACCGGGAATTGATCATTATTTAATTTATTAGTTTTAAGTATGATATTAATGATGGTCGGAAGTAATCTGTGGAATAAGTATAATTTTTTGTTTGTATATAAATAACTTTTCATAAGGCATATAAAAATCACTAGAAGTAATGAGCCCAAAACTGCTCCTTGAGGGACACCTATTTTATTAGAGAGCTTTCATGCACTTATAGTATTTCCCACCCGAGTATTTAGTTCTTGGTCCACAAATTGTGTGCTTTTTCTTTCCATCCTGTATTTTAACGTTTATTTAATTTATTTTTTGCGATATAGAATATTTATAGAAATAAACAATTGGAAAAGGACAGAAACCACCACTCGTTATTGCAAAAGATGCATACGTTATGAGTGATCATATCTCTCTCTGCATCTCTTTCAGCATCCAAATGAGTATTGCCTTTTATTTGGCTGCCTCTGTACACGTTTAACATGTTGCGGATAATCAAAAAGACGCCTTCAATACAACCCTTGGAGAATTTTCGACGTTATAATATGTGTGTGGCAATTAATCAGTGAGGGCGCGCTTTGATATTTGATTTTTCCGGGGCTCTTGCCGGTATTTTGATGGGGAGCTCATTTGCCTATACTACACAGAAAAGACAATGTTTTAAAGCGATTTCAATAAATCGATTTGCTATAACAGATTTATCGGATTCCAAGAGGATATATTTCGTCGTTCTTCACCAGTGTTACTTTCCCTTTCGTCATTTAATCTCCTAACTTTGTTTATGGCACAAAATGAATTTTATGTTGAAAAGTAATTTCAATAAATTTATTAATATACACTTTTAAAACTACAAAACCTCAAGGGGTAGCATATAAAGGGTGTTATCAAATAAGATGCTAAAATTGAAGGAGGTAGTACATTTTAAAATCCAAACTTTATGTGCACATATATTTCCGAGTAGCGGCTCTTGACTTTCGCCATAGGTGACGCAGGATTTTCCTCCCCTCATTTTTTATACACACAAAAAAATATAGTTATTTGCTAAAAATGAAAATACTTATTCTATAAAGAAATTACCTAAATTTATTTACGTTCAATATAGGGGACGGCTTTTCAGAGTTCAAAAAGTCTTTTTTGTCATCATCATTCCACCTCGAAGACGGTTTTTCCAGTAAAACACACACTGCATCGTACACAGGAAAGATTGTGCAAAATAATTAAAACAAAAACCAAATCAGAACGGAATGTAAACAATGGGCCCGTAACCAGACACTATTTCAATACGCAGGTTCAACACCTGATTCGTTGCCCTGCGAAAGCATGCGATGTTATCATGACAACCAATCGGTAATAAGGTGACCAACCGCTCGTTCGGTTTTGCTGACGCAACGCGGCTCCGATTTTTGTTTTTTTATCCTGTCTTATCCTAAGATTCTTAGACTGTTATATTCAGTCTGGAAAAAAGAGGTGAATCAGCGCTTCACCTGCGTCATTGGACGAGCCGCCACTGATATGTCCTAAACGTCTTAACTTTAGAGATACAAAGAATTAAAGATATTAAAAGTCTAGAAATTTTTGTGAATTTTGGTTTACACTTTCCATTCATTAAGAAGCATTTTCTGACGTATAACGTCGTTTTTTTATTTCGACGACGTTCGTGCGCTAATCAAATACCGTATATTGTTAAGACGTTTAGATAAAGTTTTTTCCCAAAATAGATCCAAGTTACCTCCCTGATTATTAGCATATTATTCAATAATATCCTGTATAATACTAGCTATCATTTTTCCTTTGAAAATATTTTAAAAGCTAACAAAAACATCCTTCAATTATACTACTAAATATTTTTAATAAGATCAATCAAGATCAGACGTAAATTTGGGCCATTTTAGTATTCATATTTTAAGCATTAGAAGTTTAATTTTAGCATACTTACTATTTATGTTTTTGTGTTATTTTTTCTGTGTAAGGACACATGATCGAATCGTCGTTGGATTCCTGAAGCCCCACCATGTGCCTCTTTTTATCCCCTCGCATTCCGCTACAATAAGTTTCCCGGGACTCTTTATCGTTATACGATTCATTTAAACCATGATCCCGAATTGAATTTAGCAAATTTTAATCCTTGCATTTAAAGGTTTACTGAAATCTTTAATTTATTCGTTATTACATCCTCAGGTGCTCTTATCTTTAGAAAATCATGGTTAGAAACCATTATCACTTCTTTCGTTCGCATGTGCTCAGAGTTTCCTTCTTGAAGTAATCCAGTTCTAAGTAGTACTAGTAGATCTCTTAGGCATAATTGAAAATTTTTCACAAACTTTGTTGTGGCATTTATTTAGTAGTTCCAACATTTAATGTGATGTTCAGGATTTAAAAGATATTCTGTTTTCACTGTAATCTGTGGTTCAAGATAATAAATGTTTTGGCGCATATCATCAGGTAAACAGATCTCGGTACACACAGATCTTGACGTTTAAGAAATTGCGTTAATGTGAGGCTAATTGGATGAGTATTTATAATGGGGCGAGTTTCGGTCCATGCAATTTTTTATTTGTATAAACAAGCCACCACGAATTTTTAGAGACAAACGGGTCTTCTTCATTTGTTGGCTCTCATACATACGCATGCTGCAAAAGAGTATTACTCTTCTTGAAGTCAACATATATTTGATCTTAGCTCTGTTTATTTCTAATCCTATTTCTTTATTTTCTTACTGCACATAGATCATCTGAATAACCTTTCATTCGTTTGCTTTTTGTAGACATAGTGTTTCATCATCCTGAAGCTTAGACGAGACATTGCGGCGTTAAGCTTAATAGGTCATCTCCTTGTCGTCCATCATTTTTAAAGGTTTATGGCATTAATTGACTTTTTTGTATTAATTAACTAGCTACAACAGCCTCACTCTTTTGGGTATTCCAACTAGTATACTATCGTTTAACCGCTTTCTGGCTTCCACATTCACATGCCGATAGCTTCATGGCTTTTTGTCTACTATTTATAGTCTTCGCTACAGTGCAGTCTTTAGATCCCGGTCATATAAAGGTGACTATTTCAAATGTACCAAGGTGCATTAACAATGATTCTTAGTACTTTATTTCGAAACTTTTAGACAACCAATATGTTAGTTTATTTTATACTATTACTATTATGTCGGTTTAGAACGTTTTTCTACGTTGTCCGATTCCTATTCTCAAACTCCTTCGATCGTGACAGTTGTCTTCTGTCAGGTTTTTTTGACTCAATGATCTTTGGATTGACTATTGCCATTTTTCTGCGCCCGATTGGTTGCTATTCTAGAACCTGCTTTGGTAATCTTTAATCGTTTATCCGTTGTACATGGCCGTACCATATAAGTTGTCTTTTAGTGATGTCAACCGTTATGCTTCCCTCGATTCCCATTCTTTCTATAATGATCTCATTTCTTATATGATCTGTTCTAGATATTCCTATTGATTTTAGCTCACACTACTACTATAAGTAGTGTGAGCTATGGTGATCCTAATTTTTTCGAGAAAAAAAAAGTTGCTCCGATTTCAAAAATTTTTATATATCTTTGCGTTTCAGATGATTTTGAAACTTTTTTGTTTTGCTGTCTGTCTGTCTGTCTGTCTGTCTGTATGTCTGTCTGTAACGACCAACCCGCATAACTCAAAAACCGCTTGTCCGATTTTAATGAAATTTGGTACCTAAGTTGGGTCTTGGGCCGTGATGGTCCCATTTAAAAATAAACAAAATCCAGCGAACGCAAGCCAAATAAAAGGGTGGGGGTAGATTCCAAAAATTAGGGTTTATGTGAAAATATGGCGTGTGTGATATCAAACGAAAGGTAATTAAGTCTGGAGTTAAACAAAATGAATTTTAAATTATTTAAAAAAAAGGGTGGGGGTAGATGTCAAAAATTAGAGTTTAAGTGAAAATATGGCGTGTGTGATATCAAACGAAAGGTAATTGAGTCTGGAGTTAAACAAAATACATTTTAGTTTTTTTCAAAAGGGTGGGGGTAGGTTAAAAAAAATTTGAGTTTAAGTCAAAACATGGCTTGTGTGGTATCAAACGAAAGGTAATTGAGTCTGGAGTTGAATAAAATATATTTCAGTTTTTGATTATATTAGCTCACACTATAACTATAGTACCTAGTGTGAGCTTAGGTGCCCATAGATTGGCAGAGTATTTTTATTGCATCCAATTCAACACTTTCCATTTTTGTTTTATATTTTTTTATTACGTAACAAGTCGCTATCCATACAACAGCATGATTTTCACCATCATTTCAATATGTTAAATTTTACATTCTTTTTGATCTCTCTGCTCCATAAAACACTGTTAAGACATCCATTTTTGCTTTTAGTATTCTTTTTCCCAGTTCTTTACAGTATGTTCCTGTCTTATCAAATGTGACATCCAAGTATACATACTCATTGCATGGATATATTGTTTGTCCATTGTCTAGTTCTAACTCACTTGATTTCGTTCCAATACATAAGTACTGTGTCTTGTCCACGTTCAGTGGTAACCTCTACTTTTTGTATTCTTCCGTTAACTTTCTCATCGTATACTCCATGTCTTCTTTATCATTAGCTACAATTACTTGGTCGTCAGCAAACTGTAGTGTCAAATCGGTCATTAGGTTGTATTCCCAAGCCAAGTACTGTACGTTTCCATTTTTGTAAAGCCACTGCGATATATATTTTGAAAAGAGTTGGAGAGATACAACATCCCGGTCTCAAGCTTTTCGTTACCAGGAATTCTTTTGAAAGTCGTTTTCCTATTTTAATTTTGGATTTTGACTCTTTGTGTAGTTTTTTTATCGCTTTTGTGTATGTATGATTGATATTAGTTTGCTCTAACACTGTCCATAATTTTTCTACTAGAGCGGTATCATATGCTTTTTGTAGGTTTTTATTTTATACAACCTCAAAATTGAATATGTCCATATTGATTTCAGAATTTGTTTATAAAGCACAAACTAATAAAATAATCAATAACTGAAAAATTTTAAACATATTTTTATGTTTTTGGGTCGCCGTATAAAATGTGTGTATCATCCCCCAGAAACACAAATGCAATCAGCGGCATTTGAGGGTTAAAGAATCAACTCGTTTTACCCCTTTTAACCCTCTGGTTCGTTTGTTCACGCTCGAGTTGGCACCACAGACGCCGGGCTCGTAATGAGATTATTATAGAGAGAGATGGGGATCCGCCGGCCGCCGGGACGCAAAATGGCGACTTTATTAATATTGAGGAATTAAAATTTAGACACCATTATTAATTTTCCATTTGTAATGAAATTCCGTAAATAAAAGGGGGAAACAATAATGCGAGTCTTTACAAAACGAGAACCAGTTACGGTATTAGAGTATGAATAATTTTATACAGTTGAACAAATTTTGAACAAATTAATTATGCTTCGTTCCCGCGGAATTATTCAAAATGGCGGGCGTTCCGAAGCGAAAGGAAATCGCATTTTACAATCAGTTCATTCATAAAAATTGTAAAATTAATTCTTAATAAATCCTTTAAAGCTGCAAAGTCATATACTCTACCTGAGAGCGCTTCCGCTGCTTTGTTTTTAAATATAAAAAACTTGCTACTTGAGTTAAGTTGTCCGTTTTTTAGAGCAGATCAGGCTCCAGTAAATTTCTGTTCATATTTGCTACTTTATTTGAAGCCTACACAAGGCTCATAGTTGCCTAAGTAGAGGAGTGTGGTCTATAGTGGAACAGTTTTCATTTTTATGTTCTAAACTGTTTATTATTCATAATTTTTAAATAATTGGTGGTTTAATAACTGACCCAGTATGAACCACTTGTCCTAATATACTGCCGTAGAGATACCTTTATAGGATTTTATTCTTTTCTGGAATAAGTTACGTGCAAAAGTTATTTGAACTGACCCAGTATGAACCACTTGTCCCAGTATACACCATGGGTGGTTCATTAAGGGATGCCATATTGGTCCAAAGGGTGACACATCTGATATCTTTCTAGCCCATTAGCACACTGCACGCTATATCAGCCTTTAAAACAGTTTTTTCTGAATATCTCAGAAACGAAAGCTTCTACGGAGTTTTTGGTTATAACAAATTATTGAGCAAACACAAATATTTCGAAAACTACATATTGATGTGATGCTCCGTTAAAAAGTTAGCATATTTTCAATTTTTAAACTGTCAAAAAACTGTCATTAACATTAGTAGATCTTGACCAAAATCTAATCAGCTTGTTGCAGTATCAAACAATATTTTTCGTGAAAATCTCATAAAAATCGGTTTAGCGGTTTAGGAGCTATCGTGTTATGGACAGACATACACAGACAGACATCACGAAGATATTACTAAGATAGTTCCAAAAACACCCAAATAACACTTTTTCGGCGTTATCTAAAAAAATGTTTTTATGTCGAAAATAATACCTTTTGTAGCTATTGGTGTACCTCTAGGAAGGTTAAAATTAGTAGCTACCTAACTCCACACTTTCCACATCTTTTTAAATTAAGTATTAAACAAGCATTATTTATGTGTGTCCCAGTATGGACCGTTTTCCCCTTTGTCCTCCTGTGGACCATATCAAAATTTTCCACCATGGATCAGGTTCAGACAGGTCTAGGCAACACATCGCAACCTGTAAAAATGGTTTTGTGTTGTTTATTTCGGTGCTTTAGGTTTTTTTTTAAATATTTTACAAAAATTTTCATCGAAAAAATCTTGGCTTTTCATTTTTTAAATAATTTAAATTTCGCCTCTTCTTCCTAATCCATTTTCAAGGAATAAACAAAAAGCAACTAAATTATTTTTTTTGTTGTTATTTTTAATATGTAACCTTAAAAATTACTTTTTTTAAACAGTTTCGTTTCTTAGTAATATTTTATCCTTATAAAAGGAATATCGAGACGATCTACGATGTGGGGAGTATTTCACTCAAATTTCATGAGAACGTCAAGAGAAAACCAATAGAACTATCAATTTTTTGAAGGCCTTGGATACACATATCACAAAACATTACTTTTAAATCAACTTTTTGAATTTAAAATCCACCTCTGCCTATTTATAAAGAAGATTTTTTAAACTTTTTTCGTTGCAGCAGAAAGTTACGTTACTAATCGATTGGTTCCGCCTTATAGGCGGGCGTGATAAAATAAATAAAAAACGGGTTCTACTACGTTATACCTCGTTCGTCAAAACGCACTATATAACGATTTTTTTGCATGAAAACGATTCTTTGGACTATTTTTAGTCGATTTAGGTACGGGAAATTAAAAAAAAAAGTTTGGATTTTTTAAAAATAATTAAAAAAAAAATACTTACATAGGGGTTTTCTTCGTCTTGTTTTGGTTAAAAAAAACCAACTTCTATCACTGCATCGTCAAATTTTGGACATACATTTGTAAAATAGCTAAAGATTATTTCATTTCACAATTTTAAATTAATCAAATACCTAGTTTTCCGTGTTTTTTTTGCGATTTTTTAACAAAATTTTGAAAATTTCTACAGTTGGCCGTTTCACAGCTATTTTCAGCGAACACCCAATTTTGACAATTTGACAAATTCATATTTTTTCCCCTTGGCCAAATTTTTCAAGGACATTCGGCCATATATTTTCCAATTCAATTTGCTTACTTTACAGATACAGGCAATTATTTATTTGGTGCAAAACATTCCTTAATTATTTGATTTAGTTTTAAAAGTTATTAAGGTAAGTTTAGAAGGTATTTAAACCTTAATTTTAGTATCTGAATGTATAGACATATGCATTTAGTATATACCTTCATTTTGCCCAGCAAGCCATGGTAATATATCTAGGCGTCTTTTCCTTCATTTGTTTTTGAATGTCAGTTGCTATCAACAATTATGGAGGTCGCAAGTATTTTTGATTTGAACAATATTTTACAGAGAAATGATAGTGAATTTTTGGAATTGCTCCAGAATTATTCTTTAATCCGATTGTCAATTCGTTGCAAAACTCGGAATTGCCGCCGAGTTTGCGCAATTCAGGAGCGCCACGACGGTACGCTTGGAAAAGTGTTCTACTGCCGCAATTGCCGAAAGCAATATAGTATTTTAACCGGCAGCTTTTTTGAAGGAACAAGAGTGCCATTAAGAACCATTTTTTACATTTTATGGAGCTGGTGCTGCGATGTAAGAGCGGGGTGTACGGCCGGTCTGCTTGGGGTGCCTCAGCAGAGCATTATTCAGTTCTATCGGTACTTCCGAGACATCTGTTCTTGGAAGCTACTGCAGAACCCGGATTTGCTTAGAATGGGTAAGTATATGCAATAAATAAAATAACACTGATCTCTTACTTTAATAACCAAGAGTTAAACAAGAGTGATCTACAAACTTTCTTTTATTAGAATACAATCCTAGCATTGATACGTAAAAGGGCACAACCTCCTCTAAAATAAAATTTTTAATTAGGGTTCTTTATTTTCAGGAGGAGACGGGCACATTGTCCAAATTGACGAAAGTGTCGTCACAAAAAGGAAGTACCATCGAGGGCGTGTGGTTCAAGAAAAATGGGTACTTGGAATGTATGATGTTACGCTGAAAAAAGGGTATGTGAGATATGTCGAAAATAGGCGCAGTACCACCCTACTTCCTATTATTGAGGAGATAGTGCTTCCTAATTCCGAAATTTGGACAGACAATTTTAGGAGTTATTGTGCAATAAAAAATTTAAGAGGCGTTTCTCCGTATGTCCACAAAACCGTGAACCACAGGCGCCACTTTCGTGATCCGATAACTGGCACATGCACCAATAGCATTGAAGGGTATTGGAGCCAGTTAAAAGGTTACCTAAGGAGGTTAGGTGTGATGCAGTCCCCATTTTTACCTGAGTATATAGACCAATTTATGTGGCGTCAATTTTATGGCAAAACACCGGCCGACGCATTTCAATTTATAATTACTCAAATCGCGGAAAAATATCCCTTTTAAATTACACGTGGAGAGAAACACCTTTTAAATTTTTTAATGCATAGTTACTTCAGTGTGCCTGCATGTTTGTATGGGTTTGTAGGTATGTGATATGTTGTATGTCAGTCATTATGTATGTGTGTTTGTATGTGCTTTTGTATATTTTTTTATGTTTATGTAGTAATATATTGTATTTCAAGTAACTTTGAAATTATGTTGATATTATTTTTAGGCACTGATAGGTAAGTTGCTGGCGTTTCTAATTCGAAAAATATTTACTTAAAAACCTTTAACTTTATTTTTAATTTTTTAATAATTCTGGCAGTAAAAGATTTTTCCTAAGCGTACCATCGTGGACTCCTGAACTATGCAAACTCGGCGGCAATTCCGAGTTTTGCAACGAGTTAACAATCGGATTAATCAATAATTCTGGAGCAATTCCAAAAATTTACTATCATTTCTCTGTAAAATATTGTTCAAATCAAAATTCCGGCAGCCCACTATCATCTTCAGTTTAATTTTTCTATAATATTTTTAGCTGAAAATAAAACATAAATGATAATAACATGTGTTTTAATTAAATAAAAAACATTGTTTGCCTATATACACCTAATTACTTTTATATACTAACCTATAGGTACTTAAGCTGACCACACACACTCTTGCATAGGCCGAAGAACTCGTATCATAGGTTTATTGCGACTTAAAGTAATTCAGCAGGTGTCAGCTGGAGTTCGGTTTGGTTCGGTTCGATTCGGCTTGGCTCATTTAAGTTCGGTTCGATTTGTTCTCAGGTTAGGTTTTTAGTTTTGGTAGAGCAACTGTTCGAGCGTTTGCGAAAAGGGCGCGCCGTGTGCCTAGTCGCTAGACCAAAAAATGGTCTCCCCACAACTACTACTAGGTTAGGTTTATTGTGACTTAAAGTAATTCAGCAGGAGTCGGCGCAGCTCCTGCTGAATTATTTTAAGTTCGATTCGGTTTGCTTTGGTTTGGTTCGGTTCGGTTCGATTTGTTCTTAGGTTAGGTTTATTGTGTCTTAAAGTAATTTAGCAGCGGCTGCTGAATTATTTTACTTTCAGTTCGGTTCGGTTTTGGTTCGGTTCGGTAAGGTTCGGTTCGGTTCGGTAAGGTTCGGTTCGGTTCGGTTCGGTTCGGTTCGGTTCCGTTCGGTTCGGTTCGGTTCGGTTCGGTTCGGTTCGGTTCGGTTCGGTTCGGTTCGATTCGGTTCGGTTCAGTTCGATTCGGTTCGGTTTGGTTCGGTTCGATTTGTTCTTAGGTTAGGTTTATTGTGTTTTAAAGTAATTCAGCAGGAGTCGGCGCAGCCGACTCCTGCTGAATTACTTTACTTTCAGTTCGATTCGGTTTTGGTTCGGTTCGGTTCGGTTCGGTTCGGTAAGGTTCGGTTCGGTTCGGTTCGGTTCGGTTCGGTTCGGTTCGGTTCGGTTCGGTTCGGTTCGGTTCGGTTCGGTTCGGTTCGGTTCGGTTCGGTTCGGTTCGGTTCGGTTCGGTTCGGTTCGGTTCGGTTCGGTTCGGTTCGGTTCGGCTGGGTTCGGTTCGGTTCGGTTCGGTTCGGTTCGGTTTGGTTTGGTTCGGTTCGGTTTGCCTTAGTTAAGTTCGGTTTGTCTTGTTCTTAGGTAAGGTTTGTTGTGTCTTAAAGTAATTCAGCAGGAGTCGGCGCAGCCGACTCCTGCTGAATTACTTTAAGACACAACAAACCTTACCTAAGCCCGACCCGAACCAAACCAAACCGAACTCCTGAATTACCGTTTTTGTGGTTTACTTTATGTAAGGTCAGGTTAGGCTGATTAGAATGTTCGGCTGTGCTGATTTTTACATCATCTTTATTATAAATAACAAACTATATAGCTTTCCGCATCGTTTTTTCCATTATAAATACTCAATAAACGATTTTGGACGATTTTACAGAGTCAAAAATGTGCGACCAATTAAATGGTTGGAGCCAGATGTCAGGTAAAACGTTAGATTTAAAAAATATGGTGTACCCATATTTATATGCGTAAATACATTTCTAAAAACACAATTACCTTTTTTCGTCCCTTGCCAGACAGTTGGTCACCTTATTTTGGCTAATTGACCATTTGGATCAAGTTCAGTGGGTTGTGAGCCGCCCGTTTTATCTCGACATCACAAACGTCAAATAACCTCTTTATATAGCAATTTGTGTAATTTTTTACTAATTTTTTAATTTTGAAATTTCAAAAGAAAATGTGAAAAATCCGCATTTTTTTTTGTTGAAAACGGTATAAAAAGACCTAAACTTATTATTAAAAAAAAAAACACGTATTTTCCAGCATCGAGGTATATCGTAGTAGACCCAAAAAACGGCCTATTTTGCGACTGTTGTTGTACAAGGTAAGCATACTCATCTTAAAAATACTATTATAATCTCAATCGAACTTGAGCCCAATAGGTTTAACTTAATGGAATAAGTTTAGCTCAGTCATTTATATTTGGATGTCTATTTTTGAGGCTATCAGGATTTAAGGTCTTAATATTAGCGACATTTTGTCCGTTAGTTAAACTATGTTAGTTTGAAGAAAGTTGACGTACTTAGATTTTACAGTCAGGAAGGGTTAGCGAGAAATAAGGACAATGTTAGAGATTTAACCACCTTTAGTTTCTGGCGACGTTTCGACTGTTGTTTTCACTTTATTTCAACCTATAAACAAACACAACAAAAATGTAGAATGACGTTAGCAGTATTATTATACATTCATTAATATTAGTAAGTATATACAATTAATAGTTTTTTTTTTTAATTTTATTAATAACTTTAATACTTATGTACATAGTACTATGTTTTATGTTTTTTATAGGTTTTCTATCTATTTTAATTGTTATTGCCATTTTTTATTATTCTTTTTATTTTATTTTTATATTTTTTGTATTATGTTTACAGATTCTGTCTATTTAAATTCATATTATAATTTTTTAATAGCGCCAAGACATTAAAGTTAATTTCTATTGTTTGTAACGTAATATTGACATAAATTATTTTTTTGGTACCTAATAATATGGATTTTAATTTTAATAACTTACCCTTAAAATTATTGGGTTAACACGTAAATCTTAATAAATAGGCACAAATTTTTTGGACAAATACAAGATGTCAGGTACATGGTCAACACTAAACACGAATCCAAAAACTTTTTGTAAAAAATAATTATTATTGTGGGATATGTTTTTAAATTTTGTGTTTAAATTACTATTTTTATTTATAATTTTATATTTATTATAACTATGTTGCGAAACTTGTACTAAATAAATAAGTTTTAGATTAAACTTACATATTATATCAATATGAAACTCACATTTAAAACAACACACACCGAAAACTTCTTAATATGTTAAAAACATTGTTGTCAGGCTTATATTTATTGCTTAATTTTCCGAAAAAGTAATGGTGTTAATTTTTCTAATATGGATTTAAGTATTCTTTTTGTTTTGTAATCAAACAGTTGTACAGATTTTGAATATCTGTTCGATAATTAACCGTGCTATCACAGTAACAATTAATTTAAAAAATCTCAGAGATGTTACGTTTTTCACGATTTTTCTCTTGGTTTAAAATCTTAAAATCGAATTCATGACTAGTTTCAAAATTATTACTTTACATATTTTTTCTCACAGGATTCGTATCCAAGGCTAAGGCTCGATTCATACTTTACGTAGCAGCACCGTCACTTCACTGTGCCGTCACCGCACCGTCAACGACTCGTCAAATATTCTTACATTGAAAGCAATGGACGCGTTCATCTACACCATAACGGCACCGTAAATAGTGTAGTGCAAATCAGTGGCGTATATAGAAAAAAGTTTCGGGGTCGGCCCGAGGCAGTTTTGGGGGGGGCCCGAGACCACATGAGTGCGTATTTTATGCTATTTTATGTTTTTATTCATGAAATATGTCGAAAATATCTAAAAAAATCTTAGCTTCGGGGGGGGGGGGGGAGGGCGGGCCCCGCAGGCCCCCCCATATATACGCCAGTGGTGCAAATACGTCCATTTCCTTCAATGTAAGAATATTTGACGTGTCGTTGAAGGTGCGGTGACATAACGGCGCCCGTACGTATAGTATGAATCGCGCCTACTAAGTACTCTCTATAATTATTAAGTAGTTTGTATTTCATGTTAAGGAATAGGAATCCTCAAGACAGCAAGTCATTTGAGCCCTCATTTAAGTAATAAATCATCAAACCAACTGGAAAGATGGGCAGTTCGAGTTTTTACTGCCTTTTTGTCGAAGTCCTACCGCCAATTTGTCAGTTGAAAATTAAATACCACCCGAACCTGTAACTGAAAATTTAAAAGTTTTTAATAATTATAAAATTAGTGGTAGTAGGGTCATACCCAGGAAAACATTTTGGGGAGGGATTAGAAAAGTTTGATAAAATATTGCGTATTGTGCAATTTTTTTGTCATATTTTTGTAGTTGGGAAATCTCTTTTAACATACTTTACCAACTATTTCGATTTTGGATTTTCATTGGGAGATAGAGGTCATGTATAAAGAAGCAACTAAATAATAAGTAAGTTTAAAAACATTAGTTAGTGATGGCACCAATCGAGAAATAAAATACCGACTGTGAGCACAGTGTAAGCCCTATGTTTTATTGAGCATACGTTTTAGTGAAGAAATCAAATCAAATTAAAAAGCAGCTTTATTGGCACTAGAATACAGAATAATCACTGACAAAGCCGTGTAACATTTTTATTTACATTTTAAGGTTAGTACTTCCCTAGTAAGTTTTTTGTTAACTGATTATATCCATGAAGAAGAAGGAAAATATGTTATTGATACGAAAAGAAAATAGTACAAAGATAAGAAAATACACATTGGCTTTGGAAAAAACTAAAAGAATATAAAGACACGTAAGGAAAACAAAACACAATCAACACCTTAAACAAAATTGAATCCAGAATTGTAGATACGAAGTAGGTATATAAGGTAATTCCCGAAACAGTGGAAGGAAAAGGAATAATCGATAACAGTCCTATTCATTTAATCCATTTAAGTAGACTTCAGTGTCTGCAGACATGTTCTCAAGGCGAGAAAATGCAACAGATACGTCCGTTCTTACGGTTGTCATATCCAAGTCGATTTGCATTCGTCTTTTTAACTTAAATGGTTTAGAATACGTATGGAGGCGCTCAACGTGAAACCAGTTTCACTATCAGCCGGCTGCATTAATGGACACTAGTAAATCTGTCATTTTTCCCGATTAAAACAAGTCTTAATAATATCACGATGGATCCAAGAGACCGTATTTATGAACAAAATGAAGATCCAAAGACCAAGAGCCAATAGCAACAAGTGAAAAAAGAAGAATTGCATATGTCTTTTGTCTTTAATATGTTGCAATGGTGACGGTGTATATTCAACAGGCTTGAACCCCACCCCTGGTTAATAAGCTTCACATATTCTCTTGTTTTTATACCCTTAAATCTGTTTGAGCAAATAAATAATGTAACAGCTTTGATCAATGTAAATATTTTGACAAGATAGTTCAAAAAGGGCACTAAATCGGTAGAGAATCTCAGCCTGAAGAAAATGAAATAAATGGCCTAGACGCAAGGTACTATACTTTGATACAGGTTGCCTACAGATTCCGACCAGTCATGTGTTCTTAACTGGACGACTGTAGCTGCGTCATCAGGTTTTCATAAAACAAATGGTTAAGGGCAACCCGAAGACGTAGATTCTTTAACCCGATTATAGTTGGCCAGTCAGGTTCAATAACCTTTCAAATTCTGCAGATAAAGTCCATCACACACAAACTTGCATAGGCCGCATAACGCGTAGCATGGGGCTTTCAACCAATCAGCGACCGAATAGCATAAGAAAAGTCCATAAGGTTAAACTGCTATACGCTATGCATTTTTGAAGTCTGTGCCATTTAGAGTTTTATTAGACAATCGGGTATGGTGGGTGGCAATGAAACAAAAACATTAGGGAACGTGTGGTATTAATCTAAAAACTATCTAACCAACAAATTTGATGATTACTCTCGCATTACAAAATATAAACGGATCAAGTGTTTAAATACATTAAAATTAATAAAAACTCTCATAAGGAAACGGGATTTCTTATGACATCTCGTTCCCAATCATCATAAACTTCTGCTTGCTTTTAAGAAGCTGAAGGCATTAAAGCTTTTAAGACTTAAGTATAAAATAAGTGTAGGCAAATTATGATAGCAAATATGTAATAATTTGCAAGATAACAAGAAATTTTTTTAAAGTTTTTATTTGCAAGGACGACAACGAAAGCTCATCTGAGTATTGTTAAAAGATTTAAAACATCAATAATAATAATCTCTGACTACTTTAATTTTGCTTAATTTTAAAAATCTCTTGTTTTGCAGAGTGCTCTACAAAAACGTTATTACGGCTTGGATCAACTAGCAAATTGCTTTTTCAACATAAACATAAAATTTCATTTATTTAAACAATGTTCGTTTATTTTATCATTATCACAATGCCGTTTTATTTGACCGTGACTGAGCAAAGCACAACCACACCTCCTTTGCTCTATTTTTAAACAACGAGAATTGTGTACTATTCCAACATCAGATAAATTTGGAACTACATGCGCCCGTGAATATATCTTTCGTCCTAATCACTTAATTTACAACTAAAAATAAAGAAGACAAAACATTTTCTACGGCTCTGTTACCCTAGCACGCGGTATTGATCTTGTTAAGTGAATTTCTAAATAAACTTAAGAGACAGAAAAAGATGGAATATTGTCGCGAAATAGGAAAATTATATTAAGATACAGAGTTATAAACAGATAGTAGGGTAATTTATTTGTTCGCAGTTCGCAGTAAATGAATTATAATAAAATGAATTAAAAAACTAGTACAGTGCAAGCTCGGTAATGTGAACACTCGCTTAAGCGAACAACGCGGTTTTGTGAACAAAATATTTTTTGTATTGGATACTCTATAACGTGAACAAGTCGGCCGCTCGATAATGTGAACACTCAAAACAATTCATTCAAAGCAGGTTTTTTCGGGGAATTACATAATTCCCGAAAAATATATTCCAAATATTTGATTGTTCCTCTATTTTTAAGCTTGTTTCGGCGTGTCTGAGCTGATACGCGACGGATGGGATAAATAGTCATAAAAAAACTGTGAATCAAAACCAAGCATAATTTATGTTAAGCTAAAGTTTATTTAGACCATGAACCGTTCTAAATCATAGAAATTTTACAAAAACCTTGAAAAATGTTAAAAATAGCAAAAAAACTGTCATTGAATTAGTAAAAAAATTTACTCGATATTGAAGAGTGGACGGCCCAAACTGACTTGAAATTCGGATTCAGCGGGTCAAAATACATGCCGGTAGGTAGGTCGTGTCTGATGTGCAAACAACTCTTTTTTTTATATGCCGGTGTTTTGAGGTGAAGAGGTATTTAAAATCTTCCACTAAAGGCTATTCGTCTTTTGGACAACGCTCCCTTTCATCCCTCAGAAAACGAATTAAAAACCGGTGACGGAAACATGGAGCCGATGGATCAAAATGCCCTTCGACTGAAAAAACTGTATTACAGAAAAAGTTTGTTAACTTCAATTGTGGCAAATGGTGATAATGTACTCAATTCTATAAAAAAACTTACTTTAAAAAATGCTGTCTTACATTTGAACAGTGCTTGGCAAAAAATTACCCCAAGTACATTATCCAAATGCTGGTATCCCAGTTTATCAAAGAAATTAGAATATACAGATGAAGACTGTATACCATTAGCTGAAATAAAGAAAATTTGGAATGACGAAGAGGTTGACTTAGTTGTTTCGGAGACTTTGACTTTACTGCAAGGAGTTCAAGAGGTAACTTTGTGAATAAGATAATCATTGTAATGTTTATTGAAAGTAAAATTTTATTTTAGGCTAACTATACGACCAGTGACATAGTTGAGTGGAATCAGGATGATGGTAGATTTAATATAAATGATGATCCAGATGAAAATAATGAAGACGAACAAGATGGTTGTGATATTGTTGAAGAAGCCAAGCCCAAAACAACACATACTGAAGCTATTGATGCATTGCGGGTGTCCATTCAATGGGCTCAAGAAAATTCAATTGATATTGAAGATATTCTATGCATTAAAAAACTTTACAAAAAAGCAATATTTATAAACACAAAATCCAAAACAAAACAATTAAAAATTACGTCTTTTTTTAAGTAGGTAAATACCTATTTTCTTCTTAAGTTGATATTTTCTAAGTACATACATTATAATGTAATTACCTAATGGAACATTAAACTTCTAACTATCGGTAATATGATAGAGGTTGGTTTTTTTGTGTTCACGTTACCGAGCTTGTACTGTATTATCTAGTTTTAAAACGACTTCATCTAGCATTCAAAGTCTAGTTATAAATTTGGTATTTTTACTAGTTTTTAAAATATTATAGCTTATAGAAATAATCTCCCCAGTATATAACGTAATACAATTCTAATAAAAATATACATTAAAAGCTGGTACATGTTTGCTTTAATGGAGGGCATCTCATATGTAGGGCCGTGTTTTCTATGTAATATGTGTAATGCTATCAAAAGTAGCACAAAAAATATCGCCGGTCGTGATCATTCAAGTCCTTTGGCCCGTGAAATCGGTGCTGTGTAGCGCACTGGGGCTCGAGGCCCCTTTGCGACATATTAGCCGCTTGTCATATTGTTTACATTGTCTCTGTATTATGTAACGGTACCAGCCGAATAGAGATGTCATGAGAAGCCCCGCCGAATTAGGTTTATATAATAAAAACATATTTCCCCGGGGTTCGATTTTCTCTATAAAGGGATTGGGACTTATTTAAAAACTTATCAAAATAACGATGTCATTTGATTGCTGAAACGGTTTGGTTTGTGTTGGTTTAGAACTTAGTTTGTTTCTCTTTGAAGTTATAATAATATTTAGGAATTTTAACTTGATTTCCCTGAAGGTACGAGACCATAAATTTATCAGTGATAACGTTTTAAATGCTATCAAGCACACACACAAGGTGGTAAGGTTTTGGACGTAATTAGAATCAGTATTCCTCAACCCAACAAACATTTAAAGTTGTAACGACGAAACCCCAACTAGAAAGAATTTCTTAAAAGTAACCGCAACGTACTCCCGCTACGTCTCTGTATACCATACAGCGACGTGTTAATTCCCTAAGTGGGGAACCAATTTCTGGTTATAACTACTTGGCCAAGTGTTTAAAGTCACTGTAGTCACAACTACACTACTACGTCGTAGCCAGGTATCTACTACGTCGTAGAGGCTGTTTTTTTTCCGTAATGGCATAAAAGTAGCGATGTAGTTGCAAATAATATAATCGTAACAGTAAACAGACTCGCTAAGTTTTTTTGTTTGGTTATGGCTATAATATGTACTATGTTATCCAAAAGTATGAGAATTTACGAGCAAAGGATCAAAATTCGAGTGCGACGCAAAGTTTTTTGTATAACATGCATTATATATATTGCAAAAAACCGGTGCGCTAGTAAAATTGATCCGTTTTCTGGTAGCTGATGGAATTTTTGTGTTGTGATTTTGGAGGTTTTGTTTTTATAATCGACAGTTAACTCCAACAAATGGTGCTTAAGAAGAGCATTTTTGGTAAGCTTCAACTAATTTGTTTATAAAATAGTATAGCTCTTTAATATGAGCTCATAAAACGACAATAAAAATATTAAATTTTCTTTCTTACAAAAAAACATGGCGTCCCAAAATATATTCCCTGATAGTCGAAAGGGTTACTTGAAAGTGACTTTTATGTCGGCATTCCCTTTTAGTTCTAGATAACACACTCGAATTTCTACTCCTTCGTTGCGGGAACGTATTAATAACTAGCTTTCGCCACTAGAAAACGTCTACAGAGTGATAGGAACTACGCGATAAGTAAAACTACTTCCCTCAAGTTATTGGGGTGTCGTCACTTGTCATTTGCCGTTTCTGCCAACAACAGCACCACTGCTAATATGTTATGTACGAACGTGAATTTGTGGTAGGTTTTAAAACAAAAACAAGATAAATTAAATTCCATTCTAACAATAAATGAAGTGCCAATAAAAAGCATGATCCCTATTCTAGAATTTCTAGGAAGTGAGGGTCGAGGAACTAAAAGTTACTTTTTTTATTTACACATTGCTTTCACAATTCGTATATAGTATTTTTTATTGTTTTTAAATATTTTCGCATTCTCAATATTCAGTAATTTTTATTACTATAAGCCCTATAAGTAAAAAAAAACAATCTTTGAGACTTGTTAGATCGCTTAGAAATCCGCATGTAACTTGTTTTTTTATTAGCCGCAAGGTTACCGCAAATTGCAAAAGTTCCTAGATGAAGCTCAAAGAGGTTTATTTTAGGGGCCGTGCATAAATTTGATACCCTTCATAAGGGGGTAGATGATAGCCGAAGCGTTACATATAGTGGGGAAGGTGAAGTTGCGTTAGTTTTAAGGTTTCTTTTTAATTTTTGGATCAATATTTTGCATTTTGCTTGTTTTGCAAAATGGTCAAGCAGACCAACAATGAGGTCGAAAACATGGACTGCTTAAGTTAGTTAAAAAAATAATTGCCAATTTATGCCTAATATTCCCAGATTATAGAAGGAGCCACAAAAAGTAGGGTTAAGAATGGACGCGACCAAGATGCGACTTCAAAAATTCTACGTTTTCAAAGTAGAAACAGGAAGTAGAGTTTACTTTAAAAGATCGACATAAAAAAAGTCAAAGTAGTTGCGGCTTTAAAGTTGATGCAAAAAGTTATTTTGTCTACATTGTTACATCTATGTAAATTGAAATGAAATGATATGTAAATTTTTTAAGGATTTTTGGGAAATAAAATTATGTTATGGTATGTTACTATAATGACACAAACTTTTGTGGTAAAAAATTAAAAATATAATGTAGTTGTCGGATACACTTGTTTGGGACTTCAATGAAGCTTAACTTTCTAGTGGAAATTAAGTAGGATATAAAAGTCAAGGCCACTACGAAATAACGACTAAAAAGAAAGTAAAACTTTAGTAACGTCCTATTGTGGTAGAGAAGACTATCAGAATCAACTATCAAGAAACAATCCTAAGAAGTTAGAGGGTCGTTTTAACGAAACATCTACTATTTCCTGATACTAAATAGTAGTCAGAACTAAACAGTAACAAATTTTGGTTGGGATCACCACATTTCTGCTATAAGAAAGTAGCAAAGCCTTTAGAACATGTGGCCGCTACTATAAATGTTTGTTGGGAAGCGGAGTAAGACATGATTTAAGTTTTTTTTATTTGTTAAACACTATCACCAGTATTTACTAAAGGGTCTACAGTGCTAAGTGCTACAGTCCTAGGTCTACAAGTCTGGATTTTGGTTGAAGGTTTAAAACTTATTTTTGCCGTAAATGCAATAGTTGTTAATATTTATATAAATTGTTCATAAATACCTGGCGATATGGGTCATCTTTTTTCGTTGTAACAAAGACACTATTTCCTCACAATGGTGAGAAATAAATAAAAATAGTATAATATTTTGGATTAAAAATGGTAGCCATATTTAAACCTCCGAACGTCACTAGCAAATGTTGAATAAAAACGGTGTAAGTCAGTGTCAGCTGTCCGCTATATTTTACATGTTAATTTTTTAGACAAGTTAGCGATGATTAAATCGATGTTCGATTGTTTTGGTGGATGTGTAATTGAAAACGGATTCTTATACAGTCGAACCTCTATAACTCGAACTCAAAGGGACAACCAAAACAGTTCGAGTTATAGAAATTCGAATTAAAGTCGTTATAATACATATAAAAAGTGCAGAGACCACTTAAAAGCTTCGAGTTATAGAGAGGTTCGAGTTATAGAGGTTCGAGTTAGAGAGGTTCGACTGTATATCTTGTGCTTTTTATAGTATTTAAATATTGATACATATTTAATACGTTAATGCATTTACAGATATAGTTTTAAGTTATGTATGTATTATTTAGCTTTGAAAATTTTTGTATATAAGTTTTTTTATCAGTCATGGATTATTTCTACTGTTTTTCGAACTTTAAACCACCCCTCAGGGGGGTACTACAATTGAGTATTTTTAACGGGAATCCTACGACTGCACGGACTAAATTTCCAAAAAATGACATTTCGTTACAAATTTTTTATGTGGATTTTCTTTATTTCTAAAGTTAATTTAAATTTATATGAGATGAAACTCACTGAGAAATGCTTACTACATATCATATTGCACATTAGGGTGAACCCAATCTTTGCAGCTATTTGACCTGTGAATATTAAAATACTCTGCCAATATATGGGCCCCTAAGCTCACACTAGGTACTATAGTTATAGTTTACGTGTGACCTAATATAACTAAAAACTGAAATATATTTTATTCAACTCCAGACTAAATTACCTTTTGTTTGATACCACACAAGCCATGTTTTGACATAAACTCAAATTTTTAAAATCTACCCCCACCTTTAAAAAAAACAAAACCCAAAATGTATTTTGTTAAACTCCAGACTCAATTACCTTTCGTTTGATATCACACGCGCCATATTTTCACTTAAACTCTAATTTTTTAAATATACCCCCACCCTTTTATTTGGTTTGTGTTCGGTGGATTTTGTTTATTTTTAAATGGGACCATCTCGACCCAAGACCCAGCCTAGGTACCAAATTTCATTAAAATCGGCCAAGCGGTTTTTGAGTTATGCGCGTTGGTCGTTACAGACAGACATACAGACAGACAGACAGACGGCGCAACAAAAAAGTTTCAAAATCATCTGAAACGCAAAGATATAAAAAACATTTTGAAATCGGAGCAACTTTTTTTTTCTCGAAAAAATTAGAATCACCATAGCTCACACTACTATAGTATAGTATATGTGTGAGCTAAAAATACACTTAAACCGTTTGGTATCAAGTCTATAGACAAGCAATTTTGTTTTAACTTAATTTATTAGAAAAGTTAGATTTAAACTTAGGGTTCACTCAACAATCCTTTCCGCTTTGCTTCGCCTGTAACTTACAATTGTATTGTGTTTATAGCATTATTTTGTTTTATATATTTCATTTACTTCGCTCGTTTTATTCTTCGAACTAGCATAGTATTGTCTAGAAGTTGAATTGCTTCCACATTCACATGTCGATGGAGTCTATCTTCATGACTTTTTGCGCACTTTTTTATAGGCTCTTCTATAGAATTGATTCAGATATTAGTTTCTTAATACTTTATTTTGAAATCTCTGTAAAACTAGAACGTTACTCTCTTTAGTACAACCCCAAAGTTGAATACCATACTGGTTTCAAATATCTCTAGAATTAAAGTTCTCTGCCAAACCTAGTTTTTTTCGAGAAACTTAAAAATTACAAACTCTGGGACTTTGTTGACCCCGGAGTCCAATATAGAATGAAAAAATACGTACGAATATGTGGGTTTTACGGTTCTAGATGTTTATTTTCTTGTTATTTGTAGTGGCCTATAAGCTAAATACATATAAAACGTTGAACACGTATAATCGTACTAAACTTAAAATACATAAAAACTATACTACGCGGTGGGATAACCAAATAACACAGAACCCAACCTATCTTAAAATGGAAGGAACGACTTCTGTTTGACAAGTGCAAGGCAAAATGGTGTAGCTAGCGTCTGTCCCTAGAATATTCATTCAAGAATAATGATACTTAATTTAAAACCAATAATACTTCAAGGAAGAGGTACTATCTTGGAACAAAATTAACCAAAAAGAAGTTTTTTGAGGAGTCCCATAAGGACGAAACGGTTAACTGTCAACACTTATTAGGTGTCCATTAGATCTTGGACCTCCGTGAGGTTAAGCTTTCAGGCTACCCACGGAAAAATATAAGGGAAACAAAAAACTCCTTTTTGCCCGATTAGCCACGAAACTTGTTTGATTTTTAAATTCACGGGTACGAAATTCCACGTTTGTTAAAATTAACCAATATCAAAGCAAGAGGGTTGCTTCTCGAAACAAGTTAATCTAATTTCGCTTAATCCAAAAATAGTTGATTCTAATAATAATAATAAACATGGATTGATTTAAGTCCTTGTTGTGTTTTATTATTTCAAGAATATTTATTATCGATTTGAGACTATTATATATCTAATTAAGACTAAAAAATTGTTTAAATTGGATAATAACGTATTTCTTAATACTCTTCAATCAATGAAAGTAGTCTTGTTTTCAGAAAATTGTTTTAAATATATGCCTATACATAATTTTAGTAGGGAATTTTTTTTCCGTGTACCTTTTTCAGTCACAGAAAACCAGAATAATAGCATTAATCTACATTGGTTAGTCTACAAAAAACTAAATGCTAAACAATGTTTCGATGACCGCACACTAGAAGTTTTCTTTAAAGCTATTCAGCAGAATCTTTGCCAAATTAGGCGTTGAAATAAGCGACAATCAGGTAGATCTGCAAGATACCTACAAATGTAACCTAAAATGTCAGAATGGTCTACATGCGACCGACAGAATGATTCTTATAGTACAGATATCTAGGCATATGGATAAACGAAAATATAGATCAGTTAATGCAAAATCTCTTTGCAGCAGACATTAATGTAAAACCGAGGGTACAAAAGCTACGTTAACCCTTCTTCTAAAAAAGAAAAAGTTAAAATTTTAATAATTTAGATAGAAGAAAAAATAAAAGCAACAAGTAATGTATCCACAGAATATCATGTAATCAATGGTAATTTAGTAAACAATTTGTTTAACCAAAGAGTAATAAATTACAATGTAAATGTAATATATGTTAAATGTTCACATATATTAATTTAAATAAATGATTTGATAACTTTTTTTATGTTAATATTATAAGTTGGCGTTAAGTGGAGCCCGAGGTGATAGTGCGTTCATTTTATCACGTTGTTGTAATAATTAATGCGTTTGCATTCTAGACATGACATGCGGCGTATATTTAATATTAAATATATGTTTTTATGTATAACTGCACACTGAATAATATTTTGTTCCAATTTGTTGTTTTATTACACACCTTGTATTTGCGATTAAGCGTTTGATAAACTAAGCATGAAATTATTAGTTCTGAGAATGAAAATATTATATTATATTATTTTAATATTTTCGACAGTATTCCTCCAAAAAGTAAAGTAATAAAACACAACAAATAGATCAAAAGCCTTGTATTAACATAAAACACATAAACACAAGTAACAATTATGGACAGAAAAATAAAAAAAAACGGGTTTTAAATTAAATAAGGAAAAAAAATGTATATTCTAAATTATTAAAAATCAACGAGGGTATGTCCGAAATCTGTAGGCATTTGATTACACATTTAAACAAGAGTAACAGTTCACTTACATAAAATAATAGAACAATCTGTAAAAAAAGAACTAAAGCATAACCTCAAAAATTGTCAAGATTTCAAGGAGAATCCTTTCAGATAAAAACTTAAAATATTTGAAAGAATTATTCTGCGTTAATTGCATTATGAAATTTGTTTGCTGGAAAATAAAAACTTTTTTTTATTATTTATTTATTACTTTTTGCCATACAAAATTTTATAAATTTTCCCTTGGTTGGCCACAATTTAATCAGTACTTGCGAGAAGTTACCGTTTTTGTTTTCTAATTAACAAATGTAACCATAAATCCGTTCTAAATCAAATTGAAAATACTGGATACGGTTAAATGCATTTATTAAAAAATGTATTTTTGTTTTAGCGCCGACCAACCGTGATTTCCTTTTAATGTTATGGCGTTAAGAAAATTTTTTTCTACCTTTAAATACAGAAAATAAATAAAAGTTATTTCCTCTAAAATAGATAGTTTATGTTGAAACGTTTGTGCGATTAGTTCTGCTAAAGAAACATAGGTTTTAGTCGCATTAGCCATTGTTATTTATGACGACAATATTTTGTAAATTTTTTTGGTATACATAACAGCAGGTATCCCAACTAAAATTTATAGTTCTAGGTCATGTTTAGGGTCTTTCACCTGAATTTTGTCTTTTGAAAGTCAAAGATTAGCTTTGAGTAACTATAAATCTCGAATACGTCACCTTAAAAAATATTTTCTAAGGATTTTTTCAACCATCATTTGGAATGTTAAAAAGATAAGTTGCCAAAAATATTTATAATGGACAAGCATTTAAATCATCTAAGTTATTCTTAGCTTATTAACATAGGTAAACATTTTTATTAAATCTAAAATTATTAAGGTTTTTACCACTGGTATGTCCGTTTAGAACGTTTTTCTACGTTGTACGACGCCTATTCCTCCTTTGATCCTGACAATCATCTTCTGTCTGGTTTTTTTGAATCATTGATTTTTGGATTGACTGTTGCCATTCTAGTTTAGGACGCCCTCTTTTTCTGTGCAATATTGGTTGCCATTCTAGAACCAGCTTTGGCAATCTTTCGTCATTTATCCGTTGTACATGGCCGTACCATATCAGTTGTTTTTTAGTGATGTCATCCGTTATGCTTCCCTCGATTCCCATTCTTTCTTTCATGATCTTATTTCTTATATGATCTGTTCTAGATTCTCATTGATCTTTTTATTGCATCCATTTGGACACTTTCCATTTTTGTTTTGTGTTTTTCTGTCAACGCAACAAGTCTTTATTCCATACAGCAGCGTGCTTTTCACCATTGTTTCCTATATGTTAAATTTTACATTATTTTTTATCTATCTGCTCCATAAAATACTGTTAAGACATCCAATAACCTTTTTCGCTTTTACTATTGTTTTTCCTAGTTTTTTACAGTCTGTTCTTCTCTTATTAAAAGTGACACCCAAGTATACATACTCATTGCATGGAGATATTATTTGTCCATTGTATAGTTCTTACTCGTCTCCAATACATAAGTACTGTGTTTTGTGCACGTTTACTGTTACGTTGTCTTCTTTATCATTAGCTACAATTACTTGGTCGTCAGCAAACTGTAGTGTGTATATGGTAAGTCGGTCGTTTAGTTGTATTCACATGCCGTGCTCTTTACGTTTCCAGTTTTTTAGAGCTACTGCGATATATATTTTAAAAAGAGTTGAAGAAATACAACATCCCTGCTTTTCGTTACCAGGAAGTCTATTTCTAATGGACCCTTTGTATATTTCTTTTATCGCTTTTATGTATGAATGATTGATATTAGTTTGTTCTAACACTGCTCATAATTTTTCTACTAAAACGGTATCATATTCTTTTTGTAGGTCCACAAAGGTAACATGAGTCTCTATATTTCTGACACTCCTTTTCTAAATTACTTGTTTTAGATAAAAACATTTTGACTACAAGATTCGCCTGTACGAAACCCACTTTGCTCTTCTTCTTGTTCATAAAAATCATCCTCTATTAGATCTCTAAGAATCCTAACGTACACTGTACAGTACTGGTTATTGAAATTCCTCTGTAACTGTTGCAATTCAGCTTGTTTTCTTTTTTATTAGATAGTTTAAGTTGTGCTACGTATTTTTACGTAAAACTGCACGTTAAGCGCTCTACGTTTTGTTCCAAATTTGAGTTTAAGTTGAATGTTTTTACGTTACCATAACAAGTCTACTAATAGCAGAGAATATGGAATTCGGCACTGTGTTTTTTTGATGTCACCATTTTGTTTTTTGTCTTTTCAACTACAGTAGAAATATATTTGCAAAGAATTGTTTGTACTGGAAGCGGAAATTATCGTCTAGGCCTCATTTTTCGATCGGTCAATCAACCAATTCTATTCTTTGGTAACGTTAAGGTGCTCGCAGACTGCCGTAAGCTAACGTAAATACGTAAGCTCCTAACGTGACCTTGACGACGGTGTGACGAAGTGCGCTTGCGTAACTGTCAAATCTCATGCTTACGTAAAAATACGTAGCACAACTTAAACTATCTATTATGTAATATGGATATGAATGTTATTTTCCATCAGCGGGGATATATGATATTTTCTAGTAGTTTCGGCGGATATTCTCTAAACTATTTAACTGTCCTAATTTGATTTCTCCCTATTTAGATTTTGGTCAAAACCTAACATAACCCTAAGTTTTAAACATGCTGGTTAGGCACCTTATTGCAAGGGAAATGAACAATAAACTTTTTCAAAACATTTATCACAGATTTAATTCTTAAAGCGACTAGGAGTAAAACCGCACTCTGTTTTTTGAGGATTTATTTTTTCGTCCTCATGCAGCTGTGCATTATTTCAAGCTTTTAAAAAAGATTATTTCTCTGGTGCTGATTCTGGTTCCTAATATTGAATAAATATGCGCTTTTTGAGGGTCGCCCTCTTTTGTCGTAGAGGATTAATTTTTGGTATATCTGAATTAAATTATGACGTATGGGTGCGTTCAACTTTTATGTGTATAGGAACGTTAGGACAATCTCTAACGGTTGTTTTGACACATTCACCGTGACAAATCAAGCGAACAAATTGGTTTTTGTCGCCCAAAAATAACATTTTTATGGATTTAAAATGCACCGGTCGAAAATTAAATTTTACACCATCGTAATGGTAGGTAGGTAGCTTGTGGTTGATGATTCCGCGAATTTTTTCGAAAAAATTATTACCCATAAAGTTTTCTTAAAATGATCAACATCATTAAATTCGTGTTAATGATCTGTCTGACAAATATTAATCAAAATGCATGTGTAAAGGCTTACTTGACCTTGTTATCTTTGTAAAATGTTTATTGTCATCTCAATTGAAAATGAAGATGGATTTGCTATCTAGCGTCTTCAGAAATTCTATCAGTGCTGCAGTCTGCTAATAATATTGAGTAGAATTTTGCTAATTCGCAAGTTTGAGCTGATCAGGTCTACTGAAGATACACACAGGCATAGCTCAAAAAATTTTATAACTGGTATGTACATGGGTGTAATTGAAATGATGCATCAAACTTTAGGGATCGGTCGAAAAGAAGATTTTTTTCCCTACTACATTTTGCACCAAACCTCTGTTTTTTATATACAAGGTGTCAAGCTTAACAATTATTTTTCGATTTTTGTTATAAATTTCTTAAAAATTACAACAGATAATTAAAATTTTGCGGAATTTTGCACAACAATAAAGGAAATAATTATGCGTTAAAATTATTTAAACAAAATAAAAACTCTGTCTTTTTAATTTTTTTTTTATTTTTTTAGATTAATGTGCTGCTAATGTTAAGTTTTTTTTTTATTTTTATTAAGGGGCCTTTGAATATGTAAACAACCTTATCTCAATTTTAATTGTAAACTTAATAGGTTTTAAAAAAATTCACACGGTAACTCCTTAACCTATAATTTTTTGGAAAAAACAATAGAATAAATTATTTGACGTTGTTAAATTTGTTATTTTCAAAAATCACTCTTTAAAGTTAATGCTCTAACTTGGAAACAAAAAAACTTTTGACATAAGTTATTTGAACATTTTTTCCTTTAAGTTTCGTTTCATTTAAATTACACCCTGTATATCAAATGAATAATGAAAAGCCAAATACAGGAAACCCGAGAGGTAAAGATGAAATGAAGAATTTTGACTAACTTAAAGTTTTCTATGCAACACTTGAATTTTCTATAGTGATCCCACCACAGGCCTCTAAAAAACAAAAACTGTAAGAACATGATTAATGACCAGCGATATAAAATTGCGTATAATTAAAGAAATGATACCTCCCAATTTCCAAGATCCGCACATTATCGCGCTCATACTTTATTCTTAAAATTCCAAAATGTTCAAAAAAACATCGTAAAGATGGACACGTATATCTCGGAAACAAGATAAATCCAATCATACTTAAAATATCCTCGAGCCGCCGCTATCCAGAGTCAATAAATTATTTCTGCTGTGGCCGCCATATAAATTATCTTACAAATAAAACTGGATCTTTAATACTAAGTGTGAGATGTAAATGCGCGTATATTCTTTGAGCTTAATGAGGCCCGAGATGACTAATAGGCTGTGTCACTAATTAATAACTACGCTTAATAACTGAGACAAAACGATGAAAGTAACAGTGAGGCTCAAGTATACCAAGTTAACGCTTATGACAGGCTATGTCTGCAAGAGGCACGTGCCGCTGATGCATCAGAGAATAAAACAGGTTTAGAATATTAGATTCTGCAGGTTTATGATAAAACAACGGTTTAATGTGATATAAGTAATTTCAATAAAAACTAAACTTTAAAAAATGTACTTACCTGAGATTTGTGAAGAAGAAGGTGGTAAGTAATACCTCTGATAATAGAATTGGTGAAACTAATATCGTATGTTTATGGTAAACAAGCAACAATTTAAATTTTTTCGGAATTTAGCAGACTTCAAAGTGTGAGATATAAAGGCGCATATATCTCTATTAAGGAGGTCTGCGATAACTAATAAGCTGTGTCGCTAATTTATAACTGCGCTTAGTAACTGAGACAGAACCGCGAAAGTGCCAGTCGGGCTCAAACATACCGAGTTAGCACTTATGACAGGCCCTGTCTGGAGAAAGCACGGTTCATAGAATAAACCAGGATTAGGAATGTAATTTCTGCAAGGTTTTGATGAAACAGAGATTTGTTGTGATATTATAGCGAAACCAATGAAAATTAATTTAAACAAATTTTATTTAAACAAGCTTTTTGAAGGAGAAGATGATGATGCATCTGATTATTAAGCAAAAATATTTTAAAATTTTATTGAGTCAAGATAACTAATAAGCTGTGTCACTAATTAATAACTGCACTTAATGACTGAGACAAACCGATGAAAGTAACAGTGACGCATAGACATACCGAGTTTATGCTTATGACAGGCCCTGCCTAAAAGAAGCACGTGCTGCTTATGCATCATACAATAAAGTAGGATATGGAATGGAGTTCCTGCAAGATTTTGATAAAACAAAGTTTTGTTATGATACTAACGACGTCAATCAAAACTAAAGTTTAGAAAATTTATTTGTACAAGATTTTTAAAGGAGAAGACGGTAATGCATCTGATAATAAAGTGAAATTGGTCAACCTATTCTTATATGTTTATACTAAACCAGCAACCCTTTAAAATTTGATTGAGTAAAGCAGACTCCAAGATGACTAATGGGCTGTGTCCCTAATTAACTGCGCTTAATAACTGAGAACGATGAAAGTGATCCTTAAATATACAGAGTTACCACTTATGACAGGCCATGTTTGCAAGAATCACATGCCGCTGATGCATCAAAGATTAAAGTAAGATTAGAAGATTAGTTTTTGTAAGTTTTTCATAAAACTGAGGCTTGTTTCAATATATTAGCGACTAAAAGTTGAAAACTTCGGAGAACAGATTTAGAAGTATTTACGCGTACAGATGCATTTGAAACTAGAACAAACGGAAGTAACCTTGATTTATAAATGGGTGGTGAAAAGGATGGTAATGACTCCACGGATAATAGAACTGAATTAGGAAGCGTATTTGTCATGGATTTAAGAGCATTCTTCTACATCGTATTGCTCAGTCTCGCTGACAACTGGAGCTAACTTTTTATATTTTGCGAGGAGTTCTATGTTTAAAATTTCAGCCTTTGCCTATATTTTATCGTTAAGATGCAGCTAAGAACTTAAATTGGTTTTGAGCATTATTACTTTTTATAATTAAAATATTTCGACATTTGTTTTCTTTTATTAAAATGATTCCTGCATAAAATCTATTCTGCGGTGCAATATCCAAGAGTAAACGTGTAGCAGCTAATAGAAGGCAGACGCCAGGCCCAGCCACGCAGGTGGGCCCCTATGTTTCCCACTAATGACAGTTGAAATGATGAAGAATGTTAAATGCTCCTGTGCATATACAGTAGCTTCTGGTTGCACATTATGATGTCCATTACTTTGGAAATGTGGTGACATTGATCGCCATAATTTTAGAATTTAAGATCGATGCTGGTATTGACGGATACATTATTTTAAAAATCCTTAATAAAAACATTATTTTATGGTGTTGGTTTATGAGCGCTTACAGAACTGTAGCTCTAAGGAAAAATTATAAATATTTTTAAATTTTTTTATATTTAACTGTTTTGTCTTTTTATACAGGGTAATTTTAAACTCCTATAAACAAGGTTAAAAATTACCATCATGGTGGCGATAATTTGAAAAAGAAGGTGTTTTTTATAGCCTGGGTACTTCTATTTTTAAATAACAAGAAGCAAGTTATCATGTAAAATCATTCATTTCAATTAACTGGGTGGTTATTAATGGCTGATTCTAAGCGTAACTTTTGACTGGTTCTAATTGCGAGCCATCGCATGTCTAGAAGACATTAAAAATTACATTTCCAACTTCCAAAAATAAAATGTGTATATAAAATTGTTTTAAAACCACCATGTTTACGCTGAAAACCGCCTAACGCCTAAGAACTAGAAATTCCTGGACTATTTATAAGTTCTTTACATTAGCATTTATAACGTGTCTTTTTAAAGGATGGAAGGGCGATTGAAATAGGTGTATAACATTGCATTGTGTGTCTTATGGCTCAAATTCTTTAAACGATGTTTCCAATGTGTGACCACTAAAAGAAAAAAATAAATAGAAGGACTATTAAAAGTGGAAACTGTTATATTACATAACATAGAAAACAAAAATATATCTTTTACAATATAATGAAAGACAGCAAGCAATCAAGAAGGTTGAAAAAAATAGTAGTTGCAAATGAAAAAAAAATCTGGTTTTAATGCAAGCAATCAAAAGTTGTTTTCCTAAAATTTAAATTTTAAAATTGATATCAATGCAAATAATTCTTTCTTATTAACTGTTGATACAGTTAAACGTGAGGTTAATTGTAAACTAATAGAAACAAACGTATCGAGAGGCGTCGAGCGATTTTATCCATGCGCTCAAGGTTTTATTTTTAAAACAGAACATTGAAATTTAAATTTCGAATAAGAAAAATGTCAACACTCTTTCTTTTAAAAAGCTAAAAATAGAAAACAAGCATTCTTGTCCCCAACTTTTGTTAACCTTCTCAGTTTATTTTTCGAAAAACGAGAATGATGCACCAAGCATGGTGACATATGGAAGCAGAACAGACAAAATATATTATTTGATAAAATCTTTGATCCTTACCAGCTGGGCCAATGTATATTGTAGCCAAAATTTAAGTAGCATTAAATCCATTAAACGCAACGAGATATAAATCATGTGTTATTATTTCTTTTTGTCATTGAGCATAAACCCATTATTTTGAAATTTGTTAGTGGGGTGACAAATTTTTTTGTAAGAATGTAATAGTAGCACAATGTGGTAACCACGAAAATCTAAAAAACAGGCAGCTAAAGACTAAGGAAACTTTTATAAAAAGAAAATGTTGGATTATTTACTTTTGCTGAAATTCGTGATAAAAACAGAGCACAAAAAGCTTCCAACAAACTTTTGAATAACTCATATGGAACGTCGTCAAACATAACCACTCTAACATGAATGTGAGTAATAAAAAGTTACATCGACATAACTTAAAAACTGCAGACGTTGAAAATTGAAAATATTGGCCCACCAAAATAGGTAAACATCCATATTACAACACAATAATACAAAAGCAAGAAAGAACACTATAAAATAACTTATATATGAAACCTTTGAAATATGCTTAGCGTTACATAGTATATTTCAATTAGTATTAGATAATATTATCATTATTTTATTATTCCAATATCGAGCCTGGGGATTTTAATTATGTTTTGTATTTATAAGGCTTCATGTCGACCTTTGCTGATGTCAGATATAATAATATTGTTTTAACTTGCTATAACAGAGTGCTTTATATAAATAATCATTCCCTGTATTATAATAATTTTGTATATGTCTAGCTCAAACTTGTTCAACGACTAGCTCTAACTGCAAAGTTTGCTGTGGTCCTTTGTCTTTAATTAATTTTTCGGTAAGCAACATTGTTACTAAAATTGCAATCAGTAATCTTTCAAATTCGGAAAGGTATAAATTTGAATTTTTGAGTTGTCTTGAATTAGAACTTCTCTCTATTTAGAAACTTTAAAACTATTGTTGATTGTTTTAGAATCATCTCTTAATACACTGACTTTACCAAATTCATTGTAATCAGCATTGCGAACGATATTATTAATATTGTTTCTAGTCTTACTTCGATCCTAACCTAATGGCATCTTTATTATAATAAGCTTTGTTTCAGAATTTTTTTCTTATTTAAATGCTCTCTAGCATCAAGTTTATGACAAGTATTGTGACCAATATTCTTACTATTATCTTAAGTGTTATCTTTGTTGCTTAGCAAGTTTATCAATTCTACTTCTATTTAGCCTGTTTCAATTCATCTTTGGACATAGGCCTCCCCAATATCTTCCACTCTTCTGTGCCTGTGGCCGTGTTCATCCATCTAGTTCCCGCGTGTTTCTTCAAATCGTCCGCACATCTCATTTGGGGTCTTCCCCTACTTCTTTTATTTTTCCAAGATTTCTAGTTTACAATACATTTTTTCCATCGATCGTCTTTCTCTCTGATATTATGACTGGCAAATTTCCATTTTAATTTTGCTACTTCTCCTCTAACATCCCTTACTTTTGTTTTATTTCTTATCAATTCCTTTATTTTTCTATCTGTTAGCATTACATGTAACAATTGTCTTTCCATTGATCTTTGGGCCTTTGTTACCTTATCCAGATTTGATTTGTTTTTTTAAGTGTCTAGGTCTGGGCTCCATAGGTAAGTACAGGAAGGATACATTGGTTTTAAAGTACTGAGGATACTTTTTATTTTTTAATATGTAGCTTAATTTAGCAAATGCTGCCCAGGCCAATCCTACTCGTCTCTTGGTTTTAGCTATTTAGTTTTCTTTTTTTAGTTTAATAATTTATCCCAGGTATATATATTTCTCTACTTGTTCTATTTTTTCTTGGTTTGTTTTGTTCGTGATATCTTCATCTGTGTTTGTTAGGATTTTAGTTTTGGTGTAGTTGGTACCCAAGCCTATATTTTTAGCTGCTGCATCTGGTTCTTTCATCATTTTTATTAGTTCTTCATAGGCATCAGCATAGGTAATTCAAGTATTGTCCGCTTAATGTTATTCCTATTTCTTCCCAATATAGGTTTTTAAAAACATCTTGTAGGGCCGGGTTAAATAGTTTAGGGGATATTGTGTTACCCTGTCTGATACCTTTTCTTATGCGAATTGGCTTCGTGGATTTTGACTGATGTTGTTGCTTCGGTATATATATTGGCTATTAAGTCTGTGTATCTGTTATCTATTCGGCTATTAATTAAAGATGCTTTTACTGCCCGGTGCTCAATGCTATCGAAAGCTTTTTTAAGTCTATAAACGCAATATATATTATGTTATAGTTTATCACTAGTAATGTGTTATTTTATTTATTATCGTTAGTGTTATTTCTATCAATATTACTGTAATTCCTTAAATTCGCAGTAGTAGATACTCGGCTTCCTTCCAGTAGTGGTAAATGTTGTTAAGCGATATCTCCGCGGTCTATCAACAGCATTTATACTAATTGCAAAGTTAAGTTCTTTTGGTGTGTACGTTAATCGGAAAGACAAATGCTCGTATCAAACCCCGCGACGTATTTATCTCTTTACAAGCAACTTATATACAGCTGCAGTAATTACAATTGACTCGTAATTCAACTCGCTTTGACTGCCATTCACAAAGTTGCAGGCACAACTACTTCCTGACTACTTCTTGTGTATATTGGTTAATTGGTTTTTATTTTGGCATGACGATCGCTATCGGAAATATAGTTGTCGCATGATATAGCATAGTCCGGCCAGAATAGAATGAGACACAAAAGAGATGGTTTCCATTAGCGCGCTATCTTTCTCTGTCCAGTGACATGCTATATTTTTTTAACTCAACTATATTAGGTATTAATTTTATATTTTACTCCTCCTAAGCCTTTGTTTGCTAGAAAACTCCATACCTTATGTTCTTAAAAAGAAATATTTTTATACTTATTATATTATCAAGGTAGCTTCCTATTTCATCAGTTGGGTGCGTACGAATTTAGAAACCTAAAAAAAATACCAATTGACTTTCCAAAAATTGCAAAAATTAAGAACCAACTTTAACACTTTGAGCTCCATGTGTACCATTTTTGTTATACAATAATTTATTAAAATGGACCATGTGACCTTTTCAGTTCACGGATTATTTGGTGGATATTTAAGGTTGTGATAACGCGGGGCTCACGGATTGCATTAATTCTTATGAATAGGATTGTTGGTCTGGTTAAATGTTTTTGTGGCTGGTCCGAAGTTTTGTGAAGAAATTGCACCACGAGAGCATTTAAAATCTGAATTAATTTGTGCCGGCGAATAGCAATCTGTGAACGTATGGTCCAAGTCGAAAAAAATATAGTTTCTATGGGTGGGAGTCAAAGTGTTGAGTATTTGATTTGATTTGAGGGGGGGAATAACGGGGTAGTTACCCCCCCCCCCCCCTAGAAGAAAAAAAATGCACTTTTTCCTAATAATTAAAGAGAAAACAAGACAATTACCACCCCTAGAAAAAAAAATTATATTACAAAAAAAAATTGTCGACTATTACCCCCCCCCCTAGATTTTAACCCAGATCCGCGCTTGCCTGGCGGCGCCTTCAAAATTGTAAAATTAGGAACTTATTTTCTGAGTATGAAATTTGTTCACATGATAGATTATATGTACTATAATGTCTTATTAACAATCACGAAAGCCTCGCCAGAAAAGCTCTAAGATCCAATCTAAAAAATAGTTAATTACTTTTTTGTTCCATAAGGGTCGCAGATAAAAAAAAACTAAAAGAGGCTAAAAAGTTTCTAGATAAAACAAGCAATTTATTCTGTCTTAAAATCCATTCATGACGCACCAGGTTCAGGGGAAGGTGGAAAAGAAGCATTCCCGCTGAAAAAAATATTCTTTTAGTTTCTAATTATTATATGACATGCCTTATGACGTAATTTAGGTTTGAGCTCATAATCTTAAAAAATACGAGAGCTATCAACGAAAATAAAAAAATTATAATTTTAACAGTCTGTAAATCGGCAACGAAGCTTTTGGGGACCTATATACACACTTTTAGTCTTAAAATAAGCCAAGTAAACAGTTCTTCGCATTTATATGTAAGTTTAAAAACCATTAGCATAATCAAATGTGCCAAATTGACGGGACCAGGTAAGTCTGGCAAGGCTTTGGGGTTTTTAAATAACAGCCAGATTGCATTTTAAGCTTTTGTTATAATACAGCCTATCATCTCATAAACTTTCAGCACTAAGAAAATAAGGGCACTCATTTCATATCCTTTTTCAGTTTCCAAAAATATACAACATCGTTAGAGATTAGCCTGAATATTTCTTTTTACTTAACTTAAGTATATCCCTTACTAGTACAACTAGTTTTATTAAGTTAACGAAATAAGTTCCTCATATTCATATCTTCTTTTGCATTTTGCGCCAAAACCCATCGGCAACCTTCCCTCCGATTCATATAACAAATTTTGGTTAGAAATAAACAATGAACAATTCTATCGAGGTTTGCTGACAAAGAAAATATGGGGACTTAAAGAAAAATTCTCAATGCCTCCCGTAGTAATACAGTATTTAAAAAATAAAAATCATCACACAAGCAGTTGGAAAATGTATTTAAAAAAAAGCTATGGGTCACAATCACCTATTAAGTTTACAATTCACAAATCATATTTTGATATGACACTTGATGCCAAATTGCGCTGGAAATCACATTTTATGAAAACATTGAAATGATGTCCAGTTTAAGTTGTACTAAGGAGAGTAACATTCTTTCTAGTTGTGCTTAGATTTTTAACTAAAGTAACAAAAGATATTGTTACTGCACCTTGGTACCTACTTTCAAAATAGTGACCTTTATCGGGACCTAAAAACTTTAGCAGACACTATTAAAAAGTCCGCATAAAGCCATGGTAGCCTTTAATGACCCGTGAATGTGGAATAGAAGCAATTGGTCAAATACTAAAAAGATTGTATCTGATGCCGTTTGAGTTAGTAAACCAAATAAAACAAAGTAATACTGTTGAGTGAACTCTAAGATTAAATTTGATTTAAAATTTGGTTAAAACAAAATTGCTAATTAGTCTTGCTAACCAGATTAATTTACAACAATGTAATATAGTAAACACACCCTGTTTGACAGTTTGATAAACAAAAAAAATTAAAAAATGATACAATTGAGAATCCAATTTTCATTCAATTCAACGCTACATACCGATACCCATAATTAGACAAACGATACTTTACTTACAAACGTTTTGTGAGGTTTAAACAAATTGTTGCAAATCAAATTGTTACTTTCGTACAGTCTAAGTTGGCTTAGAAATCGTGGGAACAAAAATGAATGTGTGTCTTTACGGGAGTCTATAAAATATTTTGAATGTTTGTTTTATGTACACCGTCAATTATGTCAATTTAATCGTTAGGTAGATTTAGCTGTTTTATTGGATTGTTGTTTTTTACCTTATTGTCTACTGAATTTGAATGAAAGCTAGTAATTCAATTTATATTTAATTTATTGGCTCTACATTCAGGCATGTTCTAGGGGATATTCTTACATTTTTTTATTCTACTGCTTATTGGCTCTTCAATTTTTGACTTGGACTCCGTTCTTAAATCATCTGATTTGTCATGAAGTTTATTTTTTTTTAAAGCAACTTAATAGTTTTTCATTGCTTTTTATTATTTTTGGGTCCAAAAACAACCATATTGTATTTAAATTTGGCGCCAAACTTCCATAAGACCGATTTGTATGAGAGGAAGAGAAACGGAAACAGTATACCGGCCCCTTTGTATATTTTGTCCTTTTTGATTTTGTCCGATTTTGATAAAAGACTTCATACTAAACTTTGATTTTGCTCTTGTCTGGTTTTGATGAGTGACGTTTTTGCATAATCTCCTGTTATTAAGAATTCCGTTTTTGCCATTGAACTGATAGGGATTCTCGTCTATGTTTCTCTGTATACTCGTAACTAAAAATAAAAATAATATTAATGTTGTTAATAAAGTTAAAGTTAAACTTTACAATACAACTAACGAAAGTGTGAGTTTTATTATTAACAAAAATAATAAAAGAATTGCGTCATCAGAATCTCACAGCATCTACGTGTGAGTACCATATGCAAAGGTGCAATTTTTTAAAGACAATCTTTAAGAAAACAAATAAAAATCAAAAGATGCAAATGATGCATGCAAAATTCATACACGTATATCACGAGGCGTTCTGTCATCTGAATGATATCTCCCCATCGACATCAAGGAAATATTTCTATGGTAGATTGAAGGGACAATGGCATAATAACCAGGGTAGATCAAAATCAGTCAAAAGACAAAGATGCAACAAAACGAAGAAGAAAAAGAAGAAGCAGCAACTCTTAACCAACCGGGAAAAGATATAAAAAGAGAAGGAAAAGGCAGTGCTCAAAAACAACAAGCTGGTGAAACTGCGACGACATGAGACATTAAAGTTTTCTTCAGATTTAAAACGTTTATACCCAGATGGCATTAAATATATACTAATTGGACATATGTCAGTCGCAAGGCTACGTTACGCTATAATGCCTTTTTAAGTCTTCTAGCTTTTCTGATTCATTCGTGTTATTATATTAAGTAGGGATTAATAAAAATATATGACGCATATCCCACATTCAACCTTTAGAAAAAAAATTTTTTAATTAAATTCGCAGACGTTTTTCCTTTGAGTGTCAGCCGTCCAAAAGATTTACTTTGGGGTTCTCGTTATCCTTATTTCCTAGGAGGTCAAACCAGGATAACCTGCTCACTTTAATGAATCGGCCATTCAATGTCAAAAAATTTTACAAATTTCCTTGAGAAATGTCACAAAAATTTTCCTAAATTTGGCGAATTTTTAAGGTACTAAGTAGAGGTGTTGAAAAAGTAACTATTCGTTACTCGAGTACTCGTTACTGGACAAATAACGGAGTAACGAATACCGATTCGAATATTAAATGATTACTTTGATTCCGTCAATAATTTTAGTATTCAGTAATCACTCGAAAGTTGGTACTCCAAAATCAGTTCAGTTCTCGTCAAAGATTGTTGTTTTTGTTTCTATTTTTATTTACTTTTAGATTTTAAGTATGTATTTCTTTGTATGTAAGGCATTAGATTTTTAAAACAATATTGTACACAGAACAGTTCCTACGTAATTCCTACCTTTATGTTTTAAATTTTATCCCGCATTTTGAAAATTTCAATTAAATATTTCCATAATATCAACAACAAAAATATATCTAGAACAGTGGCGACTCAGGAATATATCTTGGGGGGGGGGGCTGAGGCCTCTGAGGGGACCGAGGCCTCGTGATGTAGGATTTTAAGTTATTTTTTTATGAAATATGTAAAAAACTATGTAAAAATATCTTAGGTTTGGGGGGGAAGGGCGAGGACCCCTCCTGGGGGCGCTCATGCCTACAAGTAAATGATCTTCGAATAAGCGACAGTACAAGAATTTGGCACTAATTGTATTATTGAATTGAATACAGTTACAGTAATAAAAGTAACGATAATAACGAATATATAAAATGATTACTTAGTAGTCGAGTAGCGATTACACTGAGAGAAGAATTTTGTAACAATAACAAACATTTTGTAACTGTTACCAAATGCGTTGCCCATATTTGGCTTATTAGATATTTGTTTGCAGGTAACAATTCAGAAATTTCAACAATTGAAACAAATATTTGTTAATAAAAACAAAATCGTCTGGTAATATTTAAAAAAAGCTACATCAAGCACTAATATATTGTTGGTATTTTAAAATATATGAGTTTAATTATTAATATACTGTATATTTATTATAAGGATCATTCTTATTTAATATTAAATTAATTAATTATGGGTTATTATATAATTAGTAGCTGTAATTATATTTAGTTATTTTGCATTAATAAGGTATTTGTAGGTTTCACGTTCTGTTTAAAATACAGGGTGTTCATTTTAAAACTTCCCACCCCAGATTTCTCGAAAATGATTTTTTTTTAAAATGCCAAAACACGTCAATTAATTTATTAAGGAGGACACATTCTGGCTATCTTAAAATTTTTGTAGTACACACCCCCTTTGAGGGGTACATTTTACCCCTATATTTTGAATATGGAAAGTGGGTCAATTGACAATTTTTTTGAAGGTTTCTTAAATATCTTTACAAAGGTGTACAAATTTTGAAAATCTATCAATTTGTTTTTGACATATTCACTTATTTTTTCAAAGGGGGTGTGTACTACAAAAACTATAAGATAGCCAAAATGTGTCCTCCTTAATAAATTAATTGACATGTTTTTACTTTTTCTCAAAAAAAATCATTTTCGAGAAATCTTGGTTGGGAAGTTTTAAAATGAACACCCTGTATATTTCTATAGGGTTAATGGAATAAGGACACCACTTTTGATCACACACCTGTATTTCTTCGTCTTCCTCAGGCTACACCTTAGCCTTAGGAAGACGAAAATGGATTGTCAAAAAGAAATAAAGTTGTGTGATCAAAATTGGTGTCTTTTTTCCCATTAACCCTATAGAAATGAATAAGGTATAGAATAATAAGAGAATTTTAATATTAATAAAAAGCAAGTTGTTTTGATGAAAAATATTTATTTGTATTTTATTATAAAAGTGGAGTCAAATTTTTTTATGGTGGCTGGTAATCTTTGTTTTTTTTGGAAAAGTTGGTTAATGAAATATACACACGTTTGTTCCATGTGAGATGCACACAAAATTTTGTCAAATCTGACATAAACTGATTTTACCTCACTATAAGTTCAGGGACTCCACCATTATGAAAGGCCGCATGGGTAGCCCGTGTTTTTTTTAAATGTTTCTCCTTTGTTCAATTACTTCCTCCACCTTCAAGTCAGTGCTGACCTGAAAAAGAAAATAAATTTTATATATTTGTAAATTGAATACAGAACCAGTGGCGTATATAAGGGGGGGCCTGGGCCCCCCTTTAAAGTTAAGTTTTTTTAGATATTTTCCACATATTTTATGAATATAAACATAAAATAGCCTAAAATACTGCCTCATGAGGTCTCGCCCCCCCCTCCCCGAAACCGTCTCGCCCCTTCCCCCGAATTTTTTTCTATATACGCCACTGTGCAGAGAATTAAATATTTGCTGTAAGTTAAAAGGTTTAAACTTCACATTTTCATACTAAAGGCTCTTTGCTTAAAAATCTTTTAATAATTAATTCAAAGAATTGAAGCCATGATTCAAATGACATCAAATTTAAAATTATTAAAATCACAAAATACAAATATAAAGCATTCTAAAAAAATAATAAATAACACTTACTATGTTATTGTGGACGACCAAAGCCAGATTGTTTCCATCTTTAAGCGGATATCTGAAACAAAAAAAAAGAGTATGAATTTTATATTAAAAACAAATAAAGCCTACGCCTGTGGATACTTGTCGACAATTAGCACATAAATCAGTTATATAAAAATCAATCCTATTTACTGTTTGTTTATAAAGCAATCAGTTTCCACAGAACAAAAAGTTTATACAATGAATACGTTTTTATTCTTGAAGCTATATTTCTACCTTTAAAGCGTTATTCCTGATGACTTGTTGTTCACTTCGACTCTTGCAACCAAAACACCATTATGATCCCATAAAAATACCCGCGTATTTAGGTCTGTATTAGCACGAAATCACAAAAACTATACTTTGTTTGGTCAATGTTCTTCCTAAAACATGGCGTCCCCTTGATTTTTCGGCACAGTGTCTGCAGAGACATTCTCTATAAGTGTCTGCGACGATCTGTAATACAATGCTACGTAGGGCGTCAGGTCGGTTCGGTCTAGACCGCGGCTCATACGTAGGGGAGAGCGGGGCTCGTTGGGCATAGGGGCACGTTGAGAAACCCCTATTAACTCGACAATTAGACGTCAGCTGCCAGCGCCACCCACGTGGCCTTTGCTCATGCATTAGTCCGCAGTGAGAATCTGTGATGTGTGTATCTCCAAGAAACAGATTTTGACCTATTTTTTTGCTCTGTAACGAAATAGCGCGTATCAAAATAGCGCGTATCAAAACAGCGCTTTTCAAAACAGCGCCTTTTCAGAATAGCGCGTGTTCAAAATAGCGCGTATCAAAATAGCGCGTGTACATAATAGCGCGTATCAAAATAGCGCGTGATCAGAATAGCGCGTATCAAAATAGCGCGTATTAAAAATAGCGCGTATCAGGTCTGCTTCGGTATATTCACGTAAACAGTTTGAGCAAGGTCAGATAAGTTATACTTACTTAACCGTTAATAGTTATTTACCTAACTAGTGCGGAAAGTGATACTTTTACGCACGCCACGGCAGTTGCCCGAACGACGCTTTGCGGAGGCACGCCGTCAAGGGCGGAAAAGGCACTTTCCGCAAGAGTTAGGTACAAAATTTTTCCTAGTTGCATAAAAAGCTTGGTTTTACATTTTAATATATTTGGTATTTTTTACATTAAAACAGCAAAAAACAAATTCTGTTTTCATTTTTAATTTAATTGAGTTTATAAATGGGTCAATAAGTCTAATTAGACCTCAAGTAGGAGGAAAATAAACTGATGGCTTGCTATACTAAAAATGTTTCGGTTTGGTTCGGTTCATTTCAGTTCGGTGCGGTTTGAATCGGTTCGGTTCGGTTCGATTTGGTTACACCCTATAGTATCCCGGGAAAAAAGTCAGGAAAGTTTTTTTTTTAAATATATTAGAAAGAGACCCCTTACTCGAACTATTTTGTAACAGCGACGTTTGTAATGGCGATCTTTCAAAACGCGGTATTTTTAGACGCACTATTTTAAGGTGCGCTATTTTGAACACACGGTATTTTAAACACACGCTATTTTGATACGCGCTATTTTGATACGCGCTATTTTGAACACGCGCCATTTTGATACGCGCTCTTTTGATACGCGCTATTTTGATACGCGTTATTTTGAACACGCGCCATTATGATACGCGCTATTTTGATGACGCGCCGTTGTGATACGCGCTATTTTGATCACGCGCTATTTTGAACACGCGCTCAAATGAGCGCGCTATTTTGATACGCGCTATTTTGATACGCGCTATTTCACTACAGAGGCATTTTTTTTTGGACCTCGTAAGTAACTTTTTGTTATTTCGGAAAACATTTTCCAGATTGTTTTATAACACCTGCATGCCCCCATTCGGTTTTTTATAGTTAACTTTACATATTTAGACAGAGTTTAATGAAATTATAACGATGCTAATATTTACGCAAACATGATTGCCGACTCTCTCAATTTTGTATGTAGGTGTGCCGGCCCAGCTAACCCCAGACATTTTCTAAAAACATGTTTTTTTTTATTTTAAGGTTAAAATCAGCATGCGTACGTATGATGAACTAAAAATCACGTCATGTAATAATTCTCGCCCTAAACAAATGTTTTAGATTATCCGCCTCTTGAAGACTGCGACGACTTGCGCCTGTAGTTATTTATCAAAGTTACCTTTGGCAACGCTGAAACGCTTTCGACTGGAATCGGGCATATTGCGGTCTCTTATTAATATATGCTATATTCTATCTGTTTTTCACCCTCTTATGGAAATTAGGCCCCCTAGATGTGGACTTGTTCACGCGGTATCTTGATTGGTGTTCTCTTGCAAACAAAAAACGATTAGTTTTTCTGTAAAACTAAGTTATTGGCAGAAGTTATAAGCCAAAAATTGTGAAAAAACAGTAAAAAAGCCGCCATTTATTTATTTATGACATCACACAGACCCTTCAACTCAAATTTGAGGCAAATACCCGGTGACTTAAAATTGTGTGATCTATTATTACCAATCGATCAAGGGAAATTTTAAAAATTCGTGCTTTCCCGAAAGCTGGCGAAAGAAAGACCAAGAATATCAACCGAAGAAAATGGTCAACAGCTATACTAACTGAAACTCCGGTTAAAGAAGAGTTGGAACGTGAAAAAAGTAAAAAAGAAGAAAAATCTGTAACCAAAAATGTCTTCAAGGAAAAGAAGCATAGAAAAACTACTCAGAAAAGGACACTGAAAGATGACATCGATGATGAAGAGGCAGTGGCGTATATAAGGGGGGGGCCTGGGGGGTCCGCCCCCCCCCCCGAAGTTAAGATTTTTTTAGATATTTTCCACATATTTCCTGAATACAAACATAAAATACGGCCTCATGGGGTCTCGGGCCCCCCCAAACTGCCTCGGGCCCACCCCGAAACTTTTTTCTATATACGCCAGTGTGAAGAGGAAACATTTTGTCTAGTCTGCATGGAACCATTCTCAAACAGCAAACCAAAAGAAAAATGGGTACAATGTTTAACTTTCAAGTTTTGGGCCCATGAAACATGTGCTGATGCAGGGTTTACTTATGTTTGCTAAAACCGTAATTCCGAATCAGACTAGAGCAAGAATTATGTTACTTTATATTGTTTGTTTTTTAAGTAATTTAAAGTATAGTATTTTATTATTATCAATAAAAATAATCTAAGAATTTCCTGTTATTTTATGTTGCATATATATACAGTTCCTAATTATTCAACCATGCCCAACTTGCCCCATCGTATGGCCCAACTTACTCCGTGGGTTCATTGGTTAGTTGGGCCGCTTGCAAGAGTGCTAGAAAAAAAAGGGTGCTTTTTTCTTTGTAATATAGCAATGCTTTTATTTGCATTTATGTAAAAAGTGGCTTAACTAGCCCCGCTCTCCCTACAAAATATCAACCGAAACGTCACGATCTCGCGCGACAAGGCCCGAGCCGGGACTGGTGTTCTGTGGACGAGACGGTACTAAGTTATATTGCTCGATAATATCGCTTGTTAATAATAACCAAATTTGTTTGAACTTTACGAATTAATTAATAGAAACCAATTCAGACCGTTATAATAACAAAATCACGCCATTACATTATACAAAAAAATGTTTGTTGTAATAAACACAAAGAAATATTTGCCAATATTAAGAGTATATTTATATTTAGGAAATTTTAAGTATTAATAACAAAGACGTTCTGTTACCTTAAAAGAAAGAGTGTTTTGGTTATGGTTAATATAAGGCAATTAATATTTACAAAAACATCAAATTATTAAAGAAACAAATGATATATTATTTATAACTAAACACTTTAAAAAAGGTTTGTTACCAATAATTAATGATATTTGCTTTTAATATTTTTTAATGAGCACAACAGAAATCAGGTTTACCAAATATTTGTTAATAATAAAATCGTTTTTTTTTCAGTGTAGTAACGAGTATTCAAAAGTAACAAAAATCAACACCTCTAGTACCAAGGCAGGTTTATCGGCCACTTAGTATTGATGAAAAATGACTTGCCTTATTTGATTTTGTTCAATAGGAGATGCAGTGTTGTAAAGTTAACTTAAATGACGTCGCACAAATAACATGGGCATTGGGCTTCGGTGGGCTATGTATGTTATAGACGACATTTACCCACATACAACGTTTAAATGGAACAAATCCTCCGATGGGCTCCAGGAACTTCAAAATTTTCATCCAAAGTTTGCAATCTGACAATGTGTTCATAATAAAAATAAACAAATATATGTCAAAATATTTCGCCAATTTTTTTAGTTAAATAAGGGTTACTTATTTTAAAAACGCTTTACTATTAGCAACCTTAAAGGTCTACTTATACAGTGTGTTATACTCTAACAATTTTCCAAAATAAATTATCGTCAAAATGATTTGACATATTGGCTTGTTTTTAATATCACAATACATTGTAAAATTGCAAACTTTGGATGTAAATTCCAAAGCTCCTATAGCCCATTCGAAGATGTGTCCCATCTAAACGTTGTATGGAAGCATCTCCTCTATAGAACATATGTGAGTCTAAAAGCATTCCACCGAAGCCCAAAGCCCATGTAATTTATGCGACGTCATTTGTCTCTCTAAAAATTTGAAATGCGACATTATTCATTAAACTGAGTGTACATACTTCGTACTATATTTGTCTTCTGTGTCGATAATAACAGAATTTTACTAATTTTCTTTGTTTTTCTTTTTAGGTAAGTTAAATAGCCCAAAAATAATGGAACGCCCTTTGGTTGGTGAGTACAAAATTTTGACATAATTGTGTTATTTTGCCATTGTATAATATCGTTGCGCAAGCAGTACAGTCTCGTGATTTATGCTAAAAAAACAGCGACAAGAATTTTTTTTGGGGGTCCTGTGAATAAAATAGTTATTTTTGTAAAAAGTATACTATTATTGCCCGAGGCCAACTGTAGATGCTCGAGCTTGCGAGGGCATCAAGGAGGCTGGGGGCATAAATGTTCTTTACGCCAGTAGTTCAAACAAGAGTTTTTGTACGAACAAAAAAAAACTAAAACTAAACAAATAAGTATTTTATACTCCAGGACCAAAACCATATCTCTTACCGTGTCCAAAATACCCATGTTTTTTTTATTCAAGTATATGGGGGTGTACGATACGCGAAATTCTTTGTTTCTTGTATCAAAAGTTAAAAATTTTTTTGAGAATCATAAAAGCCATTTGCCGATATAAAACTGTCAAAAATGCTTTAAAAGTAATATAATATCAAGATACCAAAGTTTATTGGTCATTTTTCCTTTTGTTCCGAGAGTTGCCAAAAGTATCAACTTTTTTTATAATTTTATTATCTAAAGATATAATTTTAAAGATCCTCACTAAAATACGGGCCAATTAAGAAAGAATAAGAGCAGGGCATTGAATTTTATCAGGGCCGACCCTAAAACCCGTAAACCAGGGCAGCAGTTTTCGGCACGTCCCCTGTCCAAATTAAAAATCAAAAATTTTCCCAGAAACCTTTATACATCTTTTTATTTAGAAAATATAGTAAATAGTGCAGGCACTGTAGGTAGTTAAGTATGCAAGATATGAGGACTGCAGTTTGACATTGGAATCTACCTGACAATAGGTCACAGATTAACGATTTGATTGTTCGCAAGCCAGTGTTTGGTCCAATTTTTTTTATCCCCCCTCCTCTTATAGTCGTGTCCGAATTTCTAAAAATTTAACTAAGTTGGCGCCCTAAAGCCAGAATGACACAGAAATGCATTAGAAATGTGTAAACTCTAACTTTTAAATAAAATCTATATTATTTTTTAAAATTTTAACTGCAAAAACCCCCAAAAACCCTCGAGACCTCTCAGAATTTAAAATTTTTAATATGTAATGAATGCTCTCCAGGAGCGTCCGTTTATTGAGGTAATGTAAAAAAAATAAATTGTTTATTACATGTTTTATACGATTTTCTTAAAAACCAACCCCTGTATCAAAAATTGTGCCCCATAGCAAATTATAGGCAATGAAATTTCCCTTTAAACGAAGTATAACAAGGCACGATTACTTTTATTTATAACAATTTAGGGGCATCCGTAAATGAAACCAATTTTGAAAAATTACTAAACTTACCAATGTTTTTACAAGTTTTATCCAATTTTGTCAGAAACTAAGCTTTTTGAGAAAAAAATTTTTCAACACTTTATTGTAGAAATTAAAATTTTCTTTTAACCCATGTATAATTCAGTAGGGTTTGAATAATGACAAACTCTCTAGCGACGTCCGTAAATGGGTGTCATTTAAAAAATAAATAAATAAAAACATTTTTGTCACATGTTTTACCCGATTATCCAAAAAACCAAGCTCTTTTTCTCTGTATGTATAACAAAGTTAGAAAATTTTATTTTTTAAACTTTAGGGACATCCGTAAATTAAAATGTTTAAAAATTACCAAATAAATTAATTTTGGTTCGATTTTTTAAGATCCTCTAAAAAATGGGACCAAAACCTGGCTTGGCAACATCCAGATCGTTAGTCTGTGACCTATTGTCAGTTAGAATCCCTTGTAAAACTGCGGTCCTCATATTTTGCATACTCAACTACCTACAGCGCCTGCACTAAAAAAAGAAATAATGTGTGTGGGTAGTTTATAAGCGGTAAACGTAGTGTGTTCACCAATGGCGTTACCGAATTGGTTTATGGAAAATTGGGAGTATATATTCCTCAAGTGACTTCGCTCTTATTAGAACTCATCTGAACGAGCAATTTTTTCATTTTTTATTTTTCTAAAAAATGTTTTAGTAGGCGATCACTGTTTAACTTTGTCAGAGGAAGTGCAATGTCTGGATTTAGCCCTGATTTTATGAATAAAAAATTATAATTCGGGAGAAATCCTTAAAATACCAACATTGCTTCGTATTTTAATAAATAACACTCTCTATCCCAGCCAGGTAGATCTTTTTATGAGACTGACTTGTCGAATAAAAATCCAACCAAAGTATTTGATTAAAACCCGTCCGGCGATCTGTTTATAATGTTACAATCAATAATTAATTATTCAATGCCAATAAAAAAAAATCAGGCTTTGATCCTGAAAAAATTTCTAAAGGCGATTTTCAGAAGAGTATATTATCCGAGACCATATTAATATAGTCAGTTAAACTTTTGTTACTTATCTTAAATGTTAAGACGTTTGCTTATGGACCTTAGGAACACAAAAGCTCACTTTAGTCCCCATTTTAGGGACTAAAGTGACTATTTTAATCCCCAGGGGTTTAAAAACTTACTTGACAAGACACACCCAGATTTAAAGTTAAATATCCACCCTAGCTATGCAAGACTAGGATGACATTTAATATCTAGAATATCGTTAAATGCAATCAGTACGGGGTATTAGAGGGATTTTGAGTCGCGTATTTTACACCTTGTTACCGTTATTGTTATTATTGAGTCTGCGCATTATCAGCTTCTCGGTCCTTTTTTGTTATTTATGGTAACGGCGCCCGGTACTTACGGTGGCCGTCCTTTTTTGGTACCGTTATTTTTTAAGGTTAATTTTTTTTTTTTTAATGCCGTCGAATTTTTTACTAATTCGTTTGTAAAAAGCCATAAATCTAATAAAAATAAATAAACAAATAGCCCACCTTTCAGTCGCTCTACAAACTTTTCGCCTCGGGATTAAAAGTATTACTTTAGTCCCTATGTTTATAATGTACTACAGTAGACTCGCGCTGGTGTGAACACACGCTTGTGTGAACCTCCCAGTAGTGTGAACAGTGAGGAACAATGTATTATAGTAGTATAAAAAGTAACGAGTCTCAATCGTATGAAAACGTAAAAGAGGTGTTAATCAAATGGTAAGATTTAGGGGAAATACCGAGAATTACTTAGTTGTAATTCGTTTTTTGTGGTAAATACTAGTACCATTTCATGTTTTACTTTGTAAAATCGTAAAAACCAAGAAGTTTTCAATTCTTGCTCCCAGAGGTAAGTCTGGAAGGCGAATCTGAGAACGAAATGAAAACACCTGAAAAAGTTACAGTAAAGTATGTTTTAGAATCGCTTAAAGTGGTTACATTAAAGTCAGAAACAAACAACATAGGTGTTAGATCCTAAGAAATATTGAGACCGAGCAGTAGCCACTCATTGGTCAGCTAGTAAAGTTCGAACTAAAATAACATCGTATTTTACCTAATGATATGTAAATTTTGAAGTTTCATAAAAATTCATAATCGTAGTATTTGTCGATACATTAAATTGTCATTTTCAGCAGAAGCTTATAGATTTGCTCTAAAGTATAAGAATAGTTACATTTAAAAGTTGATAGGTATGGATTTATTATATCTTACCAATAATATATCGGTTTTAGAATAGACCTTCCGTAGTGTGTCTCCATGGAATGAACGTGAAAATTTTTTTCGTGTTCACACTAGCGCGAGTCTACTGTATTATGTTCAACTATGTTTAAAGTGAAATCACTTGATAAAATTAAAAACCTACAGGGCGTTTCACATTAAAGTACGTAACCAATATTGGGATTTCGGAAACGGTTTATAAAAAGTAGGACTATAAAAAATTCATTGGCCGTAGTCGCTAATACAAAACCTCTAAATTTTATAAAAATTGTTTAAAAGGTGGCGGTAATATTTAAATTTTTCTCAAAAATGAACTTTTAGTTCTTGCATGATATTTTCAAAAACCCCTGTGAATGCCGGTAGTCCGATACTAGTCAGATGTATCGAAATTAAAAATGTCCATCAAAAACTAATTGATTTTCTCGAAAAATAAAAATATCGTCGCCATCTTATAAACAAATTTGTTAAAATTTGACAGTTTTATAAAAGCGACCAATCAAAGGACGTTAACGAGATTTTTTCTAGGCCTACATTTTTTAGTTTTATCTGGGATACCCTGTATATGATGATTCTAAATACTAGTAAATGTAAAATGCATAAAACCATAAAAAGGCAAATACAACTATTAAGACAAAAAATATAAATAAATAAAGGTTATTTTAAAATAGAAAGGTGCCCGTTTTGTAGCATATTAACATTAACCAATTAGGTGCATTATAAAATTTGTTGAGAAAAAAGAGACAAACGATTTACAGAAGCCAAATAAAGACAATGGCGTACATAAAACATACAGGCATTTTTTCGTAATTGCCAACAATTGATTAAATAAATGTTTAGTTAAAATATTGAAACGACTATTTTACCATAAAAAGAATTGACATCGTTTTGTAAATTGGTTTATTATACATCAAGAAAACAAAACGCGTCAACTTGCATGAAGTTTGCAAATACGTAGTTCTTACATTAAGTAGGATTTCTGATTTCCGATCAATCAATCTTCATATAGTTTTTCATTTACAGGTAGGCAAAAAAAATTACAAAATGATTTTCATTTATAACTTTCGAACCATACCATCGATTTTTTTGGCCTGAGTGGAAGAGCGCACTTTTTAATAATCTTTTTTATTAAAAAGAGCGAACTCTGACCATTGTTACATTTACATTTATTACTAAGTACTGCACTGTAATTTATCTGTATTGAATGTGACAAGAAAATGTACTTTAATTTTTTTTGTCCGCTATTTTAAATGACAAAATGACAGACAGAATCAAACTAAACCCTTCAAAGAGGCTCGTTAATTCTTATGTTTCGAAATCATTTTTGAATGTTTATTAAATTTATAAAAAAGCTCTTCTTCTGCCACGCATAACGACGTATGAACCATTGTAATCGGTTTAGTGGTTCCGGATTTTTTTTTTCAACAATTGTTTTACCAATTACTAATTACCCCATAAAATTTTTATTGAACCGATTTTAACGAAATACCATTTCGAAGTGCAAGATGGCGCACCTAATCAAATTTGCCTTAAATAATTCTTATGTTGCGAGACATTTTTCTACACTTTTTAAAATGTATATAAATCATGAAAATACTTTAGAACGAGGTACTAACCATCAAAAGCACTTTAGTAGTTCTCGATAAATTAGTGTTTTTTCTACTGATTTTTTGCATTTTAAACTCTTACATCTGCATTCATTTCTTTATAAACTCATTACTATTATACTGAACCAATTTTAATAAAATCCAAAGATTCTCACTACAATGTTTTTGTTTCTATTGAATAGGGACAATAATAATAAATTTAAAAAGAAATGAATGCTGAAAGAATTGGGAGGTCTGTAAAACGGCGGTTGAAACAAAAAATATTGTTTCAGGAACCACTAAACTGATTTATATTATTTGTACCTTGTTGTTCGCCACAGAGAGAGAAAATATTTTTCGAAACATAATAATAAACGAGCCTTTTTGAAGGGTCAAGTTTTATTCTATCCGCCATCTTAAATTTTAAAAATGGCAAATTTCGATTGCGATTAATAAAGAGCAATTGACATTTATCCATGATGTTCTTTACTTGACTATAATCGGTTTAGTAAAAGTTATTTTATAAGAAACTTAATGCAGACAAAAATGAGTAGGCAATGGTAAAATTGGTAAAACAATGTTTTAAATTTCTGGAACCACCCAACCGATTTTAATGGTTCATACCTCGTGCAAATCGGACAACTTCAACTTTTTTACGAATTTAAACAATCTAAAAAATTTCCGGAGCATAAGAAGAAACGAGCCTATTTGAAGGACCATGTTTGAATCTGTCTGCCATCTTGGAATTTTAGATGATTGACAAAAAAATATTTTTAAACAAAAGCCTGATCAATTTATTGCAAAGTACAGTTTGTCTCAATAAAATGTATGGTACACTTTAAAAGTTATATTGAAAAACATATTGTGTAGTTTTTTTGGCCTACCTGGTATATTTACTTTAAAAATTAGAACACTGATGTAATAGAATCAACATACTTAATTAAGACAGAAAAAAATTCGGTTACTCCGTATTATGATGAGCAATGATGAAAAAATTCATAATCATAACCGAATCTACCGGTGTAAAAACATTCGTCGGAATTTGGTTTTTATGTTTGTGGTAAAACTACACAGTTATGATTTGTAAAAATAAACGAAAATCCAAACGAAATATGCCTCACACTAAGCGAAAATATGTAGCTCATAAAATTTTTGTTTAAAATTCATTAATATTGACTGCTTAAAAAATAAAAATAGTGCGTAATGATACATATATATAGTGTTCCAACAAAAAGGAACTAAACATGGGGATTTAATAAAGGATAAGAGATACAATTTTGGTTAAATGAAAAATACTCTGCCAATATATGGGCACCTGAGCTCCCACTAGGTACTATATTTATTACACAAGCCATGTTTTGACCTAAACTCTAATTTTTTAAATCTACCCCCACCCTTTTTTTAAACAAATGTTTAACTCCAGACTCAATTATCTTTCGTTTGATATCACACACGCCATATTTTCACTTAAACTTTAATTTTTTAAATCTACTCCCACCCTTTTTTTTAAATAAACTAAAATGTATTTTGTTTAACTCCAGACTCAATTACCTTTCGTTTGATATCACACACGCCATATTTTCACATAAACTCTAACTTTTGAAATGTACCTCCACCCTTTTATTTGCCTTGCCTTCGGTGGATTTGGTTCATTTTTAAATGAGACCATCCCAACCCAAGACCCAGCCTAGGTACCAAATTTCATTCAAATCGTGCAAGCCGTTTTTGAGTTATGCGGGTTGATCGTTACAGACAGCCAGACAAACAGACTGACTGCGCGACAAAAAAGTTTCAAAATCATCTGAAACGCAAAGATATATAAGAATTTTTGAAATCCATAGCTCACACTACTAGAGTATAGTAGTGTGAGCTAAAAAAAGTTGGATCTGATAACTTCCTAGCCCATCAGCGCACTCCAAGTAAACTGTACTCTATATCAGCCTAAAAACAGTTTATGTGAACATTTCAGGAACGGAAGTACAAGTTTGAAAATTAATAGCGTTCGGAAAACTTTTACACACGCCGTGTGCAAAACGCCATTTTCCGAGATTGTCTAGAGTATGAAAAAAAAGTATTTTTTGTTTTAGTAGGTTTAAAGGTAACTGTAGAAAAAATTATGTAGCACAAGAAATTTTTGTTTATAAATCATTTAATATGACTCCGAAAAAAAATACTCTGCCAATATATGGGCCCCTAAGCTCACACTAGGTATTATAGTTATAGTTTACGTGTGAGCTAATATAACTAAAAACTGAAATATATTTTATTCAACTCCAGACTAAATTACCTTTTGTTTGATACCACACAAGCCATGTTTTGACTTAAACCCAAATTTTTAAAATCTACCCCCACCCCTAAAAAAACAAAAACTAAAATATATTTTGTTAAACTCCGGACTCAATTACCTTTCGTTTGATATCACACACGCCATATTTTCACTTAAAGTCTAGTTTTTGAAATATACCCCCACCCTCTTTTTTAAATAAATTAAAATGTATTTTGTTTAACTCCAGACTCAATTACCTTTCGTTTGATATCACACACGCCATATTTTCACATAAACTCTAATTTTTGAAATCTACCCCCACCCTTTAATTTGGTTTGTGTCCGGTGGATTCTGTTCATTTTTAAATGGGACTATCTCGACCCAAGACCCAGCCTAGGTACCAAATTTCATTAAAATCGGCCCAATGGTTTTTGAGTTATGTTCGTTGGTCGTTACAGACAGACATACAGACAGAGAGAAAGACAGACAGACATACAGACAGACAGACGGCGCAACAAAAAAGTTTCAAAATCATCTGAAACGCAAAGATATATAAAAAATTTTGAAATCGGAGCAACTTTTTTTTTCTCGAAAAAATTAGGATCACCATAGCTCACACTACTATAGTATATGTGTGAGCTGAAAAACAAAAACTAAAATATATTTTGTTAAACTCCGGACTCAATTACCTTTCGTTTGATATCACACACGCCATATTTTCACTTAAACTCTAATTTTTGAAATATACCCCCACCCTCTTTCTTAAATAAATTAAAATGTATTTTGTTTAACTCTAGACTCAATTAACTTTCGTTTGATGTCACACACGCCATATTTTCACATAAACTCTAATTTTTGAAATCTACCCCCACCCTTTAATTTGGTTTGTGTTCGGTGGATTTTGTTCATTTTTAAATGGGACCATCTCGACCCAAGACCCAGCCTAGGTTCCAAATTTCATTAAAATCGGCCCAGCGGTTTTTGACTTATGCAGACATACAGACAGACAGACAGACAGACAGACAGACGGCGCAACAAAAAAGTTTTAAAATCATCTAAAACGCAAAGATATATAAAAAATTTTGAAATCGGAGCAACTTTTTTTTTCTCGAAATATGTGTGAGCTGAAATTAAAAGAGTGTAAACGGAACATAAAAAGTCCGTGTAACACATGGTAGCCACATTGATAATAATTGGCATACAACAAAACAAAACAAAACATCTCGCAACACTTTAAGCTCTATTCAGATTTAATAACTCTAGATAAACAAGTAACTTGTTTCGAAGTGTTTATTGCCTATTCGAAAGGTCTAAATATTGAGACAAAACACACAAGCAACGTTATTGTGATCGAAGACGTTCGTTAAAGAAATGATCCGTTTTGTCATAAACATGGTGACAGTTAAAATAAAGAAGAAGCTATAAAATCTTCCACATTTCCGTTGATTAATCTATTCAAATCACTTATAAAGAGGTCTTGACTTTATGTAAAGAGTAAACAAATAAATGGATCCATGATGGATCTGATACCTGCCTCGCCCATTAGCATATTCCAAGTGAACTCCACGCTATATCACCCTTGAAAACAGTTTTTGTAAATATCAGAGATGAAAGCTCCTATAAAGTTATTAGTAATAACATAAGTTATTGAGAAAAACGTGTTCCGCTAGGTATATTGCAAAACCTGCATATTGATGCGATGCTCCGTAAAAAATATTCAATTTTAAACTGTCAAAAAACTGCCATTAGCATTAATGGATTTTGACCAGTTTAGGCAGCTATCGTGTTACGGGGGCCCCCATAGTTTATTATAACGGACAAATAAAAAAGCGTCTAAGAATATAAAAAGAAATGGCAAACCAGTCCTATGTTAAAAACGGATTTATAAATAACCGGACAATATCAAAAACGTCATTTTTCAAAACCAGACAAGAGCAAAATCGAATTTCTGTATACCGTCTTTTATCAAAATCGGACAAAATCAAAAAGGACAAAATCATAAAAAGGGGTCGGGCCTAGCTTGTGACGTTCACCTAAAGAACAGCGGTTCTCATATTGCTATGCAATTAAAGCTGCAATTTCTGTACTGCCAAGCCTAAAGAAATTACCGTATCTACATAGGGATTGTTATAGCACATACGGCTTTTTCATTAAGCAAGGCCCATCCTTTAAAAAGATCAAGTGTTAGACCTTAGATTAGAATTCATTTGCAATTAATTGACCAAGAGGTTCGGTTCGGTTTGGTTCGGCTAACACCAATTTCGATCTCTCTAAAGAAGGACAGGGGAGCTAGTTAAAGGAAAAAACAGACATTTTGATTTTTTTATGTATTTTTCGGTCCAAAAACAATATTAATATATGTAATCGTTGTTTAATGGAGATTATCAAACAACGATTTACTATATAATATAGACGGAACCAGTATGGATGACAAGAAAGGAGAGAGTTGCTCATGCTAGGCTCAGCCTCTTTTTATGATTTTATCCTTTTTGATGTTGTCCGGTTTTGATAAAAGGCTTTATACAAAACTTCAATTATTTTGCTCTTGTCTTGTTTTGATGACTGACGTTTTTGTATAATCCTCGGTTATTAAGAATTCCATTTTTGCCATAGGACTGTTTACCATTTTCATTTATGATCTTTGACGATTTTGTTTTTGTTTAGGGATTCTGTTACGGACAGACATACACACACACACACACACACACCGGACCCAAGAATTACCTCCTTAAATATTAACATGTTATAAAACACTTCTAATATACACCCTGTGTATTTGAACCATTTTCGACAAGGAAAATCTCCTCTAAATATAACGATGTCTGTGGTTATTTCGCTTCGGATTATGCGCACTAGTTAAAATAAGAGACAAAGCAGTTTTGTAGTTATTTTGACTCATGAGTGCGCAAGCTAGCTAATAAATAAAGAAATCTCCTTTGAGAAATGATAATATTGTCGCACCCCGTTTTTGAGCTTTTGGGGTGCGAGCAGTATTGGTAGGATTGTTGGAGAAGACGAGGATCGTCAGTCTTCAAACAACCCTACCAATTATATTTTGTTAAAGGTAGAATATTAAAATGTTAGAATTAAATAAAAACAGCGTGATGTTTCAGACTTGTAATGTTAAAATATTAAAATGTCTTTTTTTTTTCAAAATGACATAATTGAAATACAAATTTAGTTACAGTGGTAAAACCAGGCACAGGTCAGGACGCATTTTCTGGGCGCTGGCTGCTCTACTATTCAACTTTTACAACCCTTTGATACCGCCATTACCTCCCAATACAACTTTCTTCCTGCGTCAGCACTTATTGGCGATGGCTTGTTGCCAACGCCATAATTGCTGACACATCAAAGCGAAGTTCGTTTATAAGGTACTGCTTCATAAGCATTTTGGTGACAGTGACTTTTAAATAATTTTAAAACAATAAATTTTATGAAAAATCCGATTTTAATATTTTACCTATTTGACAATATTCTTATTGACACAAGTTTTAAATATCACCGTCATAATATACCTAAGCTCATAACTAGTTTTTACAGATTTTATATCTCCGGTAATATACGAGTTTGCTGTTTGTTTTCAGAGCACTAAAATATTTCCGTCCAACGGTTGGACCAATAGTGTTGGGGAAAATGTATATTTTCAAAATAATGAATTTGTGTTTTAGTAATTTTTCGAGTTCATTTGTTTATTAGTATATATAGTGGATGTTACGCAGGTTGGGTGGGCGAACGTTAATTTGAACATTTTTCTCCGGAAATACCGAATGTGAATAATGCGAGGAATAAAAACAGCACAAAACACCTAAAATTATACTATACATATCATCATCTAACATATCTTTATGATTTTCTTAAAAATAATAGGTTTATAAAAAATATTTTTGTAATTTAAGATAACAGTCTAATAGTTTAAAATCAGGAAGAAAACTGATATTAAATAAATGGATCTATGACGGATCTAATGCCTTTCTAGCTAGCCTATTAGCACACTTCAAGTGAAACATTTTTAGGTTTTTTAATGGTCATTAGCATAAATGGATTTTGACCAAAATCTAATCAGCTCGTAAGAGTCTCGAACACTATTTTACCTGAGAATTTTATGAAAATCGGATCAACGGTTTAGGACGTATCTTCTTACAGGACAGAAATAATATACACACACATAATATATACATACACACACACAGACAGACATCACGACGATATAGATAGGTCAAAATACACCCAAACAACACATTTTCGGCGTTATCTCAAAAAAATTCGAAATACCGTTTCTAGCCATTGCTACGCGGGCTAGCAAGGTAAAAATATTATAACTTAAAAGTAAGGTGGTGAGGTTAAGCTTTCAAGCTACCCACGGAAAAATATAAGGGAAACAAAAAACTCCTTTTTGCCCGATTAGCCATGAAACTTGTTTGATTTTTAAATTCACGGGTATGAAATTTCACGTTTGTTAGTATTATTTGGCTTAAAAATTCCGTTGATTGACGCTCACTGTCTTGATGACGGGTAAAAATGCAAAATGCGTTGATCCGGCCTGAAAAGACAAAGAGCTGTCGTAGGTCACGGACTATAGTTGTTTTCTTTTATTTGCATTCGATCTTTTCATTGATCGATATTGTATAGCAGTGTTTTTCCCTGCTTTTGGTTTTTTGTTTCTCTCGTATCTCGATGGATGGCGCCTCTTGCTATAGTTCGCTCACTAATTACATTTAATTAGAGACAAAACCGTCTGATTAACTTCGCAAGATTTGTCACTTGACCAGCAGTGTTCTGAGGAGTCCCATAAGGACGAAACGGTTAACTGTCAACACTTATTAGGTGTCCATTAGATCTTGGACCCCCGTGAGGTTAAGCTTTCAAGCTACCCACGGAAAAATATAAGGGAAACAAAAAACTCCTTTTTACCCGATTAGCCATGAAACTTGTTTGATTTTTAAATTCACGGGTATGAAATTTCACGTTTGTTAGTATTATTTGGCTTAAAAATTCCGTTGATTGACGCTCACTGTCTTGATGACGGGTAAAAATGTAAAATGCGTTGATCCGGCCTGAAAAGACAAAGAGCTGTCGTAGGTCACGGACTATAGTTGTTTTCTTTTATTTGCATTCGATCTTTTCATTGATCGATATTGTATAGCAGTGTTTTTCCCTGCTTTTGGTTTTTTGTTTCTCTCGTATCTCGGTGGATGGCGCCTCTTGCTATAGTTCGCGCACTAATTACATTTAATTAGAGATAAAACCGTCTGATTAACTTCGCAAGATTTGTCACTTGACCAGCAGTGTTCTGAGGAGTCCCATAAGGACGAAACGGTTAACTGTCAACACTTATTAGGTGTCCATTAGATCTTGGACCCCCGTGAGGTTAAGCTTTCAAGCTACCCACGGAAAAATATAAGGGAAACAAAAAACTCCTTTTTGCCCGATTAGCCATGAAACTTGTTTGATTTATAAAAGTATATAATATTATCAAAAATTTTTTTGTCAAAATTCGACACTGACAGACTTAAAAATTAATATTTTGAAATCTTCATAGGTATTTAATATTGTTTATATACATATACAAAGTTTTTATCATGTTGGTCCAATAAAAAGAACGGACCATTTCCTTGAAGAAATTAATTGAATTAAAAAATAAATTCTGAACTGAAGAGGGTGCTGGGGTGAGACACCTTAAGAATCGCAAAAATGTATTTCCCTGTCTGTTGGATAAATCTCTTATGTTTTCCAATAACTTCCAATTCAATCCAATTTTCTCTGACAAATTAAAAAGAAGGTTTTTGCCAACGGGGTCTTTTCAAGAAAAAATATATTAGGAAGGACTTTTTTCCTTCTAGTAGCACTAAGAGAGTGACTTGTAGGTCTGGCAAGTAGGCCAGGTAGGCCATTTTTGCCATGCCTTAGGTCTTTCCCTTAACCAACTCTATGTCCAGTATGTCAGCCAATTTGAGCAAGTGCCGCTCTTTCTTACAGAGGGTTGGTGCTCTGAGTGCCTGTTATCTCATCTTTGCGTACGCCTCACATTCTGCCACGAGGTGCCTTGAGTCTCTTCTTCCCGTCAACACGCTAAGCAGGGTATCGTCACCCGTTTGCCATCACTTAAGGTCCAGCGACTCACAATTTTCTACCAAGGCGTCAGCTGAACGCCTTCAGGGAGGTCTAGCTGTTACATCATATATATTTGCTCTTCCTCGCCATTCCTTACCTCTTCTAGGGTTGCCGCCATCACTATGTTTACTTCTACTTGAAAAAGAGTAGCTTGCAGGTAGATCTTCTAAAGTTCTAGTTTTTTCACGTATACTCATGTTCCTGTGGTTTGTCTCCCCAATTGTTTAGATCCATCAGTGTAGTAAAGTCTGTCCTTAAACATTGTTTTTCCGTACTGCCATGCATCCCTATCTGGGGTATGGACTATGTATCTCTTCCCACTTCCCAAGCCTCCAAGTTGTACGGACTCTGCTGCCCCTATAAACGTTAGAGAGCTCTAATTGTCAGCGCTACTCTATAGCTGGATCCCAGTTGATGATGATGATTCATATATGAGTGGGCCTTGCAGCCCTTCCACTGCGACCACTAGTGGGTCTATTGTGGCTCACTTTTGAGTGGTTTCTCACCACTGTATGCCTAATCCTCCAAAAAGGTTAGCTATCAGTTTGGGTGAGACACTGTTCAGATCTTCTGAATCAATCTGAGGTTTACCGAAAGTGTTTTGACGTAAACGTGCAATAGCCGGACATTCGCACAGTACATGTCTAACTGTTTCATCATCCTCCATACAGAGTCTACATTCGGTCTCTTCTGTTATTCCCATTCTGTGCATGGGTACTCTTAGTCGGCAGTGACCCGTAAAAAGTCCTGTCACTATACGGATCTCATGTCTGGTAAGTCCAATGATATTTCTGGCTCTCTTCTGACAAGGTCCTTTAATGAACTCTTTAGAGTGAGCCAGTTCTGGTATATTCATCCAGTATTGTTGGAAGCTGTCCTCCATCCATCCCAATATGGTTAATTTAGCAGCATTGTATGATATGCCCAGGGCTGGTTCGGGGCCGAAAAATTCGGCAGATGCCGCTTCCCTCGCTGCCTGGTCCGCGGCCTCATTTCCCTCGTGCCCAGAATGCCCTGGTATCCATACTAATGACACCTTATTAGCGCTACCAAGCGTATTCAGCGAGTCTCTGCAGTTCCTCACGGTTCTCGATGAGACCGTGTAGGAATCAAGCGCTTTTAAGGCTGCTTGACTGTCGGAGAAGATTTTTATTGTCCTGTTGGTCCATTCGTGGTCAGTAATCCACCGGGCACACAGTTCAATGGCTACGAGTTCGGCCTGAAATATAGTAGCCAATTTGCCGAGACTATGTTGAATCTCGACTTTTTCTTGGATACTAACAACTCCAGATCCAACGCCTGATGGCATTTTGGATCCGTCGGTATACCAGAAGCTATCGTTGTTTGAAAAGTTGGTCCTGTTTTTTAACCATTCCTCCCTCTCTGGGAGTATAATGTTGTATAGCTTTCTGCTGTACACCGTGTTGGGCATGACGTCGGATATCATTCCTAGAGTTGCATCCAACTCTTGTTCCCTAATTAGGTCTGTTGATATCACTTTGTTTGCCCGGCCATCCTGGTGGTTGGCCCTTATTCTATAAGTTGCTCTTCGTGCCTCCGCCTCTAAGAAAATGTGAAGCGGAGGTAAGTTTAGTAAGCATTCAAGCGCAGTCGATGGGCTAGAGCTCATTGCACCACATATGGCAAGACTGGCCTGTCGTTGTAAGCTGGTTAGTTTGGCTCTCGAGGTTCTTTGATGTCCCTTCTCAAACCAGACTATTGCACCATACGCAATCATTGGTCTAATGACTGTTATATACAGCCAGTACATTTGTTTGGGGCTAGTGCCCCAGGTTTTTCCGCAAATTCTTTTACACGTCCATAGGGACAGTGTGGCTTTGCGGATTACCTTTTCCAAATGGGCGTTCCAGGTGAGAGTTTTATCTAGGGTGATCCCCAGGTATTTACCCTCTGACGCAAATGGAATTATTTCACCGTTAAGCTCCGGAGGAGTCAGGAAGTCTAGCTTTCTTTTACGGGTGAACGGTATAATGATTGTTTTGCAGGGATTAACAGACATCTGTTCCCTATCACACCAGTCTTTTACCGTGTTTAGTACTTCTTGTATCTTTCCAGAGAACTCTTCTTCTGGAATGAGGATCTATATCATATCTATATCAAGGAAGATGCCCACTGCGACGCCTTTTGCATCGAGGGTTTCCTTGATTTTTCCAACAAGGTTATTTAAAGCTAGTTCTGTTGACTTGCCTGCTTGGTATGCATATTGGTTTGCATTAAGTGGATGGGCCATTAAGGCGCCACCTCTAATATGTGCATCTATTATTTTTTCCAAGCCTTTCAACAGAAAAGAGGTGAGGCTTATGGGTCGGAGAGATTTTGGAGTATTATCTGCCCGACCCGCCTTAGGTATGTAAACTACCTTAACTTTGGTCCAGCTAGTTGGAATATAATTCCATGCTAGGCTGGCCCTGTACAGTTTCACCAGGCATGGTACTAGCACTTCCAGGCCTTTTTGTATTAGCACTGGAAGAATACCATCAAGCCCCGGTGATTTGTACGGTTTAAAAGACGTGAACGCCATTTTTATCGCATTTGCGTTGATAATTTCTTTTGCAATTTTCCAATCCGCCTGTTTTGGACGGTGTCCATGAGTCAATTGCTCAGGAGTATTCCCGTTTTCAAGGAGCGTGCTTCCTGGGAAGTGATGGTTTGCTAGTGCCTCCAGGGACTCCCTTTCAGATCTAGTAAAAGTGCCGTCAGAGAGCATTATTGCGCAGAGTCTGTCCGCGGGCTCTTTGGACAGAATTTTGTGAATTCTTGTGGTGTCAGGAAGCTTAGTGAGTCCGTGACAAAACCTCCTCCACGACTCTCTTTTGGCACTTCTAATCTCCTTGTTGTATTCGCTAAGGGAGGCACGATAGCTTTCCCAGTTACCCGTCTCCTTCGCCCGATTGAATAGACGTCTGACCTCTTTTCTTTTTTTGAACAGAGAGTTGTTCCACCAAGACATACCGCGATTATCAGTCTTGGTTTTAAGAGGTGAGTTTTCGTGGATCCCAGTTGCTTTCCCTTCTCCTTTCCATTAACCTGTGTCCCTTAGACGTCTGTAGGTAGGTTGTTATCGCCTCATTCTTGATCCAAGGTGGTAGCGAGGATTGTCTTAAGAGCCAGAATCGGTGTAGTTCTCATTACTCCGGTTATACCTCTACACATCAGCCCCTGCATGTATATAACCGGTGCTCTAATTTTCCTCTGTCTACCCCAACCATTGGCCATTAAGAAGCTCCAGATCAAGAAGGCTTACAACGTTATTTGTAGGAATGTAACGCATACGCCAAAATAGGACAGTAGTAATTTTTATCAATTACTCTTAATGAGAGGAAGGCTATAGTCTCTGCCAACATACTAAGCTTCATCACAAGAGGACATGATTATTTTTTTTGTAATGTGAAAAAACTCTATCTTTTTCCCCTTTTTTCTCCAAGCCAGAGGTGCCTCGAAAATTAATTAAGATTGAAAGCTTACCGATGGAAAATTTAACATAGAGTGTAAACGTAAATGGCAAAATTTTGGGGTGCAAAATTTCTGTAGAAGTTGCGAAAAGTTGTCAAGTGGATAATAACGTTGTAAGGGTTGTTATTTACTTTAGTTTTGTTTTTTTATTTTTTTTTTCTAATTAAAAAGTCCCTCTTGGTCGCAGCCAACTCTGATACTATTTGGTCATAAAGATGATACAAATCCGCCGTATAAGTCAGGATAGAGATAGAGAGAGGTAATTAATCAACTATGAGCCTCATATGCGTACACATTCAAACATTTATATTTAAAAAATTATCCATTTTACCATAAAAAAACAGTAATATCGCTGGTAACCCTGCTACTAGACTTCCGTTTCATTTAATTTAATTGATTGAAAACTTTTTCTAGTTAAAATAAAAAAGGTGAAATTCAAAACTGACCGATAATAAATCACTGACTTCTATTACTAAATAAAACCAATACACGTTCAAAAAGAATGCAAATGCCAATTTATATGCCATATGAAATGAAACGTCATTCGAAATTTACGGAAAATAATGGAAAATATCGATTTATCGAATGAGTTTGGCCGTCCCGTCCCACTATTTGGTCGTGTTACAATTCAAATCATATTGGAGCTCTACGGAAGCTTTGTCAAGCTTCTGGTGTGTCACTTTTAAGTTGAAGTCCATAAAAGTAAAACTGACCCTCACTTACAAGCTTAAAACCCCTTTCTCATATGACGGTGCGATGTTTCTGTTACGATATATACCAGGCGATATATTATAGCAAATTAAATACAATTATTGCATCATCATAAACCGACATAAAGTTAAAAGCCGCATATTGAAATAGCAAGCCGTTTTTCATCCACGGGGAGTTTTTTGTTCATCTCCATTTTAGAGAGGTCTTTAAATTTTAAACTTACTATATTTTATTTGGTTATAAATAATGACTTATAGTTTTTTTTAAGAATTCAGTTGCCGGTCGAGCTGAATTTTAAAATGCAAAATAATATGAAATAAATGGATCCATGATGGATCTGACATCACGCTATATCAACCTTGCTAATAGTTTTTGTAAATATCTCAGAAACGGAAGGTCCTACGAAGTTTTTAGTTATAACATAAATTATTGAGAAAAACGTGTTTTACTACAGTCCGAAAACCGCATACTGATACGATGCTCCGCCATTATATTAATGGATATTGACCCAAATCTAAATAGCTCTTTACGGTATTGTTACGCATGAAAAGACGTCACGACGTTATTTTTAAGATTAGTCAAAATACGCCCAAATAACAGATTTTTGGCGTTATCTTAAAAAATGCGTCGAAAGCACGAAAGCCATACCTTCTCTAGCCATTGCTGCGCGGGATAGGAAGGTAAAAATAATATTAAGTGTAAGACGTCATTTTAAAAGAAATTTTACGCTAATATGAGTTTTAAAAAAAAGATTAATTCTATTTAAAAATTGAGCTGGACAGTTGGATTATTTGTAAAACAGCAAATTTACAAATACAGCAATTATAGATCACTTTTCTTTTATTTCCCCTAGAAACTCCTAAAACTCTCAAAGACATGCAATTTGTATATTATAAATTGTTTTTTAAATAAATTTGATAAGTAAGGCCCCAGGTCAAACTCTGGGTAAGGGGAAAACATGAAAGCCACTGGTTAGAAAGACACAGCAGGGCCTTTATCAAAGGCCTGGATGCCAAACTCACCAAAGACCTGCTCAAGGTTAGCCTAGGAATCAAGAGGGTGCACAAAAAACCAGTAATGGCTGTAGTGCAGTTGATGTGGCTAGCCTAGGCTGGTTATACAAGATTTCTCCTTGATACCCTTAAAAAAAATCGAAGTTCAAAAGTTCTACAATGCTACTTAATTTAAAATTCTTCAATAGTTGATCTGGGCTTTCGTAGAGTCCTCTATATCGACGGACCATGAATATTTGATAAAATACAGTGTAGCAGGTTTTACTAGGACCGCGTATAGTCTGGATATTGCTTTTCCATTAGGTAATTAGCCGCGTGAATTTAAAAGTGATTGACCAACACCATATTTTCGTGTCGCGATGCCATTATACGCTGGAATTTTATTACTAATTGTACATACACATGTACATACCTAGAAATTACTTGTTCCTTCTATTTAAGTGTAACCTTTGACCTTGCATCTTCTGCCTCCTTTTACGAACCTGTCTATCCTTCGTATAAAGGCGAGAATATTAAGCTACATTAGAGTCAGATGCACCACTCTCAAATGCCTCTATTATTGCCTTTTTGAATCCTGTACATGATGTGAGGAGAAACGCTAAGGTTTCGCCCTCGGGCCTTGAAAACAGTTTTTGTAAATATCTCAGAAACAGAATCTCCTACGAAGTTTTTAGTAATAACATAAATTGTTGAGAAAAACGTATTCTACTACAATCCTAAATAAAAATCGCATGTTTATAAGTTAAGAAGTTAGCATATTTTCAATTTTTAAACAGCCTAAAAACTGTTATTAGTATTAATGGATTTTGACCAAAATCTAACTACCTCTTTACAGTAATGTACACTCTTTTACCTAAAAATTTCATAAAAATCTTCTAGACAGGTTCTAAACCTCCTCGCCTATATCAGAATATCCGGCTACATCAGCGTCAGATGTACCACTCTCAAACGCCTCTATTATTGCCTTTTTAAATCCTTTACATGATGTGAGGAGAAACGCGGAGGTTTCGTCCTCAGCCCAGCATTTCTAGCGCATTGCCCCTTCCTTTACATGCATTGTCGCCAAGTGTCCTTGTAGAAGGCAGTGTCCGGTGAGGACTTCCGCCATATGGCTCACACCCCTTTTCATGTTCTCCCGCATCATCCTACGAGACTTACTAACGAGACTTACTATATCCAAGTTGCCATTTTATTAGACTTCATTAGAACGGCACAACCAAAATGGAAAGGCGATAAAATGAAGATGATGAAAAGTGCAAGGCAAAAACGAAATGTGGACACCCAATTTGCAGTATCAAGGTTGCCTCAAGTGTGAGCCAAAAATCAAACATGAATACGAAGACAGCTAAAGTCATTCTTAGTTGTTATCCTTAGCCCGGGTATAATATTATATAGTTTAAGTTGTGCTACGTATTTTTACGTAAGCATGAGATTTGACAGTTACGCAAGCGCACTTCGTCACACCGTCGTCAAGGTCACGTTAGGAGCTTACGTATTTACGTTAGCTTACGGCAGTCTGCGGGCACCTTAACGTTACCAAAGAATAGAATTGGTTGATTGACCGATCGAAAAATGAGGCCTAGACGATAATTTCCGCTTCCAGTACCAGCGATTCTTTGCAAATATATCCCTACTGTAGTTGAAAAGACAAAAAATAAAATTGTAACATCAAAAAAACACAGTGCCGCATTCCATATTCTCTGCTATTAGTATTTTTGTTATGGTAACGTAAAAACATTCAACTTAAACTCAAATTTGGAACAAAACGTAGAGGGCTTAACGTGCAGCTTTACGTAAAAATATGTAGTACAACTTAAACCATCTATTAAATATTAAGGTGCAAAAAGACTAAATAAATCAATTTTCGAACTCGTCGGGTTGATGAAAACTGAAAAGGGAGAATGAAATGTCGATATTTTACACAAGTGTCTTTACAAATTAACTTCCAAACTAGTGATACCAGAAGAAAAAGAGTGGTTTAACTGGAATCTGTCTGAAATAGATTCCATTCAAATCTGAAAGACAATCCTAAACTCCAAAAAGCACACCAGCATGTTTAGCCAAAGACTAACAAAAAATATAACGCTTAAGTTTCAAACGTCCGAATCCCTTACCGGATTAGAAAGACTAACGATAATAATGAATAGAATTAGCTAGAGTTCGCTTTAAAATATATTAACTGTCAATAAGTAAAACTAAGATCACTTAAAAAAATTGTTTTTAAAAACTTGCTATTTTGATGAAAAGAGAAGGAAACAAATCGCATATCGTATAAAATGAATGTTACGTTCCCATGTGACATCCTGACATCCGATTTTATTAAAAGTTTCCATGCGAAAAAATATAAAACATAAATATGTGACACGCCGTTGAATTCTGGCATGTCTGAATATATTTTCCCGGATTTTATTAATGCTATTTAATCTCGAGGGCGGCTGACTTCTCTGGAGAAAAGCATATGTCCCGGAAAAATTGAAGATGATATTTTTAATCAGGAATTCTTGAAACTTCACCAGTTAGTTCGTCGATTGCTTACGCTCCATTTGTTTTCCCTGTTTTAGCGGCTATCAGAATTATTTGACTCTCTCGTGAAAAAACGATAAATTATATTATTGTTTGTGTTCATTTTTGTATTTTGCCTCACTTAGTAACATTGTCTAAGGCATTTTCTACTCCGTTCATGAGGGCAATCAGCTTGCCAAAGAAGCAACCTCTATGTGACTAAGAATTATTAAGTGGAGTCATATTATAGCTTTACTAGCTATAGGTAGTAATACATAAGTAGTTAAAATTGAGGTTGTATTGTTTGTTGAAGAAAAATTATATGTCTTCTATCTGAGCCTAGTATTCTATTCATTCAGTCTTTGATCAAGTGTCAACAGTATTGCAACCAAATAGTTGTTTGGCTCTAAAGAAGACACATTTGCTTTTAAACTGGTATGGCAACTTTCGCTTTTTAAACCCAAACAAGTATCTGTAAAATGCAAAACTACAAAAGGCCGAACAGATTTATTCAATTTATACAATTTATAAATAACCAAAAATCTGTAAAACTTTAAATTCGAAATACGCAAACAGTATTTTATTAAAAACAAAGCCGGTGAAAATAGGTAGAATATTGATGGAAAACTATCGGTTCATGAATATATCAACGATATTATTTTGATGACTCCGACAACAAAACATATTAAATTGTTTTGAACTGAATTGTTAAGTGTAAGATCTGAACTACTAAAATTAAACTGTTACGACAAAATCCCATTATATCTAATTTTCTCATTAATAAGCGATTCGTATTCAGTCGAAAATTATATAATTTCTTCAGCAATTTAATCAAGAAATTAGGCGACGCGACCCTTTCTTGCTACACCCTTGAAATTTCTGACCGAGTCTTTAAGAGCACTCTGTTAATCACGCCACGCTTACCCCGAAAGAGAGGCCTCTGTATAAAAGAGACTTCAGTGCGACACTAATAACTTCGAAATTAGGATTGAATTTCATTCCATTTAGGATTTATCATTTGTGAATCTAAAATAAATGTCCCATATAGAATATTGAAAATTTGTGTACGCTCGGATGCAGGCGCTTTTAGTCCCTTGGCTTTATTATATATTGTCAACGGCCATTCAATATTTTGCGACAATAGATACGACATTGCTCTTCAATAGTTGCGGCACAATACATCCACTTGGTCCTTGAATATTTATTTATATAGGTAATTGAGAAGACCGGCAAAAGGATCAACTTGTCCTTCTTTTGACGAACAACTTGAGGACAAATTTCATATTTAATTCAAAATGGATATTTCTGGGTATTTAAACGACGGTTATTGGATATAGATATCTGCCGATACGATACGCCGATGATACCTTCGTTTGTAAAATAGGCAATCTACAAGATATCCAAATATTATACTTGAGATATGAGAATTAATTTTAATAAAACAAACTATATGATACTTATCGTAGTTAACATACCTTTGACAGTGGGAAAGCAGAATTATATCAGATCAGAGATCAGTTTAGATGACTTGGTCGAGTTCTTGTATTGAGACACCGCGCACCTGCATAGATAAAAGATTTCCGAAAATTTATGTGTGGTCTTCGGTAGTTCAATGCTTAGAATGTTTGCGTACAGAGCAAGAGGTTCCGGGTTCGAGTCCCGGCCGAAGACAGAAAAACTTTTTTCTTATTTTTCTTTATTTAGTTTCACTTGTTGATACTACAGCTTGTTGTGTAATCATTCTTGTAACCAAATTCCTTATAGCATAAATACATGCCATTTCCATTATTTCTTACACGTGACGCTTGAAGCCAGGACCCCCCTTTCTTTTTCGTGTAAACCGAATTTCAGTTAATGCGCATGCGTAAGTTTTGGTTTTTCTGGATACTACTACAGGCATACACCGTCACGTCACTACATGATTTTACGAATTGTCAAGAATTTAAGGTGATGTCTATTATTTTGTAAGAAATTGTTTTGCTCTATCTGGCTGCAAATATTATTACAAAAGTATGGTGAAGAGTATTTTCTCATGCTTCATTGCACATTTGACTATTGATCACTAAACCTTACACACCAGTTAAAAGAATGTCACAGAGCAAATAAATAAAGATCAAGAAATGCTTCGCTAAAACTTTTAAAAAAAACCTCTGCGCTAGATACTTTAATTCAACAGTTGGTGTGAAGATGCTGTGCTCCTAAAACCTCCTTATGAATGTAAGGCATGAATATTAAAATAGAACGAAATGGACAGATATTTGAAAGATTGTGCTATGGTCAAAGGCGAACATTTCATGGGCTGACACGGCAATCAATCACGAATTGATATAGAGAATTCACAGGAAGAAAATATTATTCTGTTTCTAAAAGAGTTGGAATACTTTGGTCACGTAATGACAGGCACTAAATTTAAGCTACTAAAAAATATAAAAGAGGAAAAATCAAAGGCAGAAGAAGCCAAAGAAGAAGAATATTGTGGAGTATAAATTTAAACTATAAATATCTCACAGACTTTTGACTGATTTACAGCATTATCAGAAACTATTTAAGTTCCATAACCTGTGGATTTCTATTCACTAATTTTTAGATAAAAAATTTTGATAGTAACGCAGCTGTATATTTGTTGAAAGTCAACTAATTAATTGAATTCAGCATCATTTTGATCCAGAATCTCGTTGTGAACAAAGTCGTGACGCTTGCTTTTTAAGGTTTGTCTGTATGTATGTTTGTGAAGCCGTATACGTCTCTACGTCATTTAGATTGCATCACTTCTCGCCTCGCAAAGCAAACGTCAAGAAATCCAAATTATGTCTTGTGTAAAATTATCAATTCTGCTGTTTGGAGCAATTTTCGATGATAGTTAAATATAAATTATATTTCTGTTTCTCTAATAACAAATTCTACAAAATGTTTATGTTGCGGTTTATCACTCGACACCGATTTATGGTAGGGTGAGGGAATTTTAAAAGCTTTAAATTAGGAAGCATTTTACCCTTCATATTTATCCAATGTTGTCAGACATAAATTTCCTGAAATCTAAAAATTGCTATTTAAGATAAATAAAGCCATGCATGCGTGTCGTAAATCCTGGAAAGTAATATTCTAATTTCATCACAGTCCCCAAAAATTTACAGCATAAGGAAGTAATTTTTCCGTTTTCACCCCTAAAGTAAACCAGACACTCGGGCGTGTGTCACACATTTCGAAATATTCCACATCTTCTCAAATTTTGCCTCGTGCCTTAAACTGAACTAAAACAGATTTAATAAAGTGCCATATGTTCGTTTAACACCCGTCTAGGTTTACAGAACGAAATGCTACCAAAACAAACATTCTTGTCGATAAAGCTTTCTTAAACCCCGCATTAAAAAAATACATTGTATCTACTATTGTATCTAATACCCCTTCAACAAAAGATATTGTTCCAAAATTTTGAGAGGGATATATATTCTTGTGCAATTAGTTAGTTATTATTCAAAGGATATTTTTTGTAGATTATTTTTCAGCAAAATACTTATGAAATTGATAAATACTCCATTTCTCCATGACATATGTCAAATATTTAAAAGAACTCACTGGATACGCTAGATAGGTTAGTTCTTCGAAATGCCTTCGCAGATTGAACGAGAGTTGTCTTTTAAGTTTGCATATACAACTAGAACAAAACAGTAGATATATTTTAAAGATTTTATTGTTTCTCGAAGTCTTCTCCACGAAAATCAATGCACTTTTGCATGCGCTCAAACCAGTTGTCAAAGCTGTAATTCCACTCATTTGTTGGTACTGTCAAAATTGCATTCTTGAAGGCGTCGACTGTTTCCTCTGGTGACCACGCAGTCCATTCTTGATTTTCGGAAAAGTATAAAAATCGTTGGGACTTAGGTCGGGACTATATGGAGAATGGTCCAACAATTTGACGTTTTGTTGGGTTAAAAATGAAATGGTTTTTTGTGCTTTGTGCGAAGTTGCATTGTCTTGGTGGAGGATGATTCGTCGTTCGGGGTTCATTTTTCGAAGCTCAGCGGTAACGTTAGACAAACAAATGATGATGTACCAATCGGCAGTAACAGTCCTTTGATCTTCCAGAGGAATTGTTGCTACATGACCTGCTTCTAAGACAAATGTCGCGACCATCTTTTTGGATACACTTCGAGAACGGATGACTTTTGTTGATTTTTCTTCATCTTGGAACACCTTAACAAATGACTGACGTTTATTTTCGGGTTCAAATGAGTAAATCCACGATCCATCACCACTGACAATGCTGTACACGTTTTTCGAGTTTCCTGCCTCAAAGAGGTCTAGAGTTTTCTGACACCAGTTGGCCCTAGCTTATTTCTATTATTCGGTTAACAGATGGGGTATTCAGCGGAAAACTAATTTTCATATCCCCAACTCTTTATGCAAAATTTTTAGAATTGAGGTCTTTGAATTTGGGCCTCAATCTCGCGATATGTCACATGTCGATCTTCCGTGATGAGCATGACAGGGCTTTCTTGTGGAAATTTTCCTCAAAACTTGCAAAAAACCATAGCCCGAAAATGTCGTTGTTAACTTAAAAATTCACTGTAGCTATAAAACTATATGTATCGCACTGACGTTTTCAATTTAGGTTAGGGAAAGATTAAGTTTTAGTAGCGACATTCAATCAGTGTCGCCCTCTATCTTCCCATATGCAAAATATAAGACAGTCCTCGTATTAGAACTTCTAGATCATGAAAACCTGCGAGCCTCGATTGAAAAGGATTAGGAACAAATTCTGGGAAGAGATTTCTGGTCTTATAGCCTGAGATTTTTATTTGTCAAATCCTATCTGGATTTTAATTATAATCACGAAAGTTCAGTTGAATATCGCCTACAATTTGCAATTAGGTAGGTAGTCAGAAATAAAGCATCTATTTTCTGTGACATTGTTTAGTTAAATAACATTATTGTTGGAACAGCCTGCCAAATATCATATATTAAAGAAAACAATGAACCCACAACCCGTATTATTCGTGTACTATACATCCTACTTGCTTATAATTTTAGTATTTTGCCGAATGTGGCCAGAATGTCAATTAAGTTGTTAATTTGTAAAATGTTATTTTATACATAATAGAGATACGGTAGCGCGATTACCATGGCCTGCTTATTTATTAATTCCAAACGGCGCTGACATGTTAAAACATTCGGTAAAATGTGTTTCGATACGTGCGAAAGATGATATTAACCCAAATATTATATTGTTTTCACGTCATCCGCATAACTTCGATCGAGCCATGCCGTGAGAAACAATTGAAGTCAACGTCAACGATCAAGCTAATGACCATAGTTGAACTACTCCTTAAATAAATTTAACTAAAATTTTTCCTACAGATACTTTGGCTGATTTTGATAAAAGTCAAGATAATGAAAGGTTCGGTTTTGTGTAATACCAATTGCACAAAACCCCTCAGTTTATAAAGTTTCTCAACAACTTTCCAAAATCTACCCTTCATTGGCCTCAATCAATAAAATCTATAAAATTATAGAAAATCTTGATTATGTGCAGATATCTATATTGTTTCTTATTGGTGTTGTTTTTCCAAAGGCTTTAGTTTACCCTTTTTCTTCTAGAAGTTTTATTTCCTAGCGAAGTTTCGAAATAATCATAGCAATGCGAGTCTTATTGGCTGCTTATCTAACTAGTTGATTTGACATCATATTGTAAGTTTCTTAAGGCCGCTATACCCGAGATAATGTTTAACAGAAATACAAAGCTGAAACAAAATATGCAAAATGGTGGAAAAAAAGATGCACTTGCAATCCAAAAAAAATGACATTCAAAACGACATAAATTTCATCGGTGTCTCGTAAATTGGAAGAACATGTGTTATCCGTATATACGCATGCATATACGAATTCTAATTTTACAAGACGGGCTAAGTATGCAAATTTTACTTCTCGATGGGGTTGTCTGTTTCTTTTTTATCTCTTATCTGCTATCGTAGGTTAAATACCTCATGAAAATTATATATAATATTTGGGGTGCTTTTCCGTACCCATAGCTGCAGACATTCTATTCTTGAAATAAATTCGAATTTATCTTATAGGAATCAACCTCCAGTTAAGTTTTTTAAGTATTTCTTTAGTTCTTTGTTTTTACCATAAGCTATTAAAATATCTCTTGCGTCAATATTTTTTTATGCTGAATTCTAAGAAGGATTTCTTTCTGGACCATTATTGATTATTTGTGGGTGACCTATTTTCATATTCTTTAAAACACTTGCTCTTACTTCAAAAGCAAAAAAACTTATTTAAGTATATATCGTCCCCTATCTAACGTACCGAGATAACTAGCATTTAATGAATTTTTGAAGAGAGCGAAAATTAAAAAATCAGCTGTATTAAAATTGGTAGTAAAGTCGAACATAACCAACTCTACTGCCGTGCTATCGCTAGAGATATGGTTAGCCTGGATCCACATGGATCCGTGATACGCTTCCATTGTGTACCACGTGATCAATATCGACCAATGATATTTAAGGAGAAAAAATCCGTTCAAAATGTCATTGGTTAATATTGATCACGTGGTACACAACGGATGCGTATCACGGATGCATGCGGATCCAGCCTTACACTACTTCGTGAGCAAAAAGTCGTACTTACGGGAAACATTTTGGTAGCGTATCTCATTTTTAAAATTTTTGTCAGTTACGTCGGTACGTGAGATAGGGGACGATATATTCGTTTTCGATTAGTAACAGTGGTTCAATTGGTATAACAAAGTTAAACAGGCATAAACAGGTGTGACTTCCGGATGCCAAATGATATTTGTGTGGGGGTGACTTTACAGGAATTCAAATGAACAGCTGATTGGATGTTATAGACGCGTGTGGATAAGACAGGTGTGAATAAGGTTAGGCTCGAGTTACGCTGGCTTCTTTATGAATTTTTGCATGAGAACGCTGATTTTTGATCTGTGTCAGTATTATTGAAATCTGCCCGAGCGAGCACTCCTTCATTTCTCACCGTATTGCATAAATGCAGTATTCTTGGTTTGGGGAATACGTAAAAAGTAATATCAAATGGGCCAATTTTTAGGTGAGAACACGTGACAATTTCGAGCAATAAAAATGCAAGACATTTTGACAGACAACTAACAGAATAGAGTAATGTGGTTGAAGTGAAGTAACCCCAATGTTACTTTTCTTGTTTGTGGACACAGAACAGACAAAAATGCACAAAAAAAAATAAACTTGGGAGAAAATACAAAACAGAGAAAACTTTTAAAAAAACAAAACGCACTAAAACAAAAATTTTTTAGGTTCTCACAGTTTTTGACAAAAGTCACCACGTCGGCACCTATCGAGATCCCCCCGCCCCGGTGTGAAGTCGCCAAAATGTCACACGTTTTTCGGGTAAGAGTTTCAAGAATACGATTGACGGAGAAACGCTTACTTTCGCTCGAACTTTGAGGAGTACTCGCTCGGGGAGATTTCAAGAATAACGACACTGATGGGCAATGGATCATGATGCACTAAAGAGCTTGTCTAAGCTGTAGAGGGCAAAAGACTAGTTATAGTCTAAACTTTGTCGTTTTTATCTGAATAAATAGTGTAAATCTGCTTTAAGTGCCTATGGATAATGATGTTGCCATTCAAGACAAATATTTAGATGATAATAAAGCGTTAATATACTGATGAATAAAAGTGATAAATATTTTAAACTCATAAATACCCCAGTTCACGAGTTCGATGCCTGCTTAAGAATAAAAATCTTCCACCATTTTGTAGTCTCGAAGGCCAAGCTGGACCTAAACTCATTTATTTTATTTTATATTTCTCGTTTTATGTCAGAATAAGGTTGGTTGTAGACCAAGATCCGGTGGAAAAGTTTATTCTTATGATATTCTTCTTGTGAAAAGAAAGATTCTTAGAAATAGTGATATTAGGACTGACGGAAATCTTTGCGTTTTAACCTCATCAACATTGAGTCCGTTCCATCATCCCGTTCGACAGTCATAAAACCATCCGAAAAATCCCAATGCGCGCGCAATGCAGTACGAGGAATGTTTTAAAACGATTTTGGTTTGATGAATCAACCAAATAACTGTCCGAAAAACGAAAGCTATTGGCGTAGTGATCGATTTACTTCAGTCATGTTTATATGCAAGAGAGTTAAATGACTAAAAGAAAGGGTAGGTTTCGTCGTCTCGCGTAAAGGTATATCGAAGGCAAAGTGGAAATTCGAGTGCTCTAAATTAAAGTTGCACACAGAAAAAATAGATTTGTGAATTACTTTGCAAAATTGCTTATTGTATGTAAATTTTATTTAAAAAAATTACGGCTACACTAGTTTTATTACAAACAAAATATTATTTATTTACAACAAAATATTTGTAAAATTACCTACATATTATAGAAAGCCTCAATATTCACAAAGTATTTGTGATTTTATTCATTTTTAGGAAATATAGATCGTGATACTTCTAAGAAGTTAAGAAAATCAAATTTTGTAGCTTGTACTTTGGTAGGTTGGGTAGGTTATTATAGTTTGTGACCTTTTGTTATTTAAGAACCGTTAGGGCCGTAAGCAAGAAAATAATTCGAAGAAGGATTAAAAAATTTCAATAAAAATTTGCGTTATGTATTGTGCAATTTTGATTACCCTTAATCTCCTCTCTAGGTACGGCCTTCAGAATCACTGTAAATTTAAAAAATATTTGTATATAAACGTGGCATTTTGTCATGTGTTAAAATTGATTCTGAAACTCAATTTATTTTTCCTTAAATGCCTAAATTAAAATTTTTTGGATTATTCACTGTTTTTTGAATTTTCTCATTTAATGTAATTTAATGGTATATTTTTATCTCAGGTGATGTAAACTAGATGTGTGTTGTCACGAAGTGGATGTTAATTTACATACAATTTTTCCAGTGCAACATTATGATAAACACAGAAAAAAGAGTGAAATGCGAATATTTCTAATGCGCCTGTCGTCGATCCTAGTATTTCGGAGGAGTCCGATACCGGTTTAAGTGGCCTGATGAAACGGAAAACTGACTGTCCGATAACAGTACAACGTCGACCTGGAACGCAAAGGATTTTTCGGACGGTTTCATGACTGTCGAACGGACTGATGGAACGTAACTATTGTTGTTTTTTTTTTGTTAATTTTACTTAATTTCTTTTTTACATTAGGCTACAAATTTTATGAGGTGTCGTGCTTATCTTGTTCCAAATTTATATTGTCGTTGTATCAATATTTTTATCAAGTTTTTCTTCACTAAAAAACAAATTGTTTATTTCAAATGCCTAAGATTTTAATTTGGGGACATCATGGTTTTGACAACAAGATACAGTGAAACCTCCTATAAGCGGACACTCACGGTTCCGTTGATTTTGTCGGCTTATTGGAGGTGTCCGCTTGAGAGAGGGAACTGCGGAATTTTGATATATATTTATTAAAAGTTTCCGGTGCTTGAGATTTTCCGATATAAAATTTTTCGGCGATCTTTCGTGCTGATAGATGTTCCTTCTCCGAAACGTTAACAACTTCCAGATTTCCACATAAACTAAGAAGTTTTTTTACTAGGCGCTATTTTAAAGAGATCTATTATTACCCAGCTGAACAATAAAAATAAACACAGCAGTCCCGCCGAATAAAATATTGTTGTAAATACGACAGAAGTATTTAGTATCCGCATTAAAACGGAAAGAGGTAATTCCTCGGCTGCAGAGTGAATTATTGCCAACATACTGCATAATATTTATGTCCATGTCGTGCAGCGCTCCGTCCCGTTATCAGAGGTTCGCGTCCGGTTAAGGGAGGTTTCAGAATCTCTTAACCAAAAAAAATTGTCCGCGTCCGGTTATAGGAGGGAGTTTTACATGTAAAGACATAGGCAAAATCTTGGTTCCAACAAATCTGTCCGCCTAAAGGAAGTGTCCGCTTAATAGAGGTGTCCGCAAAGAGAGGTTTCACTGTATTCCTTTTGAGTGCACAATATAAGCTATTTATATAACAGCACAATTATTCTTCTTTTCACAGAGATATGTTTTAGAAAAATCAGCAGGCATTTGGCATATTATAGTCTAGATATAAATTTTTAAAAATTTATATCTAGATCCTTTGTACAATTTGTTGAAGAATTTTCAGGAGGTATAAAATGTTTACCCCTGTTTCAAATGATGTCAACCAGTTTTGCCTAAAACTACAAAGAAGTAGTTTTTTCACGTCTTTTTAAACGTGACAAAATGGCAATAATAAACGTTATAAAAAAAATCACCATTGCGCATGAGCTGAGAAATAGATTGAAGTTTTCAAATACACCGCTAGTTTTTTATTAGATCCGATTTTCGTACACTTTTAGGTGCTTGCTAAATTATTGACCGCTACTGTACATCCTCCACATATTTCTGAAAATCAGTGTGTGTCGACCACTGAGGTCTTGGACTATTTATATTTCTCATTTGATATCAGAATATGGTTGGGGTTTTTGTTTTTATGAATGGGCCGGTATGAATGAGAAAGGCCCGACACGAAGAAAAAACAAGTTGGATTTCCGAAAGGGTCCTCAACGTGTCTAATTAAAAAATCTGTAAGAATTCAGAAATAGACATTAATTAAAGGAAAAGATTTATATTAATGTCAAAAATAACCCACGCCGACCAGAATATACCTGATATTATCAAGGCAGTAAAATGTGGGCATATTTAAACCAACATTGAGATTTGTATCAACCGATTACGGTCTTCCATATTCCATAGTAATTGATAGCTCTATACAAGGGTACAAAGGATGCGCACCTCCCTAGCCACTTTAAAATTCCCATAAAAATTGATTTTTTATTTTTGTCTCTGTTACAGACAAATAAATGAGAACCCTTTCCTATCTTAATGGGTGTTGTAAAAAGGAATGGCGACCGTTACCTTAAAAATAGACAAATAAATAAAAGAAAATTAGAAAAAAAAACTAAAATTCCGTATAGTCTGGGAGGCCGTGAAGATTTTGAGAACTTATTTTGTTAGTCAGCAAACATCGATAGAACTGTTCTTTGATCAATTCTAAGCAAAATTTATTATATGAATAGGGAGGGGGGTATTGAATATATTTTTATTCGTAAAAGCTATACTTAAACTAAGTATAAAAAAAAGTATAACTAATCTCTAAGTATAGGAAATATATCTCTGGTAAAATTGTCAAAAAATTAAATAATCAATTTTTGACAATTTTGCCAGAGATATTTCCCATATTTAGAGATAAGTCATAGTATTTTTTATACCTAGCTTAAATATAGCTTTCTTGAATAAACATATATGCATTACTAAGAGAAAAAGTTACTCGAATTCATATCTTCTTTTGCATTTTGCGACTAAACCCATCGGAAAATAGGAAGGGTTTATATAGACATTTTTTCTTAGGATTGCTCACTGAACAATTCTATTAATGTTTGCTGACTAAGAAAATAGGTTCCAAAAAATTTTACAGCCTGCCCTACTAGTAAGAAGATATCAGTTTAAGTAAAAACTTATCAGTATCCTTTTCCATTTGGGTTTTAATATCTGAAAGTTTGATATGTTTTTATGATTTATATTAAGCTTTAAGAGTAGTATGATATCGTTTATTATCATTTTAAGATTTTGGGAGGATTTATAACTTTTCTTTCTTATTTTTAGATTAAGAAAACTCTTTGAAAATCTGTTTTATATTGATAAAATATCATTGATATTTTTTTTATAATTAAGCAAAAATTAAAATTATCGAAAGATTTTTATCTTTTATATTTGTGGAGGTTATTTTGACAGCCTATATCTCCTTAACTGGTAATTTTATCAAAAAAGGAATAATTTGACTGTGACAAATTTTCTTTTTTTTATTTAACCTTTTTTCCAACAGTCCTCTAACTTTAAAAATCCTATATCTTAAAAATAGTTGAGTGTTGATCGACCCCCATGTTATATAAACTTTTTTATCAGAAGTAACCTCCTCTTTCACCTGCCGCACTATGGCTCCTAAGTTATAAAATAGCCTTTATATATGTAAATTTAAAAAAAATTATTTTGAAAATATTTGAAATTTTTTTTATTATAATTCATAAACTTTAAAAGTTATAAAAATCAAACAAGTTTCGTGGCTAATCGGGCAAAAAGGAGTTTTTGTTTCTCTTATATTTTTCCGTGGGTAGCTTGAAAGCTTAACCTCACGGGGGTCTGAGGAGTCCCATAAGGACGAAACAGTTAACTGCCAATACTTATTAGGTGTCCATTAGATCTTGGACCTCCGTGAGGTTAAGCTTTCAAGCTACCCACGGAAAAATATAAGAGAAACAAAAACTCCTTTTTGCCCGATTAGCCACGAAACTTGGTTGATTTTTAAATTCACGGGTACAAAATTCCACGTTTGTTTAAAAGTTATCTATCAAAATATTTAGAACAAGATCTTTTATTATTTGCAAACTATTTGAAAATTTTTGGAATTAATTTGGAAAAATTAATTTATTTGATGGCTTTGAAAACGTACCATTTTCTCAACTCACACGGTAATATTGCAATATTTTGCTTTTTGCGATTTATTCGACATTTTGGAGCTGTACGGCCAAAACAAACCCCGTATTTGGATTCTGTGCATGGAGATGTATAGACTACTTTTTTTTTATCGTCTGTGCGATTTTTTCCGTGTGTAGTTTTTTTTCCACAGGCGATTTCTTCCATGAGTGCTTCGGAAGAATTCGGATATTCACTGATGAAAGTGAATTCCGGTTTGGCAGGTCCATTAAAATTAAAGTATTAGACTTGTAATTTTGCCGTAAACTGAATGTCAAAGCGTCTGTTTTGTGGATGCCCACAGACATCCGCGGTATTACGACTTCGAAAATTTACCTTGGAATTCTATTACCCTTAGTTTCCTATAAAATCAGTTGTTGTTAATTCAAACTTAAATAAAATAATAAAAGCATTCAACATTGCAAATGTCCTTCAGGGTAGTTCACACCCAAATTTGTGAACCTGAAATCCCTGTGCTACTTCTGTGGGACTTGAAAATCTTGTAATTTTTGTAGTTTTTTTCAAAAAACTACCTTAAGGAAGCATTTTTTGGGTATTACTTTTGCAAGCCAACTAAATTCTCTTCCATCTGAGCGCAACAATACTACCTAGGTTCATTATTTACGAAGATGGATTTTTTAAAAAAGTTAAGTTTTATCTTTATGGTCTATTTTTATGCCACCTACCGGCTAAATTAATCACCACAGAAAAGTCATAAGAAAGGAATTTATAGAAAATTGTATTGGCTTGAACGCGGTACTACAAAAACTAGCTATTATAGTTTAGGCAAAAATGAAAAAATAGTAAAACATCGATATTCCAGAAAACAAAAAAAGACATTAATTTTACTAAACAAATATTGAATATATAGTAGGAGGCCATACCGTCTTTTATCGGCTTTTTGATAAAGGTTTAACACCTATCTTTCATCAATTACTAATTGGTAAGAACCACGCCGTGTGAACAGACACAAAAATGCTAAAAAGGTACATTATCCAAATATTTTTTTTTATTCTCAACAGCTCAAGCTAGAGTAATAAAACTTGGCAGGCATATTAGCCCTCCAGAACTGATAATTCAGCTGTTAAAAAAATAACATATATGTCCTCCAGGGGGGTGTGAGGATAAAATGTATTTTTATATCTACTACACTATTGCACCTCCACATCTAGGTTACACTATGCATCCTAATAGTTTTTTCGAAAAACTAAAACAAGTATCAGAGTCTCACGGGAATAGCATAGGGATTTCAGGGTTGCAACCTTGGGAATGAACTACTCTCAAGGATCCTATTCTGATGTCTGTTAAGCTATAGTATAGGGCCACAGGCGTGCACAACAAATTTCAAAAGTCGAAAACTCAGTAACTCAAAAATTAAACAACAGTTTGCTTGCGAGTTACGACTGTGGGCAAAAAAAAACAGGAAAATATTTTTCGTTGTAACTTTAGAACTATAACACCAATTTTAATGGAACAAATTACATTTTTTTGTCTGTTATCCATTTATAATGCCGCACTGAATCAAATGCCATTAAAGAGGCTTGTTTATTGTTATTTTTTAATTCATGGAAAAGCTTTATCCCGCAATGTATATCGAAAAAAAGTTTATTAAAATCGGTTTAGTTGTTCCCAAAACAATGATTTTTGTTTCAGTCGTTGTTTAACAGGCTGGGTATACGATTGCCTTGCTGATTCTTTCTGCATTTATTTTTTCATAAACTAATTTAAATGAAATAAAGTCTCATGGTTAGAATCGAATGTTCTTTAAAGATGACTATTGAAAATTTTCCGCCATCTTAAAATCCAAACAAGTAATCATTAAAACAAACATCAATATCTTTAGAACTACTGTAGCATTGTGCGTAACGGATCTAGGCCATTTACAGAAATTTTTAAACTTTCTCACCATAAGAAAAAGCGATCTTCAATAAGCAATGGTTCTTCACCAAAACGCTTTTTATTTTATTGAAATCGGTTTAGTAATAATGAATATACAATTAAAATAATGCTAACTGTATTGGCAAGGCAATCGTATAATCTGTAAAACAACCGTTACAAGTTTCAAGTTTTTTATTTCAAGTTTATTTATTTCACATACTTTATATTACAGATAGTATAATACTTATTTGATTAATATTAAATTTTAAATATATAAGCGCCTAGATGACTTAACACCTGTATGCCCTTTTTTTTTACTTCTTAAAAATAGTAATATTGAAATCTGTTCAAGTTAGTTCATAACATGCTACTTTAGAGTTTTATATTTTAAAAACTAAACAAAAAAAACACAACAAAAGAACACCATTACACAAAAAAAAAAAAAAAAAAAAAAAAAACACACACTCACACATACACAGACAGGCATAAAGAGTTTTTCAGATTTATGTTTTGAACAGCCTTAGAAATGTTGTTCTGTTGTTCCATATATATATTTTTGTTAATTTAGAAAAATGTTTGTTTTTATGCTTATTTTGAGGTTTACTTTTTATGTTAATAGGCATCATGTTGTACACTTTTGGGCCCAAATATTCTAATGATCTCTTAAAAAATTCGCTGCGGCAGTGTGGTATACTGAGCATATTGTTGGCTAAATTTCTAGTTAAATGCTTATGTGATAGTCTTTTTTTGTCTTCCTTTTTATGCATAAAACATACCAGTGAATGGAGGTAGAGTATTCTTATATTGTTAATCCTAGAATTATAAAGAAGATGCGTGGGATATAAATAATCTTGTTTAAAAATAATTTTTAGTATTTTGTTTTGAATTATTTGCAATGGTTTCAATGTATTGTCATACATTGCACCCCAAGCCAGTATACCATACCTTAGCAAGGATTCCACCAAGCACTGATATAAAGATGTTAGTAATTTTTTTGACAATATATTTCTTAAAACATAAAATCTATAAATGAGAGATTTAAATTTTTTAGTTAGATGTTCAACTTGATTTGTCCACTTTAAGTTCGAGTCAATACAGATCCCAAGATATTTTGTATATGGTACTTCCATTATTTTCTCTTCAAACGTATCTATTTCAATATAACTGAAATCCGGACGTCCCCTATCGATTTTTGTAAAAGCTATGTAATTTGTTTTTTGTAGATTTAATGACAATTTGTGAACATCTAACCATGTTTTTATTTTTTTAAGGCCTTCAACAACCTTAGCCTTGACCTCTTCCCATGTGACACCACATAAAATTATAACTGTATCGTCAGCATATGATACTATTTTAGCAATAATTCCCTGATTAGTTAAACCTTTTATGTAAATATTAAAAAATATAGGTCCCAGGACGGTCCCTTGAGGTACTCCTATATTAATCTTTTGAGGTGCACTCAGGGTATTGTTAATTTTGGTTTGCTGTTCTCTTTCCAAAAGGTAGTCTGTACAAAGTTTCAATGCAGTGCCTCTAACGCCATTAGATTCTAGAATGCGTAGCAAGATTTTATGAGACACCGTATCAAAGGCCTTGGCCAAATCTAGAAGCACAGCTATACATTTCTTATCACTATTGGTGGTGTTAGATATTTCACTAAGCAAAGCAGCCATAGCATCGCTAGTACTAACCTCTTCTGTAAACCCATACTGATTTTCTGAAAGTAGATTATTTGTTTTAAAAAAATTTACTAAACGTGCTTTCAGACATTTTTCAAAAATTTTCGCAAAGTTACTAATTAGACTTATTGGTCTATAGTTTGATATTATACTCTTTCTGCCTGATTTATGTATTGGGATTATAATAGATTTTTTAAAGTGGGAGGGTAAAGTTCCTGTCTTAAAAATTAAGTTGTAAATATGTTTGAGTGGTTCAACTATATATTGATGTAGATCTTTGATCTGTTGAACAGTGACCATGTCATAGCCAGGACTGCTTTCCGTTTTTAAAGTACCAATATGCCGAATGAGTTCTTCATTGCTTACAGGGGTTAAAAATATTGATTTATTCAAATAATCTATTTCATAGTTTTGTTTAACTTCTGAAATCTTGTTAGCCATTTCTAGACCAATATTTGAAAAATATGTATTACAGTAATTTGCCATTTCAAGATCATTTTCAATTTTTTTATTGGCATCATTAACTATATTAATATTATTCTTAACTTTTTTCTTACAATTTGTTATTTCAGCAATTATTTTGTATGTTTTTTTAATGTCGTTCTTATTTTTTTCAAATTTTCCTTTATAATAGTCATTTTTTACTGTGTTCAAAAGTTTTTTAAGAGCATTTCTATAATTTCTATATTCTAACTCTTTTTCGGCTGTGAAGTTTTTTTGAAGATCTTTTTTCAATTTATCTCGTTTTTTAATAGATTTTATTAAACCTAGGGAGACCCAGGGTTTAATTTTTTTATATTTTTTGCTAAACGTTTTTGTTGTTTTAGAGAGGGATAAATAATTTTGGTAGATTGTAATAAAATTTTGGTAACCTGATTCTGGGTCACTGCTATTTAGAACTTCTGTCCACTGTTCGCTTTTAAAGAACTCACCCAGCCTACCAAAGTCAATTTTGGTAGTTGTCCGAACCTCGTTCATACACTCTGTAACATCGTTATTGTTGTTTATTATATTCAATGAAATCGGGTAATGATCGGTTATGTCAGTTTTTATAATAAATGCCCGAAAAGACATACTATTTAATTTAAGATTTGGTTTCACAAAGAAATGATCTAGACAGCTTCTTGTTTTTTCCCGAGTGACGGAGTTAATGTAAGATTTAAAGCCGTTAGCTGTTAATGTTGAATAATAACTAATAACTAAGGGATCCTGATTGGCTAGTAGATTAAAATTAAGATCGCCAACAACAATTTCAATATGTTTTTGCTGCATGTTTTTTAAATACATGTTAAAATCGCTTATAAAATTGTTTTTGTTTGTTGCTGGTGACCTGTATGCTGTCGTAATACTATAACTTACGCTATTAATGTCTATGATTATTCTACTTACATTAATTTTTGTTAGTTGTAAAGTATGTATTTCTACTTCAGAATTCAGGCTATTTCTTACCAATATCAAAACACCATCATTTTTATTAATGGCGCCCTGATTATAGTATGTTCTGTATCCCTCTATTGAGAATTCATCATATGACTCAAGTTGAAAGCACTCTGTTAAAACTATTACGTCACAGACACTTAAGTGATAAGTTTCCAAGAAACTAACCAAGCTGTCGAAATTTTTTCTCGCACTGCTAATGTTTATGTGAAATATATTAAGACATTTTTCCACGATTACTTTGTCAAAAATTTCATCCGGATTAATTGCTTCACCCAATTTATCATCTTTCAATACATTAATGAGATCAGCTATGTCGTTAGTCATAACGACTTATAGCCTGACTGTAGTTAATTCGCCTTTTCATTAGTTGTGTATGATAGTAATAAGTGGGGCAATCCGTGGAGCTTGCTTCATGATTTGTACTATAACCCTTTTTGTATTTTTCGTTAGCAATAACACAGTTTTTGCAGGTTTGGTTACGTCCTGAAACTAGATGGGGGCATTCACGACGTACGTGATTTTTTGAACAGTAGGAACAAACCACTGTATTGGGGCAGTTGGTATTTTTATGGTAAAATCCCCAACAGTGATAACATTGAGGTGGTTTTACATGTTCATAGACTGCATATCTTTCCCAACCTATAAAGATTTTTCCACTATTCATTATTCTCTGAAAGTTAAGTGGTGAGCATTCGATAAAAATAGTTTTTTTGTTTGTACTGTTTATAGTTTTAATGTGGACTATTTTAAAAAGTTCATTGTTTTCAATAAAATTATTTTGTTGTTTTAAAGATTCCTCTATTTCTTTATTAGACATATTTTTATCAAAACCAGTAATTTTTACTTGCGGATTCTTCAACTTAGCCTCCTCTACATCGTAAGACAACAACAACAACATAAATCATATTTCCGAAACGACCGAACCGATTTTATTAATGTATACCTTCTCATTTTAATTATTGGAACCTTATTGTTCATGGTGGAAAAATCTGATAAATATTCGAAACATAGAATAAACGAGCCTCTTTGCAGTGACGTCAAGTCAAGTCTTGTTTTGTCCGCCATTTTGGAGTTTTGGACACGAATATATTTTTGCCTAAACGCCTAATCCATTTCATGTAAAGGTTAGTTTGTTACAATAATATCGGTACTATAGTTCGAAAGTTATATCAAAAAAACATTTTTTCCGTTTCCTTTGGTCCACCTGGTATATTAGGGTGGTACGGTCCGGCCCACACTTGTGCACATCCCTATGTATAGGACTTTTTTGGTAGTTCACGATTTTTGGAATTCTATTTAACCGACCCATGTTGTAAATTAATTTACCTAAACTGCATTTTAAAGAGTTCTGGGAAAGTCGTAAAAACTTTCCTAGCAAAGCGCCATACAAATCAGTCATCTGGAGCAATCAGAAACATTTTAATCCAGCTTAGACTGACATAAAACATGTGAGTAAGTTGGAGGGACTATCAAAATAGCGCGAGGTGCGGTCCGGTTTTATTGCTCATATAGTCGTCTGTGTATACAATAGAAATGATAGGTGGGACCCAACAATCAGTGAAAAGATTATAACATAATATCTATTAGGCGATACGCCTCTATTCCATTTTAGACCGTCTAATTTGGAGTAATCTGGAGTTGTTACACCAGAAATAACAAAAGATTCTTGAGAAAATTTGTCGCAAACGATTATTTTTTTTAACGAAAGCGCACGTCTATGGATGGGTTGTTAAACTTAGGAGCACAAGGGTAGGTGGAAGAAACAAAATTTCGGACTTTTATTGTCTTTATTTATTTTAAACACGAGGTTTCGGTTAACAAGTATCTCCAACAGTTTTCAGGTCTAAACCAACACAATATAATCAACTGGATTCTACTTATACTACTTGGTGTGCAGGCATGTTTTCCAATAAGGAGTAGTTCCATATGTTAGGTATGTTCATGCTTAGTTGACTTAAAACTTTTTTGTTCTCGTTTAATCTTTCGTTTATGACAATGCGCCGCCTAATTCAAATCTTTAGCTTCATACAAATGGGTATCATAGAAGCTTGGCAGTAAATTTAAATCGAGAAAAAATAATATTTTCGGCAACTCGATAACAAGTAGCTACCACAAAATTGACTGAATATTCAAAAACATTTTGGTAGTTTGTTTTAAGTGTTTTCTTAGTTCTAGGTGAAAAATAAACACAAAAACAACGTAAAACACGAAACAATATTAAAAATATCAACATTGGTTCAAGGTTTGGTTGTCCTCTAGCTAAAATGGCCGCAGTGTTGTGACGTCACCTGAAAGTGATCTGCAAAAAAACTAGCGAAACTAACCAACGTTAGCTAAATAAAAGGTTAGGTTATGTCAACCCACACAGCATAGTCTCCCACTACTACTTCCTGGCAGGGCTGTGTTTTAGGTTTCTTGTTTTCAACCACTCATACGTTTTTTTTATTAGGACAAAATAAAGTGCAAGTTTTATCCTAGACAACGCCGAAGCTTTCAAATATATTTAAATAAAATGGAAGATGTTCCTATATATGTAGTTGAACGATGCGTTTTAGGCCCAACCAAAAACCAAATAAGTAACTCTAACTTTGAAGAAGATTTTAAGGTCAAGATTAGCACTGTTTTATAGGCTTAGCACAAATTGTCTCCTCCCTTTACCTTTATAGCTGAAACGAGTTTGAAGACTTACAAGGAGGCAAAAAATTTGAAAGTTTATGACATATCCTACAAACCTTTAAGTTTTGACATATGAATGGAAATTTTGACTCCTTAGCTTGCCAATATGCTCTAAAATGTTACTTGGGTAACAAATTAAGTCGAGTCGAGACTTTTTTTTATAAAAAATACATTTTGTTGTAAATACTTGTTTAAAGAAATCGAACTGTCAAACTGTATTCCATCTTTCACTTCACAATACACACACAAAGGGCTTTCTTTAATCGATTTTCGAAATTAGTGTTAAATTTCCTTTTTAAGTGACGTGTCACACTCTATATTTAACTTTTTTACTATAAAAACTATTTTAAAAATTGAAGAAATATACAATACAAAATGAGGATCTAATCTACATTGGCCGAGAATGGAAAAATCATTGGCCCAACCCAGTGCTTTATCAGTACCTAACATTAATTAAAATATCCATCGGAGAAGGCACGACGGGTAATGGCAATTTCACGATATTTACGATCAATTTCCATTATGGAGTTTATCAATTCAATGCTCTTGCATTTATATATAGAGCCTCGCAGCTCAGAGTCCATTTAAACTAATAGGCTCTGTTGTGCCTTAATGCTCTCCAGAAGCAAAACGATTTGGCCCAGTATCTCCATTAAAATATGGTAAATAATTATTGCATTCCGATGAGCTGGTCACTGTTCATCAAACTCCTTCTAAAATAAATAAGGTCTTATTTAGAAATAATTCTACATTCATTTGAAATTTGCTGTCATCTTAAAATCCAAGATGGCGGACAGTAAGAAACGTAAAACAAAAACAAAAAAATGCTAAAGGAATAGCTAAGCCAAAACTTAAAATGCGAAAATCAAAATAGATGAAATAAATAATACGCTGGCAAGAGCTATGAGATGTCGCACAAATAGGTGACAATAGAGAAAGAATATTAGAAAAGATAAAGAAACTGATGAAAAAAAGGCAGAACCCGGATAAAAGAGCCAAGAAATAAAAGTTGAGATAGTTATAGAAAAGAACAGAAATATGAAATGTCTAAGACCGACTCTAGATATATATGAAAAATTCAAAATAAAGTATATGTTTGACATAGAAACTAAACATTAAAGAGGATAAATATTATAAATATCACACAGCTATTTTATACAAAATTATACCAAACAAAAACGGAACCATCGATCGTGAAAAACCATAAAGAAACTGTAAACAAGAATAAAGAACCTAAACTCAGAACTACAACCCGAAATAAGCAAAGCGGAAATAAAGAGAGCATTAAAGAAAATCAAAAATAACAAATCACCTGGAAAAGACTGAGTAACTGCAAAAATTCTAAAGTACGGTGGTAAAGCTGTAGCTAATACCCTTCATATTCATCTGAATAAAATTTATTTATTTATACCACACAAGAATCGCGATAGAGCAGACCTAAAAAACTATCGACCTATAACACTCCTCCATGTAATTTATAGGCTTATCAAAAATTAAAGGTATATCAATCAAAAGAACAAGCAGCTTCTGAAAAATTTTCTCATTCCACTATATATTGCGTTTATAGACTTTGAAAAAGCTTTCGATAGCATTGAGTACTCACCAGTAAAAGTATCTTTAATTAGTAGCCGAATAGATCACAGATACACAGATTTAATAGTCAATATATATAGCGAAGCAACAACATCAATTAAAATCCATGAAGGAACCAAGCCAAGTGGCATAAAGAGAGGTGTCAGACAGGGTGAGACAATATTCCCTAAACCCTTTAACCAGGCCCTAAAATATGTTTTTTAAAACTTATATTGCGAAGAAATAGGCATCAAAGTAAGCGGACAATACTTGAACCACTTAAGATATGCTGACGATGTCGCCCTAATAACAGATAAGAAAGAAGAACTGATAAAAATGCTGGAAGAACTGGAGACAGCAGCGAAAAATATAGGCTTGAATATGAACTAAACTAAAATGATAACAAACACAACTGAAGAGAATTACAGCTGCCGAGCGCTTCGAGGCGTCAAATCAAACGCTCGAGCCTGTAAAGACCCTTAGTCGGTTGTTTTGCTAACTACCATATTCGTATGGTGAAAGCATCAAAAACTGCCATTATTTGTATTAGAGGATTTAAATTAATAATGCCTTAAAGTGCCCTTGCCATAAGTAGATTATAAATGAACAGACAGCACAATCAATCCAAGTCAACCTGTCCTAAGTAATGTTGACATAGCAAATATCATATTAAAATTTTCAGTGTTGGCAGTCTTGTTGACTGCAATATGTGTAACGGCACACTTGGGTGGCAATACCTCAACCGAGTGGCGCTGTCTCGGCCGATAATATGATAATGCAAACGCGCTTTGCCTCGCCGTTCTAACCTGACAACTGAAGGGGCATATTTGTGTGGTTTGAAGCATTAACAGAATTTAAATATAACTCTACTTTTTTAGTTTTTTGTTTCACATAATCAATACTTATTGCTTACTTTTTAGCAGCGTTTTTGTGAAACCTGTAAGAATCAAAGTTCAAATTTAGTTTTTCTTAATATCTTCATCCTTATTCCATTACCAGTTGGCCCTCTTGCTGGTCCATTTACTTTTTGAAATATTATCCGCTAAAATTTCTTGGATTTTCAGTTTTTTTTTTAAATTTATACTGGGACTTTCCATCCAATCAGGATCAATCGCCCAGTTTCGCAAAGTTTTTTTAGCAAAGTTAAAGCATTTTTTTTAAACAGACACAAACAACCAAGTACGGCGACGGATTTTCAGTATTGTTGGTGTCTGGATACCAAATTTGATCACTGGCACTGATCTCATCTCACTGGTCTTTTGTAGATCTACCTCATGGATTTTAAACCTAGTAATGTGGAGTGGAAATTAATCTCTCTTTGTCTTGCTGACTGACATTTTAATTTCTAACAGGGATAGTTTCATTTTCAAATGACTCAAGATAAGACAAAAATAGGACTTTCTACTTATCTTAGTTCCCAGCTTGCAAAGGCGTTCTTCATTGTTTATTTCTAATCCTATTTCTTTGGAGTTGTAAGTTTCCTCTGTTGCTTATCTTTTCATTTCATATATATCGTCAGTTATTGATACAGTTTGTAAAGAAATTTTAGCTTTATCATCTACGGCTTTATTTTTGAATCCCATGCCCGTGAGTGAGTATATCTTTGACCCAGGTGAGATATGGGAGAGGAGATAAGGTACTGAATTGCACTCACCGGACGAGTCAAGAATAGGGGCTCAGAACTTGTAATAACAAATCACTTATTACACTTCTTTTTAGTATTAGAATTAAAACGATCCCTTCATGTATATTAAAATATAACAATTCAAAAATGTTGCAAAGGATAAATGTTTTTTCAAATTTACTTTAGGTACTGCTGCTATTATTAGATTCTTTCGTGTGAGCTGACTTTACTTTTCCTGTTACTACAACATGTTGTATGCCATTTTTAATTAATTTTTATTCGATACCTCAGCGTCCGTTTATTATTCGCCAAAGGCAAATAGTGCGTGATACACTCGAGAAGGGGTCGCGTTTGCCAATAACACTGAGATGACGGGTTTGCATTCCCTTAAGTGACAAGCTGTTTTCATAGCTCATTATATTGGCTGGTCATATCACTTGGCTGACTGCTGGGGATATTCTCTCAGGTCCTATTTGCTTATATTGGAAAACCGCAGTTTGCAATATTTTTCGTATTTACATGAATACGGCCGATGGGGATATCTTACAGATCGGAGGGGTCTTGGTCACGTTATTATTTTTATATTTGCAAATTGCTGAGATTGCTTTATATCTTAACCACTTTTATTTAAGCCATACATACAGGGTCTCCCACTTTAAAAGATTTCGGGAGAAAAAAAAACTTATACCCGGTTTCCACCTATACGTGCCCACACTGATTCAAAAAACACATCAGATGACGCTGCATTTAAAATCGTGAGGATTGAACCCTTGAAAAATGATTGTAATATACAGCCAATTTATAAAAACGATGATAAGCTAACCTGCCAAAACTACCGAGGCATCATACTGCTAAACGTAAGGTATTGTCTGGAAGCTTTAGACAACATAGAGTATTGAGCTGGCTATCGGAGAATACCAATGTGGATTCCACCCGAATAGGTCTACCTCAGATCATAAATGTTAAAAGCCAAATTCTAGAAAAAACGTATGAACATAACCTAAATATGTATAGTATTTATGTAGATTTTAAACAGGTTTTTGGCAGCGTGAGTCTGGAAAGAATGATGCAGGATTTAGCTACTTTGGGAATCCCCTCAAAATACATTAAGCTTATCAACGCTTCTACTCAGGGTTCCAAAGCTGTAGCCAGAATAAATAACCAGTTTTCAGACTCATTGTGTTTAACTTTAGGAGTAAGAAAAGGAGGAAGGCGACGAAAGATATTTAATGGAAACTGTAACATTGCTTGATATAGAAGCCAAAAAACAAGGACTGAAAATGAGTCAAAAATTAAAAACATTCAACAAACAACTTCTCAGAAAATAGTTTCGAGCGAACATAAACAAAAGAAACTCATTATCAAATAATCAACACAAAGTCTTTTACGCTCACCAGATGGCGCAAACATCGCGAAATTTATTATTATTTGCATGGGCATGTACAGAGAATGTATGAGACAAGAACACCAATAAAAATAATGAACTGGAGACCTGCAGGATATGAATAAGAAGGAGTCCACGGAAAATATGGATAGACGATGTCAAAGATGACGTTTACAATATGGGAATTAGAAGGTAGTAGTAGTAGAAAGAATCGAACCAGAGAAGGCAGAATGGAGGGATCTGGTTCATCAGGCGAAAACCCACAAGGGTTGTAAAGCCACTTAAAGAAGACTTATAACTATATAATCTTATAATATACGAAGAAATATAGTTTGTATTTTTAGGTACATAACGTAACCACTTTGCCAAAAAACAAGCAACATGAAGGAGGAAGAGCGATTCTGGTTTATGACCTCATTTAGTTAATAGTTTTTAATCATTACAATATTTTTTACAAACTTCACTTTAAGGACTACAAAAAAATCATGAGCAAGCAAATGAGCACACCGAGCGTGGTGAATCGCTTTTTATGACGGACAGATGAGCGAAGACATATACTACGTATACACACAGAACTGAATAGGTTTTCAATACGATTTCAAACTCAAACTTGTATTCAATTCTGCTATTTTTGAAGTCGTATCGGAGCATCTAGTTTCATATAACTAATCTAAACAGGAACCACACTCGTGGACATCGAGCTAAATTCAAAAACTTCACGTTGAAAACATATTCAAATCGCTCCATAAAAAGCAAAGAGTGAATCATATTGAATACTTATTCGGTTCTATATGAAAACGTAGTAATAATAAGAATCGCTTAGCTACTACCATGAATAACTTAACAAGGATTATTATTTCTTTACTCCTTCCTCGCCCATATAGGCGATTCCATTACTTTAAGTCGTTTCTTCTTTTTCCCATGCTTCATTTTATTTGGCTTCTTATTTAGCTTGTTTCAAATCGTTTAAAGTTTGAGTACCAACACTAAATCACATCACTTTTATTGTCGGTTATCTTAACACCCATTACAAGTTGCTTTTTTAAATCGTGGATTCATGCTTAAGGTAATAAGACAATTAAGAGAATAGTATAAATCTCTGGATTTGTTGTTTAGTTAATTATTAAGAGTTCTTTCTCAACATCTTAATGTTCTCCATCTGAGTAATGTTTTAGTGGAGTGTGTGGAGATTTTAGGTGGGGGATTTTGAACTAACGCGATTGTTGATTTCGCACATCTTATGCTCTACGAGCTATCGCCTGCATCTCTATGCGTTTTAGTTTATCTCCGATATTAGTACCCGCTCTCTTTGGGTGGGTTGTCGTTAGTCGGATTTCCAGCAACGAAATGTTTAGATTTTTCGATATTATTATTAAAGTTCAGAATTCTAGCTAATGCGTTTCGGATTTATAATATTGTGTCAGTTGTAAGTTATCGCAAAAACAAGGCAGACATAAAAGTTAAACTTTTCAAATTAGTGGATGAAAGAATATGAAGAATCGACCCCTTTAACATAAACGAGTGAACATATTTTAGCACCTTTTAACAGGTCCAATAAACCCCAACGAAACGACATATTAAAAAGCAAAAGTTAAACTGTCCGTTCCAAAACCGAGAAATGGTATAAAACAGCAGTGTGTGTCCATTATCCGTAGGGCAGTGCACCTGTTTATGGTCCGAGGCCCGAATTTTACGACGCTGGCTATTGTCAGTGCTGAAATAATGCCTCAAAATTGTGGAAAGAGAGCACTAAAAAGGCTTTTTTTGCAACCTAGAAAGGGTTGGCTGTAAATCTAATACGTCAAGCCCTTTGTCATGGCTCTTTACAAAAATGGAGCAAACGGCAGGTTTTTAGGGCCAGAAAACTGATCTTTTAATTTTAAACCTTGAATATTTTAAAAGGTTTATTACAGATAGAAAAATGACAAGTTCCAAGGCTGTTGGCTGCTAATGTTCTTCCTTTTATGCTTATGACTTCTAAAAGGTATCTTGTCATTTTTCGAAATTTGATTTATTCATTTCGCATAAAGCTGCAAAAGCCATAATTTCTCTAGCTACTAGGAATTTTGTTTAAAAAGAAGGTAGGTAAGGTAGTTGTTCGAATTTTTAACAGTCTGAAGAAATTGGTTACAATTTTGGTTTAATTTTAGTTAATGATTAAAAATTTGATTTTAAGAACTAAAAAATTTTTTGAATCTAAATAGTAATAGAAATTGGTCAGGCCCCCCAAGAAGATAGCCCCCCCCCCCCCGACTTATTCCTATATTTATATAATATTTTTTGATCTATAGTGCATTTAAATTCGCTAAGAATTATATATGGGGTTCTACTCATTCAGGCAAACTTAATGTTAAAAGAACTGACCTATGGAACGGGCTATATCTCAGAAAATGTTTATTACAACATTTAAACACTTTTTTGAAATCAGAATAAAACAAAGAATTCAAAAATGTAATAAAAATACGGATGCTTTGTTCAATATAAGAAACCTTCTGTCAAAATCTGTCAAAATTTTCAACAGAAAACTGTTTTGGATCATGCATATTAAGGAGGAAAAGAGACATTAGGAAGATTTTGAAACGATTATTTGACATTTTGTTATGCATGGTTATGGTTTCAGTTATTACTGAGGCTGCGCAGTAGCAACTTACTATTTCTTTAACTTAATTATGTAAGACCAATAAGTATGTATTAGTTCTCCTCGTAGCGTCCAGTGAACAAGGGCCATCAATAATAGAGTGTTTTTGGTCAGCACATTTGACTCCAAAATCGTGGTTATAGTTATTCTAATAACACAGTAGCGACCTTTCACGCCGTTGTTTTTAATAACCACAAAGGCCGTGGTTATTTGCGGATGTTAAACGCTATCGCTATATGATTTGTTACAGTTATTTGGTGAAATAATTTTCCTACAGTTTGTGGAAACAAACAATAAAAATTAGGACAATAGTTTAACATGAAATGTCATTCCTTAACTTTAAAGTGTGGCGCGTCCAAATAGTGTGTTTTTCACTACAAAAAGTTATCGTTATTAACCACTAAGTTTACCACAACTATAACGAAGTTGACGTTTACATGTGCTGACCAAAAACACTCTAATGTAATCCTTTCTTTTACTTTAATAAAAAATAAATGGATCCATGACGGATCTGACAGCTTCCTAGCCTAGCCTATTAGCACACTTCAAGTGAAGCCATGATAATATATTAGCCTCGAAAAAAGTTTTTTTTTAAAATATCTCAGAAACGAAGTTTTTGGTTATAACACGAATTATTGAGCAAAATATAGTCTACTATATTCCGGAAACAGTATATTGATACGATGCTCCGTTAAAAAGTCAGCATTTATAGCATTAATTGATTTTAACCAAAATCTAATCAGCTCGTAAGAGTGTCAAACACTATTTTATGTGAAAATTTTATGAAAATGTGTTCAGCGGTTTAGGAGCTATCGTGTTACGGACAGAAATAATATACACACCCACACACACACACACACACACACACACACAGACACACACACAAAGACAGACATCACGACGATACTGCTAGGATAGGTCAAAATGATGTATTTCGACCAAACAAACACATTTATAGCGATATCTCAAAAAAAAAATTTCGTCGAAAATAGTACCTTCTCTAGACATTGCTGCTCGAGCTAGGAAGGTCAAAATTAATTTAGAGATATATAATATATATAAAAAAATAAGAAAATATATGTACAAGTATAGACCAGAACACTGATAAGTGACTAATAAAACCTTATAAAAACTCTTTCTTGGCTGGCATGATTTTATGGTTATCATTAAGTCAGATAAGGAAAAATAACCATACCGGCTTTCAAAGTTGTTTAAATTTTAAGCGTTTCAAAATTTCCCTATTTATAATTAGACAAACCAATACCTTATTTTTCAATCTTAAATGTATAAGGTATACTAGATAATGAACTAAAATTAACACATAATAATTGTTTTGAAATTAGAAATTAAAACTTCACAGTGCATAAACGCTCTTCTTCATTTGTAAATAAAACGTGAAACAATGGAAAAAGTCGTTTTATCTAAATCTTGTTAAAAATGACGTGGCTATACTGGGTGTCCGCGAAACTTAACACTGAATTTTCTTGGCCTGGTTTAGAAGGATACTCATTATCCAACCCCTATGAAATTTCTCTCAACTGCCCACAGCCACCTCTACCTAAACTTTTTAAATGACACCCTAATTTTTGACATTTACATTACAAATTATTTGTTATATGAAAGAAAGATATTGCATTTTGGATCAGTTATATCGTCCTGTGTAACGATTTTTGTGGGTATTTTAATTATGCGCATTAATTAAATAATAAAGTAAAGTATTCACATCTTTGTGCTTATTAATGATGTTTTTGATTTTGAATATGCCTACTAATTTGTAAATAAAGTCCTTGCAGAATCGAAACAGCTACAGAATTCGTTATAAACGTTGCGTTCCATCAGGACATTCGATAGTCATAAAACCGTCCGAAAAATCCAATTTGCCTTCCAGGTCGACGTTGTACTGTTATCGAACAGTCAGTTTTCTATTCCATCAGGCCACTTAAACCGGTTTCGAACTCCTCCGAAATACTAGGATCGATGACAGGCGCATTAGAAATGTTTGCATTTCACTGTTTTCTTTGTCCGTGTTTATCATCTGTTGCACTGGAAAAATTGTATGTAAATTTTTATCCACTTCGTGATAACACACCTAGTTTACATCATCTGAGATAAAAATATACCATAAAATTACATGAAATTTACATTTTACAGGCCCTGGCGGTTCTTAAATAACAAAAGGTCATAAACTAACATACCTACGAAAGTACAAGCTACAAAATTTAATTTTCTTAACTTCTTAGAAGTATCACGATCTATATATTCTAAAAATTAATAAAATCCCAAAAACTTGAATATTGATGCTTTCTATAATATGTAGGTAATTTTACATATATTTTGTAAAAAACAAATTACAAAATACAAATAAATAAATATATAAATTTCACATAAAACTTAAACACATTTTGCCCAAAAATATGTGCTAATGCAAGTTCGTAAATTTTTGGTATATTTATTTTATTAGGCTGTCTGTAGTGGTTTATTGTTTGTGAATATAAATTAAATTAATGTAATTTTATCTGCATTTTAAAGAACTAAAATTAAAAATGTATTCTGATAATCCTATGTAATTTTATTAAAAAATGTGTAATAAATAAAACTAGTGTGGCCGTAATTTTTACCTTCCTAGCCCGCGCAGCAGTGGCTAGAGAAGGTTTTATTTTCGACGAAAAAATTTAATAACAGTGATATACCTCTATTTTGGTTTCAATTAATTTAAATAAGCATTAAAAAAATCTAAAAATTTTTAAAAAAATTTTTTAAATCATCAATATGCGGTTTTCGAAATAGACTGCGTTTTTCTCAATAATTTGTGTTATAACCAAAAACTGCTTGGGTGCTTTAGTTTCTGAGATATTTACAAAGAACTGTTTTCAGGGCTGATATATTATGGCTTCACTTGAAGTGTGCTAATAGTAGCTAGGAAGGTATCAGATCCAACAGGGATCCATTAATTTCGAATAAAATTTACATGCAATAACCTATTTCGCAAAATAATTCATAAATCTCATTTTTCTGTGTACAACTTTGATTTAGAGTAGAAACAAAATTTAGAGTTCTCGAATTCATGCTTTGCCTTCGATCTACCTTTACGCGAGAAGACCAACCACCCTTTCTTTTAGTCACGTGACCTTCAATATAACTCTCTTGCATATGCTAAAGTAAATTGATCACTACGCCAACAGCTTCGTTTTTTGTACTAGTTATTCGGTCTTTCCATCTAACCAAAACAGTTTTAAAATAGTTTTAGTATTGCTTGCGCGCGCATTTCAATTTCTCGTACGGTTTTATGACTGTCGAACGGGATGATGGAACGATCCTATAGACGCTAATTTACTTGTTCAAATTGCCTCTATTAACAACCCAAAACTTGGGTGTTAAGTTTTGGAGCGGACAAACTGTATATTATCTACATATTTTATAAGTTAAGTTTTATTTATATGTATAGTGCATAATGCATGTATTTTAAAAGTGCCTAAAGCGCAGTAGTAAAATTTACCATTAAAACTAGATGCTTATCAAGTACTGAAGTCATGCTTTATGCGATATTTTTATTTTCTGCTATAGAGGATTTTTATTTCTGTTTTCATTTTCTCTTTTAAATAGACTATCGATTTTCTCCGAGAAAATAAATATCAAGCTAGGCGTTGCTTAACAATCAAATTTACATTTAATAATCCGTACTTTCGATCAGATTTTGCGTGACATGGTATAATTTCAGTATTAGTTTCAAGGATTTCATAAATCGCTTTATATAATTTCCAATATATTAATTAGGCTATTTACATTCAAAAATTTTATAAAAGTATTTTTACGATCATAAACACTTTTATTTAAATAACGTTGACAGTATTTATAATATTTATGTTCGTCTACTAAACGGTTGGGCTAATGGTATTTAGTTAAAAATAGATCAGGCTTTATATCATATTTATCATAAAAATTATACCGGTCGATAAATTCCTGAGGTCTTGGAAACAGTCCAATGTCTCCATTGCTTGAGATAAAATATAGCGCGATCTGTTAATAGCTTTCAAAACATTTTATATAAATTAACTAGTCTATCGATTGACTGAAACAATTTTGATGCAAACAATGCCAATAAATAATTCCAATGTTTAATTCGAGAAAATAAGAGTCACATCGATTTCGCATCACAGAAATGTTATTCTTTAAAAATCTGGTACGTGTCACCGTGTCAATTAATGTAGGTTCTCTTGCAAAAATATTGTCAAAATAAGAAAAGAATATAATAAATTTCGTCCGCCAGTAAATTTTAAAATATCAAATATAATTTTTAGGGTAAGTTAGAAGTTGTCAATTAGCCAAACTGAATAGATAGTAAGATAATAAGCCAAACACACATGACATTAGAATAAGAATATGTAAAAAATAAAGACAAGGATTACCAGAGTACGATACACAAGAGAAAAAAGCAAGGCGTACCCATTAAATCCGAAAAAAAACATAGCAACCTGAATTACTGCTTGACCTATTTAAGAAATGCCTGAATCAAATCGTCGCAAGGGCTTTTATAGGTCAACGCAAGCCAAATAAAAAAGAGATACGTAGAATTAAAACGGTTGCTGTTCAGCAACAAATGGAGACATTTATCTGGAAAAATTGGTACTCTTTCACTGATGATTAAAATTAATAAGACTGGAGCACGTCATAGATAAACAAATTAGATAATACTGTTTTGTTTAATGCTTTTTAGCTTTACCTTCTTCTTCAATTGTCAAGTGGTACAACTCCAGTGTATGCATTCTTGAATGGCTTAGTACTTCCTCACAATCAGGTGAAATTCAAACTGCCCACGAGATCTCGCTAGACTTCCGTATCTCTATTGGTCCTGACTAACAAAGAAGTGAATTCTCATTCTCACCCACTTCAAGAATTCATGCACTGATGGGTTTTCGGGTTCTCTTCTTTCTGATATGATTCTCGGCCACCTTCTTATTCCTATATTCTTGATGTCATTTTCGACATTGTCTATCCACCTTTTTCGAAGCCTCCCTCTTACTTTTTTTAGTATAGGTCTCCAGTTCATTATTTTTCTTTATTCTGGCATCTATTATCTGTTCTAATTCATATTTCATCTGTATACTCAACTTTACCTAATTGTTTTAAATAAAGTTTGCTATTCTCTATTGCAATTAGTTACAATATTAATAAAGTCGCTAAAGCTGTTAATTTTGACAGTTCTATAGATCCAGCTCTTAATGACTGGGGCTTCGGAATGAAAGGTAACACTTTCGGGCAATAAATGAACGTTGTTCCCATTGTTACGATAGAAAAAGGGTCCGTCACAGTTATTATCATTAATTCTGCCAGTGCTATTTCAAGCAACAACACAGTAGCGTTAAGTGAATAGTCGGAAAGATCGGATTCCAAACATATGAAATTATTATCCGGAACTAAAATCTGCTTTTCTTTGGGTTAATAAAGCGGGGGTGGAAATCGTTTATTATATCGGGCACGTGCCCGGTCGAGGGCCGCTTGACCGTACCGTCCGCCTAGGTGGGTGGACATATGTCAACCAGCTGCACTTTGTATTTCTATAGCATTTCGTTTGACCCATTGGCGCCCTTTTACAATGAGAATTGATTATTGCCGGGAGCTTCGCATTTATTTTTGGTTTTATCGCGACCATAACGAAATTTTTCACGCAGCTGGAACTTGCTAACATTTTTAATCGCTTCATTTCGATCTTTATTTTCTTCCTTTACGCCTTTAGGGCTGATTACAAAATTATCTAGATGTGTAACCCCAATTATATTTCATTTTTCAAAGTTTTCTTCTTTCTTCAAGTAGTTGCAACCTCTATCTTGTTCTATTCATGCAATTTTTTGTTTTTTACTTTCATGTCCTTAAATTCTCACACACATAAGTCTTTATTTACAAGTCTGCCTTTGTCTATCTTGCAGTATTTGATTATTTTCTTCTTCTAAAAATTTCCCAGTTAAATAACTTTAGAAGTTTTTAAGCATTATCAACATTTCCATGTTACTTACGATAAGGTAGTATTTAAAGTTTTAATATTAATTTGTTGTTTTTTAAACACGTTGCTTTAAAGAATCATTAAGCCGATTACTTCAAACAGTTATCTTACCGCAAATATACCGCTTTTACTAGAAATCTTACAATTTAATATTTATTATCAGACCACATTCTAAAAGAATCCAGTAGTGTAGTGTCAATTATAAGAGGAGAGTTCTAGCCACGTAATTGTTAAAACTAATTGAACAAGACGGGCTTCACAATAAAGTGTTTGGCTCGGTAAAAAGAAACAATTAATTTAGTTGGGTTTTAAAATACCTTAGAGAAAATCTAGGAGATCTTATTTCTTAAAGGCCTAAAAATTTGTGAAAATGATCAAAAATTTTGACATAGATGATAAATTTCTTAAGTTTTAATCACTTACTACACTTTTTTGTCTTCTTGGTGATGAGGGTAGTGACGCCGATAGGGATGATGATGAGGATGATGATGATGCATGCGGATAACGATGAAGAAAATTATGATAATGATGATGATGATTATACTGACTATGACGATGATGTTTATTATTATTATTTTTTAGTTGTGAGTGCCCAATATGACGAGACGTTGTTTGCTGTAGGTTTCTAACCCTACCCAGCTTTTCTTTGCTAGTTTTACCACGGTGCTGTTACTGTAAGATTTGAGCAGGCTTACTTAGACGACCACCGTATTGTCAATTTGGTTACTGTGTTTGACTACTCCGTTCTCAAACCATGATACTGCACCAAATGCAATCATCTGCATAGATCCAGTACATTTATGTGTAGTTTTAAAAGTACGTGGTTTTTAAGTGAATAAGGCACGGTCGCAAACTACGTTTACAATTAAAAATCTTTAATCTGTTACAAATAAGGCAATACACCGGGGCAAGGCGGTTGCTGTTACAATAAGATCTTGGCTTCCTCGAATCGTCGCGTCGTCGCTCCTCTTCGATACCACAAGCTTCGTTTCTTTAACGACGTTCTTAGTTAATTAGTAGAAGACGAAAAAAAATGCACAATTTGAATCCAACGTTTTGTTCAGTGTACTATCATGGTTTAGAATTTTGAATAAATTTAAATTGCAATGAGTTTTCCCAGAACGAAGAAGCATAATCTGTAAGGTTTTTTTTATAATTAAAAGTAGATCAGGACGTAGGATTTTCTTTGTTTTTAGCTGTTTTGGATTATGGCAAGGACTGCATCTCTTCCAGGATGAATCTTGATTATTGTCATTCTCAGATATTTAAATTTACTAACTTAATTAGTTTGATTTTCAAATTGCCATTCCTTTTATAATAGTTAGTTATTTGGTTTTCTTTGGGTTGACCGGTTATACCAAGTTTTTCAATTAATTCCAGGCCACAAGAATCTTGTTTTTTCTTAATAATCGGCATCAGAAAATTCAGAATAGAATTTTTTCATCATGTACAGTCATTCCTCGGACTAGTTAATTCCATTTTCTCATCACTACTTAAAAAGTAAGTACCTATGAGTTAGGTTACAAATAATGTAAAATATAAAAACCCAAAAGCAAGAAAAGAGCAAAGTTGATATTATTAATGGAAGATAAAAATGTAGTAAAAATGAACAAGGAAAAAAAGCTAAAATTCTGCAATTAGAATAAGATATAAAAAACTACATTGAAACAGGCCTAGTAGTAAATACAGAGATTACAGCAAAAGATCTAGACCACAGTACCCTAGACGAAAATTCCTCAAATAAAGGAAATGACATTTCCCAAGACCTTAAACGTCTCTTACAAACAGATTCAAACACAAGAAACGTATTTATTATTTTAAAATTTACGAATTCCAATGAACACCTGTAACTTCTTTATCAACCTGATAATTTTACGCCTCATAATTGTCATAAAATCCTATTTGTACTGAGTTTGGGAATTTATCTTAAAGACGTACTAACTTTCACAACTGTCCTAATTTAACTAAGTTTACTAATCACTAATTTATTTAGGCCCAATATTTTTGCCCGATTTATCGAATTTTTTTGTAAAAATTGGCATGTTCCCTGATTCCGAGAACCCCTTTCAATATCAGAAACTGTTAAAACTATTTTTGACCAAAAAGAACACTGACAAAAAGAAACTAATTGAGGGTCATTCCCTGATTGCATTAGCCCACAAAAAATTGCAGGAGCTCATGAAGAACGAAATATAAAGAAACAGAAAAAACATTAAAACAAATTAGATTTCATTTGCGATTCCGTTCTACGAAAGAAACTAATAAGAAACATACAAAAATCAGTAAGAAAGAATCAAGAACCATTATTCTTTACAAGAAAGGCGATAGAGCAGATCTAAAAAAATATCGACCTATAACACTCCTCAATGTAATTTATAAGCTTTTCTCGAAAATATTAACAAATAGGCTAACAACAAAATTTAACGGACCTCAATCAAATGAACAAGCAGGCTTCAGAAAAGGTTTGAGTACAGTTGACCACCTGCTAACTACGAAAATTCTAACAGAGCGAGCCAACCAATACAACATTCCACTATATATTGCGTTTATAGACTTGTAAAAAGCTTTCGATAGCATCGAGCACTGAGTAGTAAAAGCATTTTTAATTAATAGCCGAATAGATCACAGATACACAGACTTAATAGCCAATATATATAGCGAAGCAACAACATCAATGAAAATCCATGAAGGAACCAAACCAATCCGCATAAAAAGAGGTGTAAGAGAGGGTGACGCAATATCCCCTAAACTATTTAACCAGGTCCTACAAGATGTTTTTAAAAACTTAGATTGGGAAGAAATAGGCATCAAAGTAAGCGGACAATACTTGAACCACCTGATATATAACCTAACAGATAAAAACAAGAATGATAAGATAAGAAACAAAACAAAAGTAAGGAATGTCAGAGGAAAGGTAGCAAAATTAAAATGGAAATTACCCGGTCATAATATCAGACAGAAAGACGATGGATGGATTAAATGTATTGTAAACTGGAGACCTTGGGAAAATAAAAGAAGGAGGGGGTACATGCGGGGACTAGATGGATGAACACGGCGACAGACAGAGCAGAGTCGGAAAGATATAGGGGGAGACCTATGTCCAAAGATGGATCGAAGAAGGCCAAATAGATAGATAAATAACCTTTTAATGAGGAAATATTTCAAGGCCTGTAACTTAGGCTTTAATACGGAATCTAAAAACGAATCTGCTAACTAGACTAGACAATCAACACTAATAGAGTGCTGTTTAAAGGAGGGTCAAGGTTATTCACGCGTATATACGCGTTTGTTGTGGAAACTTAAAAATAGCTGCAAGAAACATCAACACATGTGAAAAGAACTGGTGTTAAGAAAATGAATGCTAATGTATTTGACAGTGCAGTTGTCTAGCGACGAAGTGATCCGTAACTTATGAATTGTCTACTCTAACATGCCGAAAATATAAAACGCTATGCGGACGACTTCATATTGGTTAGAATAATGGAGCTTAAAATGTCAGGAAAATATTTATTTGTTCAAAAATATTTTGGAAAAAAAATGTTAAAAGTATTTGTAGACAGGCAAGGCTAACACGAATATATTTCTCGGAGGTACGATTGCTTTGGCTCTTACGTAAGGATTGAAGTTTTTTAGCGATATTTTCAAAACGGCATATATGGATTTTCATAAAGTTTGGGTGAAATTTGGCCAAACTTTTAGATTACAATCTAAATGTTTGTAAGAATAATATTTTTATGCTACTTTTTTATAAAACTTGTATGTTTTTTTTACCTGCAGCACGGCGAAAGGAAGGGTAATGTTTTTCGATTGTTGTATGTATGTAAATATGTATGTTTGAGTCACGCTAGAGGCTAAAGGACTGAACCGATTTTGACAAAAAAAGGTGTCGTTAAATTGCTACTGATCCCGTAGGTGCTATAGGCTATAGTTTTTTAAACAGGAATCAACATGGCGGTCTTCATACGCCATTTTGTTACATGATGTAGGCTTTAAGGCATACAAATTATCTAAATTTCAGGCGATTTTATTGAAATTCTTTTGATTACCTATTGCAAATGTCCTCTAATTTGCTGTAGTTACTTTGTAGTCCTCCCTGCTACCACCCATCTCCCCCTCGATCTCCCCTCCTGTCATTCCCCCCACCCTATTCAAAAACCATATTCGCATACGCTTTCAGATTTTTTATTCCAACACCATTTTACAAGTCCCCCCCCGCCTCTCCCTTTTTCCTCCAAGCCATCTTTATTAGTAATAGTTTAAGCTATAACTCTCACAAATATAAATATAAAGCGATTTTAAAAGTTCTGCACACGCTTAAAGACTTTTTTCCAACATCATTTTACTAGTTTTCTTTCTCTCCTCCCTCCTTATTAATTATAGTTGTAGCTATACTATTCACAAATATAGAGCGATTTCAAAAAATTATCCTGCACACGCTATAAGACTTTTTTTCCAACATCATTTTACTAGTTTCCCCCTTCCTCTTCCTCTCGTCTCCACAGCCTCCTGACTAATAATAGTTGTAGCTATACCTTTCACAAATTTAGAGCGATTTCAAAAATTCTTTTGGCACACGCTTTAAGATTTTTTTCCACACCATTTTACTAGTTCCCTCCTCCCTTTTTCCTCCCCCACCTTCACGTAATGAAAATCTACACGTGTTTTTTAAGTAAAGCTAAATGACTTGTAAATGCATAGTGCTTTTTATAGGGCTGAATAAGAATTAAACCTAAAAGTTAATAATAAAAAAATTACTAATTACTAGTCGCAGTTGGGTACAAAATTACCCAATAACGTGATTCATGAAAATACAAAACTGTATAATTTCGTATGTGCGCTTTGGGCATTAAAACTAAAAGTTGAAGCATGTCGTAGATTATAGGTACACCTATCAATTTTGTATTTAACTGCGACTAGTACTTACAAGTAAATTTAGCAGTTGGGTGTTTTTTTTTAATTTTTTTTTTATTATTTTTATAAAAGGTGATCTATTAAAGATCTAAATTAAGTATATTAGCACTGCTCCACGGCGGCGGTCCTGGAACAAAAATCTGGGCGGGGAATGGTGAAACAATGACCGTACGTATATAAGCTCGCACGAAAAAGCGAAAAGGAAATATAACCACAGGAAAAAAGCCCACACAGAAAAAAGCGCACACGTAAAATAGCGCATCCTAAAAAAGCCCACAAAGAAAAAGTACAGTAGAATGAAATCATACAAAGAAAATTTTTGACTCATAGAAAAATCGTATTGAAATATAGTTAAGTCTTTAGAATCAGAAAGTTCCATGTAAAAAATTAACAGGTTAGGTCATCTCAACTTTGACCCTAAAACAGGTGAGTATATACGGGGTGTCCCAAAAGTCCGAGTCCACCCAAATAACTTTTGAACTAACAAAGATAACTGAACCAAATTTGGTAATGGTCGATGACATCAAGAGGTTTATTTTATGAAAGGGCGGCATAGAAGCGGTCAACTTAAATTTTTTAAATTGAAACCTCTATCGAGTGATACCTCATTTTAAAGGATCTTGAAAAACTAACATTTTGACATAACTATCAATTATCTGCGTCAAGTCTGTCAAAAGCTATGGACGGCCGTTTTTGTCAAAATTAAAAAAAGCCCCATTGAGTGAAATCTTGTTTGAAAGGTCTTTGAAAAACCAACATTTTGGTGTAACTGCCCCTTGCCTATGCCAAACGTGTCAAAATCTATCGACTGTCAAACTTATTCTTTTACCATTTTTAACAAATTTCACAAGTTTTGTCTAACTATAGCTACGAAAGGGCTTTCAACAACTGTTGCCTTGACAACCACTCGTTTATGTCAAATATGTCTTCTACATTTTTTGGCAAACTTCAGTTTGAGTGTTTTAAGACGCCAAGTTGAAATAATTTTTTATTTGGTAAACTTATCACGTCCTTGCAATGCAACTATAGGTAAATTTAGTGGGAATAAGGACACTGTTGTTCTGGTAAATATACGTTTTAATCCATCGGTAACGTTTCGACAATGGTTTTTGTCTTCATCAGACTAAAAAGGTTTAACTCATCAGTAAGATAATACAAAATACGGCACATTAATACATCACCAATTAAAAATTATTACTCTTTTCCCAATAAATAACATTTAAAATGACCTTATTGACAATATATTATTTTTTCCTAAATATTTCTTTCCCTTTTAATGTATATGTAACTGATTTTTTTATTTATTTATATAAAGAAATAATTATGGTTTATTTTTCTTCTTTTTTTTTTAACATACATATATAAAAATTTTTATACAAAGGTTCAAAAAATTTTGTCACTATAGTAACTGATGGGTAGCTCAATAAAATATGCACAAAGAGATCAATCAGCTATTCATATAAAAACAATAATAACAAATAAAACCTGTAGCAAGCCATAATACCATGTAGAAAATAACAACAATGTACACATTATAAACCTATGTTAAAATTTAAAACAAAATTAAAAAGGACTGTTAATAGTAGTTTACCTAACTAGTGCGGAAAGTGCCTCTTTTCCGCACGCGATTGCAGATGGCCAAACGACGCGATAGCGGAGTTTGGCCAGCAATCAAGTACGGAAAAGACACTTTACGCACGAGTTAGGTACACTATTTTTTCTATAAGCGTGAGGAAAAAACTAAAAATTAATCAGAAAATTATTTATATTCAAAACGTTTTAATCAAATCAATTATTATTATTCACATTCTAGCCGCTTCTAGAACTGACTGGGGTAGATCTTCGTCCGAAGAATCCATTGAAAATCTGATTTTTTTGTTTGAAAAATTCAAAAGACGCTTGTATCTGCAAAATTGGCTTTGTTTTGACAGTTTGTTTGTACTTTGTTGCTATGGTGATTTAAGATGCCAAATCTAAAACCACTAGTGTTCATTGTTGTTTGACATTGACAATGACGATATTTATACCGGGGAGGTTTAAAACTTATAATTTGAACCTATTTTACTGAAAACTTTATTTTATCGAAAATATTGAAAATATAGCAGAATTTTAGTCAATTTGAATATTTTTAGGATATTTCGTGTGCTAGGAAAGATACAAATGTATTTTGAACGGTCTAAATGTTATAGAACACCTCAAAATCGTAACAAATTTACTTTTCCGCACCAGTGCGGAAAAAATATTTTTCCGCACTAGTGCGGAAAAGTGGCACTTTCCACACTAAAATGCGTGCGGAAAAGTGGACTTTTCCGCACGCTTATAGAAAAAATATTTAAAATTCCGTACTCACCCTTCAGACTAGATCGTACATTGGAACAACAAAAAACAAGAATTCAAGCACATCAGGAAAACAAACGGCACAAAATTGAAAAGAAAACCCAACATTAATCTGCTAATTATTTATATTTTCTTTTGTTTTGTTTATCAGACAGGTTATATTATCGGCGGCAAAATTAGTCCGCATTGTTGTCACTATTCTCGATTTTCATTGTTCCGAAATATTAAAACAAATTAAAATTCTTTAAGTTTAAAGCAAAAGGCAACCTTGAATAGAGTGGAACTAGTAGTGTACGGTACTGATTTAATTTAGAGTGGGACAATGATACAATTAAGACAGTGATGGAACTTATTTTCTAGTTTGGAGTTGTTGTATATTAAAATGCATTGATAACATGCATTGTTGTCAGAACATAAAACTTTTCCTGTTTAAACCTTGGTATATACAATTAATTTTTAAAAAAGCAAAAAATATTTTTTGGTTGAACGCTAATTTTCAACAATACGTATTCATGACTACTTAGAAAGACACTTCGTATTTTGTTGTCGTGGTTTAAGTGGGGAAAAGCTTTATTTTTTTCCTTTTATATTATACATACACATACATACACTCACATATACATACATACAATCACATACATACATACATATACACACATGCACATACATACATACACATATTATATTTATATTTTTTATTAATGTTATTATTATTATTAGTTTTTTTTTTAATTTCTATTATTATTTTAATTTTTTTTTTATATATTTTATATAATTTTGATCATTTTTATAATATTAATATTAATATACATATATATATATATTTTTCTATAAATATTTTATATTATTTTTTAAATATAATTTTCTTTTAAGTTTACTTTATTTTGTTTATTGTTAATTTCATTAATCGTCATTTGGGGGTTATTTTAAGCGAATTCTATTGAGTAGGGAGTTATAGACCGTACTCAATTTGTTAACATCGCTCCGTAAATTAACTGCTCTATCTTTATTAATGTTTATATATATCATTTCCAAAATGGAGCGTTTGTAATAATTAGTTTCTTTTTCCAAGATCTTTGCTTCCTCAAACTTAAACTCATGCTGTGTTGAAAAATGATGAGTGGCTAATGCTGTCTTATCTTTTCTATTTTTATTTTTCTCTTGGCAATCGTATTTATGTTGTTTGAATCGATTTTCAATATATTGTTTTGTTTGACCGATGTATATTTGATCACAGCTACAGGGTATACTATAGATCGCACTAGACTGCTTTAGAAATGGAGTTTTATCTTTAACTTGTGTAAATAAGCTGTTTGTAGTTTTTAAGTTATAAAAACCAATTCTAGGTTATTTTTTTGAAAGGGAAATGGGATCTTAAAATATTTTTTTCTTTCATTATTAATATTTTCAGAGTTCTCTGGTGGGCTTATATGCTTTTTTGTGAATCTTTGAACACACTGATTTATAAATGTTGATGGATAATTGTTTTTACTTGCGATATTTTTTATTATTTTTTTGTTTTCATCCCAGAATTTTTGATGACTAAGATAGTGCGATCTATATAAAAGGTTGTTTATTGTACTTATTTTATGCTGAACACTGTGGTATGAATTGTAATTTAAGGTTCTGCCAGAGCTAGTCGGTTTACGGTACCAATTGGTAATCAAACTTCCATCACTCTCTCGGATAACCTTAATATCCAAAAATGCTAGATTTTTGTCAGTTTCTTTTTCAATGGTAAATTGAATTTTCGGATGAATGGAGTTAAAAATAGTGAGAATAGTCTCTATTTTGTCTTTTGGTACAGCGAAAATTGTATCATCAACATATACAAAAAGAAATGGAATAAAAAAATCGATCTTTTTGTAAACTTCTCTGATCACATGATCCATGACTATATTAGCTAATACGGGTGAGCTGGGGTTTCCCATTGCACTACCATCTAATTGTTGATACATTTTGCCTTGGAATGAAAAATAGCTCGTGTCAGAACATAAAGAAATCATTTCAAGTATCTTCTCCACTGGCAATTCAGTGTAAGCGCTAATATGTCTTTTATACTTTTTAATTATATCTAGTACCAATGATTTCGGAATGTTGGTGAATAAGGATACCACATCAAGAGATATAATTTTGCCGCCGATAATATAACCTGTCTGATAAACAAAACAAAAGAAAATATAAATAATTAGCAGATTAATGTTGGGTTTTGTTTTCAATTTTGTGCCGTTTGTTTTCCTGATGTGCTTGAATTCTTGTTTTTTGTTGTTCCAATGTACGATCTAGTCTGAAGGGTGAGTACGGAATTTTAAATATTTTAACAGTCCTTTTTAATTTTGTTTTAAATTTTAACATAGGTTTATAATGTGTACATTGTTGTTATTTTCTACATGGTATTATGGCTTGCTACAGGTTTTATTTGTTATTATTGTTTTTATATGAATAGCTGATTGATCTCTTTGTGCATATTTTATTGAGCCACCCATCAGTTACTATAGTGACAAAATTTTTTGAACCTTTGTATAAAAATATTTATATATGTATATTAAAAAAAAAAAAAGAAGAAAAATAAACCATAATTATTTCTTTATATAAATAAATAAAAAAATCAGTTACATATACATTAAAAGGGAAAAAAATATTTAGGAAAAAAATAATATATTGTCAATAAGGTCATTTTAAATGTTATTTATTGGGAAAAGAATAATAATTTTTAATTGGTGATGTATTCATGTGCCGTATTTTGTATTATCTTACTGATGAGTTGTAACCTTTTTAGTCTGATGAAGACAAAAACCATTGTCGAAACGTTACCGATGGATTAAAACGTATATTTACCAGAACAACAGTGTCCTTATTCCCACTAAATTTACCTATAGTTGCATTGCAAGGACGTGATAAGTTTACCAAATATGGAACCTGGGGGTATTTTCAACATCCTGAAGGAAGCTCATGGGGAGGAAGCGTGGAGTACGGCAAAATTGATCACAAACCTAACATCAAAGAGAGCTGCAATGCTAAACAGAAGGGTTTTTTTACTTCAGTGTAGATCTAAGAATATTTTTCCTAAACATATTTTAAATAATTTTAAATGTTTAAACACAGTCTTAATGGACAGTCACCCTTATAAAAGGGAAGTAGATTCTATGACACATAGATTTAAATCATCTATATTAAATTCAGAAATAAAAATCACAATTTGGAAAATAGATAGTTTAGATAGAGAACTTATGGAATTAAAAGCAAAGGTAAGAGGTCTTGTCACTATAGCAAACTATGATAGTTTTAATAGATTTTTGACTCATTTTTTCGAGAAAAAATTTAATTACATAAAAGAGATAAACATTAACAAATTAAACAATTTAAATAGCGATAGCCAAGAGTTTACAGAAAACAAGGAATTTATTTTTAGCTACACTAATCTCAACCTACCAAATGATATTTTGACTATTTTAGGTTTAGGTCCCAAATTCTCATTACCAGTTAGCCCACAACATCTATCTAATCAAACATTTATCAAGGATTTAGAGTATATAATATCATCACAACAAGACTGGGATGAGGACAAAGCACAGAACGTGAGATCGGATTCAGTGAATATAATATCTAATTATTTAAATAAAAACACCAACAACAACCCTATCAATAAAAAATATAAAAATGTTTTTAAACAGTATAAAAATGCTAACAAATTCTTAAAAGGAAATCCTGATATTATAGTAAGCAGGGCAGATAAGGGTAACAGCACTGTCATTATGAATCGTTCGGATTATGATAATGCAATGACAGAAATGTTAAATGATGACTTGGTCTATAAATTGTTACACAATGACCCCACTACAAAATATCAATCAAAAATTAACTCTTTTATCAATGATCTCAAAGAAAGTGACTATATTAGTGAAAATATATCAAAAAAAATTAAAAATCATAAATCTGTCCCTCCTAAACTATATGGCTTACGTAAAACCCACAAAAACGGATTAAAAATGAGACCGGTTGTGAGTTGCCTAAATTCACCATCATATAATATAGCTACTTGGTTACATCAAATTTTGAATCCGCTTACCACTACTTTTGAATTCAATATAAAGAACTCATTTCAATTTGTAGAAAAGATTAAAAATGTGACTCTCCCTGATAACTATGAACTTATATCTCTTGATGTGGTATCCTTATTCACCAACATTCCGAAATCATTGGTACTAGATATAATTAAAAAGTATAAAAGACATATTAGCGCTTACACTGAATTGCCAGTGGAGAAGATACTTGAAATGATTTCTTTATGTTTTGACACGAGCTATTTTTCATTCCAAGGCAAAATGTATCAACAATTAGATGGTAGTGCAATGGGAAACCCCAGCTCACCCGTATTTATTTATTTTATTTTATTTATTTATTTTACACCATTCTACAGCAAAGCCAATTACAGAATGGGAAAAGAGTAGGTTATACAAAAGTATCAAATAATATTCAAATGACTAAAATTAAAAATCAAAATTAAAACAAACATACATATATACCTACTTAACAGTTAACTACAAAGTAAGTTTCTTGATTTGCGATACATTACAATTAAATATGTCTAAGTTATTCACAAGTTTATTACAACTATTGCACATGCTATGTAAGGGTGAAAATTTGTTAATATTAAGTCTCGGTGTGGGTAGGTAGAAGGTGGGTGGATTTCGTGACTGGAGTCTGGGAACCAAAAAATTAATTCGTTCCAAAAACTGCGGACAGTCAATTTCATTTTTTAACAGTTTGGTAATAAAAATTACCTGAGATTTCGTTCTTCTGTCTTGGAGTGTTTCTAACTTATGTCTCGCGAGTAGGTCTTTGTGTGGATATCCGATTGGAGGATAAGTACCGTCTAGTCTAAATGAAAGAAATTTAAGAAGTCTTCTCTGTACTGATTCGAGGTGTTCACTATGAACATTATAGTGTGGATTCCACACGATAGCACCGTATTCTAATATTGATCGAACAAAAGCCAAATACAAAAGTTTAATAAGATCCATGTTAGTGAACTTACGAGAATTTCTCATTATAAACCCTAAGGATTTGCAGCACTTATTAACAACTTCATTAATGTGATCAACAAATGACATTGTGGGGTCAAAGGTCACTCCAAGATCTTTAAAAACCTTGGGCCTGTGTAAAATTTGCCCTTCGATAGAGTAGTCAAACATAATCTTACTTTATTTCAGAGTAAATGTCATAATATTACATTTTGAAGGGTTCAATGGCAGTTTATTCACAACACACCAGTTGACTATCCTATCCAAAGCTCTCTGAAGCTTGAGACAAGAATCGCGACTCCTAACAGCATATAATAGAACCTCAACTTCAAGATCACACACAATAATATTAATAAAAAGTATGAAAAAGAGGGGACCTAAAATAGATCCCTGTGGTACACCCGACCCCACCAGAAACTCCCGAGAGGCCCGACCACTGCATTCAACATATTGCGTACGACCCTCAAGGTAAGAGGAGCAAAAAGCAACGTCTGACGCAGAAAGTCCCGCATCACTAAGTTTGTTAAGCAATAGTTTGTGGTCAAGCCGATCGAAAGCCTTTGAAAAGTCAGTATATACCACATCAACCTGCAGGCATTCATCAAAAGCATCAGTTATATATTGAGAAATGCATAATAAGTTCGTTGTTGTTGAACGTTTTTTCATAAACCCATGCTGCAAAGGAGAAATTTTATTTTTCATATAAAAGCACCAATGATCGTTTAGGGCGATTTCAAATACTTTGGAAAAGTTATTAATTATCGTAACCGGTCTATAATTTTCGACTTTGTTAACATCACCCTTTTTGAGGACAGGTGTAATTTTAGAAATTTTCCAGGCTTTCGGAAATCTGGAAGACGCTGTACACAAATTAAAAATTTTACTTAGAGGGAGCGCCAAGATAGGCGCACAGTCCCTAAGAAAAAAAGCCGGTACTTTATCGGGTTCCACAGTTCCTTTGGGTTTAATTTTTTTTAGGCACTTTAAAACATACTCTTTGCTGAATTGAGGCATGCTAAATGTGTCGCTGTTTAGGCCCTGGTTGTTCGGCACAGAAGCATCAACATCATCATTTATCAAAAAGGACTCCTGAAAGAATTCTGCGAAAGACTCCGCAATTTCTTGCGGTCCATTTACATTATTACCAGAACGATCAGACATAGAACTAGGCATCGCCGAATTGCCTTTTTTCGTCTTTATAAACTGCCAAAAAGTTGCAGGATTCGATTTGATATCGCTCTGTAGTCTTAAGCAATATGCCCTAAAGCTACGTTCAATGTTGCCCTTGATTTCCCTTCTGAGATCTTGAAATCTGCTGAGAACTGTGGGATCCCTGTTAAGTTTGTATTTTTGCCAGAGTTTATATTTCCTTTTTATTGATTTAACTATATCAGACGTAAACCATGGAGGATAGCTCCGCTTGCCTTGCTTAGTCTTCGGAACAAAGTTATCAAATGTATCATAAAGTTTTTGATAAAAAGCGTTACACATTTCATCACAGTAAATCTATCTAAAAAATCCCAGTTAGTGTTACGTATTAGCTAATATAGTCATGGATTATGTGATCAGAGAAGTTTACAAAAAGATCGATTTTTTTATTCCATTTCTTTTTGTATATGTTGATGATACAATTTTCGCTGTACCAAAAGACAAAATAGAGACTATTCTCACTATTTTTAACTCCATTCATCCGAAAATTCAATTTACCATTGAAAAAGAAACTGACAAAAATCTAGCATTTTTGGATGTTAAGGTTATCCGAGAGAGTGATGGAAGTTTGATTACCAATTGGTACCGTAAACCGACTAGCTCTGGCAGAACCTTAAATTACAATTCATACCACAGTGTTCAGCATAAAATAAGTACAATAAACAACCTTTTATATAGATCGCACTCTTAGTCATCAAAAATTCTGGGATGAAAACAAAAAAATAATAAAAAATATCGCAAAGAAAAACAATTATCCATCAACATTTATAAATCAGTGTGTTCAAAGATTCACAAAAAAGCATATAAGCCCACCAGAGAACTCTGAAAATATTAATAATGAAAGAAAAAAATATTTTAAGATCCCATTTGTCCATGGCTTATCTCACAAACTAAAGCAATGCTTTCAAAAAAATGACCTAGAATTGGTTTTTATAACTTAAAAACTACAAACGGCTTATTTACACAACTTAAAGATAAAACTCCATTTCTAAAGCAGTCTAGTGCGATCTATAGTATACCCTGTAGCTGTGATCAAATATACATCGGTCAAACAAAACAATATATTGAAAATCGCGCGCCTGGACTATTTGACCCTTGCGTTTTAGTTTGGTTTTGTCGTTCGATATGATAGCATTGCTCAATTTTGTGCGGATTGGTCGTCATGATTGTCGAAGTGCTCGTTGGCAGGTACGTATTTTTATTGTTTTCTACTCCATGGACGCGTTTAAAATTTTTTAGCAAAGTTAATTTTTTTTTAAAAATATGCGTTTAGTTGACCATTTGTTGGCATTTTAATCTTATGCGCCAATTAGTACAACTTTTTTTGTTTCGCGAATATATAACTATTTTTTTCCAAAAAAATTCTACTCCATGGACATTTATAAGTCCATGGAGTAGATTGGTGTCTATGGAGTAGAAATAATAAGTGTTTTTTAACCTTAGAAGACGCTTTAATTTAAATTAATTGCTAGTATTTCTTAAGTACTTGTACTGGGGTTGAAGAGTCATCTCCTAGGGTGGGTTAATATTTAGCTATATGACTTTGTATTTATTTAAAAGAACAGCAAAAATAAACTTTAAAAACGTATACATTTTTGCATTAAATACAGGATTTCTGTTCTTGTTTTCGTGCTTGTGAGAAAATCAACAAATAATTTACTCATGCTGCATTCTGATTTTAGACTATAATAGTAAACCGGTCATAAAAATGAATTATTTTTACATAGATTTTTGTTTAAGCAAAAATATGACGAAACCAAAGCGAAGACAGCAAAAAAAAGATTGTCAGCAATATGAAATGGCAAAGATATTACAAGCGGCAAAAACAAGGCAAAATTAGGCTTATTGGGACAAAAAATTAACGCAGCGGTACAAAACAAGACTATATAGAATAATAATAATTATAATAGAAAAATTCTCCATTAACAAACACCAAAAATTTGTTAAAAGATCAAACCGTTTCTTCGGAAGTCAGAAGTTTTAAGAAAACAACTATTTACCAATTTTATGTCTATGAACAAAAGCTATAAGGCTAAAAGACAGTTTATAAAATGCACATCCAGGTAAAAACGATATAATTACCTCCAAAAAAAGTAAGAAACAAAAGTGATACTTAACAGACATAGACTAAATCTCGAAAAACTGATAAGCAACAACATAAACAAGAAAACTCAAAATATGATATAGCACTTAGCCACCAACAGCTTAAAATAACCCCCAAATGACGATTAATGAAATTAACAATAAACAAAATAAAGTAAACTTAAAAGAAAATTATATTTAAAAAATAATATAAAATATATATATATATATATATATATATATATATATATATATATATATATATATATATATATATATATATATATATATATATATATATATATATATATGTATATTAATATTATAAAAATGATCAAAATTATATAAAATATCAAAAAAATAAAAAAAAATAATAATAGAAATTAAAAAAAAATAATAATAATAACATTAATAAAAAATATAAATATAATATGTGTATGTATGTATGTGCATGTGTGTATATGTATGTATGTGATTGTATGTATGTATATGTGAGTGTATGTATGTATATGTATAGTATAAAAGGAAAAAAATAAAGCTTTTCCCCACTTAAACCACGACAACAAAATACGAAGTGTCTTTCTAAGTCATGAATACGTAAATTAGTTGAAAATTAGCGTTCAACCAAAAAATATTTTTTGCTTTTTTAAAAATTAATTGTATATACCAAGGTTTAAACAGGAAAAGTTTTATGTTCTGACAACAATGCATGTTATCAATGCATTTTAATATACAACAACTGCAAACTAGAAAATAAGTTCCATCACTGTCTTAATTGTATCATACTATATACACTTGTCCCACTCTAAATTAAATCAGTACCGTACACTACTAGTTCCACTCTATTCAAGGTTTCCTTTTGCTTTAAACTTAAAGAATTTTAATTTGTTTTAATATTTCGGAACAATGAAAATCCAGAATAGTGACAACAATGCGGACTAATTTTGCCGCCGATAATATAACCTGTCTGATAAACAAAACAAAAGAAAATATAAATAATTAGCAGATTAATGTTGGGTTTTGTTTTCAATTTTGTGCCGTTTGTTTTCCTGATGTGCTTGAATTCTTCTTTTTTGTTGTTCCAATGTACGATCTAGTCTGAAGGGTGAGTACGGAATTTTAAATATTTTAACAGTCCTTTTTAATTTTGTTTTAAATTTTAACATAGGTTTATAATGTGTACATTATTGTTATTTTCTACATGGTATTATGGCTTGCTACAGGTTTTATTTGTTATTATTGTTTTTATATGAATAGCTGATTGATCTCTTTGTGCATATTTTATTGAGCCACCCATCAGTTACTATAGTGACAAAATTTTTTGAACCTTTGTATAAAAAATTTTATATATGTATATTAAAAAAAAAAGAAGAAAAATAAACCATAATTATTTCTTTATATAAATAAATACAAAAATCAGTTACATATACATTAAAAGGGAAAAAATATTTAGGAAAAAAATAATATATTGTCAGTAAGGTAATTTTAAATGTTATTTATTGGGAAAATAATAATAATTTTTAATTGGTGATGTATTAATGTGCCGTATTTTGTATTATCTCACTGATGAGTTGTAACCTTTTTAGTCTGATGAAGACAAAAACCATTGTCGAAACGTTACCGATGGATTAAAACGTATATTTACCAGAACAACAGTGTCCTTATTCCCACTAAATTTACCTATAATTTTTTATGGGGCACAGGTCTGTCAGTAAACGCATTGTTGAAAAGGCGTTTAGTTTTCCTATAACATCTTGTTCGCACATAAAAAAATAATAATTTTAACTTTATCTTCATTTGATCGTGTCATTTTAAAGATTTTAAACCGGAGTTTATCAAAAGATGTAAAAAACATGTTTGACGTAAACAAGTGACAGTTACGTCAACTTGTTAGTTTTTGAAAGACCTTTCTAACAAGCGATGGTTAGACAAAACTTGCAAAATTTAGAATTTAAAAGAATAAGTTTGACATAGGCAAGGGGCAGTTACACCAAAATGTTGACTTTTTAAATAAGATATCACTCAATAGACTTTTTGTTTAAAACAACAAACTTGTGAGTTTTTACAAAAACTGAAAAAAAAGGGTTTATGTCAAAATGTTATTATTTAAATACCTTTAAAACAAGGTATCACTCGATAGGGGTTTCAATTTTAAAATTTAAAGTTGACCGCCCCTATGCCGTCCCCTAAGGCAGGGGCAACTCACTTACCTGTTTATAAAATAGATCTTTTGATGTTATAAATCACTGCCAAATATGGTTCAGTTATCGTCATTAGTTCAGAAGATATTTGGGTGGACTCGGACTTTTGGGACACCCTGTATATTGAAAATTTCATAAAATTTTGAAGTTTCTAAATATAAGAGTTTTAAAAATATTAAACATTTTTTGAATTTGTAAAAATTTTAAAAATTTTTTGTATTTTAAAAAAAATTAATAAAAAATTTTCTTGAATATTTGGAGAATTCTTAATACTTGTGAAATATGTAAATATTTTGAAAATTTTCTTAACTAGGTATAAATAAATTTTGTTCAAAACCTCTTATGACTTACGTCGGAAGATCATTATTATCCAAGGAGCATAAACGGTAAATTAGACTAGCAGGTATTATTGGTTTGTTGCAAGTAAAATTTACACCAGCCTCAGCTCATAAAATAAAAAGGTATTTGTACATTTGATCAGACCTATTTAAGGCCGTACGGCCCCAAAATTTGGAGCAAACACAAAAAAAATTGCCAAGAACGCTAAAAATGGGTTTTTTAAAGTAATTCTGCGAAGTAGTCAGATAATCTTTAATTTTTTGTTTAATTGATGTTAGTCTTATTTAATCTAATGTAAATATTTTATTTTTTGGCTTTGAAAATGTACCTCTTTTGTTACTTCACCATGTAATACTCGTATTTCAATACCTTGATCAAGTTTTTCGTAAATTACTCGGAATTTTGGTCTACTGGCAAAACAAACCACCTATTTGGATTTGGCGCATCAAGACACATATATGTACATGCCTACTATTTTATTTTTTGTGCCGGTGTTATGTATTATTGTTTAAGTTGGGCCCTTTTTTTGTATGAACTTATTTCCGAGATTCTGTTAAAGCAAGTCAACAGATATATTATTCTTTCAGCCTTTAACTTATCTGTAGTAGTTACCAGCAATTATACGTTATATATTTTTGGGCTCTGCGAGGTAATTACCCCCTTTACCCTCTCTTTGTTGCCTTTAAGATATTGATAATAATTATTAATATTGAAAAGATAAGCTGAACGTTATGATGGGCATTTCGGCGTTGCCATTCAAAGTTGCAATCTTAACCTCTTAAGTAGCGTAGCATCAGGCAGTCAATGACATGCTGTCATTAGCATATAGATTGCACTGGTTGGACGCATAGCTCGATCTCCTCACCGCGTATAATATAATCGCAAACGACGAAAAACGGTTTTTATATAGTCTCTTAAGGCGTTCGTCCGTCAATGTTCAAAAACGTTTTACGACACATTTATGTGTTGTAATTAACGCGCCCGTTGTTCTAAGCCGTAGTTCCGACATCCGACCGTCTGTCTGTCTGTGATGATCTCCGTTTTCGATATCCAAATTACACGCCGCGTTTAAAATCAATCTGTTGGGTCTTGAAACCGTTTAAGTGCGTTCCTCAGGTTGCCCTCGAGATGTTTATTTGGGCTTAATTTTTTAAGGAGGTATAACGTTATTTCATAATGGATAGTCAGGCAGCCCTAAGGATCCTTAATTCCTACAGGTTCTCGTCGAGGACAGGAAGAAGCTGCAGCGTCCCACTTAACGCAGTTGGAGGCACAAATACCAAGTCACTCTGGACATGAAAGCAATGAGGCTGCTGACCAGCTGGGCAAGGACACAGGCAATAGTTGTTCGTAAATAGAAAAATTGGTCAAAACATTATACATATGAAAGATTCATGACCTTCCACAGTAAACTCTAGTTCACTTAAAGCGCGGTAGTATGTACCACGTACTAAACTGATCTTTAAGATCTTTTAACAGCACTAAGCACCACAATGTCTAAGAATTCCACTGAGAGAATACACGCTATAGTAAGTTGTTCATAAACGAGAAAATTGGTCAAAACAATAGACATTCAAAAGATTGATGTCACTTGTGCCGTGAACTGTAGTTCATTTGAAGGACTGTAGTATGTACAATGTACTAAACTGATCTTTAGGATTTTTGTTTCAATAACAAGCACCAGAATGTCCAAGAATCTCAGTGAGTCGTACGATATTTTCGTAAATACAACCTGGACATGAGAACAATGAGGATGCTGACAAGCTGGGCGAGGACGTAGGCGATGGTTGTTCATAAACCGAAAAATTGGTCAAAACATTCTACATACGAAAGATTGATGACATTCCACAGTACACTTTTGTTCACTAGAACCGATCTTTAAGATCTTTTTTCAACAAGAAGCACCACAATGTCCAAAAATGTCACCTTAGAGCATTATGCTCTGAGAATATCACTAAAAAGAACGAAATTTTCGATTGTTCAAAACAGTCTACATACGAAAGATTGTTGACCTACCACGTACTAAACTGATTTATAAGTTCTTTTTCCAACAATAAGCACCACAATGTTTAATAATTTCACTAAGAATACCAGGTCACTCTGGATAAGAGAGAAATGAGGCTGCTGAGCAGCTCTGGGCAAGGACACAGGCGATGCCGATGGTTGTTCAAACGGGAATATTCGTCAAAACGTTATACATACGAAAGATTGATGACATTCCAGAGCAAACTCTTGTTCATTTGAACCACGGTAGTATGTACCACATACTAAACTGATCCTTTTCCCAAAATAAAAACCACAATGTTCCAGAGTTCCACTGAGAAATACGAAATTTTATATCCTTTTATAAATAATTTCAATTTAAACTTTTATCAAAGAAAGATTCAAATCTTGCAGTATAAGAATTTAGCTTTAAATACGAGATAGTTGTAAGTAACACTTGCTGTTAAGTTGCGTGGGCAACGACAGCGCGGTTCTATTCACGATTCAGCAATAATGTTGATGTAGAATCGTTTGCTATCGATCGAACAGTTCTGGATAACGATCCTCCACATTGTAATATCGGCATTTAACATGTTTTCGATAGTGCACCACAGTGCACAACATCAACGCAGTTTTCTCATGCTGATAGAAAAAAATATGCTGATAGTGCTGTTGGTTGTATATCTCTTTTGAAGCTGCTTAGGAGAAACATAAATACAGTGTGTACCTAATTTAAATGATGCATCAAACCTTAAGGGATGGTGGAGAAGGTCAAACGTAGACAATTCAAATAACTTTATGTAAAAAGTTTTTGTTTCCAAGTTGATGAAGAGAGCATGAAGAAAATGTTGCACTGCTACGCTTTCTTATCCCTTCTTCAACAGCGAAGTGAAAAGCTGTTGAAAGTTGGTGCACTACCATTGATTGCTACAATTTTTGTGAACTGACTGACATATTTTAGAGAGTAAATGTCAGACAGCTTTGACTAGAGAGCCGCTCGCAAGTGGACATATTAAATTTGAGTCTCGAATATCCGATGGGTTTTAAACGGCGACAGTGCTGAAGCAGAAGTCGTGTAACAAAGAGAGAGCTACTACCATGCGAGTCTACTCTCAAAAAGTCCCGAAAGAGTACAGGTTCACGACAGTTCTCTCAAATAGACAAAGACTTGAAACGATAAACCTGATACAGATATTACCAAGGCAGATTTAATTATTCTGACTCTGAAAAAGAAACCCGAACCGCTAAACATTGGATTTCACAACCAACCAAAATAAAAAAGTGGGTACATCATGCGTTTGACATCAATAATGAAAAAGCTGAAAATTTGGTTGAAGTAGAAGGGCACTCGTATGCAACTCATTAGGCAGCATATCCAAACTTTGATTTTACCGCATTGTCAAAATTTCGGAGATTTTCAGTTTTTTTTATTTTTGTTGAAGTGTTTGCTGAAAAAGAAAGAAATTCTCGGAATTTTCCTACTTTAATGGAAAAAGTTATATTTTAAGACCCAAAATTGTTTTTAACAGTTAGATTTTATCCCAAATTTAATTAAAAAACTGGCAAAAACACAAATAAAAAAAACAGCCATTGAAAAGCAGTTGACATTTCTAGAGAATGGAATATAAAACTAGAACGTTTGCTATTTTGGATTTGCCACTTTAACTTTGGTCAAATCCAATCCGTTAATATTAAATATCCAGTGGTAAGAGAAGAAGAAGCCCCAAATACTTGTTTTTTAAAAATAGGATACTTATTAATTTATTTCGAAAAAAAAGCAGAAATCTGATACCTACTTTGTAAGTTATAATAAAAGTCTCGGAAATGATTTGACAAGAGATGAATCTTCTTGTGGACAACGTCAGCGAATCGTAACGATATCGTTGAACTCGTTGAACAAATTGTTTTCTTAAAACAACCGCAAAACCACTATGAATTAATAATTTCTTCACGTCGAATGATGAGATTAATACAGTTTGTCAATTCATTCATAACGACGATGGGTATTTTATTTTTGATAGATACCTATGGCATTTTTACAGTGGCGTACTAAATCTATTTATTTATTTATTTATATACGAACTTGCCATTTTCAAAAATTACAAAAAATAACTAATAGTAAAAAACTACAAATAGATAAAAAACACATTAAAATCACAATATCACAAAAAAGGTTAGGTAGCAGGTACAATTGGACAAAACCATACTTAGATTTTTTTTAATTCAGTCTTAAATCGATTCACACTCGATTCAAAAAAGTTTATAGAGTCTGATACCAAGTTTGCTTCCGCAAGCATTCTTGAAATTGGTTCGTTAGAACCATAATTAGTCCTGTGAAAGTCACAATGAAAAACTTCAGTGAATCTTTCACGACGGATAGGGGTATGTAAACCCACCATAGCCAGTAACTCAGAGCAGTTTATATGCCCATTAATTAGCTTGTAAAAAAATATTAAGTCCAGTTTAAATCGTCTTAATTGCAAGGGCTCTAGATTAAGTGCAGATATGATATGAATATTTCTCCCTAGTATATCCACATCTATAAGCCACAGTCCTCAAAAATTTTTTTGGACTTTCTCTAGTGTTGCCATGTGTTTCATAATGAGGGCTCCATACCACTGCACAATATTCCAGAATGGAACGCACTAGTGAGCAATAAAGAGTCCTAAATGTTCCGACCGATAGGTCCCTAGATATCCTTTTAATATATCCCAATGTTTTAAAGGCTTTGGATGTAATTTTTTCAATGGGGACAGTAAAACTTAGTTTACTATCCAAAAATACCCCGAGATCTTTTATTTCCTCACATACTTTTATAAATTCGCCATCAATGGAATAATTGAACCTCTGTGGACTGAGAGTCCTGTAGAAAGAAATCTGATTGCATTTTCCCACATTAAGGTCCATGCAGTTCTTTTCACACCAGGAATAAAAGTTTTCGATATCCTGCTGGAGTAGCAAACAATCAAAGAAGGTTTTAATTAAACGAAAAAGTTTGACATCATCGGCAAAACACAGAATTTTGCTGTTGACAATGACCTCAGGAAGGTCAATTAAAAATAGGTTAAAAAGAATTGGACCACAGTGTGATCCCTGCGGAACTCCTGATAACACCTTTATTTCAGTTGAAAAGTTAGAGCCATATTTTACAATCTGTGTTCGCTCAGTTAAAGAACTCTCAATCCACATCAACCAGTTCTCTGGAAAACCAATATATTTAAATCGACGTTATGCTCTTCTAAAATCACAGCAGGGCTATCAAAACGGATGGGCCACGATCTAAACTTTGTTGACGTTACAGCGAAGGCTGAATTTCTTTTTGATGGCCACGCCACAGCTGATAGTGTTATATTAAAGTTGGAATGACGGTTAATGAATATTTGTTTTTTTTAAATAAAGCTGGTTTTAAAATTGTTTTTTCTATATTCTTTTAAAACATTTTTTTTTTAATGTATAGTTATCCTTAATTTTTCAGTGTCGCTCCATAAGCTCACACAAAAATTAAATTTAAAGCAGAAGCGAATGTGATCGTTTCAGCGTGGAACGTAATCGGCTCATCTACACATATTTTTTAAAACTTTATTGTAAAAATCATTAAAAAGTTAAGCAAGTTTTACAAAACAAACAAATAAACAAATGCCATGACAAACACATATGACAAAGCTAAATCCATCTCAAATATAACAGCTGGCGTGTGCTGCATGGCGGGCAATTTGAATTCAAAATAAGGAATGCTAAATCTTGAAAATTTTAACCTTTCGAATATCGGTATAGTGTCTGGGAATATTTTGCTGAAATTTCGCGAAAATCTGTAGTGCCATTTTGAAAATATCACAAATAAACCTCTATTAGCCCACAACAACAGCTGATTTTTTCAGGGTCGTGGCCTGCATTTTTTTGTTGGCCTTGGTAAAACATTCGCCAGGCGGCGGCCATTTTGGATTTGCCACTTGTTCATATCCAATCCCTTAATATTCAATAATCCGCGATCAAAACGGACCTTCCACCTTATTAACGCCAGAAACGAGGCCGATTTTTGTTTTGATGGTCGTGTCAAAAAAACCTCGAAAAGTTTAATTGTTTACGTCGATTTTTGATGGTTTTTGACACTTTGTTTTATTATATACACAAAACATAATAATAATAATAAATTTCTTATTTTTGATGTTCAAGCTACTAACATTTTAAATTAATTTTATTGCGAAAAATACTCTTGCATAAACAAATAATTTAATGACGTTAGCTAGAACACACAAAGCGGGAAATTTGAATTTAAAGTAAGCAATGATAAATCTTAAACATTTTAACCGTAATCAATAACGTTTAAACGTCAAAAAGCGGTCTTTTTTGACAACCTACGACGTCTCTAACCTGACGTGTCAATGACGTATTTTTAACGTTCAAAAAAAACACCTAAAATTATGTCATTTAACTAATTTAGGAGGTCAGTAATATTATTTGGGACTCTTCCTTGCAGTTGCTAACACTGAAAGGAACTAAGATCTCAAATAAGGTCGTACCAAGGTCTTTATACTTTTAAACAGGTTATTTACAGAATTTGAAAGGTCATTGAACCTGACTGGCTAACTGTAATCAGATTTAAAAATCTACGTTAACAGGTTGTCTTAAATTATTTATTTTATAAAAACCCGATAACGCAGCTACAGTCGTCCAGTTAAGTTCACATGACTGGTCAAATTATGTAGGCAAACTTAACTTAACTTGCAACAGGTAAGGATCATACTAGGTACAAGTTTAACAATAACTCATTCGAGCACAACAGTGGACTTTCTAACTATACTTCCAAGCAAAGCCTCGAAGTTTTTCTTTTTATTTATTTAGGAAACTATTCTACAATGGGCGAGATAAAGTTCATTCGCTTTTAGGAAGCCCCAGAAGCGGATGTCTATTCTTCCACGTATTTAGGAGGTATCATTTTTTGGTAGCTGACCTGCTGGTCATCCAAATGACCACTTTTCGACAAAAAACATTTGATGACCCCTTGTTATGTGTTCGCCTGGTGGACTATCAATTACAGGGAGGGGATATCCTTGTGATCTACGTCAATGGAACTTTGTCACCGCGCCTTCTGGCTGGTTTTGTTACATAAAATAAATTGAAACGAAGCAAAAAGCCTGGTTTAAAAAAAAACGCGGCGGATCGACATGCTAATGAAAGGTCTACTGCGTTTTTAATTCGAAAACCAACTTGCATGCTCAATATTTGAACAATAGTTAATCTATACACACAGAGAGTCCCATATTTATGTTTTGTTAACTCGCTGGACATCAATGGCCAGCTATGTTGGAAAAAATTTACCGCGAAGTGGATATTGCGTGGCATATTAACAAAAAGGCCACAAATCTTATGACATTGTGCATAGTTATTCAACCAAGGCCAACAAAAAATCACAGCCAATACACGGGGAAAAATCAGCTGGTTTCTCGGGTGTGACTTACATGGGCTGCTACGTATATGGAAGGATTTAGGTTAACCATTAATCACGGGCGCACGCAGGGGGGCTAGTGCGCCTCGGGGAGCGCCCTTCCAAACCTAAGATTTTTTTAGATATTTTCACATATTTCATTATTAAAAAGATACAATAGCATAAAATACGACATCATCAGGCCTCACCCCCCACGAAATATTTCTGGGTGCGCCACACTAGGTCCATTTTTCATTCATAAATCTGGATATGTTTTGAAACTTTGTGAGATGGAAAGAGATACATCAAAAAACACGTTTTGTTTCATTCTGTTTTAAACAACGTCGGCGTGGTTCCTTTTTTACAGACGTTTCTTCATCCAAAACATCAATATTTTTTCTAGGCACATGCATTAAACTCCCGAACCCTAATATCCTTGAGATCCATTAAAAAAATTATAAATAAAAGTTTGTTTTTATTAAAATATCGGGTCACTCTGACCCGACGTATATCTTCTGTGCTCGGGAATGGGACAATTCGCAGTGGCCAAATCGCAGGGGACAAATCGCCGTCGGCAGATTTGCCGCGAGACAATTCGCCGCGAGAGTTTTGTTTTGTTTTTAAAAAACGCCTTTAAAAAAAAATTTTTTTTGGTTTCTTTTGTAAATTATTTTAAAAAAAACTTCTTTTTAATAAAGTATTATTTTTATAAATAATTTTTGTTTTTTTTATATAAATTAATTTTTTGAAAAACTAATAATAAAAGACAATGCATAAGTAAATTTCCATATTGAATAATTTTTAATGCATAATTGTAAATGCTTGTTGAAGAAGAAACAGAAACAGCTCCATGAGATTATTAAGCGTTGATTGAATACCTAACTCAAACTCATCCACAGTAAACGAATTATTGTCATTGGTCTATGAACTCAACCTTTAAGCAATAAAAATGGCTACGACTAAATTGTTTACTTTTGGTTGTAGTTTAAAAAAAACGATTAAAAAATAAGTACACATTATAAAAAAAAATTGAGTTATAGTCAGTTGCAACCCCAGACCTGTAAAATAATTTCAATGCCAAAATAAAACCAAACTGTAAAATAAATTCACAATACAATGCAACTGCTGATTCCTTGGATAACTATGACGTGGCATTGACGTAACGGCCGCTATTACACCAGAGTTACCAGGCAACTGTTTCTTAAGGCGAAGAAGAGCGGACATTCGAGAAACACCTACGTGTGGGACGAGGTAAAAAAAAAGTGTCGAGGAGGCGGTGTTTACCGCTCCCTCAACCTCCCTAAAGGTGCCACCAAACCCTTATGTTCTCAGGTCCGGGCCACGATAAACTTACACCCGGGCTAGCGCGAAAGGACATTGTTTAACCCGCCCGTACGTCTCCCCCGAATTGTCGAGCGTGCAGCCACGTCTCGCGGCGGTTTCTTTGACAATGAAGCGGACCGAACTGAGCTCTTCTGTGTACCTACCTTTACGTGGCAATATTATATTTTATATTATATTTTCGGGCATAAGAGAAGCGGTCCACTCGGATCTGTTTAGTTCGATACCACACAGAAAAAAGTGTTTATTTGAACCAAAAAAATATTATTTGACTCAACCAAATTCGTTATTTCAATAGGTCCAAAACGTCCTCTTGTTTGGTTCAAATAAAAATATTTATTGTTTTCAAATAACTAATTTAGTCTCTTTAAATAACATTTATTTGATGCGTTAGAGTTATTTGGTTTATTTGACAAACAAAAATACATTTAAATCAAATAATTTGAAATATTTAAACCAAATACTACTAATTTATTTATTTGCAATAACAAGTTTATTTCAAACAAACAAATATGTTGGTTGGTAAAAATAAAATAATTCTTTAACATGACTGTTTTCTTTGATTGAAGTAAAAATATTTATTGTTTTCAAATAACTAATTTAGTCTCTTTAAATAAGATTTATTTGATGCGTTAGAAATATTTGGTTAAATTGACAAACAAAAATACATTTAAATCAAATAATTTGAAATATTTAAACCAAATACTATTAATTTATTTATTTGCAATAACAAGTTTATTTCAAACAAACAAATATGGTGGTTGGTAAAAATAAAATAATTCTTTAACATGACTGTTTTCTTTGATTGAAATAAAAATATTTATTGTTTTCAAATAACTAATTTAGTCTCTTTAAATAAGATTTATTTGATGCAAAAAAACATTATTTGACTCAACCAAATTCGTTATTTCAATAGGTCCAAAACGTCCTCTTATTTGGTTCAAATAAAAATATTTATTGTTTTCTAATAACTAATTTAGTCTCTTTAAAAAATGTTTATTTGATGCGTTAGAGTTATTTGGTTTAATTGACAAACAAAAATACATTTATATCAAATAATTTGAAATATTTAAACCAAATACTATTAATTTATTTATTTTCAATAACAAGTTTATTTCAAACAAACAAATATGGTGGTTGATAAAGATAAAATAATTCTTTAACATGACTGTTTTCTTTGATTGCTTTAAAAAACTTATTACTTCTTCATATAAATTAATTTGTTTAATATTCTAGGCATATTTTTCTGTCTTAATATTAAAATTTATTTAATAACTGACATTTATTAAGTAAATTTTTAAATTATTTTACTTGATGTAAATAAATATTTGTTTAAACTTATAATATATTTTGTTGAATTTAAGTAAATATTTCTGTGAGAACAAAAGTTAACTTATTTCACAATACAAAAACATATTTTCCAACAAACAAATAGGGTAGTTAGTAAACCTAAAATAATTGTTTGAACTTACCGTTTTCCTTGATTGTTTTAAAAAACTTATTGTTTTTTCTTAATAAATAATTTGTTTAATCTTCTCAATATATTTTTTGTCTTACTAACATAATTTATTTAATAACGAACTTTTATTTGTAAAATTATTTTGTTTATTATAAATAAATGTGTGTTAAATTTAAGTAAATATTTATTATTGCAAGTTTATTTCAAACAAACAAATAGGGTACTTGGTAAACCAAATATAATTGTTTCAAATGATTGTTTTCCTTGAATGCTTTACAAAATATTGCTTCTTATTTAAATTATTTTTTTAATATTCCTAATTTATTTTCTTGCCGCTTTAACAAAATGTATTTAATTAGATTAGACATTTAATAAACAGTTACATGATTACCCGTCAGAATACTGCATTGTACAAGTAAACACAAATGTTTTGTACGAAAAAAAAGTATTTTAATTCAAAAATAGGCAGGTAGGTACAAAAAACATGTAAAATTGTAAAAACGTTTAAAGGCAAATTAACATAAAATTAACCAAATATGCATAAAACAAAAATACTTCCTAAATACTAATTAGATTATACTTGTGTAATCTTTTCCAAGGTATAAATAAGACCACTAACCTATATACAGGGTGACCCAAAACCCTGAGACCTCCCTAATATCTTCGAAATCAAAATAAACAGAGAAGTCAAATTTCACATACTCAGATGGTTTGCAAAAAGTATCTTTTTTGATGCTAATATTGGAACCAGTCATTAAGGAGACGTAGCGAAGCCAGCGACGTTACTTTTTAAAATGAAATACCCTGTATATTTTTGCAATTTTGAATAAAGCTTTCCTTTCTGTTTCCAAAAATACCTAATATGCTACGTTTTTATGTAATGGTTTTTAAATAAAATGACAAAACCTTTTCATTAAGAGCAATGAGTTAACCAAGAAAAATTATCGATGACTTTTTGTCTGCTTTACTCTTTTGTTTGTTTTTGTCATTTTATTTCAAAACTGTTCCTAGAGAAAGGTATTAGGTATAATAGGTAGTTTTGGAAACAGAAAGACAAGGTCTATTCCAATTTGCCAAAATATAGAGCGTATACCGGGTGTTCCAAAGTGAGTGGCCTATTGGATTATTTTGGAAACTATACGATAGAAACTTTTAAAACTTTATATTCTTACATACGTCCATGTAAAGTATATTTACAAAATACTTTCATAGTTGCGGTGTTGCCATTTGCAGGAAAAGTTGGCTTTATTATTTTAAAAAAACACCATGTATATTTTTCGATTCTTTATGTAGAAAAATGTATGTAATTTTTTTCAACAATTATTGCAATTTTTTTTTTGCACAATTTGTTTTCAAAATGGGTATAAAACAAATTTGTGCAAAAATTTTGAATAGATTTGTGCAATGGAATTTGTTGTAAAATTTTAAACAACTGTGCAACTGGTTTTTTTTGCACAATGCTTATTGTACAGGCCTGTATAAAAAAATTTCACATATTTTTGCACAATTTGTTGTATATTTTCCATTAATTTTTTTAAAATTTTGGAAAAATTGCAAAATATTCAAGTATGAAAACATTTTATACAATATTGTGTAATTTTCTTATTCTATTTTGTGCAATATAAATGCACAATTATGTAGTTATATTTTAAAAGATGTTTGTATTTTTTTACATTGTGGTGTTTTTTCTTCAGTTATATTTTTCTCTTTACCACAAAAAATATAATATATCAATATAATATATTATATATTTTACAATAAATAATTTTAGTTACACCCAAAATTGCACAATTTTGTGCATATATTTCCTACAATTTTATGTAAAAATAGTTAAAAATATGAATTTTTTACATAATATTCTGTAATTTTCTTTAACAATTAAATGAAAAGTATCTCTGAATGTGTACAAAATCTTGTAGATGTTTTTTTTTCAATAGGTTGCATTGCATTGCATTTTGTTTTAATTTTTGTGTATATATTTTTTGTATATATTTTTAAAAAACGCTTTATTACTTTTTGCACAAGTACATAATGTTTAATTTTTATTTGACAAAAAAATACCAAACTAAAAAATCACTTGTTAAAAGACCTTTATTTTCGTTTTTTCTGATGAGTACAACAAATTTTAACACATTAGTTATTAAATTATTTAACCAATATTATTATGCTTAATGAATTTACCTGAACGTGTAAAATATATCTATTTAAAGATTCTTGTTTGCTGGACTTTCGTTGTTCGGATTTTCCATTGTTTGGAAATTGCAAGGAAGGCAGCGAAGACAAAATAGCTGCTAAAAAAATAGTACTAAGTTTAACGGACATTGAAGGATTTCTATGTAATAGTCAAATTATTCTGACTGATATTTTGATACCCTTTAAATAAAGGTTACAGTTTTATAGATACCATGGTAGTAAGACAGGCAAAATATGTCTTTTGACTTCTAATTTACAAATTTTAAGTTAATCAAAAATAGTGGTGTTGCAAAAATTATCATTTACCTTCGTCTGCTTCATGGAAACTCTTTTCAGACCGCTGTATCTGATCTTTGGTAAATTGCGTTTGATTTTAACAGCACCCAAATTTTTGAACAAACTTCTGCACATTTGTCAAAAAACTGTCTTTGTTTTCCGGATATGCCATTGCAAAATCGTTCAAACTAAAAAATATAAAAACAATGTTTAAATATAGAATTTTAGTATCGGCCGTTATAAAAAAGCGCAGTTTAGACCAAAAATAGGATAAGCCATGAGTAACAAGCTGAAATTTTGTAAATAGTTTTATTTGGTCAAGAAGCCCAATTTTTTCTCTGCGAAAATTCTTGAAAGTGATTCCTAAGGGAGTGCGCGGGCGCAGAAATGTTTTTGAGCTTCGGACTGGCTAAACCAAGACAATTGTGGGGACAATGTTGTCATTTACTTTCAAACACATTTTTTAAATCACAGAAAGAAAAATCAAAAATGGATCAACTATTCTCAAAAGCTTGGGTAGACTAGAGTCCCTGTATGTTGACATATTTGGATATATTACCAAATATGTCAACATACAGGGACTCTAGGGTAGACCTATGTGTAGTAATTTACTTACCCCGAAATCTCTCTTTGTGGACTGCAAGTAGGCACCCATTCCTCCAGTTTTTCGAGAACTAATTCCACAAAATCCATAGTATCCATTACACGTTTAACGTTAACGGAAGCACTTATCAATTAATGACACTAACCTTGTACGGATCACCTCACTGACAAGCCAAAACACAAATTTAAACTCACAGAACACTGAAGGAAGCCAGATGCGGTGGGGCGATCCCTTGAAACGACTTTTACCGAATCAATCCGACGAAATGATTTCTACAATTTGAAGTATATTTTTGCACAAATTTTCATTAAAAAAATTACATTTTATCTGTGTAGATTTATAACACAATGGGGTTTTCCACTACGCTGTTGAGAGTTATTGTTCTGTTGTGTAACATTTTTACACAAAATAAGTTACACAATCCAATTGGTAACATTAAAACAGATTTATTCGTTTATTTCAACAATTGTTTTATATTTTTGCACAATTTCAGTTGCACAGCGTATTTAAAATTGTTGCATGGATATTTTTCTCTGTGTATAACGTCTTATACCTATCTGTAATTGTTTTTAAAATATTAACAGGTAAAAATTGACATTTTGTAACTTTAACAGGCCGTAAAATCAAAACCTATCTTAGCTTTTTACAAGCTATCGCTTTAGACTACTTTTAGATTTAACCCAGGGTTAAATTAACCATGGAATATTTTAACCCTGAACTAATTCTAAATAGTATAAAATAGCTTTTGAAAAACCGAGATAGGAATGTAGAAACCGTTTTGTTCTATTCTTAATAGTTTTGATGTTACGGGCTGATAAAGTTACAAAATGTTAATTTTCATCTGTCAATATTTTAAAAACGGTTGAAGATAGGTATACGACATCATACATAAAATAATAAAGGTGTTTGCAAAGTTTTCCCACAATTGGCAACACTGCAACTATGAATGTATTTTATAAATATACTTTACATGGACTTATTTAAGAACAGAAAGTTTTTATTGTATACTGCCGTCCTAAACCTAACCCCCGTATTTGAAAAAAATCCAAAAATGCGATTGTTGGTTAAGACAAATTATAATAATATACTCTATTGTTTATACTAATGTAACCAATCGAAAAACTACAAAAAGTATTTAAAATGTCACTTAAAATTTTCTTTTTTCCATAAGGCACTATGTATTTTCAAACGTTCAACGCGATTTACTCCATTTCATATAAAATTCAAATACGGGGGTTACGCTTAGGACGGCAGTATAGTTTCCAAAATAATCTAATAAGCCACTCACCTTGAGACACCCGGTAAATCTCATTTAAAAAAGTAACGTCGCCGCCTTAGCTCCGGTCCCTTAATAATAATAAATTTCACAAAGACAAATAAATTTCACAAAATTTCACACACAAGCTACAGGATTTCACAAAAATGTTCCGATTTTTTCAAAAAACATTTCACAGAATTTCACAAAAATTTCACAAGCTGTGTACACATTTTGTAATGTTTACGCTAAGCAATCTAGAGAAGTACTAGCAGGTTAATGGCGAGTTTAATGGTTTTAACAGAAAATTAGTTAAATCAAATAAATAAAATTCTAAACTTTAGGGCGGAATGTTATTGGTCGGATTTCCGCGAATCAATCGGACAACTTTGGATCGAAACTCTTTGTCTGTTGTGCATTAGAAAAACAAAAAGATCTGTTGCGCTCCTCTTTTTTATCATATTGACAGCTAGAGAGTTCACCTTAGTAGGTACATCGATTTTATTCTACACTTTTTTGGTTATTTGCTATATTGAAATAAATAAAATTCTTGTAGATATTATATAGGGTGTTTTTGAACCGTTCTTTTGCCACTTAGTTATTGTTATCGTTATTCTGCGTCGGCGCAGTAGCGATTTGCTGTTATTTTTAATAGGTATAGCAACGCGCTGTATTTACAGAAGATAAAAAGTTGTACTTGTAATTTCATAAAAATTTAACCTTATTAGGTAACTTGGTACTTATTTAGTATATACGAGTTTCTGCCATTTTTGGTTTTTGATGAAAAATCCTTTCTGGAGGTACTTAGGGGGGTCCCTAGGACCCTGAATCGGCGACCGGAGAATTAAAAAAAAAATTGTTTTAATTTTTTTGAGTTTTTAAATTTTTTTTCTAAATCGACGCAATCTAACCTGAACAAACTCAAATCAACTCAAGCCAACCCATACCAAACCAAAAAAATACATTACAACCTCGCCCTCCGGTACCCGTTTTTTTATTTTAAAAAAATATAAAAAATCCTAGAGGCCCTAGTAGGTACCCCCATAAATAATTTTTCAAAAAAAAAAAAAAAAAATGGCAGAAACCCGTATACTAAATAATTTACATACCTACACGGGTTTTTGCCATTTATAATTTTTCATGAAAAGCCGAAAAGTTCTTTATGAGGGCACCTACTAGGGAGCCTGCCTAAGATCCAAAATCCGCGTCCGGCGATTTTTTTCAACGCAACAAGGGGTCGGGAGGGTTTGGATTGGTTTGAGTCTGTTTACGTTAGGCTAAGGTAATTAAGTAAAAAATAAAAAAAAAACAAAATAAAAAAAAAGCCGGACGCAGATTCGCGGTCCTTCGGACCCCCCAAATTTTTCTTAAAAACCAAAAATGGCAGAAACCCGTATACAAAAATCTCTTAAGTCTTATTTAAAGCGACTAAATTACTAGTTTGGCTAAAATAAATATTTTTATATGGACCAATAAAGAATATGCACTGACAAAGTCAAAAATCTAATTTGTTAGAGTCAAATAATTTTACGTGATATATATCATGTATACAAAAATGGTTTACTATTGGAAATAAAAACCAAGAAAGAAGGAATTTTAAAAAATCGTATTTGTATATTTATTTATAAACAAAAACTTAATTTAGTTGTTTCAATAATTTTATCTAACAATATTAAAATTATTAATTTATATAATTGAAACAATTATTTAGTCAATCTGAGCATTAAAAAAAATAAAAAGCAATTGAGTTGCTTTAAAAAAATCAATTATTTGAGTATACGGTAAACAATATTTTTTTAAATATTATTATTGCCAAAAAAATTGAAACATGTAATTTATTTAATTCACATGTACAATGTTTTTTGTCGTAACAAAATGTACTGTTGTCCGAAATAAATATATTTGTTTGATCCAAACAAGATTTATTTAATCCAAATATTTTTTTTCAAATAAATTGGTTTATTTGATTCAACCAAACACTTTTTTCTGTGCAGTATCCAGTGTATTCGTTTATTGAGTGTATTTGGGTTCGAGAAGGATGGATGAACGAAGAAAAGGAAAAAAATCGAGACTTCGGCTTCATATGCCAAGCGTTAGGAACAAAATATGGAGTTCTATTTGCAAAAGGTCGAACAAAAATGAAATTTGGTGGGATGGTAGACATAGGTCCCCTAATAGTACATCTAAGTTTGCGACCTCCGGAGGTTGCCGCTCGAGGGGGGGGGGGGGGGGTGAAAACTCTGCATCGCGGCGTTTGGAAAAAAATAGTTCCGTTGGAGTAGGTGCTATAAAAAAAGTTCGAATAAAATATGTATAGAAAACAAAATTGCGCACAACTTTGGTTTTATGCATTTTTTCGCTCCGACCAATAGCTTTTCCTTTACGGCGCGCCAAAGTTGGGGGGTAGTTTGCAAATTTTAACAAAATCAGAGTTTAATCGCGGATTAAAACAAATATGGCTACCAAACCATTCTGGTGTATTTTATTTCTATAAGAGTAAGGTTTTCTAAGTAAACTGATGCTTAACTCGTTACATTTGACCGAATATTATAAAAGAGATGATTCTTTGAAGTGCGCCCTTACATACTTGGATATGGGATGACGTTGGTCTTACTGTTTAAAATTACACATAGAAACCTCAAACACGGGTACGTTTTCGGTCTAGAAGCAAATCATATTACTTTTTAGCAACAGACCATTTCCCCGTAATTTGACCCCGCTGAATCCGAATATCTCTGTTGCCAACTCGAAAAATCGACAGGGACGGAGAAAATCCCCCCCCAAACCACCAAAAAACCTGTCTTTTTTTCAGTTTTATGCAATTTTCTCGAAAACTAACTTTTTTATCAAAAATTGTAAAGAACAGTTTTTTGTGGAGAATAAAATTCCCTTTCCAACGATGTATTGGGCAATAAGGTTAGGAAAAGCCAGTAGCTCTTCAGTGGTGTACGTAAATTGGGATTATTTAGAAAAAACATGTTTATTATAGGTTTTTCAAAATTTTCTCAAAAACTACACTTTTTAGGAAAAAATATGTATATTACTTTAACATAACATTTTCTTTTAAAAACTTTATTAAAATGTCGGGTTGTTGCCATATTTAAGGCTTCAGGGGCGTACTAATATAAACTTATTTTCAAAAATAACTGAAATAATCAGTTTCTCTTGCATATTTAAATATCTCTTCTAACTAAGATTTTCAGAAAAAAATGTGCCTTTATTCTTTATTGAGGATAAGACAATTTCTTTTTAAATGATATATTACAAAGTGAGGTTAATGTTATGATAAATACTTCAAAAAGTTTCGTAATTTATACCTACTAAAATAAAATGTTTCCAAATTAAAATAAACTGTTTTTTGATTAGATTAGATATTTTGATTTATCTAAATAAGTTCTTTAAAGCAAAAAAGCACCGGTGGTTATAAGGAGAGGGGGCATAGGGGCCATGGCCCCCCCCTAAGCAATATTTTTGTGCAGAAAGTAACAGTAGTAACTTTGACACTGGTGTTTTTGGTTATTTTTTAAAGCATATGGAACTAAAAATAAAGTGGTGACAACGGTTTGGGGGGAGGGGGCATAATTATAATTGAAATTGATGATTTTTGCAATTTACGGACGCCCCTGGAGAGTTTTCTATACTATGGGTCACATTTTGGGACACACTGATTAAAAGGACATTTGATTATCGGGCCCGCCGCCGAAGCCATAAAAGGTCGAAAGTACAAAAGGTCGAAAAAAAAATCGACAAAACAAAATATTTAAAATACAAATTTACGGTATCAAGTCGAATTGACCTGTCCAGTCGATGTGGACCCGCGGCCGTACTTTCGATCTTTTGTACTTTCGATCTTTTGTACTTTCGACCTTTTGTACTTTCTACCTTTTGAACTTTCGACCTTTTGTTTTTTCATCTTTTGTATTTTCGACCTTTTGTACTTTCGACCTTATTTTTTTGACCTTTTGTACTTTCGACCTTTTATCCGCCGCTCTTTATTATCTACCGCAAAGCTAATAAGACACAAAATTGATTAGTTTGGATTGATCTTAAATAATTTCTTTAAATTAAGAACACCACTGGAGCGGTAAATATAAATTAACTTCCACTTTGTTATACATCGTTTGAAAGGAAATTTTATTGGCTATGACGAAGTATAGAACACACTTTTTGATAAAAAGCTTGGTTTTTAAGAAAATTGAATAAAAATTATGAACCAGCGGCAATTTAAAATTCCGCCGCCATTTTGGCCGCCATCTTGAATATCTCAGCCCCTGTCAATATTTCGAATTGGCAACAGGGATATTCAGATTCAGCGCGGTTAAAATAGGGGGAATTGCCCATTTGCCAAAAAGTAATATAAAATGCTTGGTACTTATAGACCCGCAAATGTTTATATTTTCTTCCAATCACCTACACGCAATTTGTTTGTTTATAGTCCGCCCTATTTTTTAGTGTGTTAAGTAAAGACGAAAATGTGCCACTTTCCATACCAAACAACTCAATTCAAAAACAGTGCGGAAAGTACATGCGAATGACAAATGCAATTTACCATTTTGATTTGGTATAACCTCTATCAAGGGGTGACAGGGACTAAACATTTTAAAGGCTGCCTCGGGCGCCAGAAAAGCCAGCTGCGGCTCTGATGGTCCGGTTTCGTAAAAAACCGAAAAGACAAGGATATTGCTATTGTTTTAAAAATAATTTTTAGCGACCAGCAGAGGGCCCCACTTCATTGATGATAAAAGCGGCAATTGTTGGTCTTGTAAGCGTTTTACAATACACGTTTTCCTACCAGATGACCTGCAATTTTTGTTATTTTTATTTTTTATTTATTTAGAGGAATGTCCGTTGTAGGCCCGAAATTCTTCTCCGATTGGATCAGATAACAATTTTCTATTAAAAAAATGATATTAAAATGATCGATTTTTGACTATAAATAAGCATAATTTCATGCTATTTTGAAGATGTTTTTTTAACTAAAAAATAGTTTTAGTCCTGTACCAAAGATCCCTTTAAACGATAAAAAAAAGTTCTTGTTAAAACCTTTAGCCGTCTTCGAGAAAAGCGCGTATTTCCAAACTCTTACATTAGCACGAAATTATCGGCGCGACTCGGAGCCTTAACACACTGTGATCCTTGCGTCTTTGCTCCCTCATTTTATCTGGGCTCTGCTTCCAAGGCCAACTGGCCACGCAGTCAAATTTTCCTGTCCGTTGCTTGTGATCCTGTGACCCCTTTCGTTTTGAGAATCCTGGTTTTTTTTGACGTTACGCTTTTCAATAAAGGCCTTTAAAACATGGGGACTATGGCCATGTTTGAAAAAAAAATATACTACTGTGAGCTAGCTGTGTTGTTGATCGCCGTTTTCAAATAAGTTGTATACTTTTTAGTTTGCCAGGAGTTTTATGGCCGCCTGCTTTATCTACACCAAAAAAGTGTGGCCGTTTCATTTTATTTATGAGTTTTAAACGTAAACCGTACCGTTTTTTTGTGAAATTCTATCGTGCAGCTCCGAGCGTATTTCTACTTTTACAGATTTAATTTTTTTAGCTTGTACATATACAAATAGTTTTGTTTGGAAGCTTTATCTTCCGTCTATATTAACCAGTTTAAAAAAATACACTCAAACTACAGGGTGGCGTCTCTTAATGGACCGCTGCCTCTAACTAGAGACTCTGTAAGATTTAAGTATGACATATTTTAAAAAATAGAGACGCGACAAACCCGTCAAAGTCACTGAAACACATTTTTTGTTTATGTTATTTTCTTTTCCTACGACCACATATGAAAATGATGGATTTCACACGATTTCCGTCCTCTAGAAACCATTAAATTTCACCCGTGTGCAGAAATTTTTCCACACGTGTGGAAAAGTACTTTTCCGAACATGTATGGAAAAGTGTACGATCACGTTATCTGTCACCATACTTTTCCTCACATGTGTTGCAAAGTAATTTACTACTATCTTTAAGGATACGCATATAATTTTTGTGCCCAAACGTCAGATCTGTTACTACGCAATGGCTGCACAACCTAGTACTGTCTGTTTCACACGCCATATTTCAATTTTAATTAAACACAATTTGATCATTAACTTTGCATGGTAGTTCGGTTGGTGCAAATAAGGTGGCCTGTCCGGTACCGTCCTATCGGGTTATGAGACTGCCTTGAACCCAGCCATCGGTACCACCCAAGGTCGAGTTTGGTTCATTTGCTGTATGGTCATTTACTTCTTTTAATTTACAAGACCCGTGGTCAACAATCATTATTTGACTTCCGTCTTGGCAGGAATGAAGACTGATTTTTATATAATTTAATTATCTTTCGGGATATTTATAAGCAAGGGTCTTGATTTTTTTTAAAATAAAGTATTCAGTGTGATTTTTTTTGTTGTGACTTGTGGACAATATAGGGACTAATTTAAAGCCAGGCAAGGCCAACACAAAAATAGAGGCCACGACCCTGAAAAAATCAGCTGTTCTCCCGGGGCTGAATTTTACATTGGGTCTTATGGGAGGTCAGACGTTTTTTTATATTTTCAAAATGGCACTACAGATTTCCGCAAAATTTCAGTGAGATATTCTCAGACACCATCCCGATATTCCACCAAAGGTTTGTAAGGAAGCAACATGATTAAGAGGCTAAAATCTTCAAGATTTAGCATTCCTTATTTTGAATTCAAATTACCCGCCATGTACCACATGCCAACTGTTATATTTGACATGTATTTGACTTTGTCATATGTGATTGTCACATTCGCTTCTGCTTTAAACTTAATTTTTGTGTGAGCTAATGAAGCGGCTATGAAAAATTAGGGCTTACTATACATTAAAAAAAAAATTGTTCTGCCAGAATAAAGTAAAAACAATCTCAAAAACGGCTTTATTTAACAAAAAATCAAATATCCATGAACCGTCATTCCAACTTCAAAATTTTAAAGACAATCAGCTGTGTCGTAACGTGACCATCAAAAAAAAATCAGCCCCGGATGTGACGTCAACAAAGTGGAGGATCGTGGCCCGTCCATTTTGATAGCCCTGAGCCAGGCAGTCATAGTGCCGGGCAGTTTTGCATTAAAAACTGATAGTTGATCCAGTGGTATGTCTTAAGGACACTCATCGTAAAGGCAAGCTTTACAGGAAGCGAAGCTAACGTCAGGCTTTCTATTTCTTTTGGTTATTATTTTTGACATGTTTTCCTCGGTTTCGCATTGGCGGTTCTGTTTTATTTTACAGATGTTGTTTTATTTATATTACCTAAACTAAATATATTTATGTACTTAGAATTAAATAGTTATGCTGCAAACTATCTTGAAACTGTATCATTATTAAAAAGATCTTTAGACTGTGTTAAAACCACATTTTTAAAATAACAACGAGCCGCCAATGCGAAACCGAGGAAAACATGTCAAAAATTATAACGAAAAAATAGAAAATCAGAGTTAGGCTTCGCTACCTGTAAAGCTTGCTTGACGATGAGTGACCTTAGTATGTCTTGGTGAGGGCCCCAGGCCTCTTGGGGGGGTGGGGGCATACCTCATGTTGTCGCGTTTTATGATATTTTATCTTTTTATTGATAAAATATGTGGAAAATATCTAAAAAAATCTTAGGTTGGGGGGGGGGCAAGCCCCGAGCCTCCCCCCCCCTGGGTGCACCCATGGTTGATCTTTCAAAATTAACATACCATAGTCGAATTTAAAAATAAGTCGTTTGTTTAATTAATAATTAAATAATAAAGCAGTAGCGTACCCAGGAATATGTCTTGGGGGGGGGGGGGGGGGCGAGACCGCAAGATGTCGTATTTCATGCAATTTTTGTTTTTGTTTATGAAATAAATGTGGAAAAATCGAAAAAGTCTTGAGCTTGTGAGCGGGGGCGGGGCGCGAAACTGTCAAAATATTGCCTAATATTATTACAGCGTGGCTTTATTGCAGTAAGTCCCTAATGATTGAGCAGAAAGAAAATTTCAGACTTGCTCTGCCTTTCTTATTTAAAAGACGAAATTCGGTAGGTAAGTATTTTAAACCGTTTTCAGGTGTAAACTGTTTTGACTTGAAAACGGTTAGAGATATTACCTAATCGAAAAGTCGCCGTCGTGTTTAAAATAAATAAAGACAATGCAAGTTCAAAATTTTGTTCTTTTTCAGTGTATTACTTCATTTTAAGATTCCATTCCATAAGAAAACGCCATCCTTATGTTATATCTCAAAAACTGAAAGTGATAGATTAAATTTTGACTCTTTTGAAATGTGAGCTTTGGCATATAAAGTTCACTTTTTATGCTGATTTTTAGAAATTAAAGAGTCACTTCAAGGATGAAGCAGACAGAGATAAAATATAAAATTCGGGATGAAAAGTGACTGATCAGACATAAACAGTAAAAATTTTAAAAAAAAGGTAAAACCTAAGAACACCAAAGAAATAAAAAAACTCGAAAAATAGCGTATAAACCTCGTGATAAAAGTGTCTTTTTATCCCTCAACGAAGCTTTTAGCTTTGGCATAAAAAGTGCCACTTTTATCCCTTGTTATATAATATAATATTATTCTGTTCCATATTATTGCAAAATAAATTTTAATCCATCCACATCACGAGATGGCAACAATGTCCTTTTACCTATAAATATGTGTACCTGCCGCTTAAATTTTGTCAAGCAAAAATTTTTCAGTATTGCCTAAAAGGGCTTGCGTATTTTTAAAGCAAATAAGATCAGTTTTCAAAGATAGAAAAGATAATTCGCTATTAGATATAATAATACGACAAAATCCTTGTCAACAAAAAGGTTTACGGATCATCATTTCGCAAAAGAATTATCCCACAAAAATGTCCAAACAATAGTCCCAATGGCTTGCAGAGTTTTTAAAAAAGAATATTCCAAAAGCTTTATCTTACGCATTGTGCTTGACAGGTCTTGCTTCGAGTTTATGGTGTTTGGGAATAATTTTCGATATTTAGCAGCTCCTCTTGTTAAACTTTAGACCTCTTAGGCTGCTGATGTTGGGTCATGTGATCAGAAGCCCACTAGAAAGGTTCGAATCATCTCTGAATTGTCAAGTGTTATGCGAAAAGACTCATCATACTTCTTTTACGAACCGTCTGCGGAACGTTCGACTGCTTCGGTGAGGCGAATATATTTTGCTGCAAACGCGTAAAAACGTTTTAAAATTCACTCTCGTTGAACCGGGGGCGACTATTTCCGTGCTTCCTATTGGTCGGGACGAGTCAGGACTATGAGAATAAAGCCACAGAGATGTTCGGACGTATTTTTTTTCCTCACCAGAGATATTAAGGCGTATTAATCCTATGTTTTTTACTTGTAAACAATAAACATAACCTATTTTTCATTAAATCAACTCTCCTATCCTCGGCTTTAAAATAAAATAAAATGTATACCTTGTGATGAGATATCTTTATTTAATCTGGGCCGTAAAGCTGCTGTATGAGATGAAGGATCTTTAACCGAAACTGTAACAGTGCTTGATATACCCTCATCAAAATCTGCTCAATCAAAGATTCTAACAAGATCTAAAAATTCTAAAAATCTACACTTCAATTATTAGGCGGGTAGTGACATATAGGTGCAAATCATGGAAATTTACCGTAGCGAATAAAGAACAACCAAAAATATTTGAAAGTTGAATTTTCCATAAGATCTTTGGACCAGTGCAAAAAAAAATCTTGCTGAACCTATTTTATTCTAGTCGATAAAAAAGAAGAAATGGAAGACCCGAGGTAATTCCATCCCTAGATCCGATCCTGATCTGAAACATTATGTCACCGAAATATCAAAAACGGCCTATTATTAGCGATTAGTTTTGAAAATTGTCCCCAAGCCAAGCGCTCAAGCGTACAAAAGAATAAGTAAGAGCAAATAAATGAGACAGAAGGTAGTATTTCGTTTCCTTTAGTCTTACCACAGGCGGTTTAATGTCGAGGAATAATCCGAATATGAACACAACGAAATCTGATATACCATTATGAATCAGGTATACAAATCAAGACAAGAAAATAATTGTCAACGAAAATTATATTCATAATGTCTTTCTTCAAGCTGATGCAGATGGTCATAATTTTAATAATAGTAACACTCTGGAAGTAACGAAAAAGGTTGAGAGTTAAAATAATTCTTCAACCACATCAGAAAAATATCAAACCGAAGATATTTATGTAAGACTTAAACGAAAAAGTTGGAAAAGAAATAGTTGAAGACGTATTGTGCGATAGACACAAGAAATGAATAAGATGTAACTTTTATCCAGTTTGGCGAAGTGAAGATCTGCAAAATATATCAAAATGCTCTAAAAATAATTAAAATTTCTTTAGGAGCAGAGGCTCCATCCAGCAACAATTTGCTGTTGGAAAATTTAAAGCTAAGACTCAAAGATTTGAAACTAATACAAAAAATGCATAAATCTACATACTCAAACTAAAATATGAGAACATAATATATGAGGATAATACAAGTATATAAACGAGAAGATAATAGAAATATTAATTTTTTAAGCTACGACTCAAAGATTTAAAACTGATACAAAAAATGCATAAATCTACATACTCAAACTAAAATATGAGAACATAATATATGAGGATAATGCCAAGTATATAAACGAGAAGATAAATGAAATATTAATTTTTTACATACGAAATAAGAAACTACTAAAATTATTGACTTTTTATACGTCAATAAATAAAATACGTCGAAATAAAATGAAATGCTATGAAAAAAATAATTACAGAAACTGCTAAAGAAAAATTTAGAATAAACTTATACACTAAAAGGCACAAAATAACAGATTAAGTCTTGAATCTGCTGGACAAGCGTAAAGACTACGAATATCAAGATCGAATAAAATATAAAACCGTCAAAAAATATTAAATAATTAGAATAATTGTATCCTCAGCATGGTCTCTTTATTCTACATTCAAAAGTTTAAGAAGCTGTTGAGATATATTGTGAGGTTATGTTTGAGATAACAAGCAAAAATTTACAAGCTGAAAAAAAATGCAAACACTGTAAAAAAAAAGTAGTGTCTGCAGTGGATTGCGAAAATTGTGCATCAAACTACCACTCTAGCTGTGCAGCTCAGGCCGGGGTCACAAATAGCCAAAATAAAATAAATTGCTGTATCACGCAGCAAAAAAGTGAGGTTAAAACTGATATAAACAACGAAAAACAGCAAGAAATGGAAGAAAAAAGAATGAAACTATCATTGAAGGACTATTTAAGGTACACCTGGATCCTTTTAAAAAAGCACTCAGGGATGAGATGATAGAATTGAGGAAATCTGTACAGTACATTTCTGATGGATTTGATGACCAAAAAAAGGCCATTGAAGAAATGATGGCTGAAATGAAACAGCTAAAGGACGAAAATACAATCCTAAAGCAAAGAGTGGAAACACTTGAAAGCAAGGCAAACTATATAGAGCAGAAAGAGAGAGAAAAAAACCTAGTGGTCTCAGGTGTTCCATCTCAGGATGAACAACCACAAAACACTGTGCAAAAAATCCTTGAAACGCTTAAAGCTGAGGTCAGTACCAGGGATATTATGGAAGTTTATCCAATAAACACTAAAAAAGGGTCTCCTCTTCTGATAAAATTCAACAGCTTAGAATCAAAATACAAAATAGTTAAAAGAGTTAGGGAAATGAAAGGAATAAAAGTACAAGAGTGTGGATTGAAAGGAGAAAACAAAAATATATTCTTTAATGATGACCTTACCAAGCAGAATCAATTACTATTCAAGAAAGTACGGGATCATAAAAAAACCAATAAGCTTCATGCAGCCTATGTAGCCAATGGCAAAATATTCCTTAAGATGACAGAGAAAGGGGCGCCCATAAGGATAAAATGTGAAAATGACCTAAATAATATACAATAGGTAATATTCTAATTAATTTAGTACTATACTGTGATATTAAAGACCTAAAAAACTAAAAATGGCTCAAAATTTGAGTATTTTGTACATAAACATAAGAAGTATTAGAAATAAACTAAATGAACTGAATGATATAATACTTTCATATAACAAAACTATACACCTAATAGTGTTAACTGAAACATGGATGTACTCAAACGAAAAAGATTCCTACAACATAAAAAACTACTCTGCGGTGCATGACTGTAGGAGTACTCGTGGAGGTGGATGTAGCATTTATATAAATAAACAATTAAATTATGTACAAAACAACAAGCACACCATAGAAATTGAAGACTGTAATATAACTTCATTTTATTTAACAAAAGAAAAACTGACTGTATATGCTATATATAGGCCACCAAATAGTAACTGTGAGACATTCACAACAAAAATGGACAAACTTCTGGAGCAACAAAAAAACCCAAGCGTCATAATAGGGGATTTCAACATGGACCTACTTAAAACTTCACAAGCCACCAATAACTACAAAAATATAATTGAGATGAATGGATATAAGTTCCAAAACATCATATTGACACAAAATGCTACAAGAACAACAAATAGTACAGCATCTATAATAGATCATGTAATAACTAACAAAAACTTGGCATGTTCAATAAAACTATATGACAATGATATATCAGATCACAAAATTATGCATATAGAAGTAAGAAAAACTGTCTACAACAGACAAAAGGAACATATTAAAAGGTCATACCTAGCAGAGAATGATTGGATAAAAAGTATGGAGGAAAAAATGGAGGAAACAGAAATAAATACATTCCAACAACTCTCTGAAATTATTTCCTCCACAAAAAAAAAATACACAAAAGAATATACACTAAAAATAAAACAAAACAACTACTGGGTAACCAGTGAATATATAAAAAAACTAAAGGAAAAGGATATGCTGTACAAAAGGTGGAAAATAGTGCAAAATGATTGCAGCGAACAAAATTACAAAAAAACTAGAAATGACCTTAACAATCTTAGGAAAAAGCTTCAAAAACTGTATGCAGAAAAAAAATTCAATGAAGCTAAGGGAAACTCAAAAAAAACATGGAAAGTTATAGATGAGATATGCAACAAAAATAAACATACAAGTAAAAAGATACATAAAATAAAAAATATGTCTGGAAAAATAGTAAGCACAGACAAAGAAATGGCCATGGAGTTTAATAGACACTTCTCAAACATAGGAGAAACTTTGGCAAAAAAAATACAAGCAAACTCACAAACCCAATTTAGTGAAGAGGAAGTGGAAAAAAGTATAGTGCTGGAGCCAACAACAATAAAGGAAGTACAGGAAATAATTAAAACAATAAAAAATAATTGTGCCCCAGGGACTGACAACATCACAAAGGAAGATCTGATTAAGTTAATTAATATCATAGGTCCCAAAATAGTTCAAATTACAAATGATATCTTAAAAACTGGACTCTTTCCCAAAGAATTAAAAGTTGCTAAAATCGTCCCTATATATAAGAAAGGAGCACATGATGACATGAACAACTATAGGCCAATATCACTGCTCAGTACATTCGCAAAAGTTGTAGAAAAAACTATTAAAAAAAGACTAATAAACTTCATTGAGACAACTTTCCAATTTGACTGTCAGCAATATGGTTTTCAGAAAAATAGCAACACCCAAGGAGCAACAGTGGACTTATTAGACTATGCTACCAGTGAACTGGACAAAAACAAATAAGTCGTAATGATCTTTGTTGATCTACAAAAAGCGTTCGACACTGTAAATATTGAATTATTGTTAAGCAAGTTGCATAGAATGGGATTTCGTGGGGTGTGCTATAATCTACTTAAGTCTTATTCAAATGGAAGAAAGCATTATACAGTAATAAACAATAACAATAGTGAAGAGCTAAATCTAAATGTTGGAGTTGCACAAGGATCGGTTTTAGGTTCCATACTTTATTTACTATATGTACATAGCCTGAAGTTTGCAAACCTTGTAGCAAAATATTTTCAATTTGCAGATGACACAGTATTAGTTTACTCCAGTGAAAACGAAAATGAACTTGACCAAATTGTAAATAGTGATTTAAAACAGTATTATAAGTGGCTATGCTATAATAAACTCACAATAAATGTACAAAAAACTGTATATATGACTCTAAAACAAAAAGGAAAAAAATCTCCCAACATACAAATTAATATGAATGATGTACCTCTTAAAAAAGTGACTGAATACAAGTATCTAGGGCTAACTATATCAGACAATCTAACTTGGAATAAACACATACAAACAATAAAAGAAAAAATTGTACCAATACTTGGAGCAATCAGAAGAAGCTCATTCCAGTTAAATCATAATTCAAGGCAACTATTGTACAACAGTTTTATAGAACCATATTTTAGATATCTGGTATCTTGCTGGGGAAACACAAGTATCCAACAACTAAACCAACTTCAAAGACTGCAAAATAAAGCAATCAAAGTAATCTTTAATATGAACTTTTACATTGCTAGTGACCAAATATATAAAACACTGCCTTATCTAAAAATAAGTGAACTTAAAACTCTGGAACAAGTAAAACTAATCTATAATATAGAAAATAAATCTATTAAAACAAATGTGAAACTGCAGAAAAACCTCCAATATTATAGTTATAGTACAAGGACAAATAACAAGTTAAGAACTGATTTTGCTAGAACAAAACTAAGACAAGATTCACCGATTCACAAAAGTGTGAAAGTTTACAATAGTATTCCAGACAATGTACTGCAGGGATCTAACAAAAAAGTGATACATAATCTCAAAAAACATATAAGGGAAAACCGAAGACAATAAAAGGACATGAAATAAAACTACATTTCTTTATTAGAATAAATATTTATTTTATTTGGTAAAATGTTAAGTTATAAGGCCTCGGTGCCAGTTTATTGTTAACTGTTTTGAGGTCTGTAATAAATTGTTATTAAAAAAAAAAAAAAAAAAAATATCAGTGGAAAAAGAATACTGGAAACAATTGTTCATTTTAGAACCAGAAGAAAAAGTTAAAATAGGAGAATACTCGACACTTTATTAATTTTTATTTTTATTTATACTGGGACTTTCCATTAGGATCAATCGCCCAGTTTCGCAAAGTTTGAGCAAGGATAAAGCAGTATTTAAACAAACACAAACAACCAAGTAACTAGCCAGGAATCGAACCCGGGCCGCTGGTGAGGGAAACAAACATTGCTACCACTACACCACGACGGCGACAGATTGGGGAGAAATGAATATTCAGAAAAATAGGTGACTGGTACTAATATGCAGTTAAACTCTACAATGATCAAAACAGAAAAGATCTTAATAATAATGCAATAATATGGCCTTCCGAGACAAAAAAAGAGAAATACAAAAACAGAATAATTATACAGCGGAGAGCCCAATATTGAGCCGTGAGGGACTCCAGAAGTCATTTTATGCAAGAAGTGTGTTTTGGTCTACTATTTTCCAATTCTATCATAGCACATTTTATAACTAGAAAATCGAATCCGTGATCTACTGTATTTACACACATGTGGATACCCTGGTCACGAATCACCTTGATCCGTGCCCTGGTATTAGGCAGCCTGTGTATTATATTTAAATTCAGCAATAAATTGCTTATAACAAAGCAATGTTTAAGTGTAAATATAAACGTAATACGGCCGCAACAATGGAGTGTGCTTGGTGCTTCCAAATACGGCATTTGACTGCGTTTAACCATAAAAGCCCATGTCAAAACTAAATAAATCCGAAAGTCTTGTATACATAGCACTTTTTTTCCTGTTGGATATACATTAATTTTTAATAAGCATATCTTATCTAACCTTATAACTCTAGTTTCTTAATGTTTCACCAATACTAAAACGGATAAGTTTTGACAGGACTATCATCGGGTTATATTTTTCACATGGAGGTTTTCCTCAAAAATAAAACTCTCAATTTAAATCGGTATTTTCCATGGTCACGTCTCTTCCATGTTATACGATTTTTTCTTCGTTTGTTTTTACAAAATTTATTTTGCATGAAAATTTTGTGAATTTCTATTACTTCAGGATATTATCGATTAAAATCCGGAATGAGGGGTCTTGGAATTCAAACTGGTTAGTCAGTTAAACTTCAAAATAATGAAACCAATGATAATGTATCTTTAACACAAACTCCACCATAAAAAACGAATAATATAAGTCTTTTGTGTATTAATGAAAGATTATGAGACTAATGATAATAAACAAAATTAGATCTTTCTGCCATTTCTACTATAACAAATTTAAAAAATAAACAGTTCAAAACCCCTAATGTTGGTAAAATCTAAAGTAAACAGTACCTGTAGTGTTAAAACAAGAAAGGTTAAAACAAAAAAGAAAATAAAACAAAAAAATATTGTCTGGATAAGTTGAGTTAAGATTGCTAGATCAATAAAAAAATTGCAATGAATGAGTACATAATTTAAAATTTTCCGGGAGGGAAAAGGGTGGCAACGACGACGAAGAAGAACAAGTAAGGATAGGTATATTTGGTAAAATGATATTGTTTGACAATAAATATTATTAATTTTGGAAGTTTAATCAATTCTAACCAAATCCTAACATGGTGTACACTTCGAATCCAGCACAGCTTCACAGTCAAGCAAAATATTGTGGTGACTTCTATCTTAAGTATGTACCAGTGAAGCAAAAGCAACAATACAAAAAACAAAAGAGTCAAGTAATAATAAAGCTTGAGTTATGAAAGAAACAAAGGCAGTGATGAAGGCGGTGCTTGGGCCCCAGGTAGAGCCAATCTGACATTATCATAACTTGCGGACTCGACCAATGGGGTTTGGAATTCTTCATTGACCACTCGCATAAACTACCTGTGTCAAGTAATATACATGCATATAAGCAGAGAAGAAGGAACGCACGGGTAACGAGTTTCGACCAACGTCCTTGTCGTTACTTGCGGTCGATTTTATGCATGTGTGTGCGCAAATACTGCGAATAGGCCGCGACTGCATGCGTTTATTTTTTTTTTTGCTTTCGATTTACACATAAGTTTATTGCTTACAACTTTTTTAAGCTATTAACGAGCTGGGGCTTTTTATAAGTATTTATGCACGACTACACTTGCAGGGTTTCATTCTGCAATTGATTTTACATGCGCAAATTTTTTGTTTTAAGTTTCTCGTTTCTGAATTTTATATTGTAACTCTTCGGTTTTAATTGGCATATTTTCTGCAACAAAGTTAATTTTGAGATAATTTAGATCCATAATTTATTCAATTTATTTTTTTATTTTATATGTAGACATTCCTATACTATATATGCATATTTTAACAAAGTTATGTTTGGTTTTATAATGTCGATTCTCAGTTATCTCGGGATAAATTCACAAACAATTTATAACCAAAACAGAGTCTTTCAGCTATCTAACTAAACAGTCTGTAAGAGAACCAGTTTTGGATGTGTTAACATTGTTGGGTACATCGTATATGAGACCGGTATTGAACAAATAATGATGGCATTATTCACCGCTTTTGTGTCTTTGTGTATTCACTACAGTCAGAGCGCCATCAACGACATCTGTATTTGCTCTCTTTATACGCCCCTCTAAATTAAGCGTTTTTATTTCTTCATGCGAATTAACTACGTTATCTTTTTATTAAAATAGATAAATTATCTTGCATAAACAACTTCTTATCCACTAATACATCAGTTTTGGCTATCTTTATTCGATTATCTTGTATTAAATAACTAAGTCAATATTTGACAACCTTATAAACGAAATCTGTTTTTGCTTTCCTTATATGCTTCTCTAAATCAAGCGTTTTCGTTTCTTGATCCGAATCAACTAAGTTATCTTCTTTATTAACTTTGTTGTCATCGTTAGATTGATGATTTTGCGACTCCTTATTCACTACTACATCTATTTTTACTTATTTTATACCTTGAGTAAATAGTTCTTAAATAAAGGCATTAAATTTAGATTCGGCACTGACCTGACCCAAGACGACAAAAGTAAAACTCTATAAAAACCTGTTCAATTTATTTTATCTGTCGATAGTATGTGAGTGGATGTCGGTCACCTGAGTGAGACATACCAAAATAAACGTGGGATTATAAATAAATCCTAGGTCCTTAGCCAAAACATTATAATGTACACTGAAAAAAACTTCTTTATGTAGGAAAAGTTTAAAAAATACCTATGCATAATTTTTCGGGAATATGTATACACTCGGGTTTAAATTAAAGTTGTAGATTCTCTATAAAATATCATATAAAAAAACCTACTTCTACTACCCGTCTTGAGCACAGGTCGATACATTTGAATCTTAATTTTTGGGAAAAATTCCTGTTTTAGGGGTCAATATTCAGTTTAGAAAAATTGAAAAGTTGCTAAGTTAAATTTTATTTTAGCAAAATAATCCGTTATCAATAGGGACTTATTGGGAATAAAACCTGACCTTTTCTCAAAATCGGCAGTTTTGTGCCAGATTTACATAGGCCTTGGGCTAGAATGCCGTTAACTACCTAAAAAATGTTCCTAGTTTTGATCAAAAAACCTAGAAAATAATAAACAAACCATGCTCCTTGATAACTGGAAGTTATTAGTTTCTTGAAAACCACAAAAGCTGAAGATTTGCTTATAAAAATTGATGTAGAATAGTGTTGTGATTAAGACGGCACCAAAACATCAAAATTGTTCAAATGTTGGTTAACGGCATCATAGCTTGTGCACGGCAGATAAAAAAGCAGCTTCTTTCTTACAAAATTCGGCCTTTGTGTATTTAAAAACCGAATTTATTAGTGCCGGTTTTTATTAAATGAAATTTAGCGACTTTATTTTTAAATTTGACTTTGGTATGTCAATTTTGAGAGGTCAGCTGTCAGTTTTCTTTGTAAATCTGTCATAATAAAGCCGACTCTAAAATAAAGTCAGGTTTGGGCCCCCCAAACCTAAGTTTATTTAGATATTTTCCACATATTTCATGAATCAAAAGATAAATTAGCATAAAATACGACATCATGAGGCTTCGGTCCCCCCCCCCCAGAGGCCTCGCCCCCAAGACACATTCCTGGGTGCACCACTGACTTTACCATACGTTCTGATTAGAATTAGAGATCCTGTATGTATGACATATTTTTAAAATAGAGAGACGCGACAAACCCATCAAAGTCACTGAAATTAACATTTTTTGGTTATGTTATTTTCTTGCCAAGCTCATTGGCGTTTCACTAAGTTAATTTAAATTGTCAGCGGTGAGTGACATCAATGAGCATGCACCACAAAAACAAACACGCTTGTCCGAACCCCCTATATAGGGTTTGTTAAAAATCGTTTATTTTTATTTTCCGACGCTTATGAAATAACAAGGACAGAAGGTGCGTCTTTCTCTAAACATAGCTAGAGTATAGAGGACCGATATTTTCATCCTTTTATTTTGACTTAAATAAATTTGACTTTGAAGAGTTTGTCGCGTCTCTCTATTGTAAGAATATGTCATACATACAGGGTCTCTAATTAGAATTACCTAATAAATTCAGCATAACTTTTTTCAGTGTGGTTTGATGTTTTAAATAATCTTGAAGTTGGAATCTTTATTTCCTTTATTTTAATGAGTCGAATGTCTTTGGTTTATTGTTATTTGTCGTTATATTATTTCGGTTTATTAGTCTAAAAGCCTAATATAGTAGTTCCACGGGTTTTTTAGGTTTTATAAAATTAAATGATGCTGGGACAATCCTATAAATTATGGTCATTTCTTTCTATCTGGGCTTACTTTATTAGCCCAGTTTCTTGTTCTTTTTTTTCTATTGGTGCTGCGGCTGGTGGGTTAGGCTAGGTTTTAAGTTGAAAATTATTATATTTTGTTGTAGGGTTTTTCAACCTATCAATGTTCTAAGTTGATTTTAATTAAAAAAATTACGTATTATTTTACTTAATGGTAGAGCATTAACTTATAAAATATATTCTACTAGCTTGTACTAGGCTAAATTAGACTCTTCGATATTAGTTTATAGTTTTTTATTACTTACATTAATTCATTAATTTATTAAGTGCGCCAATAGAACCAATTTTAATAATGGCCGGCCAAGTTTTTTGTTATTATGCACCGTGTAGGTATATAATTGCGTTTAATATAATTAATCCAAATTGTCAATATATTACCGGCAATTATTTTATCGTTATCTAGAACAATACCGGTATAAAATAAAAAGGCAAAAAACATAACATGCAGTAGGCAGGCAATCGATATTGCCATCTGCCTGTCAAAAGTCAATTTAAAACAGTTTTTACTGAAATGCATATGGTCCTGTAGGCCAAACCTACCATTATCTGTCCGATATTCCAATATACGTCGAATTGAGTCTATCATCAATGGAGGTATCACGTAACATAATTTATTGTATTAAATAACAGATCATACAAAAAAAAATCTATTTTTGATTACCTGTCTGCAGTTTTACGTTTTTAAAATAAGAATATCCCATAAATAAACTAATATCTACATTTTTTAACTAAGGGTAAATGAAAAACCTTTCCAACGAAGTATCATTTGACCCACACAGCAAACGATTTTTTTGATTTGTTCAAAAGCACTTCTTGGTCTAAGGGCCTAAGTTCCTGAGAATAAGCTACGTTTTCGTTCACCGACTTTTCTTTCATTCAATCCTACACCAAGAGTAGGTTTTGAAGACCCTGATACTGTAGCTTCTTAGCTTACTGTATCTCCTGCTGTATGTTTTCCTAATTTAGGAGTTTCGAAGACCTCACAAGGCGCAATTAAGATTAGGATTTTCTGACAGTATGCTTCCTCGGAGGGGTTTTCTTCCAGCAGGTTTCTGCTTCTGCAGAAGGATGGAGCTGAGTGCTCGGATAAGATGACAGTGGCTGATTCGTCTGCATACTATGATAGCATGGGCTTACGCAGCGAGGGCCAAGGAGGGGCATTTCCCCCCACCCTAAATGTTGAAAATGGTTTAATAACTTCCTAATTTCCAAACAAAACAATTTTATTCCTATCTACATAATATTATACAATAGATAAACTTATTCCTAACGATATCCGATATTCCATTTCCTATACCCAAGAAAACCTAAGAAATTTGACGGCGAAAGTATGGTCCAAATATTCGTCAGCTTCGTGAGACACGATGGTCTCAAAAACAGCGGCGTAGCGTGCCCGAAAGGGCGGGGGGGCGACAGCTAAAAAGGGCGCCTCTGAAAACTGATGAAAAATCTTGTGACAAAAAAAACAAAAAGGTCAAGGCCTCTCACGAATCTTGCGACGAAAAAAAAAAAAAACACAAAAGGTCTTCATGTCGTTAGTTTCCTTTGGCACCCACTCAATTGGCCGTTACCGGCCCGACTTAATAAAGCTGAGGGCGCCACTACCCTCAAGGCGGGGGGGGGGGGCGACGAACCCCCCGCGCCCCCCCCCACGCTACGCCGCTGCTCAAAAATTCAAAAGTATTGCTGTATATAAAGACCGCTTTTTGGGCATCCTTGAGGGCCTTCAAAAACTATCAGAATACGGCAATTCTGCAACTAGAAAGGTGGTATCTCAGCTTCAACAAGGCCGGTATTTATTACTTCCCTGTGCCTATGATAGCAAAGTGTTCTGCTTTTTTGAAACCTGTGTATCTCGCAAGCTAAAAGATTTATTGCAATGTGGAAATCACATTAAAAGAGTACTAGATCTAATTAATCATCGCGAATCTGCAGAAGAAGTCATGAACACTATCTCAGCTGAAGCCAGAATACATGCCGAAAACCTTGAAATAGAGTTACAGGGGCCAAGAATAATTCGGCGACAGCAAAATCGTCTGAACGTTTTAGCAAAAAACCCACCAGAGTACTGAAAAAAATCTTCATTAATACCTCTGATAATGTCTTTAAAGGATTGCTTTTCCGAAGAAAACCTATCAGCTTTCAAACTATTGGCACTACGTCCGTGTGTTTTGCTGGATGTGTCATTCAGTAAACTTAAGATGCGCATATTAAACAATTTTCAGAATTTTATCATTTAAACAGGCTTGACAATGAGGCTAAATTATGTTACAACTTGTGGAGCGACACAACAATTATTAAAGAATGGGTAAAAAGTTTGGAAGTAGCAGAAGTTGTAAATGTAATACCGTAGCACGATCTTTTCAGAGGATATATAAAGCGGTTTGTGGATGCTGGTACACCAAAAATTAGTTTATAAAAATAATAAATAAGTAGAATAAGAGGATTTACGCAGATTTGATTTATATGTATGTATGTTCGTTTTTTTTTGTTTATTTCAATAAACACCAATTTTATTTCCAACTTTTTGAATTTGCCCCCTCTCCCCTTAGTTTCATGCTGCGTACGCCCATGTGTGATAGTATGTCTATTGATGTGTTATCGAAAGTAAAATTTCCAAAGAGGTTTAAATTCTTTGATATACAAATATATGTATATATTTCGTTTTTTTTGGGATTGCTCCTCAGTCCAAAGATCTGCGTGCTGCATTTGGTCCTTCTAATAATGTTTGGAAATTTCATATAGACTCTCAGTTGTAACTACGATTTTTATTGTAGGTTCATTGTAACTTTACTTACTGAAGTTTTACTACTCAAAGTTTTACTAAAGACTGCTTCACTGTGGATATTGAAAAGGAGTGAGAAGTGTATACAGATATGATGTTTACCCTCGTGTTTACCCCTTAGTATTTTGGCTTTTCCTGTAATAGCCTGTTCCTCTATTTTGGCCCAACCTGTTTGATTTGATAGACTTACTATAATTTGATGAAGTTTCCGCTTTCTATATATATTTGAGTATCTTTGGGTATAATTTTTAGTGCTGAACCTTATCCCTTACCAAATGATCTTTAATTCAAAACGTTTACGCCAAACGGAGCAGCTTTTGTGTCCATGTCATTTCTGAACCCTACTAGATTGTCACTTATATCGGCGTCTATACTATTCAAAATATTCTGTTGGGAAATCCTCTATGGGACGTTTTAAATGGAACACACTGTATATCATTTAATTGACACAGAATTTAAAAGATATCGTTTCTTCATCAAATAAAATATCGTTAACTTCAATAAATCACCAAATTGCGGGGGAGTTATGGCTTTAATGTCCGGTCAGTTGCACAACTGTCACATAACCATCCTCGACCCATTATTCCGATACATTATCTGTCACCCCTCAAATATAAAGTTAGATCAAGCATCAGGCTATACTTAGGTACTTACAGACCCAGGGATCGAAGTTTGGACTGACGCACGCGACTAAAAATTCCCTTGAGGATAAAAGATCAATAGGTCAATATGTCGTAAAGGGAGGAAAAATTTGTGTGTCTATTATTATAAATTCAAAGCTAATTGATTTACCTTTTGAAAAATTACATAAAATTTATCTAGTTAATGCTTATGTACAAGTAATAAATGCTGTAATTATTAGAAAAAAGCAGAATATTAATACGTGTTATAGAAACAAGTCGCTTCTAAACATAGCCGACACAACTGGCTATGTTACAAGAGCTACTAGATCACATAGAAAAGAGGTCTTAAACTGCTGAAGAACACCTTATATGCAAAAGTTTGATCATCTGTAATTGGGAAAAAGCAATAAGCTATGTATAGAGTCCATTTCAGACAATATTGCAGCACACGAGTCAGAGATTTTTCTTCATACAAAAGTTCCACTGGAGGTTGAGATCATTTTATATCTGGGTACTTACAGAGCCAGGGACCGAACTATTTGGACTGATGCACACGACTATAAAAATTATCTTAAAGATAAAGAACCAATTAATAAAGGAAAAATTAGTGTGTATTATTATGCATTGAAAAGTTTTGCTTTACCTTTTGAAAAATTATAGAAAATTCATCTAGTTCATGCTTATGCGCAAGAAAAACATTTTGTAGAGGTAAAAAATACTGTTTTTAATGGGAAAACGCAGAATATTTTTTTTTATTTGTCAAACACACTGTGTTTATTGTATTACAATCTAGTCAGTAAGACTAATTAGCAATTTTGTTTTAACTTAATTTACTAGAAAAGTCAGATTTAAACTTAGGGTTCACTCAACAGTTCTCCCCGCTTTATTTAGTCTGTAACTCACAATTGTGTTGTGTTTATAGCATTATTTTGTTTTATTACTTAGTTTACTAGCTCAAACGGCTTCACTCTTTTTAGTCTTCGAACTAGCATAGTATTGTCTAGAAGCTGAATTGCTTCCACATTCACATGCCGATGGAGTCTATCTTCATGGCTTTTTGCGTACTTTTTTATAGTCTCTGCTACAGTTTCGATTTTTAGGTCTCGATGAAGGTCACTATTTCGAACGTACCAAGGTGCATTCACAATGTTTCTTAATACTTTATTTTGAAATCTCTGTACAACTAGAATGTTACTATCTTTATCACAACCCCATAGTTGAATACCATATGTCCATACTGGTTTCAGTATTTGTCTATAAGGCAGTAACTTATTATGAATTGTTAAATTGGACTTCCTTCCAATTAGCCAGTTCATTTTTCTATACCTTATCTCAAGTTCTTCTTTTTTTTTCTTAACATGTGCTTTCCAGCGCAATTTGGCATCAAGTGTCATACCTAGATATTTTGCCTGATTTGAATATGGTACGGGAATGTTAATTGTAATTTGTATGTGATTTATATTTTTGTTTGTAAAATCAACATGAATTGATTTGGTTTCATTTAATTTTATTCGCCACTTTGTGGTCCAACTGTGAACTTGGGTGACTGCATCCTGAAGTTTTTCTATGCATTTTTCAATAGATTTTTCTACCGTCAATAAACCAGTATCATCGGCAAATGTTGCTAAGTGGCAATTTTCTGGCTTTGGGATATCACAAGTGAATAATAAGTATAGATATGGGCCTAGTACGCTACCCTCGGGCACGCCGGCTTGAATTGTCTTGTTTTACTCTAAAATGTCTATCAGACATGTATGATTCCAAAATATCCGAATATTGTTTTGGCAGAAACCGTTTTAATTTAAAATTAAGGCCTTCATGCCACACTTTGTCAAATGCTTGTGCTACATCTAGAAAAACTACAGAACAAACTTTTCCCTCTTCTAGTGCTTTTTGTATTATATTAGTAATTCTGTGTACTTGATCTATCGTGGAATGCTTGTCTCGAAAACCAAATTGATGAGACGGAATAATTTCTTGTCTTTCTATAATGGGTTTTATTCTTTTAAGCAATAATTTTTCATACAGCTTGGATATAATTGGCAGCAAAGATATTGGCCTGTAAGATGACACGTCATGGAGTGGTTTTCCCGGTTTTGGAATCATGATAACTTCTGCAACTTTCCACAGTTTAGGTACATACCTAAGCCTACAAGACGCATTAATTAGGTTGCATAGTTTTACGATAGCTTTTCTGGGGAGTTGTTTTATGACTACCCCGTTAATAAGATCATACCCTGGGGCTTTTTTCGAATTAATATTTTTGATTTCTGTTAATATTTCTTTTGGTGATGTAAGCTTAATATGGTTTTCGATTTGATGGGGTTCATTTAAATGAAAGTGTTCATCTGGTGCTTCGTGGGGCTGAAATGTTTTTTCTAAATGACTTGCAAAAATATCTGCTTTTTCTTCGCTGCTCCTTGCCCACTGGTTGTTAGATTTTCGTATGGGTGGAATTTGGATAATTGGTCTTTTAAAATCTTTGGTTGCTTTCCAAAGGGAATAGTCGGTATTTTTATCATCTGTAAGTTCATTAAGAAAATGGTTAATAGATTCATTTTTTATTACTAGAATTTCTCGCCTAATGCGCTGCGTCATGTTGTTGAGATTTGCTTTGCCCCAAGGATCACGGCTTTGCTGCCACTTTCTTCTTAGTTTCCTTTTTTCCAATATAAGGTCTCTAATTTCCTTTGAATAGTTTTTTCCCTTAAAAATTCTCTTTGGTTTTGGACTGTTTTCCCAAGCTGCTTGTTGAATATTTGTAACAAAATATTCAACTTCTTTATCGATTTGTTCTGGCGTTTGCAATGGTACTGATAGGTTTATTTTTTCTGACAGACTTTGTTTAAAACTAATCCAGTCAGTCAGTTTATTAACTAGTGAGATATTTGCTTCTTTCTTTATTATGTTTTTACTAAGAGTTAGAATAATAGGTGAATGATCTGAGTGTAAATCAAAACTTTCTTCTATATCTACAAAACTTAAAGATAAATTATAAAATATATAGATATATTTTTTACTATAAAAAAATCAATTAGATCTGGAATTTTTCCTGGATCTGTTGGATAGTATGTGGGCTTACCAGTTGATATCGGCTCACATTGATATTCACTAATAGCTTGCAAAAGTTCTTTTCCTTTAGAATTCGTCAGTCTAGATCTCCAGTAGGTATTTTTTGCATTAAAGTCACCTCCAATTATAAAACGGTTTCCTAATTTTCTGAGAAAATTAAGATATTGATTTTTCTTTAGTAAGTGCCTTGGTGGTATATAGACAGCACTTATGACTAATGTATATGTTTTGGTTTTTACACTTACTAATGTAGCTTGAATCTCTATGGTTTTATATCCCATCTCCTCATAGTGTGATATATTTTCTTTAATTATTACAGCACTTCCCCCCTATGCAGTATTGCTAGGGTGAGTTGTATGATACACTTTATAACCTATAAATTTAATGTGAGACTGGTTAGTGAAATGCGTTTCTGACACAAGACAGACGTCAATTTTTTCTATGTCTAGAATAACTTGCAAGTCTTGCTGATATTGCAAGAGACCATTGGCATTCCAAGCTAGGATTCTAAGATTACTGACCATTTTGAGGCATATTGGTAGCTCCGTTATTGCTACTTTCTAGTTTAGTTAACCGCTCATCAAGTTTGTTCAATTTCTCCAAAATTAATTGTAGTGTTTGTTCGATAGTATTTTGACTACTGATATTAATATCAGGTATAGTAGCTGTTGCTGCTACTTGGCTGTACGTCCTTGTCACAGAGTTTTGTGTGACTGTGTTTCTTGTCTGTTGGTTTTGTCTATTTGTACTCACGTTTGGTTTGAGATTCGGTTTCTTAGGTTTATTTTTCAATTTTTGTATTTCTTTAGCAACAAGACATCCTCTGTAGTTAGCAGGATGCTTGCCTCCACAGTGGATGCATTTTGGCTCAGATTCAGACGCAGAATATTAACAAGAATTACAAAAAAAAAGTTGCTTCTAAGCATAGCCACACTGGCCTTGCTACAAGTGCTAATATATCACATAGAAAAGATGACTTAAACTGATGAAGTACTGAAGACCCTAGTTAACACTTAAACACCTTATTTGCAAATTTTGATCATCTGTAATTGGGAAAAGCAATGTGCTATGTAGAGAGTCCATTTCAGACAATATTGCAGCATACGCGTCAGAGGTCTCTTATAAATGTTCTATTGGAGGTTCAGATCATGTTATATCTGGGTACTTACAGAGTCAGGGACCAAAGTATTTAAACTGATGCACACGACTATAAAAATTATCTCAAGAATAAAGGATCAATCAATTAAGAAAAAATTAGTGTGTCTATTATTGTGCATTGAAAACGAATTGCTTTACCTTTTGAAAAATTATAGAAAATTCATCTAAGTTAATGCTTATGTGCAATAGAAGCTTTTTGTAGGGGTAACAAATGCTGTAATGGCAACAGTTTAGTTGCGAAGGCTGACAGATCTAAAATTGTGACTATTTTGGAAACAAAAAATATAGGCTGGCAAGAAAATAATGGAAATGTCAGCCTTCGATAGTGTTGTATTTCAACTAAGGTCGGGCTTGTTAATTTGAGGGGGCTCTGGCTGTCACTAATAGAAAAATTAAAATATTATATTTAATGAAATTATTTTATATTATTTATGTTAGATTTTTTAATATAATGGCAGAACAGCAGATAGTTAAATTTAAAAAAACTCGATATTTCGAATCAACACTCGTATCTGCTACTAGTTCGTCTGCTTTTTGTAGACCGTCACGTCGCGTGATATATTTAATTTGGTTAGATTTATTTTTATTTTCATTTTCGAAATTACGGCGTTGATTCTATTTAGTTTGAAAGCTTACATGTTTGGTTTTCAAATTACGATCGCATTTTTCGTCTCTCTGATGTTATTTCATTTATTTTTTTACCCGAAATGTGTTGGAAATAAACCAGAAAATTGCCCTATGCCTGCTTATTTTCACTCATCCCCGACGCAGATATAAAACATAAACAAAAACCCTTATTTGACTGACATCCTCGTACGTACATACATGTAAATAATATGTACAGGACGCTGCAAAAGTCATAGCTAGTTTCCCCAGACCTCTATTTTTACTGAAACAAAGGAATTGAATAAGGTTTTAAATCTAAAAGATTATCAATGAATTGAAAATCGCCATGGGGTTTTTATAAACTTTAGGCTGAAACTATTTAAAAAATGTATTGGGTTGTTTATGAAATATTCGTGTTTTGAAATGGTTATTTTAAACGCAAATATTTATAAAAGAGATCGAAAACTTTTTTTGAACAACCCTATTTAAAGACAATAAGGACTTAGATACCCAGAATTTTTTTATTCGTTTTTCTTCAGCTAAATCAAATCAAGTCAAATTTCATCGGTTTAAAACAAAAACTGCTTTCCTATCAAATATCGATTACCAATGACGACATAACAGAGAGTAAAAAGGAGACAGAGTGCGTTTTTAATAATATAAAATATTTCAAATCGAGATACTGATGGTTTCAAGTCAAGAAAAATACGTTTTTTTACTTAATAAAATGATTGTCTTGCTTGAAAAATTCTTGTTTTTTTTTTTTAATCGAAAAAACATGTAATAATGATTTTTATTCAAAAGAAAGAATATCTTGTGACTTCAGCTATAAATTAGTATTTTTTCAATATAGTTCCTTATGTTTATTAGTTTGGGTATTTTTTTGTTTGATTTTAAGAATGGTTTCTCTTCAGCGAAATCAATATAGTCAAGAACACTCAAACACATGATATGAAAGAGCAGATGTCGCCTATAAGTCAAGTAAACTTGCTTTGGGTTAAATAATATTTTGGAGAAAAAATGTTTTCTAGAATTGAGATAATTTTTACCTTCCTAGCCTGCATAGAAATGGCTAGAGAAGGTATTATGTTATGAAGGTATGTGTTATTTGGGTTTATTTTGACCTATCTTAGCAATATCGTCGTGATGTCTGTCTGTGTGTAAGTGTGTGTCTGTGTGTATATTATTTCTGTCCGTAACACGATAGCGTCTAAAATTTTAAAATAAAATAGTGTTCGACACTCTTATAACCTGCTTAGATTTTGGTTTAAATCCAATAATGCTAATGACAGTTTTTTGACAATTAAAAATTGAGCTAACTTTTGAATTGAGCGTCGTATCAATATGCGGTTTTTGGAATGTAGTAAAAACTGTTTTCAAGACTGATATTATCATGGCTTCACTTGTGCTAATAGGCTAGCGAAGGTATCAGATTCGTCATGGATCCATTTATTTTTATATGCAGGGATATTAAAATTATAGTCAAAATTTATTGGAATCAAACAGCATAAATTAAAATTCAAGACAGGTAACAGAGAATGTAAATATAACTACCTAAGAAGTTTCAAATTTTTTTTAGAACTTTAAATGAGGAAAACAGTTTAAATTTTTTGAAACTCCCTATATCTCGGCGCGTGATCTACCTATATGTATTTTTTATGCATGTATGTTATACCCTGTTTTTACCTCTATGCATAAAAAAGCGAAGACACCACCGCACCGGCATAAAAGCCATCCCACGCGTAGCTCAGAGATGAAATAATAAGCCCAGGCATTTGTCATTTTTAGAGGCGGAAGCGGGTTGTTTAAATTTGTGGAATCCAGAAGTCATCACACTCTGGCACGTGAAAACAGCCTGTTTCCAGCTTTATGAAAACGGAAGCGGGTCGTAGCTCGTGCCTATAATATTACTCAGTTCACCCCATTCGGATATTTCTTCCCCCTATCTTAATATTGTTATTGTCTGGAGATTTTATCTTATGAACTCTGTAATAAACGTTAATATATGTATGAGTAAGAGCTAAAAATAAACATAGAATAAAATGCCGTATTCTGCCCTAGTTAAAAGATGTTCGAGTTACGCTAAGAAAAAGTAAGGCCTCTAAGCGACAAGAGTACGTAGATTGTATACACGGTGTTTCATGAACATCGAAACAGAGGCCTTTTCGAGGGGTATACCTTACCCCTGTATTTTGAATAGGGAAAGTGGGTCTAGTGCTACAAAAATTTCAAGATAGGCAAAAAGTGTCCCCCTGGCAAAAAAAATCGACGTGTCCGAGCGTTTCTCCAAATTCGCAGTCTAAATATCTAAAAAGGCCTCTGTTTTGCTGTTCGTGAAACATCGTGTATAGTTGCCCCATTGGTATTTGCCGCAAAAATAAAGGTTTGTGTGAAACTCATTTTAGAGTTGGCCCCAGCTTCTTTTTGTTCTTTTTAAATTGAGGTCTTTGAAATCCCCAACGAAAGCTCAATCTCGCGATATGTCACATGTCTTCCGTGATGAGCATGCGCACCGCATCGCATCGATGTTTTCCTCGATAAAAGCCGTTTTTGGTGCACGTGGCCCTGAATCGTCGCTAAGGCTAATCCGTCCACGCTTGAAACTGTCGACTGATGTGGTGCTTCATTACCGAAAACAGAAATCAACTCGGCAAGGCATTCTTGTTGAGATAATTTCCTTCGAAAGTTGCAAAATATTAGAGCCCGAAAATGTTCTCGGCTTAATTCCATTTTTCGACTGATTTGTCAACTTAAAAAATTCACTGTAGCTTTAAAACTATATGTATTGCACTGACGACGTTTTGAACTTAGGTTAGGTAAATATTAAGGTTAAGTTATTATAGTAATAACATTCGATCAGTGTCGCCCTCTATGTTTCTATATGCAAAATATAAAAGACAGCCCTTCTAATAATGATTATTATTATTGATACAAACCCTTTAATAATATACCAAGCTCGGGAAGAGATAAATACACGAAAAAACTCTTTGTCAGCTTTCCGGTGTGAGTTATATTGCGGGCGAATGGCAGGCAACAACGACGAAGTTGGTCTTTCTCAAGAAAAATAAATATCGGCATCGCACTCTTTGGCAATTAGTGGTTTTTAAACAATGGCCATATCTTCGACCTTTCTTCTCTGTCTCTCGAAATATGGCGAACTCTGTCTGACTCGTCGTCAAATGAGAAGATACTTTGTTTTGCTTTAATAGCCTCATTTATTTAAGGAATACGTATTTATATATTCCGCGAGTTTGGTTTTTATTTTTTATACCTTTTTTACTTGTCTTCAATAAAGTTACATCTTAGCAGAAGATCTTGCTTTGAAATTTCATGAAAGACAAACGGTTTTCGGTGGGAATATATTTTTGTCTCATTAATAAGATTTATAAACTCCGCATTTGCATCACTGGCACCACTCTCACAAGCAATGCTGGCACTGGTTCTTTTGCAACTAGATAATGTCTATTTTGTCAAATATGGATACAAAATTGCATAAAAGGTCCAATTCAGACAAGTTTCGATCCAATTTTTATTAGAGTTGCTCTGAAAACACAAGAATATAATATCCACCATCTAGACATAACAAAACAAAAGAAATTATTTACTGGTGTCACTTAAATAATTTTGTTTAATGTTGAGGTCGCCTGTTTGCGACTAACTCAGAGACACAAAGAGTTGGAATGCGCCCAAGATGCCCGGACAGAAACAATTGTATTAAGCGAATTATGAACCGAAAAATGACATTAAGAGATAAATATTTTAGTTTAAACTGATGCATCGTGATTTAAACGATAAAACGATGTAGCGTAACGTAAACATAAGCGTTTTAATAATAAAGAAAGATAATTTTAAATTTAGGGTATAGCAGTAATATCAGTGCCGCACCCAGAAATAAGTCTTGGGGGGGAGGCCTCTAGGGGGGGGGGGGGGCGAAGCTTAATGATCTCATATTTTATGCTATTTTATCTTTTTATTCACGCAAAATGTGGAAAATATATAAAATTATCTTAGGCACCGCCCCCCTCCCCCCCTGGATGCGCCCATGGTAGTATTAAAACCTTATTTAAATATAGTTTTGGATGCGGCTGGAAAATACTTTAAAATGTCAAATTAAAAACAGCCTAAGTTTTAAGTAGAAAAAATATTAAAAATTTGTGCGGTGCTATTTTGGCCGAGGGGGATGGGCTCGATAAGGAGAAAGTAAAAAATTCCTTTAATTTAAATCAATCATAACAAAATACTGGTAGACCATGTTTTACTTCCAATAAATACATTCTAAGATTTATAGATTTTAGTAAGAATATTAGCGTTTGAGACGTGGAGCTAGAGTAGGCAGATGAGACATAAAAACTATTGCCAAAAGTTAAACACTTATGTGAAGAGGGTCGTAAAATTCCAGACGGTTTACTCGAACCCCACATTTAAGTATGTTTGTCCTAGTTTTAGAAGTTGCCAGTCCAAATATTACTTTCTATGATTACCTTAACGATATTAACAATGTATAAATTTATCACAGAGACTTTTTCAACCAGTTAGATCTCCTCTAAATAGGGACATTTTGCAATGCTTATTTGAGAGTTCGCTATGGCCACAGTTATTTAAGGCTGCGCAATAGTAAATTGGCATTCCATTATTTTTATTAAACCTAACGAAGTCCGTTAATTAAGGAGACGTTTATTTATTGTTTTTGATATTTTCTACTGTTTACCAATAAGTTTTGACCAATTCTCTTCTGTGGTTTTAAACAAATTTTTATAAAATGTTTTAGGATTGGTTTGTGATTGGGCTCTTCTAGCTTTCAGCAATCAATGACTAACTCAATAACATCTTCAACCCTTTTAGTTTCGTTAAAAAATGTCATAGGTATAGAAACATAATCAAGAAAGCATACAGGAATGGAATTTGACATTTGACAAATACATACCATAACACGTACTGACAAGTGACTTTTGAGACGTTTCAAAAACTCTTTTTCGATTAGCAAGATTTTGAGGTTATCGTCAATTTAGATAACGAAAACTAACCATAAAGACTATTATGAGATTTTAAGTTTTTTTAATTGTCCCTTAGGCTGATTTGTGGTCAGCACAAGTAGTATAATACGTTAATTTCGCTATATTTGTGGTGAATTTAGTAGTTAATAACGATAACTTTTTGTAGCGAAAAACACACTTTTTGGACGCACCATACTTTAACGGTAACGAACTGAAATTTCATGTTAAACTAACCTCAAAATGTTTGCCGTTTTTTTTCAACAAAACTGTAACAACATCATTCCCCAACATTTTTTTTTAAACTTGCCAAATCGTTCATAAAAATAACTAGAAATCTTTAAAACGTAACAAAAATATGAATTTGGAACACTATTCAAGTTGTGGTCAAATGTCGATGTAAAATAACCATAACAACTCAAGTTAGCGCTAAACATTCGTAAATAACAATGTGCTTTATGGTTATTAAACTTAACAGCGTGACAGGTCGCTACTGTGCTGTGAAACCCTATTAACGACATTTCGTTATCGTTAAAGTTTGGGGGTCCAAAGCCACTGTTTTTATCCGATGAATATTCATCGTTATTAAACACAAAGTTAACCACAACAAAATTGACGTTTACAGCAAAAAACCAAAAACACCCTTTTTCGAGTGGAAATGAGTCTGCACACGTGCCTGGAGACGTACGACGGGGTCTATAAATTACCCTTAAGGTGCTATAACTAAATCATGTGCTACATCATCAGACGCACAAAATTTATAAACTTACTCTGCTCACTCTAAAAATAAATGCCGGTTTTGGTGAACAACATCAAGTCATACTTACAAGGGACACTGGAACTCGGGAACTCCTGATTGGGTTAGTTTCAATCATAAGGTATCAAAACTGACGACCATGACTCTCCACTTTTGTGACATCATAGCTTTCATAGAGATCTCTTGACATCTGGATTGTGCAAATTGCAAACGAGACGTAGATAATGTCACTGCCTGTAAAAATATTTAAGTTTTGATTTGTTCACTTTGGTATCATGTTTAATCTATAAATTTTTTTGGGTAACTGTAAAAGTTACTAAAATTAAACGTTGGAGGAATGTGCAACTTTGCAGAAAAAAGCTTAATTTAAACTGCTACAAAAATTTACAAGTCTTTCTCACAAATAATTTTTCTAAATATTTTAACCTCTATATAATCTTTTGTTCTCGTAAAATTTTCCTGAAATATCGAGATGGTGTCAAAGGAAATTCATGTAATTTGTATTGAAATTAATATTATACCTATAGTCGTTTTAAAATCATCGCGAAATAAGCTCAGCTTTTTTTTATAAGAACCCATGTAAAATTGTTCAGTTGTACCCGAAAAAATAATGCCCGATTTAGGAACACAAATTTTTAAACGCTGTCTGGATAAGGCGTACTCCCGCTCATCTAGACAGCTATAGAAATGAAATTTATTTGTTTCCCTATTTTCCTTTTATTTTCGGCAACCGAAATAATAAACACATGCGCCGTATCTGCTCAGCATCGCGCTAGTTATAAATTTAAATATTTTTTGATCTCTCATCCCAACAGAGAATTACCGTCTATTAAGCCCGAAGCGGCAGCAGCAGTTACTGCTGCTAAACATAATGATGCCGATAAATCTATCTTTGATCAGGAAAAACATCTGACATTTAATGAAGACATTGTTCTAAAGGCTTAAAATGTTGCTTGCCAGTTAATCCTGCATATTAATTCTTTCGTTGTTAAAAACAAAAATAAATTTTCTTCTTAACAATCATCAAAAAAAGCAAAAAAACTAATACTTATTAGAAAATTGACCCATACCAAAAACAAACCATGAGTTGCTAAAATTCTGAAAATGTTTAAAAGAACGTTTTTGCGTAAGATATATTTAAACGTACACATCAATTGCAACGCCTGTAAACATCAACGCCAAAAAAATTTCTGAAAATTGACTTGCAGGAAATACTCACAGATTTATAGAAAACAAAACAAACAAATTTACGTGCACTTTCTGTACTTTGTTCTGAGTCTGTTCAGAAATATTTGCTGAAATGGTAAAAAACTCTGGCGAAATGGAAGCTTGCGAAAGAACAGGAATAACGAAGGGCTAAATTCTACCTGCTATGGTTTATAATATAATAACGGTAAATTTTTTAAGCGAAAACAAGGGAACATCCGTAACATGTATGTTGAAAAGGGCCATCCTACATAGCAAAGCAACCCTAAAATAAATAATAAAACGACGGATGGGCATACGGCGCGGGCAATCGATAGAAAGAAGGTCGGCGCTCTCTCGCTAAAGGGCTCCAATTTAACCCCGCTAAATCGTCTGCCTCCAACTGCGGTCGTTAAAAAGAGTTTCACAGTCCCGAATTTGCAAAAAAACACAGGCAAAAAAAGGGAAAAAGCAGTGGAAGCAAAAAAATAAAGGAAAATGTAAAATGTTGCAAAACATTTTTGCGCCGAATTTGAGACTTGGATTCAAAACCTATAAATGATAATTTATAAGTAACATAATGTAATCTGGTGCCCAACGTGGGGCACAGAAAACCAATGTTTTTGACGTTGAAATAAATAAATAAAATAAAAAAATTAAATAAAATGGATTTTTTGAGTGAATAATTTTATCGTTTGATGGAGATCTCCCACGATTTTATTATAATTAAATTTAAAATTTTTGTTAATAAATAATTTGTTTATAATTTAATTCTTTTTAAACCAAATTTATAAAAAAATACATCATTAAATGAGATCCGATAAACTAAAACCCAAACTAACTATTCCAGTTGCCATTTGGTAACTCTTGATCTTGATAAGTTTTTTTTTATACTGGGACGTTTTTTATCCATACTAAGACCAATCGCCCAGTCAAAGTTTTTGCGTAGAATAATAGCTTTTTAAGACATAACAATCCAACCATGCGCCAAGTGGGACTCGAACTCACAAGCTCGTGAGACGACGTAATCGAGGAAGTCCGGTCAAATATATGCTGCTAGCATATATCATCGATACATTCGAAGCAGGACCACTACACAAGCTGAAATTTATTATAAAAGTACCTATCGTAGACCAGTAGCAGAAACCATATGGCCCAGATATGTAATTTTTTATGTAAAAAAATGGGTTTTAGATATCGAATAAATGCGTAAAGTCATCTAGGTACATAGATATTTTTGTTCACAAAATATTTATTTAAGCCATATGACCAATATCAAATGAATAAAGTAAGTCATCTAAATAGAAATTGTCATCCTTAAACAAACATTTTGCATTGCTGATCGCAGACCGCTCTCATTTACATAGTTATTTAATATAAGATGCAAGCGCGGATTTGAGGGGTAACGGGGTAATTACCCCCCCCCCCCCCTAGAAAATAAAATATATACTTTTTCCTATTAAAATAAGGGAAAACAGGAAAATTACCCCCCCCCTAGAAAAAAAAATTATATTACAAAATTACCCCCCCCCCCCCGCAAGATTTTGACCCAGATCCGCGCTTGATAAGATGTCATCAAGATAAACCAACTATATTATATATTCAATTATGTACCCATCATAAAGAAAAGACCAAATGCAGAAACTACATGACCCAGATATTTTATTTTAAAAAATATACTATTATGGGAAAAATATGCGTAACATCTTCAACAAATATTTTTTCCTTTACTAAATATTTACTTAAGATCTTTTATGTCTTTGCTAATTTGGTTTAAAATAAAATCACTTTTAGCAAAATGCTGATATTTTTATTTTCGGGTTTATCGTGCAGAGCGAATGCTGCAAAATCATATTGTTTGTCGTCGAAACATTTTATTTAAATTAAATTTCAACATTTCGCAGTTGCAATTTCTACGATCGGTATTTTACGTTTCAGTGTTGTTTTCATTTGCTATGCCTTCGTTCATTGTGAATTTCGTTCGATCCGGAGCGTAACGTGTACAAACAGATATAACGACCGGGCTCTCGAGAATCAAGTCGGTTATGCTTTATGGATATAAAATTTCTGGGCGGGTATTAAAGGCGGGGATTATGAGAGAGCAACAAGTGCATTTTATATTTATGATCCATAAGCACCGCCCTGGCTGTCATAACCGAGGCCGTGGCTGGCTCAGAAGTCAGACTCAAGGCAGTTTGTCATATTCTGCGCCTGCCCGATATATCCCTTCATATTTTTCAGTCCCCTCTCCGGCGTTTTCATATCTCATTTAATAAATATTTCGACCTATGCAGTCGGCAACGCGTCATAGCGTTCTCTCCCACCCCAATTCATAATAACGCGATGTTTTCGAGGCAACGGATGTGTTCGGAAGTTCGGCGCTCGTCTTCCCTCGATACTAAATATTTTAGTGAACGTGCTCTATTACAAAGACTTATTACTGCCACTTTATTAACGGGAGATGGTTTAGGATTATGTGAGTCGTATTTTATATTAAACATTATTAATAGTGTCTTTCTTGGGTTTTAAAATTATAATGAGTGAAATGTTTTAAATAGATCAAATAAAGAATAATGCGAATTATTTATAGATACCCAGCTATAAATTTAGAAGAATATAGATAACGAATTATATTTATTATGATCTTTGCTATTAATTATATTATTAGACACTTTTTATAAAATATATCATAGTGTAATAGTCAATGCATTGCAAAACATTTATTTTCTTTAGAAGAACTAATTTGTTAAACATCTTGATAGTTTAACACTAGTAATAATATTAAATGTCCAATGTTTTATTAATTTGCAAATCATACTCCTTTGAATTTAGATTTTTTTTTAATTTATTACTTTGATATTTAATAAAATTTTTTGATAGAATAGAAATTATTATTTTACCCTTAGATTTTTTTACATATTTTCTACATATTTCATGATAAAACACAAAAATAGCTTAAAATTTAACACCCTGAGGCTTCGCCACCCCCCCCCCCTCCAAGGGGCCTCGCCCCCCCCCCCCAGACACATTCCTGGGTGCGCCACTGTTGTATTCTTTGTGTTTAAACCTAATGTCAATTCAAATATAAACCACACGTTAGGCGTCAAATCGTAATAATCGTAAGTAATCCTAGAATAAAATTACTGGTGCAGACGTGTTTCTCGCAAGCAAGGAGTAAGATCAGGATAAGGAGGCACTCGCTCAATCTCGAAAACAATGTTTAAGTCAGCTTTTCTATTTCAATCTATTTTAAAACTATAAGCAAACCAGAACTGAGTCGAAGCAATAATTAAAGTACTACTGGCACTACTAGCAAACTTTTTTTATTAATTAAATTTATTGACAGTCACTTTACAAATGAAATTAAACAGATTTAACTCTATAAACTTTTTTAACAATTATTTATCAATTTCAAGATATTAAAGGTTGGTTCAGCTTCACAAATTACATCAGATTAAATTAAATTAACTTACATTAACTTACCCTAAGCCAAATTAGACTAACTTAAGAGAAAATTTTCTCGATTTTTACAGTTTTTCTGGAGTTTTGCACTTGTATTTTCAGTAAACATCTTATTTTATGTATGCCTTAGGAACCTTCCTAAGTAAGAAAACAACACTTTTTTCACAAAACACTCCCTTAAGTGAGTCTAATTTGGCTTAGGGTAAGTTAATGTAAGTTAATTTAATTTAATCTAATGTAATTTATGAGGGTGAATTGACCTTAAGTCTCAAATTATTTTAATTTTTTTAAATGTTTTCGTACAAATAAACTTTTTTTTTTTCAGGAAATAACCTAAGACATGAAGTATCATCGCATGTTAGGTATAGATGACAGTCAATGCTATTTATTTTTAAAAGCCTGGAATTTAAAATTTATGAAATTTTGTTGCTAATATTTCGAAACTGAAGAAAATTTAAAGAAAGTCTGTAAAATAAATAAAATCTAATTATTTTCAATGGTAAAATCTAAATTAGAAACTATTGGAGAAAAAATCCTGGCCTACCCTAAATACCTAAGCTATTATTTTCTCCTCCAAATTCCTTTTTTGGAGACGATTTATTAAAATTCGTTGTCATACGTGCTATGATTTTTTTAAACATTTTTTTTTCTTTTCAGATAACTTAACCGCCTCAGTACCAGAAGACCTATGCAAGGTGCTCATGTGTCAGCGGTGCCAAGAACAATTCACAGAGGTGCAAGAATACTTAACCCACAAGAGCGAGTGCGATAAAAAGGCTGTTAAACACGATGATCGCGATGCTCATTCGGATCCTGAAGACATGGTGGTTTCTGAGAATGACGATGATGAGGATGAGGATGAAGCTGAACGTATCGCCAAGGGATACGAATTCATTCAACGACATAAACAGGATGCCGCAAACAATAACAGCGTTAACGAAAACGTAACGGAGGAAACTTCAGATGACGTTAACTTTACTACACCAGCGGCACCTGGTCATGTGACACTAGAAGCTTTACAAAACACCAAAGTTGCTGTTGCGCAGTTCGCAGCGACAGCTTTGGCACAAAATCCAGATAATGAAAACGCTTTACAAGAGTTGGCTGTTTTACAGTCTACTTTATTCACTTTGCAACATCAGCAGGTGTTGCAGTTGCAACTAATAAATCAATTACAACAGCAACTGCAAATTGACAGAACCAAAGAAGATAGGACTGACTCTCCTACGCCGTCACCTAAAAATGAAAGTGGCAGCCCACCCTGTGCGGAATCACCACAAACGACGCCCACAAAAACAGTTTCGCGAGAACATTCTCCTATACCCGCGCCACCACCCGCTACACAACCAGAACCTCAGCATCCTGTTAGTGCTACGACAGCTCCAGAAGTTAATATATCATCTCTAAATCAACCTTTTGGCACGGATAACCCTTTGTGTTCGATATCTGCGTCATTGGCCTCAACGATAATTACACACTCCAATGATCCTCCATCTTGTGAGGAGCCCAATACTTTGGAAATGTTGCAGAAAAGAGCCCAAGAAGTACTTGATAATGCTAGTCAAGGTTTACTAGCGACAAACTTAGCAGATGAATTGGCATTTAGGAAAAGTAAAGGGTCAATGTCACCTTATGACTCGAAAGGAAGAAACGAACCTTTCTTCAAGCACCGTTGTAGATATTGTGGCAAGGTATTTGGATCAGATTCTGCTCTTCAAATTCATATCAGATCACACACAGGAGAACGGCCGTATAAATGCAACGTTTGTGGAAGTAGGTTTACTACAAAGGGAAATTTAAAAGTACATTTTCAAAGACATAGCCAAAAGTTTCCACATATCAAAATGAACCCTAATCCAATTCCAGAACACCTAGACAAACACTATCCTCCATTGTTGGCACAATTGGGACAACAGCCTTCCTTATCACCTGGAGGTCCACCTCATCCGCCAATGGGATTTGGAGCGCCCCCATTTCCACCCAGCTCGTTATCTTTATATCGCTCGCCACTCCTACCTCCTCCGGAATTAGTTAATCACAGGCTACAGCCATCCTTAACTCCACCTCAAAGGCTGTTTGCTCCTCATCCTATGTTTATTAAGAGGGATGAACAAGAAGTTCCTGCAGATTTAAGAAAGCCTCAAAGATCTCCTTCACTAGAACGCCAACGTCCAATCAAAACTGAGTCAGAAGACGAACAGAAACGAGAATCCTCACCTGAAAGGTTAGATAGGGTTCAATTAACACCAAAAGAAGAGCCAAATCAAGAACACGAACCCGAACCAGAATCTGAGAGATTTAACACACCTCATAATTTTGATGAATGTAGTAATGATAGTAAATTTGTCAATGAAGATCGACCGCATCCCCAAAGTCCAGAAAACAGGTCAGATCATAACATGCAAGATGAGCCAGAAAACTTGTGCAATAGATCAAACCCTTTAACAGTTCCTTTAAGTATTTCGACTGGACAGAGGTTGCCTCCAAACTTCTCACTTAGACAAACTACTTCTCCCAGCAGTACTTCGTCGGGAAGCCTAGGAAACTTCCCAATGTCATTACCGGACATTACGAAAGATCCCTTTATCTACACGAACCTATTACCAAGGCCAGGAAGTAACGACAATTCGTGGGAAAGTTTGATAGAAATCACGAAATCGTCTGAAACAAGTAAATTGCAGCAACTAGTAGACAATATCGAACACAAATTATCAGATCCCAATCAATGTGTCATTTGTAATAGGGTTTTGTCGTGCAAGAGCGCGCTACAGATGCACTACAGAACTCACACGGGCGAAAGGCCGTTTAGGTGTAAAATATGCGGACGAGCTTTTACGACAAAAGGCAACCTTAAAACTCATATGGGTGTCCATAGAGCTAAGCCCCCCATGAGAGTGTTACACCAATGCCCGGTATGTCACAAAAAATTCACAAACGCCCTGGTGCTGCAGCAGCACATCCGATTGCACACCGGCGAACCCACTGATCTCACTCCCGAACAAATCCAAGCAGCAGAAGTCAAAGATTTTCCGCCTGGATTTCCCGGTTACCCCAATTCCATGCATCCATTCCTAGGCCAGGGATTTCCCCTACATGGCTTATCACCCTTAGGCAATCCAAATTTTGCATTTATGAAATTTGATAAGGACGGAGGATCCGACCACGAAAGTATGGACGACGACGATATGGACGATGATGATGACATGATGAGCAACTCTGAGAATCAAAATATTCACCCCTTTATGCAATCACCCTCCGAGGGTAGCAACCATATCAATCAAAATTTAAGTTCCGAGCTTCCTACTGATTTAAGACACGAACTGCGTTCAGAAATGAGGGACAGCGAGATGAATTGTTCAACTGAGGATTTAAGCACTACCGGGAGAAATACTTCGACGCCTCACCACTTTCAAAATGGGGATAAGTCGCCAGCCAGATCTGGAGAGCTGACCAGTCCGGAGAGTACCGACGTACACTCTCCGCCTAATAGAATGTCCACCCCCGTCCAGGTAAACCTTTTAGTATATATTAATATAATTTATTTATTTATAAGGACCTATTGGAAGTTACTACTAACTTCTATACCAACAAGTCGTTCCAAATTAGTGGTCCACCATTCATAACTTTGTTACTATAAAAGCTACGAATTAGATACTTTTAAATAAGCAAGCTATTAGAATGGCAAAAAATAATACTTTACAGGTTGTTTGTTTTGTAACAGTAAGGCAGTGGCTTTTTCGGGCATTTATCGTAGGTTTTTAGAAAAACTCTCTTTAAATACGTTGATTTTATTTGCGATAAATACGCTTTTCGGATCGAAAGTTTTGTAGAACCTCTTCGAGGGGTAAACTTTACCCCTATAGTGGTAATAGGGAAAGTGGGTTGAGTGATACATTGTTTTTTGTTTTGAAGGTCTCTTTAAATGTTTTTGCAACAGGCTAAAGCGTTGAGCAAGAAAACAAATAAAAAAAATTAAATAAAAAATAAGTTACTGTAAAATAGTTTATTGACAAAATTTACACCGAATAATAAAAAAAATGTTTTTTTATCCTTCGATGGTAACTTTGGAGGCAAATATCTTAAAAAAGAATGAATCGACTTTTGAAATTTTGCCACGGTTGTAGACAATAAAGAGGCGTTTAAAACAGGGTTTCACACGATTCACTATCTTCATTCAAAACATAGTGGTAAAAGCTCGATTATAAGTTGACTCCAGCGGCGTAGCGTGCCTGAAGGGGAGGGGGCCGACAGCTAAAAAAGGCGCCCATTAAAAATCTTGCGACCAAAAAAAAAACAAAGGTCATTATGTCTTTACTTTTCTTTGCCGCCCTCTCAATTTGCCTGCTACTTAATCAAGGGGCGCCAGTACCCTAGGGGCGGGGGGGGGGCGACAAACCCATCCCCGCTCCCCCCCCACGCTACGGCACTGGTTTACTCCTCAAAGGGGGTGCATCCTACCGTGCCGCAAAAATTATAAGACAGCCAAAAACGTCCCATGCACCAACAAAGTCGACGTGTTTAATAGAAAAATAAACCAAAAAATTATATGTTTATCTGCTATCTTAGAGAGCTTTAAAACTCCACTAGTTTGCTATTTTAAGAAATTCTGTACCTGCCCTTAATAATAATCAAGTTAGCAATGGTTGGTACTTAATTTGTAGTGTACCGTACCTATACTTAAGTCCCATTTTTAAAGTTTTGTGGAATTAATCTGTATGTGTTTCTGTGTTCTTGAAATAATTTGCCTCTTTCCTTCTCAGGTACCTCGTCCGCCATCCTCGCAACGCGCCAACAGCCCCACGCCCTCAGATAACAACTCCACAGGCGCCCTCGATCTCACGCCGAAGCAACCTCCACCGTCGATTCCTAGCCGACCAAACACGACTAGTCCCGGATTGAGTCCCGTACCTGCACCTGCGCCTTCGTTATTTTCGGCCTTCGGTATCCTGCCTCCGCACACGCAGCCTCCGCTTATGACGTCAGCTTTGAGTTCGTTGACTTCGTCGGTACTGACGTCGACAGCGTTCAGTCCATTGAGGTTGGCCGTTGGTCATCCAGCAGCATTAGGTGAGTCAACATATTTTCTTTTTACTGAAATCAAAAGTCGGAATCGAAGAAGGGCATGGAATATTTGTTTTAAGATGAAGGGAGTTATTATAAAAATCAAGGCTAAAACAAATATGCATGCCTCGATGCTGGAAAATTCCGTTGATTTTTTGAGTGTGTCATTTACATGCATGAGCTGTTTTTTTTTGCAAAATTCCACTTAAGAACCTAAACTAGTTCTATATTTCTACTTAAAATCAAAATTTGTCGCTTAAAATAACGTTCAATTTATATTTAATTTTAGTAACTCTTACAAATCGATTTTCAAAAATATATAAAATGCGGAAATAAACAATAAAAAGCACAGAAATCAAATCAAATCAAATTCTGCAGATAGCGATCTTACACAAAATATAAATATTAAAAACAGAACTGTGCTGCGTAGGTTGCTTGGCAAAGATGACGATAGATCCACCCAATTTAATTCATTTATTTGGCCCCTTAAACTTAAAAATAACCCCCTAAACAAAATGAGCAAAATTTATCAGGGGAGAACTAAGTAAGACCGTAAAAATTTACGACTTTTTTGACACTGACCGAAACTTTTTTATTTGTTACCATTTTTCCCAAAAATGTTGACCATTTTTACCTTTCTAGCCCGCTCAGCAATGGCAGGATAAAGGCATTATTTTCGACAAAAATAATGAGTCGAAAATGGGTTATTCCATCCATTTAAGCTAATGACAGCTTTTTGACTGTTTAAAAATTAAAAATATGCCAAGTTGTTAACGGAGCACATTTTTGTCAGTAATTTGTATTATTACCAGGGCGTTATACAACTCAATGGTTATTACTAAAAACAGTAACGCACCCAGGAATATGTCTTGGGGGGGGCCCGAGGCCTCATAATGACGTATTTTATGCTATTTTTTGTGTTTATTCATAAAATAAGTGGAAAATATATACAAAAATCATAGGCTTGGGGGGGGGGGGGGGGGGGGGTGCGCCCATGCTAAAAACTTTATAGGAGCATCCCCTTCTGAGATATTTACAAAAACTGTTTTCAAGGCTAATATAGCGTGGAGTTCACTTGGAGTGGCCTAATGGACTGGGAAGGTATCAGATCCATCATCGATTAATTTATTTTTTTATTATTATTTTTTTTATATTTTCGCTTGCAGCACCAGTTTTATATTCTTTTACCAAAAATTTTATGATTTTTTCCCAAAAGTATTTTTTTCGATTTTTTTTTCGAAAAGTACCAATTATTGTTGCCGCACCGCGCAATTTTTCGGTACTTACCTACTTACTTTTTTCGAAAAATTACTTAATTCTTTTCTAAAACTTCTTTCTGTGTCACGATTTTTTACGAAACTTACTTATTTTCAGCGGCGTAGCGTGGGGGGGGGGGGGCGCGGGGGGTTCGTTGCCCCCCCCCCCCCCGCCCCGAGGGTAGTGGCGCCCCATTGGTGGCCGAAGCGCCCTCAGCTTTATTAAGTCGGGCCGGCAACGGCCAATTGAGTGGGCGCCCAAGGAAACTAACGACATCACCTTTTGTTTTTTTTTTTGGTCGCAAGATGTTTGAGAGGCGTCCTTTTGACCTGTCGGTCGCCCCCTCACATATGATGACCTTTTTTTTTTTTTGGCAACAAGATTTTTTTTCAGTTTTCAGGGGCGCCTTTTTGAGCTGTCGCCCCCCCCCCCCCCGCCCTTTCGGGCACGCTACGCCGTTGCTTATTTTTTAAAAGTAAACTGGTTGAAAAGTGATCAATTTTACTGGTATCTCTTTCTAACCAGTGGTAGACGAATGATTTCACGCAACTAAGTCGTAAGCGTCCGTGGAGGTAATCATAGCATAATGTAGTTGTCCTTCTAGATGTTTTCTTATTTCAGGACGCGGGAACACTACTTGCAACTTGTGCTTCAAGACATTCGCCTGTCATTCGGCATTAGAAATACACTACCGAAGCCACACGAAGGAAAGGCCCTTCAAATGTACCGTCTGTGATAGAGGATTCTCCACTAAGGTACATTACACTTTGTATAATTAAAATGATTAAACATGTTCATGTTTTTGTCAGTATCATGAGAAAGGGCCCAATTTTGCTGGACCTACAGAGTAGGAGGAGGCGCTTAAAAAAATATTTAAAAAATTTTAGTTTAAAACCAAATAGATTCAATGCAATGACAGGAATTTTTTCTAACCTAATTTAGGCACAAAAAGTAGAAGAATAGTTTCACGTCTATATTATTAAGTTAACTCAGCCAGACAAACAATGGGATGGTTTCAGAGTTTGCCACGAAAAAGAACACTCTTGAAGTTTTAATCGACAGCGCTATAAAACTTGTTTTACTTTTACTTGAGATAAATTCTTTTTGTATTGTAATGGCAAAGAAGAATGCCCACTACGCCGTTGAAAGCTATTTTCGGTCTTCGGGATGAATATCGTTTATAAATATAGCTTTAAAGTTCACAAAGGGTAGATTCTCGTTTCGCCCAGTTTCGATTCGACGCACTTTCACCGATAGAAAAATTGCCCAGTCGTCAGGAAAAGGCAAAATTTTAGGGCACTATAAATAGAACCTGGCTAAAATGGCACACAGCTTGTTTTATTCGAAGTTTCATGAAAAAAAAATATACATTTTTAAAATGTGTTTTTTTTATAATCTGATTAATAAAATCTTCTATGTGGAATTGATTGTATAGTCGCCCGATATATAATTTACCTCATGGTCATAAGGTATTTTTTATTAATAAAAATAAAAACAATTTTTAAAATCAATAATCGGATTTTAAAAAACATTTCCGGCCTTTGCAAAAAGGCCAGGGGCACGCAGAACACCGCTCAGAGGTCCTAGGTGCCCTCTGACAATAATACTTAAACTATCTAACTTCGAATGAAACAAGCTGTTGGCATATCTTCGGAGTAGTCAAATTAAAAATAACAAACATTAAAAAATTGGGCAAGTATACTTAAATGCACTTTAGGTACTTGTCTTTGTAAGAAGATCTCAAAGACATTATGTAGAATTTGATAATTAGGAGTTAGGTGAAAAATGATTGTCTGTACACTAGGGTTCATAAAAATGTCAAAAAATTTCCTTAAAGGGCTAACATTGGATTTTGGGGATACATGTATTTGCCCATTTTATTATATTTCCTAGATAATTTAATTATGGACAACTCGCAACTCGTTATCGCAACTTGTTACAGGAGAATTTCTGTCAACATTTTAAAGGTATATCGTATAGTTTTCATGAAACAGTCACGAAAAAGTCAACCTTTTATCTCCCACACCGTAATACGTACAAAATTTAATCAAATTTAAAGGATACTGCAACATACAAAACACAAAATACTTTGCACAACCCATATTACCGCAAGATCTCATGTTAACCGTACGTTATGATGCATTTTGAAGCCGACGGGCGGGGTGGTTCATCAGCCATTTAGTATTAAAGAATTTCCGCTAATACGCTAAAATGCTCCAATATGGATCAGAGAAACTACTAGAAAATCTCACATACATTATTAATCAATGCATAAACGGATATCCAGTACCTGATGACTGGAAAATTGCATTCATATCATCAATAAATAAAAAAGGAAACAAGCTGGATTTCAACAATTACAGATGAATTTTAGTAACCAGTACTCTTTTTCATGAACAAGAAGAAGAAAAGCATAGTGGGTTTCGTGCAGGCAGATGTTATAGTGATAACGTTTTTTGTCTTAAACAAGTAATTAAAAAAAGGAGTGCTAGAAATATAGAGACTCAAGTTACCTTTGTGGACCTACAAAAAGCATATGATACCGTTCCAGTAGAAAAAGTATTAACAGTGTTGGGGCAAGCTAATATCAATCATGCATACATAAAAGCGGTGAAAGAACTATACAAAGGGTCAAAATCTAAAATTAAATTTGGAAATCGACTTTCAAAAGAATTCCTGGTAACACAAGGTTTAAGATAGGGATGTTGTATCAATCCAACTCTTTTTAAAATATGTAGCTCTAAAAAACTGGAAACGTTAAGTGAAGAACTAGACAATAGACAAACAATATCTGCATGCAATCAGTTCAATCATGCATACATAAAAGCGGTGAAAGAACTATACAAAGGGTCAAAATCTAAAATTAAATTTGAAAATCGACTTTCAAAAGAATTCCTGGTAACACAAGGTTTAAGATAGGGATGTTGTATCACTCCAAGTCTTTTTAAAATATGTAGCTCTAAAAAACTGGAAACGTTAAGTGAACGGTATAGGAATAATATAACTTAACGACAGTTTGCTGATGACTAAAGCATTGTACCTAATGATAAAAAAGACATGGACTATATGATCAGAAAGTTAACGGAAGAATACCAAAAATGGGGGTGTGTATGTATTGGAAACGAATCAAGTGAGTTAGAACTAGACAATAGACAAACAATATCTGCATATGTATAGTACTTTTCATAATTTTTGAGATAACTTTTTGACAGTTAGCAGCTGGTTATTATAGCACTAACATAGGCCAACGAAAAAAGAGTTGTCTCAAGAATTATGAAATGAACTATACTTAGGTGTCATATTTGATGACAGGAACAGAATGTAAAGAACTGGAAAAAATAATAGTAAAAGCAAAAAAGGTTATTGAATGTCTTAACAGTATTTTATGGAGCAGAAAGATAAAAAAAATAAACTTTAACATATATGAAACAATGGTGAAAAGCACGCTCTTGTATGGAATAGAGACTTGTCGCATAACAGAAAAATGCAAAACAAAAATGGAAAATGTCGAAATGGATGCAATAAGAAGATCAATGAGAATATCTAGAACAGATCATATTAGAACTGAGACCATAAAGAAAGATTGGGAATGGAGGGAAGCAAAAACGGATAACATCACTAAAAGACAACTGATATGGTACGGCCACGTACAGCGGATGAACGACGAAAGATTACCAATAGGGAGCAGAAAAAGAAGTCGTTCTTAACTGGAATGGCAACAGTCAATCCAAAGATCAATGAGTCAAAAAAACCTGACAGAAGATGATTGTCAGGATTGAAGGAGGTGGAGAATAGGCGTCGGACAACGTAGAAAAACGTTCTAAACCGACATAGTAATAGAATTAAAGGAGTGGGTACTGGACATATCTATCCCTCTCGTAGCCCATGCAGTGTTGTCAAGTTAGCCTAAATTTGTCTCCCTAATAATTTTATTTGCGACATTATTGATGAATCCGAGTGTACCTAGACAAGGATATATTTAATGCAGATTTGAAAATCATTATATATTTAATGCAGATTTGAAAATCGAGGAAGAAGAAGAAAAAAAAAATGCGCTATTTGCTTGCCGCGGATTTTTAATCGAAAACGAATATAACCGACGAGCGACGCTGCAATAAATATTAAATAATTGCGATCAAAAATAAACTGTATATAACGATTAAGCAGGGCCGACTTCAGAACCCGGGCCACCGGGCATTTGCCATGAGCGTCGTTTTACGAGTTTCCTCAGCCGTTTTCGAAACTAATTATGTGTATAATTTTTCGTAAAGTTTGGGTATGTATTTTCATAAATAAATTCATATACTCCACTTGTTTTATATAAATAACAAGTTATGGCGAAATATCTTCAAAATATTTTTTTTGTTAAATCATGATTTTTTTATCAATTTTTTTAAATAGTCCTCTGTCCCGCTGTCCAAATGATATATGTTTTAACTTTAACCGCATAACTATATAGATATCTTTAAAACTAATTAACGAAATAATCCCAACATATAAGTATATTTTTGAAATCACAAAGAAAAGGTCTATAAAGCTCTAAAATAATATCCATCGACCTGTTAAATTTTAGAATTTCTTTTTGAACTTCTGACATACTTAAATATTCTTAAACTTTGTAAAAACTTATAAAGCTCTTGTTTTTATCATATTTTGATATCTATTCAAATAAACGTTTTAGATATGGTGTAAAAATATACGGGAAAACCCTATATGTTAAACAAAAAAAAAGCGACATTTGCTTAGCAAAGAATGAGAGGCTTAAAAATAATAATTTTGATAAAAAAAAACCAGTGGCGTACTTTTATTTTCTTCAAAAATGTCGAGGGAAATTCTTGCACAAACTCCACTGGTCGAAATAAAAAGCCATGTTAAACATCAAAAAATGCCTCTGCCCACAAAGGAAAAAACATTATTTTCATCGGGAATACGATAAGGAGTTTTGTAACTAAAAGAAAACCAGAAAATCCCTCAAATAATAAGGAATGTATTTACCAAATTCCGTGTGTGTGAAATCATAAGTAGGTGAAACGAAACGCCCTCTTTAGGTTAGTACCCAATTAGGGGATATTGAAAAATCCGGTTTAGCGGATCATGCATGGTCAAATGATCACAGGATTCAGTGGTCAGAAGCTAAAGTTTTACATAAGGAGTCTCATTGGCGAAAACGAACGTTTATTGAAGCTGCGTTTATAATGCAGAATAAAGAAGTTTTCAGTCAACCAAGGGCGGATCCAGAGGTGCTTCTCGGGGGGGGGGGGGGGGGCACTTTAGGTGACATTCTCTGTTGGTAAAAAACGGTATATATTTTTTTAAGCAGCATTTTATTGAATTAGTCAGTGGTTGTAATGTCGATGATAACAACAATAGACACTTTCATGCGCCGCAACAATTTTGAGTTTTTATTAGCAAAAACATTACTTTTTACTCATTTTTTGTATATTCAAAAAATTCTCGGGGGGGCAAGTGCCCCTAGTGCCCCCCCTCCTGGATCCGCCACTGCAGTCAACCAAGCACGGAACCAAACATATGGAAACCACTCCTTAAGGAAAACAGGCGTTTTATAATTAAAAGAAGGGGGCGTGTCGTCACACTTGACCGTACACGAAGGAGTATAAGTAGTAGCCTATAGACTAGATTGTTTGGTTGACACTTGAAAACGGTTAGAGATACTTATTAACCAAAACGTTGTGTTTAAAAATAAAGACAATGGAAGTTCGAAATTTTGTTTCTATGCACCTAAGAATTACATCCTTCAATATTACCATCTCATTCCATTACACGCTGTATAGTTTAAGCGTCCATTATTAAATTTGCACCAGGCGGCGAAAACCCAAAGTTGGCGCTGGACAGCAAACATATGTACGCTGCTCTAAAGCAAATTTTTAAAAATCCGTCTGCATATCTTCGCCACATATTTGAGTTTCTAATGACACACGGAAAAAAAGTAGGATTTTTACGAAATAAAACCGGGAGATTCTTAATCAAAAATAGATGTTTGAGTACTTAATGACGAGTTGCCACACGAAAAAAAGCAAAATTTTCAGTTGAAAAAAAACACGGAGATTCTTAATCAAAAATAGACTACTTAGACATTTGATATAAATTATAGCTGGCCTCGTGCCAGCAGTTAATTTGAGATGATTCCAACACTCTATTGTCTCGACGAAATTAAACTAAATGTTTTAATTCATATTTCTTTGTACAGGGTAATTCAAATAAATGTACCGGGTGGGCCAAAAAAAACCGGACGATATTTTTTATTATAACTTTTGAACTATATAATCGATTTTAATGGGACAAACTGCACTTGATAGAGAATTAATCAGAGTTTTGACTAAATATATTTTTTTGTCCGTCATCTCAAAATCCAAGATGGCGAACGAAATTAAACTGTACCCTTCAAAGATGCTCGATTATTCTTATGTTGCGAACATGTTTTAATTATTTTTTTAAATTAGTGAAAAAGCTGCATTCTTGCCACGCACAAGAAGGTATGACCCAGCAAAATCGGTTTAGAGGTTCTAAAAAAATATATTTTTGTTTTAACCATTGTTTTGCATATTATACGATTGCCTTGCCAAGCATGTCTGCATTTATTTCCTTATAAATTCATTACTACTAAACCGATTTTGATGAAATAAAAAACACTCTGGTGAAAATTGATTGCCTTTTAAAGATCATGATCAAAATTTATCCCCATCTTAAACTTTAAGATGGCTAGGCTAACAGAATCGTATTTGATTCTTTAAAATGGCGTGTTTATTCTTATTTTCCAAAAATGTTTTAGTTAATTTATACAAAACGCTACTTTTTCCTCACACAAGGATGTACAAGTTAGTAAAATCGGTGTGGTGGTTCTCAAAAAATCTATTTTTGTTTCAACCATTGTTTTACAGATTCTACGATTGCATTGCCAATCCTATCTGCATTAATTTCTTTATAAATTCGTTACTACTAAACCGATTTTATTGAACTAAAAAAAATCTTGGTGAGAATTGATTGTTGTTTAAAGATTATTGTCGAAATTTTCCGCCATCTTGGAATTTAAGATATCGGATAGAATCATACTTGATTTTTCAAAATGGCGTGTTTATTTTGCGAAAATGTTTGTTTGTTTTTTATTTATAGAAAAACACTACTTTTCTTCCGCATAAAGAGGTACAAATTAATAAAATCGGTGTAGTGGTTCTCACAAAATCGGATTGACCATTATTTTACAAATTATACAATTGCATTGCCAATCCTTCCTGCATTCATTATTACTGAACCGATTTTAGTGAAATAAAAACATCATGGCGCAAACTTTAAAGAACAATCAGTTTGCGCCATAATGCTTGTTATTTCACTAAAATCGGCTGAGTTATAATGAATTTATAAATAACTGAATGCAAATATGATTGACAATGCAACGGCTGAGTTATAATGAATTTATAGAAATGAATGCAAACAGGATTGACAATGCAATCGTATAATTTGTAAACAATGGTTTGCTTCTCTATACATTAAAAAAAACTAAAACATTTTCAGAAAATAAGAATAAACACGAAATTTAAGATGGCGATAAATTTTTATCATGATCTTTAAAAAGCAATCAATTCTCAACAGGATGTTTTTTACTTAATCAAAATCGGTCTAGTAGTAATGAATTTATAAGGAAATAAGTGCAGACATGATTGGCAAGGCAATCGTATAATGTTCAAAACAATGGTCAAGCAAAAATATTTTTTTTTTAGAACCATCGAACCCATTTTGCTGATTCGTACCTTGTTGTGCGTGGCAAGAATGCAGCTTTTTTACTGATTTACATGAATAATTAAAACATGTTCGCAACACAAGAATAAACGAGCATCTTTGAAGGGTAAAATTTAATTTCGTCCGCCATCTTGGATTTTCAGATGGCGGACAAAAAAATATATTTAGTCAAAATTCTGATTAATTCTCTGTCAAGTGCAGTTTGTCCCATTAAAATCGATGGTTATAGTTCAAAAGTTATAATAAAAAAAAATTGTCCGATTTTTTTTGGCCCACCCGGTATTTGGGGGTTTAAAGTATTTATCATAAAGGAAAGGGCAAAAGAAAAATCCTAGGAAGATCATAAAGGAAAATGGTATAACAATCCAATGTCAAAAACAAAATTACTGATAACCAGACATTACACAAAACAAAATCGAAGTTTTGTATAAGGTTTTTTATTAAACCGGACAAAATCATAATAAAAGGCTTGCTACAGGTCGCAGTAAAGGACGCTTCGATTGCATAGCCATATCAGTACCGCTCTTCTTTTGGTGAACGACACACAAGCCAAGCCCCTTTTAATGATTTTATACGGTTGTGATAAAACTTCGATTCCGTTTTTGTCATGTTTTTTGTTTTTTATGTCAACTTTGATTTTGATCTTCTTTATAAGACGCTTTGGATACAGTTCCGTTTTTGACATTGGACTGTTATTCCATTTCCTTTGTGATATTTCTACAATTTGTCTTTTGTCCTCTATGATAAACTGTGGTGACCCCTTTGAACATTCCGTCGCCAGTCCGTCCACCGTCGCATTTTGACGATTTAGCGGCATGACGCCGTCCTGTTCAGCTAAGCGAATTCAAGAAAATGTGTCGTATTTAAATATTGGATAAAATTATCAAACCGCGACGAATTCAAAGAAAACAACGCATCAGTCTAAGTGCCTCCTCCTTTAAATAATTAAGTAATTTTTTTAGGCTCAAATTTTTTGTCTGTACCTAAATTTTTGTATAGTACCTACCTACTAATGTTAGTAAATAATTTACACAGATTTCAGCACGGGAATTTCCTTTTTTCAAAAAAATAATGTTACTTAGAAAACAGTATGTAGGAAATTTAAACTCAATTTGCTTTGAGAATACCTATTTGAAAAATGAAAACAGTTGCTTTCGATGCATTATTGTTATAGACGATTTCTGAAGTTCTTGTCAATTCTCTCCAATCCAACAGGATTGTTTGAAGAATATTTTCCTTAGTTGCAGGATGATTGTTGCACACCTTAGATTTCAGGTAGCCCAATAAAAAAATCAAAAAGCTCTATATGTGGTGAGCGTGCCGGGACCAAGAAATATCACCCCTGTTGGACAACACCCGCCGCGAAACACTTCAGAACTCGTCTACAACAATTTTCAAAACAAATGGATTTCAAATTTCCCATGTTATTGTTTAATACTAATAAAAATTTACAAATCAGACTATACTTTTTTGATTTTAGAAAAAAGAAAGTTTCCGTGCCCCACCCTGTATTTGTTGCATGTGTTTGATTCGAACCCCTCTTGATTTTCAGAACTTCACTTGCGACTGCAACAAGCAGAGGCGTATCCACCAGGATCAGCAGGATACTGCTGCTGGTAGTACCCCTAAAACCACCAGTAGTACCACCACTAGTAGTTCTAGTAGTTGGAAGAGCCACCCACTCACCTGGACCACCACCACCACCCTTACCCATCCATCCCAACACAACATCCCTTCAGTCTTCCCCTTACCGATGACCCCGGGATACGCCTCCACTTGGATGCAGTTTGCGGTAAGCTCCTCAACATCTTACTGACAATCTAACTGACTATTTCTGCTATATAACTATTTCTACTAATTGCCCTTTTTAACCAACTTTGCTTTTTTATAATTAGGATAATAATAGTTATCTAAATCTACATTTATAATAATGCACTCGTAGTTGGGGCTAGGAATGTCTAGAAACCCTGGAAGGTTGGTCTTCTTTCAGGGCATAAAGACGTTCCGAAGGTTACTAAACTGGTTAAAATGGACCCATCAAGTAACCCAGTTAAGGCGAAATTTCCAGTGGCACTCTGGAGCTATGGAAAAAGACGAACAAGAAATAAGGCAAGCTTAAATTCTCGTTGACGAAAAATACCTCCAGTTTTTCCTCTTTTATCGAAGGATCTGTGTGAGACTGATGATAGGGCTGCTAATTAATAGGAACCCTGAAAATTTGATCAATCTCCTAAAAGCTTTAGGGGATAAAAACATTTCAGGAGTTAAACAACTGGCTAAGACCAGATTGCCAGCTGATCCAATTGAGCTAGAGCCGGCAGAAACTCTCCAACATTAATATCCATAAACCTTCGGTGCTTAAAGACATTTCTGAGATTGATCAGCTGGCTAGATCGGAATCACCAACTAATCCAGCTGCGGCAGAACTCTCACGAGCTCTGCGAAGACACACAATAAATAATAAAAACTTAACCTTGCCCAAACTTTAAAGGATTTGTATGAGACTGATGTTAGGACCACTCGGGGCATGCTGTCACATGAATAAACAATATTTTGTAAATTGTGAAAAAAGAGAGTCGAACGTGTACATCAAGAATAAACCTTTCCGTAATCATCAGACTCCTACGTAACAGCGAAGTTGCCCTTGAAAATGATAAACAAGCAAAGCCAGCTCAACCCGCAAACGAACAAAACATGTGGCAACTGCAAAAAAGTTGTGTTACACCCAGACGCAGCTAAAAGGAATTGGGAGGATATTGGACTTCTGAAAGGGATAATAAATGGACATAGCTGAAGGAAGCACGACTAAAAGTCGCAGATGAGGAGACGGATATTGTAAATCGAGCTACTTGGCCAACACTGGAACAGAGTGTGCTGCAGTGTGACGTACTGAAACTCCTCCAGAGGACAAAGAGAATTACAAAAACTGCAAACAACGGAGTAGGAATTGGATGAACGATCTGAACAAGAAACAGTGCAAAATATAAATTAGAAGAGGAAATTCAGAAGAAGAAAAATTTCATTCATTTATTTTTCTTCAAAATTATTTTGTAACTTACTTTATATTAAATTACTTTATTTTTCGTCAATTTAAATTAAATTTGTTGTTCCAGGGCAACATGAAGCAACACATGCTCACCCACAAGATCAGAGACATGCCCCAGCACATGTTCGACAAAACTTCTTCGGCAATGAGCAGCGAGGACTCAACCTCGCTACCACCCACTCTACCCCCCAGTTTGCCACCAAATTTACCCCAAAGGGAACAGTCGAACGATAGTGAAGCCTCCGTACCAGCACCGCCACCACCACAGGTATGTATGTTTTCTTCTATCTTCGAGTCTCATATAATTTTTCGCACTAATAAAAGCGTATCTAGAGAAATATTGTAGCTGCTACGAATGTTCCCCTCCAATTTTTGTGTTGCGTAGCGAAAATGTTTTTCAGAATTGTCTGTCTTCGATGTTCCTTATGTTATGATAGCCAAAACCTGTCTCTTGTTACCTGCTTTAATACGGGGGCCCGTTCCTATGTAGTAACATAGATTGTTGTATTAGCCATAGTAACCCAAGCTTTGACTTCTTGGCATGTCCGAGTGATTTATAAATTGAGACATGTTCTATAGCTTTTCCGTCTATTAAAACTTTAGTTACTGCAGCCTGCCTGGCAATACTTATCACTTTTGTTTTTGCTAATTAAAAATTCCATTTATTGCAACAATCACACATGCAGACTCTTATCCCTTTTGTTTTATTTTCAAGTGCTAGTTTAATTGATCCTTGTATATAAATGCTAAAGAGTAATGACGACAAAATGCATCTTTGACGCGTTCTTTATAATATAAAAACGGTTCAGCCAATAAATTGAGTACCAATGTCGCACAGTTGAAAAGAGGGCACACCAAAAGTGAAAACGATAAAATAATAGACCATAAAGAGCAGTTGAAAACTTGAAAAAAAAGAAAGTTTAAGGGAAAACACAATATCTTTCGGAATATCATCAGGCGAAGAATATACGCGTTTGAAAAGTTAAATCTAAGACTATTCCATATCGTTTGCAGAGTCTAACACCGGTTTCGGCGCCGACCTGCCACAACAGTCACATAGCGGCGTTGCAAAATCAAATCAACGAACAACAGCAACAGATACTGCAACACCACCATCAGCAGCAACAAGCAGCACAGGCGCAAGAGCACCACATCAAAAGAGAATCATCCGAGACTGAGTTGCCGTTGCCCAAACGACCACCCAGTAAGTTACGAATTCATTAATTTGTGATAATTAATGCGTGGGGTCGGATAATGAATGGCTAATTAATTAATTATTCGTTTCAAAACAGATCAGTGTTGTATAAAGGCAGGTTTTCGCGATGCAAGCCTTGCAATTTTAAAAAAGATACAATGTAGTCCACCACTTACATTCACCTCTAAATCTAAAGTGTTTTTTGGGTTGCAAATCATGTTACTCTGAAAAAAACAAAAGTCGCCAAACGATTTTATACTGATTAGTGATTTTTGTAAATATGTACCTATTTCAATGTATAAAACTCATAAAACCTAACAATTGAAATCAAGTCATCAGCAATTAACATATTTGTAAATAATACGCAGAAAGCCAATCCTCCAGTATCGCTATTCTACAAATAAGGAAAATCGAAAAAATCTTCATGCTTGCCATTTCTCTCACTTTTAACAATGAAAACATTTTTAGTGAAAAATGTTTGTTTTCATTTCTCTTATTAAAATAATAAACGCCAAAATAATGTGCGTCAAAACTGAGACAAGATTTCCGTTTAACCTTATTTGAAGAAAAGCAAAACTGATCAGTAAGTCTAAAAGGTATCAAGATCAAGAATAATACACATAATTTATAAACAGGGTGTTGTGAAAATATTAATGTTCTTTATTGAAATTAATAAAGGTTAAAAGATGAAAAAATATTCAAATAACTTTTGGTCAAAGCTTTTTTGTTTTGAAAATAAAGCCAAAATTTGACAAAGCTACTTGAAGTATTTTTTTTTCTTTTTATTACACAATCAAATAAAATACATTATTTTTGAAATACCCTTAATTAACTCACTCAATAACTTTTTGTTCTTCATGCTTCAAGCACTAACTCCATCCTAACGACATGCAGTGTTGCCAGACATTACGCGAGTTTGTATCTTTTCTTGAGTTGGTGAGTAGTAATAATTCTAGGGCTACCTAAATTTGATAGTAATTCAAAATAATAAACTAATCTGGCAACACTGCTAGATGTGCGGTGTGGCGGGGGCGGCAGGCTTGGCTAACACGTGTGTTGTGGTGCTTTCCTTGCAGGCTTGCAGTCGAGCAAACACTTGTGTCAAGTGTGCAACAAAAACTTTTCCTCGAGTTCGGCCCTGCAGATCCATATGCGCACGCACACCGGAGACAAACCGTTCCGATGCACGGTCTGTCAGAAAGCCTTCACCACCAAGGGCAATCTCAAGGTATGTATTTAAAACCCCACCCAAGTCAAGATCTTGCCACCTTCTATTAGTAGAGTAAATTTGTAGGGTATTTCAATAAAAAGCTGCAAAAAGGGTATATTTTTTTATATTTGGTATGGTAGTAGCTAACACCAAAAGCTAAATTTTCAATCGAGGATCCCCTGATTTCCGGCATCGGAATCCAAGATGGCGGCTGCCAAAGTTAAGAAAAAAAATTAATTCCCTGTTTTACGACAAATTAAATTAATTTTGATAAACTTACTTTAAGTGGGACCTACTTAATTCAAAAATGTAAAAAAAATTACACCTGTCACTTTAAAACAAAATGGCGGCTATATTTTGAAAAAATCGTTTTTCTTCGATATTTTCTTTATTTTTTGCGCGATATTTATTTTTAATACCTCATATTAAAGCCACTGACCAGCTCTTTAAACCTAATGAAAAAAAGGTATTAGTTTCTCAGCCGACACAAAGATGGCGTTTAATATGTCAAAAATAAAAGAGACCTTTATAACCTGTAGACCAAATGAAATAAAAAAAATTTTTTTTTGGATTTTATCAGTAGTAAGCCAAGTTTTGTAAAAATTTAAAAAAAATTACAATTTGACATTAAAAATTTTAAGATGGCGGCCGAAGTTTGGATAAAAAAGTTATTTTTTTGTTCTTGTTTGACAGAACTAGTATTGCCGTGTAATATATCGATTTATACTAAATAGGTGTCGCCGATTTTAAATATTTCATCATAAATGACACATGTCTATTATTAATCAAGATGGCGGCGTTCAAAATATAAAAACAACATTATCTTCTTGGTTTGGTAATTTTTTTTATCAAGATATGTAGTTTTATATTACTCTTAATTAGTTTTAAGTCATAATGTATAAAACTAATATAATTTATTTATTTTTTAAAGATGGCGGTCGAAAAAGTAAAAAAAAAACATTTTTGTTTATTTTTTCAAAATTTAACAAAAAAAACTGGAAAAACCAAGACATCTCGTTAAACAAAACACAGATGTTTTAAATATGTCAAAAAAGTTGACATATGTCACGTGCCGGGTGATTTGAATAAATTGACATATTTTACTTAATAGCTATCTCCGTTAATATTGATCTAACAGAAACGTTTAAATTAGCAAAGTTAAATAATTTTTCATAAGTCATCAGAATCTGATGTCAAAAATGACATACGTCATACACTTGTCAAACTATTGACATATGGTTTATTCTTTTAAATAAAATATTAAAATGCAAATATTTCAACAACGGCTGGACTAAATGTCAACATATTATATATTTTTGAAATCAGAAAAAGGAGCCCTATCAATTAAAAACATTATATACAGGGTGTTTTATTTAAAAAATACAAATTACAATTTAAAACTAATTAAGATTAATATAAAACTACATATCTTGGTAAAAAGATTTACTAAACCAAAATGATACTGTTGTATTTATATTTTGACCGCCGCCATCTTGGATAATAATAGACATATGTCATTTATTATGAAATATTTACAATCGGCGACCCCCATTTAGTATAAATCAATATATTACTCGGCAATACTAGTTGTGTCAAACAAGAACAAAAAAATTAATTTTTTATCTGAACTTCGGCCGCCATCTTAAAATGTTAAATGTCAAATTGTAACTTTTTATAAATTTTTACAAAATCTGGCTTACTACTGATAAAATCAAAAAAATTTTTTTGTAAAAATTTAATTTGATCTACTGGTTGTAAAGGTCTCTTTTATTTTTGACAAATTAAGCGCCATCTTTGTGTCGGCTGGGAAACTTATCATTTCATTTAAGCAGGTTTAAAGAACTGCTCAATAGCTTTAATATGAGGTATTAAAAATAAATATCGCACAAAAAATAAAGAAAATATCGAAGAAAAACGATTTTTTTAAATATAGCCGCCATTTTGTTTTGCAGTGACAGGTGTAATTTTTTTTTTACATTTTTATATTGAGTATATCCCATTTAAAGTAAATTTATCAAAATTAATTTAATTCCTCTTAAAACAAGGAAATCATTTTTTTTCTTAACTTTGGCAGCCGCCATCTTGGATTCTGAGGCCGGAAAATCGGGGATCCTCGAATGAAAATTTAGCTTTTGGTGTTAGGTACTACTATGCCAAATATAAAAAAATATACCCTTTTTGCAGCTTTATTTTACAAATTTACTCTACTATATGGTCTAGCTTGCTTAAAAGAAAGAGAAAGATCAATAATTATTTTACTTCTATATAATAAACATATCAGTTAGTCACAGTCAAAATTCTGTTCAAGATCCTTTTTTATTATTTTTTGGAAGAAAAGTTATTTTCTGATCGCACCAGATATATCACTTTGAAATCAATATTGTTATTAATTATCCTTGGTCCCAGCCATTAAAAGTAGAAAGTAGATCGGTCTGCTGCATATTCAGCGGAGAGGGCTGCTGTTTTTAAGGTTTTTGGACGCCCTCTCACCGCGAAATCTCGGTACTAATTTAAGATGCGTGATGCTGATTTTACCTTTTATTAAATAAACGGTTATATTAAGTCAAGGTCACTACTTCAAACTGGGTGAAATGCTGCTCTAGATTTGACACATAAATCGTTCGACTCGTTCGGAGATCGGATCAATTCGCGTTCCTCAGAATGCCGTTCAGCTTCGCCGAATAGTCGAAGCGCGTATTTCACCCAATTTAAGCGATACAATGAATCCGTTTTTCGTTAAGCTGAATGTATTCTGGTTGGAAAACTAAACTTAAATAATTTGGGAAGAACGCATTAAATAAATGCGGATGGATTTGACAATCATACGTTGGGTTGTTACAAATGATTTAAAAAGAAATGTTGGCAGTTCAGGAATGTTTATTACATCAAACGCGCCTACTTTACTTCAAATCTTCCCGGGGGTGGAAGAATGATCATTTACCTGAATAAATTACCTAATTTATCATCCCCATCTACACTTTTCGCGCTTGGAGCTTTTTACTAACGCTAAGGATGTTGTCTATCAACTAACTTCTTTGCATGAATATTAGTACAAATTTTTCCAGAATTATGTAATCCAAATCAAAGATTTGTAGATATAGTTGATCCCACAAACTAAGGATGAAAAATCTAATGTTGTTTTTCCTTTATTTTGCAGGTACACATGGGTACGCATATGTGGAGCAACGGGGCCTCTCGACGGGGTCGACGTATGTCGCTCGACCTTCCTCCCATCCCCATGACGTCCAAGGATTCCGAATTTCTGCAGCGGAGGCCCGACCTTTTCTATCCATACCTTCCGGCTCCTTTCCTTAACGGCATGCAACAAAAGGTAAGCTATATTTATTAAAACATATTTACCTATTTATTTGTCTAGTTAGGTATCCACAATAAAGAATTATGTCTATACTTATAAGTAAAAAGGTGATTTAAATATAATAAGAAAATAAAAACCAAAAGGCATACTACAAAAGCGAAACAATCCTCTAAGCAGCTACTTTAACGTCATAGTCCAAAACTAAGATAAATATTTGGCCGATATTTAATAATAACTTGGTTTGCGTTCTTTACAGCATACCCTTTCATTTTCTCTAGCTCCTTTTTCTCTTCATTTTAGCTAAACGAAATCAGCTCACTGGGTCCAACGCAGAACGGTCTCGCCCCATCAGCCAAATTCGGCGGTCCGCTCGGCTTCGGCTACCCTGCGCCGCCCGATGGCATTTTACCGCAGGCGAACTCACCCGATCGCCTGTCCGATCGGCCTCCGAGTGAGCCGAACGATCCACCGAAGAGCGCCGGCATCTGGGATCTGCATTTTCAAAGAAAGACAGTCGGAAACGATGCCCCTCGAGAAGAACTGATGCCCGCTAACAGAGAAGGGCTTGCTGCCTAAGGTTGTATAGTTTAACTAAATAAAAATACTTTTTAGGGTCAATCCTGTAATGTCAATGTATCATTTTACGTTCTGAACAGAGGCTTCGTTATGATTATTGCTACGTCAGCAATAGCCAGTTTGTAGTGCAATCACGGAGATTGCGCAGATAACGCGGTCCCGGTGATACATACGTTTTAGAGAAGCGTCAAAGTGAGACTGGTATGTTGACATTTATGAAAGAAGGCCCCGATTAAGCTTTACGAAGTAAGCATATCCTTTTGTTTTAAGAAATTTTGAATCGGGACATGAGGAGTGAGTGTTCCTATGTAAAGACTAGTCAAATCAAAGGCAAAGTATCTGAAATATCACTAAAAATATACGTCAAATAATTCTGACAGTTCTTAAATAGATACTGATTTCTTAGCAGTCAGGTCACGTGGGTTAAATTTAATTGATTTTTGTGTCTTTCTTTTGGGACATACTGTATACATATACGTATGCGAGAGTTACTCCGGAAAAAAACACCTGAATTTTAAATAAATGTGAGCCTACGAGACGTCACTGCATAGAAATAGTAAAAAAGCTAATTCATTTCCTGTTAAAAAAGGTAATCATCAATAGAAGCAAAGACAATGGAGTGGACTAAACTGACCTAACCTGACCCGATATGCGAGATACTTTTGTCGACGACATATTATTTTTGGGGCAATGCATACTGTGATATATCAATTTGTAAATAAATACGTATAAATACAAAATTCATAATATTAATTCAACGTGTAATATTTAAATTCAAAAAATTATGTATAATTATTATTAATATTTAATTAGTACGATTTAAATTTAGACAAAAGTGTAAAATTTGTTCCCCTGCTATGTATGGTATATAGTTAGTTGTTATTTGTCATTTTGTATTAAGAACATTTTTAATTTCGACGTTTCGTTTTAGAAGAAAAAAATTCTATTTAATGCAAAAAATATTTACTCAGTAATTTTTCTACTATTTAATTTTTTAAACCAAAACAGTGCAAAAAAAAACATAATTCTACAACACTCGCAATCTCAAAAAGTATTTTAAAAAATTTATAAAAATATCAGATTTTAAAAAATATAAAATTCTAGTTGATATATTTTGCATATTATAAATGATTTTTTTTCTAGATTTTGTTAAACAAAGATAAAGTTAATGAGATAACAATTTGCGAATGAAAACGATTGAGTAAAAATCTTTTGCATTAAAAACCATAATTGATGTAGGTATAGGTAAACTTTTTTGCTGTGGTATATAAAAAATCGTACGTGCTCCTCTAGAGGGCGCTGTGGCAATGCCAGTATTTTAATTTTACAAATTAAAAATCACTCATTGTAAATTTTTACGGTACTTATTAGGGTGTAGGGTAGCCAAGAAATTTTACATATTTATAAATTAATTGCCACATAATTTTAAATATATCTGTAATATGTTTTATCAAAAAACATAAGGTTTTAATTTTTCAGAAAAAAAATTAACAAATTATGAAGCAAAATTTTTTGGCTGACCCTCTATATAGTTGTTAATATACATGTTGTCCAATTTTGTTTCGCGCATGCCGTCGGTATAAAATTACGAAAAAAAAACAAAAATTATTATGTGTGTAAATATTACTTCTCATTATTATATAATGTAAAATAAGACTGTTAAAATTATGTTGCTTATTCTTAGTACAAACAATCGAATCACTGACTTGTTTTCATTGTGGAATTTAAAAATATTTAAATAAACAGATTAAAAACATCTAAAAACTGTAATGGACCTTCTATGTTTTGGCCATTGTTTATCGAATATTGGATATTGTTATTTTTTATAAAGAAATTTTTTTTTGCCGATTTTTTATTCAACGGATTTAAACACTATTAAAAAAATTTATAGCAATATGTTAATAACAAATTTATGTTTGTCACCTTTAAAAAAATAATAATAAAATTAAGATAAGTCAAAATTTTGTGATTTTAATTGAAAAGTGTAAAATAACAATATTTAATCTTCAATCAGTAATAGAACGAACACGAAAATACTGGCCATTAACAACAAATCGTCCCCTATCTCACGTACCGACGTATCTGACAAAAATCCAAAAAATGAGATACGCTACCAAAATGTTTCCCATAAGTACGACTTTTTGCTCACGAAGTGGCGTAACCGTATCTCTAGCGATGGCACGGCAGTAGAGTTGTTTGTGTTCGATGTATCTCTTGAAAAATTCATTAAATGCTATTTACGTCGGTATTTGAGAAAGGTGACGAAATGATTCTACAAAAATTTGTAGCACATATTAAAACACATTTTATGAACTTTTTGCCTTAATTTCTAAAACAGTCAAATAACTTTTACAAAAAGGAAATGAAAAATTTATTTTGATAATTTTAATTTTAACTTTTGAATGTATTCATTTAATTGCGCCTTTTCACAGCAGCGAGCACGATCGAACGAATTCGCTTTGTGCTTTACAAGTGCAGTGTTCCCAATCTTCTCGATGAAAAAAATCCCTAATAGCATTGCAGTTGCAAAGCACAAGGAGGCGAGATCGTTTGGTCGTGCTCTCGATATTGAAAACGGGGCATAAAACATACGTGACGAGTGTGCTACGTTTTTTTGTAGACTCTTAACAGTTTTTGGTAAAACTGAAAACATTCAAATTAAAAAAAAATCACAGACCTAGGAAGTGTAAGTAATATTATAACTCTGTAGAAGTTTTCGTTTCCGATAAATAAAAAATATACTACCAACATCTAGGTACTCAAATCTGGCTAAATGTACAAAGATTTTTAACTGAATATAAAGTAATAGTATATCTGTATTTATAAAAACACGTAAAAATGCCAGTTTATTCTGTTTTATTATAAAATATAATTATTTATCTCATATAAAAATTATATACATGTTGTTTTATTTACCTATTTGCCACTTCTTCATCTTTTCATCGATCAGTATAATAGGTGTAACGTGTCATTTTTACGTTTGGGACAACGTTACATATTTGTTTATTTGGGTAAATGGTCAAGGCTCTTTGATTCGTCTTTCTGTACACAAGTAAGGGTATTTTATAGAGCTAGGTTTGGAGGTTATATAGGGTCTAGGAAGTTACCTTAAAAGGAGGCATTCCATCGAATTACTGTGGACACTACGCACATCGCATTATCTGGACATCGTAATTGGAATTTAAGATCACAGGCTTCGGGAAAAATCACATAAAAATTTTGATTGTTTTGTTTTTATCTGTGGAATTTTGTGATTCACTTGACGTTCATAAAGTTAAACAGCTGTTATGCTGGGGAATGGCGGCGTTGCCGCATCACAAATGGTTTCAGTAACAGGAAGGAAACATTTAGATGAACATTTCATTCCCTTACGTTTATTTCGAGGATATTGGGACAATCCGAACCTCATATCCTTCACGGATTAACTAGTTTTGATAGTACAAAAACATATTTGGGTCGACCAGGAACAACCGAGGCTCCGCCACTTTGATATCTTTATTAATTTGATAGGGAAAGGATAAAATAAATACGAGTTATGCACTTTTGTAAATGGGAGATAAACGAGGGATTAAAACCAAGACTAAAAGAATAAACGAAATCGTGTGAGTTAACATCTGAACACTCTTGTGCCGAGCTTCTTAGCAGTAGTTCAGTGTGTATTTTTGGGTTCAGGTTCAGAAACAACTTTATTACAGTAGAAATGTTTTACAAGAATGGCGTCAAACCATATGAATCTTAGAGAAAACATATATAAAGGGCAAGGAAACTTGTGACTAAAACTGTAGCTAAAATACAACTAAATTCTACACTTAGTATAGCTTTACTCATATGGGAATTGGTTGAGTGTTCGAATATTCCTGGGTTTGCTGCATGCCCTGATCTCCAGTAATTGGTTTTACAGTTGATGGTTTCAATGCTGAGCTTCTTCTAGTCCGTCGGGTTATTCTTCTTCTACTTGATATGTTGGTGGGGGTCCGGTAGGCAAATGTTCGGTCTTGTATGGAGGGTGTCTCGACGTCCTTGTTATAAAAATTTCAACCGTGGAAATAGATCCGACAACACCTCAAGGTTTGTTTTACGTACTTCCTAGCCCCTTGGTCGGTGCTGCCCCCTATATACCTGTATAGAACTATCGCTGTATGTCCCCATTGGTTAGCGGGTTTTTCCTTCCAGTCTGGCCACTGAATGTAGAGATTTATTTTTGGCGGAAAAGTTTTTTTTAAATAGGTTTGCATCCTTTATTTGAATTTCACCGGGAAGATTAGGTTGGTACTATTGCGTTTTACCGTCCCCACTCCCCACCAAATTTACAAAACGGTTTCCGGCCACTTCGTTTTTTGTGTTCTGCCTGGTCTCTCTTTGCGAACGAATTTTGGCTGGGTCGACAACAGTTTCTGGGATCGCCTTTGTTTTTGGTGATTGGCACTACAGCGATTGTAGGAGATATCCCAGAAACTGTGGAAGTGAGTCCGTCGTGTCTAGGCAATCTGGAGTGACGCTCGCACCCTTTTGAGGGGAATTTTAAGTCGGCCTACGCCATTTGCACGGAAAGAGCATCGCCCTGTCAATTCCAGCGACGGGACAGTTGGGCTGGACGCTGGTGGGAAGCCGGACGGGCCAGTTATAACCCTGAGAAAGGTATGTTAGGATTATTTTAGTTCATCTGTTTAAATCTACTTTGTTTTATTGAGTCGACATGGGATTATCGATTTAAGTTACTGTGTAGGGGAACTTCGTGCAAAATTGACGAATTCCAGGAAACTGAAACATTTCATTTTCCACAGGGTTTCTACGCTCGGGCAAGAACCAACATTTTGACCACCATGTGCTGCCCTAGCGTGATGTGCTAAGCGGGCATTAGGGGAGGCGCGGGCAAGCCAGGAGCAGCGAGAGTAGTGAGAGGATGTCTGGACAACTCCAGGTTTACTAAACAAAACACCAACAATTAAATAATTGCAGGACCAAGGTAGGAGCAAGCCATAACTATAATTTTTTTCCATATATAATCTTTTTATATAATTTTTTTGCTATAATTTCCATATAATTTTTTTTAAAAGTATAACTTTTGAAATTCTTGTAAACGCAAGGTAAAGGTATGACGTCATAACCCCAATTTTGCGGTACTATTAAGCTAAATTTTATTGTGAAATTACTATTGCGGTTATTTTGGCGCTGACTCGTTCCCACCAATTTCATTGGTTTATATTTCATGTTTCAAGTATTTTCCTCAGATTTCAATACTTTTTTTTTGTACTTTAATCAATTTCATTTTCATCCTCCTGTGAAAATAAACAAGATGAACTAAATTTTTGTGTTATTTGTGCAACCCAATGACCAACTTTGCGGAGACAAAAGAGAGATGAGATTATATGTTTTGGCGGTTTCTTCACACTGTTTTACCTCATGGGGTAGATCTCGGACTGGGTTGCTGTCTGTCTCATTCGACCTAGCGTAGAATGATGACAGTGGATATTTGGTCCAGATCTCCCCTATGACAGAATAACTTTGGAAGTATATTTATTTTTTTTTTTCAATCATTTATGTAACCGAGTCTCACACTACTGACTCAGGTGTAGGTACACTATGACCTGTTAAAGGAGTCCATCTACCTGTAAAGTATTTCTGTTTTGTCATCTGAATTCGATCTAATAGAATTTTATTCTGTTTATTTTTTTTTGGCTTTTTAATTACACAAATATTCTGGAAGCCTCGGAAGTATAGAATTTCATTGTTTGGCTACAACGTTTGGGTTGAACTGTATTTTATTTAAGATCTTCTTTGTAAAACATTGGTATTAAATAATGTGGCGCACTTAAAATTTTCTTATTTCTGAACCCCCCCTTCTCCACTGTATAAAAGTTACCGGGCATATCAATGTTTTACCTAGCTGGAAAATACAGTTCTGCTTCCAGATATTTGTTTAATTATTCAGTGGGTTTCAGTGTCACAAAATAGCGGCGACGTCTTTAAGCTGCCACAAATGTCACACAACACATTCTAATAGGCCACAAATTGGCGCCCACATTTTTTTTTACTTTTTTTAAGGCCACAAATTGGCGCCCTACGTGTGTTTTGGCTAGTTTTTTTTAACATCTGATGTAATTTTTTTGGTTTTTTTTGAATTTGGAAAAAAAGACAAATGGTTTTTTTAATTTTTTTTTGAGAAAATTTTTTTGTGGTACAGCCAAAGCCAGGTTAGAGGCTTTCAGTGGCTGTGGGTGGTTTTGACACTCAATCATTTTTTTTTCATAAAAAACAAGATCATTGGTTTTTGGAAATAACATTTTTTTAAATATTTTTTTTAGTAATAAGTTTTTGTAGGAAAAACATGTTTAAATTTTTTTTAAGAAAAATAAATACGACAATGTAAATTTACTTCAATTTTTTTATTTGTTGATTTATAGGTGGATGGATTTCCAGACATGGTCTTTTTATGTTTTAAATATATGACATAGGTAGTGTGTTTTTTCTAACAATTTTTTTTGCAGGTTCATTTATTTATATGTTATTATTTCCTGCTTGTGATAAGATAGAAATTGGTTCACAGATTATTTTTTAGTATTTAGTACAGTCAATTTATTTGGGTCAGCAAGTTATTTTTTTGGTGATTTTAACTTTTGTGGGATATCACCACTTGGAAATTGGAATATTTTTACAGGGTTTCACACAAATTTTTCTTGGCTGAGTTGTTTTAAAGTAAATATAGCTTAACAGCTAGTAGATTTTTTTAGTTGAAAGTATTAATTAGTAATGAAAGAAAAGGAAAATGAGTTTATTTGTAAAGTTCAGTAAATTTTTTAAGTAATGTCATTTTGAGGCCGAAAAATTGGTCAGTGAATTTAAGAGAGACTTTCAACTAAATATAAATGCTAGGCGGTGGTAATTGGTAAAAATATTTCAAAATTTTATTTTTTTTAAATAATTTAATTTTTCGTAAAAAATTATTTCCTTTCTGTTAACATAACTTCTCGAATTCTTGTTTTGGTCAAAACGGTTTGTATAGGGGTCGTAGTTTTAAAGGGTGACCAGACAGGTTATATTTTTTTTAGGGGACCAAACGGGAACTTCTTGAGTTACAAAAAGGTGAACTTTTTTTGTCTTAGTTGATCAGGCAGGAATAAATAAATCTTTTACTTCCAAATCATAATTTTAAATAACAAAATTAATTGGTTAAGTGTTTGGGTCTTATATAATGAAAAACGTTTTGTTTTTGAGGATACTGGTATGATATGAAATTATTTTAATTTCATGCCAAATGTTAGTTGACGGCAGATATGCTAGTCTTCAGTTTTTTCGTTAGTTTGCATTTCAGGACAGTGGCGTGTACTTAAAGGGGCCTTAGATCTGCGCCCATTGTAAAGCAACTTCCAACATACTTGCTTAGCTTTTCACTTAATCTTCGTTTTGTTGCTTCTGAAATTAAAGCGTTATGTTGGATAACGATGGATAGTGTTAGACTGAGAAAGTACCTAGGTAGTTAGGGATGAAAACTTGGAAGTTGTGGACAATTGGGAAATAATTTCTTTTATTTCATTTTTTTTAATTTTAAAATAATTTCATACTGGTGACCTCAAATAATGAAGCAAAATTTTGTGGAATAAATGGGAAAGTGTTCAGGTTAAACAATAAATTTAAGATCATTGATTTCTAAAAAAAGATTCCAACCTAAGAATAAATTTAAAAACAATAGGTTTTCTTTGATGTGACTAAACAATGATGAGGGCATATATTTTTTTTGTTATGCATAATATGATAGTAGTACCTTTTGTATTGCAATAATTAGGGGTTTTCCTCCCGCGAGCTGGGTGGAAATGGAAGAAATGTTTGGTTCGGAGTGTAGAAATCGAGGAACGAGGACTTCCTGCTAATCTTTTTAGGATTTCGCAACTTCGGTTTTCGCTAAATTAAAATACATCCAAATTTGGCCTACAGGCTGAATCTCGCATTTTCCATGACCTTGCAGATTCGCGGAGAAAGACAAATTTTGTGATCTATTTAATTATGATAGGAACTAAAATAGTAACATGCACATGAGGGGACTAGATATATTTAGGTTAAAAAGTAGTAAGAACACTGATCTGAACAGTTTTCCATAATAGTGTCCTATTTTCACAGGGTGCTTCAAAATATCTTCACCCTTTCTTTGAAGTAAGATGTCGTTTCGCCTGTGGGTGTTTGACCGTTTAAAAAATATATAGGGTCCAGATGGGATTGGAATGGAAATCACAAGTTTTTGGGTTTTATTGACATTATACTTAGGGAATAGGGGAAATGTCTAATAAAAAGTTTTTTGGTTTTAGGCCGAGTTTTGTTGAGATAACAAAAGTTTAATTGGGGCCGGGAGTTTTATTATGCTCTTTTAAAATTAATGTAATAGTTTTTGGTTCTTGATTTTGTTCTCTGGTTTTTACGCAGGATTATTCCCAACTGTTTCATTTCTAAATATCATTTGTAGGTGATGGGGTCTCATTAGCCCTTGGACATTTGGTAGATTTGCTTTGACTGATAGTTGTGGAGTGGGCCCAACTTAATTTTATATCTCGTAAACACCGGGAATAGGGATCTGAGAATGCATTAAGCAGTAAAAATTTTTTTTGATTAGATGTTGTGTGTAAAGACACTTGAGTAGGCAGATTTAGTTTTACAACGTTCTTATAGGTGATCCTTGAAATTGTTTCCATATTTGTTTTTTTGAAAGGGCACACGGGATAATTCTTTACGGGGTTGAGTGCAAAGTTTAAGACTTAGGTTCACATTAATATAGGGGTACAGTAAATGAGTACTCACGTTGGTTGTTTCCTTTAGTAATAATTTTAAACAAATATACTAACATCGTTTGTTTTTTGTAACATAAACATTTTTTTAAAACTTTTCCTAAACTGGTTTTTATTTTTATACCTTATGATTCTTAAGTAAATTTAATTTTCAACATTTTTTTTTATAGTAAATAAATTTTTCTAGCTCATTGACTTTTCACATTGCCACAGTTTTGGGAGAGGAAAGGGAATTGACAACTGGTTTTTTAAAGGAAAAGAACAAAAACTGTTGCATGACAACTTGAATAAGATTTTTCTGGTGCTGGTTCTATTAAATTTTTTTTTAAGGTTCACTAATAGGAGCTGCAACCCCACTTAAACATTTTTAATTTTTTTTGAAAATATTTTTTAAATATTTTTTTTTTTAATTTTTTTAAGAAAGGAAACTTGATTTTCTTGTTGCAAAATTTTTTTTTGGTGCATAGTAAGTACCTTGTCCCTACAATGATTCTACCAGTTTATTTAAATATTTTTTTTTTCTGAATTAAAATATAATTTTATTTCGAACCCTCACGTTTTAGCAACCTATCATCATTTGTTTTAATTTTTTTTTCTCCCTACTCCAAACCACCTATTAGGGTAGAGTAATATTTTGAACATTGTAGTGAGCCACTATTTAATTTTTTTTATTATTGTGCTACTGTGGTCGCCACCAAAAAATTTTTAAAAATTTTTTGCGCACCTTTCGGTACGATCCTAGGGTCTTTTTGACCATGACCATGGTTTGCATCAATTTAGTTAAAATTTTGGGAATTTCATTTTAACAATTATTAGAGAGTTGCAGTCCTACCAAGACGTTATTTGTAAATTTTTTATTACCATCGGTAATTTTTTTAAATTTTCTTTTATTTTTTTTAATTACACACAACATCCTTACTAGTCTAATTCGACGCAATTTCAGCGAGCGGATTTTTTTTTAATTGAGCATATTTTACGATTTCTATAACATGAACATCTGTTCCGACGTTTATTGCGTTCACTTATATATTAAGGGATGATGTGACCTTAAGCAATGCATGTTTCGTGTAAACTCAGAGTAGGTAAGCAGGTTAAAGTGGGTTTTGATTTTTTCTTTTTAGAAAAATCATTGTATACGGCGATTTGGGTTTTTTTTTGAGGAGTTATTAGTGGAGCCGTTCTGCAATAGCAGGAGTATACCCTAGCGTTAACTGTGTACAACAGCTTTGGGATTTTTGTTATAGGTAGTCTGTTGTACGTTCCATTTAGGGATAAATTTACCTATTCGGTTGCTGAGGTAAACAAACATCACTTAACTTTAATTTTAATCCAGTTCAGCTAGGATAAGCGCAATTATTTTTTGGTTTTACTCACGCAGGAGTGAAACATAAGACCTGAACACTGCCAAAACTCTTGTCTCTCTTTTATTTTTTTTTACTTTTTTTTATGGCTACTTGTTAATTATAATTTAGGATTTAAGTAGTTATTTCTCTCTGCAAGGTTGGACGTCATAGTTGGTTGTACAAATACTTAACATAAATTATGATTACATTTTTAAATGCAAATAAATTTTATTTTCTTACTGCTCCGGTGTTTTTCGGTTTTGTTCGCGTCTGCCCGTATTTAAGTTTTATATTTTCTACATTTGTGAGAAAATTTATAGTGATTTTCACTGGTGAATTTAAAGTGAACTTTGTGTTTGTTATTGCGTGGTTTAGTTTTAATAATTGGGAGGTATAATTAACAGTTTTAATTAAAGTTTAAAGTTTGAAGATAAAAGGCACTATGGCTATTTCTTTGAGTCGGTTGTCTGACGTAAGGTACTTAGTCAAGGACGAATTAATCTATGAGTTAACATGGAGAGGCATAGCTATTGGATCGGTGGAAGAGATGAAACAACAGCTTATGTTGATCAAACAAAGAGAAAAGACTGATGCAAGTATGAGATACCCTCCGTATCCCTTTAAATTTGGCCAAGATGCTTTTAGCTGCATGAAGAAGCTTGATAGTCTGGTACCGCTGGTAGAGAAGTTCTCTGGTACGAGTAAAGGGGGAGAGTTTAGAAAAATCGCTGTGAGGTTGGAACACGTGTTAGCCAGGATAAATAACATGAATCCGTCAAACTTTGAAGAAAGTCAAACAAAAGGCATACTGGTTGCGGAAACCTTGAGTTTGATTGGGAGGTTGCAGAGCCAAGCAACAGATTTATTAAGAGTTGGCGTGAACTCAGATGATGATGAAGCATCTGAAACCCAATCAACGAGTCGAAGCTCAGATCACTCGACAAATGTTGGCAACTTTCTCAGCCAGTCTCAACTACCACAACCACAGCACTCGAGCACACAACAGCCTACGAACCAGCCGTCGGTCATTGCTCCAGTGCAAATGCAAGTGCTAGCGAACCCAACTCAAGCACCAATACAGGCACCACCCCCAATGCTAATTCAGAATGACCGTGCATCAGCTTTTCATTACCAACAACCGTCTACCGTTCCTTTGAGTCTAGCTGCCCTCCAAAGTAGCATTGCACCAATTGCTCAGTCACGACCATTTTCTTGTTCGTCGCCAGTACCAATGTCAAGTGATCCTGGTACTTCATATCATGTTGCACCTGTACCTCCGCATAAGTGGAACTTAAAATTTACAGGCGAGAGGGGTACAATCTCCGTCACCGCATTTTTCGAGAGAGTGGACGAGTTGAGTCAGGCTAGAGGAGTCAGCAAAAAGGTTTTACTGAATTCGGGCATTGATCTTTTTGAAAAGTCAGCTTATACTTTTTACAAAGATGTACGTAGGGAAGTCCATACATGGGAACAGCTGGAACAAAGGTTCATGGCAGAGTATCTTCCTTCTTCATATGGCGAGAAGCTATTGAAGGAAATACAAAAACGTAAACAAGGCCCCGGAGAGTCTATAGGGACCTATATTGCTGTCATGAACACATACTTCCAAAGACTTGGCTGTCCTGTTTCCGAAGAGGCGAAATTAGCTATCGTCTTCAGAAATATCGCGGACATCTATAAAAATGGGTTAATTGCTACTGAGGTCAATAGCCTATCACATTTAAAGGATCTGTGTCGTAGAATAGACCAGAGATATGGTTTAGAGGAGGAAAATTTTACACCTAGGAAAAACCAGTCTATTGAACCTGACTTGGCCTACGTTGACGTAGAGAGCGACAGTGACGATTTTTCAACAGGGGTTGATGCAATTCAAATATCAGGTGCTGGGACATCGAACCAACAGAATTTAAATCATCCCGCTAATAGATTCGACAGAAATAGGCAGCAGCCAGCAAGCAGTTTCGCTGCTAGAGCTGATAGAGATAGACAACAACCAGCTAGTGGTCAGTCTAGTGTAAATGACAGAGATGAACAACCACCACAAGGTGTTAGACCTGGTAGGGCGAATAGGGACGTTGGTTGTTACAGATGCAACCAAACAGGGCACATGGCAATCGGGTGCGCATTACCTAGAGGCAAACAGTGCTATTCGTGTGGTCAAGCAGGGGTTACAGTAAGAGAATGTCGTAATTGTAATCGTCAGGGAAACGGACCCAGGCGCTCGTAGGTGGTCGACCTTCGAGTCAGCCTGAACAAGAATCGACCGATAGGCTAACGTACGTTTTAGATTATGTGATAAGTCATGCTCGTAAAGATGAAAGGCCTTATTTAGAAGTGGATGTGCTCGGAAATAAGTTATTAGGTTTGTTGGATTCCGGGGCTTCACGTACCTTTTTAGGGAATCATGGTTGGTCAATCATCGAGAGGTTTGGTTTTTCACTTGATACGACAAAGAAGACGAGTTGTATTGTGGCAAATGGTCAAAGCACGAGTAGTATTGGGACAGTGCAGCTTCCTATGCGAGTTCAGGATAAATTTAGGTTAATAGAGGTCGTCGTCGTTCCTGAATTGCCGCACACTTTGATTTTGGGATTAGATTTTTGGATTTCGATGGGGATAGTACCGAACTTAAGTACTAATGAGTGGCACTTTGCCGATAATAAAGATGTGATTTGTTCTTTAGAAACACCAGACCAACAAACTACTCTTTCGCCTTATGAATCAGAACGACTAGAGGAATTGGTCGATAAATATAAGACTATTATGGGTGACTCACTAGGATGTACAGACAGGGTAGAGCATAAGATTACAACAGATGCAGCACCGATAAGACAACGTTCATATAAGGTCTTTGGCATGCCAAATGCGAGCAGCCCCTACTCAAGCTGTTGTTAAGCATCTTGAGGAGCAAGTATTTATGGTCTTCGGAGTGCCCCGTTTGATACTTTGTGATAATGGCCCTCAGTACAAAAGTAATGAGTTTAAGCGTTTTGCTGAGAGTTATCAGGTTAAAATTCAGTATAATCCGTATTATCACCCCAGAGCAAATCCAACAGAAAGGACGAATCGCACGTTAAAAACCATGTTATGTTGTTATGTGAAAGACAACCACAGGAAGTGGGACGAACAAATACATAAACTTGCCTGCGCGATTCGTACTGCAACCCATGAGACAACCAGGATGTCTCCTTTCTTTGTTAATTTTGGTAGGAATATGTGTTTGTCAGGAAAAGATTACTCCAACCCAGTTTTGTTATCTGAAGAGAATGGTGTACAAACTGCAGCTGAAAGTAAGAACGAAGGTTTCCGGAAGCTCTATGCTGATGTTAAGAGAAGGTTAGAGGTGGCTGGAGAGAAAAACGTAGTTCAGTATAATTTGCGTACAAGGGTACCCAACTTTGCTGTGGGTCAGCGTGTTTGGAAGAAAAATTATGTTTTGTCAGATGCTGCGAAGTTTTTCTCGAAGAAGTTAGCACCGAAATTCGTTGGTCCTTATGTGATTAGGAATAAAATTTCTCCATGGATATTTGAGCTTCAGGAACCATCGGGTAAAGTACTGCCAGGGAGTTGGCATGCCAAAGACCTTAAGTCGGCAGCGGATCTCTCCGATTAACCTTTTTAGGTTAATCGTCTTGAAGTTGGGGGGGGATTATGTAACGTGTCATTTTTACGTTTGGGACAACGTTACATATTTGTTTATTTGGGTAAATGGTCAAGGCTCTTTGATTCGTCTTTCTGTACACAAGTAAGGGTATTTTATAGAGCTAGGTTTGGAGGTTATATAGGGTCTAGGAAGTTACCTTAAAAGGAGGCATTCCATCGAATTACTGTGGACACTACGCACATCGCATTATCTGGACATCGTAATTGGAATTTAAGATCACAGGCTTCGGGAAAAATCACATAAAAATTTTGATTGTTTTGTTTTTATCTGTGGAATTTTGTGATTCACTTGACGTTCATAAAGTTAAACAGCTGTTATGCTGGGGAATGGCGGCGTTGCCGCATCACAAATGGTTTCAGTAACAGGAAGGAAACATTTAGATGAACATTTCATTCCCTTACGTTTATTTCGAGGATATTGGGACAATCCGAACCTCATATCCTTCACGGATTAACTAGTTTTGATAGTACAAAAACATATTTGGGTCGACCAGGAACAACCGAGGCTCCGCCACTTTGATATCTTTATTAATTTGATAGGGAAAGGATAAAATAAATACGAGTTATGCACTTTTGTAAATGGGAGATAAACGAGGGATTAAAACCAAGACTAAAAGAATAAACGAAATCGTGTGAGTTAACATCTGAACACTCTTGTGCCGAGCTTCTTAGCAGTAGTTCAGTGTGTATTTTTGGGTTCAGGTTCAGAAACAACTTTATTACAGTAGAAATGTTTTACAAGAATGGCGTCAAACCATATGAATCTTAGAGAAAACATATATAAAGGGCAAGGAAACTTGTGACTAAAACTGTAGCTAAAATACAACTAAATTCTACACTTAGTATAGCTTTACTCATATGGGAATTGGTTGAGTGTTCGAATATTCCTGGGTTTGCTGCATGCCCTGATCTCCAGTAATTGGTTTTACAGTTGATGGTTTCAATGCTGAGCTTCTTCTAGTCCGTCGGGTTATTCTTCTTCTACTTGATATGTTGGTGGGGGTCCGGTAGGCAAATGTTCGGTCTTGTATGGAGGGTGTCTCGACGTCCTTGTTATAAAAATTTCAACCGTGGAAATAGATCCGACAACACCTCAAGGTTTGTTTTACGTACTTCCTAGCCCCTTGGTCGGTGCTGCCCCCTATATACCTGTATAGAACTATCGCTGTATGTCCCCATTGGTTAGCGGGTTTTTCCTTCCAGTCTGGCCACTGAATGTAGAGATTTATTTTTGGCGGAAAAGTTTTTTTTAAATAGGTTTGCATCCTTTATTTGAATTTCACCGGGAAGATTAGGTTGGTACTATTGCGTTTTACCGTCCCCACTCCCCACCAAATTTACAAAACGGTTTCCGGCCACTTCGTTTTTTGTGTTCTGCCTGGTCTCTCTTTGCGAACGAATTTTGGCTGGGTCGACAACAGTTTCTGGGATCGCCTTTGTTTTTGGTGATTGGCACTACAGCGATTGTAGGAGATATCCCAGAAACTGTGGAAGTGAGTCCGTCGTGTCTAGGCAATCTGGAGTGACGCTCGCACCCTTTTGAGGGGAATTTTAAGTCGGCCTACGCCATTTGCACGGAAAGAGCATCGCCCTGTCAATTCCAGCGACGGGACAGTTGGGCTGGACGCTGGTGGGAAGCCGGACGGGCCAGTTATAACCCTGAGAAAGGTATGTTAGGATTATTTTAGTTCATCTGTTTAAATCTACTTTGTTTTATTGAGTCGACATGGGATTATCGATTTAAGTTACTGTGTAGGGGAACTTCGTGCAAAATTGACGAATTCCAGGAAACTGAAACATTTCATTTTCCACAGGGTTTCTACGCTCGGGCAAGAACCAACATTTTGACCACCATGTGCTGCCCTAGCGTGATGTGCTAAGCGGGCATTAGGGGAGGCGCGGGCAAGCCAGGAGCAGCGAGAGTAGTGAGAGGATGTCTGGACAACTCCAGGTTTACTAAACAAAACACCAACAATTAAATAATTGCAGGACCAAGGTAGGAGCAAGCCATAACTATAATTTTTTTCCATATATAATCTTTTTATATAATTTTTTTGCTATAATTTCCATATAATTTTTTTTTAAAGTATAACTTTTGAAATTCTTGTAAACGCAAGGTAAAGGTATGACGTCATAACCCCAATTTTGCGGTACTATTAAGCTAAATTTTATTGTGAAATTACTATTGCGGTTATTTTGGCGCTGACTCGTTCCCACCAATTTCATTGGTTTATATTTCATGTTTCAAGTATTTTCCTCAGATTTCAATACTTTTTTTTTGTACTTTAATCAATTTCATTTTCATCCTCCTGTGAAAATAAACAAGATGAACTAAATTTTTGTGTTATTTGTGCAACCCAATGACCAACTTTGCGGAGACAAAAGAGAGATGAGATTATATGTTTTGGCGGTTTCTTCACACTGTTTTACCTCATGGGGTAGATCTCGGACTGGGTTGCTGTCTGTCTCATTCGACCTAGCGTAGAATGATGACAGTGGATATTTGGTCCAGATCTCCCCTATGACAGAATAACTTTGGAAGTATATTTATTTTTTTTTTTCAATCATTTATGTAACCGAGTCTCACACTACTGACTCAGGTGTAGGTACACTATGACCTGTTAAAGGAGTCCATCTACCTGTAAAGTATTTCTGTTTTGTCATCTGAATTCGATCTAATAGAATTTTATTCTGTTTATTTTTTTTTGGCTTTTTAATTACACAAATATTCTGGAAGCCTCGGAAGTATAGAATTTCATTGTTTGGCTACAACGTTTGGGTTGAACTGTATTTTATTTAAGATCTTCTTTGTAAAACATTGGTATTAAATAATGTGGCGCACTTAAAATTTTCTTATTTCTGAACCCCCCCTTCTCCACTGTATAAAAGTTACCGGGCATATCAATGTTTTACCTAGCTGGAAAATACAGTTCTGCTTCCAGATATTTGTTTAATTATTCAGTGGGTTTCAGTGTCACAAAATAGCGGCGACGTCTTTAAGCTGCCACAAATGTCACACAACACATTCTAATAGGCCACAAATTGGCGCCCACATTTTTTTTAACTTTTTTTAAGGCCACATAGGCAACTTCAAAGGGGTAAAGTCAACCACGGACACCAGTGTTTCGGAAAAAAGCATTTTTATCCTCAGCGTGGCTTGCCTGACTACAATAAATCACACTACAAGGTATTTGATTTACCTTGTATCTTGTAGTCAGTTTGATTTGCTACAGTCAGGCAAACCACGCTAAGGATGGAGATGCCTTTTTCCGAAACACCGGTGTCCGTGGTTGACTTTACCCCTTTGAAGTTGCCTTTTATACTTTGTTAACTCATTGTTTTCGGTTCCGATGTCGTGGAGACGGTAATAGATGGTGTGGTTGAACTGTAACGAAATGTGTTTCTTCCTTATAGTGGCAGCCCGTGGGTTGAAAATCTGGGGGCGCCAATGGCTTCAGAGTGGGTGTAATGGATTTTGCAAGAATTCATTCTGAAAGATTCATGTTTTCTTATTTTCCCAGGAAGATGGTGCAAATCCTTCACATCCCTTCGTGCTCATTTAGGATCAGTTCTTGATGCCGCATTATAAAACAACACACACGGGAAACAGTACAACAGGTTGATTAAATCACACCCGCAAATCCAGTTATTTCTCTGAAAAAATGACGCGTTACACTTCTTTCTGTCTTCTTCTTTTACTAACTTGAGTTAGGTTTAGATCCGGTAAGGATCTAGTTCTTTAATTTGGATTTTATCTTCCAAAGAAAGACTGGAATATTGCTTTTAATAATATTACTGACGCAATTCATTATCAAGATCGATAATAAAAATTCGCAGTAAATTATAACACGAACAAAAAAAACAAACCGATACGAATGAGGTACAAAACTAACGTATTATCATGTTATATTAATCAGACTGGTCCATAACGTATTAACAAGCGGACCAAACTCGATATTTTGTGGACTGGCCGCAAAATAATTGCGCCTTGGCATTAAAACAGCGGTAAGGACCCCCTCCGCTCCCACCCCGTTTCTACCTAACACAGGCCGCGAGATGGCTTGCGGCCCGAGAAAGCCGAGCGGCTATACCGATTCATCGGTGTCGGCAGGCAGTCAGAGACAGTGTCGGAGTGAAACTTTAGTCAAGGCATGCGTCGAGGCAAAAGGGAAAATTATACCTAGAATAATAAAATAATTAAATAAAAAATAATTTTTAATTAAGATTTTTTTTGAGCCGCCTATTAACTTATTATTTTCGGTTCCGAACCGACGCACGGTGGTCAGCTTGTCGGTTCTAAGCGATCGAAATTATTTTATGGTTTTAATTTTGACAAATTGATGCTGAAAGTTAGGAAATGTCAACTAGCGTTTAAAAAATGTGATTTTAATATACCGTTCATTCTCCAAAAATAATGTTGCATATTTCCACTTAAGCAAAAAACTTGAAAAATTGATACTTTGAGAGTGTGTGTACGTAACTAGCTTATAGCTTTTTTTATTTAACATAGCTTTTTTATAAAAATTTAACTAAATTTATTAATCTTGCTATACTATATATCAATTTTTTACAACGCACTGATATTCTTTATCGTAGTCTTTATATTCACTATTTTCACATAGGGTAAAACACCCAGTTAGCCGTCCACCCCCAATTATTGTCCATTTTGGCACTTGCCTAAAAATAAGATAACAAGCACCATATGGCTCCATCTATGGACACTTTCTTAAAAAATGATCCTTCCCCCACCAAACGGTAAAGTCGTTTTTTAAATCGCGCCAAAAGTTTAGCCAGTACAGTCTTGTCTTTAGAAGGGTAAACGTGCGTTGAACCAAAGTGAAGTTTTCGTTATGTTTTTGCTAGTGTAGGTGCCTGCGGGAAATAGCGAGTAAGTATTAGAATTTTACAAAATGTGTCGAACTTTTATATTTTTTAGTTAGAATAATAATTTTTCCATCGAAAAATATCACTTTTAGTTACAATTTCTTAGTTTTTCTATCAAAAAATGGGTGGTCGCCGAACTGGATGAAAAAAAGGTCACAAATAATTATTCGTCCAGGTGGACGAAAACTGGGTTACTGGTGCATGTGCTTATAATCTATCCTAATCTTTTATTATTAAAATTAGTGAAATTTTAAGACACATTGCACAGATTTTTTTTTCTATAATATCATGTCCAGTTCTCGTCCGCATTTTTCTCTTCGTTTACCAGAGTCAGTGGCGTATATAGAAAAAAGTATTATTGACACAAAATCGGCAAAATTTGGCTGGTCGAAGAAATGGAATTTTTCGACCACCCAAAATATGGCCGGACGAAAAACTGGAATCTTTCGACCACATCAATTTTTTGTTGATTTTGACGGACGAAAAACAGGTTTTTTTCGACCACTAGCAATTAAGAAGTTAACCCCTAACTGTTTCTTGTTAAAATAGGTAATTAAAAAATTCAAGTAGGTACTTTTTATAATTGCAAGATCGCTATAACTCGGTTATTATTAGGAGTAGAAAGTTCAAACAAAAACTGTTCGGTTTGGTAAATTATGGCCACTTTAGACCCACCATTAGTATTTTTTTATAGGTTATAATATACAGGGGGCGACAATCAGATCAATTTTTTTAAAGGGAACACCCTATATATTTCTGTATTTTTAAGTTCCGCAAAAAATTAGCTTTACAGATATATGTAATACTATGGCTCTATCTTTGTTAGTTTTCGAGATATTGACGATTGAAATTCCGAAAATTAGCAAATTTTAAATAGGTATACGGTGCGGAGTATTTAACGTATAGACTGAAAATAACAAACTGAAACAATATTGACTGACAGTTTGATAAATATAAATAATCATCTTTGTCAATTTTCATAGCAATTTAAAATCAAAAGACGACAATTTTTTAAATGTTTTAATTGTTTTAAATCCATAAATAAATAAAAATTAACGTAACAAATGTTCAAACCTATCACCATTGACTTCAATACATTTTTGAAACCGGTCTCTTAAATTATTTATTGTTCTGGTTATTAAATTAGAAAAATTTTCATTAAGCTCATTGACAGACAGTGATATTATTTCTCTGAGCTCTCGTGTATTCCTCGCTTCTAATCTGTAAACTTTATCTTTAAGGTGACCCCATAAAAAATTTTCTAAAGGAGTTAAATCAAAACTGTTGGGTGGCCAGCGTATTGTGCCGTTTTACCCAACCCATTCATTAAAATGATTATTTAAGAATTCTCGAACCTCATGAACATTATGAGGAGGAGCCCCATCCTGCTGAAAAATCATTCTTCTTCTTTGATTTAGTGGCAAGTCATCCAAAAAAATTTCTAAGTAATTTTGTAAAAAATTTAAATAAATTTGCCCCGTTAAAGAGTGCTAAAAAAATGGCCCAACAACACGGTCGTTCAGTATGCCACACCAGACATTCACGGATTGTCTTCCCTGTCTTTTAATTTCTTTTACAAAATTAGGGTTAGTCGTGGACCATAGTCTGCTATTCTGTCTATTTGGTAGACCACAAGTTGTAAACGTCGACTCATCCGACCACAAAATGTGATTTAGAAAACGGGGTACTGCTAAACGCAGTCTTTCATGCATAAAGTGACAAAACTCTACCCTTTTTCTTTTCTGATCGGGTGTTAGGCCTTGAAGTTCTTGTTGTTTATATGCCCAATAAGAATTTGTTCTTAGGACACTTCTTACTTTGGTAAAAGACGTCAAGCGTTCCTGTCCTTCTTGCACTAATGCGGAAGATACTTTTCTTATAGAAATTTGTGGGCTTTCTTGAAAATGTGGTAAAATATTTAAATTAGCCTCTTCGTTTGGACGAACAACTCGTTTTTTTCGTTCCACAGACGATGTTTCACGAAATTTTCTATATATCCTAAGAATTGTGGATATATTAGGACATTGTCGGGCTCGATACAGTTCTCGATATTCTCTCGCAGTAGCAGTGGCATTTTTATTATTTTTCGCATATAATAAAAGTATCTCTTGCTTTTCTGCATTGGAATAAAGCAACATTATTGATAAATATTTAAAATTTGGCACTGACAATGTCATTAGGTATTCACACATCTTAATATTGTTTGTGACTTGTCACAGGAAATACTCCGCACCGTATTTAAAATTTGCTAATTTTCGGAATTTCAATCGTCAATATCTCGAAAACTAACAAAGATAGAGTCATAGTGTTACATATATCTGTAAAGCTAATTTTTTGCGGAACTTAAAAATACAAAAATATATAGGATGTTCCCTTTAAAAAAATTGATCTGATTGTCGCCCCCTGTATATTATAACCTTTAAAAAAATACTAATGGTGGGCCTAAAGTGACCATAATTTACCAAACCGAATAGTTTCTGCTTGAACTTTCTACTCCCAATAATAACCGAGTTATAGCGATCTTGCAATTATAAAAAATCACCCTGTACCTACCTATAAGCAGAGAACATATAACATTTCTTCGATGCTATAAGTAAGTTTTTTTAATATTTATTTTTCGTTTTTAATTTGATACCAAAAAGTTATGTGACAAAGACCTGACTAGGATATTATCATACTATTAAGTATTACCAAATGTTCACACATACGTTATAAAAATGATTTTTTGTACCTACCTAGATATATTAAGGTAGGACATATTTAGGTATTTTTTTTTATATTGGATCTTCATTCTTAATTAGGCAGCGAAAAACTCTGTAAAACAAAAAGGCCTGTCTATAAAACATTTAAGTTTATAATCTGATTCAAATATTATTATATTGTTTAAGTGTTAACAAATCTTTGTACCTAAATGTAAGTTGTTTTAAACTAGATATATATGCTTCGTACTCGTTTTTTAATATTAAAAAAAAGTTATCTCATAAAATATTTCGTTGGCGACCTGACTAGGATTTTATATAAAAATTAGTTTTAACTATATGTAAGGGTAGTTTTATAAATATATACATATAGAACTTTTTTGCAATATCTAAATTGTATTCGTGCTGTGAGTATTTTCGTAAAGTACCTAAAACAAACAAAACAAAGTTATAGATAGGTAGGAACCAGATTTGTGATTTAATTTAGAGCTAAAAGTAAAAAGAAAGTTTTATACTTGTTTTTTTGACTGATTAAAAAAATACTCTGCCAATATATGGGCCCCTAAGCTCACACTAGGTACTATAGTTATAGTGTACGTGTGAGCTAATATAACTAATAACTGAAATATATTTTATTCAACTCTAGACTAAATTACCTTTTGTTTGATACCACACAAGCCATGTTTTGACTTAAACTCAAATTTTTGAAATCTACCCCCATCCTTAAAAAAAACAAAAACTATAATGTATTTTATTAAACTACGGACTCAATTACCTTTCGTTTGATATCACATACGCCATATTTTCACTTAAACTCTAATTTTTGAAATATACCCCCACCCTTTTTTTAAAATAAATTAAAATGTATTTTGTTTACCTCCAGACTCAATTACCTTTCGTTTGATATCACACACGCCATATTTTCACATAAATTCTAATTTTTTAGATCTACCCCCACCCTTTTATTTGGTTTGTGTTCGGTGGATTTTGTTCATTTTTAAATGGGACCATCTCGACCCAAGACCCAGCCTAGGTACCAAATTTCATTAAAATCGGCCCAGCGGTTTTTGAGTTATGGGCGTTGGTCGTTACAGACAGACAGACAGACATACAGACAGACAGACGGCGCAACAAAAAAGTTTCAAAATCATCTGAAACGCAAAGATATATAAATTTTTTTTAAATCGGAGCAACTTTTTTTTTCTCGAAAAAATTAGGATCACCATAGCTCACACTACTATAGTATAGTATATGTGTGAGCTAAAATTGTAAGGTTCGAGTAGGTATTAGGCTCTTTTTGCTTGCATTACAGGATATTCCAATAATTTGTTTTTTTGTTTTGTCTGACAATTTTGTACTTTTTTATGTGTTGAAACATTTTCGATACTTAACGCTTTATTTTGTTTAATTTTTTTAATAAGAGTTGAAAATTAAATGCTTTGTTTTTCTGTATTTAAAAAATATGACTGAATTTTTCAATGAGGATAATGGCGTCAAAACATTTAAAAAAATATTATTTTAAATATGTCGTTACTTTCTATGACTGCACTGTCCGCAATGAAAAATTTAACTATATTTCATATTCTTTTTGTAACCATAACAAAATAAAAAAATTGGATTTCTAGGTATACCAAAAAAAAGTACACACACCCAAGAATAATAACGACTGTAACTTATGGTGACTAAACTAGTTTACCATCAAGATTTAAGTTGAAGTTGCCTTCAACAAGAAAATTAAACGGAAGAAACCGAATACTCTTCCAGTTTTTCCACTATTTTTTTTAGGTACACTAATATGCTTAACGAACTTCGCGGGAATATTGCTCCTAAATCTGCTCAAATCAAGTTTTCCTTGAATTTCGTCCAAAAAACCCCAATTTTCGACCAGTTTATTTGGCGTGTGGTCGATTAATTCCTATTTTCGTCCTAAAATGGTCGAATAATACCAGTTTTCGACCGCCAATAAACCAGTTGTTCGAACCACCAAAACCTAGTTTTCGTCCGGTCGAAAAACTAGAAATTTTTGGACGGAAGGAGGGAAGGCCGTGGACGGAAACTGGGCAAAACGAATGTTTTTTCATTTTAATTGTCTGGAAGTGTTAGATTAAAGCAAAAAAATCTAAATTAATTATTTTTGAATTCTTAAATCATCAAAGAATGGAAATTAGCCGCTCATAATACCAAATAATGTAAAATGTTCGAGATTTCGAGCTCTAAAGTTGAACTTTCCACTAACTGGACGACAATTGGGCAGTTTACCCTACTTAGTTCAAAACGGATTGATTTTTATCCTGTGAACCCGGTGTTTTGTGCCACATTTTAAATAAATTACGTCGACCAATCCCATGCTCCAACGCTGAAACAATAAATCACAGCTAATACAGCGGCAAGAAGCGGCAGCTGAATGTAGCACCTATACAACCCTTAATACATAATTGAAATAATAAAGTCACAAACGCAATTGATACGTAACGATCCAGACTTTTTCAATCCATATATAATACATTTGAAAAATTATAATAAATCAAGAAACAACTTTTATCTAATTTTTTTAATAAGCAAATTGAAATTTTGCAAATGGTTTAATAGTAAAAATTAAAGATACTAACCCATATTTTAAATATACGTGAAGAAATCACCATATATTCTCTGGTTTACCAACTTGGAGCACTTTTGAAAATCGCCTTTCCGCGCGGAATAAGTGCGGATCATTATGCAGGCCATCAAACGGCCTATGGTAATTGGGAACTTTTTTAAGACTTAGTGGTTATGATAGAAAATAGTTCGATATTGAGGTTTCGATCGTCTAAATTAGACAAGCTGACCTCCGTGCGACGCCGTGGAGACGGTGATAGTATGGTCTGGTTGAACTGTGACGAAATATCTTTCTTCTTGATAGACCGGGGGACGTTTTCGTCACGCCATGGACTTAGTTCCCTTGGTTTGCTGTCGATTCACTCGTTGAATGAATTTTTTCCCGTATTTTTTCATTATTTTAGATTTAATTTATTACTCGCCTCCTGTTGTGCTAGTTTCTCTCGTATTTTGGTAGATGACGCTTGCAGTAGTAGGCGATTATGTTTTCTCACCACAAACGTAAGATGTGAGACAAAACCGTCTACTTAACTTTACAAGGATGTCACATCGACAAAGCAGTGTTCTGAGGAGTCTCATATATGGATGAAACAGTTAACAGTCAACACTTATTAAATGTTCATTAGATCTTGAAACACCACGCGGCAAGGATAAGCTTTCGAGCCACCCACAGAAAAATACGAAAGAAATAAAACCTTTTACCCGCTTCGCCAGGAAAACTTGTTTGATGAAAAATATGGTTTACTTTGAGACCACTTTTATAAGTTGACAACTCGATTTCTACTTCTTGTGCTTGGCTCTCAGCACCATATACAGGGTCTTTCAGACCACCGGTACAGGCCGATTATTTTAAAGGGGAATGTATTTTTTTTTTAATTTAAAATCTCTATCAAGGTATAGTTTTTGCAAAGTCACCTGAAATGCTCCTAATACTAGGTTCTATCGATTTCATGAAATTTTGCTTCAATCTGCCCTTCAAAAGTTATCGAAATTCATGTAAAATCTTCCTGGTATAATTTCAACCCTACCGACAGAGAAAAGGCGCGCTCTTTGCGGGCCGAGGACAAAGTATTTGTTTTCTGACCGACCCAGTACAGGTGGATAGACGGCACCTGATTGGCAGATTTTTTATGAGATGCGCTTTTAATTGCTTTCAGGTCTTCATTGCGGGACCCCTTTAGTCGGCAGTATGCAGAGTTAGAAAATAAATCAGTGTCGTTTCTGTAAGTATAGGAATAGATAGTTTTATTATCTATTTTTATTTCTTTAGTTTACGCCATAATTAAATTAAATAATTTTCATGAGTATATCTACCGCCGCCCTTGTCACTTTCTTTAAAGGATATGCCGATGGTCGGCTTTAACCTTTGTTCAACTGACTTTGCAAAAACTATAAGTATAGTTTTTGCAAAGTCACCTGAAATGCTCCTAATACGAGGTTCTATTGATTTCATGAAATTTGTTAAAAAAGTTATCCAAATTCATATAAAATCTTCCTGGTATAATTTCAACCCTACCGACAGAGAAAAGGCGCGACTCTTTGCGGTCCAAGCACAAAGGTTTTGTTTTCTGACCGACCCAGCACAGGTGGATATACGGCACCTGATTGGTAGATTTTTTTGAGATGCGCTTTTAATTGCTTTCAGGTGTTCTTTTCGGGACCCCTTTAGTCGACAGTATGCAGAGTTAGAAAATAAATCAGTGTCGTTTCTGTAGGTGAAGGAATAGAAAGTTTTATTATGTATTTTTATTTCTCTAGTTTACGTCATAATTAAATGAAATAATTTTCATGAGTATATCTACTGCCGCCCATGTCACTTTCTTTAAATGATATGCCGATGGTCGGCTTTAACCTTTGTTCAACTGACTTTGCAAAAACTTTAGTAAGATGTGCTCTTTCTGATGTTAGTTTCGAGGTCCTAACCTTACAGCAAGTGTCAAAATTCCGCTCGAAGTTGAATTTTTTTTTTAATGGAATCTACTATTTCTAATTGCGAATTTCTAGGCAAAAATGTAAAAACTTTTATCCGAACATGTTTTCCGAAAAATGCTTGCTTTAACCTCAAACCAGATATTTAATTATTTCGTAGTTATAACCAAAAAGCAAAACGGAAAGGAAGCATTTGTAAAATAATTAGGTTTATTTTGTTCGTTGTTGTTTTAGATTAATTAGGTTTATTTTTTCATTGTTGTTTTGTATTTTCTGATTCACTACATTAAGTAACTGGTTCCGAAAAATGTTTATTCGATTTTAAAATGGACCACCACCCTCTCGACAGGTCGTGGTGAATGGACATTACTGAACCCAAAATGAAAACAAATAATTACCCCTTGTTGACATCCAATGACAAATTCATTGTTGACACATATTATAATCTATAATCTTTGGTTGACACTATTTACATGTTATTTAATTCAGATTTTTATTAATTTCCGTTTTGCTTCTGGATTACAGAGAACTACGAAATAATTAAATATCTGTTTTGAGCTTAACACAAGAATTTTCAGAAAATTTTTTCGAATCAAAGTTTTTTATTCTTTTACTTGAAATCCGCAATCAGAAATAGCAAATTTCATTTAAGAAAATCAACTTCGATCGGAATTTTGACACTTTCTGTCAGGTCAGAACCTCGAAACCAACATCATCAGAAAGAACACATCTCACTACCTTGATAGAAATTAAATAATGTTTACTTTTAAAATAATCGGCCTGTATGTGTGGTCTGAAAGACCCTGTATATGTTGGGGATAGATTTAAGTTTTTACCTCACTATCCCACAGCGGCGGCGCGTCAGGTGGCCAGGGGGGGGGGCTTGGACACCAACTTTTTTCAAACCCAATAATATTCTTTCAAAAGCCAAAATAAATTTGTTTGTAAAATGTAAAATTTTCTTTAGTTTAGAAGTTAAACGAGCCCTCCCCTATTTAAGGGCACGCGCCGCTGCTTCTATCTCATATCTCATATACGTAATGTATAGCAGTGACCATTCTACTTCGCATATAATAATTCATTGCCGATTATAGTACAAACAAAATGCCTGTCTGACTGCTGTCGTAGGGCTTCTTTTCTCAATATGATCCAGAACTTGACCCTATTTAGGGTGGAAAAAAAGTAAATTAAATTAGACTACATAGGTAATGCGCAAAGTCAACTATTTGCTATAGGTAATAGAAACTGGGTCAAAATCAAATAAATATTTAGAGAACAACTTGCAATTTAGAAAAAAACTGTGTGTGTCTTTTTTAGCTCTTACTGTTGTGATAATTATTTTGAAGCACTATGAAGAGAAGCTATTTTATAATTAAACTGTTTTTGATAAGTTTAATTTTTATGCAGGTAGGTAGGCAGATAAATATAATTGTTTTTTTTTGGTGCCACATTCGACAAAAAAAATAATTTTTACTCCATTGATAGTATATTAGGTAGGATTTGTTTAAATAAAAACATGGTAAAATGTTACAAAAACAAAATACTAAAATAAAAACCAAAAAAATTGAGTGTCGAACCGTTAGGGCACCGTACATAGGATGTGTACGCTCACGGTGGATAGAATAGACCGGTGTTCGGATCTTTTAAATATATGTCGAATTTTCACGTCACTGGTGGTCCAGCTGATTTTCATAAACAAAAGTTAGATATGATATGAACAACTAATATTTTTTGAATTTCTTGAAAACTAAGGCAATTTTCCTACATTTTTTTAGTATATTCTTATAAAATAATATTTTTCAGACATACCAGTCGTTATTTTTTTTAGCCCGCCTCATTTCTCTTTCCACAAAAATTAAAATTCGAAGAAAATAATGTGTTCGTTTCAGTTTCAAAAATCATCCGCTGACCTACATCTTTGTTTACTACCCAATCGTCCTCGGTTCACCTTTGATACTAAACGATCACATTCAGTTTGACTTGTAGTTTAAGTTTTGTGTAATAAAAAATAAAGCGGGCTAAAAAAAAATAACGACAATACGTCTAGAAAATTACATTTTATAAGGATGTACAAGAAAACAGTACGAAAATTGCCTTAGTTTTCAAAAAATTCAAAAAATATTAGTTGTTCCGTTGTTCATATCAGATCTAACTTTTGTTTACAAAAAACAGCTGGACCACCAGTGACGTGGAAAATTCGACATATATATACAGTGTGTCCACGTAAGTTGGCGGCATATGGGAAACTTTTTTATTATTAGCTTTACGAAAAAAAGTTATTCTTCATAAAAAGTTCTGCATGGTCCAAAACCTAAAATGCAACCATCAGATGTTAAATTTTTTCAGTCATATTACGAGGTTTGTCAAAAAATGTGATTTTTGCTCTAGAGTAAAGTACCTTTCTTTTTGACAATATCGAAAATTGTTATAAAGAAACGATGTTTAGAATTAAAAATAGCTTTCAAATATTCAACATTGTTTATTTACATTAAAAAAATATTTTTTTTTATTTATGTGCAAACCGAGGTGCAAACTTAAATTTCCAACGTAATCACAGAGAAAATGTAGAAAACAATATTTTTTTAATGTAAATAAAAAAAATTAATATTTGAAAGCTATTTTTAATTCTAAACATCTTTTCTTTATAACAATTTTTGATATTGTCAAAAAGAAAGGTACTTTACTCTATAGCAAAAATCACATTTTTTGACAAACCTCGTAATATGACTGAAAAAATTTACCTAACATCTGATGGTTGCATTTTAGGTTTTGGGTCATGCAGAACTTTTTATAAAGAATAACTTTTTTTCGTAAAGCTAATAATAAAAAAGTTTCCCATATGCCGCCAACTTACGTGGACACACTGTATATATATATATATATATATATATATATATATAAGATCTGAACACTGGTCTATTCTATCCACCGTGGTGTACGCTGGGATAGAAGATTCCGGAAAACCGGGCTATTTCAGACTTTTTTACACTTTTTTATATAATAATAATAATAAAGGTCTTCTCTCTCTTGGAAACTTATAGTTAATTTGTACGTTTGTTATTTAATACCGCGAATTGCATATTTTAATTATTTCTGGGGATATTGTAGAAAGGAAAAATACTATCTATTACTTTTTGGGTTTGGGCGAAAAAAAATTTTTTTTTCGGTAATAAGATACTATCATCCTAGTAAGAAGGGCTTTTTTGGATTTTGAAACTTTGAGAGCGTACACGAGTAATCGTAAAAAAAGCACGTGAGGTGTTGACTGAATAATAATAATTGTTACGATGTTGGCGGCCGCAAGGGATTTATTTTCGCCGCAAGCACAAAAAGGTCTCTAGAAGGCGACAAATTCGATTTAGGCAATTTTTTAAGCAAAAGGCAACAAGGCAAAATATTTAAATATCAATCAAAAGTAGGCCCTACATATAGGGACACCGATTCGGTGCTAAAATTGTGGGCCTTACTAAAATTAATGGATGACAGTTATAATTCTAAATTAGGTTTGATGTCATAATTAATCAAATATTTTGACAATCTAGTAGAAACAAACAACACATTTTGAGTTTGGCACTGAAATAAGACAGCTGTTCTTATAATGCGAACTTTCAGAATAGTGCCCGACACAATTACTGCCTGGCTTTATTGAAATAAGTCCCTAATAAAGGAAGGCAGTATTTATTCCGGTTCATATAGTAAACAAAGACCGTATATTGAAAGATAACAGCTGATCTAACAATGTGAAGCTGTCAAAATACTATCTGGCACTATTACAGCCTGGCTTTATTGCAATAAGTCCCTAATAAGTTCAGTTCGCTGTTTTAGGCCAATACCGAAAACTACAAAATAACCGACCAAATTTACATGGACATCTCAATATCTGGAAAACCAACTGGCAGAATGATATTCGGACTTTTTGGCGAAGTGGCGCCAAAAACCGTTGAAAATTTCAAAATACTGGCCCTCTACGGGATTAACGGCAAAAGTTACGTTGGAACGGACTTTTTGATTGCTCTTAAAAAAGTTATGATATTAGGTAATTCTTATTCATTTTTTCCTTTTTAGTTGAGTGGCTCAAAAGTCGTGTCAAGTGGGATAGTTGAAGGAAGATTTTTTAATATGGTAATATGTATCACACAATTTTAAGTCACCGGCACCAGTATTTACTAAAGGGTCTACAGTGCTAAGTGCTACAATGCTAGGTTTAAAAGTCTACATTTTGGTTGAAGGTTTAACTTATTTTTCCCGTGAATGCAATAGTTTTTAATATTATATAAATTGTTCATAAATACCTAGCGATATGGGTCATCTTTTTTCATTGTAACAAAGACAATATTTCCACACAAAGGTTATAAATAATGAAATATTTTGATTTAAAAATGGTAGCCATATTTAAACCGCCAAACGTCACTAGGAAAAACGGTGTAAGGCAGTGTCAGCTGTCCGCTATATTTTACATCTTAATTTTTTTAGACAAGTTAGCGACGATTAAATCGATGGTCGATTGTTTTGGTGAATGTGTAATTGAAAAGGGATTCTAATATATCTTGTGCTTTTTACAGTATTTAAATATTGATAAGTACGTATTTAATACGGTAATGCATCTACAGATATAGTTTTATGTTATTTATGTATTATTTAGCTTTGAATATTTTCGTTACAAAATTTTTATGTGGTTTTTCTTTATTTTTAAAATTAATTTGAATTTATATGAGATGAAACTCACTGAGAAATGCTTACTATATATTATATTGCACATTAGGGTGAACCAAATCTTTGCAGTTATTTGACCTATGAGTATTAAAAAAATACCCTTAAACCGGTCGGTATCAAGTCTATAGACTTGGTACTTAAACCCGGTCTACAATCCTAAGTCTTAAGGTCTTAGTAAATACTGGTGCGGGTGCTTGCCTCCAATTTCAGCAGGACTGACTACTGATACATTATAAATCAAAGATGGCGGCTTTTTTCATGTTTTTTCACAAACTTATAACTTTCGCTAAATTAGTTTTACACAAAAACTGTAAATAAGTTTTCTGGTTGCAATAGAACAATAAAGAAATTAGCTTTATATGCCAAAAATTAAATATAAATACTTTTTTAAATATTAAGAAATAGGTAGCAACTTTTTTTTTGATTGAGTAAAAAACAAAGTTTTAGACTACCCTAGACCGATTGGTTATTGATTTAATTCAAAAAGTTGCCGGGTGTTTGCACCATACTTAGATTTACATATAAAGCTCATTTAAACGAAAGTTAAAGTAAAAAACTTTACTATGTTTTGGTAAGTAATTTTTAAAAAAATAATATTTTTGTTAGTTCTTGAGATTTAAAGCTTCTTTACTTTTGAATTGGGGGCAAACACCCGGTGACCTAAAATTGTGTGATCTATTACCAATCGATCTAGAGCTTTTTAAAAAAATCTTCAAAAAACCATCCCACGGACTATCATAGGCCACTATTTTGCTTATTCTTCTTTTTCTTCTGTTTCATGCAAGATATTTCTATCGGGTGAATCATTTAGAGGTACTGTTTTGAGTAGCGATTTTTTAACAGATGAGGCTGCCCAAAAGGGAACTGTGAATGGTGCCCGTTATCGTGCCATGTTAACGGACTATTTGCTGCCTAAAATTGAAGCCCGTGAGCTCGATGACATTTGGTTTCTACGTGCCACATAGCCCGTGAAACTATTGCACCTGTGAATTGGCCCAGGCAGTATTCTGACACTTTCACATTGTAAGATCAGCTGTGTTCTTTCAATATATAGCCTTTGTTTAATATTAACCGGAAAAAGCACTGCCTTCCATTATTAATCGAAAATAAACGACTTAGTTTTAAATTCGACTTTGGTATGTCAATTTTGAAGGACCAACTGTCAGTTTCAATGTGAAACTGTCAGAATCCTACCTGGCACTATTATACCCTGGCTTTATTCCAATAATTCTCTATGCAATAAACTGTCTCCGTAAAACCATTGTTTGATGGAGATCTATCAAACAACGGTAAAAGTTATGACCAACGCGGGTTTCACGCTTGTTGGTGAGACGGATCCAAAATGCCATGGGGCGTTGGATCTGGAGTTGTTAGTATTCAAGAAAAAGTCGAGATTAAACATAGTCTCGGCCAATTGGCTACTGTATTTCAGGCCAAACTGAACGTGGATTACTGACCACGAATGGACCAATAGGACAATAAAAGTCTCCGACAGTCAAGCAGCCTTATAGTTTATGGACAAATCAAGTTTAGTGTGCAAGTCGTGCCAACTTTCTGCCGATAAGCTAACTTTGTTAAGGGCATCCCATATATCAGGTTTTGACTTGTTGTCATTCTGGTAAATGCGTTTTTTGAAAGATATGGCGGAAAGGCGTATCTTTAAAAAAATTGTAACTTTTTTATTTCTTATCCGATTTTCATGGAACAAAGTTTAAAATACTTGCTTTGTAATTTAGCTACTTAAAAATGTTTTGGTCAGAAAATATGTATTTTTTTGTATTTGTCAAAAAAATAAAAAAAATTAAAAAAAAGGTAATTTTATTTTTATTTTATTTATTAAACTATTGGAGCTAGAAAAAAAAGTTTATATAAAAAAGATAGCTATTTTGATTCTTTATTCAAATCTGGTTCAAATGTTCCAATGCGTTAATTAGTTTTTAAGTTATGTCCAAATAACTGGAAAAAATAGGGGTCTTTGGGGTATATTTAAAAATTGTGCTTCTAATGAAAACCACAAGAACTTTTTGAAAGTAACTTAAATTTGTTTAACATACCTAGCAGATCAGGTTTTGACATATTGTCAATGTAATAATCGCGTTTTTTTTAAATCTGGCGGATTCAATATGGCGGAAAAGCATATTTAAAAACAAATTGTATCTTTTTTTATCCGATTTTAGACAACAAAGCTTAAATTACTTAATTTGAAATGTATTAAAAAAATACTTTTTAAAAAATGTGTTTTTTTTTAATATTCGAAAAAAAAATCGGGTGAAACAAGTGACAAAAATGATTTTATTTTTTAATTGACCCCCATATACGGACGTCGCTGAAGGGTTTGTCATTAATTAAACCCCACTGACTTACACCTTGTTAAAAAGAAAATTTTATTTCCTACAATAAAGTATAAAACACATTTTTGTCAATTGAGCTTAGTTTCTGAGAAAATTGGAAAAAACTTGTAACAGAATTAATTTGTTTGGTGATTTGTAAAAATTGATTTAAGTTGCACAGGCCTGTGAAGTTTTAATCTGAAGATAAATCTTACATTATTATACACGTTTAAAAGGAAATTTTATTGTCTACAATCGAGTATGGATCACAATTGTTGATAGAGAGCTTGGTTTTTCAGATAATCGGGTAAAACCTATGTGGTTTCTTTAATTTTTTTATATTTTCTTAATAAACGGACGCCGCTGGAGAGTTTGTCATTATCCTGATCCCGCTGACTAATACATTGTTAAAAAGGAAATTTTATTTTCTACAATAAACGGTGAAATATTTTTTTTTCCAAACATTTTAATTTTTGAGAAAATTGGATAAAACTTAAATGATAAATTGATAAATTTAGTGATTTTTAAAAATTCATTTTATTTACGGACGCCCCTAAATTGCTATAGATAAAACTACCATTGTCTTATTATACATAATTTAAAAGGCAATTTTATTGTCTTTAACAAAGTTTGTATTATATTTTTTGATATAGAGCTCGGTTTTTAAGAAAATCGGGTAAAACCTGTAATAAACATGTTTCTTTTTACCTCAATAAACGGACGCCGCTAGAGAGTTTGTCATACATAAGTCGTACCCCACTGACTTATTGAATGTTAAAAAGGAAATTTTATGGTCTACAATAAAGATTAGTACATATTTTTCCCTACGCTTAGTTTTTAAGAAAATTTGAAAACAATCTAAAAATTTCAGGACTTGGGGAGTCTGGAGGGTAAAATTTAAAAAACTAATATATTTTATTTTTAAATTAGATTTTACACATTTTTGATCCATTTTTATGTCATTGTGTCTTTAGGGCGTCAACTTAGATACATTTTAAGAAATTCGAACACGACTATATAAGGAGGGGGGATAAAAAAATGGACCAAAAACTTGCCCGGCAACATCCTCCAAATCGTTAGTCTGTGACCTATTCAAAAGCTGACTGAACCGCAGCAAAAATCCTTTATCTATGACCTATTCTCAGCTAGGATCCATTGTCAAACTGCGGTCATCATATTTTGCATACTCAACTACCTCTAGCACCTGCACTATATTGTAAAACTTTCGTCGATTGATATTCACTTAAATAACAATAACAACGTTGTTTGATAATGTCCATCAAACAACGATAACAATAATAATAGAAATTACCTGTTTTACTAGATGCCTCAGCTGGGGAAAGCCGCGCGCTGCCTTCCGCGTACGGTAATACACCTTCGGTAGTCGTTTTGGTAACAACGAATGGTTTTTTTATTGAAATAAACATAAAATATACATTTATATAAGACTTGTATACACCAAATTAAAGACAAATGTTCAGTTATTTAAACTTTTTTTTTAATTTTGTTTTGTTGTTAATAAAAATGGAGGTTAAACTTTACTAGCTATACAAAAAAAAGTAAAACTTCAGTTATCTTATTTTTTCTAAAAAACGGAAGCAAAATTTTAAAAAATATAATAGAAAGTTATTTTATTGCGGGTGTTTACTGATTCATTTGCCATTTTTTGCAACCCTCTACGACTATTTTTAAGAAAGATACATCGTTTTAAAAAGTATCGTGCAAAAGAAAGTGGTGGGGGCCATATCTTTAAAAAAACGCATTTACCAGAATGACAACAAGTCTCGCAACAAGTCAAAACCTGATCTATGGAGTGCCCTTAACAAACTTGGCTTATCGGCAAAAAGTTGGCACGAGTTGCACACGAAACCCCCTTTTAGGCCGATTTGTCCATAGACTATTAATACGGTCTCATCGAAAACCGTGAGGAGCTGTAAGGATTCGCTGAATGCGCTTGGTAGCGCTAACAATGTGTCATTAGTATCTATACCAGGGCATTCTGGGCACGAGGGAAATAAGGCCGCAGACCTAGCAGCGAGGGAAGCAGTATATACCGAATTTTTCGGCCCCGAGCCAGTCCTGGGGATATCATACAATGCTGCTAAATCAACCATATTAGCTGTTAACAATACTGGATAAATACACCAGAACTGGCTCACTCTAAAGAGTTCATGAAAGGACCTTGTAGAAACAGAGCCAGGAACATTATTGGAGTTATCAGACAGGAGATACGTATAGTGACTGGTCTTTTTACGGTTCACTGTCGACTAAGAATACATACACAGAATGGAACAGAAGAGACCGAATGTAGACTCTGTATGGAGGATGACGAAACAGTCAGACATGTACTGTGCGAATGTCCGGCTATTGCACGTTTACGTCAGAACACTTTCGGTAAACCTCAGATTGACTCAGAAGATCTGAACAGTGTCTCACCCAAACTGATACCCGGCCTTTTTGGAGGATTAGGCATACAGTGGTGAGAAACTGCTCAAAAGTGAGCCACAATAGACCCACTGGTGGTCGCAGTGGAAGGGCTGCAAGGCCCACTCACATATGAATCATCATGAAAACGGCACTAGGATGGGTCTTTGCTTCAAGGCGCTTGAACCAAGGGTCGTGTTAGAAAATTTGAATGAAAATGACCTTTATTTATAATATCTACCTATTAGCTAATCCTGTTTTATAGGAGGAGATGTGGTAAACAACAACGGCACAGGTTCCGTTAGTATTTACGGCCAATATTTCGACGATGAAAATTTTGACATTGAATCCGATTCACCCGGTCTTCTGATGATGGCAAATTTCGGAGGTAAGTACAACTTAGTGTCCCTGTATGTTGACATCAGGTTCATCAGCCAGCACCCATCGGAAGTTACCAAGGTTGTCTGACAACAAGGTCACTTGGAATCTGGAGTTTCTGTTCTTCTACTAGGGCCTTCTTCCTGTGAAGTTGCAGTCTTCTGTTTGATTCTTCCTTCCTTGTTCGGCTGTTCCAATTCTCTTAACTTATTGTTTTCTTAACTTTTTGAGTATGGAAAGGTTTTGCAGGAAAGTTTCTTTCACACCAACAACGACACAAAAACGAAAGAAAAACGGAAAAATTAAACATTAAACACAAATGTTCGACTAAAGCTTCTTTGCAGATTTTATTTTGTTACTTTCTTATTATATTGTTCTCTTTTTTCTTTTTTTTTTAATTTATATTCCCTCTCTTTTCTAGTTTCTGTAAACTTACCTTTACAGAATATTATAATTATAAGAAGAAAATTATTTTTATACTTTCTAACTTTTTATTTTGTTTTATAACCAAACTTCCTTTCTATTTTACTCTAATTTTTAAAGTTAGTGATTTGTTTTTGTTTTGTATAATCTTGTTTTAATATGAAATTTTTATTTTATGTTTTTGCCCCCCTTTTTTATACTAGAATTATATTTTTCCCTGAGAGTAAATGATAGCTCAACTCCAAAAAAGTAAATAGGCAGAAAAATGCCCTGATATTTTACTCTAGTTTAATTTAATTATGATTTAGAAAGTTGTATAGGATTTTTACTATTTTTCCATTAATATACCTTTTTTATTGAAAATGGTAGGACCATTCCAGAAGATTCATCAGTCTTTGAAGGCCACATTCATTTGCAATAGGGTGTATTTTATTTTTAATTCCAATTCTATTTAGGTGTTCGGTAGTAAGAGAGTGTCCGGTTCGCATTCTTGTTATAGTTGTTATTTGTGCACTATTTAGCACAGAATATATAGGTTATTACCAACAGAAGCACGGTCCAGTTAAAGGCACCTTTTAGTTTACAACGCTAGCGCTGGTTTCGTAACTATATTATATTTAAAATATCGCAGGGCTTCTACTGTGCGAGGTTGCCGCCTGATACGAGGTATCCCGCTCGTGTAGCGTGATCACCCAAGCAATTTAGATGTCTTTTGATGAACTTCCCTTCACGTCCCCTCAACCCGCTTAAAAACCCTGGTGTGTGTTTGTGAGCCGCGTCGTTGAAGGTCATCGGTACACCTGTATTTCATTCATTAATTGAGCCGAAATAGGTCTGAGTAAAATTAAATCTCCGCAAAAAATGAATTAAATACAAAGTATAATAAATTTATACCTACTCTGTTACAGTCTAGGATTTTTTTAGATATTTTCCACATACCTATTTTATTAATAATAAAATAAATAGCCGGTAATATGACATCATGGAGCCTTGGCCCCCCCTAAAACATCTTCCTGGGTGCGCCACTGAATAATCGACCACTTTTAATTACATTTTCGGTTCAGTTCGGGGGTGGGTTGATATATATACCGGGTGGGCCAAAAAAACCGGACAATTTTTTTTTCAATATAACTTTTGAACTATAACGTAGATTTTAATGGGACAAACTGCACTTGGCAGAGAATTATTCAGAGTTTTGACTAAATATATTTTTTTGTCCTCCATCTTAAAATCCAGGATGGCGGACAAAATTAAATTGTACCCTTCAAAGATACTCCTTTGTTCTTGTGTTGCGAACATGTTTTAATTATTTTTTAAAATCAGTAAAAAAGCTGCAAAATAATTTTGGTGTTTCTAAAAAAAAAATTTTTTTCAACCATTGCGCATTGTTTGGAATATTATACGATTGCCTTGCTAATCATGTCTGGATTTATTTCCTTATAAATTAATTACTACTGAACCGATTTTGATGAAATAAAAAACATTCTGGTGAGAATTGATTGCTTTTTAGAGATCATGACCAAAATTTGCCGCCATCTCAAAATTGAAGATGGCGGACAGAATCATACTTGATTCTTCAAAATGACATGTTTATTCTTATTTTCTGAATATATTTTAGTTTTTTTTTTAATTTATAGAAAAGCACAACAAGTTAAAAATTAGTCAAATCGGTGTGGTTGTTCTCAAAAAATCGATTTTTGTTTCAGCCATTGTTTTACAGATTATACGATTGATTGAATTTCCTTATAAACTCATTATTACTGAACCGATCTTAGTGAAATAAAAAAAATCATGGGGCGAATTAATTTTTCTTTAAAGAATACAATCGAAATTTGCCGCCATCTTAAAAGCTAGGATGTCGGACAGAAACATACTTGACCCTTCAAAGAGGCACGTTTATTCTTACTTTCCGAAAATGTTTTAGTTTTTTTTTTAATTCATAGAAAAACACTACTTTATCCCGCATAAGGAAGTACAAATTAATAAAATCGGCGTAGTAGTTCTTAGAAAACTATCACTTCAGATTGCGGTTATAGTGTGGTGATTCTTTTTTTGATTTTTAAAAATTTATTTTATTTACGGACATCCCTGAATTTTTAAAAATTAAATTAATCTTACATTGTTATACATCATTTAAAGGAAATTTAATTTTCTATAATTAACTATACGGCACATTGTTTATAAAGAGCTTGGTTTTTCCTAATCCGGGTGAAACATATATATATATATATATATATATATATATATATATATATTTTCTTTTTTTTTTTTTAATTACTCCCGACGGACGTCGCCCTCGCTGGACAATTTATCATTAATCAAACATCACTGTCTTACACATCGTGAAAAAGGGAATTTTATTTTTTACAACTAAGTATAAAAAATATTTTCCTCAATTGCGCTTAGTTTCTGAGAAAATTGGAAAAACCCTGTAATAAAATTAATGTAGTTGTTTGGATTTCTCCAGGTTGAAGGTCACTCATATTGCAATTGAAAAAAATACCCTTTCCTTCACAAACAAAATTTTATCAATTTATTAATTAACATGGAATATGGACTTTGGTCCAAAACAGCAGTCGCTTTTCAATTGCAAAATTAATGTGTTTGGTGATTTGTAAAAATTGATTTAATTTACGGGCACCTGTGTTTTAAAGTTTTAATCTGAAGATAAATCTCACTTTCTTATGGGGCGTTTAAAGAGAAATTTCATTGTCTACAATCGACTATAGGGCACAATTTATAATAGAGGGCTTGGTTTTTAAGATAATCGGGTAAAACGTGTCACAAACATGTGGTTTTTGTTTTCAATAAACGGACGCCGCTGGAGAGTTTGTCATTAGTCTGACCCCACCGACTTCCACATTGGTAAAAAGGAAGTTTAATTTTGTACAATAAAGTCTCAAACAGATCACCTTTGCTGCTAGGGCCGTACCTAAAATCTTTTTTCGGGAGGGTTACTTCTTTTGTTAAGGAGGTGGGAGGGGGGTGTTCGTGAATTTTGGAAACTAACACTTCAGATTGCGGTTATAGTGTGGTGATTCATTTTTTGATTTTTTCAAAATTGCTTTAATCTACGGACGGCCCTAAATTGTTATAAATGAAACTAATGTAGCCTTGTGACACATCGTTTAAAAGAAAATTTTATTTTCTACAATAAAGTATAAATAAAATTTTTTGATGTAAAGCTTGATTTTTAAGAAAATCAAGTAAAACAAGTTTCTTTTTTTAATTTTTTTACATTATCCCAATAAACGGACAGCGCTGGAGAGTCTTTCCTTAGGCGTACCCCACCCCATTTTTCCATAAAGCTTAGTTAGTTTTTGAGAAAATTTAAATTAAAAACAAAAATTTCCAGGTTTTAGAGAGTCTTTTTTGTGGTTTTTTGCAGCTTAAATTTCGAAATCTAATATAATTATATATTTAGGTTAGATTTTACACATTTTTGATGCATTTCTTCTTTCAAGACTATTAAAGGATAACGATAACGAATGTTGAATTTTTTATTGATTTGAAGATTGCTGGATAGTTATATTTATTTTCGAACTTATATGTACCTGCATAGAATGAGTTTTTGACTTAAAATTCTTTTTGGAGAAAAACAATGTGTTAGGGAAGAAGAAGAAAACACAAAAATTTTAATTTTAAAAATGTATCCCTTTATGATATGCCTATGTTACGTGCACCACTGCTTTCAAAAAGGACTTATGTGCACTACTTGATTTTTCCCAAGTCTTTTACTTTTGCCATGAAAGTACTTCAAGTACATTAAATATGTCAAAAAATGAGAAAAAAGCCTAAAATATCAACAAAAAAATCAAAAATGTCAAAAAACGTCAAAAACTTCAACAAATATTTAAAATGACAAAAAATTTAAAAAAATGTCAAAAATTGTCAAAAAATGAAAAGAGATAATTTTATTACACAAAAAGCTGCAAAATTGACCCAGTCGCATCAAAATGTGTTTTATAGTTTTGCGATACACCCGGTTTCCACCTATACGTGCCCACCCTGATTCAAAAAACGCATCAGGTGACAATGCATTTAAAACCGGTACAACGCCATGTACTGTCAGGTGATGCATCTTTTGAATCGGGCTGGGCAAGCATAGGAAACTAGGCTTTAGGCGTGTCACGGTTACCCCGAACTCCGAGGAGCATGTATCCTACCTTGCCTTATTTCTCTTTTGGTGGAGCCCTTGGGGCACTGTTCTTACCGTCAATAATTTCTCAATCAATCATAGAAAGTACTATTTTTATAATAGCCCACAAAACTGCTTAAAAACTTGTTTAAATTAAACTAAATAAATAAGCATAACAAACGTAGATATCCAGGTGTATCTAGTCAAACTAAATAAATTTTCGGGTTCTTTAAACCAACCTCCATCAAACGTAGAAATTACGTCTGCTGCAAAGCGAGTTGGTGGATCTCTAAAAATCGAGCAAAAAATACCTGCACTACCGTTCTACCGACACCCCTCAATAGATGGCATGACTGCTGTAGTAGTTTCTCACACTTTGAATTTCACGTTCCACGAAATAATGAAGGTGCGTCTAAATAATTAAGCCTATAGGCATTATTCTTTTGATGAGTGTGTACCTAATTAAATAAGAAGTACCTATCAAGGTTGCTAAAATACCGGACTTCGCTGCCAAGTTGATAAAAAAACCGGAAAAGTGGCAACCCTGAGGTTAACACTTGTTTTCGGCGCATTAAAGTTATATCTCACCTATATCTAAATTGTACCTCAAGAATATTTTATTATACTTGAAGTACTTTTAATTTACTTGAAGTACTTTGAATGTACTTGAAGTACTTTGAATGTACTTGAAGTACTTTGAATGTACTTGAAGTACTTTGAAAGTACTTGAAGCACTTTGGCTGTACTTGAAGTACTTATAATGTACTTGAAGTACTTTACTTGACAAAATCAAGTACATTGTTAAAAGTACTTCAAGTACAATACCGAATTGTAGATGTACGTTAAGTACAGTACTTGAAGTACTTGTAAGTACTTGAAGTACAATTTCAATTACTGTACTTGAAGTACCTGACAGCTCTGGTATGCATATTAAATTAATAAAGTTATTTAGTTATTTTAGTTGGATTTCATGGTTTCAAGATATATTTAAAATAAAAAGTTACTATAACTAATTACTTTTTCTAGTTAAGTTAAAAAAATAATGTGTAATTAGTTCAGGCCTCATGGGGTCCGATACTGCGTTTAATGATAGAAGCAACCCACTTGGTATGGATAGATATAAGACTCGCTCGAACATTTTACGAAAGGGAACCATCCCTGGCAGAGGGTTAGTTCCCCCCTTAAACGTGCTTTTTGGCGGTTTTTTGCTGATATCTCGAAAACGGTCAACTTTTCTAAAAATATTCTAAAGATCATTTTGCAAGCGGATAAAATTTCCTTTTTTAACCATGTACATTAGTTCCCTTTAAAGGCAGTCGTGCACGTTCCATAGGCCTAAGAAGAAGGGGATGTTTAAAATATGTTTTGTTTATTTTTCTTGTGGCATTTTGTATCCTTAACACATTGTTTTTTTCAAGAAAGTATTTTTGTTCAAAACCCCATTGTATACAGTTAAATAGTTAATAAGTTAGACATAACTTTTTAAAGTAGCCGCCTTAAAATAAAACCAAATGTGTTTGTAGAAATCCTCAAATCAAACAAAAATTTTGAACATTAATTTTTGTAACTCACTAAAAAATACTCAAGGTGAGCAAAAAAATTTTTTGATTAGTATTAACTTAAAACTTAATTTTTCAAGTTGATTTCATTTAAATTGGGGGGAGGGGCATTCTGTCTTTTACAGTATTTTTCTAATTTGCAAACTTTTAACTTGGCCAAAAACAACTAAGTAATAGTTATTAAGGCTGACCAAAAGTGCTCTCAAAAGATGTATAACATGCCCTTCCTACATCAGTGGCCAACCTTTTATAGGTATTTAAATAGAGGTGTGGAATAAACAATATTTTATTACCCTACATGTCTGGTTTTAAAACTTATTTTTAAAGCTGAAGAAATTTCCTTTCCGACGATGTATATTACTCTCCCCTCACGGCAGCGATAGATCTATCATAGATGCACAAAAAATAATCAATTTTGGTATACACTTGAATCTTTATTTAACAACAACCATGTTCGAACAGTACTAATACACACATTGCGTTCATTAAGAGAAGCAACACACTTGGTATGAATATACAATATACTTCCTCGAAAAAATAACGAGGGGGAACCATCCGCCTACTCTTGGTGGGGACGGTGCAGTATATGTATTAGTAATGTTCCAACATGGATGTCAAATGAAGATTCAAGTGTATATCAAATTTGACCATTTTTAGGGGGTCTATGCAAGATTAAAAATAAGTTTTAAAGCCAAACATGTGGGAGTAAAATTTAAGAAAAAAAAATAGATTTTTTCCACACCTCTCATTTATTTACATTGAAGATGCTCATAAGATGCAAAAACGAGTTATCCGAACATTAAAATTTAGGAGTAATTCCACGCCAAATCATCCAATGGGGGTACCTGCCATGTAACGAAAAAAATCCAAATTTTGATAACATGTATTAGTTTCCTTAGGAATACCAAATTAACAAATTTTAATTTTTAATGTCGCCGCCCGTATTTTACAGGCCACTTTAAAAGTAAAAAAAAGAAGAAAATCAGTTGTGGCCTTATTTTTTTTCCAAAACCATTAAATACCTTCTCCTAAAGATTGAATTTTTCTGAAAGAAGAAATAAATGGTTTTCCAGGACTTTGCTTTTACTCAAGCCCCCTCTCCCAACCCCCTTGGAAAATTTCTGCATACGCCACTGGGCATTAAAAAAACTAAGTCATGGTAAAAGCCCATGTGATGCGTTTGGAGGTACTGTAAAATTATTTGTTTTACATTAAAATCTCAAACAAACAACAACTGGACACCATTCTTTCACTCCTCTGGATGATTTAACTATAGATGCAAATTTACTTCAAGCTCAGAAAAAAAATTTGATCGGTTTCTGAAATTATAGTACTCAACTTCTTTTCCGATTTTTTAAATATGACAGTAGGTAACTACTAAAAAAGTAAATAAACTTTTAAAAAAATTGTGTAGTGACCGTATGAAGAGAGTTTAGATCATAATTTATTGAACAGTGCTCATATAAATAAACTTTACCTTCTGATAAACCTTAATTTCCAGGAGCGGATCTAGAAACTAATTTGCATAGTAGAGATCTGAGCCCTGAAGGGGAGAAAAACTAGAGATATCCCAAAAAAATAACCCCAAAATTAAATTCGCCTGGGAAAACAGAGTCTATTAAACTAAAAAACAATGGAAAAAATCGGCAACACGCTAGAAGCTTACCTTCTGTGATTCTGCAACATTCTCTGGCGGCGCCGCCCGTTTCTTGCGTCTGGAATTTCGGTCTTCAACCCGAAAACACATGTGACTTCTTCTAGTTTTTTGGCGGTGTGATTTCTTCATTCCCCTGTCACACACAGGGTGGCGCTTCAAACTTCCAGCGTGAGAAAAAACGCGAATGATTTCAATAAAATGATCAGGTGATCAAAAAGAAAATAGCTTTCAACAAAGCGAGAAATTATCACCTGATCGGAATTTTTCCCAAACCGGACTTTCCTTTTTTGAAGGTTTCTGCAGAAAGCCCAAAATATCAAAACAAACTCCAAGGTTAGGTTTTCCCAAAAAATTCAAAATAAAACAATAAAGAAAAAATAACTGGCAGTATTAAACACATAGTGACCAGGAGGTGTATTCTATGTGTCAAAACTAAGTAAAGTTTCAGATTTGGGGGGGGGGGGGGGGTAGCCCGTAGATCCACGCCTGTAATTTGTGATGCAATTTAACATCACTAAAAATATTAAAATAACAAAAAAATGTGTAGTGACCTTAAGGATTACAGACCCAGATTTTTTAATCTTTTTTTTAAAAGTATATGATACAGTGAAAAATTTACCCTACTTGATTACCACCAGCACCCCGATAGACAGGGTGTTTTTGATGCTGAAGTTGAGGGATTTCTCAGACATTCTTAACTTCTTCGTGGAACTCCAAGGTAACGTCTACTTTTTAAATATATTTTATACAAGGAAGATATAGTCCTTGAGTATAGCTTTCCGACACTGTATCAAAAATTTAAGAAAACATTACATTTATACCCCAAAAAAATATGAAAACTTTGAAAATTTCTGCGTTTTTTGGATATTCTCTAAATTGCTCTAATTAAGCCAGTATAAAAGATTTTGCTAAACATCACATTTTTTTGAAAACTACTTTTATGCATGTTTTCAAAATTATAGGTTAATTTTTTTTAGGTGCTGTTTACTATGAGCATAATTTTTTTCTTTAAAGTCCCATTTTGCCCGTTTTTAGACTTTTTAAATGCGTGTACAACAGACTAATTGTTTCATTTAGTAAGCATGATTAAAGAAAAAAATTAAATGTCACGGCGTGGAATTGTTCTTAGGCCCCTCTTTAAAGAATTAAAAATACTTAGTGTCATTGACATATACATCCTAAACTGTGTCACTTACATAAAGAACAATCCTGAAAAACTTAGACAAGATCTTAGTGGGTCAGAGTTTTACAGTCTCAGAAAAAACTATAGTGTAGCCCTGCCTAGGCATTATTCAACTATGGCTGCTAAAGGTCCTCAAGTGGTTGCAATCAAACTTTTTAACAAACTGCCTGCTAAATTATAGAAAATCCAGAGTAAAAATATCTTCAAAAATAGAGTTAAACAAATACTTTTAAGCCACTCATTTTACTCAATATCAGAATTTATGTTGGTTGGTGGTGTCTGATCTTGCACTGCATGTTTGTTTTTGTAGTAGTAGTAGTAGTAGTAGTGTGGGGTAGGCTCTAGGCCAGGCGACTAGGCACATGAAGCGCCCTTTTCGCCAACCCCCGGGCATCCCCCCTACTGCGTCCTTCCTTCGCTAAGGAATCTGCCCGTCTTCTGTACAAAGGCCAGAATTTTTTGATGTAGGTCCTCCGTCCCAAAGGTTTCCTCTTCGAATACCTCTCTTCTTGCCTCCTTATATGCTTCACATGATGAGAGGAAGTGCGCCGAGGTCTCGTCCTCGGCCCAGCATCGCTCGCACGTCGCGTCGGTCTTCACTCTCATTTTCGCCAGGTGTCCTCGTAGGACGCAGTGTCCGGTTAGGACTCCCACTATGGCTCCCACCTCTCTCCGTGTTCTACGGAGCAGCCAGTCCCTACGGGATTTGCTGTATGCTGTCACGTACTCCTTCGCCTGTCTGGCGTTTCCTGTGTTGGTCCATTTCTTTTGTATCTCTTTCTGGGTCCACTCCGTTAGGGCCGACTTCATTGCCCTCGTGTGAGTCCCAGGAAAGGCTCTGGCCCGACTCATTTTTGCCGGGATACACCCCTGGCAAGTTTGTCCGCTTTCTCGTTTCCTGGGACTCCCATGTGGCTTGGGACCCATACGAGCTCCACCTCTCTTACTCCGGCCAACTCTTGAAATGCATCTGCGCACTCCTGCACCAAACCCGCGGACATGGTTGGTTTGCACAATGCTTTCAGCGCAGCTTGACTGTCTCAACAGATGCGGAGGCGCTTTCCTGTTTCGTTCCTAATTTTTTCCTCCATTTTACCGGCAGTATAGCGTAAACCTCCGCCTGAAAGACTGTTGCATTGGATCCTAGCGAATAGCTTTTTTGTTTTTGTAACTTTGTGTTTAATTTGTGATAAAGGATCAGGCACACCTCTTATGGGACTTCTGTAATCCGTCAAACTTCATGAAATTTTGGTATGTTGTCGACTGAACCTTTCTTATCAAAAGCTCTCATGAGCCCAACTTAAATTAAAGACCAGTTTTTGAAATACAGGGTGTTGAATGTGTTAATGTCCAAGAAGCATAATGGCTTTTTAAAGGGGTTTTCCAAACATAAACGCAATGTTTTTATTTTGTATATTTACGATCTATTTATTATTTTTAATCTGTGCCTTTTAAACATTATCTACAGGATGTTTAAGTAAATATTAGTCGAATGTTTTAATGAGAAATAAGCTTTAGTGTGCTGTAGATTAAGCCTTGCTCATCAGAAGTCCTCATGAGCCCAACTTAAATTAATTTTCGGTTTAATAAATACAGAGTGTTGAAGGTGATAATGTTCAAGAAGCATAATAGCTCTTTAGACGGGTTTTTCAAAGTTATTTACAAATTTAGATTTAGAGTATTTATTAGTTTTCTAATGATTCTTTTAATGATAAAGCTGGACTTATTTAGTATTTAATACAGGGTGTTTTAACAAATATCATTTTTTAAATACTAATTAAAAATCTGTGTATTGTATATATTATTGAGCATCTTACTATTCATTTAGCGAAATTGTGGTGCAAAAAACTAAAGCATAATTGTAAAAAAAGCCTTTTTTTAAAATCCTCTACCAAAATACTGGATGAAAAATCATTTCTTGTTTGGACAACCCGTCCAAAGAGCTATAATGCTTCTTAGACATTATCACTTTCAACACCCTGTATTTCAAAAACTGGTCAATAATTTAAATTGGGCCCATAAGAACTTTTGATAGGAAAGGTTCAATCTAAAACACAGTGACGTTTATTTCTCATTAACACTTTTGAATTTCAAAAGGTGCGCCACTGATGTAGGGGGGCGTGTTATACAGCGTTAGAGAGTACTTTCCATCAGCCTTAATAATTGTTACTTAGTTATTTTTCCTAAGTTAAAAGTTTGCAAATAATTGGGAAAATACTGTAAAAGAGCACTTTTGAGGAGGGCGAAAGGAGGGCGGCCCCCCGCTTCCACTTTAAAGTAGGTCAACTAGAAAAAGTCAGTCTTAAGTTATTACTAACCAAAATTATTTTTTTTCTTATTCTTATTATTATTTACTGAGTTAGGTACAAAAATGAATGTTCAACTGTTTCATTTAAGGATTTCTACAAAAAAAAATATTATTATTTCAAGGCGACTTTTTAAAAAATATATGTCTAGCTTAATAAGTATTTAACTGCATACAATCGGCTTTTATGAAAAATATCTTTTTGAGAAAAAATTGTGCTAAGGATTAAAAATACCACATAAAACAAATAAAGAAAAGATTTTAAATATGTTTCTTTTTTTCGTACGCTAATGGAACGTGCACCACTGCCGTCAGATACTAGGATACATCGTTGAAAAGGAAATTGTATCTGCTTGAAAAATGATCTTTAGATGATTTTTGGAAAAGTTGACTGTTATCAACTATCAAAAATCATGTTTAAAGGGGGGAACAACCCCCCTGCAAGGAATGTTCGGTTCATACATATCCATACCAAGTATGTTGCTTCTTTTATTAAACGCAGCATATCGCTTGAACCTCGGATGTAGGGCCTGAACTAAATAACAAAACCAGAAAAAATACTCTGCCAATATATGGGCCCCTAAGCTCACACTAGGTACTATAGTTATAGTTTACGTGTGAGCTAATATAACTAAAAACTGAAATATATTTTATTCAACTCCAGACTAAATTACCTTTTGTTTGATACCACACAAGCCTTGTTTTGACTTAAACTCAAATTTTTAAAATCTACCCCCTCCTTAAAAAAAGCAAAAACTAAAATGTTATTTGTTAAACTCTGGACTCAATTACCTTTCGTTTGATATCACACACGCTATATTTTCACTTAAACTCTAATTTTTGAAATATACCCCCACCCTTTTTTTAAAATAAATTAAAATGTATTTTGTTTAACTCCAGACTCAATTACCTTTTGTTTGATATCACACACGCCATATTTTCACATAAACTCTAATTTTTGAAATCTACCCCCACCCTTTTATTTGGTTTGTGTTCGGTGGATTTTGTTCATTTTTAAATGGGACCATCTCGACCCAAGACCAGCCTAGGTACCTAATTTCATTAAAATCGGTCAAGCGGTTTTTGAGTTATGCGCGTTGGTCGTTACAGACAGACAGACAGACATACAGACAGACGGCGCAACAAAAAAGTTTCAAAATTATCTGAAACGCAAAGATATATAAAAAATTTTGAAATCGGAGCAACTTTTTTTTTCTCGAAAAAATTAGGATCACCATAGCTCACACTACTATAGTATAGTATATGTGTGAGCTAATATAGCCGGGCTATATTCTTTGTGATAAAACTAATGGAATAAACGAGCTTATTTCTTAACGAGCCTGTATAAAATTTAGATTTCTACTGTTTTAGCTCTTATTTGTTCATAGTTTCGTTATGTGCAGTAAAAATTGTAGGTGAAATATAAGAATAGTAAGAAATATAAAAACTAATATCTTCATAACTAGAGAGAGAAAATAAGATATATTTTTTCCTAGTGTAACACTGTGTGTGTAAAATTTTATCAAAATCGACCGAGCCGTTTTCCACAAATAACTTAAAAATCATTTAAAAGCCAAAACAACGATTTTTGTTAATAGATCCTTTGGCTAAACCAAAAGCTATGGCATTTTTTAAAATATATTTAAAATACTTTTTATGCTGTTTTCATACAAAATATTTAATAAATTAATTTTTTTCATACAGAAAATAGCTTAAAACCTCTGAATTTTATTTAGTAAGTAAAAAAATTTGCAATAAAATAATTCATATCTATAAAAGTGGGGGCAATCAAAAACCTAAAATATTTTTTTCTTAAAATATCGTATGAAACTACTAATTCGTGCCAAAGTACAATGTGCTAGGTCTAAAATTTAGTAATAGTGCAGATATAAAACAATTGTTTTTTTGACGACCCCCCGTATTTTATCGATATATTGACAAGAATGGCATTATAAGTGACTTTGTCTTTAGGCCTTTTAAGTGTCAAGTCAAGGTGTAAGAGGTTTTATTATTAGAACATACACAAAAACGACCTTTTCACGAACTACTATACTATAACATAGTAAAATTATAGCCAATTCTGTGTAAGCAAACGGATGCGGTGTTCATTATAAAATAGACATTTTTCAGGTTCATTTTAAAAAATGTGTATTTATAAAACTGCACCAAGAACCCTGTGCGGGAGTTTACTGGAATCTTATCTTATTCAATACTACGATCTTCTATAGGCTATTTACTTCGTAAGAAAAGTCAACTATCATGTAAACCTAGCCGCGTACACTCTTTAAGAACACATGTGATGCCGCTGAAAGTCAGACATCGAATGAACCGACTGCCGACGGACGCGCTAAACTCAAGGTCACAAATCGATCGATGGACTGCAAATTTTTACAGAGAAATACATCCTTCTTGGTAACACCGGCAACTTCCCGAGGGGAAACCCAATTTGATTTCAGAGTTTTGCGTGAAGGCAAAAGCCTGTGATCAAACCGGTTCGCCTCGCGCTCCGTAAGCTTCAGACCTCTGTAGTATACTTACTTTATGCTATTTAGTGATGTAATCTTGACAAGACGCTAGCGCTACCAAGTCCACTTCCAATCCCTGACTTCGCATGCGTAGATCTACCAATAATATTTACCTCATGTATTAAAATAGAACCTAATTAGCAGTACGTGTTGTAGTTTAGTTTGGTTAGGTTAGGTTTGGTTCAGTTTAGTTAGGTTCGGTTTGGTTCGGTTCGGATTCACATCCTCTAGGATCCCGGGCAGGAAGTCAGGAAAGTTTTTTTTTTGAAAAAAATTATTGGTTCAGTTTCCTTTGGTTCGGTTCGGTTAGATTTGATTAGGTTAGGTTTTTGAAACTTTCTATTTTCATGTGGTTAGAATCATTCAAGTGAAAATCACCCTGTATTCATCTATTCTAATATATGAGGTAAATAATACTGGTAGATCTGCGCATGCGAAGTCAGGGATTGGAAGTGGACTTGGTAGCGCTAGCGTCTTGTGTAATCTTGTTATGCCAAGGTTTGATGCAAGCGCAGATCTGGGTCAAAATCTAGGGGGGGGGGGTAATAGTCAGCGAAAACATCATTTGTAATATAGTTTTTTTCTAGGGGGTAATTCTAAAGTTTGCCCTTTAATTATTAACAAAAATTGCATAATTTTTTTTCTAGGGGAGTGTACCACGTTACCTTCTCCTCAAATCCGCGCTTCGTTTGATGAGATGTTTTGTTTTAATTTTTCTATACCACGTTTCTTGACCTGTGTTTTCGTTTTTCCACCTTCTTCGGAAAAGATTTAATATTTTTCCATTGTACTGTTAAAAACATCTGTGTCTGTGAGTTTGAGGTTTTTAAATAATAATGGCTAATTTATCTGCCATTTCATTCCCTTTGATGTTACTGTGTCCTGGAACTCAGCTTTCCCTGTATGTTGACATATTTGGATTCCAAATATGTCAACATTTTAGAGTTATATACCTATTGCTTTTAAAATTCATAGTTAGTCTAAATTCGTTCGAGTGATCTCTAACTTTTAAACTAGCGTAGCTTACTAGTCCATTAGGATATTTAGTGATGTTTAATTGTTTTACTAGTCCTTAAAGAGGTTTTTAACTTTTTAAAAATGGTTATTAAAATTTTCTAGGACCAAATTCAAATGGTTGCATGTTTTTCATAACTACAATGGCTACCCCTTGGCTGCACGTGAAAAACGTTGTTTTTGGAAAGGTAATAATGGTAGAGTGAGTTCCCGGGTAGCTGACCGTCTCCGGTTTTCGACCACTTAAGCACGTTTTTGGCTGAACCAATAAAACGTTAATTCTGGTACCTAACTGTCAAAAATTGCGTTGTATATGTATAATCTTCCTCGCCCGGTATAAAACGGTTGTTAGTTAATTTATTTTGCTTTGCTAGGGCCTTCAAACTCAAAATGTTACTGTAATTTTTAATGAAGATGGCTTAAAAATAATAAATTTAGTGTCCAGTTCTCGGCGGCTTTTTGGACGACAAACTTTCCACAAAAGTTCGAAACGCTGTTCACCGCATTGCTCTGCATAGCACTATATAAAATGCCTTAATAATATTTATAATGTTACTAGTTTTTTATATCCGCAGCCTCGAAAGAAAAAATATGGTTTTGCACCTTGCACAAAATCGCGTTTTCCACACGCTTTCTTAGAAAAATAGTACTTTACCTCGCCCAGTCGACAGTTGGCACGTGATTGCAGATGACCGAATCAAAAATAAAAACTTTGACAAGAAAGTTTATGCTTCTTACATCTTTATGGTTTTCAGGATAAATATTTTATTAATATTAATAAAAATATTAATTATTGTTTTTTAAAATTTTTAAGTTATACCTAGGTAGCACATATACTCTGATACCTATGGGTAAGTATATAGTATGTGGGTATTTAGTTCTAGAAAAGCCCGTCAATAAACAGCTGTATTTCTCGACCCCCTGTCGAAAACTGGGTTTCAAACGGTCGGGTTAAGGAATTTTGCCGGTTTTCGACCGCAAAATTCCTTAACCCTTTTACATTTATTTAATATTTATTTGTTATAAAATAGGATATGGTCTTATGAATTTAATAAAAATAGTTTTTTATACTTAAATGTTTAACCAATAAAAATTTTACCTATTTTAATATCCAAAACGTTAAAAAACAATAAAGATATTTGCTTCAAAGTTAAAAATTCGAAGTGGTCGAAAACCAGCAAACTCACCTTATTAAGGCTTGATCTATAGGCGAAATTAAAAGAAAATCTCATTTAAATTTCTTTTTAATACCTTTAGTTAGGTATATTTAGCTCTCTGATCTGTAAATGTTTGTAGGTTTTAAAAGGTCAAGACCTGGTCCACAAAATAGAGCATCTAAGAACCGACCTTAATGAAAGGCTTCTGACTAAGGTTAAGATTACCAAATGTGGATACATTGAAACAACACCATTTTATGAGGATCACAAAAATTATGAGTAAGACATTTTTAAAAAAATTTCCCCAAGGGCGTGTGATCTATGTAAGCAAGGGAAGCTTTAGTTCCCTGAAAAAATCAGACCTAATACAAATAAATTGTTAATAGTTTACTTTTAAAACTTGATGTAATTAGTGCCAGTCCTGTAGGACTGGTAAGACTGTATCAGAAGCAATATACTTTGCGCATACCTATGTACTGGAAATGTGGCATCTATAACAGAAGAGTCTATAAGAAAAGACAACCACATAAGCAGTTATCCTCGCAGTTGTCTTTGTTGTATGTGTAGAAAACAAATAAGAATTGATTGACTCTTAGTCTTGATTTGACCCAAGAGCATTGTCACTTTGTGCTCTACGCAGCAGATACAATTGCTTCTCTCATTGTGTAAACCACAGTGGGGGGTCAATGCATGCAAGCCCAATGCGAGAATTCAGTTTGCACCCTGTAGTCTTACAATAAGCAGTTTGTTCGATTATATACACAATGCCGTTCCAGGAAGGGGCTTCCATTAAGGATATTGCAACAGGCATTAAAACCATACAGTTGTGTGATTGTCTAGTGTGTGTTTTTTGATTTAACAAAGTGTTTTCTTGAAAATAAAACCACTGTCTTCCTCTAATTGCTTTATTACAGATAAAACGGTTTCGGCCTATTAAACCACTTCAGTATCTTAAAGCTAAAAATAGACAATCATGCTATACCTAGAAAACTACTCTTTCAGTCAGCGGCGTAGCGTGGGGGGGGGCGCGGGGGGTTCGTCGCCCCCCCCCCCCCGCCCCGAGGGTAGTGGCGCCCCATAGGTGGACGAAGCGCCCTCAGCTTTATTAAGTCGGGCCGGTAACGGCCAATTGAGTGGGTGCCAAAGGAAACTAACGACATGAAGACCTTTTTCTTTTTGTTTGGTCGCAAGATTCGCGAGAGGCGCCCTTGTGACTTATCGGCCGCCCCCTCACACATGATGACCTTTTTTTTTTTTGGTCGCAAGATTTGTGAGAGGCGCCTTTTTGTTTTTTTTTGCCACAAGATTTTTCATCGGTTTTCAGAGGCGCCCTTTTTAGCTGTCGCCCCCCTCCCCCCCGCCCTTTCGGGCACGCTACGCCGCTGCTTTCAGTACAGCCCTAACATCAAAAACTTACCAGAAACAAACCAAAAATACATTCAATACGTCGAAAATTCGTCCCTGTCTCCTCTATTATGGCGAAACATTGATTTAAAAAAGAAAAACATATACGAATTAATTTAAAAAACATATAAAGAAGACGAGTCGTTAAATACCGAGATGAATTCCAAGACGTGCGCAAGCGTTGATCTGTCACTTTTGCCAACCAATCAACTGAGAGATATTTCAGTATGGTTCACCACGACCTGTGGTCGTGTATGGTTTTATACAGCAAAACTTTAATAATTCCCAGTTCTTTTTGATGAAAATTCGTCGTTTTTGTTCTGTGAAAATGCCGGTGACGTGCAAGTTGTGTGACAAATTATTTAGTGCCCAATTTAATTTGAATAAACACTGTCATCAGGGTTCTACTGTATGTCTATGCTACGATAAACATTTTTTTTTAAGATTTAGCGTATTTAAATTTGTCAATACTCCCATGGCGAAACAAAATAAACGTGAAATGCATATAGAAGAAATACTGCATATACCTCAAAAAATATTAATCGCAACACATAGATATTGTATGTTTAAAATCAAAAAGAAAAGACGAATCTTACACCCTGTACAGGGTGTCCCAAATTCGTTGTTTTTTTGTGGTGTCGGATATTTCTAGGGAAGAAAGAAAAAAACTGAGCGACGCTCAAATTTTAAGAGAAGCCTAAAGGTGAAAACTACATTTAGATATAGCAAGCCGTTTTTAAGCTACGGAGTGTTTTTGTCTGCATTTTGCTTTTGTGTAAATAGCTTTCTTATAGATCTTCTCTTGAAGAATTGACAGATGTCAACGGTTTTTATTTATCTCTTTTGGTTTTTAAAATATTGCATAAAGTTGTTAATTTTCTTACAGAATAACTCTAAAACTCTCTCTAAAATTTCCTTTAAAATGATGTATCACATTCTATATTTTAATTTTTAATTTTTTTTATTGTTTTCTTTATTCTTATTTTTTAATCACCTCTTTATTATTTTTTTATTTTTATAATTTTATAATTTTAAAATATTTTAAACCCATTAAGCAAACTATAATATGTGGTAAAAATAAAAAAAAAACAAAAATATAAAGAAATCCCACTAATCCCATAAAGAAAAATTAATTTTATGTGATATCTCAAAAACTAAACGTGACAAATGAAATTTAATTTAACAGTTGAATTCCTCTTAAAAAAGTGTCTAAAGAATGTTTTCACAGAAATAAAAATATTAATAAATAAACAAGTTATAGACCCCTTCCCAAAATGCAGACTTTTTAAAAACACCCCGTAGTTTAAAAACGGCTTGCTATATCAAAATGCGATTTTCACCTTTAAGCTTCTTTTGAAATTTGAGTGTCGCAAAGGTTGATCAGGTTTTTTTAGCCCCTCTAGAAATACCCGAAACTCTCCAAAAACATCGAATTTGGGACACCCTGTACATGGTGACGGATAGAAAAAAATTATGTTGGCTTTTAAAGTTCATCATCATTATAATTAACCAAAAAAAATCTACAATTTATTATAGCCCTTTATTTTCAATGATAAAGTTGCTGAGTGCTCCGGTTATAAAAAACCACCCGGTACCTACATAAAATCATACCTAAAAATTAGAATTGACCATTATTTTATACCTTGAATTTTTTATTATACGTTAAGCTCTTCGATCTCGCGCCAATCCCGGTATTCGCGCCAATAATTTAAATTAGACATTTTGACGTTAATTTTGGCGCATGCTCCTTTGATGGAATTCATCTCGGTATTTAACGACTCGTTAAAGAAGACGACCATAGATAAAGGATTTGCGGCGCGGTTCAGTGAGTGAAGATGACCTCGATCTCGTATGTGGTTGGTTGTTAATAGTTATTTCGCACCAAGGACTGTACACAGAGTGTACAGTCCTTGTGTGTACAGTCCTTGATTTCGCACAAGTTTGTAGTAATGAGTTCTGAGGCGAATTTTCATGCTATATGTTTCGAAACAGTGTGGTTCAATAAATACGTCATCAATTGGTGACGTTTCATATCTATCATAACAAAAACATTTCATGTAAAAAAAGGCCAAGTACGCGAAAATGGCATTCCGTAAAAAGAATTGAGATAAAAGTAAAGCCAAGTTCTCCAATACAAATTTCAAAATGAAATGTTCTTACTAGTTTGGAAATATTTTTTTAAACTTTGCTATTACAGCCAAACTTCTTTATGTTCAATTTAGCACTGTGTCTAAGAGTCATTTACAGCCGTAATAGCCAAGTTTAGAAAAATATTTCCAAACTAGCAAGAATCTTTCATTTTGAAATTTATATTGGAGAACTTGACTTTACTTTTATCTCAATTCTTTTTACGGAATGCTATTTTCGCGTACTTTGCCTTTTTTTACATGAAATGTTTTTGTTATGATTTCACTTCTTTTTTAAAGGAATTGGATAATACTTAATTTTTAAAGTAGTAAAATATGCGGAATATTGTTCAAAACTTTTGCAATGCCTTACTTAAATTTTTGAGGTATTTTAATTTTTTTCCATGGTTTTATCGTAGTTCCTATTAGCCTTCCAAAGCTCAGCTCTCTAGCGTTTCTGAAAGTGCACAATGTTACTTTTACATAACTTTATATGTATAGGGGAGGAGAGTAAATGACAATATTGGACTTTTTAAATTTTTTCTCATGGTTTTATCATAATTTCTATTAACATTCCAATGCTCAGCTCTCTAGCGTTTCTGGAAGTGGGCAATGTTAGTTTTATATAAATTTACATTTATAGGAGAGGGAAATAAATTAAAATTGTCGTGTTTTTAAATTTTGTCCTATAGTTTTATCGTAGTTCCTATCAGTCTTCCAATGCTCAGCTCTCTAGCGTTTCTGGAAGTGGGTAATGTTACTTTTACATAACTTTACATTTATAGGGGAGGAGAGTAAATGAAAATATTGGACTTATTAAATTTTTTCCCATGGTTTTATCATAATTTCTATCAGCATTCCAATGCTCAGCTCTCTAGCGTTTCTGGAAGTGTGCAATGTTAGTTTTATATAAATTTACATTTATAGGAGAGGGAAGTAAATTAAAATGTTGGTGTTTTTAATTTTTTTCATATAGTTTTATCATAATGTCTTTCCGTCTTAAAAAGTTCAGCTCTCTAGCGTTTCTGGAAGTGGGCAGTGTTACTTTTACATAACTTTACATTTATAGGGGAAGGAAGTAAATTAGAATTTTGGGGTGTTTTAATTTTTTTCTATAACTTTATCATAAATACCATCGGTCTTCCAAAGCTCAGCTCTCTAGCATGTCTGGAAGTAGGCAATGTTACTTTTACTTAACTTTACATTTGTAAAGGAGGGAAGTAAATTAGAATTTTGGGGTGTTTTAATTTTTTCCTATAGTTTTATCATAGTTCCTATCAGTCTACCAAAGCTCAACTCTCTAGCATTTCTGGAAGTGGGCAATGCTAATTTAACATAACTTTAAATGTATAGGGGACGGGAGTAAATTAAAATTTTGGGGTTTTTTTCCCAGGGGTTTGGTCATAATTTCTATCAGTCTGCCAAATTTCAGCTTTGTAGCATGTCTGGAAGTACAGTAGAATATTGATGATCTATACATGAGTGAGTCAGTGAGTGAGTGGCAATTTCGACGTTTTTTGAAATTTCGTAACTACTTTACTACTTTATGGAATTCTATGAAACTTGGAGGGGTTGTTGTTGACTGTGCAAAGTTTGAGATTCGTAGCTCATTCCGAAGTAGAGTTTTAGGTAGGTCAAATATCGGCTGAAATGTTTCCAGAAAAGATTATTACGGCGCGCGAACTTGGCGAGGCACTGCCGTGCCCTCAGATATTTTTAAATGTATGGGCGTTATACGATGAAATACCGTTCACAGAGGTGTAAATTGTGAATTTTTAGTCAATAAGAAACTAAATAAAATTAAGAAACAATGTCTAAATTAAAAAAAAAATTAACATTTTTTTTTATCACTTTGTTTTTTGTCCTCGGCTACCAGAGCCATGCCGGACATGTACCGTTATACTTTTTTTGTATGCTCACTCCTGTATACTACTACAAATATACCTTTGTAGTCACTCTTCTAGGGATACTTCTCCCCAGGAATCATATAAATATCTGCCGCACCCGACCTCGGCAACCGATGGGGATCGAACCCGCCACTGCAGCAAGCGAGATTCCTTAACTCACTTGTGTTCAATGCGCGAACGCACTGGGCCAACACGGCTACTTAAAAAAAACTAACATTGATTTTTTAATATTGATTTTTCAGCTTAACGTCAAAAAATTACATAAAATGTGTCATTTTAGCAATAGTTTCAAAACCAGCTTTTACCTCGTTTCAAAACTAAAATCAAATAATCAATCAATATTAAAAAAATCAATGTTAAAACTTTGTTTTTTTAATTGAGACTGATTCTTAATTTTATTTAGTTTTTACTAAAATTTTGACAATAAAGTCACAATTTACACCTCTGTAAACTAAAAATTCGAAAATATAGATATGAAACGTCACCAATTGATGACGTATTTATTGAACCACACTGTTTCGAAACATATAGCACGAGAATTCACCTGATTCTGTTCTGTTCCAGAGTATTGGCTTTGTCCTTCTAGGAAAGTTAGGCAGATCGATACCGTGGGCTTCAAGACTGGTTTTGTAACCACTTGAGGACCTCATCTCTATTTCTTTTTAAATCTCTGTAGATCCGTTATTTGGTTTGTGATATAGGTATTTTTAAATCTGTGTGGATTTCTTTTTCTATTTTTTTCCAATTTTTTATCTTCTTTTTCTTTTTTTTTTCCTTTATTATAATTTCTTTTTCTAATCAGTCTTCTATCTCGAGATATCTTCCTTTTTCTCTCTTCAGTCTTCTTTTTTCTGTTCTTCTTTTTCTTCTGTTCTTCTCTTTCTTCAATATGATTCAATTTTTTTCCGTTGTTAAATTTCTTGACTTGATTTACTAATTTTATTTTTTCCTCATTCACTCCATCCGTTCACTCACTCTTAGACAAAATACAACAGATTAAAAAGGATCAAGGTTAGTGATCCCAAAAAAACAAAACGCAGATTAGCAACCTAAGAATATTATATTAATTATAGAACAAATTTGATTTTTACAGCTTAATTTCATAATGAGGTTGCTTTTTCTCAATGTAATATGACTTGGTTTCCCTGTAGATTCCTCCTCCGTCTACCACATCTTATTGTTATTTCTATTATCTTTGTATCCAACAGCTTCGTTGCTATCTCTTCAAATAAGTGTTCTGTGTTTATTAATTTTTCATCTCATCGGTTCTAATACAATCTTTGCGTACTTTCGATTTCTAGACTTCTAAAGTTGTATTTTTGATTGTCGTCGATGCATTCAAAGTTTTCATTTTCTTTTCGTCCCTATTTGTTTTTCTTCTTTACAAAGATGGAATAATATGTTTGCTTTTACCAGATGCCAGTCAGGTCCACAGGTACCACCACGAAGTTAATTGCGAGTGTTGTCCACCTATAGCATAATCAATGATTGATTTACGATTTCTTGTTGGCTGCATATCCTTATGTTTCAAAAAACCATGATTTATTTTTAGGTTGTTGGTTTCACACAATTGCATTAGTCTCAAGCCATTATCATTTGTTTCTTTCTCTCCAAATGGTCGTATTGTAACGTGTCATTTTTTCGTTTACATATTTGTTTATTCAGGTAAATAATCAAGGCTCTTCGACACGTGTTTCTGTACACAAATTAAGGGTATTTTATAGAGCTAGGTTTGGAGGTTATATAGTGTCCAGAAAGTTACTTTATAAAGGAGACATTCCATCGAATTACTGTGGACACTGCGCACATCGTATTATTTGAGCATTCTATTTGGAGTTTGAGATCACAGGTTTCGGGAAAAATCACATAAAAACTTTCGATTGTTTTGTTTATCTGTAAAATTTCGTAATTCTACTTGATGTTCATGAAGGTAAACTGCTGTTCTGCTGGGGCATGGCGGCGTTGCCGCATCACAAATGGTTTCAGTAACAGGAAGAAAACATTTAGGTGAACATTTCATTCGCTTATGTTTATTTTCGAGGATATTGGGACAATCATTTCTCTTCCGAACCTCATATCCTTTACGGATTAGCTAGTTTTGATAGCACAAAAATATATTTGGGTCCACGGTTCGACCAGGAACAACCGAGGCTCCGCCCCCTTTGATATCTTTATTAATTTGATAAGGAGAAGGTAAAATAAATACGAGTTATGCACTTTTGTAAATGGGAGATAAACGAGGGATAAACACCAAGACTAAAATAATAAACAAAATCGTATTTTTATATTATATAAATTTATATATAATCATAGTTAAGTAAAGTTAATAGCTAACTCAGTCGGATTGAAGGGTTGTGTAGGGCTAGCTAGTGGTGAGCAAACTTAACATCTGAACATTCTTAGGCCGGGTTTAAGCAGTAGTTCAATGTGTATTTTTAGGTTCAAGTTCAGAAACAACTTTATTAATGTAGAAATGTTTTACAAAAATGGCGTAAAACCATATGAATCTTAGAGAAAACATATATAAAGAGCAAAGGAAACTTTTGACTAAAACTGTAACTAAAATACAACTAAATTCTACACTTAGTATAGCTTTACTCATATGGGAATTGGTTGAGTGTTCGAATATTCCTGGGTTTGATGCATGCTCTGATCTCCAGTAATTGATTTTATAGTCCGGCTGGTTATCTTCTACTTGCTATGTTGGCGGGGGTCCGGTGGGCAAATGTTCGGTCTATGTATGGAGGGTGTCTCGATGTCCTTGTTATAAAAATTTCAACCGTGGAAATAGATCCGACAACACCTAATGCGCAGGGTACGGAAGTATTAGTGTATTTCATCATTGGTTAGTTTGAAAACCGCGGTTTTTTTCTCGAGGCTCGCAAACCGGAGTTAGTGATTTTTCGGCGAGAGCGTTTTTTTTATAAATGCGTTTGCATTTTTATTTGAATTTAACCGGGAAAATTTGGTTGGTACTGTGTACTGTCCCCACCAGATTTACGAACGATTTCCGGCAACTTCATTTTTTTGTGTTCTTGACAAAGTGTCTTTTCTCTTTTCCTAAAGAGTCAGCGGTGGGTCGACAACAGTTTCTGGGATCGCCATTGTTTTTTTGGTTATTGGCACTGCAGCGATTGCAGGAGATATCCCAGAAACTGTAGAAGTGAGTCCGTCGTGAGGCGTATTCTCGTGGGCGGCTCGTATCCTCTTTGAGAGGGACTAAAAGGCGACCTACGCCATTCCTACGGAAAGAGCAGTGCCCTGTCCAATCCATCACTGGGACAGTTGTGCTGGACGCTGGTGTGAAGCCGGGTGTAGCACTGTAACCCTGGGAAAGGTATGTTATGGTTATTTTAGTTCATCTGTTGAAATCTGCTTTATTTTATTGATTCGACAGGGGGTTCGTGATTTGGTATTCTCGGGGTAGGGGAACTTCGTGGAAAACCGACGAATTCCAGGAAACTGAAACATTTCATTTTCCACAGGGTTTTTACGCTCGGGCAAGACCCGGAGTAGCCGGAGTGTGTCGGAAAACCAACAACACTTCCAGGTTTACCAAATAAAACACCAACAATTATTAAACAATTGAAGGACCAAGGTAGGAGCAAGCCTTAACTATAATTTTTTTCATATATAATTTTCACAATATAATTTAGACATAATCTTTCCATATATAATTTTGCACAGTATAATTTCAATATTGCTTGTAAACGCAAGGTAACGGTATGACGTTATGACCACCATTTTGCGGCATATTTACTACATTGACTTGTTTTCATTTATTTAGGATAACTTTCCTGTCAAGTTTTAAGTGCCTTGCTATTTTGGCCCTGACTTGTTCCCAACCATTTCATTTTTCTTTTTATCATGTTTGGTATTTTTATCTGTTTTACCATTATAATAAACAAGATGAACTAAATTTTTGTATTATTTGTACAACCCAATGACCAACTTTGCAGAGACAAAAGAGAGATGAGGTTATATTTTTTTTAGCGGTTTCCTTACATTGTTCTACCTCATGGGGTAGAACTCAGACTGGGTTGCTGTCTGTCTCATTCTACCTAACGTAGAATGATGACAGCGGATATTTGGTCCAGATCTCTCCTATGATGGAATGATTTTGGAAGTATACTTTTTTTTACAATCATTTATATAATGGAGTCTTACACTATTGACTCAAATGTAGGTACACTGTGACCTGTTGGAAATGTCTACCTATAAAGAACTTTCTATTTGTGTCATTTTGATTCATTTGGGAATCTTTTAGAATTTTATTTTGTTTATTAGTCAATTTTTTTTTGTTTTTTTTTTAATTTCACAAATACTCTGGAAGCCTCGGAAGTAGGTAGAGTTTCATTGTATGGCTACAACGTTTGAGTTGAACTGTATTTTAATTAAGATCTTCTTTGTAAAACATTGATATTAAAACACTGTGGCGCTTAAAATTTTCTTATTTCTGAACCCCCCTTTCTCCACTGTATAAAAGTTACCGGGCATATCAATGTTTTACCTAGCTGAAAAATACAGTTCTGCTTCCAGATGTTTGTTTAATTATTCAGTAATTTTTTTTGTGTCACAAATTGGCACAGTGTTATTGTTTTATTCACAGTGTCACAAAATGTTACCCAACGCATTTTAATTGGCCACAGTATCACTTTGCTCTGGGTTTGTCTACCAGTTCGGCTATTAAAATCGCTAAGCATAATTATTTCTCTGGTATTACCGATTTTGGTCATATTCTTATCAAGTTGGTCAAAGAACTTTTGTTTTCTAGCTACTGTTTCGTCATCTGATGGTGCATAGGCAGTAATGGTGCCGGACTTTATTCTGACAATTTCACATTATGAAAACACCTGTCTTCTTTTAAAATTAGGCCTTTGTGTATTATAAGAGCCGAAATTAATAGTTCCGTCATGGTATGTCAATTTTGAAATATCAACTGTGTGTTTTTAATGGAAAACTGTCACAATAGTGCCTGGTACAAATAATGCCTGGCTTTATTGCAATATAAGTCCCTAATGACAAACAAGACACAATTTTTTTTTTTTTTTTGAAAAGACAAATATAATAAATATAGGGGTAGGCCCAAGCCAAGGTCTTTATACTTTCACACAGCTAATCTACAGAATTTAAAAGGTCATTGAACCTGACTGGCCAACTGTAATCCTGATTAAAAAACCTACGTCACTGGTTTCCTTAAACCATATTTTGCCTTTTGGCTCTCCTCAACTCAAAAGTTCACTTTCACGGGTGGACTTTGAATACTTTCACCACCTTTTTGAAATGAATTCACCGGTGTGAGCGCTCACCTCACCTTACGTCACGGACAGTCAAGAATAAACGTCCAGCTCACCTCACAGGCAGTCAAGACAGCGGCGTAGCGTGGGGGAGGCGCGGGGGGTTCGTCGCCCCCCCCCCGCCCCGAGGGTAGTGGCGCCCCATAGATGGGAGAGACGCCCTTGTGACTTATCGGCCGCCCCCTCACACATCATGACCTTTTTTTTTTTTTTTGGTCTCAAGATTTGTGAGAGGCGCCTTTTTGACTGAGCGGCCGCCCCCTGACACATGATGACCTTTTTGTTTTTTTTTTGCCACAACATTTATTTTTCATCAGTTTTCAGATTTTCCGAGGCGCCCTTTTTAGCTGTCGCCCCCCCCGCCCTTTCGGGCACGCTACGCCGCTGAGTCAAGAATAGATGTCAAGGTCTTTATACTTTTACACGGGTTACCTACAGAATTTGACCAGTCATGTTTATTTAACTGGACAACTGTAGCTGTTTATAAAACAAATGGTTTAAGGCAACCAGTGACGTAGATTTGTAATCGAGATTACAGTTGACCAGTCAGGTTCAATGACCTTTCAAATTCTGTAGAGAACCTGTGTAAAAGTAAAAAGACCTTGGGCCCAAGCCGGAAATGAAAGAGCTTACAACAAAGACGAATTCTCGTGCAAAAAGTTTCGAGACAGTGCAGTGGTTCAATCAATACGTCATCAATTGGTGACCTCCACGTGATAATATTTTCGAATTTATGGGCGTTATACGATGAAATACCCTTCACAGAGGTGTAAATTGTGAACTTTTGGTTAATATTTTAGTAAAAACTAAATAAAATTAAAAAACAATTAATTTAGTTAATAAAAAAGTTAGAATATAATATTGATTTTTGAGCAAACGTCAAAAAAGATGTCATTTTAGCAATAGTTTCAAACCGAGGTTTTACATCCTTTCAAAACATGACATAGCTTACGTCAATACAAATGCTACGTCACGTTTCGGCAAAAATGAAATGGTGGTTCATGTTTTGTTTTTGTTTTTTGAATTGTGTTTTCACTGATTTATGAGAAGTGATGGAGCACATAGTATTCGAAAAAATTATAAGAAGAAACGGAATTATCTTTTAAAGTGAAGACAAGGATATTCTTTGTCAGGTCAAATACACGATAGCCACGAACAAAGTAATGGCGTCACCAAAAATTGATGAGGTATTTATTAAACCACTGTTTCGAAACTTTTTGCACGAGAATTCGTCTTGAAACTTAAAACTTGCACACAACATTCTAGTGCCGATAGGTATGAGCAGTACGAGTGGCTAACCGGTTGCACCGATTGTGAGAAAAAAAATAAACTTTTTTGTTGGCCTTGTTTATTTTTTGCTTATGAAATTGGTGTCTGGAACAATAGCGGTTTTAGCGATTTAAATAATTTATAAGTAATTTAAATAAATTAAATAAAATAATATGTGCACATTTTCTCCTTAAGGTGGAGATAATACCGCTTATTATACCTTGATCTGGACAATAGTGGGGTTTTTGTTGAAAAAAACATTTTTCCCAAAGTTTTAATGATGAGATAAATAGGTATCATAAATAACGGTAGGCTTAAGCAGGATATTAAAGTTTACCGAAAACTAAAAAAGTTAGAAAAATACAAATACTAAAGCCTAGTTTCCACCTATGCCTGCCCACCCCGATTAAAAAAACGCATCACATGACGGGACATGAATATGCACCTGTTTTAAATGCAGCGTCACCTGATGCGTTTTTTACATCGGGGTGGGTAAGCATAGGTGGAAACGGGGTATAATCTAGTTTTAAAAAATTGCTTCCCTTGTCTCAAATTTCACCGCACGCCCCTGCATTTCCCCCATAGCACAATGCAGAACAACGTTAAAAACACATACTATTTTAACTTTAATAGGTCGTTTTTTACGTTATATTTATTACCACGTTTTAAAACCACACCGAAAAAACGTTGTTTTATTTAAAAACGACCTATTAAACTTGTGTGTGTGTTTTTAACATTTCTTTTATTTGTGCTATGTAGGTTTATACTCTAATAAATTTTAGTCAAATGTTTAGTTTGTAATAAATGTTGTTTTATTTTTGTTTAGATTGACGCTGTGGGCATGGATAAAAGCTGGATGGTTGCCACTGAGTTTTTCATTTGGAATGTTAATGTTTTTTTCAATTATTATGTCAAAATTAGATATATTAGATAAAATTAAGATAAACTAAATAAAAAGCTAACTTGTGGCTGGCAACCAAGAGGGCGAAATATTTAAAAAAACATAACGTTTCAAATATATCTGGCAAAAGCAAAAAATATCGCTAAAAACTGATAATAATTTGCCTGACACCCGGTTTCCACCTATGTATGCACACCCCGATTCAAAAAACGAATCGTGCAAATCCACGGTCCACGTCGTCATGCGTTTTTTGAATTGGGGTAGGCATACATTGGCGGAAACAGGGTATAAGCCTGCCTCAGATTTAGGTATATTATTCTACAGTGATTTTTGGACAACTAGATGCCAAAAAGTTGCATAAAATTTAGTTTTTGTGACTTCTAGAGCTTTTGCCTATTAAATTTTACGAAATTAGTTAAAAGTATTTTTCACATTCAGAATAATACCCTGTTTCCACCAATGCATGCCCACCGATTCAAAAAACGCATCAGGTTTATTGTTCTAATATCCGTGATCAGGTGGCGCTGCATTTAAAACCGGTCAAATTCCATTGGGCATGCATTGGTGGAAACCAAGGACTGTACACAGAGAACAGGACGGGTCCACTTCCATAAGCCCCATATATTCCAAATTTCGCTACGTCACAAAATCCTCAAGGTGTCGAGCCATCCTTCTATGAACCTACTCATCCTTCTCAAAAGACCCTTGATCTGTTTGATAGGGTGGTCTTTCCTTTTCTATTCAGATTAAATGAAAAAGGACAACCGAACTTATTGATTTTTTTCGCGAATCCAATGTGAGGTTAATTTTTCCGTGCATTTCGCATTTTTATTTATTTTAAGGGAAAAAATTTGTGGAATCTTGGTTTTGTATTGTTATTTTCGATATTTTCAACAATTTTCGGAATCGCAAAATCCCAGGAGCATCCTGTGCGGTTTCTGGATGTAAATCCAACTATTCGAACTTAGAAGTTCTACGTTTGAGTTTTTTTAAATTTTTTTTAAATTTCCACTTGTGTTAAGCCTAAATCATTTAGTTGTAATCTGCAGAGTTTTTTAAGTGCTGGGTGGAAAAAAAAATATGCCACTTTAGTCAAACTCAGTATGTAGGTATGTGGGCACAATAGATCCATATGTGGTCACAGTGCATGGAGGTCCAGAAGGGCCTGCCACCACTTTCGAATACATACATACCTTATGTTGACAAAAAAAATGTTCTCATAAAAACAACTCAACAACATACCATTTTTCAGATTTTTTGATAAAGAAATAGGTTAAAAATGTCACAAAAGTGTAACCACCTATGGCCAAGACTATGACACAAAGGTAACCCTCCCCCCCCCCCAGAGATTACTTAATGTAACACTAAGCCACATATGAATTTATTTAGGCCTGTGTGTTCATCTATGAACAAGGCGTGATCAGCTGAACCAAATTTGTTCACCATCCTACAGGAATTAATTCTTGATCCTGTAGTGTATTGTAGTGTCCTACGGAGTCCTGTAGACCTACTGTGGGCAGCTGATCACCCCTTGTCTATGAAGAAACCTCTACAACCACAAAAATTAGACATTAAACATACTTTTTAATTTTTTTTTCTGTAAATGTGCAATTTAATTGTTTTTCTGTTTTGTACTAATTTGACTCCAATAATAGTGAAGTTATCAATAGTGCCAACTTAATTTGGGACACCTACTGTAATTTTGACAAAAATGTCATAACAAAATAATACTTGGACAATCTCTAAAACCTCATGTTTTTTTGTGAATTCCATATGTACTAGAGTACAAAATTTACACTGTAGAAACTACCTTTTTTTAAAAAAGTTCCTTATATATGTTTTTTTATTACAGGCCTATGTACTTCCAAAACAATACTAAGGAATACATCTGTGCCAAGTCAAAACCTATCAGTGAAACCAATAGAAGTTGATCCTGAAGAGCCAACTGCAGGTACAAGCATCGAAATCAAGGAACATTTGCTGGTTGATGTTGGTACAAAAGAAAACTACTTAGTTAAAGTCTGATTTTTTTTTGTTTTGTGCAAATTGATAGAGTTATTGTTGAATTTTTTGTATCGGAGTCTGCTATTGTACGAAAATGAGTATTCAGTTGGTTTGCGACTGTTAGTGTGTGTCTTTAATAGTTTCAGAATCTATTCTAAGTTTAATTTAGTTGTTTTCTTTGCCTCCCCAATAATTTATTTATAATGTTCTAAGTTTTTGCACAATGGAGATTTTGCTTTAGCACAGTTTTTTTAAAGATATATTTATATTTTTTATATATATTATTAAAATGTAATATATTATTATATTTTTTTCAATTCTTTAGAAGCTAATGTCACTTAATAAAAACAAAATGATGCTGAGAAGTAAAAAGGTCTTGCAGTTGGGTAAAAAATACTAGGACATTTCTTAGAAAGGTAAAATACCTACATGTCCTAGATTTTTTGCCCCCATGGTTCATTCTTCTTACATTTCATTTATCAAATTCAGGATTTGTTATCCTGATGTTTATGGTAACAAATTCCTTATTGCTTCTAATCAATAACCCCACTTAATATTGTATACAGGTTTGTTATTTTTTTGCTATTATGAGTGATATAACAAAAAAATTCTAAAAATGTATACAGATGCCTAAAGACTTTATCTACTTAGATAATTTCTAGTATTATAAATCAATAAATATAATAAATTTGGTCAAAATTAAAATAGGAAAATAACTTTTATTTAATCATTTTATTTTTTATCTTTAAATATGTAAACATGTATCCTGAGATGATATCTTTGGGGGCACTAACATATACCTCATAAAATCAAACCTATATGTAACATTTAGATGAAGCAATAGGTTAAAATACTGATAACTACAAATTCCTTCAACAGGACAAAAAGTGAGATTTTAATTACTAAAATAATAAGGGACAAAAAGCTAGTACTTCTGCTAGTTAGGTGAAGTTGAGCAATATACACACCTCAGTAGGTACACATGTTATTACCTTTTAAACATAGCAATGTTGTAGAACACTCTACATCAGTTGAAAGAATAAACTGTATAATGTATTGACAAAACATTTAATTTATCATGTCATGTGGAATGAGGTTTCATACTGTACAAATGACATGATAACTGAACATTTTTGCCAAGAATATCTCGTTTTTACCAAAGACAGTCAGTTTATGGTCCTTGGTTTTTTCTATTCAACTGATGTGCCATGTTCTACCACAAGCCGCTACTGACAGAAAGTGAATATTTCTTAAGTGCAAAAAATACCTCTGGGCCTGTTGCTGATCAATAGCAAAAACTTTGTACAGGGACTTAATAAACCATATTTTTGTTGATCCTGTTAGTCCTTAAAGGTTGTGCCAGGTCCTGATTCTTATCAGTCCTGAGTGGTCATTAAAAGTGTCGAGATTTGTATAGGTCCTTACATATTGATGAGCCCCTCACCTTAGGTGGTACTACTAGGTGATAAGTGGAATGAAATGTATGCATTGTTCTACAGGAATTAGCAACAAATTTTTGGTCCTGTAGTGGATTGTAGGGTGCATGTATACTGCTTAAGCTAGAATGCCACTATCTACCTATAAAATTTTCCTAGTTTTGATTAAAAAAACCTGAAAAATAATATACAAATGCTACTTTCTGATAATGGTAAGTTATTTGCTTCTTAAAAACCATAAAAGCTTAAGAAGATTTGCTAATAGAAATTGATAAGTAGAATAATGTAGTGATTAAGACAGCAAAAAGCCAGGCAATATAGTGTCCTGCACAGTCCTGTAAATGAATTTTGTACACCTACTATGGGCAGCTGATCACCCCTCATTCTAGGCTTAGGTATTCTAATGGGGAGTAAAATACTATTCACAAAATATTCTAGATGATATTCCAAATATTAACATGTTTTTTTAAGCAAATGTTGATGAATGACAATGAAAAAATTTATTTTATTTTATTGATGATTGAGGGGTTCTGTAAACTATTTTCTGCAGAAGATACACCTAGGATATTTTTACATAAAATTGTATATTATTATTATCTTTCTACATTACAGCGAGACATGGTTTAAAAAAAAACGTTTTAAAATTAGTTTTTGTTTATATTCACAGATTAGGTAAATAAGTATAAAAATTTATATTTTACGAAAAAGTGAGGTTATGTCGTTGAGTATTTTGTGACGTATTAAAAACCGTCTGACAGATTTCGCGAAGTGGACCATCCTGTTCTCTGTGTACAGGTTCTCTGTGTACAGTCCTTGGGTGGAAACAGGTATTAAGTTGAAAAATGTACAGCAGCAATCACGTATTTTTTTCAAACAATAGACCACTCTAAAATATGAACACACTCCTGCGTTAATGGCTAAATGACCTAATCCCTATCGCAGAATAATGCCGAAGATTTTGTCATAACCAACCCTACTTTAGGTTACTAAAATTTTGTTCATTTTGCGGCACTAGCAACGTAGTTTCTAAAATTCCTATTGTTTTTAAAACAATTGGCATATTTCAGCACTTTAACATAATGGAGGAATCAACAGACTCCGTTGCAAAGGTAGGAAAACCTAGAAATTTATGTAAACCTATGTTTTTTGTTAGCCTTTTATGACAAACCTTAAATTATCCCGCCGAAAATGGACCCAAGGGTGGTCAGGACCGGAGTTAAAAAAAGTTAAGTATTGTTCCCTCTCTTGATGTTACTTTCAATATTAGAAAATTTTAATGTTTGAACATTTCAACAGTTCATCATACAAGGATTCTAGTTTGCCCTACCTGTTTTTCTTTTGTTAAGTTTGTTCTATTTATAGCCAGTCTGCTAGTTAGTACTTTTTAAGGACAGGGTCAGTCCATATCAAATCTACAAACTCATTTTACCTGACCATCTCGGATTTTGATAGTCCTTCACCTCTATTCCAATCCTTCCTAGCCCCATAACCTTTTTCCTTCCCCTTTGACTCCCCAACAACAACAGCAGTCCTTTTTGGGTAAACCAATGTATTAAGCCTTTCAGGCAGCTCTTTTTTCAAAATTCTGATACAACTTTGGCTACTCGGCGGTAGGATAAGTTAGAGAGAACCACTCAAAGTGTTAGAGAGTGTGGGTAAGGTTGACAAGTAGATGGGGATTATCATCCAATCTTTTGGAAGTGGATCCTTATCTGTGGGCCCTCTCCTCAGTTGTTGTATAAACTGTGAACTGTCAATGTCAACATTGAAAGGCACTTTATAAATCAGGGGTTACAGTAGAAAATTGGTCAGTGGCTTGTTCCATCTAAAATTTAAAATTAAACGATACAACTATTATATTAAAAATTTTTCTCTATCTCATACTATATTAGGTTAGGTGGGGAGGGGGTGAAATAAATTTATAGTTAATCACATTGTATATAGCCCAGTCATTTTAGGTAAAAATCCTAAAACCCAAGGTCTTTATAGTTTTACAAAAAAAAGCATAAAGACCTTGCCTTAAACCTAAAAAATTGGAGCAGGCTTAATTTTTGTATACTTATTCTTTAGCATCTAATAGCCATTTGCACCAAGAAAAATAATAAATCCTTAGCATTATTCAGACCTTAAGGTATGGATTTCATTTGCTCCAACTGTAAAGAAAACTTAAGCACCACTTAAGTCTCCCTTTTGGATGTCCAGAGTCACGATCACTTATTCTGTCCTTAACCAAACTGAATATTTGTGTATTTCTTTTTCTGCACTTTTGAAATTTTGCTTGAAATCTCTGACACCCCAGCAACAATTTCCCAAAATTAGTTTTATTTTAATTTGATCTATTTTTTTTTTAAATTTCTACTTTAAACAGCAAAAAAGTCTTAGAATTCACCAATATACTAAAATTCTTTAAAATAAAGATTTTTTAAAAAACATGGCAACACTGCAAATACATTATATCAAACTTATGAAAAGAGCACCAGATTATATATATACAGTAGTGGCCAATAAGTTAAGCAACCACCTAAAACTTTATGGAAATCTGATAATTTTTCAGGTTTAAAAAAAAACCTTAATAAAAAAAAGTTTCAGGACATGTGATAGTATAGCGGTATGCCAGAGTAAGCCCTTTTTGCCATGCTGCACGAACTTATGTAGCTGTAAACTTTTGCTTTATTTGCTCTTTTTGGGAAAGTTCGATGTTTTTGAAAAGGGTCAGGATGAGGAGTTTCTATCCTTATTGTCAATTTAACCAGATCTAGCCTGCCTTGTTAATTTTATGTTTTCCTTTTTTAGTTTTCATCTCACTTCCTTTGGGGCCATCCATAAAATACAGTCGAACCTCTATAACTCGAACCTGAAGGGACAACCAAAACAGTTCGAGTTATAGAAACTCGAGGTACATAGGTTAAAATACATGTAAAAAGTGCAGGGACCGCTTAAAAGGTTCGAGTTATAGAGGGGTTCGAGTTATAGAGGTTCGAGTTAGAGAGGTTCGACTGTATGTAACTTTGCCAGTTTTTGACTCTTCCCCATTGTAGCACTTTCTTACACTTAATGCAGTCCTCCCTTCTTAAGTTACATAGCACTTTAATAACGCCCCCTAAACCAACCCCTTAAAAATACGTTATTGTTTTATGGAGTAAGCTTTATTTTTTTATCACGCGTGTTTATACCTCACGACAAAAAATATATTAGTATTAATATTCGCAAACACTTTTATAGCATCGTTATTTAGAGTGCAATACATTTACTGCAAAAACCGCGCAAATCATTCACTTTCGTCTTAACAGATTTGCGCTTTTTTTGTCGTAGTTAAAGTATAGGCGCTCTAAAAAACTCACGACATAAATTCCTACAGCTGTTCAGGCTTGCGCTGCGCAGTCTACTCGCGTTAAATGTTTTGCGCTACATATATTCGCGCGGTAAACTTTTCGATTAGTGGCTAGGTACAACACCCCTCCATCTGTATCATAATAAAATGTGGAATAAGTGGTAGCTTAATATTCTGTTTTTATGTTGGCTTAAAAATGTTACATAACAAAGCAGTTAAATCAAACTCCACTACATCCCTCGTAACACTTTGTCACACTTTCTGTAACCCCCTCCCCCCAAGAATGCCGATTTTGTTCTGAGGACCAGCCCGCAAATTAATTAATTTAGTCTTTGACATAACCTCAATCAATTCCTTTTATATTTAATATTGAACCTGGGCTTAGGATACCTACTGAGATTGACTGAAGCTGTCTCTGTAGTGATGTTAGATTTTTGTCTCAGACCCGAGGCTAACCTAGGTGATGCCGCAAATTCGCAGTTGTTTTTTAAAAGTGGGTATCCACATTTAATTTTTGGCTTTTGATAGTTTTGACCGTTATCTGTCTTTGGAATTTTATTTTGTGCCGGTAATTGTGTATTTTTTAATTTTTGTCCCTTCGGTAACGGTGATGTCTGTTCTGTAACACCTAAAATACCTGATACTTTTGTCAAATTTGCAAGTCTAGTGTTATTTTATAACAATTTTTTTAATTTAAAGTTGTTCTTTTGATACAACTTAAGTAAATTAATAAATAATTTTTCAGAGAATGTGTATTTTATGCATTTTTGAGGAAAAAATACTAGAAATACGTTACGCTAATCTCTAAAAATTAGTTTTTAAGAAATATTTTGCTAAAGATATTATAATGAAATTACTGCGCTGTATGTTCTTTTAATCAGTTTCTCTTTAGCTCATTTATTTTAGGCATATTTTAATACATTTGATTGATTTTGGGTAACCATTTTGGCAAAAACTACCACCGCGTTACTGAAGGGACCATTAACATTCCAACAAAAACTCCTTATAAAAAACGCAATCACATATATGTTACTAGCTTTTGGTAATACTTAATGGTTTAAAGTCTGACACGTTTAGTATACAACAATTCTTGCTGATACAAAAACTTAGCAAACATTTTGGTTTTGTTCCAAAGAAAAAAGTACCATAAGTCCTATGTATGTTAAAATATTTGTTTGCACAATAATATACGCTATAATCTATGGTTGGCACTCTACTTCACACTACATGCCAGCCTAATAAAATATTTTTTTCTTCTAGGGCGTGTTTTTATTTAAAAACTCTTTTAACCATAACCGAAAACGCAGACAGAAGAAGCAAACCACTGCAGAAGAAATTTATAATCCATTTCTTGAAAATCTTTGGTATATCCAATACCACAACATCTGGACGAACCTCGAATATGAAATAAAAGAGATAAGCACTGAAATTTTTAGTTCAATGACCGAAGATGTCATAGATTTTCTTAAAAAAAGTCATGAGAATTCACCACGAGAAGTACCCACTGCCGTGTTATTAACTGGTATCAATATGCCAGACCATCTGGCACAGTTTAAAACTTTAGGGCACAAGATCAAGAAAGTAGTCTCGCAACATGTTGCTTGCCTCAACAGTCAGGAGGGATCTAGCTTAAAATACATAATTGAAAATATGATAGGACAGTTTATTAATTCTGAATGTAATGATCTCGATGAGGTAATAATTATTTACCTAACAAGTGCGGAATGTGGTATTTTTCCGCACGCTACCTAAATTATGCCGTTAAGGGCGGAAATGACACTTTACGCAAGTATTAGATACAACTATTTTCCTACGAGCATAAACATATAACTTATTTTAGCATAAACATATAACTTATATTTTTAAGAAAAAATTTAATATTTCTACATGGGAATCTACACATACATATATTCATAGTAGTAATAAATTTGTACTTTCGTAATGTAACATATTTGAAACAACAATACAGTGCGGAAAATTTATTTTTCCTCACTAAACAATTTTATCAAATTTTTTGACAAAAATAGAGGTAAAATGGCAGAAACCTTGTTTAAAGTTTATTTAGTTATTTTAAAATTGATACACAAACACTAATGAACTTTAAAACTACTTATAACAATTAAAACTAAAGTTGGTTGGCGCATTGCAGGTTTAGTGCTGAATCAGCTCCTTTTAATTGTTCTGTTACGTTCCTGGAATTAATGATCTGCCCTGTTTCTGAGGTCACGTTTTTAATTTGATCCATGAAACTTTTAGGGCTATGCTATAGTTGAATTTCTCTATGGTGTTCTCTAGGAGAAGAAACTTTTTCAACATTGAGGTTGGTGGGTTCATCCTCTGGTGTTAATTGTGCATTAGGCATTTGGCTGCTTATCAGCGTGCTGAATGCTGGGCAAGCCGTTTTTTTATTTTCTAAAGGATCTTCAATGTATGATTTTGATAATTGTTATATTGCTTCACGCATTGGCCAACATGGTAGCTGACGAACGTCCAAAGCAGTGAACCGTTCTGGATTTTTAAGGCTCAAAAAGCCTGCAATATTACTGGACATTGGTTTGTGCATTTGCCAGCCCCATAGGATCGTAACGTTTTGGATTTTTATGCAGTAGCTAAGTTACCAAATTATTAAGTTTTATCTAATTTTCTCAAAAAATAGGTATTTTAAAGAAAATAAGTAATCAACTTTATTGTAGAAAATTAGCAGGGATTACCCAGACAACTTGATGATACCTTATTTTATAGGTTATTAATTAGTCTTTAATTTATGTTCTAAAAAATAAGTAGATTCTAAGTTCAAATCCACTAACAAAAAAAAATTGGTCAAGATCAAAAATGGTGGCGAAATAATTAGCCTTCTAACTCCAAAACCATTTGTCTGCCAAAAAAATGTATAAAAGCTCTTTTGTGTGAAATTTTATGGCGTTTAACTTTTTTCTGAAAAATGTACAGGAACCAAATAATTAAAAAAAAAACTCTTTCGTGCACAGTATATCCAAGAGAGGAGGGAAGCCGGCCCGCCCCCCCCCCTAAAGTCGAAAACTAATTTTTATTTTAGGACTCCAATGTGAACACCATATGTCAAATTTTTTGTGATCTTTAGTCGTTAGAAATTTTTTGTTTGTGTTTTTCTTTTCGATATTTTGTTTTTCGAGCTTTAGTTGATCGTTTTCTTTTCGAGATTTTGTTTTTCGATCTTTTCATCACCACCCATCTTTTATATAAAAATGTAATTTGTAACTCGCTCGCCATTATACTGACTGCAAAGGACTAATATTAATTTTTTTAAACCTACATAGATTTAATTACATTTTATGTAATATCACACACAAATTTGTACTATTTTTTTTTAACAATTTACTTTTCTTCTTGGCTTTAATACAATCGATTTAAACTATTATTAAATAAGTCCAACTAGACCCCGAACCCAGCACAAGTACTAAATTTTAATGAAATTGGTAAAATACGTTTTGGGATCTTGAGCATTTATGTTACAGACAGTCAAACAGGCAGACACATGACGAAATAAAGAATGTTCAGTATAACTTGCAAAAATATATACAGATTACAGGAAAAATAATTTTTTTATGCGGCAACTAAGAGGTTATAAAATTTGATCAACACTATGTTTTTAGGATGATATTGACGATGCAAACAAACCGGCTATTAAAAAAAGTAGCCTATGTTTTGGCATGTTGCAAATGTGGTATGAAAATTTGATCGTAAACGGCGCCAGAGCTAAGAAAAACGAGAACCCGTTAGTCATAGTCATCCCAGACTTTGAAAGCTTTAATGTCAAAGTATTAAAGAGTTTTATTTTAATAATTAGCTCTTACATCGAAAAACTTCCGTTTGTTTTGGTCTTCGGAGTATCTACTTCTTTAAACACACTTCAAACTTCGTTTCCATATCACGTGATAGCTAAAATTAGTATTAAGGTTTTTAAATACGAAAAATCTGTCGAACATCTAAACAAAATTTTAGAAGAAGTATTTTTTTCTGCTTCCTGTCCTGTTAAATTTGGACCCAAGGTGTTTAATCTATTTACGGATATTTTTCTATTCTATGATTTTTCTGTCAATAACTTTGTACAGAATATGAAATTCACAATAATGGAACATTTCTGTTTCGGAAATTCAAAGAGCCTGTGTAGCTTAGACAAAAAAGAAGTAAATGATATTATATTTACTCAGTTTGATGATGATGACTTAGAAAATGTCAGACAGCTTCAGTCGTTTCGACAGTTAGTTGAATCTGAAACCGAAGAAAACAAAGTAAAGTTGTTAAGAGACGATGACTATTTTAAATCTCAATTGTTTGCTTACGTTACGAAAATTCAGAAGTATATTCGTAGGTTACATATATTCATGAAATGTCTACATGTATTTGTTGCAGATCTGCCCGGCTCTCCCATGGGAAAATATATTAGGGAGATTTACCCCATAATATTACAAAGAGGTGGTCTTGATAAATCAACAGAGTTTTCAGATAGTTTTAAATTACTAAATTTTTTATCAAAGGATGAAATGACAAAGAAGCTCGGAAACGTTGCAGACATTATTTACACACATCTCAACAAAAATACTCAAAAAACAGAACTAAAAGAAATCCATAATGAATTCGTCAATTTAATTCAAAAGTTAAATAATATAGACCAACTGAATTTTGAAGAAAGTGATGATGCAGAAAATCAAGACTTTGTCAACCAATTTGCTAAAATTTCAACCAACAGAAAAGCCTTAAAAGAAGCGCTTTTAAATCAAGCCAAAATTAAACCGAAACTTAATAAGTACGAAAAGTTAAGAGAAGATATTTTAAGTTTTTTAAAAGAAATCTTCACAAAATTTTTAATTGAGCCAAGTTCTTTATACTTTTTTGAACTTTTTTTCTTTGATGATGCTGTTTCCATTAAAAACAAAATAATTGGCTCGCATAGATCAGCGATTCATCAAGCGCTTAGCAACCCGCAGCATTATCTGCAAGTAAGTTGAGATAATGTCAAAAATATAATTTTGATTGATGTATGCCTGTCTGTGTTTGTACTACAATAGTTCCTAAACCGCTCGGCCGATTTTATCAAATAATAGCCTAAAAATAACTGGTTTTGCCGGTTAGTGCGACTTGCATACGCTGTAGCGTAAAAAAATTGCCTTAACGAAACAGAATAGCACATGCAACATGTAAGCCAAATTTCATTGAAATCGGTTAAGTAGTTTCTGAGACTACCGGTTCATTCAACAAAAAAGCCTGTTTCTATCCTGTTATACAGTGTGGTCCAGGTTAAAGAACATTAATTTTATTAGGTGATAGAACTTCGAACAAAAAGTAGAGTTTCATAAGAAAACTTTGTTAAACAATGTTTTCTAACAAAGATACAGGGTGTCAAAAATTTAGAAAAAAATGTTTTTTTCGTTATAACTTTTAAACCGTTACATCCATTTCCACTAAATTTCGTACACAGACTACTATGGTACATCTCTAAATAACGATTGTATTCGTTTTCTAAAATTCTCCAGTGGCGTAGATATTGGGGTTAAGCACCCCAGTTTACCCTCCCAATCTTCGGCGCCACTGAATGTTTTAAAAATAAAATTCTTGTTTTTTATTCCTTGTTTAATTTAGAAAAAAAAATTGCTTTTGCGAAATTTTCATTTTTGGCCTAGTTTTTGAGATATTTAAAGATATTTAAAAAATATTGTTTATGAAACGACAGTAAAAACACGTGAAGAACTAATAGAACGTGTTGAAGAGGCGTGCCGTCAGCTTAAAGAAAGTCGTCACCAAGTCTTAACTGCAACTAATTGCATGGCTAAAAGACTTGAAAAATGCATTAAAGTCTGTGAATTTCATTTGGAAAACTTACTCTAGAAATAAATTTATCTATTTGTTAGTTTTTAGAAGTTTTTGGTTGCTAAAATAAAACAGAAATAAAAAAAAAATATATTTTTAAAACAGGCAGTGGCGCCAAATATTGGGACGGTACAATGGGTTGCCTACAACCAATATTTACGCCACTGGTCAATTTTTTTAAATAAATTTAATCATTACTTAGAGATTTACTACGTTATACCCTGTTTCCACCTATGCGTACCCTGATTCAAAAAACGTATCAGGTGACGCTGCATTTAAAACGGGTGCAAATAGATGTCCCGTCACGTGATGCGTTTTTTGAATCAGGGTGCGCACGCATAGGTGGAATCTAGGCTTTAGGCTGTGTACGAAATTTAGTGGATCTTGTTTATTTCATTTTTAGTAATGGCTTGATTTTTAACGTGCTTACATCACTTTAAATTTATTTAAATATCTCAAAAAATAAGCTAAAATCAAAGTTTTGTAAATGCACTTTTTTTGCTAAATTAAACAAGGAATAATAAGAAATAATTATATTTTTAAAACATTCAGTGGCGCCAAAGATTGGGAGGTTAAAATAGGGTACCTACCCCCAATACCTACGGCACTGAATAATTTTAGAAAACAAATACAATCGTTACTTAGAGATATATGACAATAGTATGTGTACGAAATTTGGTGGAAATCGATGTAACGGTTTATAAGTTATGACGAAAAAACAATTTTTTTCTAAACCTTTGACACTGTATCTTTGTTAGGTTACGTTTTTTAAAAAAGTTTTGCTATGAAACTCTACTTTTTCTGCGACGTTCTTCACCTATTAAAATTAATGTACTTTAACCTGGACGACCCTGTATATGTAGCTATTGATGATTGATATAATTATTTAAAACTGCGACACGTTAAGAAAGGTTTTTTTTTATTTATCTTTTTTTTTATGAAAACATTTAAAAAAAATTTATTTTGACATAAAATAATTTTAGTGCCAATGTTGTGAAATTGGAAACAATAATACTTCGATTAAGTCGTCTATGCCAGATATAAGCATTGCATATAAATTGCACTTAGAGTGTGGAAAAATGATAAATCTATATGATTGGCTACAAGCCTTCTTGTGCATTCTTAACCCCACAAAAGAGGGTGATGATGACTCGAAAATGGTAGTAGATCCAGAATTGCAGTATCCTTTTTTTAAAATAAAATATTGTGTGTTTTTTAGATAAGAATAATCCTTTTAAATAGTATTTCCTTAACAATTTTTTACAGAGCACGATTTACTCAATGCGTTGCTGAGCTAGAGCATTTAGGATTTATTAAAAGCTCAAAACGAAAGTTGGATCATGTCGCAAGACTTACATGGGGCGCATAATCACTTGAAATGCATAAATTTTACTTAGTTACTCTTTTTAGGTCTCATTCTCATTGATGTATGTATGTTTATTGTTTCAGTAGTGTGTATGATTAAGCTTTAGGTTTTAGTCCAGCTTACTTTATTTTTGTTCAATAAAGGTTTTGTTTTTTACTAAGATATAATATTTATCAAAAGAAAGAATGACATGTCAAAAACATCTTGATTTAATATCCAAATAAGAATTTTCTTATTTTTTTTTACAGTCGAAATGCATGCGTCATAGAATCACTGATAATCAGATATTGATCATTATTATGATACCGTATTACTTATAGTACAAAATACAATGTTTCATTCATGTTTAGCTTATTATTGAGGCACCTTTAGAATCGGTTGCTAAACATTCAAATTTATTTTTACTTTTTATACGATATGTCACTTCTAATCCGTTTTTTACTTCTCACTCCTTCACTTTTTATCCCGGTTATAAAAAGTGACACTTTTATGTCTTAAATATGCACTTTACATAAACTTTCCAATTGTCGCTTCTTGACAAATATGATTTTTTGGAAAATGGAGCAACCCGAGCAGTTACTTAGGTAATTAATATTCAAGCCGCAACTAAAGACGCTGGATCTAAGTAAGCTTTTACCAGTAAGCTCTAAAAAGTAAAGGTAGGTAAGCATTTTACTCGATTTCTATTCCTAATCTGTTACTTTATTTTCATCCTTATTTTCTTTTTAAAGTGACCTTTTAAGTCCCTAAAGAGCATAAAAGATATCATACTAGTCTGTACCAGAAAAGGCCCTGGCTGGTTAATTACATTTGACTGGTGTTAAAAAACGGCTCTGTAACGAAATAGTCCATATCAAAACAGCGCGCTCATTTAAGAGCGTGTTCAAAGCAGCGCGTATTAAAATAGCGCATGTTTAAAATGACGGGTAACAAAAGGGCGCGTATTCAGAATAGCGCGTATCAAAATAGCGCTTATTCAAAATAGCGCGTATATATTAAAATAAGGCCTCTAAAAATAGCGCGTGTTCAAAATAGCGCGTTTTAAAAGATTGCTATTACAAAACGTCAATTTTCTTCTAATGGAAATTATTTCAAAAACATTTAGTTCGAAAACAATTTTTGGAAACATTTCTTCGAAAACAATTTTTGGAAACAAAAAATTCTAGACCAAACTTGCCGAACTTAACACAACTCATATAGTTCGACTAAAAGATGTGGGAGCGGAACCGAATTAAACCACTTTTTTTCGAAAAATTATTTCCCTATTAGCTTTCCGGTCCTCATTTTGGGAGGTTGAAATCGGTGTTATTCTAACCTTTGTCAATTAAGCGCAAACGGATGCTAACCTGTGACTTGGGGACATTTCTTTTGTAAAAAAGGTCAGGGAGTATCTAGATTGGCTAGGATACTTTTGCGATCAATTGACAAAAGTTAGGAAAACACCAATTTGACCTGCCAAAATCTATATATATATATATATATATATATATATATATATATATATATCGGTTTCACAACGTTCTACGTCTTCCGATACCCAATCTCCACTCGTTTCTGTTTGCCCATAATTCATCATCTAGGCCTCTTATTCTTATTTCACTATCTATTCCTTCTCTCCAGCTTCTCCTTGGTCTTCCTCGTTTTCTTCGGCCAGTTGGTTTCCATTGTAATATTTGTTTAGGTAGTCTTCCATCATCCATTCTTTGTACATGTCCGTACCACACCAGTTGTTTTGTTCTTATATCATCCACTAGAGTACGTTCACCCACTGTCATAATTTCTCTTATTCTTTGATTGGTAACTCTTTCTCTTTTTGATTTCCCTGCTGCTCTTCTCCAATAGTCCATCTCCGTAGCGGAAAGCATTTTTTCTGTTCTATCTTTGATTGGCCATACTTCTGAGCCGTATGTAATAATACTTTTTACAATGGTGTTATATATAAGCTTTTTGTTATGTTTTGATATACTTTGGTCCCAAATTATTCCATTTAATAAAGTTATTGCTTTTCTTCCTTGTACGTTTCTATCTTTTATAGCTTTGTCTAGTGTTCCGTCAGCTGTAATTTTTAGACCCAAGTATTTATACTCATCACAGGACTGAATTCGCTGCCCAGTATTTAAGATTAGATCCTGTTTCGTTTCACCAATACACATATACTCTGTCTTATTGATATTAACCTCTAGTCCCCACTTATTGTACTCGTCTATTAGTTTTCGTGTCATATATTCGAGGTCGTCATAATCCTGAGCCACCACTATCTGATCATCGGCGAAACATAAAGTATACAAGGTGGTTTCATTCAACGGAATTCCCATGTTTTGGCATTTTCTCTTCCAGACTTTAAGGACCTGTTCCAAATATATCTTGAAGAGCGTAGGCGAGATACAGCAACCTTGTTTAAGACCTTTATTTACTTGAAAGCCTTTGGTTAGTTTTGCTTTTATTTTAACTTTTGCCTTACTATTGCGGTATAACTCTGCCAAAATCTAATTTGAGAAAATATATATTTTTTTTTTAATGTTTTGGTTTGGTTCGGTTTGGTTTGATCCCAGGGGAAGAAGTCAGGGAAGTTTTTTTTATAATTTGAAAAAGAATCTTTAATTGAATCATATTAGTTGTGTTAAGTTTGGCAAGCCAGATTTAGAATTGTTTTTTATAGAGTTTCAAACAAATATCTGTTCAAAGAAAATGTTTTTGAACAAATTTCCGTTTAAAGAAAATATTTTTCAACAAATTTTCGTTCGAAGAAAATATTTTCAAACAATTTTCCTTTCGAAGAAATGGTTTTTTCAAAGAAAATGTTTTGAAACAAATTTCCGTTTAAACAAAAAAATTTAAACAAATTGCCGCGACCAAATAGGTTTTTCTAGTCTAGATTCTCGGTTTATTTAACGGTTACGTACATAATTATACTTTACCCGACCTTCCCTAAACTGTTTAGGTGAATATACGTAAGCAAACCTGATACTCGGCATTTTAAACAGGCGCTATTGTGATATGCGCGATGTTGATACACGTTATTTTAAACACGCGGTATTTTAAAACGCGCGATATTTTGAACACGCGCTTTATTGAACACGCTCAATTTTGCACGCGCACGGTTTGGATACGCGCTAAATAACTGTCAAAATGTATCGACATGCCTAGGAAACTCAATGCAATTTGACAGGTCGTTAGGTTAAAGTTCTCAATAAGCTCACAAGAGGCACTGCGGTCGCGCGTTTGTTCCTTATTCTATTTTTTTTGAGAATTATCTGTGGTTTGGATTTTCCGTCCCCCTTTTTTTCAGGTAGAAAAACCTCTTCCACCGCATTTTATTTCGGGTTCATTTAAAATCTTTTTGACTTATGTAGATAATCTTTGCTGCTGTGACGCATTAAAATTAAATTTTGTTAAATTTGTAACTTTTGCAATTCAAATATAAAAGAATAAGAATTTCTAGTTGCTTTTCTGGGTGAAGTGTCTAAAGTTCAGACGAGTATAAAATGCATAGTTTTTCGAGACATTTTAAGGTAAGTTTTCTTATTTTCTCATTTGAGGTTAGATTGGCATTTGATAAAATTTGTATTGGTAGTGTCTTTTTAACTTCTTATCGCTTACTTTACGGAACTCTGAATACAGGTTTCCAATGCCTGGTAGGTGCCTTATTTGCCCATGAACTAAGCACAAATTTAGTGTTAATTTTATGTCTATCCCTTTCTTTTGATATTAAGTAAAATTGGCTTAATTGATGGGTAAACGAGGGATTACCCGAAGAAATTAGATTGAAACAAGTTGAAATACCACTGGAAAATAAACTTGAAGAAGTTTCTGAAATCGATGGACAAGAAATTAATGACGAAAAGACAGAAAATGATCAAGAAAGAAATGAAGGAGAATTAGAAACTAAAAATTTTGAAAGTGATGAAATAGTTAGCGAACAAACAAAAACTAGAGTAGGAAGCACAACAAAAAGGCCAGATTACCTTAAAGAATATGACACATACGTGGCATATTGCTTACTTACTTCAACTGATACTGAACCGAAATCTTTTAAAGAAGCTTATGAAAATGCTGAATGGAAAGAAGCAATAGATAAAGAATTGATTTCGCAAAAAAAAACTTGAGACCTGGAATGAATCAAATTTACCAAAAAATAAACAGGCAATAGAGACAAGATGGATATTTAAAATAAAAGAAGATGGAACTAAAAAAGCAAGGTTGGTAGCGAAAGGTTTTCAAGTACCGTATGGAGAAGAAGAGTTTGACTACGCACCAGTTTGCAGAATCTCCACCATCTGATGGTGCCTGCCTGAAGTTCAAAATTTTCTTGGTATGGAAATAGAGAAAACTGAAAATGGGTTAAAAATACATCAAAATAAGATGATTTCTAGATTAATCAAAGAATTTGATATGGTTCAAACAAAAGCCATTGCAACACCAATGGAAGTAGGTTTTGGAATCCAAAATAATAAAAAAATTATTGAAAATGTACCATACCGAAGGCTTGTGTGCAGTCTCATGTACATAGCTATAACTACAAGACCTGACATTTCCCAAAGTGTGTCGTTATTAGCAAGATATTTAGATAAACCAACATCACAAGCATGGAATGCCGCAAAACGTATACTTAGATACTTGAATACGACCAAAGACTATGGTTTAAAGTTTACATGTGGTCAAAGTGGCCTAACTGCTATGTGTGATGCAGATTGGGGAGGTGATAAGCAAACAAGAAAAAGCGTAAGTGTTTTTATTGCTTTTCACAATGAAAATCCGATATCCTGGTTTTCCCGGAAGCAGAAATGTGTAGCACAGAGCTCGATGGAAGCTAAGTATGTAGCAGCAGCTACAGCAGTTCAAGAACTCGTCAATCTAAGAGGACTTCTTGGAGAGTTTGAATTAAACCAACAAGTTATTTTAAAGTGTGATAACTTAAGTGCCATCGCAACTATAAAGAACTTTGAAAATTCAAAACGTAGCAAACACATTGATATAAAATATCATTTTATAAAAGATTTATTTTTACAAAAGATTTTTACCGTTCAATATGTTTGCTCAACTGAAAACTGTGCTGATATATTTACTAAATCTTTAGCAAAAGACAAATTCGTTAGATTTAGAAATATGATGTTGATGAAATAATTTTCTTAAGAATTTTTTTTTATTCAATTTAAATATTCAAAGATTTAAATTGAGGGGGCATATTAAGGTGTCACATAAATGAATATTTGTTTTGGCAATTTGTCAACTATGATAACTTCAATAAGACTTTGAATTGTCACATAAATGAATATTTGTTTTGGCAATTTGTCAAGTATGATAACTTCAATAAGACTTTGAATTGTAAAAAGTATTGAATTTTAGTTGCTAAATTATAAACGATTTTCTGATATTTTCCTGTGCTCAATCTTTTAAGCAGTCTAAGATCCACACACCTTATTATTTATATCTTATAAAGACATTGTATGTCTTTATAAAATATTGACTGATTAAAAATTAAAAAAAGACTTTAAAATTAAAGAAAATTTATTATAAAAGGCGATTCAAATTTCCTGCCTCGCCTTTTAGTTCGTCACTAAGCTCTGCAGTGGGCGCCACAGAGCTAACGACCTGTTAAACAGCCGGAGTTGCCTATCTAATAAAAACTCACTGAACCGCGCCGCAAATCCTTAATCTATGTGTATCGAGGGCCTCTAGTCTCCTCTGTCTCTATTACTTTGGGGTGTCAAAACGATACAAGTAAGTGTCAACTGTCATCAATATTTTGTAAAATTTCAAAACAAAATTTTTACTGTTTTAAAGAATTTTTTTTAGTTTTATTTCCTAAAATAATTTTCTAGGTAAGTTAAGTGCGGTCCTGTGCTGATCAGAAATTCAAAGCATCAGCTGTTTATCCAGCTGTTATTGACGTTTGGACTTTATGTAATTTTTTGAAAACCGAAAAAAATAGTTTAAAATTTAAATAAGTTATGGCAGGGAAGGTAAGGCCACAAATATGTTACTATAATTTTTTTTAAAATATTAACTGTAGTTATAAATTATTTTGATTTAATTTTTAAGGTTATGAGGTGGTTTTTAATACCAGCGGCTGCGGTCGTTGGAGAGGCCCCCAAAAAGGCCCCAGAAGAGAACAAAGCAGATAAGAATATTTGTAGGTAAGGCAAATTATAGATTTGATTAATTTACCCATCTTAGGATGCATGTCCGTTTGAGAGAAAGAGCTGCTTTCATGAGTATCATGTGATTTATAAATTCAATTGGAAGTTTGCAAGTACCAAAAACTTGTTTGGTCTAGTCAAGGCATTGTGGGACCAATAAAAGTCTAAATAACATATGATAAATGATAGCATTTTAATTTACTCCTGATTTATAAGTTGCCGTTCATTAAAGTTGGGCAAAGTTTGGCCTAGCCGTTCACGAAAGTTGGAGGTAATTCATCTTTATCTTTCGCCGTTAGAGATTCGTAGTCGGCCACGTACGTCACACTTAGTTGGTTTATTTTTGTATTTTCCTTTTAATTTTTTTTTTGTTATGACAAATGCTAAGTCAGAAAAGGTTAGAGGCTTCATTTTAAACTAAAAAACTATGAAAAAAACAATTTTTTTAGCTTATTACCGAACGGTTGCGAGCGGAAGACGGCAACCTATAAATTCTAAAATCCGTCTACGAACTGTGAACCGTGAACAGCAACTTATAAATCAGGGGTTTAGGGTGATGAACCAGTTACCAGACACTTAACTGAATTTTTGCATTAAACACCTAATAAATGGTTAGTTTATGCAACAAAACAAATCATGTGGGTGTAACTGCATTTTTTGATGTGTGGAGAAGGAAATGAGACACAAAAAAAAGTGCAAGCTAAGATTGTTTTTCCATAATAATATTGTGAATGAAATTAAGTGAAAAAGTCATTTTAACCAGTTTCCAGACACCCAAGACAGCTGCTCAAAAAGTGGTAGTTTTCAATACCTACCAGTGATATAAGTACAAACTTAGTGGTACTAGTAGTAGTAGTGAATGGTGACTCATAGGCGAAGCAAGTAAGCCAGACTAGGCTCTATTTGCCATGCTGCATGAACTTAAGTAGCTGTAAACTTTTATTTGGTTTTCTCAAAGTTTTTTTTGGGAAAGTTTGATGTTTTTCTAATCGGTCAGCAGGTGTCATCAAGTCTTCTTTTGTGCCAAACTCAGTGGTCTATGTCTCGAGTTTCTGTCTTCATTGTCACTGCACTGTATGATGAGATCTAGCCTGTCTTGTTCGTTTTATGTTTTTCTTTTTCTGTGTCAATCTCACTTAACAAAAAATGTTATTTTTTTATAGGGTACCTAAGAGTGGTGGTGAGCTGCTATCACAAAAAAAAATATAAACCATTAATAAAGCAACAAAAGCATACCAAATTCTTTCCCTCCAGATCAATCAGGGATATGGCAGGTATTTGCCTTTCAAAAGAGGGGTAAACAAATTTCTGATGGAGACGCAATATTACTCATTTGATTTTCTGTCCCCATAATTTTTAATAAACAAAGATAGGTTTAATTTGTTTTTGTAAGAACTTTGGTGATATCTAATTAGTATTTGCTTTTTACACACTCTATGTTATATCATAGAGGAATGTATTTATGTAGTATATATTTCTCTATGCTTACATAGAATTCAGAGTTTAATCGCGGATTAAAACAAATGTGGCTACCAAACAATTCTGGTATTTTTTTTCTATGAGTGTTAGGTTTTCTAAGTAAACTGATGCTTGATTCGTTACATTTGACCTTATATTATAAAAGATATGATTTTTTGAAGTGCACCCTAACATACTTGGATATGGGATGACAGATAAAAAAAATAAAAAGTTTTCATAAACATAAATCAAGACTAGGCATATATGATAGCTATTGGGTTCCCATTAAACATAGTAAAATTCCCAAGCCCTCTCCATTAAGGAACAGTGGCCTTTTACTCAAAAAATACTGATTTTTTTTGAAAGTATGTGGAAAGGAATATTGAACCCCATTAAAAAACCTATCAAAGGAGATATCTCCGAGCTACGTAAGTACTGCCCTTGCAAAAATACGCACCCTTAAGCATCCACAAAAAGCTAATTTCTAGCACGTCTAATTTAAAATAAATTTTTAAGTTTAACCAATTTTTTTTTTTTAAGTGTAATTTACTCTTTTGGAAAAAATAAAATTTCCATTTAAACCATATAATATTCAGCGCGGTATGTATTGTGGGTCAAGCACCAGTGGTGTCTGCAAACTGGGAATCTTTTTAAAAAATCATTTTTATTAAATGTTTTTTGCAATTTTAGTAAAAACTAAGCATTTTAGGAGAAAAAATTATTAAACATATTGTCAAGAGAATAACATTTTCTTTCCAACCATGTATAATATAGTAGGGTTGAACTTACAGCAAACGATACAGTGACTTCCTTTAATGGAGGTTATTTACAGAAATCTTCAAAAACCTAGTTTAATTATAAGTTTTTATTTAACAAATTAACTTTAGCCAATTAAGTGGTACAGCGTTTAAAAGAAAATTTTATTGCCTATTACATAGCATAAACCGTTTTTGCACAAAGTACTTTATTTTTAAGAAACGTGATTGAGAACTTATGAATAAAATAGATTTTTAACGATTTCTGTAAATCAACCCTATTTATGGACGGCACTGTAGCGTTACGAGTAAACTAAATTCTAGAATGTTATACATTATTGGAAATGAAATTTTATTCTCTTAAAAAACTGTCATTTAGGTTTGAAAGAAAATTTGAAAAATCCTATAAAAAAAAATATTTTTTCGTTATTTTTAAAAGGCACTTTCTTTTACAAAAGCCACTCAAATATTAATTGTAATGATGACAAATGGTTGTTATACATCATTTAAAAGGAAATTTTATTGTCTATAACATAGCATAAATTGCTTTTTTCTCAAGAAGCTTTATTTTTTTAAAAATTCAGAAATACCTTTCATTAAAATAGATTTTTGTTGATTTCTTTATATAACCCCCATTTAAGGACGTCACTGTGCCTTTAGTAATAAATTTAGGAAGGGCGAAAAAATATCGAAACACAAAATATCGAAAATACAAAATATCGAAAACATACAAAATATCGAAACTACAAAATATTGAAACCACAAAATATCGAAACTATATTTTATCGAACTACAAAATATCGAAACCACAAAATATCGAAACTACAAAATATCGAAACTACAAGATATCCAATCACAAAATATCGAAAATACAAAATATCGAAAATACAAAATATCGAAAATACAAAATATCGAAAATACAAAATATCGAATATACAAAATATCGAAAATACAAAATATCGAAATTAACAAATATCGAAAATCAAAAATAGAAAATTTCGAAACCTTAACATAACCCGACTCTGACGTAACCTAACCTAATCTAACTAAACCTAATCCCACCTAACCTCATAAAGATAGAAAGTTTCAAAAATCTAACCTGACAAAACATAATCAAATCTAGCCGAAACGAACTGAACCAAACTGAACCAACATTTAAAAAAAAAAACTTTCCTGAATTCTTTCCCGGGATCCTAGAGGGTGTGAATACGAACCGAACTGAACCAAACCAACCGAATGTAACTGAACCGAATCAAACCTAACCTAACTAAACTAAACTACAACATTGCTAATTAGGTTTGGTTGGGTATGGTTAGGTTTGGATCGGTTCGGTTCGGTTGGGTTGGGTTCGGTTCGTTTCGGTTCAAATTCACACCTTCTAGAATCCCGGGAAAGAACTCAGGAAAGTTTTTTTTTTAATTGTTGGTTTAGTTTACTTTGGTTCGGTTTGATTCGGTTCGGTTAGATTTCATTAGGTTTCGTTAGGTTAGGTTTTTGAAACTATCTATTTTCGTGTGGTTATATCAGATTAGGTTATGTTAGATTAGGTCAGGGTCAGGTTAGGTGAAGGATATTTTGTTATTCGATATTTTGTGTTTTCGATATTTTGTATTTTCGATATTTTGTGTTTTCGATATTTTGTATTTTCGATATTTTGTTGTTTCGATATTTTGTTGTTTCGATATTTTGTATTTTCGATATTTTGTTGTTTCGATATTTTGTTATTCGATATTTTGTAGTTTCGATATTATGTACTTTCGATATTTTAATTCGATATTTTGTTTTTCGATATTTTGTGTTTCGATATTTTTTCGCCCTTCCTAAATTTAATCCTACTAAATAATACATTGTTGAATAGGAAATTCACTTTCCTTAATAAAGTATTTTAAAAGTAATTTCCTAGAAAGCATAGTTTTTGCAAAAAATAAATTAGCCAAAATCTTTAGCAAATTATGTTATACATCATCGTAAAGAAAATTTTATCGTCTAATTAAAACTCTTTTCCTAAAGGGCTTTGTTTTTAAACAAATTGAATAAAAATCTAAAAATTCAGTAGATTTTCAACGATTTCTGTAAATCACCCACATATATGAATGCCACTGGGCCGCTAGGAATAAAGTTATTCCTACTTAGTGATACACAGTTAAAATGGAAATTTTATTGTCTACAAAAAAGTATATTATCCTTTTTTTTTCACAAAAAGCTTGGTTTCTAAGAAAATTGGTTAAATTTAAAAATGTTGCTGTATTTCTTTTGAATAACATGTGCAAGAATTCAGCATTCAAGGTACGTATCTTTGCAACGGTAGTACTTAAGTAGCTTGTAGATACCTCATTCGATAGGTCTTTCAGTGAGCTTTATATTTCCTCTCCACAGATTTTCTCAAAAGTTAATAAAAGGCTATTAAAGAAAAAAAATTGTAAAAAATCCAAGATGGTGGCGCCATTTTGACCATGTTCGTGAGGAGAAGGGGGTCGGGCCTTCTACTATGTTTAATGGGACCCCAACAACTATTGAATACGCCCAGCGTTCTTTTTAAATTTTTTAATCCCCAATCGGCCGCCATCCTGAATATCTGAAAATGCTCAAGGGTGCCAGAGTGGCATAAACCGGATCTTTAAAGATGAATTCTTGGGATATAAGAATCAGCAGTAAAATTTTCTATATACCTCAAATCCAGGTCCTGTGAAAATCTTCCTGACTATTGTAGGTCAACAATAATAAGAAAATATCGACCGTAGATCATGATAAATGCCCATATCCAAGTATGTAAGGGCGCACTTCAAAAAATCATATCTTTTATAATATAAGGTCAAATGTAACGAATCAGCCATCACTTTACTTAGAAAACCTTACTTTTAGAGAAAAAAATATACCAGAATTGTTTGGTAGCCATATTTGTTTAAATCCGCGATTAAACTCTGATTTTGTTAAAATTTGTAAACTACCCCCCACCTTTGGCGCGTCATTAAGCAAAAACTATTGGTCGGAGCGAAAAAATGCATAAAACCAAAGTTGTGCGCAATTTTGTTCTTTACATATTTTATTTACACTTTTTTTTATAGCACCTACTCCAACGGTGTTTTTTCCTCCAAGCGCCGCGATGCAGTGTTTTCATCCCCCCTCCCCTAGAGCGGCAACCCCTCGAGGTCGCAAACTTAGATGTTCTATCAGGGGAACTATTGCAAATAGAACCCCATATTTTGTACCTAACGCTTGGTCTAAAATAAATTGTAAATTGCTTAAGATAGATGGAATAAATGAACTTGAAAGTTTGCCAGTCATTATTTTTGAAAAAAGAAAATCGCTTATATCTCAAAAACAACAGCTAAAGTAACATAGGTTTTACAAATTAATTACAAAGTTCATTTTCAACAAAAAAAAGCTGCCTTAACAGAACGACTAGGTGTTATGGAGGGCTGTACAGCGTGTCCCATTTTCGATGGGATTAAATGGGAAACTCGGTTATTATTAAAGATATCGATTTTCTGATTGCACCTTACCGTGCTCTTTTTTTGAGCCCTTAAAAATGGTGTAATCAGATTTTTGCTGTACCCCGTGGTTTAGCTAATACAGGGAGTTTTTGAAAAAATTGCATTCTTATTAATTCCTTGTATCTCGCTTATTTTGCAAGATATTTTTATTCTGTAAAAACCTTTCCATGGCAACTTTTTTAGGGCAAAATAATAACGTTGTCATTTTTTAAAAATATTTAGTTTTTGAGATATGGTATTTATCATAAAAAAATTAAATACGATTTTTTTAATTTACGATTTTAAAAAATATTTAATATTTTTCAAAAAATTTTAGTCCTAACCTGAAAATTTCCAACGTAAATATAAATTAAAAATTGCAAGACACACTAGTTGGACGATTTTTAGTTTATCTGTTATATTAAAAATAAAATAAAAAACGTTAAAAAGTTACAAAATTAAAATTATAGTAATTATTTGATGGTAGCACAGCAACTCATGAAATTAACTTCAACATGGAAAAATAAAAGCGTGGAATTGACATTGTCATTTTTAGTGAATAGATCACTCAAAATTATTCTAAAATGGCTAGAAATCGACCATACCCAGATTTTGAAAAATGTAATATTCTCTAATATCTTTGACTGCTTTATTCAAGCAACAAAATCCCAATATTTAAACGGCAGAAATATTTTTATGCAAAATGTGTTAAGAAAAATTATTCAAAAATGCCAACAATGTCTCACGCATAATGGCAATCAGTTTAAACATTTATATTCTTAAACAAGCATTAGTTATTATTTTTTGTAATTCGTTATTTTTTTGGATTTGCCGTAGACCATTAAATTAGCAACTTAAAACCATTTTAATTTGCTAAGTATCATAACAGTTATAGTCTATGAGCCCAGTAGGATTTTGGGCTTGAATTGCAAACCGATACTCATATGTTTTAATCGATTCGTCATAAGACCATGTCTCAAAAAAAATGGAGATACCTCCGAAAATCCTGCATAAACAACCCGCCATTTTTGTTTAAAGATGGCGACAAGGAGTTTGAATCAAATGTACGTAACTTTTTTATTATGACATCGATTTTACCCAAACAAATTGTGATTAGCTTCTACTATAATGGCCTCTCCAAATCACTATCAATACTTTGTTTTTTATTTGTCTCTATACCATAAATTCTGTAAGTTCCTCAAATACACTATTTTTTTTTAGGTTTTTTGTTTTTTTCAAGAAAACTACTGGTTTTACAAAAAAAACATAAAATATAAAAAATATGCAGATTGTTAAGATGTATTCATGCTGGGTCTAATATTTGCTGTAGATTAAGCGGTTCTCGAGTTACACTCAAAAAACCACTAAATTGGCCTATACCTACCCCCAGGTACAAAATTTTCATATTTCACCAAAGTCATGAAAGTTACTAAAAAACTATACAGAACGAAAAAGGATGTCAAGCTTAATAAGAAACGGCTATTAGTTAGATATGGCGGCTTAAACATGGCCGAAGCGTAATTTACAATTTTATTTTTGAGGGTAATTTTTTTATGTAAAATGAACCCCTGCAGGGTTAAAATGTACCTCACCTAAAAGACAATTTAATTATCTTTAAAAAAGGATAGTACACTTTTTGTCGTAAAGTTAATAGTTTTCCTGAAAAAAAAACAAAAAATATGCGGCATACATAATTCGATGTTTTCGTCCCATAGAAGTACGACAATGGCATGGGTCCATTAAGGGAAAAAACAATTTATGCACAGATAAGCGAATCCTAGTTCCATATTTAACCTCAGCGTCAAAAATCTTACATAAAACATATTTGATACTTTTCTGTTAAATTGACAGGTGGTCACGTGATTTTGACAACTTCTTAATGGTTTGAGCTAGAGACTTGGTTCATCATTTTTGATTTGTAGACAAAATTATCCAATTTTGACGACAAAACATATTTTTAAAAATTTTGAATACGGTGCCGCCTGGCGCCCAAAACAAATTTTATAACTAGTCGAATCCGCATTTCGATATTTTAACTGTTGCATAATTAAAATTTTATACTTTTCCAAATTAATTTTTTGAAATTTTCTGATAAAAATGTTGATATTAGTATATTTCGCTTTGTTCTTGCGGTAGTATTTCTGAAGTGAAACTTGTATTTAAAACTGGTGTCACCCTCTACTTCTTTTTAGGCCCGATATCCCTGATTGACACTTTTCATCTCCATTTCCTAACTTCGTTATCCATGAATTTTTAACACTGCGATAATATACAGGGTGTCCCAGATAAAGTTCGATTTCGAAAACTGTGTAAGATATACAATTTTGGTTAAAATGCTACACATGCTCTATAGGAGTTAAAAATATTTACAGGGGTTTTTGTAATGTCGAGCAATAAATAAATATATAATAATAAAGACAATTTTTAGTTTTTGCTTTTTTTACATTTATCCAAAGTTGTATTTCTTATATAAATCTCCATAAAATAAGTAGGTAAATGTATCTGGAATACATACTTTATTTAATAGGCCTAAACTTTTCTTTTGATTTTAGTACCTGCTTATCTACAGGTAAATATTTGCTTTATTTCACCTAAAAAAGTAAATTCGTAGTATTTTCCCTGATAAATGGATAAAACGAAACAGCCATCGATCATTTCGTTTACGAGTTACATCAGTTTAAAAGGTTTTTTTTCATGTACCCACTCAGAGAGGCAAACACAAAAACTTATAGTAACGCTGTTGGTATCATATACCTCTATTTCTATATGACGTTTTTTTGAACCCATTAAAAATTATTATAAAATAAGTCTTGTTAATATGTTTTGGTTTATTGAAAATCCAATCTTCTAGTGTACCCTTTTCAACTGAATTTGCCGCCAACTTTTTGAGGGCTCTTTATTTTTACTGTTTGTTAAAACGGCCGGGAATGCAGTCTTGCCCGAGGTCTTTCCTTTCCTGAGATGGTTACTAAGATTAAAATCCCTTGTTTTTTGTATTAGGGACTTACTGCAATAGTGCCAGGCACTAATTGTGCCGGGCACTATTCTGACAGATTCGCATTGAAAGCTGACAGTTGATCTTTTAAAATTGACGTACCAAAGTCGAATTGATTCATCCAGTCGTTTATTTTCCATTAATAGTGGCGGCACTATTAATTTTGGCTCTTATAATACACAAAGACCTAATTTTGAAAGAAGACAGCTGTTCTTTTAATGCGAAAATGTCAGAATAGTGTCCGGCACAATTATTGCCTGGCTTTATTGCAATAGGTCCCTATTATTTCTGCTCTTCCTGGCACTAAAATTAGCCAAGAGAGTAAGAAGGAGATGCCACGAGAGTGAGCGAAAACAAGATATATATATATATATATATATATATATATATATATATATATATATATATATATATATATATATATATATATATAAATATATATATATATATATACAGGGTGTCCCAAAACTCTGAGTCCACTCAAGTATCTTCTGAACTATTGAAGATAACTGAACCATATTTGGCAGTAATCGTTAACATCAAGAGATCTATTTTATAAAGAGGCGGTTGTGCTGCTCCTGCATTAGGGGGCGACATAGGGGCGATCAACTTAAAAATTTTAATTATAAATCCTTATCGATTGATACCTCGTTTTAAAGGTATTTGACAATTATCTTGTTTGAAAGGTCTTTGAAAAACCATGTACACCAACTGTCCCTTGCCTATGATAAAAAGCATGTCAAATTCTATCGACTATCAAACTTATTATTTTACCATTTTTTACAAATTTTTAAATATAGCTATACCCGCCATCCCCCATACGTGGGAATTTTTGACACATTTTTTGTTGGTATTGCCATGTAGTTTAAGGTTTTGGTTTTTTGCCTCTGGTCAATTACAGCATACCCGGGAAAAACATGGAAAAGCACGGAAATATGGATAAAATTACTTATACAGTCTGTGTCTATGCAAGGTCAGTACAATTAAAAGCCACCTACAGTACAATTAAAAAACACCACTACTACTACTACTAGCTAAAATATAAATATAACTTTTTTCTTAATGTATTTTTTAAACTTTTTTGTTAATGTATGCATAAAATAAATCTCTCGATGTCATCGATCACTACCAAATATGGTTCAGTTATCTGCAATAGTTCAGCAGATATTTGGGTAGGCACGGATTTTTAGGACACCCTGTATATATTTTTACAAATTTAAAAACATGCCAGTGGTGATTAATTTCGATCGGACATTTTTGTCTACAAATAAAAAAAAGAACCAAGTCTCTAGCTCAAACCGTTCAGAAGTTGCCAAAATCACGTGACCACCTGTCAATTTAAGAGAAAAGTATCAAATATGTTTTTTGTAAGATTTTTGACGCTGAGTTTAAATATGTAACTAGGATTCGCTTATCTGTGCATAAATTGTTTTTTCCCTTAATGGACCCAAGAAGAAAACGAGGAAGACCAAGGAGAAGCTGGAGAGAAGGAATAGATAGTGAAATAAGAATAAGAGGCCTAGATGATGAATTATGGGCAAACAGAAACTAGTGGAGATTGGGTATCGGAAGACGTAGAACGTTGTGAAACCGATAAATATATATATGGACCCATGCCATTGTCGTATTCTATGGAACGAAAACATCGAATTATGTATGCCGCATATTTTTTGTTTTTTTTAGGAAAACTATTAACTTTACGACAAAAAGTGTGCTATCCTTTTTTGATGATAATTAAATTGCCTTTTAGCGGGGGTACACTTTGACCCCGTAGGGGTTCGTTTTACATAAAAAAATTACCCTCAAAAATAAAATTGTAAATTACGCTTCGGCCATGTTTAAGCCGCCATATCTACCTCAGTATCAGTTTCTGTTTGAAACTAATAGCCGTTTCTTATTAAGCTTGACATCCTTTTTCGATCTGTATAGTTTTTTAGTAACTTTCATGACTTTGGTGAAAATATAAATATTTTGTACCTGGGGGTAGGTATAGGCTAATTTAGTGGTTTTTTGAGTGTAACTCGAGAACCGCTTAATCTACAGCAAATATTAGACACACCATGAATACATCTTAACAATCTGCATATTTTTTATTTTTTATGTTTTTTTTGTAAATCCAGTAGTTTTCTTTAAAAAATCAAAAAACCTAAAAAAAAACAGCATATTTGAGGAACTTTATTTATAGTATAGAGACAAATAAAAAACAAAGTATTGATAGTGATTTGGAGAGAACATTATAGTAAAAGCTAATCACAATTTGTTTGACTAAAATCGATGTCATAATAAAAAAGTTACGTACATTTGATTCAAACTCCTTTTCGCCATCTTTAAACAAAGATGGCGGGTTGTTTATGCAGGATTTTCGCAGGTATCTCCATTTTTTTTGGGACATGGTCTTGACGAATCGATTAAAATATATGAGTATCGGTTTGCAATTCAAGCCCAAAATCCTACTGGGCTCTTATACTATTAAACTAAAAATCGATCAACTAGCAATTTTTTATTTATATTTATAAATCAAACAAGTTTCGTGGCTAATCGGGCAAAAAGGAGTTTTTTTGTTTCCCTTATATTTTTCCGTGGGTAGCCTGAAAGCTAAACCTCACGGGGGTCCAAGATCTAATGGACACCTAATAAGTGTTGACAGTTAACCGTTTCGTCCTTATGGGACTCCTCAGAACACTGCTGGTCGATGTGACAAATCTTGCGAAGTTAATCAGACGGTTTTGTCTCTAATTAAATGTAATTAGTGAGCGAACTATAGCAAGAGGCGCCATCTACCGAGATACGAGAGAAACAAAAAACCAAAAGCAGGCGAAGAAAACACTGCTATACAATATCGATCAATGAAAAGATCGAATGCAAATAAAAGAAAACAACTATAGTCCGTGACCTACGACAGCTCTTTGTCTTTCAGGCCGGATCAACACAGATTGCATTTTTACCCGTCTTCAAGACAGTGAGCGTCAATCAACGGAATTTTTAAGCCAAATAATACTAACAAACGTGGAATTTCGTACCCGTGAATTTAAAAATCAAACAAGTTTCGTGGCTAATCGGGCAAAATTAATTAGAGACAAAACCGTCTGATTAACTTCGCAAGATTTGTCACATCGACCAGCAGTGTTCTGAGGAGTCCCATAAGGACGAAACGGTTAACTGTCAACACTTATTAGGTGTCCATTAGATCTTGGACCCCCGTGAGGTTTAGCTTTCAGGCTACCCACGGAAAAATATAAGGGAAACAAAAAAACTCCTTTTTGCCCGATTAGCCACGAAACTTGTTTGATTTTTAAATTCACGGGTACGAAATTCCACGTTTGTTAGTATTATTTGGCTTAAAAATTCCGTTGATTGACGCTCACTGTCTTGAAGACGGGTAAAAATGCAATCTGTGTTGATCCGGCCTGAAAGACAAAGAGCTGTCGTAGGTCACGGACTATAGTTGTTTTCTTTTATTTGCATTCGATCTTTTCATTGATCGATATTGTATAGCAGTGTTTTCTTCGCCTGCTTTTGGTTTTTTTGTTTCTCTCGTATCTCGGTAGATGGCGCCTCTTGCTATAGTTCGCTCACTAATTACATTTAATTAGAGACAAAACCGTCTGATTAACTTCGCAAGATTTGTCACATCGACCAGCAGTGTTCTGAGGAGTCCCATAATGACGAAACGGTTAACTGTCAACACTTATTAGGTGTCCATTAGATCTTGGACCCCCGTGAGGTTTAGCTTTCAGGCTACCCACGGAAAAATATAAGGGAAACAAAAAACTCCTTTTTGCCCGATTAGCCACGAAACTTGTTTGATTTTTAAATTCACGGGTACGAAATTCCACGTTTATTTATATTTATGTTGGAAATTTCCAGGTTCAGACTAAATTTTTTAAAAAAGGAATAAATATATTTTTTTTAACCTGAAAACACAAAAATATTAAATTTTTATTATTCTGTGATAATAATAGCATGAATCCAATAAAAATATTAATAAAAAAAATCCAAGTCTGTATTTAATTTTTTTATGATAAATATCATATCTCAAAAACTAAATAATATTTAAAAAACTGACAACGTCGTTATAAGCGAGATATAAGGGATTATAAAAAATGCAATTTTTTCAAAAACCCCCTGTATTATCGAAACTACGGGGTATAGCAAAAATCTAATTACACTATTTTAAAGGGCTTAAAAAAAGAGCACGGTAAGGTGCAATCAGAAAATCAATATCTTTAATAATAACCGAGTTTCCCATTTAATCCCATCGAAAATGGGACACGCTGTACAGGCTAGCGCCAATTTTTTTTAACAATGTGGAACATTTGGTTTGTGTTTAAATTATTTACTGAACTCGAGGTCTTTAATGTAAACTCCATTTCTTGATTTAACAGAATTAAAAGATAATACATTTTTATGTTTTAGGCCAAGTGACCTTCCCATTTATCGCAAAGATCCTCCAGTCAAAATGGAAACACAAGCGGATGAAGAACCCCCCATGGTTATAACTCAGTCTGTGCGAACTGTTAGAGAATCTGTTCAAAAAGTTACAAATGAAATATCTGCTTACAAAAAAGTGGCCGTTGACAGTTTTAATGAGGGCAAACAAGAAGTAGATTGTAAGTGTTTTTCTTTTAGTTAAAAATCTATGGTTTGGTCTGTGACCAGTGGCGGCTCGTAGTAATTTAAAATGGGTGTTCAATTTTAAATTTGATGCTTTAAAAAAAAATACAATAGGTAACTATTCAACAGTATAATAAGATATTATATAAAATATATTTTTTTATAATGTGCTTAAAACTATTTCTAATCTTTTTGTTTCTTATGACACATTCTTAAACTAAGTTTATCTTTGGCAGAGGTAGTCCATTTTTTATTAGCACTCGAGTTTAGAAATTATTAGCGATTTTTTTGGTCAATTCCACCAAACAAGGCAATGTTTTTAGGAATTCACCCAGTGGCGCACCCAGGAATATGTCTTGGGGGGCTGGGTAAGGTCACTCATCGTCAAGCAAGCTTTGCAGGTAGCGAAGCCTAACTCTGATTTTCTATTTTTTGGTTATAATTTTTGACATGTTTTTCTCGGTTTCGCATTGGCGGCTCATTGTTATTTTAAAAATGTGGTTTTAACACAGTCTAAAGATCTATTTAATAATGATACAGTTTCAAGATAGTGCAGCATAACTTTTTAATTCTAATTACATAAATATATATAGTTTAGGTACCTTTATACTGTGTAAAACAACATCTTCAAAATAAAACAGAACCGCCAATGCGAAACCGAGGAAAACATAGTAACCAAAAAATAGAAAGACTGACGTTTGCTTCGCTTCCTATAAAGCTTGCCTTTACGATAAGTGTCCTTAGGGGGGGGGGGGGCGAAGCCTCATGATGTCGAATTTTAAGCTATTTTTTGTGTGTTTTTCATGAAATATGTGGAAAATTAGTAAAAAAATCTAAGGCTTGGGGGGCCCTGAGCTCCCCCCTTGGTGCGCCCATGATTCACCTCAAATAATATTTATAACAAATACCTTAGAGCATAAATACTGGTTCAACAAATTGAAGTCAAGCAATATAGCTTGCTTTGGAAACAGTGGCAAATTTTCAAGTAAGGATGCGTGTGTTTTCGCACGTAGATACACAATTACTGTGAAACATGGGAAATAATTCACATAAAACATGTGCTGTTTGTGGAAAAATGTCCGGGAGATGCAAGGGGTAAGTACTTGTATTTTTCTTTATAATTTGTTAATAAAAATAAGAGTGGTTTATCGATGCCATTAAACACTGCACTGCACAAATAATTTTAGAGAAACTACAAATTTAATCCACAATTTAATAAATTTCCACCCGATCGACTAGTTTTTAGACAAAATAACCTTAACCCTGAATTTTTGACAATTGTCAAATAATGTAGTTTACTAAAACCCGGTTCCCACCTACGACATTGTCGTGCGTGCCCACGCACGCGTTACATGACTGTCGTAACATTTCCTATTGAGATCAGGTGACGCGTGAGCGGGCACCCACGAGAAAGTCGTAGGTGGGAACCGGGTGTAACGGAGTACCAAAACCACCAAAACTCACGTATGCGCAGTTACCGAAATCCTGTCTACCCGAAAAAGGAACACTAAGAATTAAAGGGGGTCCTGTATGCCTTGTATTTATGTTCTAAGGTATTTGATGGTAAAACAGCGCGCAGGGAAATCATACAACAAAAAACATTTTTACTGATGGAAAAATAATACTGAAATAAGTACTCGGGTAAACGATACCCAGTACATTGAAATCAATTGTACTCAGTACCCAGTTCGTCAAATACTGTCTTTAAGTACCCGCAACGCATATTCGAGTACTTTGTCTCAGATTTAAAAGAAAATAAAATGTCGATTTCGTAACGCGAGTCCGTTTGTTCTCCCGCCACCTTTAGTTTAAGAGCCGCCGGGATTTGCAAAGACCGGAGTAATGTTTGTATGTTTCTATTCTTATCTAAACCCCTGCTAAATTAAATTTTCTTATTCTAAGCAGGTTTGCTCTCTATGGTCAGTACAAATAAATTTAAATTAAAATAAAGAAATTCGATGGGAACCATGGCCGACCGGCTTAGGGCGTTTGCTATATGACTGCACCGACCGCGCGTAGGGTGGGCGCGCTTCGTTTTTTGTTGGGTCGAGTCTCACCTCGGCATATGGTTGTTTTTGTAACGCCCCAACAAGGCATGTCTCGGTAAAAATTTGGCTAAAAAGACTGGGCGATTCATCCTAGCTATGGAAAGTCCCAGTATAAAAATAAAAAATAAATAAAAAGAATACATAATCTCTATTTTGTAATGTTTTTATTTTTAGGGGTAGTGAACTATCTTCGTCAAGAAGACAATACCCTACCTAAAGCAGGAGCGATAGGCATAGGCGCCTTGACTGGTTTTATTTTCGGTCTCCGAGGGGGTTTTATCAAGAGGACCCTCTATGCCACCACCGGCGCCCTTGGTATGGCTGCAGTGTGCTATCCGAAAGAGGCGGCAGAATATTCTGAAGTGGGACTAATCGAGGGAAAGAAGTATTTGACGATAGCGTACAACTTTATGTATGGAGGTAAGTTTTTCATTGGTATGATCACGATACACTAATACACGAGTTGTCAGCAACTCTGAACAAAACGCGTTTCCGTCTCGCATAACGTCATGTAGTTGACAAAGTAGCTAAATTGGCATGCATGTATCCAAGAAATTAACATACCAACTTGAAATTTCGCCAAAATGTACGCGTGGATATGCCACAGCCTACCTAACAACAGGTAGGCTGTGAATATGCTTAAGAAGCATGAGCCAGATCACAAAAATAAAAGTTCCTTAAGGTTGTCGCCCACTTGTCCGGCACAGCACGGACCGTTGCTACCCGTTCGCCCACTTACCCGGTGTTCGTGCAACTTTAATTTTAAATTCAAATTTCGCGCCAAATTCCCGTATTCGGAAAACCCACACAATTTCAATTTGATTGGCACAAGCAAAACGCCAGCGCCATCTCCGAAAAATGAATCTGCGCAAAAAGGCGTAACCAAAAAAAGGATTCGTCTGTCGTATTTTATCGAGATCACCACGCAGCATGGTGATAAATTCTATTAACCAAAAAATCCAATAACATTCTTAGAAAATCAAACTAAACCATTACACAAACAAGATTCTAGTGTGGAGCGACAGCAACGACTGGGCCAGCGAGAGGAGCTCCTCTGGACGACGGAAACAGCTGAAGAGGTGAGTGCCAATCCTCTATATTGTCTTTGTGTGGCTCGGAAAAATTAATATTTTTACATCGTCCTTTAAAGGATTTTTGCACCCAGATTTTATAAAACGACCAGTGCGCTTACAGTCCCGCAGCTCTCAACCCTCAAAACACAACATTTTCTGGTCCCACGACCCAGATAGTTTTTTAAAATTTGTTTGCTAAAAATATTAGATTTTTACCCTCGCCATTTTGATTCGCTTAGTTGCCGTGTCCAGTTTAAATCGGAGGTTCCGTCCCCCCTTGCGTGGCTTAACGGTTGCTCCACCCACATTTCATTGCAGCCGAAATTGGCACTTCGTACGTCGTTTGTTTTGATTCAAAAATCGAAATTTGTTTAAATAATAGTTATTTGTTTAAATAATATGTTATAGTTATTCAAAACAACAAAAGTGCTTGTGAGTTAAATGCTTTATTCTTATTTAACAGGTAAACAAACACATCTAGTAGAATTAGTATTTACCTGTAAATAATAAGAGAAACGGTAGTAGGTACAAGTTGTATCTGTGTGCATTTATTTTGGGAGAAAAATCGCGACCTAGGATAACAGCTGATGATAAGTTTTTGCATTTATTCGAGAAATCGATAATAAAATATATGCTTGTCGAACTCTTTTGGACTGATTAAAGTCAATAGGGGTCAAGTGTTAGTTTTATTCCTTTTAAATATTTTTTATTTTTTTAATTAACAATATGTCGTTAAAAAAGCTTGAGAATCAACGCAAAGTTTCAATATCTCGTATTACGGAAACGTATAACTTGGGAACAAAAGCTAAATCAGATAGTTCTTCCTTGCCAATTTTTAAGGCGTTTTACGAATCGTTAGATGATCACTATGAACAATTTAAAAACATTCATAATGACATCATAGGTCTCTTGAAAGACGACGACGATGATGAGTTCGAAGTACAAGACAAAATTAGGAAAGATACGGATCTATTCTACCACCAAGCTAAAGTTCTTTTTTCGAGTTTATGTTCCGATTCAGTTCATTCAAATTTCACCCCCGCAACTTCACACTATTCACGTAGCGATGATCTGGGCCCTTTAAAGGTACCTTGCTTTAATGGAAACGTAAAAAAGTGGCCAACCTTTTACGATGTTTATTCTTGTTTGGTTCACGAAAACTCTAATTATTCCGATATAAGGAAATTTCAACATTTGCTAACCTTCCTTGAGGGCGAACCACTTAATATTTTAAGCTCTATAAAATTAACGACAAGTAATTACGCAATCGCCTGGAAGGTATTAACAGATCGCTATCAAAATAAAAGACTTTTAGCCAGTACCTACTGGAACTCAATCTACTATGCAAATTCTTTAAAGGGAAACCAGTCAGCAAAGGATCTTAGAGTCTTGGTAGATACCTTTTCTGAGAATATTGCGGCGCTCGAAAATCTTGAATTTCCAGTAACGTCGTGGTGTTTTTGTTTATTTTCAATTTTATTATCAAAAATCGATCAAACCACAAGAACCGCTTTCGAATTAAAGTATAGTACTACCGAGATTCCAACATATCAAAATCTAATTCAGTTTCTTATTAACCAATGCCGTGCTCTTGAAACAGTACAGCTATCTCCCCAAAATACGCAAATGCAACCTTCGACTTCAAAACAGCAAAAACCAAATTATTCGAATTCTAGTAACCAAAAATATAATTCTTATTCAAATAATCAGTACAAATCAAGCCCTCCATCAAATTTTTTAGCGCATACGCACTCACAAGTATCAAATAAACAATCCAATATTCAATTTCGACAAAACCAACAACCCTATAAGTGCAAATTATGCAATAATTCTTTTCATCCACTCTCGCAGTGTGGTGTTTTTATTTCCAAATCTCCTTCAGATCGTTTTACTTATGTAAAACAACAATCGTTATGTATCAACTGTTTACGTTCAAATCATCAAGTAATTGACTGCAGTAGTACCTACAACTGCAGGGTATGTCGACATAGGCACCATAGTCTTATTCATCTATCGCAAACGACAGATTCAATCCGTCAGAATTCAAGTCAATCCTTTGTTAATTCAAGCCAAAATTCAAATCAAAATTCGAACTTAAATCAAAGTTTTAATTCAAATCAAGTGGCCGTGCCTAGCACAGGCACAAACTTATCGTACCAGAATTCAAATTCAATTCTTAGCCAACAGAACCCTAGTTTTGTTCAACCCAGTTCAAATTCAATTCAAATCAATTCGAATCCAAATACATCTACAAATCAATACTCTTCGTTATCCACCTTGACGCCCCGTACGACAGTGCTTCTAGCGACTATAAAATTAGAGGTACTCGATAGTCGGGGTAACTACCAACCTGTCCGAGCACTTCTGGACAGCGGTAGCCAAGCTAACCTGATAAGCGAAGCTTGTCTTAACAGGTTAGGCTTGCCAAGAAACAAAATTTCGATCCCTGTTCTGGGACTAAATCAATCTTCGTCGGCCACTAACGGCATTTCTACTTGCACTATTCGAGCCCTAGGCCAACAAGAGCCTACCTTTTCTATTCAAGTCTTCGTTTTACCGAAACTCTGTTCGAATATGCCCTCAATACAGGTAGATTCATCCAATTGGAGTCATATTTCAAATCTAAAGCTTGCAGATAAACAATTTTACAACCCTGGTCCAATTGACTTACTCTTAGGTGCACAACTTTACACAGAAATCGTCCAATCAGGACGAATTCCAGGACCTCACGGCCTACCCTCCGCTTTTGAGACAGTTTTTGGGTGGGTCTTGCTGGGCCAAACTCAAAGCATAAATATTTCACCTCAAGTCAATTCTTACTTTACTTCCTGTGAGCAGTCTCTCGACTTTAATATTCGCAGATTTTGGGAACTAGAATCAATTAAGTCAAAAACGTTTCTCTCACCCGAAGAAAAGAGATGTGAAGAGATTTTCCAAAAAACTACCACTAGAGATATTTCGGGCCGATTTACTGTAAATTTGCCTTTTCGTCACATTGACCCTCCTGACCTAGGAGACACATATTCAGTGGCCTATCGTCAATTTTTGTCTCTCGAATCTCGCTTAATAAAAAATTCAAATTTCTATAGTATGTACTCGGATTTTATGAGAGAATATCTCAAAAACGGGCACATGTCTTTAATTCCAAGATCCGAACCTAGACCTCAGTTATGTTCTTATTTACCACATCACGGAGTCCTTCGTCTTGACAAATCAACAACTAAACTCCGGGTGGTTTTTAACCCCTCGATTAAGGGTTCGAAAGGCCTAAGCATGAACGAAACTCTTTTAATAGGACCAAAATTACAAGCCGATATTTCCGAAATTCTATTAAGATTCAGATTTTATTCTATCGTATTTTTGACTGATATAAAACAGCACTTTTTACAAATTCAAATCAATCCAATTCATCGGGACTACCAAAGGCTACTTTGGCGATTTGATCCCAATGAACCCCTGCAGGAATACAGGCTTAATACAGTGACGTTTGGTGTTAGTTCAAGTCCCTATTTAGCTATTAGAACTCTTAGAGAACTAGCCATCCTGGAGGCTAAGAATTATCCTGAAGCATCTCAGGTCCTTTTGAATAACATTTTCATGGACGATATTTGCTGTGGAGCTAACTCTCTAGACGGTGCTTTATCATTTCAAAAGGATCTCATAGCGTTGCTTAAATTGGGAAAATTTGAATTAAGAAAATGGGCATCAAATAATCCGAAACTTCTTTCACATTTGTCGCCCGCTGATTGTCAGATCCCTGTTACCTTTGAAGACGATTTTTCAACATCGATTAAGGTGTTGGGCCTTCAGTGGCACCCTTCTACAGATACTTTTACCTATTCTTGTACCCCTTGTGAAAAACCTTGCACCAAAAGGAATATTTTATCGGCTATCGCTAAAATTTGGGATCCTATAGGTTTCTTATCGCCTGTTTCATTTTTAGCCAAAGTGATTATGCAAAAACTTTGGTTATGCAAAACTGATTGGGATGAAATACCCCCCGATCCAATCAAAACTCTTTGGAATCAATTCAATAATCAATTAACCACTCTTTCGAATCTTTGTATACCTAGACATATTTTTTCGAATAATATTCAACGATGTCAATTGCTAGGTTTCTGCGATGCATCCGAGCTAGGATACGCTTCTTGCGTATACGTTCGCGTCGAATTACCAAATAAAATTATCAAAACTGCTCTAGTCATGGGCAAGTCAAGGGTTGCTCCCTTACACACTATTTCAATCCCACGTTTGGAACTACTTGGAGCTACTCTATTAGCTGATTTACTCGAACTAGTTATTCGCACCTATTCATCATTACTCGTAATCGATGAAATTCTTGCGTTCTCGGACTCACAGGTCACGCTTCATTGGGTCACATCTTCACCTCACAAGTGGAAGACCTTTGTGGCAAACCGCGTGAGTCGTATTCAAGAAACAATCCCCGAAGTCCCATGGTATCACATTACTTCACTCGAGAACCCTGCCGACTGCGCTAGCAGAGGGTTGTCGCCCAATAACTTAATAAATCACCCTCTTTGGTTTCACGGCCCTCCATGGATTACCTTGCCCACTACGGAGTGGCAAATTCAAAGGTTTATAAATGAACGTTCTTTGGGAGTTCCGGACGAGGTTCTCAAAGAAGAAAAACCGGAAAATTCAGTGGTGCTGACGGCAGAAATTCAAAATCAAAACTTTTTTGATAGATTAATCGATAAAATATCCAATTTAAATACCATTCAAAAAATCATTTGTCATTTTCTAAGACTTATTCACAATCGAAAAACCTCAGTTGACCCTTTATCCGGCGTTTTTTCCGCTTTTGAACTACACAAGGCTCTACTTGTTTTAGTTAAAAGGGTCCAAGAAGAGTGTTTTTCGGATATCATTCAAAAAATTCAAAATACTCAGCTATTACCTAAGCCGTTTCGCAAGCTCGCGCCCTTTTTGGACGAATTGGGTTTCCTTAGAGTGGGCGGACGCTTACGGCACTCTCAACTCTCCTTTGAGGCAAAACATCCCTTATTATTGCCGAAATCTCATAGATTAACCCAACTGATCATTATTCAAACTCATAACGAAAATTTACATCCCGGAATAAACACAGTCCAATACTTAATTCGTCAGAAGTTTTGGATTATGTCATCACGTCGAGCTATTCAGAGGGTTTTATTGAAATGTATTCCCTGCTTTCGCTTAAAACCAAAACCGTATACTCCGTACATGTCGGATTTACCTTCTTTTAGAACGTCACAATTAAAATGTTTTTCACACGTTTGCTTAGACTATGCAGGCCCAATCAAAACCTTTGTAGGTCAGAGACGTCGTGGAGCACAAGTTGGTAAATCATATATCGCAGTCTTTGTCGATACTTCTGTCAAGGCAATCCATATCGAGCTTGTTTCGGATTTAACCACAGAGGCGTGCATCGCTGCTTTACGACGCTTTGTCGCTAGACGTGGCACTTGTGTCCAAATCACAAGTGATAGAGGCTCAAACTTTGTTGGGGCTATTAAGGAGCTCCATAATCTTTCGAAATTAGCTTCTGAGAGCTTAAAAATCAAATGGTGTCTTAATAGTCCGGGAGCCCCCCACCTAAATGGTCTAGCAGAAGCAGGAGTCAAATCTATAAAAACACATTTGTATCGGGTCATCGGTGACCAGATACTAACCTTCGAAGAGCTCTATACTCTCCTCGCCCAAATAGAGGCATTACTCAATTCTCGACCCCTTTGTGAGCAAAGCTCTGACCCAAACGATCTTACGTCTTTGACTCCGGGTCATTTCCTCACAATGGAACCCCTTAATTCGTGTCCTGATCCTGACCTTTCTACCCTTAAAGTTAATACCCTTAAGCGTTGGCAACTTATCCAACGAATTCATGCCGATTTCTGGAAGCGTTGGAAACTCGAGTACTTAAATACTTTACAACAGCGTTCTAAGTGGTCGGACCCTTCGGTTGAAATCAAGCTAGATACGCTTGTATTAATTAAGGATGAAACTAGGCCGCCATTACACTGGTTGCTGGGTAGAATAGTATCTGTACATCCTGGTCGGGATAATCACATTCGAGTTGCTACTGTTAAAACACAACACGGACTTTTCACTCGTCCCGTGGTCAAGTTGTGCCCACTACCTTTAGATGCGCACTAAACTCCCAAGCAACTTCTTTGTTTCGTGTGTCGTTATCTAGAATATACATATTTTTTTTTCATTTTTTTTTTCTTTTAATCTATAAACCTAAAACGGATTTTAATTACCTACCCTTTAAGGTTTTGAATTAACTTATATTTTTTTTATATAGCCATTTGTTTATTCAACTTAATCTCAATGTAAAACTTCGTTTTAAGTGGGCGGAAAATGTTCGTGCAACTTTAATTTTAAATTCAAATTTCGCGCCAAATTCCCGTATTCGGAAAACCCACACAATTTCAATTTGATTGGCACAAGCAAAACGCCAGCGCCATCTCCGAAAAATGAATCTGCGCAAAAAGGCGTAACCAAAAAAAGGATTCGTCTGTCGTATTTTATCGAGATCACCACGCAGCATGGTGATAAATTCTATTAACCAAAAAATCCAATAACATTCTTAGAAAATCAAACTAAACCATTACACAAACAAGTGATTCTAGTGTGGAGCGACAGCAACGACTGGGCCAGCGAGAGGAGCTCCTCTGGACGACGGAAACAGCTGAAGAGGTGAGTGCCAATCCTCTATATTGTCTTTGTGTGGCTCGGAAAAATTAATATTTTTACATCGTCCTTTAAAGGATTTTTGCACCCAGATTTTATAAAACGACCAGTGCGCTTACAGTCCCGCAGCTCTCAACCCTCAAAACACAACACCCGGTGGAAACCGTCACGTCGCGGTCGTTTGTTGCGAAAATCTTTTTATTTTAGTTTACATGTAGCAGTGACAGAGTCAGTATGTGTAAAAACAACAGTTCTGATAAAGTTATTGTATCGGCCGCATTTTTGGCAGAAGAAGAAGAAAATATGAAGAAGAAAAAAAAGAAGCATGTAGGTCCATCCCATTATTCAAAAGAGGGCTAAATTCGGAAAGTTCCATCATTTATTTAAGGATTTAAAAGAAGACAAAAATAATTTTTGTCAATATTTTAGAATGTCGCCGAACACAAGTTGACTGACCTGCGCCGGCCGGCTCCGTTCACACTTGACCAGCCCGTCCGGGCACGAGCAGTCGTTTGACGGGAGAGTCGTAGAACTGGAATCTGGTCCGTCGACGGAATCGCTGTTCCGTGCCGTAACGAGCTAATGTGCGGTACTCTATTCATTTGCTTGGTTTTAATCTTATCGGTATTCTGACGGGCCGGGACGTGACGGCCAAGTGGGCCACAACCTTTATTTTAGGGCTTTTCTGAAATCGTGCGGGGCCTCATTTTCAATAATGTTTCAAGTCATTACTTTAAAACTAGCCTCTGAATGTGCTCGAAATAGCGCAACTTTTTTTTCATTTAACCAAAATTATACGATTTACGATAAAAAAAAAATTATTTACTTATGCTTTGCTCTGTCAAAAAAATTGCACCAAGACACCACTTCTTATTTTTAAAAGGAAATAACCCATTCATAAAATTTAAAATTTTGGATCCTCAGGGGCGTCTCCTAAATTGCCACAAAAATTCGATCTTTTTGAATTTGCAATGATATACATTGGATCAAACTGCTCGATCTTTAAAATTTATAGCCCTTATGTGTGTGCTGCTCATCACGAGTTAAAGATATCCATTATGAGTGCTTTTCTAATTATGAAGTGAGGCTAAAATAACATGTTGGGCCCTTACAGCCTCTAGGGACCGAAGACAAAGTATAAAGTATATAAAATTAAGAAATGGTCCACTTTTGGATCAACTTCACTGACATAGCACAGAGTATTTACTTTAAATTGGTAATTACAAAATATGTTGGCCCTAACTAGGGTTGTTAACAGCTTGAATGAATGAATATTATGTGGGCGGGAAAAATCCCATGCCACCTTGCTTGGCCCGTTGTACCCCACTATCCACTGTGTCAGCCCTGAAAACCCGCCGCCTTGGCAAAGGAGCAGATTTTTCTGGGTTGAAACTTTCTGACTTCGCCAGGGTTAAGCACATAGTTTCCCACTCGGTTAGGATATGTAATGGGGATTCTTCGTCCTCCATACACCAACGACACTCCGAGTCTTCAATGATTCCCAGAATGCTAAGGTGTTTGATATCTTTCCTCTCGAGTGTGAGAAAAGACCTCGCTCTGGAGGCGCTCACCTTCCTGATGAGGAGCTTGGCCTGCCTCATTCTGTCCGCGTCTTCTAAGAGCGCCTGTTCAAGTCCCATTTTAGGGTTGAAATGGCAAGACACTCCGCGATGCCCACCATGGGTTACGGCGCCACTGGATCAGTTGGTGACCCCATTCTAGCTAGTTGGTCAGCATCCTCGTTTCCAGGAATACCCTCATGTCCTGGAACCCAGAGGAGATCAACCTTGTTGTGTCCTGCCAGAGTTTTTAATACAACTCTACACTCAGCTATAAGTGCATAGCTTACTCTGGCCGATTTGATGGCAGACAGTGCAGCTCTACTGTCTGAGCATATGTAGATGTCTTTTCCTGACAAAGACATTTCTAGATTTTTATAGCCACACATCAGAATGGCTTATACCTCTGCCTGGAAAACAGTGGCATACTTGCCCAGGGCAAAATGAAATTTCGCTCCTGTGGTTCTGCTGTATAATCCTTGTAAACAGCTTAAAAAAAATTATATAGCAGGCCTGGTGGTAATTGTATGGACCACCAATGAGACCTGAATGTGCAGGAGCAATAGCGTAGAAGATAAAAGGCATAATCTAAAAACACATTTTGCCGCTTTATGTCCTCTGGAGGCCCTATATATAATTTATTTTGACAGCTAAAGAGTCAGTACTTAAACGCCGATATGCGTGCCAAGTTTTGTTACTCTAGTATATCTAAGGTCACTCATCGCCAAGCAAAACCAGCTCCATACTAAAGTACACCAATTCATCATCCGTGAACAGTCCCCTGCATCTGTGGAAGTACCGTTGCGAGCCCTTGCAATGACTTACTTCATTCCAGTTTTTATTGCTTGACGATGAGTGACCTTAAGTATATCCCTGCCCTAGCTAAACCTAGAGTCCCTGTATGTTGACATATCCAAATATGTCAACATAGAGGGATTCTAGCTAAACCTTTATTCAGAATTGAAAAAATATTTTGCCTTTGATTTTATCGCAGTCTTTTCAAAATAAAGCAAACTGTCAGTTGTTGTTATTTTGGTTGTGTTTTCCTTTTTAAAAAAGAATTGTTTTTAAAACCCTGAACAGTTTTTACCAGTTGGATTTTATTCCAAATTTTATTTAAAAAAACAAGCTAATTTTGGACCATTTTGGTCAAATCCAATCCGTTTATAAATATTCAATAATCCGTGATATGCACGAATCAACGTTGCTGAAGCGTTAGTAATCGACGAAAACAGATGGTATAAAATCCTAATTAAAAAGCCCACGAAATCGCTATGCCCCCATACTAAAAATAATTAAGTAAAAGAATCTAATTTTGCAGTGAAAAAAGACGAACCACCCCTGGAGCTGCCGTCGCTGCCAAAAGTTCCCACAAGTGTGACTGAGGCGTGGGATTCGTTAAAAACCACATTTGTTTTAGATGATTCCACTAAACAAGCTTCTGACGTGAAAGCGACGGCGAACAAAGTAAGTAGCCTCGAGTTGACGAACGTTGCGTCTGCTTCTATAAATCCCTTACCTGAAACCCGCCCTCTGTCGGCCAGCAATTCCTGCACATGTCCTATCAATAACTCCAAAGACAACAATCCCAAAATCCAGTTGACCAATGAGAAAAATCAACAAGTATGTATCCTTCAATCTTATTTTATCCTTTCTCCACAACTGACCAAAAACCCTTTCCTTGTAGCCGGAAAAACAGTGAATTTTTTTGGAAGTTATTTTCATAGTCGGTGTTTGAATAAGTATGTTCTGTTAGTGATAATAATCAACAGTTTTTCAGTCTTGATGAGTCGACTTAGTTTCTTAGTTCGAAATTTTTTATACTAAAACGAAGTCATGAACATTATAAGAAAAGCAATCGAGCTCATCTTAAGTACAGAAAATTTTCAGATCCGAAAATCGGACTAATTCTTGTCCTTTTCTAGGCGTGAATCATACATGATAACTAAAAATATGTCTGGCTGATTTTAAATTAGTATATATAGGCGGCTGGTAGTGCTGCGATGCTCATTTGGCCAGTAGCAATCACAATGAGCGAGAAGAAGGTTTACAGCAGTGTTGCGCAAAGTATAATCATTAAAAGGCAGGCGATTTCAGACCAATGAAAAGGTCGAAGAAATTCGTGCGCAACTGGTTAGATACCCGCCCAGCTTCCTTTTATGAAAATGGGATTAGGAAACTGCCAATCCGTTGGGCAAAGTGTATTAACAGAGAAGGGAAAAATGTAGAAAAGTACAAAAAAATTTATGTTTTGAAATAAAATAAATTTAATAGTTTATAGACGGAGGCTTGTTTATATTTGATCCACCCTCGTATATAGAAAATATTAGTCAGGCAGTTCTAAACAATCACGAAAGCCTCGCTAGACTCTAAGATCCAATCTAAAAAATAACGGCCGCAGATACGAAAAAACTGCAAGAGACTAAAAAGTTACTAGATAAAACTACATGTTTCAAAAACTGCAAGAGCTATAAACTAAAAAAATTAACACTGTAGATTGGCAACAAAGCGTTTGAAGTTTGCGGACCTATTTGCATTGCAACTTTTAGTCTTAAAATGAGCCAAATAATTACTCCTTATTATGTGAATTTTAGAAACATTCACATAATCAAATTTGCCAAGTGACGGGCATCAGATAAGTCTGGCAAGGCTTATTGGGGCTTTCAATTAACAGCCAGATTGTATTTTAAGCTTTTGTCATAACACAACGTATCATCTCATAAACTTTCAGAACTAAGAAAATAAGGGCACTCATTTCATTTTAATTTTCACTTGCCAGACAGTTAGTTAACTTAGTATACTTTTGATAGTAAACCTAGTTTCATCACTAAGAAAAAAAGTTGCTGGTATTCATATCTTCTGATGCATTTTCCGCCTATACCCATCGGAAATCCGCCCCCCTATTTAGAAAACAAATTTCAATGAACGATTTTATCGATGGTTGCGGACTAAAAAAATAAGTTTCAAAAAAGTTCACTGCCTCCTCGACTATTAACAATTAATAGTAGTTTTCATCGTCAAGTAAAAAAATTAATTTTTGCAATTTTGTTGTTTTTGCAAAAAAAAGGTCATAATTTTTTAAAATTATGGATGAATAATATATGTAGATCAGGCAAAAATTTTGGATTTCCAAACAATCGTCCTTCTTTACCAAATTTTGTACACACATACAGTACCCTTCCACGGTTCCAAAAACATACTTCGTTAAGTTTTTTGTTAATTTTTATGTGGCGCAGAGGCCATTTACGAGATTCGTACAAACATTAGTTTCTTATTTATTAAATTTCTTCACAACTGGTACCACCCTGTATATCCTGAATATATTTTTTAAAACCTGTTAAAATTTCTAATAAAATAATGTATAACAGCATGACAATTTTTTTTAAATTAAGGAAAAATATGAGCAAGTATTTAGTTTTTCTAAAAAATTTGCGATTTTCTTAAAAAATTCTTTTTTTGTTTTTTAATTTTCAAAAGCAGAAAACAAGAAACAAATAAAACAATTTACCAGAAAAGGTTTTTGGGATCTCTACTACCAAAAAATCATAAAAAAAAATTTATATGCAACAAAGGAAATACGATAAGTTTTTATGGTGACAAAAACAAAGTAAAATCGATTAAAGATATTGTATTGACTCGGATTAAACAAATTTTTTTAAAAACCGTTTTAATTATTTAAATGAATTAAGCAAAAATCCATAGCAGGTTTACGGCGCTTTTACAAAAAAAAATTAAATAAATTCTAGATACAAGGATAAGCCACACAAATAATCAGAAATCTTAAAAATGCCTATTTGGTGGCTTTTGATTTTATTTAAATTTTGTCAGTTTTTACCTCATAACATTGCCATTTCTACTGGGGATTTTATCTGGTAATATTTTTATCGTTTCTTATATCTAAATAAAAAAATGTTAGATTTGTCCATCTGCGCGATGGCGCTCTATATGCAATTATTTATTTTAGCAGGCCATGTTTTTTAAAAAAGAGTACTTTTTCCCTTTTCAACGTTTTTCGTTGTTGAAAATCAGGATAACTATCATTTTAAATTAAGCAAATTTACCAGTGTATACAGCACAGAACTTTATGCTATATATGAAGCTTTGATCTATGTAGACAGTGCACTTCAATCAATTACCTCCGTTTACTCAAAGCACCCAATAGTTCAACTTATTAAAGAACAGTTTTTTAAAATCCAAAATTCCTCGTTGACTGTGGTTCTCATGTGGGTTCCTTCCCACGTAAATATTAAGGGAAATGAGATGGCGGACTTACAAGCTAAAAACGCGATAAGTGACAGAAACTCTAAAGTTCTAAATCAAACTGTAGGTAGTGATTTTAAAACGTGGCTAAAATCGAAAATTCAATCAATGTGGCAAGAAAAGTGGGATAATTCTACATCCAAATTACGCGAAATAAAAAAATCCGTAAACAAGTGGACATTTTTACCAAAATCTCGCCGAGTTCAAATAATAACAACTAGGTTAAGAATAGGTCACATTAAATTTACTCACGAACATATTTTTAAAAAAAAACCAATGCACCTATATGCGCCCTGTGCCGTGAAATAATCACAGTGAGACACATATTAATTGACTGCCCAAACTACAACAACCAGAGACACAAACACAAATTGAAAAACAATTTAATGGAACTACTAAACAATAGTGAACAGACCACCAATCATCTTCTGAACTTTTTAAAAGACTGTAATTTGGTACATTGTATTTAACATTGTAAACTTCTTTGAGTGCGCTAATGACCTTAGTGGTCGATGCGCCTTACAATAAAAGAAAAAAAAAACGTTTTAAAAATAACAATCAAGTTCCCGATCGGGTTACATTTATAAAATTTGGTACAATTAACAAAAGAGGTATTATGGTTGACAAGCAAACTTATATAATTACCTGAAATTTTGCACATATGTCAAAATATCGCCATTTTTTCTTGTAAAGGTGTCAAAATCGTTTTTTTTTAAATACTTAATGCAATATGGCCAAACGCTCGCTGAACTTAACCAAATAAAAACAAAGTTCATCTTCTTCCATTTTTTGGTTATGCTCGGGCTGAATCAAGCTTTAAAAAGCAGAAACGCTGAGTCTTCCAATTACCTTTATATTTGGGGATTTGCACATCTATAAAAATATTTTTTAGAAAAAAAAGTATTTTTTTACCCAAATTTGGATTTATTATTCAAAAAAACTATTTAAGAATTTATTTGCATTATTGGCATAAAACTCTTAAAAACACAATTAATTACATAAATACATTAGCCGACGCGCTGCGGAACGAAGTACCGCAAAATGATACTTTTTGGAATAATTTCAGTTTCAATAGGTTCTGTATTGAAGGATGTACTGACCGTTTAGGAGAGCTTCAAACATATTTACAGCATATTGAATACAATACAGATACAATACGTATTGAATCTCATCAACGTATCATTTTGCGGTACTTCGTTCCGCAGCGCGCCCGCTAACGTATTTATGTAATTAATTATGTTTTTAAGAGTTTTATGCCAATAATGCAAATAAATTCTTAAATAGTTGTTTTTTTGAATAATAAATCTAAATTTGGGTAAAAAAAGACCTTTTTTTCTAAAAAATATTTTTATAGATGTGCAAAATCCTCAAAGATAAAGGTAATTGGAAGACTCAGCGTTTCTGCTTTTTAAAGCTTCATTCAGCCCGAGCATAACCAAAAAATGGAAAAAGATGAACTTTGTTCTTATTTCGTTAAGTTCAGCGAGCTTTTTGCCATATTGCATTAAGTATTTTAAAAAAAGTCGATTTTGGCACCTTTACCAGAAAAAATGGCGATATTTTGACATATGTGCAAAATTTCAGGTAATTATATAAGTTTGCTTGTCAACCATAATAGCTCTTTTGTGAAATGTACCAAATTTTATAAATGTAACCCGATCGGGAACTTTTGAAACGTTGAAAACGGTAAAAAGTACTCTTTTTTAAAAAACATGAGTTTCTAAAATAATTAATTGCATATAGAGAGCCATCGCGCAGACAGACAAATCTAACATTTTCTTATTTAGAAATTTATAAGAAACAATAAAAATATTACCAGATAAAATCCCCAGTAGAAATGGTAATGTTATGAGGTAAACACTGACAAAATTTAAATAAAATCAAAAGACACCAAATAGGCATTTTTAACATTTCTGATTATTTGTCTAGCTTATCCTTGTATCTAGAATTTTTTAATTTTTTTTTGTGAAGGCGCCGTAAACCTGCTTTAAATTTTTGCTTAATTTATTTAAATAATTAAAACGGTTTTTAAAAAAATTTGATTAATCCGAGTCAATACAATATCTTCAAGAAAATGCGATTTGGCTCTGTTTTTGTCATCATAAAAACTTATAGTATTTCCCCTGTAGCATATTTAATTTTATTTTTATGATTTTTTAGTAGCAGAGAGATCTCAAAAACTTTTTCTGGTAAACCGTATTATTTGTTTTGTGTTTTCTGCTTTTGAGAATTAAAAAACAAAAAAAAATATTTTAATAAAATCGCAAATTTTTTAGATAAACTAAATACTTGCTCATATTTTTCCTTAATTTCAAAAAAAATTGTCATGCTGTAATACACCATTTTATTAGAAATTTTAACAGCTCTTAAAAAATATATTCAGGATATACAGGGTGGTCCCGGTTGTGAAGAACTTTAATAAATAAGAAACTTAAGTTTGTACGAATCTCGTACATCAGTAAATGGCCTCTGCACCATAGAAAAGTTAACAAAAGACTTAACGAAGTATGTTCTTGGAACCGCGAAAGGGTACTGTTTATGTGTACAAAATTTAGTAACGAAGGACGATTGTTTGGAAATCCTAAATTTTTGCCTGGTCTAATAGGGTATTCCGTAAGAAATTTCCAATGTTTGTTTTTCTCTTACTTTGCGCTATTCATTTGCTTTTGTCACATAACATTTTGTGGCGGCTGTGGATAAACCCTACAACTTTTCCATTTACACTTCTTTGCTATCTCTTATAATATGCGCAGCAGACGTTGGTTGAAATTTGCGGAAACACCCGGTACAGGGGTCCCATTTTTGATGGTATTAAATGGGAAACTTAGTTATTTTAAAAGATGAGAACTGGGGATATCACATTACTATCCTTAAAGGTGGAGGCACTAAATACATTGTTTACCGGGATGAGTCAGATAAGCTGTATTTGAGTTATGTTGTAGGCTAACCCTTCCTGATAATTAAAAAAAAAATTGAGGGGGTCATAGGTTTCGTTTTCGAGCTACTTATTTAAATGCGCGCCACCATGGAATAAATAACATATTCTACATGCGTTGTCCTTCTTGTCCAGTTATTTCTTCGATGGTGCTACTGAAATATGCGAAAATTGACCTTTTTTGTAGTTTTTTTGCTATAACTTTTCTTCAAATAAAAATAAAAAACCAATATCAGCTTTGTTTTATTGCAAAAAGATTTCCTTTAAGAAATTGATCAATTTTTGACATATAGTTTGCCTCACATACCTACAGTGTGGCTCAAAATAATTATACAAAAAATACAGGAAAAATACCTGAGATTTATTAAATATAAAGAAACGAAACTGAAAATACATGGTCAAAATTAACTTCACTTGTTTTTCATAAAAGTCATTTTAACTATTCTAAAGTAATGTTTGCATAATGGGTTATGTGATAAACCTACACGGCATTTCATAAAAATGTTTTATTTAATGCATGACATGTTTACTAATTGTCTACGGATTAGTGTGTTTACCGGGATGCGTCAAATGAGTTTGAGTTTGTGATATGTTAGGGCTCAAAACCATCCGGATACTTGTGTGATCGGTGTCAATATTAATTTTATTTAGTTGAAAAAAAAAGTATTTTTAAGTATGTTCTCATTTTGTTTTATAGTTTTCGTCACGTACCCTACAGAAAGTCACAAAACCGATGACCACCCTCTTTTTCTTGAAACAAATATTAGGACGGTTTAGGCTCTAACATATCTCAAATTCACCGCATCTGACGTATCCCAGTAAACACACTATTCCAAAGCCAATTAGTGTACTAATAAAAAAATGTTTGAAATACCCTTTAAGTGTATTATTATTCCTGTATAGATATGTGACGAAAACTATGTCAAAAATTAAGAACAGACTTAAAAAGACTCGTTTTTTCAACAATATAAAATTAATATTGGTTTTTTATTTCTATTTGACGAGTTATAGCATAAAAACTACAAAAAGTCACATTTTTCCATATTTCCATATCTTAAATTCACCTCATTTGACGCATCCCGGTAAACACACTATTCCGTAGACAATTAGTAAACATCTCATGCGTTGAATTAACAAAATGTTTGAAATACCCTGTAAGTTTATCACATAACCTATTATGCAAACATCACTCTAGAATAGTTAAAACGACTCACATAAAAGCAAGTGAAGTTAATTTTGACTATGCATTTTCAGTTTTCTTTCTTTATACTTAATAAATCTCAGGTATTTTTCCTGTATTTTTTTAATAATTATTTTGAGCCACTCTGTAGGTATGTGACGCAAACTTTATGTCAAAAATTGTTAAAATTCCTAAAAGGACTCTTTTTTTCCTATAAAATAAGGCTAATATTGGTTTTTTATTTTTATTTGGCGATAAGTTATTACAAAAAACTAGGAAAGGTTACATTTTTCCATATTTCAGTGGCGCGCATTTAAATAAGTATAGCTCGGAAACGAATCCTATGACCCCCCCAATTTTTTTGGAAAAAATATCAGGAAGGTTCATCATCTGACGCATCCCGGTAAACATTGTGCCTTCTCCTTTCGAGACTTTTTTCAGCCCTTGTAGTTTTGGAGCTACTAGGGAAAATTTAAAAATCTGTAATTCTAAAAATCTGTCATATCTTTGTTATTAGTGCAGATATTTCAATATTGTTAAAACTTCGCTACAGACAGTTGATCCTGTCAATAAAATGACGTTTTCAAATTTTTGGTCCGACGGGATGGATTCGAGATTTCAGAAAAAAAATTATAAGTTTTTTCAATTTTTTGCTTCACATTGGCCCCCGATTAAACCCTAGCTATAAAAAAAAATAAAAAAATCCAGATCCGTATTTTTTTTTCTGAAATCTCGAATTTGACTCGACGAATCAAAACTTTGACGTCATTTTATTGACAGGATCAACTGTCTGTAGAGAGGTTTTAATAGAATTGAAATATCTGCCCTAATAACGGATTTCTAGGTTTCCAAATTTTTGAAACAACTACAAGGGCTAGAAAAAACTTTAAAAAAAATTTTTCTTGTCTCAAAATTTGAGGACAGTAATGTGAAAACCCTACGTCTCTTTTTTTTAAATAATATCTGAGTTTCCCATGCAATACCATCAAAAACGGGACACCCTGTAAACGCCTTGGTTTTTAAGAAATCACTATTAAACACCATCCACAAATATTTTGGCTGATTATTCCCTATTTGGGTGATTCTCTGCCATTATCTTTACCAAATTATTTTTTTTTTCAGAAGGACTAATGCTCGTAACATCCATACCAGTGTTTGTGTATATTATTGTGTATTATTTTAGATTATATAAAAACCGAAAATAAGGATATATCAATTAAAAAAATAAAAGTAACTTATTCGAAAAAAGCTTTTATTTTTAACAAAAAGCAATCCAAACGAAAAGCAAATAAAAAATTACTATGTATCATAATTTTTTTTTAATTGCTACAAATAAATTCTATAAAGGTAATAATTCTTAAAAGATCCGCGAAGTTAAGAGCTAACAGGTGAAATTTCATATATGTTGGTGTCAACTTCAACGACCTTTTTTAAAAAGCTTTTTTTAGTCTTCCTACTCAGCAAGAGCAAACAAAGTTATTTTCTAACTTTGCTCCTTTTTTACAAAAAAATATTCCAAAGTCACCTAGGCAATATTAGTAGTGTTTGTTTAATATAATATGATCACAAAATATTATATTTTTAATTTTTATCACTGCGTATAACGTATATTCTGTATTCTATCTAAATTAATATATCTATTATATATTACATATTTACATAAAATCAAAAATAATCCTATTTTCTTAAAACGTTGAAAAAAAAAAGTATATACACTAAATTTCGTTTACATCCGTCTAATGGAAAGATTCCTGGATTTAAAATCAAAGTAATCCAAATAGTTTATATAAAGAAACATATTATGTTTCGTTTCCAAGGGAAGAGGATTTGATTCATCTATTCGGCACTTTTTAAGTTTTGTTGCAAACCTTCTTTCGTTTGTTTGATACATATTATCTAGAAATAGGCATTTTAGCAGTGATATAGTATATCACCGTAATTCATTTTTTAAAATAGTGTTGTTGCTGGCTTTTCCTTGGGGATGAATGTCAAAGTCAGCAAATATTTTTTTAAGTGTCAAAATTTAAATTGCCTTCCAAAAACTTTCTTTGGAACGTTTTACGACGATATTCCGACAAAAATGAGAAACGTATGTCTGTATGTTATTTTTTGTTAATCTATTCAAACCTCAATTTAAATATCCTAGCTACAACTAACTTACAAAATATAACCTAAAATAGTTCTGTTTTAATTATAAGAAATTAAGACTTTTTTTAATTATATTTAAAATTTTAAAGAAAACTCAGGAGCATTACTTTTTTCTTTTTTTATTAAAAATAAACTTTTTTAAATGAGTATTTAACATAAAAACTAAATAAAGGTTTAACGTCTGTCATATGACCATGGAATAAAGAACAAATATGAAACCGGTGGCAGACAGCTGGCGGGACTCTTACAGTCATGTTCTTTCTTGAATTAATTGGTTGATATTTGTATCTCCATCGTCATAAATGACAAATAAAATCATCCAAGATCTCGTAATATCGTATAACAGTTCGATTTTAAAAACGGAATTATTAAAGGTTGCAGTGAAAGACGCTTCAATTGCATAGCAGTATCAGAACCGCTCTTCTTTAGGTGAACAACACATAAGTGAGAAAAGACGTTATACAAAACTTCGATTCTGTTTTGTTCGATTATTACCATATATTAATTGCTCATTTCTTGTTTTGATGAAGGACGTTTTTGATAATGTCCCGTTATTACTAATTCCGTTTCTGACATTCGACTGTTATACCTTTTTTCTTTGTGATCTTTCTACGATTTTTCTTTTGTCCTTTATGATAAACTGAAAGGACCGGTATTTCCTAATTGTTCTATATTTTCTGCAGAAAACAGACAATAATTTTAGGTCCAAGATTATTTTTTTACAAGGACAAAAACGTTTGTTAAACAAAGCTGCATCATTTTTGAGACAAACTTTTTGTACATAAAAAATAAAGCCATCATCACATATTCATGACAGTCGATTTGTATTGACCACACAATCGTCACATCAAGGTTTTCTAGTCAACTGGCTATGTCTATTATTTTTTAAAAGTGGTTTTAAATAATAAAAGCAACAAACTTTACATATGTTATTATTGGGTCCTGGTATGTCTTTTTTTATCTAAAATTTGCATCGTTTTTAACACCTTCCTCCTCCACAGCTTAAATCTCAAACCCTCCCACTTTGAGCGCAAAACAGCGGATTTGGTCATCCTTGCTGGAAGTTTGGTAGTCTCTACCGGAACGACATTTTCTGCATATTTCATTTTTACTGGGTTATTCTTGAATTTGATTCTTAAATTATGAATCTTTAAGATATTATTTTTTAAAGAAAAAGTTACTTTCGACACTTGTGTGTGTTCTACAAAGTCATCTGAATAATGCAAAATTTGTTGATTTTATCACTAAACGCCACGTTTTTTGCCACAGCCAGTGCACAAAGGTAAAAATCGCTAGTTGGCAGAACAATATTCGATTTTGCAACTATTTTTGACGAATTTCTCTTCCTAGATAACTAAAGACTGTAAAGTAAAAGTGGGCTTTGAAAACCAATACTTGGAAAATACAGACCTAGCAATAACCAATCCTTAGTTTTGTTTTCGAAATTTTAGGCCAGGAATTTTAAAGAGTAAATTAAGTGGCTTATAAATTTGTATTTTTCTATTAAAAATATATAAGTTAAAAAATATTATTTTAGGAGTGTTGCATTTAATTTTGTTTTTATTATTTTGGAATAAACCAGACTGCCAAAAAAAGTTCTGTCTAGTCTCAATTTTTTATTAATTATAAAGTTAGTTCCTGGGCAAAAACATATGAAAATAGCTTGCAGATAATAAATAAACTTGATTATTTTTCACTACTATTTTTTTTTAGAATTGGTGCCAATTGTGCCGGAAGAGTTAGACGCTATAACTTCCTCCGTTAGTTAAAAGGCAAAAGCATTGTTTCCTTATGTTAATGCCGCCTTTCAACTAACGGGGGCAGAAAATGAGACAAACTGATTAAGTTTTCGTCAAAATAATTAAAAAAAATTTTTAACATAAGTACTACATAAGTTTGTCCGATTTTGTTCAAAATTGGTATATGTTTTTGAGGATTTTTCATAATTAAAAAACCTAACATGGCGGGTTCTAAATGGCCCATTTGGTGTCGAATTTGGTAATTTAAATTGTAAGTATTAGAAAAATAGGGATCTGTGTGTTGTTTATCCATTTGTGCCATCGGATGTTAGTGTTATTGTTAAGTTAAATTAAACGGTTTTCATTTTGACATTATTTTTAATTGTAATAAAATACAGGGTGTGTCAAATAAAAGCAACTACATGTAGTCTTACGAAGATTTCAGAAATGGTAAGAGACCTAAGTAAGAGTGTACCTAGTTACTTTTATTTGGGACACATGGTATAGGGTAATTTAATTAGAAAAAGGCGTTTGTTTAACGCCATGAGTTTATGATTAAATTTTTTTTTAAATATAATGTAAGCGTTCTTGAAATTTAACATTTGATTGATTAAATCAAACACAACAATGTAGGCCCTTAAAAAAACTATTTTTTTAAGCTCCCTGTATATACACAAAAAACTAAGAAAATGTAAACAATAGCAATTTATATCTGTATATGCTTTTAGCTTGAGCTTATGTGAAAAAAGCCCAATTTCATAAAGTTTTCCAATTAAAATAATATTGTTCCGTTAACTAGCGACGTGTCTGTAGTGAGCATATTCTATTCGAAAAGGTAAAATTTACTCACCATAGCTGCAATTTTAAACACTGAACATTTCATCAAGAGTAACTTGTCGTTGGGTGCCCCTTCTTGTACGCGTAGGTCTAGCGATTGCATTAAATTCAGCCTGCAATTTTCTTGCATATTCAAGGTCTGATTCCTCCTGTATTTTTTTCATTTTATTATCAATTTGATCAAATTTTCTTTTCTTTATCGGAGACCAGCCGTTTGGTTTATTGTCAACTACACCATTTCTTTTCGCGTGCCGTTTTTGGCGAATCTTAGATGTGTCGATTTCTGGTGATACAGAATTATTATTAAGTCTTTTTGTTATTTCCTCCTCTTTGTTGTCTTCAACGATATCTGAATGTTGGTTAGTTTGAAATCCTAGGAAAGGTTCTTGATTCAAAAATGATTGATTTAGTGATGCCGCTGATACACTAGTATCTGGAGTACTTTTTAAATCAGATTTTGAGTTTTGCCCCTGGCGTGATTTGGCCATTTTTGAATTTGAAGTAAAACCAAAAAGTGTTTCGGTCACAGAATCATCTAAAGAGCTTAAGGCAGTTTTCGGAGAGTGTACCAATTTACTTTTTTTTGCTTTACTTGATTTGTGAGTTAAGCTTGGAGCAGAAACAAATCCAATCGAAGTTTCAGTTTCGGAAGCTGATGTAGTATTCTTGCTTTTCTTTGATTTTAGTAGTTTTGGGGGTTGCAAGTCAACTTTAAGCGATTTTGATTTAGTCGATTTGAGGATGTCGGAAGGTGAGCTTGAATCACAGTGAAATCCGTAGAAGGTTGAAGGTGAACTAAAATCATTACCAATTTTAGTTTTGTTTGATTTTTGTGACTTTGGGGATTGAAACTCAGCATTACTATCAACTTTAGCCGATTCATTTTTTGGCCAACCAAACAAAGCTTCTGCAGAACAAACTGATGTACGACATTCTGCATTGCTCTTCACTTTAGTTGATTTTTGTGCCTTTGGGGATAGAAACTCAGCATCACTCTCAACTACAAGTGATCTATTTTTTGGCCAACCGAGCAAAGTTTCTGCAGAACAAACTGATGTACGAGAATTATTTTTAACTTTCGTTGATTTTTGTGACTTTGGGGATTGAAACTCAGCCTCACTTTTAACTTTGGCTGATCTATTTTTTGGCCAACCAAGCAAAATTTCTGCAGAACTAACTATTATAGGACATTCAGCATTACCTTTTGCTTTAGTTGATTTTTGTGACTTTAAGGATCGAAACTCAGCATCACTATCAACTTTGGCTGATCTATTTTTTGGCCAACCAAGCAAAGTGTCTGCAGAAGAAACTGATGTACAAAATTCAGCATTATTTATAACTTTAGTTGTATTTTGTGACTTTGAGGATTGAAACTCAACATCATTATCAACTTTCGCTGATCTATTTCTTGGCCAACCTAGCAAAGTTTTTGCAAAATTAACTGATATCGGAGATTCGCCATGAGTAAGGTTATTTGTTTTCGTTAATGTGGGAGTTTTTGATATTTCTCTTTTGTTTGATTTTTGTATTTTTGAAGAGCTTCTTTCTGTCCAGCTCAGCATAGAACTACTCGGTTTACAATTTACTTTCGACGACTTAATTTCATTAAACCCTAAAAGTGGAGAATCATCCCCACAAATACTAGCTAAGGTGCTATTTTTTTTCTGAAATATCCTTCTAGCAATATTATGTCTCTTAGGACTATTAAAACTTAAATTATTATTATTTTGAGATCCTTCAGAAACTAATTTACATTCGGATTGCTTTGAAACAGTTTTTTCTTCACCTCGCACCTCTGTGTTGATACTAACAGCAGCTTTCTTCGGGGAACCAATTTTTGATTGTTTTTTACTTTTCTGTGGCGTTTGAACATCTGCACGGATTGCCGGATTAACTTTTCTTGATCTAGAATAACTCGCGAATGCTGATGGAAATGTTTTTTCTAGTGGTTTCATGGCTTTCGGACTGAATAACCTAAAAACATTAACGACGCATTTATATGGGGGTGTTATTGAATAAGATGCTAACAATGAAGGAGGTAATGCTTGCGTCCATTTTTTTATAAACCGGGTGGGCCAAAAAAAAACCTGACAATTTTTTTTAATTATAAATTTTGAACTATGCAATCGATTTTAATGGGACAAACTAGGATTAATCAGAGTTTTGACTAAATACTTTTTTTTGTCCGCCATCTCAAAATCCAAGATGGCGGACGCATTTAAAATGTACCCTTCAAAGATGGTCGTTTATTCTTGTGTTGTGGACATGTTTTAATAATTTTTTTAAATTGGTAAAACAGCTGCATTCTTGCCACGCACAACAAGGTACGAGTCAGCAAAATCGGTTCAGTGGTTGTAAAAAAATATTTTTGTCTCAATCATTATTTTTCATATTATATGATTGCCTTTCCAATCATGTCTCCATTTATTTCCTTATGAATTTATTACTACTAAACCGATTTTAATAAAATAAAAAATATTCTTGTTAGAAATGATTGCTATTTAAAGATCATGATCAACATTTATCGCCATCTTAAAATTTAAGATAGTGGACAGAACCATACTTCTTCAAAATGGCGTGTTTATTTTTATTTTCCGATGTTTTTTTAATTTATAGAAAAACACTACTTTTCTCCCGCATAAAAAAAACTAATAAACTTCACCAATTTTATTCCATTGTGCGGGAGAAAAGTAGTGCTTTTTTATAAAAAAAAACTAAAACATTTTCGGAAAATAAGAATAAACGTGCCACTTTTGAAGGGTCATGTATGATTCTGTCCGACATAAGATGGCGGCAAATTTTGATTATAATCACCATGATTTTTTTTATTTGGCCAAGGTCGGTTCAGTAATAATGAGTTAATAAGGAAATTGATGCAGACAGGATTGGCAATGCAATCGTATAATCGGTAAAACAATGGCTGAAACCAAAATAGATTTTTGTGCGGGGGAAAAGTAGTGCTTTTCTATAAATTAAAAATTTATTTCAAAAACATTTTCAAAAAATAAGAATAAATACGTCATTTTGAAGAATCAAGTATGATTCTGTCCGGTTCAGGAAATAAATGCACACAAGGCAATCGTATAATATTCAAAACAATGGTTTAAACAAAAATATTTTTTTGAGAACCATCTTATTCTTATTTGTACCTTGTTGTGCGTGGCAAGAATGCAGCTTTTTTACCGATTTGAAGGGTACAATTTAATTTCGTCAGCTATCTTGGATCTTGAGACGGCGGACAAAAAATATATTACGTCAAAACGTTGATTAATTATCTGTCAAGTGCAGTTTGTCCCATTAAAATCGATGAGATAGTTCAAAAGTAATAATAAAAAAAAAATTGACCGGTTTTTTCTGGCCCACCCGGTCCTAAACGTCTTAACTTTTGAGATACAGCGTACTATAGATTCTTATAAAATCTCCTTTTTTGCCTCTTGCAAAGTGTGTGCAAAATTTCACAAAAATATTTTTAAACCCATCAACACTCTGTATCTCAAAAGATAAGACATTTAGGACATATGTTTATATGAAGTATTTTTCTCAAAATGGACCCAAGAATTACTTTAATATTAGCATATTATTCAAACACCCTGTATATAAGGTGTTTCCTAAATAAGTAAAGGGTGTTTCATCATAAAAAATACATTCTTACATTACTTTTTTCCCTTGATTAAAAAAATCTATATCAAAGTTGTTAAATGTCAATTGACAATAATATTTATTTAGTGGCGAATTGTAGGCGGGGCTCTGGAGCGCCGCCCCCTGCTATACTTAAAAATGGGAAAAAATTATTTTTATGTTACATTAAGACAAATTGTCTATATAATTTCCAAAAAGTAACAACACATGTTTTTCCTACAACCACAAGTAAATAGAGGATTTTGCAATCGTTTCTGTTTCAGAAAGGTGCATATTTTTTTACACGGATATTTTGCTTTCTGTTATTTCATCATCAGCTCTGATGATCAGATTTTGGCTCAATATGTTTCCTCTTGTCTCCAAATTCACAGACGCGGTTTCCAACAAAAAGGCCGGAATATGGGTTGATTTCATGCAGCCTAATACTATTCTCAAACCTTGATTATAAGTTATGTTCAATTTCTCCAAGTTACTTTTAGATGTTGGTTCTGTTATGTTGGCTCCAAAGTCCAGATGGCTCCTAACCAGCCCCATAAAAGCCACGTTCAGAGTCTTGGGGTCTGACCCCTACCAAGTTCGAAAGAAGGTCGTTATTACATTCCCTTTTTTTGCCTGACACAGCTGTTTCTATCCTTATATCATCTTAAATTTTTTTGCAAAATTGCCCAAATATTATTTTTATATGGGATTTTCACATCATTAATTCTTATTTCAGGAGGATTTTCTTTTGCCCTAGTTTGTTTGAAAAACACTGCCTCACACTTCCCCCGCCCCTATCTGCAAAAACATACATTTCAATGTGCTTTTGTAATTTATTAAAAATCTTTTTTATATATATGTTGAAAAGAGTTGTGTGGGGAACATTGAGTTAATCTCTTTGGACTAACAAGATTTTCTTCATTATCTTTTACATAGATTTGTTTGTTTTCTGATAATCTGTTAATTAAGTGGCATAATGAACTCGGCTGGCTCTCAATAAGCTGGCCATAGAGTATTTGAACATTATTATAAGCTGCTTTAATATCCAGGAAGACTGCAATAACCGTTTCTTTTCTTGCAAATTCTGAATGGATTTTTGTTGTTAAAGTTGCTAGATTGTTGTTAATTCCGACATTCTGCCTGAAACCTGTCTGAAAATTTTGTAAAAACCAGTCGATCTGATTTCTTATTATTGTTTCAAAAATTTTAATTATACATGATCCCAAACCTGCTGTTTTCCGCTAGCCCTGTATCTTTATTTGGTTTAGGAAAGGCGGCTGCTCTTTCTATTTGTTTGCATTTGTATTTCCAATTGTTTTGGAGTGGGACTCCCTTTCTTTATTTTTGTATGTTATTTTGCAATGTTCGGTACATTTTCTATCATTGAATAAGAAATTTGAACTCATCCTGCAGCTGTGTCTTTCTTTTTTCCTGATGTTACCATTTTCGTCCGTCTGTTTAATTGTAAAAATTGGATCAATCATAACTGGAGTCAGATTGTCTAAAATTTTGCTTGCCATCTCTTTACTTCACTGATTATTATATTTTAGAACTATTTTGGATATTCGCAAACTTTCTAAAAGCTATCCATGCCACTTTTGTACCAGTTTCTCTGTTTAGATTTCCACAAAACTCCTAAAATGTATCCCTCTTTTTTTTGAGTTTATAAAGTTCATATAAAGGTCACATTTAGGTTTTATTTAAGGTTTGTGATAGCTAATCTTCTCTCTTCCTATTGCATGCCTTATCCCACCATGAATTTTCTGGTTTTTGCTATTCTTGTTTTTCTTTATTTTTTGATATTATTTTCTCTATTTTTTTTCAAAGGTATACACTACTTTACTATCCATTTCTTCTTCTTTGTTGAATGCTTCTTTAGCCATTTTACTAAATTCACCCCAATCTATTTTTTTAAGATTATATTTATGATATGTTTTCGGTTGGGTAACTTTGTATGCTTTATTGTTTACTACCGCATATTGTAGGGTAGTGATCGCTGTGTCCGCTACCTGTGAAGAGCTTCAAAGAAGTATTGCTTGCTAAATCAGAGCTCACCAATGTAATATCAACAGGACTAGGTGTTCTCCCAGCAGGTCTTCGTCTTGTAGAGGTTCCGTCATTCAGTAAGATTAGATTTTTTGGTTCCATTATTTCTAATGTCTGATAATGACCGTTTAAATCTTTCATTATAATGCTATTTTGGTTTAGTTGTTCTATCACAGAACCAAACAGTTGTTTAAAGGTATTTGTACTTGGGACTACATAGACATTTGCTATTAGTAGTTCTCCTATCTCTATTTAGTGAAATTGTGTGGATCCTGTAGTAAGTCTTTTTTATTTTATATGGTATATTTTCTTTAACAAGAGTAGCAATTCATCCTCTTCTTACTTCTCCCTGTCTGTTCTTATAATTTCATATCCTTTAATGTAACAATTATAATGAGGTTCAAGCCATGTTTCATTAAGTAGCACTGCATCAGGATTGTTTTCTCTTATTATATTTATTATTTTTGTTCCTTATTTGTTTGCGTTTAGGATTTTTTTATTGAATTTTGTTCATTTAGTTATTTTAAACACGTTCCGTAAAATCTGACTTTTTAAGAGAAAATTGGTCCATTTTGTTAAAGTTTAGTTTTTTATTTAAATTTACTTGATTTTGTGTATTATCTGTTAAAGGTAAAAATTAAAAATGTATGTCTTCTATTTGTTCTCGAGAATCTACAGGTGTGTGACTAAGGGGGTGGCATAGTTGAGCTAGGCTTCCCCATCCTTCATGAAGGGACAAGGACATTGAATCGTGACTTTCTCTATCATACTCTCCTATTTTCTTTTTTTTTTTTGGTGTAAATCTTTTGTTTCTTGTTATTGGAGTTTCTCCTAGTTGATTATCAATTGGGTTCTCTCTGTTCTGACTCAAGTTCAGACCTGGCAGGATTCTTGCCAAGCCCAAGCTTCTTGGGAAGTTTCTGGGATTGTAAACCAGGCTGGTTTTTTTTGGGTATTATAGCATTCAACTAAAAATATGTCACATTCTCATGTGCCGTGATTTCTTTAATTCGTTTTTGTCTTTGATATTCTGGACATGTTTTCGCTGTTGTTTTGTGTTCGTTTGCTTTGCAATTAGGACACCATGTTGAACATTCACCATCCCGTGCCTCCTCCTTCCCATGATCTTTGGCACAAGTCTGACAGCTCTTCCTAGTCGCTTTCCATAGATTGGATGTATGTCCATATCTCAGACAACGGAAGCACTGTGTGACCGGAGCCACAAAGGGGACAACCCGCACAGGAACGCCAAAAATTTCTACATCCGGGGGTAAAAGGGTTCCCTCAAACGTAAACAACATAGTGCCCGGCGGAATGTTTATTTCAACATCTGTTTTAGTTTTAGCATTTCTGCTCAATCTTGGGACAATGACAATATTTTTGTGATCCTGCTTGGCTATTTTGTTTTATTTCTTCCTTCCAAGGAAATGAAGCATTCTATACCTCTAACTATCCCCTTGCGAGTGACCAAGTTTGAAGGGCACACAGGCTTTCAGGCCCGTGCCATTTTCCTGTTGTTTTTTTAATAAACTCATTCGCCGATTGGGCAGCTTTAAAAAGAATACCCACGAGGTTTCTTCTTTTTGTTTGATAGAATCTAGTTTTAATTTGAGACTAAATTTCCTTATCTCAGCGCCCTCACTCGTCCCTTTCTAAACAAGAGGTTCGTTATTATTCCCGCCCTGTTTATCGGCCAGCTTGGCCTCGTCATTTTTACGCATGTCCAATATGGCCGCTTGGTCTTGCGTTATGATTATGCTTTCTTTAATTTTTTCCACGCTAATTTCTGAATCTGACTTAAAATTTTCTTCCATTTTTAATAGCTTACACTTACCCCTAGTTTTATTAGGAAAAAAACAGGATTGGGGAATATTTTAGTTGTGTAGTGTGACAAAAAAGGCTAAGACACTCACAGGACGTCAATTCACACTCAAGACGCAGACAAGAGTCACAGTATAGCCTTGGCTGAGCTACATTTAATTCTGTTTTTTTTTTCCGGTGGCATATGCTGGTTATGATAACTGTCAAAAAGTTATCTCAAAAACTATGAAATTAAACGTAGAGACCCTGTATGTATGAAATATTTTTAAAATATATATACAGGGTCTCTGGCTGACCTGCAAGTACTTTCTTCTTTAAAGAGAAAAATATTTCATCTAAGGACAAAAATTAAAAAAAGTTGATTTAATAAAAAAAACAATGAAATTCGGGTTAATATCTTGTGGTAGTAGGAAAAATAGCGTACATAACTTGTTGTAACTGACTTTCTTACACTGTGTGCTTTTACCACTCGGCTGATGCCTCGTGCGAAAACTGTTTCCACCAATGCATGCCCACCCCGATTCAAAAAACGCATCACGTGATGGCCCATGGCTTTGCACCGGTTTTAAATGCAGCATCACCTGATGCGTTTTTTGAATCGGGGTGGGCATGCATTGGTGGAAACAGGGTGATAGTCTTTAAAAATAAGGAATAGTCAAATTTTGGAAAAAAATAATGAAAAATAAACTTACTTTGCCTTTGCACGGGAGACTATGAATTCGGTAGAAACATTAACTCTTTGACCAGGAACTTTTATTGGTAATTTTCCAAGCAATGTCTTGCGAACGGAACTTCTTTTGAAAATTTCTATGGGCTTAAAATAGAATCGGCTATCCAATTTCGTTGAGCTACTTGTATTGGAGTTTGCTGAACTGCTAGCACCGGAATTGGCTTGAGAAGGATCTTGAGGTTGGCTCGTTGTTTGATCTTCTGTTTCCAAAATCCTGTGAATTTGTTGTATTTTCTTCTGAACTACAGGCATTACCAGATTTTTGCTTCCATTTTGTTTGGTTTTTGGAAACTTATCCAAACACATAACACCGGAAGTGTACTCTTTTGTAGAAAAATTGTTTGCTGTTGATTTTTTGTTATTCTTTGCTTCAAAAAATTTATCCAAAGTGCCCAAGGAATTTCTCTGAGTCTTTTTTTGTTTGGAAGTGGATGGGCGCATTTCTTGTGCAATTTTTCGGGCCAGTTCAGCATCTAGTCTTATTTTTTCTTCTTCTACAGCTTGTCTGTATTCTTCTTCCTCACGAAGTTTTTTAATCAAAGTGGCACTGGCCAATTCTTCTGCTTCTTTGAGCTTTTTTCTTTCGTTTTCTTCTTTTTTTCTTTCAATTTCATATTCTGTTCTTATCTCTCCTTGATCAGCTACTTTGACTGCAGGCTTGTCTGAAAAAGAATTAGTAAAATACATTGATTGCACTAAATAGAATAAAAATTATTATGTTTTCAGAAAAAGTTTTTTTCCATAAAAATCTTTCTAAAACTTTAAAACAAAATAATTAGTCAGAACTCAAAATTAGAGACTCTGTATGTATGACATATTTAAAATGTCTCATACATTATCCAGTCATATTTAGGGTCACTGCATTCTGGAAGCCTGGCGTCTCACGGAGGAGTATTTGTATAATAAAATCGGCTCCGGAACGAAATAGCGATGTTCAAAATAGCGACGTACGAAATAGCGAGTACTGGAATAGCGACTATCAAAATAGCGATGTAATAAAAGAGCGACTATCAAAATAGCGATGTATCAAAATAGCGACAATCAAAATAGCGATGTATTAAAATAGCGAGTATTAAAATAGCGTTATCGAAATAGCGATGTAATGAAAGGGCGACTATCAAAATAGCGATGTATCAAAATACCGAATCAAACCAAACCAAATCGAATCAAACCAACGCAAACCGATCCGAACTGAAATGCGCTATTATACCCTGCGGTATTTTGACTATACCACCTTATTAAAAAGTAAAAAAAAACTTCCCTGACTTCTTTTCCGGGATCCTAGAGACTGTGAATCCAAACCGAACCGAACCGAATTCGATTTAGTTCGGTTCAGTTCGGTTCGGATTCACACTCTAGAATCCCGGAAAAGAAGAATAGCGACTATCAAAATAGCGAATATCAAAATAGCGATGTATCAAAATAGCGACAATCAAAATAGCGATGTATCAAAATAGCGACAACCAAAATAGCGACAATTAAAATAGCGATGTATCAAAATAGATTTTAATGGCTCTGGAACGAAATAGCGATGTACAAAATAGCGTGTATTAAAATAGCGTTATCGAAATAGCGATGTATAATGAAAGGGCGACTATCAAAATAGCGATGTAGCAAAATAGCGATGTATCAAAATAGCGATGTATCAAAATACCGAATCAAACCAAACCAAATCGAATCAAACCAATGCAAACCGATCCGAACTGAAATGCGGTATTATACCCTGCGCTATTTTGACTATACCATCTTATTAAAAAAAAAACTTCCCTGACTTCTTTTCTGGGATCCTAGAGACTGTGAATCCAAACCGAACCGAACCGAATTCGATTTAGTTCGGTTCAGTTCGGTTCGGATTCACACCATAGAATCCCGGAAAAGAAGAATAGCGACTATCAAAATAGCGATGTAATGAAATAGCGACTATCAAAATAGCGATGTATCAAAATAGCGACAATCAAAATAGCGATGTATCAAAATAGCGACAACCAAAATAGCGACAATTAAAATAGCGATGTATCAAAATAGATTTTAATGGCTCTGGAACGAAATAGCGATGTACAAAATAGCGTGTATTAAAATAGCGTTATCGAAATAGCGATGTATAATGAAAGGGCGACTATCAAAATAGCGATGTAGCAAAATAGCGATGTATCAAAATAGCGATGTATCAAAATACCAAATCAAACCAAACCAAATTGAATCAAACCAATGCAAACCGATCCGATCTGAAATGCGGTATTATACCCTGCGGTATTTTGACTATACCATCTTATTTAAAAAAAAAACTTCCCTGACTTCTTTTCCGGGATCCTAGAGACTGTGAATCCAAACCGAACCGAACTGAACCGAATTCGATTTAGTTCGGTTCGGATTCACACTCTAGAATCCCGGAAAAGAAGTCTGAAGAGTTTTTTTTATTTTAAATATGCTGATTCGGTTCGGTTCGGACTCATACCCTCTACGATCCCGGGAGAAAAGTCAGGGAAGTTTTTTTTTGAAAAAAATTGTTAGAAAGAAACCCCTTAGTCAAACTATATGCCAAAACCAAACCCAATCGCTATTTTTTTACATCGCTATTTTGTGAGTCGCTATTTTGTTACAATCGCTATTTTGTTACATCGCTATTTTGATAGTCGCCCTTTCATTATACATCGCTATTTTGATTGTCGCTATTTCGATACCGCTATTTTAATACTCGCTATTTTGTACATCGCTATTTCGTTCCAGAGCCAATAGAATCGGATAAAAATAAAAATCACCAAGACACTTAAAGCTACCTTTTAACCATTTTTTTGTTCAAGAACCTAACCGAACCTATTTATCAAGCGACTACAATCAAACTCCCCCTCCACTTGCATAGTGTCGTGAAGTCAGTCGCAACATGGTCGCAACCCAAACCATATTGGAATCAGATGTTTTTCTTCCCAACGCTGTGTTTTGTGGTTTTTACTTATCTTGTTACTTACTGTGTTTGTTCGTCTGGTTCACTTCAGAAAAAAAACAATTAATGAATATGGGAAAAAAAGGTTGTACCATATTTTAAAACGTCATTTTATTCCTTTGTTGTTTATATTGTACGTTTACGAAATTACTAAAATTTTTCTTATTACTTGGTTGTAGTTGTATGTTTGGTCTTGTCGAGCTATACAGATTTCATTAATATATATACATGACATTTAGGGTTATCCCATTCATGGCTCACAGCAAAATTTTCCGCCTTTATCCGCCATTTTGACTTTTACTCGTTCAAATCAGTGATAAATTATTTTCTTTCACAATTTTTTTTAAGTATCTATGGAAATATAAAGGGAAATATAAAAAAAAATAACTTGAAAATTATCAATAATTGGATTACTTAAAATAATAAAACCAATCAAAGAAAGACAACAACTTATTCCATCCCATCAATTCGGGTTTCGAGACAAGCATTCCACGATAGACTAAGCACACAGTCCTACTAACATAATAGAAAAAGCACCAGGAGAGAAAAAGTTTGTTATGCAGTATTTCTAAATATAGCACATGCCTTTGCCAAAGGGTAGTTAGTAAATAAATAAAAAAGCACTTTTCAAAGGGCGAAGTCTAGCTGACAGTCCAGCTACTCAACATTAACCCTTAAGTTAAGATTGTGATTTGTATGTGATTTACATTTTTGTTTGTAAAATCAACATGAATTGATTTGGTTTGATTTAATTTTATTCGCCACATACGAATCTCTGAAATGTCTATCAGATATGTATGATTCCAAAATATCAGAATATTGTTTGGCAGAAAAATTTTAGGTTAAAATTAAGAAGAAATATTAGGTCACTAAAAACACAAAACAGTTTTAAGCTTTATTATTTTTATTAATTTAAAAAATTTATATAGGTATAACATCATAAATATGTACACTGAAAAAAAAACAGGTTTTACTATTATTGTATCTAGCTATCAACTCTACATCTATCTTTCTCGCTCTTGGTCTTATCTACGCGATATTGTTACAAATCTTAGTTGTTTCAATTTTATAGTTTTTTATTTAGGTTTAGTGTAGTATTAGGTTGGTTTCTCTTATGGTTGTATAATTTGTCTAGGTTTTAGTTGCGTTATCTATGACCCACACTCGTACTTGTACGCGAACGTTCTAGCGCCGAAACAGGATAGATAGTTCGCGAAAGAATGAATACTATAGAGATCGCGACATATTAACACGAAGTTAATAAGCCGATTTGAGTAGTAGTTTAAGTGCCGTTATTATACATTCAGTGGTCGAAATAAATTGACATATTGTTTTTGACATTTAATCGTTTTCTTCGTTATTGTAAACCTGTACCCATATGTCCGAGAGGTTTACATTGGTTTTTCAAACTGTGAATTGAAGCTTGTCTATAACATTTTAGGAAAATACTTATTCTTCTCCGATTCAAAAACGATTGCTCCATTCATATAATAGCCACTTTATTTTTAACTTGGCACAATTATTGCGTCAAGGTAAAGGCACAAAAATAAAAAAAAACACACTACTAAGTACTACTTACTACTTGCAAATACTAAAATTACAATAACGTAAACCGGGGTCACTTTGTGGCTTAGGTATTACTTTGGGACATATTGTATTTTTTCCATATTGTACCTTAAACAAATATTCACGCAGTAAATATGACAATTTTGGTAGAATAGAATATCTTTTATTGCCAAGAAACATTACAGAAGTACAAAAAGCACATTTCTATAACAAAAAGCAACTTAAAAAAAAAGGCGATCTCACGGGTCTGAAAATTGACAGATTCACGATTGCAGGGCAAGCATGCTGGCCACAAACTGTCAATAACCAGATCCCTGAGTGTAAAATTACACTAGAAACTCAAAAAAAAAAAAAATAAATAAACAATTCCTAAATTAATCAACCTTACACAAATAAATTTTGTAGCACAAACTGATAAAAACATCCTTTTAAAACTATTAAAATTAAAACTTTTGTTAGAAAAAAAAAATAATAACAGGTACTAAAATCACAGTTTATGGTATGCAGTTCATACAATAATAATAAAGAAAAAAATTATAAAAAAAAAATTAAGTTTGGCAAAATTGTCTTACTTCTGACAACTACTGTAATTGGTTAACCGCTACAAATGTTTTCGCGCATTTTTGGAAGCTCTACAAACTTTCTAATGTGCAGCCAAACCCATCATAGGTACTTTAATTCAGGTAAGTACATCTTATGTACTTATATTTTGGCTATGTTTTGATATTATTAGAAAAAAATTATCCACACCTACAAAAAATATATATTTGTTTACATAAACAATTGCAACATGCTGAGGTAACTTTGGTACGTGTCCCAAAGTTAGACTGCAAACGTTCGCCATGTAGTCTAATTTAAAAACTGTGGTGTACCAAAGTTACACTGGTTGACATTTTCTAATATGTACTTCTGTTTATCTCTTTTAAAAGCGAGGATGCCCCGCAAGCAATAGCGTCTACTTGGTGCGCGAAACTACAAAAATTAGTTGTTATTAAAATGAACAGGCATATCTCAAAATAACAAATTTTGTAAAGATTTTTATTAACTTCAATCTGAGTTTGTTTAACTGTAATAGATGTCTATAAAATGCTGATAATATAAAATATTGCAATAAAGATACATCTCATCGCCATATCAAAATATACTTAAAACTAGCAATTATGGACCTCTATAAACTTAACACTTAAGAATTGAATATTCGCAATATATGCATTAATTGTCGTAAATTTGTCGTGAAAGAAAAAAATTTGTCGCGCCACCCGTTTTCCTGAAAAGGGTATGTAATGCTAAGTTGAGTCTCTACTTAGCATTACCACCCCAGAAAAAATTAAAATTTTTAAAAACTAATCTATGGAATAATTGTCGTGAAAGAAAAAAATTTGTCGCGCCACCCGTTTTCCTGAAAAGGGTATGTAATGCTAAGTTGAGTCTCAACAACAATAATGATTGTTTCACCAAAAATTTACAATTGCGCGACAAGGTTAAATACACTACATCTTCGTATTGTGAAAAAGCTTAAAGATCACTAAGATTTAGCTGAGAAATCTCAAAATTGCTCATTGCCCGTTTCCGGGAAAACGGATGACGCGACAATTGTTTTTCTTTTACGACAAATTTTCGACAAATTCACAACAATTAATGCATTTATTAGTTTTTAAAAATTTTAATTTTTTCTGGAGTGGTAATGCTTCAGGAAAACGGGTGGCGCGATAAACTTTTTTCTTTCACGACAATTAATGCATATATTGCGAATATCCAATTCTTAAGTGGTAATGCTAAGTTTATAGAGGTCAATTATGGTGGGTGCAACTAAAATCCATATTTTTTGAATTATTCTGTCAGATTTTATATTTAGGCCTTGTTTAGAGTTTTATATCCTATATGTATTTAAAATACCATACTCAAGAAATTTTTGTTAACTTATCTTATTATAATCCTGTTCTTTGTACCTCTGTCATATATAAAATATGACAAAAATATGTTTTCTGCATGCTTTTTCATTTAGATTTTAAAATGCAACATCTATCTAGTTGGGCCACAGGTCCATAACGTTAAAATATTCATATAAAATGCTAGCCAAATAGTGGGGTAACATTGGAGACATGACACATTTGAGACAAAATATATTGACTTGACAAAATAAATATTTGATGTTTTTGTACTATTGTACAGGGTGTCCCAAATTGGGCACTTTTAGAGGGTTTAAGGTACTTCTAGGGGAGACAGAGAAAAAACTGACCACGCATTGCGAGGCTCAAATTTCAAGAGAAGACTTATAGTGAAAACCGCATTTTGAAATATCGTCTCGTCTTTGAGCTACGGAGGCTTTTTGAAAAGTCTGCATTTTGGAAGGGGGTCTATAACTTCGTTATTTAGTGGAAATTTTGATTTAGAGTAAATTGCAATTTAGACTTTATCACGAGGAATTCACCCGCTAAATTAAATTTTAACTGTCACTTTTAGTTTTTGAGATATGACATAAAGTTTCATTTTTTCTTATGGAATGGCCTATATTTTAATTGATTTTCGAATTCGTCATTGAATTCGCAGTTTGATTGAGCGGTTTCGGAGAAAATTAAAGTTTTTATTTTTGTCTAGTGTGCGTTGAATGACGTCATGCGCCATTGACATGAAAGCCTTGCGGTAAATCCTACTTTAATGCTCCTATAGTTTTGTTGTCTTATACTATGCAAATCAAGTTGGCCTTGCGTTTTGGCGTTTTGTCATTGTTTTCAATTGTTTAAACAATTTGACATTACGCTTTGATATGAAATTATTTTGCACAAAAGCGTTTTAATTTTATTTTGAAATAAGTCAAAACGATGAAAAGTATGACATGTTAAAATGTTACTGAGAAAGTAATGATAATCGACAGGACGCTGGAAACTTATATTTTTAAAGGTATCACGAACGAAGACAACCGTATATGGATATATTTCCAAAGTTGAAAAGGAAACTTGTTCAGTATGGCTCTTTTTCAAAACAGCGGGCCAAAATACATGACGTTAGGAGGGACAGTCAGTTAGACGAGATAGGCATTATTAGTTAGTAGGTTGGTTGTTATTTTTTCTGTTGATCTATGACGCAATGATTATTGATAATTTTTAATAATTTCGAATTTCTATTGAGTCTATAATTTTTGTTTCTTTTTATAACTACGCTTTGAGGGCCATCAGCTGAATTATAATTTTTCCAAACCAGGCTTACAATATTTTTGACTGTGTAGAATAATAAAAATACTGGAGTGCCTTGACCTGCCTCAGCAGGAAATCATAGCGCACTAGAAATAAGTGAAAAACCTGAATATCTCCTAAATCGCTCAATCAAACTATGACACATAATACATCATTTTGAAGAGAATTCAATGACAAATTCGAAAATTAATTAAAATATAGGCCATTCTATAAAAAAATGCAACTTTATATCATATCTTAAAAACTAAAAGTGACAGTTAAAATTTAATTTAGCAGGTGAATTCCTCGTGACAAAGTCTATAAAATTGCAATTTACTCTTAAATCAAAATTTCCACTAATGACGAAGTTATAGACCCCCTTCCAAAATGCAGACTTTTCAAAAAGCCCCCGTAGCTTAAAGACGAGACGATATTTCAAAATGCGGTTTTCACTATAAGTCTTCCCTTTTAATTTGAGCCTCGCAATGCGTGGTCAGTTTTTCTCTGTCTCCCCTAGAAGTACCTTAAACCCCCTAAAAGTGCCCAATTTGGGACACCCTGTACACTTGATAGTGTCACTCCACGCACAGTCCACTCAATAATTGGACGGTCCACCACTAATATTTGCCTAGAATCATTTGACTGTCAGGTTATTTTATTTTAAATTTTAAATAAGCTCTTTTTTTAAGATGCATTTTTTTGTAGTATTTCTTTTTTGTCCTATATTTTTTTAATTCCTATTTGACTTGTAAAAGCACAAATTGGGTAATACTTTACCAATAAATAAACTAAACTAAATATAAGAACTAGTATAACATATATAGGTACAATTTAGGTCCTTTCTCAAAATTTGTAACTGCAAAAATTTGGCCTGATGACAAATTTTATTGAAAATGTAATTTTCAATCTAAATTTAAAAACTGTAAAAAAATCAAAATTTTGAGAAATTTATTATAAGGGTGACAGATATACACTGAAACCTCTCCTTGCGGACACCTCTAATAAGCGGACACTCCCTTTAAGTGGACAAATTTGTTGGAACCAAGCTTTTCCCTATTTCATTACCTGTAAAGTTCACTCCTATAACCGGACACTCTAATAACCAAACGCGGACAATTTTGTTTGGTTAAAAAATTATGAAACGTCCCTTAACCGGACGCGAACCTCTGACAACGGGACGGAGCGCTGCATCTCATGGGGATAAATATTATGTAGTATGTTGGCAACAACGCACTCTGCAGCCAGGAAATTACCCCTTTCCGTTTTAATGCGGAGACTAAGTACTTCTCTCGTATTTATAACATATTTTATTCGGCGGGACTGTATGTTTGATTTTTATTGTTCAGTTGGGTAGTAATGTTGAGAATTGGTGCAGACCTTACCTCCCTTCAACGCCAAGAAATGAAAAAACTTCATGAGGAATTAAACAAAAGGAATGCAAATGGAGAAAATGATATTCAGATACGTTATGTGGATGGAACACCTAAAATTGTAAAAACTTCTCAACGTAAAACCTCTGACAACACAAAAAACTAATAAGCTGTTATTACCAAAATTGTGGGGGAATCTGCACTAAACTTCAGGAGCTAAAACAATCTCTTGAAACCTCCCCATTTGATGTTTGTATACTTGTAGAAACATGGCTGTCGAGTGATTACTCTGAATGTGAAGTGAATTTCCATGGCTTTGATGTTTATAGGTGTGATAGAAATTTTAATGACTCTAACAAAAAACGGGGTGGTGGTGTTCTGATTGCCATTAGAAACCATTTAACAACTAGTCTATTGGAGCTGGAGCACTTGAATTTTGTTCAAAATTTTGATCAACTTTTTGTCTCTTTTGTCTATGGAAGATGTAGATACATTATTGTGGGTGTTTACATCCCACCAAATGCAGCTGATACGTGTTATATTAGCCATGTTGCGAGTATTGAACATTTGATGAGTATCCTGAACATAAAATGGTAATTTTCGGGGACTACAACTTAACCGAAGCATTTTGGTCACGTGGAAATGATGGCACCAGGGTTGACTATCCCTTAAACTCAAACACCTATATATTGGAAGAAGCCCTTTATTTCTTTAACCTGGAGCAAGTAAATTTTTTGCCAAACAATCATGGCAGATTCTTGGATCTGTGTCTTACTCATGATCATGACATGAATATTTCCTATGCCGCTGATAGCCTGCAGAGAGAGAATTTTCATCATAAATCCTATTCATTTGATCTTTGCATGGGACGAGAAGATACTAATGTGAAATATGAGGTTTTTTATCATGACTTTCGAAATGGTGATTATTTTGGCATTAATTGTTATTTAGGTAGTTTTAATTGGGAGGATGAATTAAGATTTAACTGTGATGTAGATTTAGTGATTGAGAAATTTTATATAGCGCCATAGATAGATATATTCCGATAAAAAGATTTAAAACTGACAACTTTCCAATGTGGTTTTCTGGAGAGTTGAAACATTTAACTATTTCGAAAAAAATTGCACATTTAAACTATAAGTGCAGTCAATCGGATCATGACTATGATACATTTGCAACCCTGAGAGCCAGGTGTAAGGATCTGAGTACAGTATGCTATAATAGATATTTAAATAAAATAGAGAGTAATTTGAACAATGATCCTAAGCAGTTTTGGAAACATCTGAACAATATTCGAAAAAGCTTTGACATCCCTAAGCAAATGACATTAAATAATGAAACTAGTATCAGCGGTATTGATAGTGCATCTCTGTTTGCAAAATTTTTCTCTTCAGTATATGTTAAGGTTGATTCAAACCTTGACATATAGAGTGCTGTTCAAAATAACGATTCTTCTGCTGAAATAGATTTGAATAACTTTGTCATCAACTTGTCTGATATTTTTGAGAGCATCACTTCTCTAAAGCCTATGTTGTCTTTTGGACCTGATGGTGTACCAGGATTTTTCTTGAAGAAATGTATTTTTTCTCTCTGTAAACCACTGCATTTGCTGTTTAATCTCTCGTTAGATAATTGTTCATTCCCAAGCTATTGGAAAAACTCATATATTATTCCAATTCATAAATCTGGTCCTAAAAATATCATTTCAAACTATAGGGGTATCTGTAAACAGTCTGATATTCCAAAATTGTTGGATCGTTTAATTGCTGCTCAGATTTCTTGGGCTTCAAAGCACATTATTAGTACAAAACAGAGTGGTTTCTGTAGGGGCCGATCTACTACAACAAATCTGCTAACCTATCAGCATAAAATCTTGAAAGCCTTTGAAGAACAACATCAAGTCGACAGTATTTATACGGACTTTTCAAAGGCTTTTGATCAGGTTAATCATGCAATCCTCCTGGGCAAATTGAGGGTCATTGGTATGGGTGAGAACTGCTTGTGTTGGTTGAAAAGTTTTTTATTTGATCATAGTCAATGTGTAAAGATTAATGATGTTCTTTCAAATCCTATTTCTGTTACATCTGGGGTCCCGCAAGGGTCCCATTGTGGCCCTGTTTTATTCAATTTATTTGTAAATGATCTGTATAACTATGTACTTAATTCTGACCTGTTATCCTTTGCTAATGATGTTAAGTTGTTTAAACTTATCAAGTGCTTATATGATTGTTTCTTACTTCAGGCTGATATAAACAACTTTAATGATTGGGCTGCCAGAAACCAATTAAGGCTAAATTTAAGCAAATGTTATGCCATAAGCTTCTATCGTGGAAAATCTCCCATTGTGTTTGATTATTTATTGTCAGGTACTTCTTTGAGTAGAGTTGATGAGATACGAGATTTAGGAATACTTCTCGATAAGTTAACATTTAAAGGCCATTATTTAAACCTAAGAAATGCTGGCATAAGAAACTTGGGTTTTATTTACAGGAATAGTCTGCAGTTTTCAGTGCAGACATTTCGATTGTATACATTTTTTTAGTGCGTCCAGGCCTTGAGTATGCATCAGTTGTTTGGTCACCATATTATCAGTGTGACATAAGCTTACTAGAATCAGTTCATAGGAAGTTTTTGAGACAGTGTGCATTCAGATTGGGCTTGCCAAGTGTAAATTATTATTCAATCTCTTGAAATGCGGAGATTTTTTGACATTTACTTTTTGTTTAAAGTTGTTAATGGTCTGATTGACTGTGATTATATTTTGTACAATATTAACTTTAATACAAACCACCGAACTAGAGATAAAAGGCTTTTTGTTGTCCATTTCCATCCTTACAACTACACCTTTAATAGCCCCCAGGCAAGAATTCCTCGAATCACAAACACTATTTATGGCGACATTGAGCTATTTGGCCTAACTTTTAATCAATTTAAAAATAGATCACGATCTGTTCTGGCTGTGTTGGATAGATAGGCTTAATTCTATGTCTTGTTTTAATAATGATTTAATGTTCTTAATAATTTTGTTTTGTTTTGTTTTGTAAGTTTATTTGTTAGTAAGTACTAATTTATAAATTTATTTTTTCTCTTACTATTTTATATTTTATATTCTGTTCAAACTGTAAAAATGGAGTTTCCGTAAATAAAATAAACTAAACTAATAGATCTCTGTGGCGCCTAGTAAAAAAAAATTTCTTAGTTTATGTAAAAAAATGGAAACTGTTAATGTATCAGAGAAGGAACATCTATCAGCACGAAAGATCACTAAAAAATTTAATATCACAAAAACGCAAGCAGCGGAAATTGTTAATAAATATATATTAAAATTCCACAGTTCCCTCTCATAAGTGGACACCTCCAATAAGCAGACAAAATCGACGGAACCGTGAGTGTCCGCTTATAGGAGGTTTCACTGTATCTGGAACAGAAGAATGGTAGACTTGGGCTTGTGCACATCTCTTTTTGAATAAAATAAGTATCTTCAAAATTAAACAAAATTACTGTGAAATGTTTGTGCCTATAACTCTAAAACTATATGTCTGACAAAAAAAATACTTAGCATTTTGGCAGGAATACTTGTATTCTTTAACTTTTATTTTAAAAAAAATGTCTAAAACCTACAAAAATAAGTAATTTTAGGTGTTATTTAGAAGTTAACATGAAGGTGGCGAGAGCAGCAGTCACTTAGAGTCAGAAACTTTCTGGAATACTAAAGACCCCCCAACCCAATCATGTCAAGTTTCAGACCTTTTGCATCAAAGCAGCTTTATTTATTTATTATACTAATATGTATATGACAAAAATTTTCAATTTTCCATCACTTACCTTTCAAAAAATATTTGAGCCTAACTAGTAAACATTATGACAGTTAAATTAGAGTCATAAAATATGATAAATGTGTATATAACCTTAAAATGATTTCCAGTGATTCCCGGCAATTACTAGGTGATTCCCAGTGACTCCAAGGTGATTGCCAGTGATTCCCAGAAAAATGTATTATTAAATAAATTATTTCTGTAGAAACAGTATTTGAAAAACTTACCCTGCACCCTTTCTATTTGAGCAATATGCACCCCTCTAAAAGAAGAGCCGAGGGGTGAACAGCTAACCCAAAATGTGTACACCGATTGTGAAAATCCACAATCTTTTGCTAAGATTGTGAGGGATTGTGGCAAGATTGTGAGGGATTGTGGCAAGATTGTGAGGGATTGTGGCAAGATTGTGAGGGATTGTGGCAAGATTGTGAAGGATTGTGAAGGATTGTGAGAGATTGTGACAGATTGTGGGTGATTGGGAGGGATTGTGAAAGATTGTGAGGGATGGTAGAGGACTGTGCAGCGGCGTAGCGCACCTAAAGGGGTGGGGTGGGCACTGTCCCATCAAAAATTCTTGCGACCAAAAAAAAAAAAACAAAAAAAAAAGGTCATCATGTCTATAGTTTCCTTTGCCGCCCTCTTCATTTACCATTACTGGCCCTGCTGCTTAATAACCGAGGGGTGACCAGCTGACCCCAAAATGTGTATGCCGATTGCGAAAATCCACACTCTTTTGCTAAGATTGTGAGGGAACCCCAAAATGTGTAAGCCAATTGTGAAACTCCACAATCTTTTCCACAATCTTTTGCTAAGATTGTGAGGGATTGTGTAAAAATTGTGAGGGATTGTGGTAAGATTGTGAAGGATTGTGGTAAGATTGTGAAGGATTGTGAGAGATTGTGAAGGATTGTGACAGATTGTGGGTGATTGGGAGGGATTGTGTAAAGATTGTGAAGGATTGTGAACAGATTGTGAGAAATGTGTACACTGATTGTGAGAGCTGTTCACCCCTTGAGAAGAGCAAACCACAGAGCAATATTCCATAATGGATCTTACAAGGAAGCAATACAAAGTTTTTAAACTACCAAGTGAGAAATACTTGCAAGTTCTCACTATACACCCCATTATACTTTAAAAGCTTTGAATGCAATACTGTTAATGTTTTCAACAAATGTTATCAGCCACATACATACATACATACATTATAAATTTGCATAACCTAACTTACCTTCTTCAATTCCACTATCTAACCCATCATATTTGTTCTGAACTTCTTGAGGAAATGTGTCCTTTATGGCACTCCAAAAAAGTTCATCTATTAGCTTATTTTGTTTCTTGATTTGCCTATACCACGAACCCACTCTAGATCTACAGAGGGGACAGACTAGGTTAGCATTTTCCATAGTATCCTAAAAAGTTATTGATGATAAAGTAGTAGATGAGGGGTGAGTAGCTAGCCCAAATTGTGTACACCAATTGCGAAAATCCAGAAACTTTTCCAAGATTGTGAGATATTATACAAGGATTGTAACAAGATTGTGAAAAATGTGTACACTGATTGTGAGAGCCCTTGGTAGTAGGTATTATAAGCTGATTTTCAGTGTCAATAAATTATAACCAAAACCAATCTACACTTTAGTATGTTGGACCCTCCATTCATGAATAAGGGGCTAGGGCCTTGGCTAGGGGTGAACAGCAGACCCAAAAGCAAATTCTACCACTTTATATTTGGCTTATTTTACAAGATTTCAGTTCTGTAAAAACATTTCTACCTATGGTCACTATTTGATACTGGACCGGAAAATGACATTGTTTAAGTTAGGTAAACACAAAGGTAAACATAGATTTTCACAATTTGTTTAGGGTTATTATGCTAAAAACCAATGAGATTTTTTAAATCTGATGATGCTTCAAGCAAAGAATGAAGACCAGGTCGAGTATGAACAAGGACTAGTCCTAGAGCCCTGCCCCCATAAACACTACAAAACTAACCTTGAAGCAAGCGTTGCAAAATGCATGTTGGCACGGGAGAGTTACTGGCTCGATGAAGATAGTCCTGCAAATGGGACAAAGGACATCGCTCGCTTTTAGAGCCTTTAAATCTAACTTTTTTCGGCCCTTTAAATTTGTTGTTTTCTTTTTGCCTGCCATGTTTTTATTTGCACTGACAGTAATGACATATTTCGCCGTTTACGTCAAACCACATGCGTAGAATAGAAATGTGGTTGGATATCAAGCAAGCCCGTTAGCGCATTAGCACGGTGCATAGAATATAGCGGTGTTCGGATCTTATATATACATGTCGAATTTTCAAGTCACTGGTGGTCTAGCTGATTTTTGTAAACAAAAGTTGGATATGGGCTCTGCTACAGAATAGCGCCTTACAAAATAGCGCTGCTTCAAAATGGCGCTGCCACAAAATAGCGCTGCTACAAAATAGCGTGCATCAAAATAGCGCTGCTACAAAATAGCGCGCATCAAAATAGCGCTGCTACAAAATAGCGCCTTACAAAATAGCGCTGCTACAAAATCGCGTGCATCAAAATGGCGCTGCCTCAAAATAGCTCTGCTACAAAATAGCGCGCATCAAAATTGCGCTGCTTCAAAATAGCGTCTTATAACTTACCACTCCCGGTAACCTCATTCTAACATATGTTTAAAAAAAAACTTCCCTGACTTTTTCCCGGGATCCTAGAGGGTGTGAAACCAAACCAAACCGAACCGGCATCCTAGAGGTTGTGAAACCAAACCGTACTAAACCAATACTTCGATTCGGTTCAGTTCGGTCCGGTTCAGTTTTGTTTCACACCCGCTAGGATCCCGCAAAAGAAGTCAGGGAAGTTTTTTTTTTGAAAAAATATGTTAGAAAGAGATTCCTTAGTCAAACAGTTGCTGTTTTTAATGATGCTTTTTGAGCGCATTTTTGATGCGCGCTGTTCTCCCGGTAACCTCATTCTAACATATATTTTCAAAAAAAAAACTTCCCTGACTTTTTCCCGGGATCCTAGAGGGTGTGAAACCAAACCGAACCGAACCGGCATCCTAGAGGTTGTGAAACCAAACCGAACTAAACCGATACTTCGATTCGGTTCAGTTTTGTTTCACACCCGCTAGGATCCCGCAAAAGAAAGACTGGGAAGTTTTTTTTTTGAAAAAATATGTTAGAAAGAGATCCCTTAGTCAAACAGTTGCTGTTTTTAATGATGCTTTTTGAGCGCGTTTTTGATGCGCGCTACTTGGTAGCAGCTCTATTTTGATGCGAGCTATTTTGTAGCCGCGCTATTTTGTAAGGCGCTATTTTGATGCGCGCTATTTTGTATCAGCGCCATTTTGTAGCAGCGCTATTTTGTAGCAGCGCTATTTTGTGGCAGCGCTATTTTGAAGCAGCGCTATTTTGTAGGGCGCTATTCTGTAGCAGAGCCGTTGGATATGATATGAACAACTAATACTTTTCGAATTTTTTGAAAACTAAGGCAATTTTCCCAATTTTGTGGCAGCGCCATTTTGTAGCAGCGCTATTTTGTAAGGCGCTATTCTGTAGCAGCGCTATTTTGTTAGGCGCTATTTTGATGCACGCTATTTTGTAAGCGCCATTTTGTAGCAGCGCTATTTTGTAGCAGCGCTATTTTGTGGCAGCGCTATTTTGAAGCAGCGCTATTTTGTAGGGCGCTATTCTGTAGCAGAGCCGTTGGATATGATATGAACAACTAATATTTTTCGAATTTTTTGAAAACTAAGGCAATTTTCCCACTATTTTTTAGGATATTCTTATAAAATAATATTTTTAAGACATACCAGTCGTTATTTTTTTAGCCGCTTCATTCCTCTTTCCACAAAAATCAAAATTCGAAGAAATTCATGTGTTCGTTTCAGCTTCAAAAATAATCCGCTGTCCTGCATCTTTGTTTACTGCCCAAGTCCTCGCTTCACCTTTGATACTAAACGATCACATTCAGTTTGACATGTAGTTTAAGTTTTGTGTAATAAAAAATAAAGCGAGCTAAAAAATAATAACGACAATACGTCTAGAAAATTGCATTGTATAAGGATGTATTAGAAAATAGTAGGAAAATTGGCCTAGTTTTCAAAAAATTCAAACAATATTAGTTGTTCCGTTGTTCATATCAGATCTAACTTTTGTTTATAAAAATCAGCTGAACCACCAGTGACGTGAAAAAATTCGACATATATATATATAAGATCCGAACACCGGTCTATTCTATCCACCGTGGCGCATTAGCACTAACATTCCGCCAAAGATAAACGGCCGTTCATGAAATGATTTTTCATATTTTCTCAATGGAGAAACATGGAAATTGGTATATGTGGATGATATTTTACCAAGGCCAACAAATAGCCCTGATTTTACTTCTGGGATAGAATGATGACATTGAAGAAACACTAAAAGTATTAAAAGAAAATTTTTAAGCAAAAGATATAGGTAAAATAAAGGATTTTGTGGGTATGACTATTATAAAACAGAAGCTATTAATTGAATTCAAAATGACAAATTGTAATCCGAAGAAAACACCAATAGAATAACAATTTCAAGTTAACGATGAAAGCAAGATATTCGAAAACGTACCCAATCGCCAAATAGTGGGAGGACTCCTGTTCTTGAATACAGCTTCAGGACCAGATATTGAGTATGCAATGTAGTAAATAAAGATATTTATTAGCAATTTTTTGGATAAACCAACACAAGAGTTATGGAATGCAGGGAAATGAGTATTAAGATATTTACAAGGAACGAAAGACCGATGTTTGACTTATTACAGAAATATAGACCAAGAAGTGAATCTAATTTCATACTATCTGATGCAGACTTGGGGATAGATGTAAAAGGAAGGATTGTCAGTTCCTACATAGCACAAATCAAAACAGCGTTAAAAACACACACATTTTTAAGTTTAATAGGTCGCTTTATAACGTGATTTTGAAAATAACGTTACAAAGCGACCTATTAAACATAAAAAAGTGTGTGTTTTTAACGTTGTTTTGATTTGTGCGTGCTATGTGTATTGGTTCTCTGGAAAACAGACAGGTGTTTCATCTATGGAAACAGAGTATGTGGCAGCGTATACATCAGCTCAAAACCCAATTAACTTAGCAGTGGCGGCTCGTGCCCATTCAACATAGTAGTGCCAGAATAATTAAATTTACGACAACGCCATTTTTATCCATTTCTACGTGTTTTTTAATTTTTAAATCAGGTAGTAACCGGCCTAATTCTTTGTTTTTGTCCTCTAGCGAAAAACCACTAAAAGAGTTTTTAAGGACGCTAATTTTATTCATTTTCACTTTTTTTGAAATCGGAGCAACTTTTTTTTTCGAAAAAATTAGGATCTCCATATCTCACACTTTTATAGTGTAGTAGTAGTGTGAGTTAAAATAGAACAATATGCTAAGTAGACGAGTATATTTTTTGTCGCGTAATTTAGAGGGCCTAAATTAAGGCCCCCAAGAGCGGACATTCGAGAAACACCTGCGGGGCATACGTGTGGGACGAGGTAAAAAAAAAGTGTCGAGGAGGCGGCGTTTACCGCTCCTCAACCTCCCTCCAAGTGCCACCAACACCTTATGTTCTAAGGTCCGGGCCGCGATAAACTTACACCCGGGCTAGCGCGAAGGACATCGTTTAACCCTCAGGTACGTCTCCCCCGCATTGTTTAGCGTGCAGCCACGTCTCGCGGCGCTTTCTTTGACGATGCTTACCTACATTTACCCAATATTATATTTTATATTATATTTTCGGGCATCCGAGAAGCGGTCCACTCGGATCTGTTTAGTTCGATACCAGTAGTTAGTACAATGAGTAGAGGAGTTTTACCCTACAAAAGGTCCGGTAGTTCTGAATTTTGGATATGTTATTAAGGTCGAAAGGGTAGTTAAAAATCTGAGTTTTCGTCAGCCCCCACCCCCTTGCTTCCTCCGCCATCTTAAAAAAACCATCAAAAATTGACACTTTTTGTAGTTTTTTGCCTGTAACTTCGTTCCAGTACACTAAATCGCAATTTTTTAGAGGATATAATTATCTACAATTGGGTGGTACCATGGTTGTTCTGCGAGCAGTAGTTATGGAGCTAGATAATTTCTAAAAATGACTAAAATCACGTGCTTGGGCAAATTTTCAGATTTTTTCTACTTTAGACGGCATAAGCTCCGAAATACTTTGTTCTAGGGAAAAAGTTCTAAGAACATATCTTGTAGAGAATTTTATCAGCTACAAAAGCCATTCTTTAAATGTATTTTGAAATATTGTAATGGAGTGGGAGTAACTTTTAACTAAAAGTTAGTAAGTTAGAAAATAATATTTTTTTTAAATTTAATGCTTTAAACGGCACGTTTTTTATTTATTTTTATTTTTTTGTGTAAATTTAGTGACGTACAAAAAGGTAAGAGAGCTTAGGGGTCAAACACCTCCTTAAACTAACCACCTCTTCAAACCCCCCCCCCCAGACTCCCCAAAATCTAACATATTTAGGTTTTCTCAAATTTTCTCAAAAATTACGCTTCTAAGAGAAAAATGTGTAATATACTTTATTGTAGACAATGAAATTTGCTTTACAACTCGATGGGGGTCAACTATTTATAAACTCTTCAGGGGCGTCCGTTAATTGAAGTAATTTAAAAGTAAAAAAATATTGAGAGAAAATTTGAGAAAACCTGAATATGTTAGATTTTGGGGGGTCTGAGGGGGTTTTTTCAAGAGGTGGTTAGTTTAAGGAGGTGTTTGACCCCTAGGCTCTCTTACCTTTTTGTACGTCACTTAATTTACACGAAAAAATAAAAGTAAATAAAAAACGTGCCGTTTAAAGCACTAAATTTTAAAAAATTATTATTTTCTAACTTACTTACTTTAAGTTAAAAGTTACTCCCACTCCGTTACAATATTTAAAAATACATTTAAAGAATGAATTTTGTAGCTCATAAAATTCTCTACAAGATATGTTCTTAGAACTTTTACCCTAGAACGAAGTATTTCGGAGCTTCTGCCGTCTAAAGTCGAAAAAATCTGAAAATTTGCCCAAGCACGTGATTTTAGTCATTTTTGGCAATTATCTAGCTCCGTTACTACTGCTCGCAGAACAACCATGGTACCACTTAATTGTAGATAATTATATCCTCTAAAAAATTTCATATAACTCTTTTTGCGATTTAGTGTACTGGAACGAAACTAACGGCAAAAAACTGAAAAAAGTGCCAATTTTTTATGGTTTTTTCAAGATGGCGGAGGGAGCACAGGGGTGGGGGTGACGAAAACTCAGATTTTTAATTAACCTCCTGAGCTAAACAACATATCCTAAATTCAGAACTACCGGACCTTTTGTAGGGTAACCCCCCTATTTGGGCCTCTATTCATTGAACTAAGTGTACTTATTCGTTTATTGAGTGCATTTGGGTAGTAACTTTGATTATATAACAGTCGTGTAAACATTGGTAGTAAGTATGGATGAACGAAGACAAGGCAAAAAATGGAGACTTCGACTTAATGCGAAGAGGAAAAAAAAGGCCCAAAAAAAGTGGTTCAAGTGCAAACATAAATTATGCTTAGGCAGCAGGCGACAATTATATATTTTGAACGATAGTTTTTTGCCACTTTTCTTTTTTTTTAACTATGTTTAATATGTATAATATGGGCGTACTCCTTTTATTTTAGGGTCCCAAGGTTTCTTCAACTTGTGTTAACCAGAGACACAGTGAGGCCAGAGGTATTTATAAGGTTAGTCATATAGGTAGTCAAATATATTTCAACTTTTTTATAAAATAGGGATAATTCATGGTGGGGACATTAAAGAAACTAATTTTAGCTTTTAAGGGGGGTGAGTTCGGTTTGGTTCAGGAGAGAGGGCAGTAGAAGACTCAGATTTTTTTAAATAATAATTAAAGGTAATATATTTAAAATCTTCTGATTTTTGTTTTAATACCTTTAGATCTGTAAATTTTTACCCTCCGAATACCTGCATCGGGCGAGAAAAGGGTAAGTAAGTCGACAGAAAAAATTCCGAGATAACACTCAACATGAGGGGAAGAGGGGGTGTTTTTTGACAGAATATATAACTACTTATGTCTGTAAAACTTAATGAACCGAACCGCACCTCATCGAATAAAAACGTATTTTTGACCCTCATTTTAGGGACTAGAAACGCATTTTTGTCTCTTATTTCAGAGAATAAAAATTTTAGTCCACGAAAGTCAAGAAATGTTTATATCAAGGGATAAATGTGCCACTTTTTACCCGGAGGCGAAAAGTTTGTAGTTTGTAAAGCTAGAGGGGACAATTCGCCATGTGATTAAAAATAAAAAGAACAATTTTATCACAGGGTTTATGCGATTTTTCGCACTTTTTGACTTTCTTCCGCGTTTTCTCTATTTTTTAGAAGGTTCTCGGTTTTCACGATTTTATTAGAAATTTAATTTTTTTATTTCTTTATATGTCACTTTTAATCCCTATTATTACTTTTCATGCCTAAAGTGCAAAAAATAAAATTTAGGCCACTATAGTTAAGTCTGTTTTTTTTGCAAACAATTTTAATAAAACGGGGCCATATAAGCGCAAAAAATAGTATAGTATATATCTCTTTTTATCCTTTGGCAAATTGTAGCTCTCACTAAGCTCCTACTACGCATTTTTTGCCTTGAGATAGAAAGTGTCACTTTAGTACCTAGGTATATAATGTTCTATTTTGTAATTTAGGCTTAAAAAATAGCGTAATAAACCGCGGGATAAAAGTGTCTTTTTGTACCTAGTTGAATTTAGGTACTTGCTACGCTCGCTTTTTATCCCTTGGTAGGTAAGTGCTTAAACAAGTGATAAAATAAAAAGAGTAAAGTAAAAAAATTTTTTAAATAATTTTATTGTAGGCTGATTCTTTACTAATTTTCGCAGACCACAATAAAAGTTACTCAAATACGGAAAGCGTTATACAAAATGAAACAGAAGAAAGCCAAGTAAGTAAGCCAAAATGTACGTAATAAAATGTTTTGAGTTTAGGTCAAGAGTGGTCACCTTAGGTTAGAAATGCTTTGACATCTGGTAGAAAAACATTTAGTAGAATACATTTGGTAGAAAATATATTTGGTAAAAAAATGTTTGATAGAAAATGCATTTGGTAGAATAACACTTGATAGAAAATAAGTTTGGTAGAAATAACATTTGTTAGAAAAACATTTGGTAAAAAAATATTTAATGGAAAATAGATTTGGTAGAAAAACCTTTGATAGAAAGAGACTTGGTAAAAAAACATTTAAAAAGTACATATTAGGTCAGGATAGGTTTGGTTAGATTATGAAATATTTTCATACCCAATGTCCTTTCTAACATTTGCTGTTCTGCCAATTGTACTTTCTATCAAATGTTATTCTAGAAAATGTGTTTTCTGTGATAGGTTTTTTGCCAATTGTACTTTCTACCAAATGTACTTTACCAAAAATATATTTTACCATTTAAATGTGTTTTCTATGAAATGTTTGTATACCAAATGTTTTTCTAGCAAATTTTTTTTCTTTAAAATATTTTTCTACCAAATGTATTTAAAATAGAAAATCGTTATACAGGACTCCATAGGACTTCCACAGGATTGCCACAGGACTATACAGGACCCCGAGGGTACTGGCGCCTAAGGGGTGCCCTAAGCATGATTAAGTAGGGAGGCCGGCAAAGGCAAATCAACTCTCTAAGAAAAACGAGAGTTAAGACGTTTTTTTTTTGTTGGTCGCGAATTTTTTTATGGGCGCCTGTCAGTCAGGACTATACAGGACACTACAAGCCCAAAAATTTATTAAAGTCCCGTAGGAAGGTGTACAAATTTGGTTCAGCTGATCACACCTCGGTTTTTATAAAAAAACAAATTATATTAATAACACGCCGTAGATAGATTGACAATTCACATACAACATATTTGAACATATATTTACACAGTAACAAAAATATTAAAAGATGGCTAAATAAAGTGAAAATACGATAGTGTCAAAAAGTGCCATTTTCCGTACCAAACTCATTCAAAAAAATTTCCGCAAGTCAGTATTTTCCGCACGCGATGTAAAAAACAATTTGTAATTTTGAATTTAGTAAAACCCCTATCAAAGGAAGAGAGGATACGAACATTTTATAAATTGTAAGCGTTTTAAACGTCCCAGATGCCATTTTATTTTAACAATTTTTTTTATTATTTAGAAAAATATCACCAGTAAGACGGAAATTCTTCCCCGTTTAAAACAAAGATCTATTTCCTATAAAAAAAATTATTATAAAATTGTCGCTTTGTGACTATATTTAAGCATAATCTAATTTTTTACATTTTGTTTAAACTTAAAAATAATTCTGGTCCTAGACAAAAGATTACTTTCAATAATTAAGGAAAGTTTTTGTAAAAATCTGTAGCCGTCTTGGAGAAAACCGTGTATTTCTAAACAACCACAAATTACATTTACACTAGAATATCGGCGCAACTCTGACCCTTAAAAATCTGTGCCATTATATTGATCTAAAAAAATGTCAAAAGGGTGGATGGAATTATGTATATTCAATTAATGCTAAATAAGCAGTGATTTTTAGACAGGTAATTAAAGTATTTTTATAGGTATTTTGTGGCACCCCTGCATATATTCAGGAAATAGCGTCCAGTAAACAATGTTGGTTTAAAATTACACATAGAAACCTCAAACACGGGTTAAGCCTTATAGAAACAGCCCTTTTTCGAACATTTTGTTCGATTTCTGGCTCATTCTCTAGGAGTTAACAATGTTAAGGTGAAAATGTCTAATTAACGTCCTCCTGTATAAAATATATAAATTAAAAAAAAACACCGGTACTTATACACGTGCAAATGGTTATATTTTCTTCCAATCACTTACACGCAATTTGTTTGTTTATAGTCCGCCCTATTTTTTAGTGTGTAAAGTGAAGACGAAAACGTGCCAACGATCCAACCAAACAACTCAATTCAAAAACAGTGCGGAAAGTATATGAGAATGTCAAATATAATTTACCATTTTGATTTGGTAAAACCTCTATCAAGGGGTGAAAGGGACTAAAAATTTTAAATGCTGCCTCAGGCGCCAAAAATGCTAGCTGCGGCTCTGATGGTCCGGTTTCGTAAAAAACCGAAAAGACAAGGATATTGCTATTGTTTTAAAAATAATTCTTAGCGACCAGCAGAGGGCCCCACTTTATTGATGACAAAAGCGGCAATTGTTGGTCTTGTAAGGGTTTAACAATACACGTTTTCCTACCAGATGACTTGCAATTTTTTGTATTTTTATTTTTTATTTATTTAGAGGAATGTCCCTTGTAGGCCCGAAATTCTTCCCCGATTGAATCAGATAACAATTTCCTATTAAAAAAATGATATGAAAATGATCGATTTTTGACTATAAATAAGCATAATTTCATGCTATTTTGGAGACATTTTTTTAACTAAAAAATAGTTTAAGGCCTGTACCAAAGATCACTTTAAATGATAAAAAAAAGTTGTTAAAACCTTTAGCCGTCTTCAAGAAAAGCGTGTATTTCCAAACCCTTACATTAGCACGAAAATATCGGCGCGAGTCGGCTCCTTAAAGCGTATATGCTTCACTCAAAAACACAAGACGACTAACTGGCTGTTACTGGCTGGCGTGCCCGACACAAATTTTAGTTGATTTTGATTTAATCAATATAAAAATTGTGCAACTCTGTCGCTCATATAGGCCTCTACTAAAAATCTTTCTCTGTTCAGCGGCGCCAGCAGCAAAGCGGCATACACCCCACACGTGTTTCAACGGCAGCCGGCGGCCCAGACAGCGCATTATCGATTCGGATTGTGATCCACTAGATTGCAGAGGGTTTACCATATTTTATATAAATTAAAAATAAATGCATAAAATAACAAAGATATTAAGATATTTTACAAATAGAAAAAATCTGCTTTTGTAGAGAAATAAGGTGGCACTACCACACGAGCCGCTAATATAACTTAGAAGGGATTTTAAACCACTAAAAGCTCAATTTTAATGTCAAAAAGTTATGAGAACTCAAAAAGATCTAGATACATTTATATTTAAAAGATTTGGTTCTAGGAAAAATATCTGGATTATGAATCAACAGACCAAAATCTTGCAGATAGATTGACAAAGACATATTATTCTGTCTAGACCTTAGAGATTTTTATTTTATAGGTTATTTTTTTGTTTTTGTTTAGCGATTTTATGTAAAAAAAAAACATTTTAAATCGGGGCAACTTTTAGATTAGAAGGTTACACCTGATTCCCACCTACGACTTTCTCGTGGGTGCCCGCTCACGCGTCACCTGATCTCAATATGAAATGTTATCACAGTCATGTGACGCGTGCGCGGGCACGCACGAGAAAGTCGTAGGTGGGCACCGGGCTTTAGATTAAGTTATTCTGTTGAAAGCATTCGCAGTTTAGAGAAATCATAATCTAGATTGGAGTGAAGAGTTTTTCGAGATAATTAGGCGCTGACTCGTGACGTAGGTTGACATTAGCACCCCGGCATAAATTGTAATTTTGGAACATACTCATTTGCATCTCTTTTTAATGCACAGCTTATTTTTTGTTACTGTCCAACTCATAGCGCTGCACAGTGGGCTCCAGGATCTGATTTTTGACCAAATTAGAAAAATAGGTTTTGTAACAATATTTTGTTTTGAAATGAGGAAGAAGTAATTATCAATCAAAATGGCGAATCCAAAATGGCGAAATTTCCTATCTATGGATCGGTAAGTATGAAATTTAGTGTTAATAGTCGCTAAATATGATTTTTGACTTAAATTTAAAAAAAAAACTTATTTACCAATAGGTTTCAAATTTGTAACTCTGGCGTGTCTAAAGTCGTATCATTATAAAATCAAACTTAAAAATTGCATGACAGATCCAAAAGGGCAGAGTTTTCTATTTATGAACCGATATGTATCAAAATTGGAACTGTGGGTGTATAAAGCTGATAATTAAGATTTATGAGTTAAACGTAGAAAAAATATCATGGCGGATCCGAAATGCAGAACTTCTACATTTATGAACTGATATGTATTAAATCTGGAACTCTGCGGTGTTTAACGTCGCTTGTTATTATTTTTTACTCAAACAAAAAAGACTATCCTATATTTATAAACCGATTTGTGAATCTAGAAAATAATACGAACGTAACCCTGACTTTGCAACGGATAAGAACCTGCAAGTTTAACCACTGTATAATCCCATAAGATTGATTTTTCTAGAAAAATTTGTTTTTAAGTCCAACCAAATAAATATTTTTAAAGCGTCTACTTTTTTATGCTAGTTTGCTAAAAGTCAGGTTTGGTAAACTGCTGTTGATTTGAAATAGAACCGTTTACCTTAAAAGTTTTGACCTATTTTTTCTTTCATAAACAATCCACCTGTTTTTGAGATATTGCAGATGGTTTTTATTATGGAGTGACCATAATTTTTTTTTATACATTATTTATATTTTTTATTAATATATATTTTCTATGTTTATTCGTTCTATTTAGCCTAAAGTGCTTAAAAAATAATAGACAAAAACTGACATGCTTTTTTTGAGTTTGAGTTTTTCTCGAAGAAATCCATTTTTAGTAAACTAATAATATTGTTACAAATTTAAGTTATTTAAATTTTATAATTGGAATTTATTTAGGTTTAGTGTAGTATTAGGTTGATTTATCTTAAGGTTGTATTCTTAGTCTAGGTTTTAGTTGCGTTATCTGTGACTTGCGGTCGCAATAATACGAGAACTTTCCGACGTCGAAGGCTGCCGGAAAGTTCGAGAGAGATGGACGATCCTATATATAGGGCCGGGGTCGCGCACCAGGCAGTCAGTCAGAGATAACCAATGGTAGTGATCGCTAGATGTTAACGCGAAGTTAATAGGCGTATTAAAGTAGTGAATTATTAGCAAGTTATTAGTAAGTTTAAGTGCGTGTTTTTGTACATAATTTGTCGGAATAAATTGACGTATCGTTTTCAACAATTGCGAGTTTGAATTGTTGTGGAGAAACCGTAACAATATCTTTTATACGGGCAACTTGTGGCAGCAGATTTTGAAGTACAATATTTGTCCAACATTTATAAGAAATTTTTTTATATAATTTCAGAAATTCCACGCAAAAACCATTGTCTGACCTGTCTGCACATCAAAATTGGAATCAAAATGTACAGTTTCTAGTCTCATTAGGGGAAAGGGGGGTAAAATGGGATACTTAATTTTATAGGCTTTTTTCTCCTATTAAATGGTCACCATTGCGTTCGTCATTTGGAATTAAGTTGGCTAGAGACATTATCTTTGTGTTTTAGTTTTCAGTTTAAACTATCTAGAACTCCATCATAATTTTATTTTTATTTTTGTAAAAAGTTGTCTTTGGTTAAATGGGTTGGCGAAACGGGCGGCGGTTGTGTAATTTAGAATCAATATTTTTATTTACTAGTTTTATTTATTAAAATACTAAACAAGTTAAAAATACTATTTACAAAATAAAAAGTTGTAATATAATGTAAATACATTTATAATAATTAAATTTAGTAACTACAAAATTTATAAATAAACAGCGACCAAGTCATCGCTGTCGACTCTCCTACACGAATTTTGCGTCAATTTTTTGCAAAGACAACATAAAATACGACTTTGAGTGATGCAATCAAAAAACAATTTTTTTTGGGCAAAATGGGGTATGGGTTCCTAGGTATAACAAGGTACCCCATTTTGCCCCCATGAAAAAACCCCGTTTTGGCCCAAACCACCGAGTAAAAGACTAATTTTACGGGCGATGCGTTTAATTATGAATAATAATACAGAGACCCACTAATTGTTCAATGTAAATAAAATTATAAAAAGTCTGTAAAAAATGTACTTACCATCACAAAATGCGCAAACTATTTTAATAATAAACAGCGCAGAACATCACATGTTGAGCGTAAATGAACTTAAGCTCAACCGACCGGCACCAATCATATTGCAGAGAGTTGAACCAGTCATAAGGTAAAACATCTAATATTAGACGGTTTTATTTTTGCGCAATTTACTTAAAACTGCGATATCCCATTTTACCCGCAAAACCCATTTTGCCCCCATTGCCCCTACCTATTCTTACAAGTTTTATTTTATGCGAATTTTATGCAATATAAAATATTGTCGTAAAATGGCTTAAAATCTGGATCAAACCGCCATACATACATGGTACTTTAACGCGTTCCTTTGAAAGGAAAAATGACACTTCTAAAAAATAACTGAGTTACGTCAATTAAATCATAGCTTTTTAAGGCCTGCTGGACTATCTACTCTTTTTAGTAAAGGTGTTAAGAAGTTTCAGTATGTTTTTAATTTAACCCTTTTTGGTCAAAAATTAGGTCCGCGCGCCCACTGTGTGCATCAGAAAATCGATTGACGTTGATTGTCAAAATGGCATGACTGTTTTAGATTGAGTGCGCCCGTCCCACTACTTTGAGTTAAAAAGAGAGAGTAAGTAGCTGAATGACAATGTGTGAGTTTAGTAAATAAAACGAGTAGATCACTGTTTTGTTATTAAACTCATGTTTGTTTAATATTATTAAGCGCGCTTACTAATACATTAGTTTAAAAAGAGATGGTGAATAATCGGATAATAATGTGTAAGTTCAGTCAATGATACGATTAGATTAGTTGGTGGTACGTTCCGGAATCATATGTTGTGTCGGGGTGCCGTGCTACGTCACAGTCAGCGCCTTATTCTAGATTGTCAAGTTTTCAGAAATAAAATAAATATAAACTTTGTAAAAAGTAGTACTCGTATATATTATTATAAACAAATCGCCATAAAACCGTTAAGTCGGCTGTCAATTGAGCGTATTATCCGTACGGATTTATTTTTCTCAGGCTTTAATTGGCTCAAATGTTTTCGAGCGAGGACCAACAGAGATGCGGAAATCAAGTGAAATCGCATGCGCAGTTGACTTTCACCCGATTTTGAGGGAGTACTCCTTCTCACTCGTTCCAGAATTCATACACTGCTGGGTCTTCATGTAGTATATATGAATGTGTGATTGAATGGGCACCAAGTGACTTCGAGTCAGATTATCTGGGTGTCCACCACGGAAAAACGAATATCGTTAGAAATAATGTCGGGTGTCCATGGAGTGTATTATCCCATCCCATGAACAGCCAGCTTAAGTTTATCTATTATTATTAGGGACTTATTGCAATAAAGCCAGGCAATAATAGCTAGTGCCGGGTACTATTCTCACAGTTTTCCATTGAAAACTAACAGTTCATCTTCCAAAATTGAGTGGCGGCACTATTAATTCCGGCTCTTATACATATACGTAATATTACGTATATGCTCTTAAATACACAAAGGCCTAATTTTAAAAAAGACAGCTGTTTTTATAATGCGAATCTGTCAGAATAGTGGCCGGCACAATTACTGCCTGACTTTAATGCAATAAGTCCCTCCTAAGGTTATAGTGCTAACTTGATTAATTGTTTTGTTTGGACTTTAGGAAATTATTTAATTATTTTTAACATTTGGCGGGGGGGGTGAATTGCCCCTTCCTGACCCCTTGCTGTGTAAGCCCATGTAGGTACCTATAAAGCCACAGAGTGATATGGTTCGTAAGTAGGGCTTTACATATTTTATCTATAAGGTAAACTACATATTTTATCTGTAAGGTAAACTAAAGTGTAAGAAAAAATATCTTACTTTTGGAGATAAATGATAAGTCCGCGAACTCCTTGGTCTTTAAAGCATGGATCACAAAACAAATGGTGATCCGTTGTATAAAGCCATCTGGCTTATTTGAACTACTCACATGGCCAGATTACCTTAGATATTTTCTTGAAAATAATATAACCTAACTTTTTCGGTATTATTTTTTTAATTTTTGTGAAAATTTCTGAGTGTTTGTTCCTGTAATATTGGCTTTAAAGAACAAAAAAAAGTTATTATACACCATTTACTTCACTAATAATCCTTAATGTCCGAGAAGAACAAGCAAGCAGCCCCTGGTGATGGAATTAGATCAGTACGGGCTACAAGTCTTTTTAGACTCGTCAATTTTGAACTCTACGCTAAGCCTGTAAGTACCTTTGCATTGATAACTTGCAAATTAAGTTAAATAAATTTGAAAAACCTTAGTTAAAATTCCCACAAAAAGGTAAACTTGGTTGAGACTTTGTTTCTTTCCTTTTTGTTAGTTTTTCTTAATTATACATATATGATAGTATAACAACTGACCCAACGTTGTAGATGTAAGCCTGACCATCTACTGTATGTCCACAGATTGAGTGCCAGTATGGTATACTTAAATGACAAAAAAATTTCGATTTAGATTGTGATTTTCTGGAAATTGCTCCTGCATGGTCTTAAACTAAGATGTTAAAAAAATGAGCCAAATCAATTAATCTACAGGGTGATTTAAGCTGATTTGATGATGTAAGATATAAATGACAAAAAATGTTCGATTTAGATTCTGATTTTATGGGAATTGCTCCTGCTTAATCTGAAATTAAGATGTTAAAAAAATTAATCAAATCAATTAATCTACAGGGTGGTTGAGTAGACTAATTTGATAAAAAGTGTTAAGAGTAAAATACCTTTATTTTACTTCAGTGTATTTTCCTTCATAGATCACATATAAACGTAGTCCTTGACTGACACTTTAATGAAAGCACCATGTTTAAATCAGCCAAAACTCTTTTATTCAGCGGTAGTGTCACCAGCTGTATCTGTCACTGATTCTATGTACCACTTTATTCTTAATTGGTGCTTTAGTGAGAGTACACATTTATTAATTTCTGTCATTTAAAATGGGTGAAAAAGTTAAAAAGAGAATTTTGAGTGATCAAGACAGTGAGGAGGAGTTTGATTACGGGTCCAAGAGTCTCGAAGCAGTCGAGGAAGAACTGAAACAGTTGAAAAACAAGTTGAAAAGACTGAAGAAAGGTGGCAAGAATAAACAATTTGATGCCAAGGTGGATTCTACCGATTTATATACGGTTCTTATGCAGCTGCCTCCACCTCCACTGCCTCCTCCGTCTCCGTTTTCACCACCTGGTGAATCTGGAGTGCCAACACCACCTGGTGTTGCGTTCTCATCTGGAAATCAATTAGACTGGTTTGAGGCAGATGATGATACAAATTTTGAGGAGGAATTTTTCGATGGTATGTTTATAACTATTTTTTGGAATATTTCCATAATTAAAATATAAGGGCTTTGGCTTAGACATACTGAGCATGCACCATATTTGAAGTACCATCTGGCCTAATCAAATCAAATCAAATCTTTATTTTTCCTCAAAGTGATTGTAAAATACAATATGGAAATCGTCACTAATAGCTAATTATTTAATAAAAAAAAAAGAAAGTTCCTTGCGGTTATGTCAATACTTAATTCTAATAACATATTTATCAGTGTAAACAACAACAAAAAATATGCATAGATATAAAACCTATACATACATATACACACACACACACACAAACAATATTATAAAATAAATGATTTTTCACATCAGGCCACAAAAAAGTAAATAAATAAATACGACCACAAATACTTTTACTACAAAAATTATTCATAATATAATGAATAAAAACAAACATTATATATGGTTAAAATGTTACAATGCTTAGTTTAGAAAACATTTTATATCATAGGGGCATATATCTAGCAGAATTTTTTTAACTGCATCTTTGAATTGTGTTACATTATTAATAACCTTGAGTTTGAGTTTGAGTTTGATTTATTTTCATTAAAAAACAGAAGTTTTACAATATCGTCAAAAATTGGTACAATTTCTCTAAATCCCTATAATAGACAGTTAATCTTAATGTAGGTTGTTTCATTTAAAATGTTAACGAACAAAACATAAATTATTAAAAACACTATTTTTAAAGCTAAAATACACTCTGGCTCACAACACATTCAAAAATTAAAACAAATTAAAACAAATCCAGATCTGATACCTGATAAGCTAAAAATTCACTGATTGAGTAAAAACATTGTTTAATTAGAAATTGTTTTAGTTTAAATTTAAATGCATTAAATGGTAGATCTCTTGTACTTTGTGGGAGTTTATTATATAAGACAGGCGCATAATGTAATGTTGCATTCCTAGAGGTCCCGAGCCGAAGAAACTGCACTCGAACATCAGTTCTGTGTCTTGTATTATGTTGATGTATGTCTTCAACCCTTGTGTAACTTTGCGAGTTTTTATGAAAATAAAGAAGACATTCTAAGATATACTGCGATGGAATAGTCAATATACCCAGATTTTGAAAAAAAGGTTTGACATTTTCTCGATATTTAATGCCTGCCAAGATTCTGACTGCTCTGCGCTGCAAACCAAAGATGCGTGAGGTATGTGCTGAGTGACCCCAGGCCAGGAGTGCATACACAGCGATAGAGTGGAACAACCCGTAGTATGCCAACTTAAGTGTGTCCTCTTCTACTATTTTTGAGATATTACGGAGAACATAAATGGATGAACATAGCCTCTTTGAGGTTACTTTCACATGCTGTTCAAAAGTTAATTTTAGGTCAAGGGTCACTCCCAAAAGCTTGACACTCTCCGGGTTGTCTGGAATTTCTATTTTTTTAAGAGTAAAGACCATTTTTTGTGTTTTACTTACGTTGACATTAAGTTTGTTTGCTCTAAACCAGTCATTGGCAGTTTCAATGTGTCTTGACATTTCACTATTTGCAACTTCTAAATTTTCAGTTTTTATTGAAAGACCATTATCATCTGCATAAACAACAACCTGGCACTCGGGTAACGCAGCAGAAAAATCATTTATGTACACCAAAAACAGCAGAGGCCCCAGTATTGAGCCCTGTGGCACCCCATGTCTCATGAACCTCTCTTCTGAACGCTGACCATTTATCTGTATTACTTGTCTTCGATCCGTGAGATACCCTGACATAAGTTTAAGGCTCAGTTCGTCAATTCCATAATACTTAAGTTTTTCAATGAGGATATCATGAGACACACAGTCAAAGGCCTTGGAAAGATCGCAAAAGGTAGAAGATACCACCTGTCCACCCTCCATGCCCTCGACTATGTAGTCACAGAGGCTCACCACAGCTCCCGTGGTTGATCTGTCCCTCCGAAACCCAAACTGCTCCTCAATAAGCAGGCCATTTACCTCAAAGTATTCATAAAGTTGTGTTTTTAGGAGAGCCTCAAAAAGTTTAGAAAACACTGGTATTATTGAAATTGGTCTGTAGTTTGCTGGCTGCGAATTATCTTGATATTATTTGGTAATTTATTGTAACACTTGATCGCCATATAACTTGGTGACTTCTCATAGAGAGTACTAACATGCTGGTCTACCCTAATCATATTCCCATTTCGGGTGTTAAAACGATTACTATTAACTCTGGAAATATTTTCAAAGTGTTGTTTATTATTTCTAAGAAATAATATAGATCTATAAATGAAAATAGCTGGCAGACTCAATATTCTATTTTTAACGAAAACAGGCCTACACGAGTCTCTCGGTCGTATGTTAAAAATTAATCTAATTAGCCTTTTTTGTAGAATTAGTACCCGCTCAATATAATTTGCATTGCCCCAAAAGACAACATTATAAGATAGGACAGAATAGGCAAGCGCATAGTAGACATTCATAAGCCCACTGTTATCAAGGGTATCTTTAAGTTGTAAGATAGCATAATAGGCTGAGTTCAGTCTCTTACATACATGATCAATATGACTCTGCCAATTTAGGCCACTATCGATACCAAGAATTTTCGTTTCCTTAACAACATCCAACTTGCTTCCACCGATTTGTACATCTCCAATCTCGTATGCAATTCTGTTATTATTGGATGAAAATGTCATCACAACAGTTTTTCTTACATTAACAATAAGCTTGTTTTTAGTGCACCATGAACTAAATCTAGAACATACTTGGTTCAGTTGAAGCGTTAGTTCTTCAGATGAATCAGCAGCCACACACACACTAACATCGTCTGCGAAATTTGGACAGCACTCTACCTTCAATGTTTCTTTTAGATCAATAATTTTGTACCTATGCTGCCATCTGGTGGTTGGTAATTTAGAAGACCATCTGGTCTAATCAATAATATACACTGGTTTTATTGATTTTATAGTTTGCAGTGCTGCCATCTTCTGTTCTTTTTGAGAAATGAATATAAATTCATTATCAGAATTGATTTGCAATTTTGGTGTTCTTAAGGCCAGATTAAAATCAATATTGCCCTGAATTTTAAATTCTGGTGAAGTTGATGGTACAATTATTTTAATATTGTTTTAGAATTAGGAGAAAATAAATCTGAAGAACCAGAGAATATTGAGATGGAAACTTTGGACCCTAGAATTTTAAGGGCATTGGGTGAAGAATATGTCCAACCAGAATCTTCTAGAGAATTTCATGAGAAAGTAGCAAAACTGTGGTATAGTATTTTGACCACTGGATTAGACAAAGAGGTGAAGGAAGCCCTAATGAATAAATATCCGCCTCCTAAAAACTGCACTGAAGTTTTGGCTCCAAAAATCAATGCAGAGATAAAAATGAACCTGAATGATTTGCCGATTAAAAGAGATGATAGGAAAGTTGAAACACAGAGCCAGATGGGTCTTGCTCTAAACTGTATTGGTATGACAATTACGAGATTGTTAAGTAAGCCTTTGTCTGAGAATGACAGAATAGAGCTTATTGAGTGGTTATGTGATGGAGGTCGGGTCCTAGCTGATACACATTATGGTGAATCCATAAATCGTAGAGCCTTATTAGTAAATATGGGTTTTAAAAGAAAGTTAAAAGATATTTTTAAGGACAATCTTATGGATTCAAAATTGGATGAATTTTTGTTTGGGAAAAATTTGAATGAATTATTAGACCAAACAAAAGCTCTACAAAGAAACAGCCAGGTTTTGTTAGAGCCTTTCGTCCAAAAGCGACATTTAAACTCAAGAGGCCCCTTTGCTCAAGGTCAGAGCAGGAACCATCAGTATCCTCAAAATACCATGGTTAAGAGGGGTATTCAGAAAAGGAGACCCAAACAATTTCAAACACAGATGAAGAGGAGGGACGACTTTCAAAGGTATCAAAAAGAGAAGAAGGAGGAGTGGCAGAAAAACTTCCCCAGGAGACAGGACAGGAGATAAATGTAAGTTTTGCAGGCAGATTGCAATATTTTATAGATGCCTGGAAAACAGTATGTTCAGATAAAGTTGTTTTATCTTGGTTGGATGGCTACAAGATTCCATTTTCAGAACATGTTTCTCAAGAAAGATTGACTATACAGCATAAGTGGTCTGTGTCTGAAAAAACAAGGATTACTGTAGCCATGGAACATCTAAACCAAATTGGAGCAATTTCACTATGTAGGCCCAATAAAAATCAATTTATTTCCAATATTTTTTTAACACCTAAAGCTGATGGATCAGATAGGTTGATTTTAAATCTAAAAGAATTAAATAAATTTGTTAAAATGTTCCATTTTAAACTAGAAGATCGAAAATTGGCTTGCCAATTAATGTCCCAGGACTGTTTTATGGCGACTTTAGATTTAAAAGAGGCATATTTTATGGTTCCCATTCACAGAAAATTTCGAAAATACTTAAGATTTTTATTTGGGTCTCAACTCTATGAGTTTTCATGTTTACCATTTGGTTTGAGTTGTGCTCCTTGGGTATTCACCAAGCTTATGCGTCCAATTTTATCTTACTTAAGACAACAAGGATTGTTATCTGTAAATTATTTGGATGATTTTTGTTTGTTTGGAAACTCTTGGGAAGACTGTAAAAATAATATAATCATAACATGTAATACCTTGGAAAAGTTAGGTTTTATTATAAATTATAATAAAAGTATGCTAGATCCAAGTAGGGTTTGCAAATTTTTAGGGTTCAATTTTGATTCCCAAAGATTTGGCTTAAGTTTGCCAGTGGAAAAGATTTTAAAAAACCTCAGCCTTGATTCAAATGTTCAGTAATATGGAAGTATGTTCTATTCGAGATTTTGCAAAATTTTGTGGGTCTATTATTTCAATTTGTCTGGCAGTTGCTTATGGTTGGTTGTATACAAAAGGATTTGAGCAAGCAAAATTTTTTGCATTACATAGCAGTTGTGATAATTATGATGCCATGATGCTTATACCAGCATTTTTGAAGCATGATTTTTCATAGAAATAAAATTTCGGACTTCCATTGTCTTTATTTATTTTAAAACACGACGTTTCGGTTAGTAAGTATCTCTAACCGTTATCAAGTGTAAACTAAACAATCTAGTCTCTAGGCTACTACTTATACTACTTGGTGTGCAGTCAGGTGTGACGGCCCGCCCCTTTTTAATCGTAAGACGCCTGTTTTCCTTAAGGAGTGGTTGCCATATGTTTGGTATGTCCAGCTTGGTTGACTGAAAACTTCTTTATTCTGCATAATAAACGCAGCTTCAATAAACTTTCGTTTTCGCCAATGCGACTCCTTATGTAAAACTTTAGCTTCTGACCACTGAATCCTGTGATCATTTGACCATGCATGATCTGCTAAACCGGATTTTTCAATATCCCCTAATTGGGTACTTTTTAGATGTTCATTTACTCTAACCTGAAGAGGGCTTTTCGTTTCACCTACATATGATTTACCACACTCACACGGGATTTGGTAAATACATTCCTTATTATTTGAGGGATTGTCTGGTTTTGTTTTAGTTACAAAACTTCTTATCGTATTTCCCGAAGAAAATACTGTTTTTATATTATAGTGTTTAGCTATTCGTCTTATGTTTTCTGAAATCCCTTAAACATATGGAATGTTAATAACACCTAACGGATTATTATTTTGAGAATTTGGTACATTTAGTTTGTTTTTAATTTTAAATATCGTTGAGTTTATTAATTTCTCGGAATTACTTACTCGTACGAGGGGGAGTTCAATACCCTCATTTAAATAAAGTAGCTAGGCAAATTTGGCAGTTTTGTGAAAAAAGGGATTTATGTATTTATGCTTCTTATATTAGTTCTTCTGATAACTATGAAGCTGACTTTGAATCAAGGCAGGATGATAAAGATACAGAATGGTCATTATCCCAAGAAGTTTTTGAGAATATTATTTCTAAGTTTGGTAATCCCAATATTGATCTTTTTGCTAGCCGAAATAATACAAAGTGTAAAAGATTTATTTCATGGTTTAAGGACCCTGAGAGTTTTTTGGTGGATGCATTTACAGTTTCTTGGGAAAAGTATTTCTTTTATGCGTTTCCCCCTTTTAGTTTGATTCCCAGAGTGTTACAGAAAATAAAATCTGAGAAATGTAAAGGTATAGTTGTAATTCCACATTGGACAGGTCAGGCTTTCTTCCCTGAGTTTAAAAGGTTGCTGGTCTCAGATATATTACTAATTTCTCCAAGTAAAAATCTTTTACTTTCGGTTTGCAGAGATCCTCACCCCCTTTGGAGGAAGCTCTCACTGGCTGTAGGGATATTGTCAACGAGGGACTACAAATAAATGGAGTTCCTTCTGAGGCTTTGACAATAATACGATCTTCAGTTACCAGTTCAACATGGAAACAATATAGTTCTGGTTTTAGAGCCTGGAGAGAGTTTTGTGATCAGAAGGGTGCTTCAGTAACATCAAGTTCAGTGTCTTTTTTATTAAAATTTTTCACATTTCAATTTAATCAGGGAAAAAGTTTTGGAACACTAAATAGTTTTCGAGCAGCTTTGGGTTTGTTTTTAGATCCAGTTATTACCAATGATTTTCGCATTAAACGTTTCTTTAAAGGAGTCTTAAAACTAAGGCCTCTTAGACCAAAGTATGAGTCAACATCCAGGATCCAGAAATAGTTATCACTTATTTGGAAACTTTATATCCAAATGAAGATATATCTTTTAAAGAATTATCATTGCGTTTAGTTGTTTTATTAGCAATAAGTACTGCTCAAAGGGTTCAAACATTGTCCTTGATTAAATTGGAAAACATGAAATTGGTAGCTGATGGTTATGTTATAAAAATTCCAGATCGAATTAAAACATCAGGTCCCAATAGGCTTCAGCCTATTTTAAGGATTTTTAAACATGAAAATCCAAAGAGATGTCCTTTTCTAGCATTAAATTGTTATATACAAAGAACGGAACATATCAGAAAAGATATTACTAGTTTATTTATAACTTTTAAAAAACCACATCATGTAGCTTCTCGTCAGACTTTGAGCAGATGGATCAGACAAATCTTAGTAAAGAGGGGTGTTGGTGAAGAATTCACAGCTCATAGCACTAGACATGCTGCAACCTCAGCAGCATTTAGAAAAGGGGTCTCTTTGGAAGCTATTAAAAAGACCGCTGGATGGTCTGAAACATCAAACGTTTTTTCAACTTACTATAATAAACCTCTTACTAATGAATATTTTTCGAATGTAGTTTTAGGTTAGTTGATATTTGCGCTATTATAGTTTTAGGTATACATTTTAAATAATGTAGTTTTAAATATTTAAAAAATATTATTTTTTATAAGAATTTTGTTGAGAATATTTGTATTCTTTTATGATTTATGTTGGATTTTGATTTTATGTTTTAATTAATTAAAACAGTTTTTTATTTAATAAAAAGAAAATATATATTTTTTATTTTCTAACAAAACTTTATTCTCTAAACATCTACGTTTATATGTGATCTATGAAGGAAAATACACTGAAGTAAAATTATAAGATCAAACGAACTTCTTGAAGTGAAGTTCGATCTTAATTTTACGAAGTTGTGTATTTTCCTTCATAGATCATCTTTCCCGCCCTACCCCTTTTTCACCCCATTAGTTTTGTTTTTCAAACAAGATCAATGATTGATCCTAGTTTTTGAAAATAAAAAATTTTTAGCTTTGAAAAAATAAAGTGGTACATAGAATCAGTGACAGATACAGCTGGTGACACTACCGCTGAATAAAAGAGTTTTGGTTGATTTAAACACGGTGCTTTCATTAAAGTGTCAGTCAAGGACTACGTTTATATGTGATCTATGAAGGAAAATACACAAATTCGTAAAATTAAGATCGAACTTCACTTCAAGAAGTTCGTTTGATCTTATAATTTTAAAATATAGCCAACTCTGAAGTTGATTATCAAAATTTTGTTTAGATAATTTAAGCCGATTTTTTTGAAAATTGAGAATTAGTCGTAACTTTTAATTATAAACAACTTTTCTTTATAACATTTTGTGATATCTCTTAAAAGAAAGGTACTTTACTTTTAAGACTTTATCAAATCCACCTATTAAACTATCCTATATATTAATTGACTTGGCTCGTTTCCTTAACATGATAGTTTAAGACCAAGCAGGAGTGATTCCCAGAAAATCAGAACTGAGTCAGAATCTAGATAGAAATTTTTTTGTCATTTATACCTGTTACTTGTGTGTTTTTTAATTGTATTGTATTTCTAAATGTACATTTCAAAAAAAATATATTTTATTAAAAGAAAAAAACTTACTAGACTTTTCTCAAGTAAAACAATAAGTTAAACCTTATTAATAATAAAAATCTGTAAAATTCACACTAAATACCTCATTAATAAAAAAAGAAGAACAAGCAAGTCTGAGGGGTGAACAGCTCTTACAATCGGTGTACACATTTCTGACAATCTTTCCACAATCCTTCACAATCTACACAATCCCTCCCAATCACTCAATCTGCCACAATCTTACCACAATCCCTCACAAACTTACCACAGTCCTTCACAATCTCTCACAATCTTACTACAGTCCATCACAATCTTTCACAATTCCTCACAATCTTTCCACAGTCCTTTACAATCTGTCACAATCTTTACACAATCCCTCACAATCTTAGCAAAGATTGTGGGTTTTCACAATCAGTGTACACATTCTGGGTTAGCTGTTCACCCCTCGAGCAAGTCTAATCTGGGAAATACAAACTTTTAGAATGCAGTTATTATGGGACTTGGTCTAGTAGCTCTCGCAGGATGTGCTGGATATATAGCATACATGAGAAGCAAGTATGAGGGTATGGGCTATTATGGTGCTATAAAAGATGATGGCACTGAAGAATTTGTCAAGAAGTCGTCTAAGTGGGACTAACAAGAGGTAAGCTAGTAAATTTTAAAGGAAGTCACAGCCTTCCCTGTGTTTGGCTTTGGTGAATTTATTATTTGTCACAGGGAACATTTTTAAATTATGTGAATCAAAAATTCAAGATCTTTTACATTTTGCACCCTCAAAAAAACAAAGACCTAACTCAAAAAATATGACTTTTCAGCAAAACTCAAATAGCTGATGATATATTTTTTGTAGATTTTATTTATTTTTATACATAAGTCTGGTTTCAAATATGATGAAACAATTTGTTTTTAAGATGCTTGTTGGGAAATGTTTTTTCTAAGAAAATTGTTAGGTAACTATTTTTGTCTACATTTCATATGAAATCAACCAGGGGTTTGGCAGACACCCTCTCCGATTTTGATAATTTTTGGTACACTTATTTTATTCATAGAGCAGATGAAAAATCTTAATTTTTAAAATTTGTGGTCCAGTAGTTTTTTGTTATTAATAAAATTACCAAATTTTGCTCTTATATGTATATAAAAAAATAAGGATACCTCTAAAACTACTTATCAGAAATGTATGAGTAATCCCTTGTTTAAAAGGTCTTTAAAAGACCTTTTAAATGGTGTTTAGCATGACATATTGTAAAAATAAATATATATAAAAAAAAAATATGTTTTTTGAAAAAACACCATTTTTAATTTTTTTCAAAAAAATATATAATTTTTTTCAATGTAAGACACTCACCAAATTTTATGCAGGGCAAATGATAGGTTCCATATGAAAAAAAAATTAAACAATATTCAAATGTAAAAAATGGCAGCTTTCTGAAGTATAACAAAGAATCAAAGATAAATGCTGTAATATAGTAAAAACCAATATTTTATAAGTAATAAACATGCTTCTCAAAATTTTAAGTAAATTAAATATTTTCAAAATTATTTTTCTTTCCAAAATTTGGGCCAATCTGACATTTCCTCCTTTGTGAATGTGTAGGTCCAACATGTAGCAGTTATGGGTTGAATTTTTCTTACAATCATTCTTCTTTCAATAATAATTATTTAGGGTTAGGGTATTAAAAAGAGGGGGCTGACCCGTTAGGGTGCAAAAATGAATAATGAGAATCTTCATAACTGTTTTTATTAGAAAAAATTTACCAAAAACCATTGGAGAGATGGGCCTTTTTTTGGTTGATTCATATCAAATGACCCAGTTCCAATAATGCCATGAGTGTATTTTCTTTCAAAAAGCCAATATCTCTATTATATTTTGAGCCAAAACATTTCTTTTTTTTTTTAATATGTCATATTTTACTCTTAACAAAATTTACAGTTTTCCTGTTCTCTTATATATCTTACGTATGGATTCTTTGTACTACGTTACTCTACAAAATTTTAATATTTTAATGTTATTTTTAAAAATGATAAAAATAAAAAAATGACTCCCTATCTCGCCTTTAAATAAGTTCCTCATCATTATTATTATTAGGTACTTCAAAACCAACAATTAAATAAAAAATGTTTGTTTATTACCTACAGTTACAGTAGACTGTATTTTAAAAAAACACAATGTTGTGTAAATAAATATACACACATTTTTGATAGAAAATTGATAATATTTAAAAAACCTAATGTCTAATGATTTGTGTTTTTTTTTAATTAAAATCCACCACAAAAGAATATAAAGTTACTTTTATATGGATTTGTATTCTTTTTAATCATCTATAACCAAAACCTTTCATTCTCATATGAAACAGCAGAACAAAATAGACCACACATGAGCTTTTGTTATTTAATATTTTATATTATAATACCCTTGATAATACCTCTGTACATTAAAAAAATATATAATAAAACAATGGGTTGTTTAAAAGTTCTAGTGCTTTATTTGTTAGTTGTTAAATTAGTTGATATCTCTTAAACATTTTACAATATAAAAAGAAATATTTTTGTCTCCTAAAATTTTTCTTTTTTTGTATTTAAAATTAGCTTATACTAGTACCTGTCCTTAATGTGTTGATCCCTGAACTCTGGAGCATTTTCTATTTTTTATAACATTGGTTAGAAAGATTTTTTTAAAAGTTGTAGACAATGGTTCAGTAGAGGCAAGATTTCTGATTTGCATGGTCTTTATTTATTTTAAGTACGACGTTTCGGTTTTTTTAGTATCTTTAACCGCTTTCAAGTGTAACTGTTAACACTTGAAAACGATTAGAGATACTTACTAACCGAAACGTCGTGTTGTCGTGAAACACAATGCAAGTCATAAAATTCTTTGTATTACCAAGTCTAGTCTAGTTTCTGACTTTATACATACATGTCAGGTCAGTAAAAAACAGACTCTATGTTCGTCCAATTCACCAAAATTTAGTTAATCACTTGCTAAGTCTACTATATTTGATTGCTAACTTTTTCTGCTTTGTAAAGCTGATCCTCTATAAACCATTGTTTATTCTTTAGAAGTTGCTGATGCCAAAAGTTGCACAGGTCTTTTACAGTTTCTTTACTTGTTCCGCCATACTCAGGAGGTAAAATTTCCTTTGGAATGACTTCATAAATATTTTCAACTGCACCAAAATGTACCCTCACTCTGTTTCTTATTTTTTCTGACATAAACTGTTTAAATATATTTAGGCCTACGTTTATGTAAGATGGTGCTTGAATGAATTCTAGTTGTTTTGGCATAACATGGTAATTTTGCCAGGCGTAAACTACCTTTTTAATTACTGAAGGTGTGAGGTGTTTGTAGTGGTTGAAAGTTATTCCGTTCATGTCGAAAATTGCACAAACTCCATAGAGTTGCACATCTTCATTGTCTCTGCATGCAATGTCCAAGATCATTTTTCCAACTTTAAAAACGTCGTCTTGCTTATAGACTTTTGGATCATGGACTGCAGTTCTTATTAAAATAACCATTTTTTTGTTGAGTCTTTGTTTTAAGGGTAAAAATATTCCTTGTTTGACTAAATCTTGAATAACCGGTAAGGAAGGGTTTCTATCTTCAAACCATTCTGGCCTGTCTCGTTTCATGGAGTAAAAATTGGCAATTTTGCTTTTAGCTCGATTCAAATCATGTTTGCAAATTCTTAAAAATGCTAATAGGTACTTGCTCTCTGTCCTTGCATTAATCCATTTCTCTTCTTGCAACCATTCTTTTAAATCTTTTAAACTTTTTTCACGAACTTCGTTACTTTCTTTTAAATTTTCCATGGCATATTGCCGGTCTTCTTCAGTTAATTTATATTCTTTTACACTTTTTTTACAAACTTCGTCTATTTCTTTTAAATTTCTCAGGGCATATTGTTGGCCTTCGTCACTTAGTTTAAACTCTTTTGAAGTTTTTTCATTAATTTCGTTACTTTCTTTTAAATTTTCCAAAGCATCTTGGTCTTCATCACATGGTTTAAACTCTTTTACACTTTTTTCACAAACTTCGTCACTTTTTTTAAAATTTTCCAAAGCATATTCTCGGTCTTCATCACTTAACTTTAGTTCTTGAAATTTTTTTTAAGTAAATTCGGTACTTTCTGTTAAAAATTCCATAGCGTATTATCAATGTTAATTACTTAAATTATGTTGTTATGTTTATCATCAATTTTTTTAAGACAAACTGGTAAAAACTTTTGGACAATGACTTTTGAATCTGAGATCCTACCTAACTGGTGGTTTTGCATGGATTGCAGTTTTAACAACAATGTGTTCTCTGTTCACGTACCTATTTGTTAGAAAAAAAGTGGATACTATATACCAGGGTCGACCCGATTTAAAATAAATATTTATTGCTTTTTACAATCACAATGTTGTCTTACAGCTTTGTTTAAAAGTTTTCATATAATTAGGTAGTTATTTTTAATATGTATGTTATTTATAGTACACACCATATCGCAAATTTAAATACTCTGCCAATTTATGAGTTTTACACACATCATACCCCACATCTTTTCCCTCTCCTTAAGATTGCCTACAAAACTGAAATATGATTATATAACAAAACAATATTCCGCATATTTTCCTACTTCAAAACTTAAATATTATCCAAATCCTTTAAAAAATCATAACAAAAACGTTTCATCTAAAAAAAGCCAAGTACGCGAAAATGATATTCTGTAAAAAAAATTGAGATAAAAGTTAAGCCAAGTTCTTCAATACAAATTTTAAAATGAAAGGTTCTTACTAGTTTGGAAACGTTTTTCTAAACTTGGCTATTACGGCTGCAAATGACTCTTAGGCACAGTGCTAAATTGAACATAAAGAAGTTTGGCTTAACTTTTATCTCAATTCTTTTTACGGAATATCATTTTCGCGTAATTGGATTTTTTTTACCTGAAATGTTTTTGTTATGATTACCATTTATCTGATACCGCATAGCCATGTTTTGATTTTATTTTTGATAAACATTCACAAGCATTTTATTTGTTTTATGAAATTTTTAACAAAAAAGCTGCTACGCAATTTCACCTATCGCTAAATATAACGATGATCTTTTACTCTTATCAAATTAAATTTCAATTCTTCCAATCCGATTGTATACCAGTGCAGATACTTTTTAAAAAGGCAAAAATGAGGAAAAATTAGTAACAGCATAAAGGCTATGGGAAATAGAAGGAAATACATTGTAGCCAAAAGAAAAGTTAACTTAGAATCGATCCGACTTATTAGGGTGAAAGTGGTGAACTTTTAGGGGCGGTAAATTTTAATACAAAAGTTATAGGTAATCAAAAGGTATAACTTTTGTAAAAACTATTGTCTTGCATTAGCTAAAACTTTCCGAGAAAATTTTTTAATAAAATGGTTGTTTGATTTCTGATTTTTATCTTCTATATTCTTTGTTTTTCACAAAATTTGGTGAAAACTTACCTTTTTATGTCCGTAACACGTTTTGATTTTTACCTTCCTAGCCCGCGTAGCAATGGCTAGAGAAGGTATTATTTTCGACGAAAAAAATGTTTTTGAGATGCTGAAAATGTGTTTTGTGTGTATTTTGACCTATCTTAGCAATATTGTCATGATGTCTGTGTGTGTGTGTGTGTGTGTGTGTATTATTTCTGTCCGTAACACGATAGCTCCTAAACCGCTAAAACAATTATTATAAAATTTTCAGGTAAAATAGTGTTTGATACTCTAACGAGCTGATTCGATTTTGGTCAAAATCCATTAAATTGCTAATGACACTTTTTTGGCAATTAAAATTTTTTAAAAAGGCTAACGGAGCATCGTATCAATCTGCGGTTTTCAGAATATAATGAACTACATTTTGCTCAAGAATTTGTCTTATAACCAAAAACTTCGTAAAAGCTTTAGTTTCTGAGATATTTACAAAAAACTGTTTCCGAGGCTGATCATCATGGCTTCACTTGAAGTGTGCTAGTAGGCTAGCTAGGAAGGTATCAGGTCAGTCATGAATCCATTTATTTTAAATCAAAATATTTGTATTTCGTCGCTGTAAAGTCAAAACCTCGTATCTCGAAATTTGGCCGTTTTGAGGTATCAGCGACATCTATTAGTACAGTTTAAATCACACAAGTAGCAAAACCTTTTATGTCGATATCCGTGATGAGTCTGTAGCAATTCAATTATGTCGTTTACTCGTATCTCATTACGAAGATGCAAAACCTTGTATCTCAATACAGGCTAGCGGTCTAACGTGGAGTGCATTTTAGAACTTTGTTATTCTGAATTTATTAATTTGTTATTCTGCATTTATTAAGTTATGTGTCTTGTTTTTGCTAATTATGGTAAGTATTTAATATTGTGTACACAATATAAGTTAAATTGATCAGTTTGTGCCCGGAATAATTTAACTCGTTTGAATAAAATATTTTTGAGGTTAGAATTTTTAGTTTTTGTGGTTGCTGGGCTACTTTTTCATTAAATATTTAATGGATGATGTTGTCCAGTTATACGCTATAGCAAAAAGTATACACAAATTATATTACACCTTAAATTCTAGACATATTGAAGCTTTTTTTTAGGTAGTTTTACGAGATACGAGTTATTTGCATTTGAAAAATGATTAAATTATGGGGCTTGAGCTCGAGTTACGGGGTTCGTGCATTATAAAATTATTTACAAAACACAATTATAATACTCTGCCAATATATGGGCCCCTAAGCTCACACTAGCTACTATAGTTATAGTGTACGTGTGAGCTAATATAACTAAAAACTGAAATATATTTTATTTAACTCCAGACTAAATTACCTTTTGTTTGATACCACACAAGCCATGTTTTGACTTAAACTCAAATTTTTGAAATCTACCCCACCCTTAAAAAAAAACAAAAAACTAAAATGTATTTTGTTAAACTCCGGACTCAATTACCTTTCGTTTGATATCACACACGCCATATTTTCACATAAACTCTAGTTTTTGAAATCTACCCCCACCCTTTTATTTGGTTTCTGTTCAGTGGATTTTGTTCATTTTTAAATGAGACCATCTCGACCCAAGACCCAGCCTAGGTACCAAATTTCATTAAAATCGGCCAAGCGGTTTTTGAGTTATGCGCGTTGGTCGTTACAGACATACAGACAGACAGACATACAGACAGACGGCGCAACAAAAAAGTTTCAAAATCATCTGAAACGCAAAGATATATAAAAATTTTTAAAATCGGAGCAACTTTTTTTTTCTCGAAAAAATTAGGATCACCATAGCTCACACTACTATAGTATAGTATATGTGTGAGCTAATACTAGAAGTCTAATAAAAACAACGTTATTTCTAGATAAAATTTTATGAGATAAGAAGGAGACAACGAAGACGAGTTAATTTTTTTTTAGGCAAATCGAGCAGCAAAAATTCTGAAGCTGTCACTACTATTAGATAATAATACTTCTTCATCTCAAAATAGAAATGACAATACAGTCCAGGATCTACCTTTCAGTTGTACAGTTAGTCAATTTGTAATTTCACCCAAAGCTGTTTACAGTAATTACACCACTGATCCGAAATTAATACCTTCAACTAGTGGACTTGGACATCAAGATCACATACAAAATGAGGTTTCATTAAACTAACCTTCGACAAGTGGACTTGGTCTTCAAGGTGGCATCGGCGCGGGCGATGGGAATCCCTTGATGATATCTTCAACAAGTAGCCTTGGTCTTCAAGGTCACCCAGGAGATGGGGATTCATTGAGCAAACCTTCAACAAGTGGTCTTGGTTTTCAAGGTTTCGCAAGAGACAACTACAATATGGATCGGATTCGGTCGAATAAAATGGGGGCAACTCCCGGCGTCTCAATAAAACGGAGCGATGTCTGCAAGAAAGTGCAGTGAAAGTGGAAAATTGTGATAGAGAGCAATCTACAAGCTCCAATAATCCCGAACCTGAAATTACTTCGCCAAAGAAAAAACGCGCGAAAAAAGGAAAATCTAATCCATCTAGCTGGAAAAGAAACAGACAAAGGATGTCAAGAATGAAAGGTGAACAGTATGAGGTAGAAAAAAGAAGAGCCGATGAATCGAAACATAAAGAATTAAAAAAGCCGAGGGAAATGAAGGAAATAGGTTGCGTTTCAAAAAAATGCTTTAAATCAAAGGAGAAGAGACTATGCCCAAAAATAACAAACGACCAAAGAAGAGAAATATTTAATAGGTTTTGGTCCGATTTAGACTGGAATCAACGAAAAGTGTTTGTTTCTACACTGGTAAGCCAACAACCTATTAAAGAGAAGAAAACAACAAAAGCACAATCTAGACGCAGCAGTTCTCTACAATACCATCTCAAAATTGACAACGTGCTTACCCCAGTGTGTAAACAGATGTTCTTATCCGCTCTTGGCATCGGAGAATGGACAGTTCATAACTGGATAAAGAACGTACATTCTTCAGGCATTGTAAGCTCAGTTGAAAGTTTTCCTTCAAAAGCAAAAGCCATTAATGCGGCATGTAGAAAAAAGATTGTTGAATTTTTTGAAAAGCTTCGAAAGTTGCCGTCGCACTACTGCCGCTCGACTACAGGTAAGATGTACCCAGAGACAGTCTTCTGCTCATATTCCGAAATATATCAACTGTATAAAAAAGAAGTAGAACCCAACTTTGCTACCTCCATAAATGTTTTCTTAAATGAAATGAAAAAATTAAACATTGACATATTTCATCCCCGTAAAGATCAATGTGATCTATGTTTTTCTCAAAAGATGGGAAATGTAACTGATGAAGGTTACGAGCAACATTTAGCGCAGAAAGATAGAGCCCGAGCAGAAAAACAAAGAGACAAACTGGATGGTATTTCTGGAAACGTATGTTCTTTAACAGTAGATGTTCAAGCTGTACAGCTAGTACCACATGTGTTAGCTGGAATGGTATACTTCAAATAAAAACTAGCTTGTCACAATTATACATTGTATAATTTATAAACCGATAAAGTAGTTTGTTACGTATGGCACGAGGGAGAGGGGGGGACGGATGGAAATTGTTTTGCATCATGTTTAATTGATTATCTCAAAGAAGAACTCAAAGAAAATACAGGAAAGTCTACGATTATTTATAGTGATGGATGAGTAGCGCAAAATCGAAACGTGACATTAGCAGACGCTCTGCTACACTTTGCGGTCACTAACCAGATTACAATAATTCAAAAATATTTGGTTAAGGGACACTCGCAGATGGAATGCGACAGTGTCCATTTAACAATCGAGCGACGTATGAAAAACCGAGATATCTATCTAGTCAATATCAGGTTAAATACATCAACCATGAATTTTTCCAGGACTATTCCCAAATAAAATATTATTCATCTATTCGTCCAGGAAAAAGAGTGGGTGACTCTACTGTTAATGATTTAAGAGCTCTCAAGTATTGTCCTGTCGGCAATATTGAGTACAAGTTAGATTTTGATGAAGACTGGAAGTCACTTCCCCAACGCAATAACTATATTACTGGCGAAGTAAAAAATCTTTACAAAACTCCGCTAGCCATAAAAGGAGATAAATACAACCATCTTCAAGCTTTAAAAGCTGTTATTCCTTCTGATTGTCATGGTTTTTATGATTCCCTTTATTATTAAGATTCCTTTGTAATTCTGCCATAAATAGGTACTTGATTTCTTTGTATCTCACGTTTTTTAGCAAAACTGAACAAAATATTAAGAAATGATAATTGATCCATACGTTATTTAACAAAAAATACCGATTAGATAAGAAATAAATTGATAGCTAGAAAATATTTCTAGAAAAATTGAAATAGTATAGTTTTTAGCGTTTCCTGTAAAAACACGTTTTCAGACTTACGAGGTTTTGACTTTACAGCGACGATTTACGTTTTATTTTGATTTTAAACCTAAAAAGAGGCCACATTTCAACCCGACAATGCCCAAGTTCTGAAAGATATTATTTTCTAATTGTCATTTTTTTTTGTTAAGACGTCTCATTTTAGATGGTGTAATAATATAAACATCGCTATGGAAAAGTTTGCCAGGGCATAGGAAAAAGTGGCGGTGAAAATAAAAAATAGCACAGAAGGATGGATATTGATTTAAGTTATATTTTGCTGTTTTTTAACTACTTGAATTCTATTTCCTGGGAAATTTTTTCATAGTGATGTTTTTTAAAAACAGACGTTTTAATAAAAAATGTAACCACTGTTTAAAAGAAAGTTGGTTCCAGAATTTTGGCGTTATTGGGTGGAAATGGTAAGTTTTGAATCAAAATATTTTGTTTTATTTGTCTTAGACTGATTAGCAATTTTGTTTTAACTTAGTTTACTAGAAAAGTTAGATTTAAACTGAGAGTTCACTCCACAGTTCTCTCCGCTTTGAAGTCTGTAACAACAATTATGTTGTGCTTATAGCATTATTTTATTTTATATAATATTCATTCATTTAGTTCACCAGCTCAAACAGCTTCATTCTTATTAGTCTTCGAACTAGCATAGTATTGTCTAGAAGCTAAATTGCTTCCACATTCACGTCGATGGAGTCTATATTCATGGCTTTTTGCGTACTTTTTTATAGCCTCTGCTACAGTCTCGATTTTTTAGGTCCCGATGAAGGTTACTATTTCTAACGTACGAAGATGCATTCACAATGTTTTTTGATACTTTATTTTTAAATCTCTGTAAAACTAGAATGTTACTCTCTTTAGTACAATCCCATAGTTGAATACCATATGTCCATACTGGTTTCAGTATTTGTCTATAAAGCAGTAACTTATTATGAATTGTTAAATTGGACTTCCTTCTAATTAGCCAGTTCATTTTTCTATACCTTATCTCAAGTTCTTCTTTTTTTTCTTAACATGTGCTTTCCAGCGCAATTTGGCATTAAGCTCATAATGACATTAAGTGTCATACCGAGATGGATCAGGATCTCGCAACCTATCTATCAAATCCTAGAACTAATTTTATGAAGTTCCCCCTCTACATACTATGTGTAATAACTACAATTAAATTTCTGATACGGTGTACATTTTTAACGGTAGTGTGGCGCAGATAAAGCGATTAAGTTCGTAAATTATTATTAAGATTATTATTTTCTTTTCCCATAGTCTTTAAAATTGTTATTGTTGCCAATTCAAAGTTTTATGATTTGTTATTTCAATCTGTATTTAGATCGTTTTTTTTAGATTTATATTCTTCTTTTTTTTTTTGAGTTGATATGCTTTAGTTCAGTGTTTATTCTTGTGATTAATTTTCACTCTCTACAAATTTAGTTTTAAGACAATTATTATTAATAATTTTTCATTTTCCCCCCATTCTGTAATTGGCTTTGGGTCATATCATTCGAGCATAGCAATTTCCAGATGCAAATATTTTGCACTACTGATTTATTTTAATTCATTAATTATCTAATTAATGAAATAAATAAAATAAAACAAAACCATTTTGGATTTTTGAAAACGGTTATTTTACAATTTTTTTTAGTGATTTTTTCTGGCTTTTGTCATTGCTGCTGAAATGTTAATTAAGCAAATTGTTTTTACATGATAATATGAGAATGGTTCAAATTTTTTGCATTTAAGTGTGTTTGTTTACACAGATATTAAACAATTGAATATATGTGGTGTAGGTAGGGTATTCGGAGGAGGGAAATGGTTCGGCCCAGGTGGAAAAAAGTCGCCGAGAAAATAAGAAACAAACTGAAAGATAAGATTCGTAGCGACAAAAAGTATTAAAATTTTAATGAAATATGTCTTCAAATTTACTCCAATATTGCTAAATATGTGAAATTTAGGTGTCCACACAAAAACAAATTGTGTGTGGAGGTCATACCATGTTGACTATGTTTTTGGGGTCGCTTAATTGGAATCCAAAGTTCAAAAAACCCAGCACGTTGTTTTTCCCATTACAAGCCCACCAGTGCATAAAAGCTTGTCTTTTTGTTTGATTATTAACAAGTAAAACCTGAAAATTCCTATAACAAACAAAAAATATATGTCTTCATCCGTTGTACATGGCCGTACCATATCAGTGGTCATTTCTTATATGATCTGTTCTAGAATTCTGATATTTTCATTGATCTTCTTATGGCATCCATTTCGACACTTTCTATTTTTGTTTTGTATTTTCCTGTTTTGAGACAAGTCTCTATTCCATACAACAGCGTGCTTTTCACCATTGTTTCATATATGTTAAATTTTTCATTCATTTTTGTATCTCTATTACATAGAATACTTTTAAGACATCCAATAACCTTTTTTGCTTTTACTATTATTTTTTCCAGTTCTTTACAGTATGTTCCTGTCTAATCAAATGTGATACCCAAGTATACATACTCAGTAGATAGGCAGCAAGAGTTCTGCAGAATTTCCCATGTTAATTCCCATAAGAAAACGCTAAGATTCAAGTTAGCAAAAATTGGCCCAGTCAAGATCACACGCAGACACACGAGTATTACGACGTAATAAAGCGCTTTTGCTAAGCGATAAGAAGTGGTGTATTATATTATCAGGTTATTGGCGGTCGGGGCACAAGAGCCCAATAGTACGATATGTTGTTTTGTAGTAGGTATTAAAAATTGGAGTTTGGAAAGTAGGTAAGGAAAAATGGAGTGTTATGTTATGTTGGTAGACGGGTAAAAGAGTATGTATTTTTTTGTGTTAGGTAATAAGGAGGGGGGATGGGGCGGGATGGGGGTTTCAAATATTAAGAGGCGTGGTAGCAGGATGCCTCGGTAGCAGGGTGATGATCTAAGGGCCGGTTTATCAATGGAGGGATACCCCTCGAGTTAGAGATAGCCCGGGGTTAAAGTTGTCAAAAGTGTTTATCCATACAAGGTTAACTCCAAACTCGAGGGTTAACCCTAGGCTAACTTGACCCGCGCTCGGACGGCAGGGTAACGTATTTAGCTTTGGGTTAACCACAAAATTTCGAATTATTTTTTTATTTTGGTTGATTTTTCTCAAAAGCATAACATTTAAATTTTGTACTTTAATTTTATAAGTGTTAAATAGGATGCTAAGAAATTTTTACAACAGCAGCGGCGATACTTTATATGGTGTAAGGCTGAGATGATGGAATTCCCCACAGACATGGAGATTTTTGCAATGGAAGCTGAATGTTTAATAGAAAAGCACTCCACGAATAACCCAATAAATATCCCACCCGCCAACAGAGCTAAACCTACTATTTGTACCGAACCACAATATAGATCCTCTGGTGGTCGCAGTGAGAGGGCTAGAAGGCCCATTCACATATGAATCATCATCAATATGTGTACCAGTTTTATTATAATACTAATTTATGTATATAGTTTTAAAACTTTTTATATTTACTTAAAAATGCAAAATCAAAAGTGAATGTATTTCAAAGACTGAATTTTTAAAATTTTTATTTGGCAGCCCCTGACAAATGACTAACAAGTTTTTTTGTTATACAACAGTATTTTAAGAATCAGAAATAATCAACAATTAACTTATAAAATAACATCAAAATAAAATACTGAAATCATTCAAACATGCTAAAACACTTTTATAATTAAAAAAAATATGCTACAGAATAAATAATATATAAGATGAAGGTTTTGAAACAACTTCTGGTGAGCCAGGAAACCTCTTGCTCTGCACAGGGTATTTGTAAATCAGTTATTCTGGGATAACAGTTTCATGTGCCAGAAACTAGTACCATTATTTCTTGTTGATGTACCTTGTTAATATTTCTGCATTAGAATGGCCAAGTTTAGAGAAGTTTGTTTGTTTCCTTGTGAAGACATGATCTGTAACAAAAATAAAATAGGTGTAGTAGTTTGAAAATAAACGTAAACAATGCATTATTATGATCCAATATGACAAATAATCCATTTGCTTTTAACTCATTTTATCTCTTAAATTATGTAATGTATAAATCTAGCTTTAATACGTAGATAGGTACCTATAGATGCATTTTTATTTTAAAGTTCAACAGAAACAGTTTACAATTTTGGAGCTACATGCCAATTTTTATGTAGCTAAACTATTTTCATCATATATAGTAAATACTGACTGGCTAGAGTACAATAACTGAAGAAGGTGAATAAGGTTTTTCTAAATCATTTTTTTTTAAACACCCAAAAATACCAAAACAAAAACATATGATTCAAAATGTCAAAAATACCATAAACTATCAAATAAGAAGGGAAAACTTAGATGGCCGATTGTTATCAGCATTGCCAACCTGCGAGTTTCGGAGCTCTTGGTTAAAATCGCGTGGATAAACACTTTTCTCTTTAGCTCGAGGGTTACCCCAAGGTTAAAGTTGGCCCTGGGCTAGCTAACACGACGAGATACCCCTCCAATGATAAACCGGTCCTAAGTCCAGTGGCAACTGTCAAATGTCAGTGTTTAAGTGTCAAATGCCAGCTGTGAAACGTCTAAAATGTCTGTCAAATTAAATCTGTCAAACGTCACTAGCCCGACGGCGCAGGCGTGCGTCGGGTAGGTGTTGGATTTTAGTATTTTGATGGTTGGATCTGTTTTAAGGGGCCTACAGACACGCGAACATTTCCAGAGATTAGTACACGCGTACAAGTTTGCGCATACTAATCTCTTCGTGTGTAGACAATATCCGCCTAAAATATCTCTCGAAGATTTGTTCGCGCGCACGATGTACGCGAGCAAATCTCTCGGTGTCTAGGCAAAACGCATTGATATTATCGTGTTTATGTTTAGAACGTTTAATTTTGTCTTCGTGTGTGTAGGCAATTCCACCAAACGTACATGTATGCAGAGATTAGTGTGCGTACTAATCTCAAGAAATGCTCGCGTGTCTGTAGGCCCCTTTACAGCTATGTTGGTAGACGGGTAAAAGAGTATGTATTTTTGTGTTAGGTAATAAGGAGGGGGGATGCGGGGATGGGGGTTTCAAATATTAAGAGGCGTGGTAGCAGGATGTGTGTTTTTCCTCTTGGCCTCTGTGTATTTAAGAACCGAATTTATTAGTGTCGGTATTTATTAAATGAAAGTTAGCGACTTTATTATTAAATTTGGCTTTGGTATGTCAATTTTGAGAGGTCAGCTGTTTGTTTTCTGTGTAAATGTGTCAGAATAACGTCGACTCTAAAATAAGGTCAGGTTTTATTCCAATAAGTCTCTAATAATATAGTTGACGACTTTTTAGTTAAGGTAGCCGCCAGCATGAAGTAGAATATATTTTTTGTTTTATGACAAAAAAAATAAAACAAGTAACTAGAATAATATGCATAAGTATATTTATTATATTACCTTTAAAAAGCTTTACCAATGGCTAAAAAAGTATTGGTCTTTAAAAATTTTATTTTTATAGTTTGGTCAAAAATGTAAAAATTATTTAAAAAAATATTCTTTAAGCTTATTATTAATGTAAATTTCAACAAACCCATGGAAATTGCATGGAGATATTGTTTGTCCATTGTCTAGTCCTAACTCACTTGGTTCGTTTCTAACACATAAGTACTGTGTCTTGTCTACGTTCACTGTTAACCCCCACTTTTGGTATTAACTTTCTCATCATATACTCCATGTCTTCTTTATCATTAGCTACAATTACTTGGTCGTCAGCAAACTGTAGTGTGTATATGGTAAATCGGTTGTTAAGTTGTATTCCCATGCAGTGTACTTTACGTTTCCAGTTTTTTAGAGCTACTGCGATATATGTTTTTTGATTTCTAATTTCAATTTTAGATTTTTGACACTTTATATGAGTCCTTTTATCGCTTTTATGTATATATGATTTATATTAGTTTGCTCTAACACTGTCCATAATTATAAGTCCACAAAGCTAACATGAGTCTTTATATTTCTGGCACTCCTTTTGTCAAGACAAAAAATATTATCACTACAAGATCTGCCGGCATGAAACCCACTTTGTCTATTGAGGATATGAATGCAATTTTCCACTCATCAGGTATTGGATGTCCGTTTATATGAGATTTTCTAGTAGTTTCTCTGATACATATTTGAGATTTCAGCGTATAGTCCCCCAGGTCGGCCGTTCGATAATTACTTCCTCTGCATGTACTTCTATGTCTCTCCTCGGAGAGATATTTGGTTCTCGTTTCCTGCAGCAGTCTCTTGTTGTGTTCTGTCCATTGTTCTGGTTTGATACAATACAAAAATTTCCTTATAAAATCAACTCTTAAACAATCAAGAAGAAGAAGTTCACTGGTCTCAGAGTCTTACATATTCACAAGGTGGAATATATCACAAATTGATAAAAAACAAATATTCTCTTATTTTGAGATATTGAATATTTTATCTTAAGTCCTGAATTTATCTTAATTAATGCAAACATTTTGGAAATTATCTATTGTTGTTCCTTAAATTATAAGTAAATAAACATTGTCTGTTAATTACAGGGGCGGACTGTGCAAGTCCGGGGATCCATAGGGCCCCAATCCATAAATCTGCTCGTAAATTATATGGGGAATAATAAAATAGTATTATATAACCCAAAAAAAGCCTTTTTATTGTATGTTTAAAATTTTGTATTTTCTCAAACATGTTTACCATACTTTAATGTTGTTTTAAACAGTTATAAAAAAATATATATGTTTTGAAATTTCGCTTACACCGCATTTGATTTAATAATTTTTATTTTTGTTTCAAATTTTTTGCCTTTAGCACATCTTGTTCAAAAATATTTAGTTCTAAATCTCTGCGTGGCATTTTATTTCTCTTTATTTTGATTTTGCTTGATTTAGTGTACCAGGGATCAGGTACCTATAACTTTGGATGACTGTATGGAGCTTCTGTTGAGTCTCAAAAAAAATAATTTTCGAGATATTCGCTTTTAAAAAATGGTTATTAATGCTTTTAAACACAAATATCTTGACAAGAGGTGAGTTAAAATTAAAAAAGGTACAGTATTTGAAAGAACAATAAAATATCTTGCCAGCAAGGTGCCACTTAATATTTTTTCCGTATTTTAATTTTAGGGGTAAGTTATCCTCGAACTTAAAATTGGGAACCCAGGTCAAGTATCAGCTTGTTATTTAGAGCTATACTTTTTTAAAATTTTCACTGCTTCGTTTTCAAGATATTTGCATTTAAAATCAGAGTTTATAGTTTTTCAAAAACTAAGCTATATATTTTCGACATGGCATTAAAAATACCTTACGAATAAGGTTTTTTTTTTTTTAACTCTCTCTAAGTACTCAAAACTGCCTCTGTTACGTTTTCGCTGGGCCACCCTGTATATGCCATGTTACGTTATCACGCTGTATATCTAATTAAGTGTTCATCCGATTAGAATAAAATTGGCGTGTTGCTGTTGTAATTGGGTCCATTCTAGTGGAGTTCGAATTATTAAGACAGAGAAATAAAAATAATTCTAATCAAATCACCACTTTTATGTATCTTTTTAAATATTTTAAAATTTGGTAGCTTAAAGATTTATAAAGTTTGTTTCCTAGATACTTAGATAAAACTATAATTTAAAAAAAAATCATTTCAACACATTTACCATTTAATAAGTATAAGTAAAATATTATTTTTGTTTTAGCTGGTAGCTGAGTTTGTACATACTGTGATAGTCGTCGAAACAATGGTAGTTTTTTTCCTTCTCATGAAAAACAATTTGTTCAATACTAATTTTTGAACAACCCTGGTAAATATTGCGTCAAATTAAATAATGAGATAAACTTAATAGACAAAACGATGAATACATTATTATCTATTAATCACAGTCCACTTTAACATGAACTTTGTGTTGTTGATCTAGTCTTATACAGTTTTATTTAGTTTAAAGTGTACATTTCGAAAAAAAGTGACATATAAACATTTAGTTTTTGTTTTAATTTCACATCAATTATGGCTGATTGTGTCGCTGATAATACTGACAATTATTTGTTCAGTTTTAACCTAGAAACAAAGCAGTATTGTTTCGAAAAGCTTAACGAAACGGACACAACGAGAACCGAGTCTTTAAAAAAATTAAAAGAATGGGCATCTCAAGAAAAGCATCTAAATGTTAGATTAGATTTTCAGCACCTACTAGGTTTTTTAAGAAGTTGTAAATTTAACTTAGAAGAAACTAAAGTTAAAATTACTAATTTCTACTTTATGAAAAGAGATAAAATCGAATGGTTTAAGAACAGAGATCCTTTTTTGCCTGAGATACAAGAACTAGTCAAGCTTGGAGTATTTTTACCACTAAAAAAGTTTCATAATAACAAATTAGTTGTGATAATTCGAACAGCCGCCCACGATCCAAAAAGACACAAACAAAATGACGTTTTTAAAACGGGAAAAATGATTTTAGACGTTGCCTGCTTAGAAAATGAACTTGTTCACATTTATGGTGTTACAACAATCTTAGACATGGCAAATATATCTTTTGCTCACTATAAAGAATTCACCCCGAATCTAATTAAAGCTATGGTTACGGACTGGCAAAATAATCATGTACGACCAGAAAGTTTGGAGTTTGTGAACGCACCCTATATGGTGAATGCAGTTGTTAGCATTTTTAAAGGTTTTATGACTAGGGAGATGAGGGACAAAGTTAGAGTGCACTATGGAAGTAACGAAGATTTGCACAAAATTGTATCCAAGGACATTTTACCAAAGGAGTATGGAGGTAATGGCGAGTCAATTAAAGAACTTGGTGCTTATTGGTTTGAAAAGATTGTAGATTACAGAGACTGGTTTTTGGAGGATGAAAAGTTTAAAGCTGACTAATAATATTGCTTTTTGTTTTAAAAGTAAGTTGTTTGTTTGTTTAATTTACGTGTCTTATCCTATTATCCTGTCTCTATTTAAAATTAGTTCATTGATTTTAAGAGATAAAGTAGCATTTGTACTTATTGTTATTTAATAAAGTCCTTTCTTTTAAACAAAAAATGGTGTTGCAATCACCTCAGATATGTTGTAAATATATAAAAAATGCTCATTTTGCAAAATAATCATACAAGATCAGAAGATTTGAAATTCGTAAATATGTTGAACGCAGTGAATAGGAAATTTTAAAAATTTTATAACCAAAGAGATTAAGAGAAAATTAGATAGCGCTCTGGAAGTAAGATTTGCTAAAAATTGTTCCCAAGAATATTTCACCAAAGGAGTATAGAGGTAAAACTACCTTAGGTGGCCATAAATTTAAGAGGGCTTTAAAATTGTATAAAAATCTGATCCTGTGCCAGCTATCAAAGGACTAGTGGTGTATTTTAAAACTGAAATCTATTTTGTCGTTATAAATTTCTCATATTTTTCTTATAAAATGTGAGGTTTAAAAAAATGCTACAAGAAATGTATTTTTTATTTTTTATTTTGGGCCGCGAGAAATGACTGGTACCATTGGTAGCTTTTAAAATGATCAGTTACTTAATTCAAATGGGGGGGGGGGGGCGAAATTTATATACCTCTTAAAAAAAAGGCACTACCTACAAGAAAATTGCCTAAACTAGTGAATTTAGAAATGTACTTAAGTTTTCAAATGCATCATTGGTTCTCTGATAGTTAGTAGAGGATTTTCATAAAATTTTAAGGTGCTGTTAATTAATATTTTGGCTTACTATATGGAATTTACACGAAATTTTATTTTAAAACATGCTCGAAGTTTAGAGAGATTAGACCGTATTTAGTATTTAGAATACACTACAGGCATTCAATACATTTTGACAATTCTGTTGTTTTCACCTGTCAAAGGTTGCAGCGTTCGGTATTTGCATCTCAGACGCGACGAATTTTTGGTCACGTGATTACAGATTAGTCTGAGCAAATTGGAATTAACGAACGATCCGGATCAAATCGATCATATTTTTATAAATGGTTATAACCTAAATATAACCAAAAATATTATGTACATATTGCAACTCACGCCCAGCTATAATTTTGACAAAATTTTCCTGTGATGTCGGAAATTTATATAATTTATTGTCTTCAACATCAAGTAACTCGATTTCAATCTTTTTACATAAAATTATTTTTGTAAACAAAAGAAATACCCAACATAACGTCACAATCTTGGATTAATCTGTTTCGTCCAGTGTTGCCACCTCTACCGATTTTTCGGTAGATCTATCGATTCAGCCTTTTACTTTACGATATACCGAATTACCATAGTTTTCTACCGATTTTTTTTCAATATAAACTTGTTTTTTTTTTGATACGCCTCGTAATCGCGATTAAAAAAAACACCATATATAAAATATTCTTTTTATGTAAGATCCTTTGTAGAATAAACCTTTTATTTCAAGCCATTGTTTTTAAAAGTGTATTTATGGCACCATCTCTTGGATTTTGCGATATACTCAGCCTGCAGCCGCAGGCGGCATTACAGGTCACGCTATTATAAACCCTGAGGTTTTTTTAAATAATATTATCTACCTAATAGGGACCTATTGCAATAAAGCTAGGCACAAAGTGTGCCCGGCACTATTTTGACAGTTTCACATTATAAGAACAGCTGTCTTCTTTCAAAATAAGGCCATTGTGTATTATAAGAGCCGGAATTAATATTGACGCCACAATTAATGGAAAATAAACGACTGGATGTCTAAATTCGACTTTGGTATGTCAATTTTGAAAGATCAACTGTCAGTTTTTAATGCGAAACTGTCAATATAGTGCCCTGGCTTTATTGCAATAGGTCCCTAGTATGTACCTAATTTTTTTATTTAATTCTTAATTTTGGTATTTTGTCAGTAAAAACAAATCGTAGAAATACAATTTACCTACTAAATCAATCCAAACTATCGATAGTTCTCCAGCACTGCTTGCTGAGATGATTAAAAAATTTACCGAAATCTACCGATTTTTCTCGAAGCCTTCTACCGAAGACCTCAGGGTCGAGGGTGGCAACACTGGTTTCGTCGATCAAAATGTACAGAGCAACCAGATTTACGTCCGACTAGTCTGAGCAGAATTACCGAACGATTCAGATCTACCTCCCCTAGATCTAGATGGAATTAACGAACGATTTCGATCAAAAAGATTAATCTGAAATACCGAACGCAGCTTGTATCTGGAGCTGATAGAGTACACTATAAAAGTAACAAAAACTTGCATACAATGAGAGATTCTAGAACAGAGATTGGATTTTACAACCAACCAAATTAAACAGTTGGTACACCCTGCGTTTGACATCAACATTTAAAAAGCTGAAATACAGTCAAGAAAATATGGGCATTTCTTGGCAACCCGTTAGCCGGCCCAACTAAACTCGCTATATCTTGATTCTATCGCGGCCTTGATTGCGGTGAAAATGGTAGAAACTGTCAGTTGTTATTTTTGTTGAAAAAGAAAGAAAATCTCGGAAAAGTAGTGCTTCGAGCATTTTAGACCGGGTTTACGGATCAAGTCTATGATACCGACCGGTTTAAGTGTATTTTTTTTAATACTCACAGGTCAAATAACTGCAAAGATTTGGTTGACCCTAATGTGCAATATGATAGTAAGCATTTCTCATTGAGTTTCATCTTATATAAATTCAAATTAACTTTAGAAAAACCACATAAAAAATTTGTTACAAAATGTAATTTTTTGGAAATCTAGTCCGTGCAGTCATGGGATTCTTGTTAAAAATAGTCTTAAATTGTAATACCACCCCTGAGGGGTGGTTTAAAGTTCAAAAAACTATAGAATATGATGGATAAAAAAACCTATATACAAAAACTTTTAAAGCTAAATAATACATAAAAAACTTGAAACTATATATGTACATGCATTACCGTATTAAATATGTATCAATATTTAAATATTGTAAAAAGCGCAAAATATGTTGGAATTTGTTTTCAGTAACACATTCACCAAAAGGATTAAAAATCGGTTTTATCATCGCTAACTTGTCTAAATAATTACCAAAATATAGCGGACAGCTGGCACTGACTTACACCGATTTTATTGGACTTCTACTGACGCTTGAAGGTTTAAATATTGTTATTAAATAAATATTTTTATTTATTTTGAAGTTTTTTTGCGGACATGATGTCTATGTCTTTGTTGCAACGAAAAAAGATGAACCATATCGCAAGATATTCTTGAACAATTTATATAAATATTGAAAACTATTGCATTTGCGGGAAAAATAAGTTAAACCTTCAACCAAAATCTAGACTTGTAAACCTGTGATTGTAGCACTTAGCACTGTAGACCCTTTAGTAAATACTAGAGGCTCTCGATAGATTTAACAATTATTTTAACAACTGTCAAATTATCGGGGGCCTCTAGTAAACACTGGTGATAAATTTTATCCCAAATTTATTAAACAAAACTGGCAAAAACACAATTAAACAAAAGTAGCGGTTGTCAATTACTTGGCCATTTTTAAATCAGAAAACGAAATTTCAAACTAAAACAACAACGAAACGGCGGCCATTTTGGATTTGCCACTTTAACTTAATCCAATCCATTATTCTTCTAAATTCCGTGCATAAAATCTAGACATTTTAAAGAGAGGATTAAAGGTCTCGTAATAACGAGTCAATTAAAACCTTGAGATTATAGTTCAAACCTAAATAAGTTACACCGCTGTCTTTTAATAAAAATTATTAACAATATTACATTATTTTTTGTGTATTTTTTCTTTTTTACTGTATTCTCAATATTTTCAACATCCTTTATAAAATAAAGCATCAAAAATTTCTTAATATAAAAATACAATTATATTTCAGTCTGACCACATTTAGAGGTTCTCCTTAAAACTAAAAAAATACAAAAATATTTACAAGGATTTTTTACTGTCCTCTAGATTAACAATCACTTTTGTACTTTTGGCATATTTATTCTTAAGCAAAATACTTCTAATATTTTGGAATGGCATTTCGAATACTAAACATAGCGCCATTGAGCAGGCTATGACGCATGAATATTCCTGCAAGTTGAATAACGTTGAGAAAAACTCATAATGTTGCGTAGATCTGGTAGTGCCCACGTTGAAGAAAAATATTGGAAACTGTGTCAAATAGACTGTGTATGAGATTTTGGTCCATAAGGTCCAGATTGGCATACTAAAAAGTTTTCCAAAAACTCCTAAAAAAAACATTTACAATAATTAAAGTATTTGACTGCAAGTTATTAAAAATAATATAATATATTAGTGTGCCAAGCTAAAAACTGCAACTTATCGCACACCTATACCGGAAATAAATGGCCAACATAAAAATAGATGCAGACATTTCAACAGCAATTGTTAATTTTTTAAATAAGCACAGTCTACAGTACGCTGGTCTTTTTTAAGTGATGACTAATAGGCTGAATATTCGTAAATAGCTTGAATAGCCCAGACACACAAAAAAAAATCATTTTTTAAAAAAATATATATAAAAATCTTAGGTTAGGTTCTTTTCTTAATTTTATAGTATAGATCGAATGATTTTGCGTATTTTTTCACTCTTGACTTTTTTTGAAAAAGTTATTAGTTTTCGAGAAAATCGCCAAAAACTGATTTTTAATGAAGCTCAAGGAGGATTTTGGCAGAAAAAATGTGGGGATGTGTCCCAGATGCTAAGGAATAATTATACAAAAATCCCGCTTGCACATATTTTTTTTCCAGGTGAATTCCTAATATGACTGGGCTACAATTATTAATATCTAAATATTTTATGATATCAAACATAAAAAAACATTTGTCCTAGAAATTAGATGCTTTGACGGCGCACCGTGTTTCAGAAGCACAATCTTTGTAGAAAATATTCATACATTTCAAGATATATAGGGTGTTATTGGATAACATGATAATATTTAATGAATTATTGGGTCCATTTTGAGCAAAAAAAAATTGTATTAACATATGTCATAAACTTCTTAACTTTTAAAAACAAGGTGATTTTCAAAAATTCTCCTTTTTTTATTAATATCTGTGACAATGCTCTAGATATTTTTGTGAAATTTAGAACATATAGTTTCTATTTATCAAAAGGCATTTTTTGAAGCATAACATGTTTATTTTTATTTTGACCAGTGGCGTTCGTGCGTGATTTTACCTCGGTATTTTTGAAGAAAATATTATATTGTTTTTCTCGTAAGGGATGCAAATAAATCAATTTAATACTTTTTGTACAAAGACCGTACATTAAGCGAAAAAATTTAAGTGAGGAGCAAAGAATGAAAATTTCAGTAATAGTTTTTATGTAAAAAAACAAATAAATGTATGTAAAAAATTTATGTATCTTAAAGTAAACGAACCAAGTAATACCAAAATAAATTATTCTTAGAGTTACCTTTAGTTACTAAAAGCATAATCCATATAAAATAATATTTTTTTTAACTACAAAAATTCGATAAAACATTTAAATTTAGTTATCTACGATTGAAGTACAATTTCAAGGTAAAAAAATATGTAATGTCAAACTAGATATATTTAGCAATTCCCGGCATTTTGTATCTTTCTAGTTTTATTTTAATATGCAGAGTAATGTAGGATTCAAACTAGCCTTTTTTAAAATATTTTTAGTTCAATATTTTGATGGGTTAATAACCTACTTTACGGCACTGCAAAATAAACAATAAATATATAAATATATATTTTTTTAAAATTATTTAACCTGCTATTACATTCAACTATCACTATCACTAGTAACATAAAGTAAGTAGTATAAAGGAATCAAAAGTAAAAACGCAAAATTAAGTGGATATAGCACTGGGCGCTTGGGTGCATGTGTACCTGTATCCATCCAGGGCCACAAAAATACTGAAGGTAAATAATAAAAAAAATACTTATTCAAAAAAAAATTATAATCAGAAAAAAAAAATAATCACATAAATAATTTTAAATAACTTTGATCTTGCATTTTTCAAGTGTCTAGACCTAATTTTTTTTTATATTATTGCCATAAATATTTCGTAATTTTCAATTAAATATCTTTAAATTTTTCGAATACATTTTCTGATTTTTTATTTCTTTAATTTCTAGGAGTAGAATTATTAATTAATAATTTTCGGTCCCATTGATGTTATAAATATTTGGCCAGCGGTTATACTTTGGTATGGTTTTTTTAGGTTTTTTTTTAATTTCCTGTATCATGCTCGTGATTAAGTGTTTCTTTAAGTTTAGGATTTTTGTGATAAAATATAAATGTTAATAAAAATATAAAAGCCTTTTATTTAAGATTTAGTTTTTAACGTATATTTGGTTGGTTCGGTAGAGTCTGTCTTTTTTAAATATTATTTTTAGGATGTAATTTTGAATTACTTTTAATGGTTGAAGTGCATTATCATGTAACGCCATCATACGAGGATACCGTATCTGATGACTGATTCAACAAAGGCTTGATAGACTATAGCAAAGTGTTTTTTACTTAGAAATTTTCATAATTCATAAAATTTGTGTATAAACCTCTCTTTACGACAGTTTCAACTTGGACATTCCATTTAAGATTTTTATCAATTTGTATTCCTAAGTATGTATGTATGTGTTACCTCTATAATTTGAAAATTTGTGTTGTTAATAGTTAATTTGCTAAACTTTGGTCTATTTGGATCATTTAGGGAAAAAGCGATATAAATGGTTTTTTCGATATTTAAGGATAATTTACTATGATCCAGCCATATTTAGCCAGTTTTATTATTGCCGTTTCCTTCGCCATTTCCCAGCTATCTGCATAAAAAACACAACATCTGCATATGCGACAACTAACCCCTTCACTCCATTTATTTTCATCAACGAGTTTATGTACAAAATAAACAATAAGGGACCCAAGACCGTACCTTGAGGAACGCCCATTTTTATTCTGACTGTTTTAAAATGTCAAGAAGTTTTAATGTCGTATCGAAGGCCTTTGCCAAATCTAAAAATACAGCAATGCATTTCCTTCGTCTAAATTTCTTTTGAGTTTATTTATTACATCATACATTGCATCACTCGTACTGGTCTTGTGTTTGAATCCAAATTGCTTCGAGATAAAATGGTAATTAGTAACCGGTAAATTTTTTATCACTTAAAAAATGCTTAGTTTAGTCAGTCCGACGCTCAAACGATGTCGGTTCGGTTTCGCGCCTGCGCACTCTGTTAGAAATCACTTTTTTAAATTTCCGCAAAAGAAAAAGTCAGCGTCTGGGCAAAAGCTTTACAAAAATTCAGCCTGTTACTTGTCACTTAAGAAATAGAGCAGTGTACTGTGGACTAAGAGGCTGACACTGATTTTTTGGAGAAAATACGACCACAGCTATACTAAAAAGTTACCTTTGTATCCCAGTTGTGACGTAAAGATAACCCATGCAAAGGCAGCTACCCATAAAATGGGCGAGACAGCGGCGTACCATGCTGCGTCCAACGGGTCATATACGTAATCGATTTTTCCCATGAACGCTGGACCCAAATAGGAGATCAGCAAACTGCAAAAAGCTAAGGCGTTGCCTAGTCTAAGTTGAGCCTGGAAATTAATTTTAATCGATATTTTTGCACTCTACCATATTATCATTTGCAGTGGCGGACCAGGGGGGGTGGGGGGCAGAGTTAACCCCTCCTCCTTCCAATAAACTTATTTTTTGGTTCTGCAGCGTCACTTATTTATATTTTTTTAATAAAATCTCAATTCATTCATTCAAGGGGCTTATTTGTATTTTACCTAATGACATTTTGCTCAAGTTTTATTTCCAGAGTTTCAATAAATTTTAATTAAAAGTTTAAAGAAAACTGCGGAGTTCTTTGTAAGAGAATTTTGGTACCTAACGAAATGTTTTCCTAGATTTGGCAGCCTAGGGCTCAATTAAGGTCAATGAATTATATACGAAGTAACTGGAACGGCCACGGCCATACATTACGTATATGGGACACTGAAATAAATTTGAAATTATTTTTGTTGAACAAAAATAAATAAATTACTAGCACACTTCAAGTGAAGCTATGAAAAATCAGCCTTGAAAACAGTTTTTTGTAAATATCTCGGAAACTAAAGCTCCTACGAAGTTTTTGGTTGTTATAATGTAATCTACTATATTCCGAAAACCGCATATTAATGCGATGCTCCGTTAAAATGTTAGCATTTTAAAAAAAATTTAATTGTCAAAAAAATGGATTAGTATAAATGGATTTGAACAAAATCTAATCAGCTCGTTGAAGTGTCGAACACTATTTTACCTAAAAATTTTATGAAAATCGATTCAGCGGTTTTGGAGCTATCGTGTTACGGACAGAAAAAAATACACAAACACAGACGGACATTACGACGATATTGCCAGGGTAGGTCAAAATACACCCAAATAACATATTTTCGGCGTTATCTGATTGCAATCGCTGCGCGGGCTAGGAAGGTAAAAATGGGAACACCATGCGTTTCTTGTAAAAACGAGTTTTATAGGAGTGAAAAGCCGGTTTCCTTTTTAAAGTAGTACCTAATGGGAGTAAAAATCCAGTTATAGATTAAAAATCAAACGGGGAGTAAAACTAAAAAAGAAAAGGTAGAACCCCCTGCGCAGCGTGCTGGAATTTTTGCCTCACTTTGCATATACGTAAAGGCCTATCCAGTTATATATATAGAGATCATTGATTAAGGGTAGTTAAAAGTCATTAAAAGTTGCATTACAGGCCAATCTAAAAAGTTTAGGAGCTTAGAATCTCTTGGGTAAGCCGGTAAGCCATTAGAACTTAAAATTTAATAAATGGTGATGTGATGTGTGAAAACTTGATAAAAAATAAAAATGTTTTAAACAGTTGCCGAATTGTTTCAAAACAACCTACTCTTGTTATTGAAAGTTATAAGGTATACAAACCAGTGACAACAAGGCAGTTTAACCTACATTAAAGTTTAATTTTAGAAATTTAATGTTTATCAAAACATTATTTCAAAAAGTGACACATTTTTCAATGAAATTTAAAAATATAGCTGTTTACCTTTGATAAGACTATATGCTTATAGTTCCTTAGAAGGTATCCCAAAAAAATACCAATAATGTAAACTGTGGCTCTGTGGCCTGGCAAAATATACATGTTGTCGGCTGTAGCAAAAAGTTGCTGAATACTAAAAAAAATAAAAAAATTTGGAATTATATTGGATGAAAATGGAGCCTTGTTTTGCGGTTTAAAATTAAAATAAAATGTAAAATAATTACTACTTATCAAAACGAATTTTATACTTCACACAAAGGTATGTGTGCCCAACTTGCGAGTGTCAGAAGGAGAGGGAAGAGTTGATTTTGGTTGTTTTCCTACTTATACAAGGTTGCATCTGTAGACGTACGTTTCTGTGTGTTTCACGTCATCAGTAGAGAACAGCAAACTTACCTGGGTTTGCCGAACCAAATTTCATGAGAACCAAAAAAAAATGGAAGATAAAAATCAAAAAATGAAAAAATCGATTTTTTGCTTTTTAGGTTTTGTAAAAAAACAATTCATACAAGAGTTTTTTGTTATCTATAACTTTTGTATTTAACTATTTTTTATGGGAGGTCTACTTTCGCTGAAAACCGCGAAAAATCCACCCCCAAAAGTCCAACTCATTTCACTCTGATTACTCAGATCGAGTCTAATTTAGTTTTTTCTGTTGGCTGCAATATAATTTCTTTTACTTTCAATACTTTTTGGGCTGTTAATAATTTTTTCCCTTCAAAAAAGCATTTGCACTGGTACAATCAATGTCTCTGGCAAAAAAGCACGATTTTCTAAACGCCTTGCCATATTTTATTTTAACCTTGTAAATCTAATATTTACTTGAAAATTAGTTCTACTTACGAGGTCCCAAAATGTACATAATTCGATAATCTTCTGCTGTAGGTGACATAAAACCTCGCTATCGTAGAAACAATAGCCAGCAGTGTCAAACCCATCGCTCCCCCTTTCGGCCACTTCCATAAGGCGTAGATGAGGAATGGCGATACAAAGAAAAGCTGAGTATCTATGCCCAGATGATGCGTGTGTGTTAGACACTAAAAAGAAGAAGACTAAATTAGAAGTTAAGATTTTACAAAATCAGTAAAACCATCTTGACAGTTAAAAATATTTGTCTTGCTAAAAATTTTGTCACATGTTTGCAGTCCGTGGATATAATTCAAACATATTTCACTATTCTTACCAGTTTGGAATGTAGCACTATGCTTATCCACATACTAAGGCGCAAAAAAACGCCGGGTGATACTCGATCAGAGTTACTTCACCCACCGCACTCATTAAGTTATTATTGTAGATGCATGTATTAAGAACAATGGAAATAGCTCCAATATGGGTAGAATAAATGTGATACAGCGTTGGAAAGCCCTTAAAAAATGCCAAACATAATGTCGTAATAACGTTTTCCTCACACAGCTCACATACCCCCTGAGGCCGTATTATTGACGGTCCGTGAGTCGGGTGTAGGGTGAGTGCAGCTATCCTCTCTCACAATCACCTAGGTTAAAGTAAGTGAGAAGCTACTCACTCACGGGCAAGGGATTCAAGAATACAGCACATGCTAACGCCATCAGTGTACAAACGGCATTTAGGAAAATCGCAATATCTTTATTATGGATAACAATATACAAATCATGTTCTAACAAATTTTTGCAAAATTGCCATCTGTAATGGAGATATTTTTATTTTTCTTGATTTATTATTGATTGATTCCATCATCAGTTGAGGGGAATCTGTCCAAGAAAATAGTAGATAGAACTTATTTGTAACATATTCTAAGAGTATCAAATACCAAATTGCAAATAATGCTAGGACCTAAAACTATAAACAACAAGTGAAATTAAATAAAGAAAAATAAGAAAAAAGGAGATCAGTTGGATGACTTGGTCGGGTTAATACCCTGAGAGTCTCTCGTTCTTGTATTGAGACACCGCAGCCTGCATAGGTAGAAGTTTTCCGAAAAATTTATGTATGGCTTCGGTAGTTCAGTGGTGAAATGTTTGCCTAGATAGCAAGAGGTCCCGGGTTCGATCCCCGGCCGAAGCAGAAAACTTTTTTCTTATTTTTCTTTCTTTAATTTCCAAAAAGGAAACAAGCTGGATTACATTAATTACAGATGAATTTCAGTAAACAATTCTCTAAATAGATTATACGGTAGGATTCTTGGAGATCTAATAGAGAATGGGTTTCATAAACAAGAAGAACAGCAAAGATGACCTGTCTGAGAAAAACGTTGAAAATACTTTATTTTTAGCATTTTTTAGAGGATTTCCAACGATGTATCACAACATCCATTAATTTATACTACCTGTAATGGAGGTATTTCCATTTTTCTTAAAACGTTCCTGTAGAATGATGACATCATCATTGAAGTGGGGGTGAAGTAACTTTGATCGAGAGTCCCGACGTTTTTTTGTGTCTTAGTATATGGAATCGGAATCGGAAGTGAAATACTTTGAAAACATTTCTAACTAAATCCACGTACAATTGGGGATGCTATCCGGAACTTGGTTGGTTCACCTGATGGGAAGGTGCTAGGATGTCCTGATACCTTAATATCAGGTCAACCAACCAACCTGTCTAATTGTTTATTTGCTTTACAGATAGAGACACCATTTAAACTCACCATTTCTCCGAATCCATAATAATTGTGGATAAAGAGCAAATTCCTCCACCAGTGTTTTTTGCAGATATCACTGTGGTGGCTAATAACTGTGTTCCACATGGGTCCGTTGTAGATCCACGGCAAAATGAAGGTGCAGAATGCAATCAATGCGGCAAAAGTAGGGACTATCCTAAAATACAAAAAATAGTGAGACAATATAAGGGAGCCGGGGAAAGAGAATTTTCCAAAAACATTTAAAGAAAAATTCCTCCAAAAAAAGTTGCCCGATTTTATTTATTGAATGAAAATGACCAAAATTATTTTAAATTTGCTTCACACTTTAAAAAAGGTGCCAAATGTTTTAACAGTTCTTGCACATTTGAATCAGGTTCAAGTGTCAAATTAGTAGCCCAAATTTTTCTGAACATACGTTAAGTAGTAAAGTAATCGACTGCAAAAAAACAGGCTTAAGTTACTTCAATTGATGTAATTATTTGGCACTAAAAAAAATCGAAAAGCATAGGACCACAATCGCGATCTCTGCGGTACTTCAGAAAGGACCTCTATGTCAGATGAAATCAAATTGTTTAATCTGCTCCCGATTAGTAAGAAGGCTGTATAGCCAATTTAAAACCCTATCACCAAAACTTAAAGCATTTAGTTTGGCTATCAGTAGGTTGTGGTCAACTCTGTCCTTTGAGAAGTCTGTATAAATACTGTCCACTTGAAGATTATTTGCAAAAGCCTCTAGAGACGCCAGGCTTCCAGGATGCAGTGACCCTAGATCTGTTACCTGATCCCTGATCAGGGTTACGAAGGTATTTTTCTAAATATCAGGAAATACGTTAGAATCAAGAGAATGACTTTATGAGGGTAAAAATACAAGATTTTAAAAAGGCGTCGCGTCGTCAGGACGACTTAAAAATGTTTATACTTAACCCTGTCCTTTTATCTAGTTACATTCAGAAAATTGTTTTCGGGGAATTTTTCAGATACCGGGTAAAATTATAATATTTAAGGGCTTTAAATCCATTTGACCACATTATATTTTACATATTCCACCAATTGTAATGAATGTTACCTGTATAATCTGGAAACGTATTCCCTTGTAATGTGTAATGTTCCCGTTTTATTCAACTTTCCAATTAGGGAGTATGTTGTCAACAGTCCTGAGATCATTATAAAAGGGTCTGTATAGAGACTGGCTGCTCGTCCCAGCACGGAAAACGGCCTTGCCAAAAACTAAAATTATTAAAGAATACAACTGTAGTCTACAGTTATGAAACAGCAGATATGAGACATGGGACATCAGTTTATTTTCAGCATAAAATTAGTAGATGAGTTACAAATAGTTTTTGACAAAAGTCTGGACTACGTGAAGATTATGAGTTAAGCATTCGGACTCGAGGTCGTCTTGAGGAGTGCGGAGGAAGATCACTTGATACCTCAATATATAGATAGGCGATTATTGCACAGTCTTCTTTAAAACCATTGAAGACACTGGTTTAAATGCAGGAAGTTAAGCTTTCCATTATTAATGTGAAATGTAGGAGGGGTTTGTCATTGCTATTTAAGGTGAAGTCAATCTTTTTGAATCACCAACGACCGTCACAATTACAGGGCCATGACAAAAGGTTCCGCAGAGCGCCAGATACCCTGTAGACATTATTTTGCTGTCTTCCTGCGAACATTATGCTGCCTACAAGCATATCATTTAACATGCCGCAGGGTTACGAGTGCTGAATATATACCTCGTCACTCGTAAGATGTTTTGATGATACTCTAGCGCTGCTACATGTCGCCTTTGATATTCCATCCGTGCGTAGTGGAGAATGATAGAATCAGAATATTCTGCAATTTTGCAATCCCTACCCTATGTATGACTTATTTTATATTTCCATACATTTCTAGATCTACATACAGCTTTAAGACAGAAGTTTCCGCAAAGCGCTAGAGACCCTGCAGACATTATTCTGCTGTCTACTTACGGTCACTATGCTGTCGTGAAGCATATCTTTCAACATGCCCCAGCATTACGACTGCAGATGTTGATGATCCAGCGCTGCTACCTATATGGGGAATGATAAAACCAGAGTATTCTGGAAGTTTGCATTCCCTACCCAATGTCTACTTACAGGTTCATGACACAAGAGCGCTAGAGACCCGTAGGTATTTCTACTATCTGGTTGCGGACCCTATATGCTGCCTCGAAGCAGATCCTTCAACATGCCGCAGCGTTACGAGTGCTGTATGTATCATCTCGTCACTCATACAATGTTAATGATACTCGAGCGCTGCTATATGTCGCCTTTGATATTTCGTCCGTAGTGGAGAATAACAAAACCAGAATATTCTGGAATTTTTATACCCCACCCCATGAAGGACATTTATTATTTTTCCTTAAAATATCTCATACATACAGGGTCTAGGTCTACTAACAGGTCCATGACACAATGTTCCGCAGAGCGCTAGACACTGTAGACATGATTCTTCTCTCTACTTTCGAACACTATGCTGTCTCGAAACAAATCCTTCAACATACCGCAGTATTACGAGTGCTCTATGTATCACCTCGTGCTATTTGTCGCCTTTGATATTCCGTTCATAGTGGAGAATTCTAGAATATTCTGGATATTCTAGAATTTCGCATTCTCAACCCTCCTACTTTTACAAATGCGAATTTTCCTTGAGCAGGTAGGTAAGTCTAATACTCGCTAAAGCCCACTACTCACTAGACTTTTCATATAATAATACAAATAAGTCTCTATGTGCCAGTAGCGCAACCATGAGATGGGCCATCGGACAAAAAAAATTGCTAAAAAATTATGTGATTACTTTGCGATTACTTTGTCTAAAGCGGAGTGAGTAGCCGGCTTCAGACCGATCTTACCCCCTGTTTATTTTTCTTATAAAGTCTTTATACCTCTACACACTCTGTCCTGTTGGCATATGGAATAAAAAACAACGCCATCGACTTATGAGCCAAAAGTAGCAGAATTGCATTCGCCATTCTGATTCCATGTACTGCTTGGATGTCATCTGGTGATCGATTTATAGTTACTAGTTCTTTAAAGTTTCGTTTGAACGAAAATGATGTGATCCATTTGTCTGAAAGAAGAAAAGCATTATGCAGTACTGGCAGAATTATTAGCTAAATAATTTTTATAATAACAAAGGAAGTGAACCTTTTTAAAAAGTTTTTGTGAAACCAACAGAAGAAACAACTCCGTGGTAAAATAGTCCACCAGCATTGAATTATACTGATGGTTTGATGCGTTTATTGGGAACTAATTAAAACTACGTGGTTTTCCTTTCTCCAATGTCGTCCGATATGAATTATCCTTGTTTGGAACACCTTCTGACAAACTGCAGGCACAAGTGATCAATGCCAATCCACTACCGGTTTTGACCTTATTGAGCCATCCTCAGGTGGATGCAGGCGATAGCTTCCTGTAGAGCATAAGCTGTTTGAAACCAATAGAAACCACTACTCCCAAGGAAAATAACCTTACCGGAATTGATTATACAAACCTGTCTTATGATGATTATACTAATGATGCTTTTGTTGGGACCTTGTTACAACTATGTTGTTTTCACTTTTCCAACCTGAGTCACAAGGATATGAATTATCCTTGTTTGGAATACGTCCCGGCAAGCTGCAATCATTTAAGCTGCGCCTCAAATCATCAGCATAATTCAATGTTGGTAAGGGTATTTTACCTCGAAGTAGTTATTTTTGTTATTTTTACACAGCTTATGCTCTCGTAGCTACCGAATACATCCACCTGAAGATGGCCCAATAAGGCCGAAACCGGTCGCGGATTGGCAGGGATCACTAGGTCTGCAGATTGTCAGGACGTTCCAAACAAGGAAGATTCAGACCCTTGTGATCGACGTTGAAGACAAAGAAAGAGAAAGAAAGTAAAAACCACATAGTTTTAAAAAGTTTTTATTAAACAGAGATATCTTTTTACAATCTCAACTTGTACCACATTTAAATATTTTGGATCCACCTTTCTTAATAAAATATTCACTAGACATCAATCTATCAAGACTGGGTTAGCTCCAGTCAGCTCCTAGTTTAATACAGTGTAGTTATTACTTACTTTTTTCCTCAAACGTATAGCTGTCATAAATAGTTGCCAAGATTTCAATCAGAATGATTCCACCAAATAGAAACCTAAAATTATGAAAATTAGGTTTGTTCTTAAATTTCTATAGAATGTAACAATTTGTTTAACAATATTTTTTCTTTGTTTATAAATAACATGTGGTTAATCCAAATACAATATAAGAATTTATAGCATGTTTCGTCCAATACTTTAAGCAGAAACGAGTATAATTTATGCTTTAAGCCAACATTGTGAGATAGATAGATGTATGTACTTCACATCTCTTTGTTTTTCGATTTCTTAAAGTTTACATACGAGGGTTGTCTTTTAAGTTTTGCATACACAGCTGGAATAAAACAGTAGATAATTTTTAAAAACTTTATTGTTTCTTGAAGTATTTTGCCTGAAAATGAATTAATTTTGGCATGCGCTCAAACTAGTTGTCAAAGCTGTAATCCCACTCATTTGTTGGTACTCTCACAATTGCATTCTTAAGGGCGTCGACTGCTTCCTCTGGCGACTGGATTCTTTGACAACGCAGTCCATTCTTGATTTTCGGATAAGTATGGAAATCGTTGGTATTTAGTTCGGGACTGTATGGAGGATGGTCCAACAATTCGGCGTTTTGTTGGGTTAAAAATTCAATGGTTTTTTGTGCTTTTTCTGTGAACATATAATATGTTCTCTGGCTTTGTGCGAACTTGGAGAACTTTCGTGGAGAATACAATAAAGTCTTTAAAAGTTATCTACTGTTTTATTCCGGCTGTATATGCAATACTTAAAAGACAACCCTGGTACTCTTGTTAAAATCCGATTAAGTAAGTTTTTTTTGTTTTTTTCAGATGTTTCGGGTTTTAGGGTTCATTGCCTGAATAATAAAATTATTTTGAATGCAAAAGTTAAAATATTAAACTAAACGTATCTTAGAAAAATCCAGTTAATTGGTAGTATTAACTGACTGAATTTTATCCTTAATAACATTTTGTTTTTTTCAAAATAATTTGAATATTTTGGTCCGGCATTGAACATTAAAAACCGAAATATCTCAAAAACTGCTTAAACCTTAGGGGATTTTGATAAACGTAACGCACCTTTTTACTCTAAAAATGTTTCTTAACAAAAAAGAAAAAAAATATGGCCATTTTATTCCATCAGATGTCCAGTGTAAAGCTCCCTTTAACGGCCAAAGTGAAAATATTATATTCGGGTCTCGTATTTCAAGGAAACCTCAGGTACCAATTTTTTAAGTAATACATTAAACGATTTAAATTTTTACCTTTTACCCTGTACCGCGAATTAAATACGAAGTCCGGTGACGTAGCTTTTAAAAAACTTTTTATTTGAAAAGACTACAAAAAATACTTATAACTAAAATGACCAATACAACTTGTAAAAGTATAATGATACCTAATTAGACCATTTGGGTGCATATATAAACTTCAATGTACGGCGTCAGCAATATATTTGTTATTACAAACAAGATGAGATGTTATTATTCCAGGGATATTACTCCTCCACCCTTAGTTTCGTCAACGTCCTCGTTGATGAGTTTTTGGAGAACCCTTAAGGGAATATTTTTTGTCTTTGAGGTTTTTTGTTTTCGCCAAAAATAGAAAATAAAAATAAATATCAAGATTACTGCCAAACATAAAGTTAAGATAATGTAATTTTGGCTTTCAAAATTAAGTTCCTGTAGGACTAAAGGATCCAAAAGGTCTTCCTGCATTTTTTGCGGGTTTTCTAAATGTCTTATCTGCAAATTGATAGACAAGTTTGTTTCAGGAAGCTTTATTATATCTGGCAATGAAACAGAAATGTTATTTATTGATAATGAATATTTATTTTGATTAATTATTATGTCACACTGGCTGTTAATAAGATAACAGTTTTGAAGTGTGGTTTTCTGAAACTGGAAGCAATTTTCGTAAATTGTTTCGGAGTTTTTTGTACAGAAAAGTAGACCACTTTTATAAGTTAAAGTGTGAATTTGAAAATTATTTTTTACTGTGGCGAAAGGGCAATTTTTTGGTAAAAGGCAACTATGTGCAATGGGGTTGAAACAAATCCAATTTGAGTTAATTTCAGAGCATTGCTGATACCATAAATTGTTACAATAGTATTTACTGGGGCTAATTAATATTTTTGATTCATTATTAGGTATTGGATAAACTATCTTAAGACTACAAGAATATTTTTCAAAGATTGGTATTTTCACTACAATGATTGACATATCTTTTAACAGAATAAGGCCAGTTTTACATATAAGAGTTAATTCTGACAGGTGTTTTAGTGGCCATAGAGAATTTTTTGGATAATGAGCTGTCAAATATTGCCAAATTTCCCTAATTTCATTGACATTCAAAATTTCTAAATCTAAAGTTTGCAGATGCGCAAAAGATATCATTCTCAGCATTTTTTCCAAAAATTTGTTTAGTTTTGAGATTTGTAAAATTTGGTTTTGCATACTGAGTAATAACGTGATTTCATTATTCAATTTTAAAATTTCGAAGCGAATGCATTTTGCGTTTTTATTTATAATGTTTACATTTTCCTGGAATTTGTTTATAATATTCCCGGCAAATGAACTAAGGTCATTTATCTTGTGCATCGTGTTAATTTGATTTTGTTTCAGTATTTGTAAGTTCTGCGTTATTGTGTCTAGGTCGGTATTATCTAGGTTTCCTGTGACAAATTTAATACCGCTTCCCAGTAGGTTGAATAAACCACGTTTCTTTCTAAGTTCATTGTTTTCTAAAGAATTTAGTTTTTCATAAGTATTGTACGTATCGTTTAAGCATGATTCAAGGAATTGAAATTGTATTTTTAATAAAGTATTATTAACTTGATTGACTAAAGGGGATAAAAATAGGGAATTAGTAGTAAAAAGTTGGCTTAGAGACGTTTTAATTTTTGTCATATTAAAAGGTATGTACATAGTATGATAATGGCTTACAACTAAAGAAGGAGAGATTTCTTCGGTGTAGAATCCATTATTGTCCAATCTATTGACCTGAAGGGCCTGGTTGAGGTTCGTCAATGTCAGGAGGGACAGGATCAGGAACCTGGAATGATTTAGGTTTTTTCCTGAGTCTTTTTATTTTTCTGACATGTGTGTTAATTGGTTTAGTTTTTGAGATACCAGTTATAACATTTTTATTGACGTTAGTTACTTTGGTAGGGATAAATTGGGGGTTCATTTTATTTCGAAGGGTGTTTTTTCTAAAGATAGTTTGATCTTTTTGAATTTGAGGGGGCTCTTCGGTGTTTTTATTTTGTTTTTGTGTGGTGTGTAACTGTTTTTGATATGCTTTTTTGAAAACTTGATCGTGAAAAGGTATTAGTTCTTTCTTTCGTTGTTCATTATATTGTTCAAAAAGAGTGAGGTCGTTATTTATGTTTGGTTCGTTCACATAAGGGCCATATAAAATTGAAAAGGGGGAACAACCGGTAGTAGAGTGAATACTTTGGTTATATATTAAGATGGCTGACGTCATTATGTTTTGAGGTGTCTCATCGGGATTTTGCATTTTCAAGATACGTAATTTTTCTAACAAAGTTGAATGTAACCTTTCGATGGGGCTATTAGAAGAGGAGTTAGCGGGTGTTGTATAATGTAAATCGATACAAAATAGTTGACAGAACTCTTTAAGGAGATTGTTGTCAAACTCAGTTCCTTTATCTGTCACAATTTTTTGACAGGTGTTATGGTGGGAAAAATAATGTCTTAATTTGCTAAGAATAGTAACGGCGTTTCGATCGGAGATAAAATAAGCTTGTGCATATTTTGAAAATGAATCAATGATAGTTAAAAATTGACAATTTGAAAATCGAAAAACGTCCATATGAAGAGTTTTAAAAGGTTTTTCGGCCAATAAGGGTCCTTCATATGCTATTTTGTAAGGGTGTCTTTCGTACTTATTCTGTAGGCATATTTCGCAGGTGTTTATAAAATTGGTAATAGAGTCTCTTAGTTTAGGCCAATAATATTTTTGTTTTAAATGATTGTAGGTTTCAGTTATGCCGTTATGATTAGATTTGTGGTAATTCGCTATTATTTCTGTTTGCTGTTCGGTATTAATGACATCTGTTACATAAATGTTTGAAAAAATAAGTTTTGCATGAGGGTTTAAAATTGAGCTAACTATTCTTTGAAATTCGAGTTTGAGTTCATTATTTGGGATATAAACCGTGAAAAGTGAATCGGGTTTTACTATTTCTTTTAAGATTTTAAGAATGCATCCTTGTTGCTGATCTTTGTTTATTCGCACAAAGTTATGATTTTTCTTAAACGGGTTTGTATGGAAATGTTTGTATTCTTTACCGTAATCGATTATTAATCGATTAGTTGCGTAATTTAGGGGTAATTCTGAAATCGGTAGGTATTTTCCGTCTGTGTCGTTGTTCGAGTGAACGGTGACGTCAGAGTCGTTATCATTCTGAACTTTGTCAGTTTCAATTGGTTGAGAAGGATTTAAGTTTGATGTAGATGGTTTTGTCATTTCATTAAGGCGAGTTAGGTTGGTTTGTGTTTCTTGGTAAATTTCGTTAATGACGTAATCGGAGAGATTAAAATCGGTTAGGTCCGCAACTGAGTGATCGACGTTAGGGGATATAGACATGACGTCATTTGTTTCGTGGGTGTTGATGTCTATTCTTGAGAGTGCGTCAGCAACGACATTTTCTTTGCCTTTTTTGTATTTTATTTCGAAGTTGTACTCCTCTAGTTTAAGTTTCCAACGAATTAAACGGGAGTTTGGCTCTTGAATTTTTGACAGCCAAACTAATGGATTGTGATCGGTTTCTATGGTGAATTTTTGTCCGTAAAGATAAGGTCTAAAGTGTTTTGTTGATTCTAGAATAGCAAGGAGTTCTTTTTCTATAGTAGAGTAGTTTTTCTCGGCTGAATTTAAAGTTCTGGAGTAATATGCGATCGGTTTATTATTTTGCGAAAGGACAGAGCCTAGAGCTATGTTTGAGGCGTCTGTCGTAAGTATAAAGGGTTTTGTAAAGTCGGGATATTGAAGAACGGGAGAGTTTGTTATAAGTTCCTTACATTTTTGAAAAGCATTTTGATATTCCTGATTTTTAATATTAATTTCGCTCCCTTTTCGTAGACATCGCGTGAGAGGAAATGTAATTTTAGAAAAGTTCTTTATGAATCTGCGGTAGTATCCTACGAGACCTAAGAAAGATTTTATTTCTTTTTGTGTTCTAGGTATAGGGTAACGTATGATCGCGTCGATTTTCATTGGATTCGGTTTAATACCTTCCGGCGTTATGATATGCCCTAAAAATGCAACTTCTTTTTGTAGAAACTCTGATTTGTCTGGCTGTATTTTTAGGTTTACTTCTTTTAATTTTTTAAATATGATTCTAATATGATCAATGTGTTCTGATAAAGATTTTGAAAATATGACTACGTCATCCATGTAGACAAAGCAGAATTTGTACAGGTAGTCCCTAAGGACTTCGTCCATCATTCTTTGGAATGTGGCGGGGGCGTTTTTTAAGCCAAAAGGCATGCGCAAGTATTCAGAATGGCCGTTATTAACTGTGAAAGCAGTTTTCTCGATGGATTTAGGATCCATTTCTATTTGGTGAAAACCTTGGGCAAGGTCAAGGGTCGTGAAGTAGGTACATTTTCCTAGATTATCCAGGATCTCGTCTATTCTTGGAAGAGGCCACTTGTCCTCAATAGTTTCATCGTTCAAGCGGCGGTAGTCGATGACTAACCTAAATTTCTTCTTTCCAGAAGCATCTGCTTTTTTTGGAACTATCCAAACAGGTGCAGAATAGGGAGAAATGGAGGGACGAATGATTTTATTGTCAAGAAGCTTTTGAATTTGACTTTGAATTTCAGCATTCATTGCTGGAGGATGTCGAAAAGATTTAACATAGATAGGACGGTCGTTTGTCGTGCGGATAAAATGTTTAGTTTGACTTGTAAAAGAAAGGTCACAATTTTCGTTATACATAATGTCTTTGAATTCCTTACAAAGAGGCAAAATTTTAGATTTTTCAAGAGGCGTGAGATGATCTAGTCTTAATTGTGTGTCAGGGTCGAAGGCTGTGTTGTATTGATTAGGGGGGTCAATTATATCGAATTGTTCTTGAGGTATGACCTTGACTCGATCGTGAAAGTTAATATTGACGTTTGGGTTTGGATTGGGGATTTTGCAAAAACCGTTTTCGATTTTTACGAGACTGTCGGGAATAATGTGATCATTTATAGAAAAAGAGGGCAAAAGTGCAGTGCCTTTTTTGTAATTGACAGGGACTATCAAGGAATTGACATGAAAATTTTGAATCGGCTGCTTTAAAGGTTCGTTATAGGCTAACGAAAAAGGAATGTTAATTTTGTTTAAAGTTAATATTCTATTTTCAAAGTCGACTATACCGTTTAAATTTTTAAGGTCTCTTGAGCCTATTAATGCATCAAAGTCCTTATGCCAGTCTAAAACACGCATTTTAAAATTTTCGTTTATTCCTAGTTCTTGTAATAAATTTAATTTTAAATTTTGATTTTCTTTGTATGTCTTTCTGCAGGCAGTTACTTCAAAAGGTTCAAAAAATATATTATCGGGGTACATTTTGGCTATTTTTGGGGAGATTATAGAGTCTGAGGCTCCTGAATCGATAAGAATTGTTATTTGCGTTTTTGGTAAATAAAAATATGGTAGTTCGATTTGTCGGGCAACGTTATTTAAGTCGACGGGGGATCCAAGGCTGTTTCCTGAAAATTTTCGCTTGCGGCGTTTGTTTGTAAATTATGTTCGTAAGAGCAGTTTTCTTGTTGGCTAGTGGGTTCTTCGTTATAAAAATGAGGATCGTAAAAATAGTCAGGGTTTTCTTCACTATAATTATTGTAAGTTTGATTTTCACAGGTTTGTTCGTAGGTTTGTTCGTAGTTTTGTTCGTAAGTTTGTTCTGGGTATGTTTCTACATTTGTCAAAAATCCTGAGGGTTTAAAAATTCCTGAAGGTCGATTGTATGGGGGTCTTTGATAGTGTTGCCTTGACGGACCAATTGTTGATGTCGACATAGGGGTTGGCTTGTCTAAAATAGGTTTATTTTGTGGGGCGAAGGCGTTAGTTGGTCTTCCAAAATTTTGAAAATTTTGAGGTTGATTTTGAAAAGGTCTAGGTTGATTAAAATTAAAGTTAGGTTGTCTAAATTGAGAGTTAAAAGGTGGATTAAAATTAAATTGTCTGGTAAACTGAGGGTTCGAAAAAGGTTGCATAAACGGGTTAAAACGTTGTTGGGGTGGTTTTGGTCTTATTTGATTAGTTTGGGGGTTGCGATTAAAATTTTGGTTTTGTCTAAAGTTATTGTTGGGTTTTAAAAATGAATTATTTCCTTTGTGCAAGTTCGAGTTATTACTTGTAAAATTGACTTGCGCTTCTACTATGTTATTACTCATGACGTCCTTGTAGGCTTCGTCTAAAGTTGCAGGAGTTTTAAGCATAAGAAGCGTTTTTAAAGAGTCTGGGGAGTTTGCGGTCAAAATTAAAACAGATACTTTTTCTACTTGAGATATAAGCAGTAACTTTTGTGCGTTATCTGCTACTTCACATTGAATTTTTCCAAAAATTCTTTGGCAAAAGGCCTTAAGTCTATCGATAAACTGCAAAATGTCTTCGTTTGCGTCAATTTTAATGTACTGAAGTTCTTGCATCAAAATTTCGTGATTAATTGGATCACCAAATTTTTGTCTTAAAGCTAACTTAATTTTTTCAAAAGTATTTAAATCTGGCCTTTCTAATAGAAAATTTTGAGCTTTGCCTACCAGTTTCGATTTTATGGCAGACAGGACCAATTTTTGTTGCTCAATAGAATTACCAAAATAAAGTTCATAAAATTCTTGTACAGAAATCAAAAAACTTTCTAAATGGGATTGACTGCCATCAAATGTGGGCAACAATGACGTGTAAAATTTAAGATTTTCCATTGTGTTAGAAAGTTCTTCGTTTTGTAAAGTGTTATCTAATTGGTTACTACTAACGCTACTTAAACTACTGTTAAAACTAGTGTTTAAATTTGCAAAATTTAAAGAATCAAAATTTTCTAAAAATCTATTTTCTAAATTATTTTCAGTATTTTCTTCTAAACTTTCTTCTATACTTTCTAATTGCTGTTGAGTGTCTAGTCTCGATGTCGACTGACCACTTAAATTTCTTAAACTACTTTGCAAACTACTTATTTGCTCAAAATTTAAATTTAAAGACGGTTTCTTCAAACTTGCTAGATAGTTTTCAATTTCAGTTTTAACGTTTTCTTTCTTATTTTCTGCTCCTAATCCTAGTTTTGTTTTGTTCTTTTCTAAAATATTCTTTAATCGCCTAGGCATCAAGAAAGTCAAAAAAACTTACATAACAATCGAGGATAAATCCATAAGGCTTGTTCTGTAGAGGTTACGCCACCAAAAGGAATCCTATAAATGGGGGTTGACTTTAGCTTTTCTGCCTATGACACCGGGCTCAGTAGGGGTGTGTCGTTGGTTAGGCTTTTGGCTTCGGCGGGACTCATACAACACGGTAGACGTCACTAGCTTCAACTCCAGGCTTTATTCCACAACACTTCTTTACGTTCGACGTCGTAAAAGGTATTTTCTTTTAAGAAAAAGTTCACAATTCGTACGGGACGTAAAGTTCGGTTTGAATAGCACACTAAGACTTAAAAGTCACTTTCGTACAACGGAAAACCGATAAAGGACGAAATCGCACTATCCTGTTCGCAGCGCCAATTAAATACGAAGTCCGGTGACGTAGCTTTTAAAAAACTTTTTATTTGAAAAGACTACAAAAAATACTTATAACTAAAATGACCAATACAACTTGTAAAAGTATAATGATACCTAATTAGACCATTTGGGTGCATATATAAACTTCAATGTACGGCGTCAGCAATATATTTGTTATTACAAACAAGATGAGATGTTATTATTCCAGGGATATTACTCGCGGATACTGAGCAATTTTGGGCCAAGGCAGAGAATATTTTGCTGACTAAGGCTGGGTGTCCATGCATGCAGCTTATTATCCGCGCGGATTGGGCTCTGATTGGTTGATTTAAAATTTTCAGCCAATCAAAGCCTGTTGTTTTAAATGGCCTTGTTTTGACCTTAGAAATATGTGGTAAAAATTTGTACAGGCCTTTTAGAGAGACCATGAATAAATTTGGAACTCGATTAAAGTTAGCACTATATCTTCTTAAATACCCACTTCCGTTGTGGCGACTAAACATAACGGCGTGACAAGTCGCTACTGCGCCGACTCAGAATATCGATAACCATCATTGTAGTGAGAAATGTGCTGACCAAAAACTTTTTTAGAATTAAAATGGCGCCCAAATAGAAAAAGTTTCAATTTATTTTACTTGTAACTTACAGAGCAATTAAAGTGGATAGAGGGACATCTTTCTTTCCAGCACTTTGGCACATTGACGGATTGACCTCGTACCTCAGTTCGATTTCCGTCCCCTCAAAGAGACTGGTTACAGCTTTTTGGAAACCTAGTTCCACGTCCTTCGGGGTGCACGAGTGGGGAACGCATAGGGCCCAATTTATGCTGGAGAATCTCGGCACTCTGTGGCCAGGCTGAAAAAAGGTAAAACCTGGTTTTGAAGGGAATTTAGCAGACATTTTTGCAAAAAAATGTAGCCGTTTTTAATGTTTTTCATTTCTTCAGTCAGTTTCGATATTACTTCTTAAATTTTCATCTTTTCCTTTTCTTAAAATCAGCATGTATTTGTACAGAGTATTTGGTGTTGGTTGACAAATCAACGTCGTACGCATCCAGTGACTGTTCTGAAAGATGCAAACAACGAAATAATTATGGGAATAGAAAAAAAACTGAAAAGATGGAAGCGATATATTAAGGAACTTTTTTTATGATAACAGATCTCCACCAGATATAAACACCGAGTGAGGTGAAAAAGGGCCAGAAATATCTAAAAGTGAGGTCATATATGCTATTAAAGCACAGAAAAACAGAAAGGCAACAGACGCAACAGGAAATTCAAGCAGATATAATTAAGTTGATTGCAGACCAGGAGGACATTGGACTAAGTACACGTTCATCATAATTTAATGCTAGTCGCAAAACAGGTATCATATCATCCAATTGGCTTACATCAACCTTTATCACTTTACCTAAAAAGACTAACGCTTTAAGTTGTGATGAATATTAAATAATAAGTCTGATGTCACACGTTCTTAAGATCTTTTTGAGAATCATCCAAGTGGGTAGGGTGCAGTTTGGGTTCAGAAATGGTTGTGGCAACAGGTGAGGCCGTTTTCTCTTTAAATGTGCTGACTCAAAGGTGTAGAGACATGAATGTTAATGTGTATGCTTGTTTTATTGATTACTGAAGCTGTCGACTACGTAAAACACGACAAACTTATTGAAATTCTTAGAAAGATCTGCATTGATAAGGAAGAAATTAATATTATCTCACAGCTGTATTGGAACCAAACAGCTGTAGGTAGAATTGAAAGCGAAACATCTAAAGCTACCCTGATTAAAAAAGGGGTTGGATAGGGCTGCATCTTATCACCATTGCTGTTTAGCATTTATTCTGAAACTATTTTTAGAAAGGCTATGGATGATATTTTAAAAGGTATAAAAGGCAATGGAATAGTAATAAACAACATCCGATATGCAGACGATACCGCAATTCTTGCAGATAATATAGAGGACCTTCAGTTAATGATGGACCGTATAGTTCAATTTATTAAGGTGTCACATAAATGAATATTTGTTTTGGCAATTTGTCAAGTATGATAACTTCAATAAGACTTTGAATTGTAAAAAGTATTGAATTTTAGTTGCTAAATTATAAACGATTTTCTGATATTTTCCTGTGCTCAATCTTTTAAGCAGTCTAAGATCCACAGACCTTATCACAATTCAGTAGAGAACATGTTTTATACTCATGTATGAACCCAACAAAAACAAAATTACTAGTGTTTGCAAAAACAATTACTGTTGCCAACTTAACAATAAATGGACGTATCTTAGAACAAGTTAAAACGTTTAAATATTTGAGTACAAACGTCAATTGCCAGTGCGATCCCAAAACAGAAAATAGGTCTCGAATTGAACAAGCGAGAAAGGCGTTCATAAACATGAAACATTTTTTTACGTCTCGTGACATCAACCTGTACCTCCGAATGCCGATGGTCAGATGCTATGTGTTTTCCATTTTGTTGTACGGGTGTGAAGGATGGACTCTCGACCCAATTACAGAGAAAAGACTTGAGGCGTTTGAGATGTACTTGTATAGACGCATGGTGAAGATATCGTGGGTACAAAGAATAATCAATAAAGTTGTACTTGACCGAATGCGCAAACCACTTGAACTTTTCGTTACAATCAAAGAAAGAAAGACCAGATACATTGGACATGTAATGAGAGGTGAGAAATATGAGCGGCTTAGGGTAATAATTGAGGAAAAGATAAAAGGCAGAAACTTAGTTGGAAGACGACAAAACTCTTGGTTAAAAGCCTTGAGAAGATGGTTCGGCTGCACGTCTACTGATATTTTCAGAGCGGTAGGTTCTAAAATTATGATTGCCAGATGGATCGCCAACCTTTGATAAGGAGACGGCGTATTACGAAAAAGAAGAAAAAGGTTATATTTTACTCAATAGTTAATATTAAAACTACTCAGGTCAAAGACTCTAACGAGATCTCTCAAAGAAAAAATATGCACTACAAGAAGTAGGCCGGTAGTGACAAATGAGTCACGGATACTTACAAAATCAAATGAGGAATAACAAGAAATATCTGAAAAAAATATTCGTAAGATCTTAAGATATGTACAGAGAATGGATGAGACAAGAACCCCAAGAAAAATAGTGAACTGGAGACCTGCAGGAAGGAAATAATATGAGAATAAGAAGGTGGCGATACATCGCAATAGAGAGGGCAGAATGGACGGCTCTGGTCCGTCAGGCTAAAACTCACCAGGTGTTGTAGTGCCACTTTAAGAAAAAGAGTTAATATTCACCACACAACAAAGTTTAAATTGGCAATGTGGTTAAATTTTGCCTAAATTGCAAGAAGCCTCTTCTTTCGGGTGTAACATGTAAAGACACTTTGTGTCAATCCCATATTCATTTCAAAAAAGCAGGAGAGGTTTGTAAACTGTGAGAGTCCTTGAAGAAGAGGAAATATTTTGTTCCCTTTTCTATTGAAACCTTGGGTCCTTTGGGACCTGAGGCCAAAAATTTGATCAACAAAATCGGACAAATGATAAAGGGGGTATTAGGAGGCGATTCAAGAGCTAAGTCATTTATAACTCAAAACATAAGTTTGGTAGTTCAAAGGGACAACGGAGCATCGGTCCTTAGAACTTTACCTTGTGAAAGAGGCATGGACGAAATATTTTATCTTTAATTCACTTTTATGTTTTTGGTTAGTTTTACTAGCTTATTTAGTTATATTATTTATAGTAGGTATTGTAATTTAAAATTTTATTAACTTGATGAATATGAAAAAAAAAACTTTAAAAAAAACTTACAACAAACATATAACATTAAATTGAAATGGGATTGGCCATTAACGTATTTAATACGTTAATGGGATTGATATATTTTATTTTTGCCATTAGATTCTGTCGACTCAGGAAAAATTTTACAACTTTGCCCATTTGAACTATTACAATATGTGATCAATCACCCTGTACTTGAAATGTTAAAGTTGCCACGCCTGAAGAAGTAAATAACGGTTCATTTTTAAACATCTTTTCTGTTTCGTATGAAAAAAAATCGTCTTTATATTTGAAATTTAATAATAATATTTATTTTATTTATTCAGAACTTCGCGAGAAACAGATGTTCAAAAATGTTTTATTGTTAAGCAGTCAACTATAATGTATTCAGAATTTAAAATTTAGCCTTAAACTTGATTTAGAATCCATTAAAAAAATTAGAAAATAACGTCTAATAGATGCTTTTCGGATATTAATATTAGACACCTGTTTGCAAATCTAAAAATACCGCAATTTAGCATTTAAAACTAATTTAAAATTTAACGAGGTGGCTATTTTAAAAAGAAAACCCCACCCAATTCAGGAACTAATGAATATTTTAAAAAGTTTCTTAACAAGAGAATTGACCCAACCATTTGTCATGATAAAGTAGAAGTACAGAATAAATGGGTACTTTAAATGTTTGTATTTTGTAAATTTTAGATACGTTAAGCCTAGTTTCCACCTATGCGTGCCCCCGTGATTCAAAGAACGCATCACGTGATGGGACATATATTTACACCTGTTTTAAATGTAGCGTCACCTGTTGCGTTTTTTGAATCAGAGTGGAAACCGGGTATAAGGGTTATAAAAAAGTCTCCCAAGTAATAATGAATCAGATAGTGGATAAGCTCAACGATCTCTAAAATTTAAAACAAACCAAATCTAGCAAATTCTCAAAATAATAATCCCTTGGATGTTATTAACATTCCATATGTACAAGGGATTTCAGAAAACATAAGACGAATAGCCAAACACTATAATATAAACACAGTATTTTCATCGGGAAATACGATAATGAGTTTTGTAACTAAAACAAAACCAGAAAATCCCTCAAATAACAAGAAATGTATTTACCAAATCCCGTGTGAATGTGGTAAGTCAGGTGAAACGAAACACCCTCTTCAGGTTCGAGTAAATGAACATCTAAAAAGTACCCAATTACGTGATATTGAAAAATCCGGTTTAAATTATATAAATTAAATTATATATACAAAGGCTACAAGAAGTTTTGATTTGTCAAAGCCCAAACAAAGGCTATATTTTTGAAAATCTTTTACGAAAGTTAAATTAAAGTTTACTTACATCTTCCAACTTGCTTCTAAAATGATAATGTGACTGCACCAATTTGTGCAATCCAGCCAAATAAGGACTATGAGGTGTCTGAATTTCCAAAGAGGCCAGACAATATTGCCCCCTGATGTTTCTTTCTGGCAGTTGGGAGGCAAGGCACATGTCAAAGTCACCCAGTTGATTGATGTTACCGTTCAGTAATCCTGTTGGGAGTTTGGCAGTCGAGTCGTACACTAAAGAATTAATCATATCGTTCACTATCATTAATTTAGCATTTTTATACCGCGTGGACAAGTCCACATCTAGGGGGCCATGATCTCTATATATATATATATATATATATATATTCGTATCTAGTTTATTGCTAGGGGGCGTAATTTCTATAAGAGGCCACAAAACATATAGAATGTAAACCTGTATTAAAAGATACCGCGATACGCACGATTCTCGTAGAGTTTCAGCGTTGCCAAAGGTAATCTTGAGAAATAACTACAGGCGCAGGCAGTTGAAACATTTGTTTAGGGCGACCTTAATTACTTGACAAAAATCCATAAACAGATTAGCACTTTAAAATTCTGATTATTTGATTTAGAAACAAGCAGAATTTGAAGGTATTATTCTGGTAAGCAGAATTTGACGGTATTATTCTGGTTGTATATCATCCCGTTTAATGAATCGAATTATACTGATATTTTCGCTAATCTGGCAACCTTGGTTTTACGATTTTCTGTTCTCTTATGCAATCCCTATGGCCCATACAAAAATTCTACTCCAAGATAGAAGACTGTAGACGTAACTTAAAAAAAAAAGCGGCGGACGCTGCAGTGCGACGCTCGAAAGATGTTTGCGCCTGCGCACTCTGTTAGGAATCAATTTCAAGAATTTTCGCAGGGAAAAAAGTTGGGCCTCTCGGCAAAATGAGATTAAAAAAATGATATTTACGAAAATTGAGCTTGTTACTAAACGCTTAAAAAATAGACCGGTGTACTGTGGACTTGAGGCTCTCAATACATTTTGACAGTTGTTTTAGGGAAACACATCCGTCAAGTGTATCCAGGCCCTCTACTATGGACCTAGTCCTCCTGATAAGTTTTTGGTCACAAATGACATAGTTACCACGGTTCATAAAAATCCCCCAAAAAGGTCGATCAACTGTCATTTATATTCATCATATTGCTTGACGGTAGACGTTCATGATTATAGACATGTGTAAACGTATAAAGTAATAAAGAATTACCCAATGACGTAGGTACTTGGAGCAGAAGTGACATTTTGAATTAAACATGAGCGGCGAATGATTTTTCTAGACGATAAGGATGTGATGTGGAGAATCTATTTGCTAATATGCGCAAAAAGTTTTGAAATTTTGATATATTGGCATACATTACGCTTGTTTACTCTTAACAAACACGTACACATAGCCAAGGGTCTGTATTGGCCCAACTTAGCATTTTATGTCTATACTCAAGAATGATTTGCTATAATTTTATAGGTATATTTCTATCTTGATATTTTAATAAGTTATACTGGAGGTCAAGTTTCAACAAAAATAGCTTTTGCCCTTTTCCTCCTCCTTCCACAAACGTTTAAATAGCTACTTTCCTACATCTCACGAAAATCATAATATTACAACAGTTTTTCTGCCATGCTCACAGTTCCATCTGCGCTCGAAGAACTCTTACACCTTACCATAGATACAGGATTTTTGCTTCGGCTCAGTCAGTTTTTATCACCTTTCTGTGAAGCAAATTTAAAGAGTCTCCTAACACAGTACCCGGGAAGAGCCGTTTGCTATTCTCGGACAGTACGGTTATGTATTCATTAGTAGTTAGTAAATTCAGAAAGGTACCAATCATCAAGGGAATTCCAACGGTTTTATTCTTGTTAAGGGTGTTTCGGACGGTACAATTTCTTATTTTCCCAAAAATCGCTGCGATTGAAATATATTGCTGTGTATGGAACGAACGAAAACCCAAAACGTGATCGCAGCGATCAAAATGATTACAAAAATTACATCATCAGAAGCGGACATTACGACATGATAGGGCATAGCGTCGCTTCAACCAATTAGAACGGGAAAAGATTAATGTCAGTTTCAAAATTGCAAATAGAAGAAAATATCGCACCCAACAGGAACATTATCTCGATTCAAATGATTACAAAAATTGCATATTACTGTGTACTATGTATTCATTAGTAAATTCAAAAAGGTACCAATCATCTCACCCTAAAAGGGAATAGCGATGGTTTTATCCTTGTTAAGCCTGTGTCGGGCGGTGCAATTTATTATTTTCCTAAAAATCGCTGCGTTTAAAATCTATTGTTCTATATGGAATTAACGAAACCCCAAAACATGCTCGCAGCGATGAAAATTATTACAAAAATTGCATCGTCAGGAACGGACATTACGAGTCCTCACATAGCATCGCTTTAACCAATCAGCATTAGCAGTCGACTTCCAGACCAATGCAAATACGTTTTGAACGGGAAAAGATTAATATCAGTTTAAACATTATTGCAAATAGAAGAAAGTATATCGCAGCCAACAGGAAAAATTATCTCGATATTTACGCGGGGTTAAATGGGATGAACTTTTAGTGGAGTCTAATTTTTTTCTGTTGGCTGCGATCTTTTCTTTCATTTAAAAGAGTTTTCAAACTATTATGATTTTTTTTAAATTTTTGCCTTTTTTAAGGATTCAGGATGACAAATCGATTGCTAATTGGAACGCTACTTATTGCTCATCAAACCGACTTTTTTGTTCCGTTCCTCATCCTAAAGGATTTCTTATTATGTCATATTATGTCCTTACCCCTTACGCTAAGGAACGGACAAAAAAGTCGGGAGATCAGCTGCAGTTCGGCGCATAACGTAATGCCTTATACGCCGCACGCAGCCGCAGACCAATTTGTTTATTAACCCAAAATTTAACTTACTTTGTAATGCCCAAAACTTAAAATTTTTCAGATCTTCGACGAATTTTCGGCTGTCATCTTGGCAAGACCTACTGACACCTCGGATCCGGCTCAGATCAAACGGGGGCAGTGAGGATGATATAAACTTGAATAGTTTGTCTGTGGTTTTTTGGTAAGTTTCATCTGAAAAAAACACAAAATTGTACAGACACATCTTTTACTTTGGTCTATGAAGAAGGTGAAGAAGTTTTGCCTTCAATTTTGAAATCGTGGTAGAAACAAAGCCATTAGTAACAAATTGCAAAAATATCTCCTAAAATCTCATTTACAATTTTAAGAAAATTTAAGGAAATTTTGTATATGCAGCAGTGATCCCCTAACCCGTAACCGGTGTACAGGAGTCTGTCAGACTCCTCCGATGTAAAGTGGGCGGATAACTTTAAAGCCAAGTGCAACTGATCTCTCCCCTCCTAGGTACCTTCCTAGAAGTAGTAAAGGAGTAAAACCCCTTAGTGGCTTCAGTCAGTCCTTAGCCGTTCACGAGTACGATGCATGTCGGAGTCTGCCAGACTCCAAGTCACCGTTAGTGCACCTATTTTTCATATTGCAGATTTTGACTTTTTGTCGTATTAACGAACTATTTCAATGGCGAACCAACCACCAGCGATAGACAAAAACTTTGAGTCCACTATTTTAGCTTCGTACATTCTTTGGATTCAGATAATAGTGATGTTGATGATTGTGACTCCGATTTTGAGATGCGAAGAAGGGTTTAAAACATCAAAATCCCGCTAGAATTAAGAGAAACTATAATACGTATCCGTCATATTAAAAAACCTTTTATTAATGAGCAAGAACGGCTAGAATATGTATGCACATCCTGTAAAAAACCGATCGGTCTGAGCTGCAGCAACAAAATATGCAGGGAATGTAATGTGGAACGGAAAAATGATGATTTTTGTCCCATTAGTTTGCATTGTGTAGTTTTTTTTTATTTCTTACGAGATTTGTTTGATTTTTTGTTTAGTTTTCTCTTTGGAGCTTTTTTAATTGAGGCTTAAGTTTTCTTTGAAAAATGTTCGAATTCTTTTTCGAAAAAACATATTTTAAATCACTTCAATTTTTTATCTAATTTTTTGCATTGTCTTGTACATTTTCTAATTAAATATGAAATATATGAAATATCACTATACAACTGATAAAAGATCTTATAAAATACATTGAAAAAACCTTTAAAATTAATAATCCAACAAAATTTTACAAATTAACAAAAAAAAGTGATATAGATAAGAGGAGTCTGTCAGACTCCACGTCACCGGTTATGTCCCTAAAATGGGACGTCACCGGTTACGGGTTAAAATTTCTTAAAATTTTTATGATTATATGAGTTATGATTTGTTAACTAGACACGAAATTGGGATTTTTAGAAGACTTGGGTTTTTATAGGTGTTTTTGCAACACACACACTAAACTCTACTCAAAAAACTGCTAATCACGAACTGGGTACAGGGTATTTTTTATATATATTTCTCTACTTTATTTTTTCTTGATTTTTTCTGATCGTGATATATTCATCTGTGTTTGTTATGATTTTAGTTTTAGTGTAATTCATACTCAAGCCTATATTTTTAGCAGCTGTGTCCAGTTCTTCCAGCATTTTTAACAGTTCTTCTTTCTTATCTGTTATTAAGGCGATATCTTCAGCATATCTTAGGTGATTCAAGTATTGTCCGCTTACTTTGATGACTATTTCTTCCCAATCTCAGTTTTTAAAAAACATCTTCTAGGGCCTGGTTGAATACATAGTTTAGGGGATATTGTGTCACCCTGTGTGACACCTTTTCTTATTCGGATTGGCTTGGTTCCTTCGTGGATTTTGATTGATGTTGTTGCTTCGCTATAAATATTCGCTTTTAAGTCTGTGTATCTGTGATCTATTCGGCTATTAATTAAATATACTTTTACTGCCCAGTGCTCAAAGCTACCGAAAGCTTTTTCAATATAAATAGCGGAATGTTGTACCTGTTGTCTCATTCTCCTGGTTAAAAGGAGGCAAACATCTCAAAAATCAATCAATAGAATTTCGAAATTTGTACAGGGTTGAAAAGACATTTTAGAGGCCTTTAAAACAAGATATTACTCAACATGCTTTTCCTATGAAAAATATACTGGTAAGGCTTACCCTTTGAGAGTTGTTTAAAAAATGTACGATAAACAGCCGAGAGCATCCGTTACCTTAAAAAAAGCACTCTGTATATATATTGCATCTTATAAGATAATAATAATTAACCAACTAAAATATAATTATTTTAAATTAATACCTAATAAGTAGCCGCTTTTTTCCCCTAAATAAATAATTCAAAAAATTGTTTGAAAATATCGTTTAGTATGAGCTAATACATAAAAATCAATTCTATTAAAATTCGATCAATGTAAACATATAAAAATAAACATAAATTATTATTTATTTATTAGTTTATAATAGATTGGCACGCACTTTATCTTGTCGATTTAAAATTGCATTCACACACTGTCCTGAACCATATTAGACGCGTTAGGATTACCCTAAGTTGATGCTTAATTACCTCATTATGTTTAGTGTGTTTTGACCTATCGAACACAGCGATGATGAGAATACTTATAAACTTATATCTGCAGGGACGGACTAAACACTATTTCTTACTAATTCACTCTTTATTGTTGGGTTTTTTCTCTTTTTTAAACATCTTAAAAACTAAAGTTCTGGCAAGATTTTTAGTGCAACATTTTAAGAATATAAAATAGCCTCCATTGACTTTAATGCTAGCTTGGGTGCTTTAAATCCAATTTTGAACAATTTGAATAGCTTTTTTTTAAACAAGTATGTTACCCATTGACTTCTATACCCTTTCAGGGCCTTATACAACTCAATGATGTTACCTGTTAAAAACGTTTATAAATGATTTTTTTTTAATAATTTTTTTTCATTAATTTTAAATCTCTATTTATCTTCGTAAAAGACAAAAACAAAATCGTCCAAGAGCAAAAATGAAAATGGTATAACAGTTCAATGGTAAAAATGGAATTCTTAATAACCGGAGATTATACAAAAACGTCATTCATCAAAACAAGACAAGAAAGACAAGACCAAAATTGTAGTTTAGTATAAAGTCTTTTAATCAAAACCGAACAAAATCAAAAACGACAAAATCATAAAAAGGGGCCGGACCTAGCATGAGCAACTGTCTCCTTTCTTTTTATATATATTGGTTCCGCCTCTCTCTTCCTCTCATACCAATCGGTCTCATGAAAGTTTGGCGGCAAATTTAAATCGGGAACAAATAATATTGTTTTTTTTTTATACTGGGACTTTCCATTCAATCAGGATCAATCGGCCAGTTTCGCAAAGTGACAGGAAAGTTAAATCATGTTAAAACAATCACAAATATCCAAGTACCTACCCAGGACTCGAACCCGGACCGACCGGGTGTGAAGCAAATATTGCTACCACTCCACTACGGACGACAACCAACAAATAATAGTGTTACAAATTTAAGTTATTAAAATTTTATAGTTAGAATTTACTTAGGTTTAGTGTAGTATTAGGTTGACTTATCTTATGGTTGTATTCTTAGTCTAGGTTTTAGTTGCGTTATCTATGACTCACACTCGTACTCGGACTTACTAGAATAAACTAGCATATTAATTAGCTCCTCTGTCATTGTTTTGAGAGGTCGAAATCGGTGTTAACGTAACCGAACCGAACCAAACCGAACCTCTTGGTCAATTAATTGCAGATGAATCTTAACCTAGGGTGCAACACCTGACCTTTTGTAAAGATGGGCGTTGCTTAATGAAAATGTCGTATGTGCTATAGCAATGCCTATGTAAATACGGCGTTTTCTTTAGGCATGGCAGTAAATAAATTGCAGTGAAGGATGCTTCAATTGCATATCAAAATCAGAACTGCTCTTCTTTATGTGAACGTTACAAGCTAGGTCCGACCCCTTTTTATAATATTGTCCTTTTTGATTTTGTCCGGTTTTTGATAAAAGACGTTAAACAGAACTTCGATATTGCTCTTGTCTTGTTTTGAAGAATGGCGTTTTCGATAATGTCCGGTTATTAATAATTTCGTTTTTAATATAGGACTGTTATGCCATTTTCGTTTATGATTTTTGACAATTTTTCATTTGTTCTTTATGATAAACTATGGGGACCATTAATTTTTATTAGTTAACATACTTCTTTTTATTTAACAAAAGCTACTCAAAATTATGGGTACAAGACTTCTTGATTTCTTCTGCGTCGGTTGAACATTACTCGAAGTCGGTAGTAGAACACTACGCGAACTTGCTAATATTTTGCCAATCATCCTGTTGGCTTTCTCAGAGCCGTCTTCAACCGACGCAGAAGATATCCAGAAGTCTCAAACACATAAGTTCAGTAGCCTGAATAACAAGCTGCACTACAATGCACCCAAGCTTGCATTCAAGTCAATGGAAACTATTCGGAATAGCTCTTGAAATAAATGGTCCATGACAAATCTGACACCTTCCTCGCGTAGTAGTAGCACACTCTGTGTGACTTCCACGCCATATCACCCTTGATAACAGTTTTTTGTAAATATCTCAGAAATAAAAGCTCCTACGAAGTTTTTGGTTATACTACAAATTATTGAGAAAAATGAATTCTACTATAATCCGAAAACCGCATACTTATTGATGCGATATTTTGTTAGTGTCGAACACTATTTTTCAATGAGATCATAAAAGAAAGAATGGGAATCGAAGGAAGCATAACGGATGACATCACTAAAAGACAACTGATATGGTACGGCCATGCACAACGGATGAGCGACGAAAGATTACCAAAGCAGGTCCTAGAATGGCAACCAATAGGGCGCAGAAAAAGAATGGCAACAGTCAAACAAAGATCAATGAGTCAAAAAAATCTGACAGAAGATGATTGTCAAGATCGAAAGAGGTGGAGAATAGGCGTCGGACAACGTAGAAAAACGTTCTAAACCGACTAAATAAAAAAAAAACACTATTTTTCATGAACTTTTTATGAAAATCGGTTCAGCGGTTAAGGAGCTCTCGTGGGCCAGACAGACACACACACACACGGACAGGCGTCATGACGATATTGCTAAGATAAGTCGAAGTACACACAAATAACACATTTTCGGCTTATCTTAAAAAAAAAATTCTGAAAAGTCTAGGCTAGGCCAGGAAGGTAAAAATAAGATGTTTTTTTAAACTTTGTTATTCTTCTTTTGGACATTTAGTTTTTTTTTAAATCTACTTCTTATTATGTCACGCAGAACTTTCGGTTAAATTTGTCGGATAAGCTGTGAAACAACCTGTATATTTGGCATTTTTTTGGCATAGTACATTTTAGATATTTTTATTAAATAATAAAAATATAATTAAGACGTCGTTTTAATGAAAGTTTTACACTGATTTAAGAAAGAGGATAGAAAGAGGGTCAACTCAGGTATTATAAAAGATAGAGACCTGGGGACTTCACATTACTGTCCTCAAATTTCGATACCTAAAAAAACATGACAAAGGCTTTTTCCAGACCTTGTAGTTTTGGACATACGAGGGAAAATTAAAAAATTCAAAACTCTTAAAATCGGTTTTATTACTAGTGCAGATATTTAATTTTTTTTAAACTTGACGACAGAAAGTTGATCTTGTCAGTAAAATCACGTTGTCAAATTTTTGGTCCGTCAAGTCGGATTCGAGGTATCAGAAAAAAAAAAAATAATTTAAAATATCGGCTATAAAAAAATTGAAAAGGAAAATTCAGGTCCGTATTTTTTTTCTGTTTTTTTCTAAAATCTTGAATTCGACTTGACCGGACCAAAAATTTGACGTAATTTTATAGACAAAAACAAAAGTTTTAACAAAATTTAAATATCGTCCCTAATAATGGTTGTGGGATTCCGATTTTTTTACTTTTCCCTCGCAGCTTCAAAACTACAAGGGCTAGAAAAAACTTTTGACATATTTTTTTTACCTAAAATTTGAAGACAGTAATGTGAAATCTCTAGTCCTCTATCTTTTATAATAACGGAGTTTCGCATTCAAAACCATCCAAAATGGGAGACCCTGTACAAACGAAATTTTTATAAATAAAAGATTTATGCACTCTCCAAAGCTTGTAGCTTAAAAATGAGTTCATCCATCTAGATAGACGTTTTTGTTTTTACATTTAAGTTTCTGTGAAATCTCCGCTAGCAAATAGGGTCAGGTCAGTCGTTTTGAAAAACCCGAAACCCCCCATAAACATCGTAAACATAATTTTTCAACACCCTGTACAATCTCACTTTTTTAACAATCCATTATTATTCAAATAAACATCTTCTATTGTAATATCCTTGTTTTATTTGTCAAGTTACCTGCATTAAATTCGTCAAGGAACATTACTTTTATAGAAAAAATTAAAATTATATGATGTCTGCTTTATTTTAGCCTGAATAATTTTCTGTACTAAATTTTATTCTGATTTGTACATAAAATATATTTTTTTAATTCCTGTATTCATTTTTAATTTTCTTATCGAAACGTCTACAGAATTTGTTTAAAATTTAGTTTGGTACAAGTTAGGCGCCAATAACTTCGTATATAATTTATTGTTTAAACACAGGCAACATTTACATAAATAAGAAACAAAATAACTTACTTTAGTAAATTATAGCAATCAAAATTCAGTACCATTTAGCCAACATAAGCCTTTGAATAAAAAACAAGAAAAAAACTAATGAGAATTTAATTAAATAGGTATTTAAATCATTAATAGTGTCATCAATACCTGTATAATTTTAATATTTTTAGTGAAAGTTACGTTTTAAAAGAGGTCAGTCAATCACAGTAAATCTCATAAAAATGTCAATCATTTTTCGATATCTTATCAACATTTTATGACATAAGAAAGGCGAAATAAAGATAGCCATTTAGTTTTGGTTTTACATGGCTTTACGTAGAAAACTTATATTTTACTATTTATGCTTTCTCTCTTACCATATGCCCCTATATCTATACGTTACATGAAGAAGGTTAACAATAATAATCATAACGATTCTAATCTTGGATACAGTTGGTGAAAAAGTTTCCTCAAGGACTATCCAAACCACTTTTCCTAATCTTATAGTTCCAAGCGTAGGCCTTTAGCGATCACTACTTAAAATCTATTACCTAGTGGTTGCTTAGAAAAAACTAAAATAAGATAAATTTCAAAGTGGGAGCATTCTCAAGGAATAAAATAAAAAGATATAAAGATGAGCTGTCAAATAGTGACTGAGGTGGGGTATGCAGTAAACGAGATACTGAAAGGGTTTTGTCTTACTTTGAGAGTATTTTGACATAGATACTGAATCTTATCTTTCCAAATCAAATAATTAAATAAGAAAGTAATCTCTTCAATCTTAATAACTATATAATCAAGTAAAATAAAAATCAAGGAAAACTAAACAAAATTCACATCAAAAACTTAAAAATTAAATCTAGGGACTAAAATGAGCTCTTTAGTCCCTAAAGTGATAAAACTATTAATAAGCATTTAATTTTCAAACGAAACAGAGTTTTAATTTTTTAAACGATTTTTTTTATAAACATGTGTCAAATTGAATGGTGGCGGAGAGTTCTTGTAAACATATTAAATAAAATGAAAATAGACTAGAACCAGTGACAGCCCAAGAAATCCTACAAATCTTAAACAAAATAAAAAATACACAGGATATGATGAAATTTCCGTTTTGTGTTGAAATCGATCTCTCACATAATTAAACAACCAACCTCTTTATTATAAATCTGTCATTGCAGAAAGCAGGTTCATCAAAATTAAAAATTACTTTATTTAAACCTACACACAAAAAGAGACCCAAAAATTAACTTAAAAACTACAGGGCCATCTACTCAAGATTTATAAAGTTCTTTAAAACAAACAACATAATATCAGATAAACAAAAAGGAAAGAGACATAAAAGTTGTTTGGAATCACGTGATAAACACATTATAATAGTGGTGGTATGCCTTGATCTCTCTTCTTCTTCTAAGCCGGCGAAGACCATGGTCTGCTCTGTTGGAAACTTTGGAGATTTAGCATAAGAAATAACTCTTAAGAATTTTAAAATCCTACCTTTTAAATAGACCACAGCAAGTAATTAAACAAAGTGAGACTGGGGAACTAAACAGGTGAAACTTTGCAAACATTAAAGCGACGGTTACCTCAAGGTTCTATATTTGAGCCTTTGGTGCATATAATCATCACTAATGAAATATAAAATTTATCATCGAAAAACTTGTAAAATATAAAAATTATAATATTTATGAAACCCACTAGAAGGTAAACGTAAATCACATTAAACACATTATCATAATAATATGGAATTCCCTGCCAATAAATTTCAGAGGGCAATGCCCAAATTAATAAAGCTAAAACTTAAAAACTTTTCACATACCAAAGTCTATTTTCAGACTGAGTTTCTTTGCTATAATCGATGAACTAGACATCGATATCCTGGTTAACATCTAGACATTTCTTTACCAGTAACTTGAATGCCAATATAGTGATTCTGCGGATCACCGTAAGCTGTGGTGATTCCTTGTACACTAATGCTTTATAAAAACCAAACTAACTGTCACTTATGTCCAATTTGAGGTTTTAGCACAGCCTACCTAACAACATAGGCTGTGCTTGTAGTTGATGTAGTAGTAGTCTGGGATAGGCTCTAGGCTTGGTGACATTCTGGCCTTCCAATATAGGCATCCGTAGATTTAATTTTAGAAAACACAAGGATTTCTTACAAGAAGGTGGTAGTTTTTTATAACGAACTCAACCAACTGTCTTGAAAATAAAATTTTATAAACTCCTAAACAAACCAAACAAACAAAAATTACAAAAAACATTGGAAAGCTAGTTATACTAGATGAAAATAAACCTACAGTGCTGTGTTTAACAGAACACTTTTTAACTGCCAATAAAATAGAATCTTTAAAAATAGAGCGATATAGTTTGATTTCATACTCTTCTAGAACAAATAGGGAAAAAGGCGGGACCACAATTTTTGTTAAAGACAGCACAAAAGCCAACCCAATACTGATTAAAGATTTTCAATTTTAATGGACTTTCACTGTGAGTATTCAGTATGCGAAGTGATGAATAACAAATCAAAATATATTTTTGTTTGCATATTCAGGTCCCCCAATTTAGGTGATATTCATGTATTTCAAAGTAGAATCAGTGAGGTATTGGATACAATATACGATCCAGAAAAAACTCTAATTTTAGTTGGTGATTTTAATTGTCATTTTGAAAAAAAACTGTTTAGATTCACAAGCAGTGAACCAACTGTTTTTAAGCTATTCATTATTTCCACATATTTTAGGTATTACGAGACCCAGCTCTGAGTCACAACTTGATAACATAGATAGCAATGTAGGCAATGAACAAAAAAGTGAGGGCTACATCTATAAAACAAACATATCTGATCACTACGGGCAATATATGCATTTTTATGAAGGTTCTTCAAATAAAGTATGTAAATTTACTAAAAAACGGTTTTTCGACAGTCAAAATATCACTAACTTTCAAATATCCTTGCAACGAGAGAACTGGCAATCAGTCTTTGACACACTTCAATATATTTCAGTATTACTTTGACTGGTGCTGTCCTGTACAAACAGCGCGAGTCAAGGATAAAAGCACATGGGTAACTAAAGAAATTCAAAGGTACTCTTCATACATCAAGGATCTATATGTAAATTACTAAACAACTAAAAGCGAAATTCTTTTATCTCAGTACAAAAGGGAACGTAAGGAGTACAGGAAATTCCTGGTAGACATTAAAAAAAGTTCGAATGACAACAAAATAATAAATTCTCAAAATAAAACTAAAACAATGTGGCAAATTTTTAATCATGATACAAATCGGGCCAAGTCTCAAAGCAACATTACAATAAAAAACAATGGTAACATAATTCAAGATCCCAACATAATAGCACAAGAGTTCTTAAATCAGTTTTCCCTAGATCTAATACCTAACAATAGAGAAATAAAATATGAAAATAAAATCCCTAACTCATTCTTTCTTACACCTGTAGACAGTACTGAAATTTTGTCAATTATTAAAAAACTTGGATGAAGTTCCAACATATATTTTAAAACAGGTTGATGAATACATATGTGAGCCCCTCATACACATTATTAATTGTTGTTTTGTCAAGGGTGAATTTCCTGTGCAACTAAAAAGAGCGAACGTTATACCAATTTTTAAAAAAGGAGATAGACAAGTTCTTGGTAATTACAGGCCAGTATCTCTGCTACCATCAGTGTCAAAAGTCTTTGAAAGGTCTATGTACAATCGATTAATTAATTTCATAGAAAGAAACAATTTACTATATGAAGGCAAATATGGTTTTAGACCAAAAAAGTCCACAGAGTAAGCAATTTACAATGTCATAACAACAATACAGAATAACCTAGAACAAGGACAAAAAACCGCAAGTATACACTGTGACCTCTCAAAGGCCTTTGACACGATAAATCACAACTTACTTTTGGAAAAACTGCCGTGTTGGCATTAGAGGGCTGCATTTAAAACTGTTACTTTCTTTTATCACAGAAAGAGAGCAAATTGTTTCACTAACACAAGAACACAGACAGTATTTTTCGAACTGGTGTGATATGCAGCAGGGGGTGGCTCAGGGATCGATCCTGGCGCCACTTATCTTCCTGTTGTATGTTGATGAGGTTCAAGAAAAGATAACAGTTGGCAAAGTAGCCCAGTTTGCTGATGATAAAACTGTGACTGCATCTGGACGTAACAGTCAAGAACTTTCTAAAAAATGCTCTCAAGCTTCCTATGAAATGTCAAACTGGTGTACAGAAAATTCTCTTACGCTTAACATGGGGAAAACTGGCTTACTAACTTTTTGCAAACAAATCAAAACTGATGAATCTTTATATGTTCAGTTCAATGGAAAGTCTATACCAGTTTTAGAATTTACAGATTTCTTAGGAATCACAATAGATTCATGTCTCCGTTGGGAACAACAAATAAATAAATTAAAAAACAAACTTAATAGTTTAAGTACAATGAAGATAAATTTTCTCTTCTTTCATTGATATGACGTTATTTGCTCAATTATACTGTAAAAATTTATGCAAATAAAAATCTATTCTATTCTATTCTATTCTAATAGCTCTTGTGCTGTTATAAGACGCCTTAGAGATCTGGTTTCATTTGACAGTCTTAAAACATACTATTATGCAAGTATACATAGTGTACTGTCATATGGTATTATTTTTTGGGTGTCCTCCTCTTTTGCAATGGATGTTTTCGCAAAAAAGAATCATAAGGTGTTTACTAAAACTTAAACCAGGCACTTCATGTGCTCAGCACTTCACCAGACTAAGAATACTGACAGTGCCATCTATATATTTCCTACAACTTGTTATTTTTGTTAAAAAACACAAAGCCCTTTTTCCAACAAATAGTGACAGATACGGCAGTAATATGACTGTTGAAACCAGACCCAGAGCTGAGCTCGCTATTCCTATGCATAGATCAACATTTTTTGAAAAGGGACCATTTTATAAAGCTATAAAAGCCTACAACAGTTCACCAACAGAGATCAAATCAATTGAGAATAAAATAAAATTAAAAAACGCTACAAAAAACTATCTTTACCAAAAATGTTTATATGTATTTATTTAAGTATTTTACTTACTAATTTAATAATGAAATAACATATTGTTGCAACTATTTTGTACAAATTTTTGACGTTGCTTTGTCAAACATTGTTTTGATTTTGTCGGCAATAAATGTTTTGAGTTTAAGTTTGACTAGACACATGAAGCGCCCTTTTCGCCAACCCCCGAGCATATCCCTACTGCGTCCTTCCTTTGCTAAGGAATCTGCCCGTCTTCTGTACAAAGCCCAGAATATCGGGCCACCTCAGATTCAGAAAGTCCTTCGTCTCAAAGGCTTCCTCTTCGAATCCTGACAATCATCTTCTCTCTTCTTGCCTCCTTGTATGCTTCACATGATGAGAGGAAATGTGCCGAGGTCTGGTTCTCGGCACGCAGTGTACGGTTAGGACTTCCACTATGGCTCTCACCCCTCGTGTTCTACGGAGGAGCCAGTCCCTACGGGGCGAGTTCGTCCGCTTTCTCGTTTCCTGGGACTCCCATGTGGCCCGGGACTCATACGACTTCCACCTCTCTTACTCCGGCCAATTCCTGAGGTGCATCGGCGCAGTCCTGCTCCAAACCCGCGGACATGGTTGGTTTGCAAAGTGCTTTCAGTGCAGCTTTACTGTTTCGTTTCTAATTTTTTCCTCCCATGTTACCGCCAGTATAGCGTAAACCTCCGCCTGGTAGATTGTTGCATTGGATCTCCGCGAGTAGCTTTTTCCAATATCCTTGCTTTCGACGAACACTCCTGCACCGGTCGAATTCTGGTCTGTTAGCCTTGATCCGGCTATATAGCAGACCGTGGCATCGCTAAAGAATTCAACCTCGTCCTTTTTCCATGCATCCCTTAGCGGTATGATTACAACGTATCTCCTTTTCTCCCTTTTATTAGATGTTTAGAAGTAATTTTAAAGTGTGAGACATGAAGCTAATGGACGATGCTATTTTTCCGGATTTGTAGGCAGACGTGTCTATTGGTATCTCACGAGCTTATGGGTTCGAGTCCCAGATAATGCATGGTTGTGTTGGTTTGTCTAAAAAGCTATTTTTCTAGGCAAAAACTATAACAAGAAAACTGGGCGATCGATTCTAGTATGGATGAAAAATTCCCAGTACAAAAAAAATAGGAATTCCATCGTGTTACCTCTTGGGGTTATTCATAAAATATTTTTTTTATAAATAGATTAACCCATAAAGGGTCGAATATTCTTATTATAGTCCATAACGGTTTTTCCGAAAAAAAAAATATGGGATTACATTTTCGGAACAAAACCCCGTATTTTATGACCTCTTATATGGTCAAATCTATTTAAAAAACATTAAATTTTTTAAGGTCCAATGATTTTGTATCACTACTTGTAACGGCTGAAATATATCTAATCGATTAGCACACGCCAAGTAACGGGTGTTAGATAATAATTAACATTCACGAAATGATACTTGAACTTGAAATCTGAAAGTACCGAAATTTTTTGACCATGAACGAGTTTGGAGACATTGGCATCAGTAGTTGGTACAAATGAAAGAGGGTCAATCCAATACACCCACAAAATCATTTAGTAAAAAGAAGTTTATTCCGTGCTCTTTTAGGCAAAAATGACAAGTACCATACGAACAAAAATGTAAAAATTATATAAGTTTCAAAAAATCTTAAAGAATTGGACAAAGGCTGGAAAAATTGATTATTATTGGCAAAAATCTTGAAAGATTCGTTATTTTCAACAATCTTGAAATTTTGTATCTAGATTTTCTTTTGTTTATTTTTTGAAATTTTCAGGATTGCTTTTATCTGGGACACCCTGGGCGCTATTCTAAGCCCAATCAGGACTGTATCAATATTAAAGATATCTACAGGGGTTACTAAAATATCGAGCAAAAACTAAAAATTGTGGTTTTTGCAAAATTGTAATATCGCCGCCATCTTGCAAACAAATTTAATTAAATTTGGTAGTTTTGTATAAGCAACAACGGCCAATCGAATGACGTTAACAAATTTTTTCTAGGCCTAGTTTTTTGGAAACCATAGCCAACTTTATTATTTCTTATGACCGCCATATTGAATTTATACGTCAGTAAATAGAGCATTGAGAGCTTTTCAACCGTGTATAATAAGCCTATCCTTGAATGACGGAAAATATGAATTTATTTAAAAAACTGTTTTTTACTCGGTTGGCTGTGAAACAAAGGCCGTAGTTGCGTTTGTTGTCATACCTACGTAACTATCTGTCAAAACTTCATTAATTTGATTTATCTGTTGGAGTTTTGAAGTTTCTAAATTACTTAAGATTTTTTTTGAGTCACATTAACAACAAATTATGGACAAGTTTCCAAATTGGTAGAAAGTAGATATGTATGAATGTTATATTTTGTGTAATAAGAATGCTGGAAGAGCTCCAGATATGTACTTTCAGAGATATTCAGAAAGACGACAACCAGGTTTCTTAATCTTCAGGATACTTAGAAATAATTTAATTGAATATGGTTCCTTTAAAAAACAATGAACAATGAAAATAACTGGATTGGAAATCGAGATCCAGATGCCTGGCCTGCACGTTCGCCGGACCTTACGCCTGTTGATTTTTATATTTGGGGATACTTAAAGGAAAAAGGTTATTCTACTACTCATAATACGATAGAAGAACTTGAGGCAGCCGTTGTTCAAGCCATAGAAGAAATTCCTGAACAAATGGATAAAGATGCATGCATGTCTCGAATTCATCGATGGATTTGCATGAATAACAACGGTGGAATTTTCGAACATTTGCTTATTTAATTCAATGCTTTGTTATCGGTTTTTAGATTTATTTTAAATTAAATAATAAATGCAAACTTTTGTTTCAGAAATAAAAGATAGATTTTAAGAAATTGTATTATTTCTTAGCCAGAGAAAAATTAAAAAATAAGGGTCTTAAAGATTTGCATATAAATCAAATAAATGGAAATGTTTTGAAAGGTAGTTACGTAGGTATGACAACAAACACAACTACGGCATTTGTTTCACAGCCAACTAAGTGAAAAACTATTTTGTTAATAAATTCACATTTTCCGTCATCCAAAGACAGGCTTATTATACACGGTTAAAAAGCTCCTTTTATGCTCTGTTTATTGAAGTATAAATCCAATATGGCGGTCATAAGAAATAACAAAGTTGGCTATGGTTTAAAAAAAACTAGAAGGCCTAGAAAAAAATTCTTAACGTCATTCAATTGGCCGTAGTTGCTTATACAAAACTACCAAATTTCATTAAATTTGTTTGCAAGATGGCGGCAATATTCCAATTTTTCAAAAAACACGATTTTTAGCTTTTGCTCCATATTTTAAAAACACCTGTAGATATTTTTAATTTTGATACGGAATCTGATTGGGCGCAACTTTTTCTCATTTAAACAAACTCGTATATCTTACCGTTTCCGAAATCCCCATGTAGTTGCTTTTATTTGTGTTTAAGATGATTTTGAAACTTTTTTGTTGTGTTGTCTGTCTGTAACGACCAACGGGCATAACTCAAAAACTGCTGGCTTGATTTTTATGAAATTTTGGTGCCTAGGTTGGATTTTGGTCCTAGATGGTCCCATTTAAAAATTAAAATATATGAATAAAGGGGCCCATGGTGTGACAAAAAGGTTTTTTACATGATTTTGTTGGAAAATTAAAGTCTTCACTTGTTCTTTGTTAGTCAATAAAGAACCAGAGTTATCGCTCTACTTTTTTCCGATGCTGTGTCTATTTATTTTATAAAATTTTTAGAAGATGGTTTAATTCAGTAGTTATATTTCACTAACAACCAATATGACTAGTTTCAGAGACTTACATCTTACATATGACAATTAGTTTTTAGTTTTTTTTTCAAATAAACACGTGACTGTGGGTTTTTATCTTGTAATAAAATTTTAGTTCATTGGTTCATAGGTTCATACTATTTATCACTTGATCGGGGGTTTCAAAAGAATAATTTAACTACTTGTTTTGTGATTCTGATCTGATATCTTATAATCATTTTGCTTTTACTCATATAGAAACCAAAATCTTTGAGACCTTTTACTAGTAAAAGGCGGACATAAGTTTATTTATTATCGTTAGGATATTGCAAACGCGTAGACACTTTTTATATGAAACTATGACAAAGCATATCTGCAATACAGTATTAACGTATAGATAGTAAAAAACCGAGCTAACCTAGAATATTTTTATGGCAAATTCGTGGACACTTTATATGTTTGAAACTATGACAAAACATATTTTCAAATACTTATAGATAGGGGAAAGAGGGGCAAAATGGGATACAGGGGTAAAACGCAGCAGTTTTAGCTAAACTGCGCATGAATAAAACCTCTTAATATCAGATATTTTATCCCCATGACTGGTTCAACTCTCCGCAATATGATTGATGCAAGTCGGCTGAGCTTAAGTTGGTTTTCGGTTAACATGTGATGTATTACACACTTATCAAAGTTTTGTTTAAATTGAACAATTAGTGAGTTTATGTATTATTCATAATTAAACGCGTTGCCCGTAAAATTAGCCTTTTACTGTCTATGATTTTTCTTTGAATTTAACTGGTGGTTTGCTGCAAAACGGGGTTTTTTTCATGGGGGCAAAACGGGGTACCTTGTTATACCTAGTAACCTAGAACCCCATTTTTTTGGTACCATGAATTTTATTTCGTCTTTGCAAGACATGGGCGCAAAATTCATGTAGGAGAGTCGACAGCGATGACTAGGTCGCTGTAATTCTTTAGAAATTTTGTAAATACTAAATTTCATTATTATAAATGTATTTTTCATTACATCTTTTTATTTTTTAAATAAGAATTTTAAATTTGGTTAGTATTTTAATAAATAAAACTTGTCTTACAAAAATATTGATGCTAAATTACACAACCGCTCGCTCGTTTTGCCAGATACTCGTATAGGTATCCCATTTTACCCCGTATGCGGGGCAAAATGGGGCAAAGTCAACTTTTTACAAAAATGCAAAAGTGAATTAAAGTAAAAATTAAAACATAAAGATAATATATCTAGCCAATTTAATTCCAAATGACAAAAGCAATGGTGCCATTTTGCCCCCTTTTCCCCTACATACTTTGTTTTTGGCTGATTTCATTCATTGAAGTGCTTGCTGTGAAAATGCATTTTATTATTTATTTTAAAAAAATTAATTAATTAACAATTCTGATCAACGATGATTGATACTTGAATTCTGTTCCACTAGTTGCCGTGGCAAGAATTTTTTTATACAAATTATAATCCACTCGAATGCGCCCTTGAAGTACAAATAAAATCATACGAACCCGGCATACGAGATTTTCATTTAACGTTTTTTGAATACTATTTTTGTGGACATACTAATATGATTTAGTCATATGTATTTGGCAAATAGCAAGTTACTCAATTTTTGTTAAGTATTTGCAAAATAATAGAAAATTCGGGTTAGCACATATAGTATTTTTTTGGAATATTAAATTTTCTACTCACCGTTTCTTGAATATAAAAATAATCCTTTTAATAACCAACCAATCCGCATAAGAAGAGGTGTCAGTCAGGGTAAAACAATATCCTCTAAACTATTTAATCAGGCCCTAGAAGATGTTTTTAAAAACTTAGATTGGGAAGAAATAGGCATCAAAGTAAGCGGACAATACTTGAACCACCTAGGATATGCTGACGATATCGCCTTAATAACGGATGAAAAAGAAGAACTAATAAAAATTGTGGAAGAACTGGATATAGCAGCTAAAAATATAGCCTTCAATATCAACTACACCTAAACTAATATCACATCAAACACAGATGAGGATATCACGATCAGAATAAACCAAGAAAAAATAGAACAAGTAGAGTAATATATATCTGGGACAAATTATTAAACTAAACAGCTAAAATCAAGAGACGAGTAAGATTGGCCTGGGCAGCATTCGGTAAATTAAGCTACAAATTAAAAAATAAAAAATATCCTCAGTACCTCAAAACGAAAGTGTATAACCAATGTATCCTTTCCGTACTCACCTATGGATCCCAGACCTGGACAAAATCACATAGTTAAGGTAAGAAAAGCTCAAAGATCAATGGAAAGAGAAATGTTACATGTAAAGCTAACAGATAGAAAAAGGAATTAATGGATAAGAAATAAAACAAAAGTAAGGGATATCAGAGAAGAAGTAGCAAAACTAAAATGGAAATTTGCCGGTCATAATATCAGACAGAAAGACGATCGATGGAACAAATGTATTGTAAACTGGAGACCTTGGGACAATAAAATAAGTAAGGGAAGACCTCAACCTCAAATGAGATGGGCGGACGATTTGAAGAAACATGCGGGAACTAGATGAATGAACACAGCGACAGACAGGGATGAGTTGGGGGAAGTCTATGTCCAAAGATGGATCGAAGAAGACTAAATAGATAGATATATTCATAGCAGTAGTGTGTTCTTCACCCTAAACCTACCCATTCTTCTTCATCAACTGGCATTACAACCCCTGGTGGGTTTTAGCGTGATTAACCAGAACCCTCCAGTCTGCCATATCTGGTACGATTCTTCGCTACCTTCTTATTCCCAAATTCTTGATGTCATCTTCAACATCGTCTATCCACATTTTTCGTGACCTCCCTCTTACTCTCCTTCCTGCATTTATTAGTTGCTCTAATGCATTATTCATCTGTATCCGCCAATAACCATCTTCTGTTTGCACAAACATCTAACGAAGAATTTATCCTTCAAATATTTTTAATTACCCTTCATTCGCTTTTGTAAGTGTCCATGATTCGCACCTATACGTCACTACCGGTGTAATTATTGTAGTGTAAATTTTTTATTCGTTGTTTATTTCGTTTTTAAGATAAGAAGGAAACAAAAATCTAAATGTGTTTCGATTAAAAAAAGATCCCTCCTAGCAAAATTTGACATTTACCAAAAGGGTTAAATATTTAGACCAGCAAATTCTTTAAAGAAAATTATGCCATAAAACGTATTACTCATATTTTAGTATCTATGTACGGAAAAACCCTGTAGATAAAACTCCTATATCAGCACTTCCATAGGACTTAAGACCCTGGTACCTGTACAAAGGCCTTGTTGCTAAAGGGTTGAAAATTATATTTACTGGAAACACAAATTAAACTCTTAATTGAAAGTTAAATTTAATTGTTTAATATTAACATTAAGTATAATGTTAAAACCGGAGACCGTAACTTACTACCTGCAAATAAATAGTTCTATGTAAGCTTATAGCAAAAGAAAATTTAGCTAAACGTATTTAACAACAAGCATTAATTATATGCAAGACTAGGTTAAGATTAAGTAAAATTTATGGCAACTCGGCGACTTGTTTTTAGGCATATTTTTAGGTTCGCTGTATTTTAATAAAAGTTGTATTCGGCTAATATGTCCTTTGAGCCACTAACATCAAAATAATTCTTATTTTGTAACTGGAAACAAATTTTAAACTATTTTCAATTAAAAAAAAACACACTGTATAATTTCACTTTCTAACGGGTTTTTAAGTCTGGCTTGCATTGCTATTTTGTCTCTTAGTGGAGCGCTTAAAGCGCAGTCTATCTCTTTCTCGCCAAGGCGAAAGGGAGTAGAATTCTAGCCAATCAACGCCAAGATATTTGTCCCTTCAAGCGCAGGGTCGCTTTAACTGAGACGGGAAACTTTCGAAAGTCGTCAGGGAGTTTACTCTTTAGTTTGCCTTTGCCTGGTACGTTACGCTTTCATTCACACTTCATAAGGGGGGTTTTATTTCAACTGGGGAAATTTATCAATTATTTTAACATTGTATAAAACTGTTAACTTTAATATTCATAATTATTTTGGTCTTTTCTTTTGGAGTTTATTGATTTTAAAGTCATTAATTATTACTGTTTCCAGTGTTTTGAAATAATGTGTTTAACTGTTTTATGGTTTTTTTTTAACAACAAAATACAAACCATTCGTTGCCCTAAAATCGGCATTTTTAATTAATAACATATCCCAAACCTAAACAGTAATATTAAGTAAATTAAACAGTTGATTGAATAGTTTTACTCATTCAATCAACGTTTAAGATGTTGATAAATATATATATTTACAACAAATATATAAAAGGTTTATAAAACCTAAAAGTTTAAGAAGTGTAAATATTTGAATACAAACGTTTAATAGTAGTAAAAAGTCGATATTCAACTAATAAATATAAGAAGTGAAAGTGTGAAGCTACAAGAAGAAAATTGAAAAGGTATGTATGATTATCCTACATTAGTTATACATTTGAGAAAAACGTTTATAGCATACTTTTCCTCCAAGAACCGTCAAATTCCCTTTCGAGATCGTGTAAATTTAATAACATATAGTAACATTTAATCTTTTCATAATTTATATAAGTTGTAGCCTAAGTTGGTAGCTTACAACATTTAAGCCTTGGCCACTTGAGGTGACAGAACCACTGTCACACACAGGCCCCTGTTACAATTTTAAATAAATAAAGCGATGCAAAACTTTTCCACAGCTTAGGAGGTATTTTAGTACATGTATTGTATTTACTTTATTTATTGTATGTATATATCCAGAGTAAAGATTGAAAAAACACTTTTACACAGGGTGTCTCAAAAACTTTTTATACCTGATATAAATCACGAGAGACGAGACGAGAGAAAGGCTCTCTTGAGCGATAGAAGAGTCCAGAGGAGAGACCCATTTCTTCTCGCATAACGAGACGAGACGAAAGAAGGCCTTCTCTCGTCTCGTCTCGCGGCATCACCATTAAACATCCTTAAACCTAGGGTTACACAGAATGACTCTGAGAACTGGTTATTTATTTTTACTACAGCTTTGGAACGGTAAGTGGAACTACCTACCCACATTCTGTTAAAAAATGCAACACACTGAACATTTTTACTTAGAAAGATGTGGCTAAGTTTTTTAAAAATGGCGGACAAATTTGGGTCAAAATAAGTTTTTAAAACATTTTATTTAAAAATTACCTGAATCTGAGGTTTGCAGGCACCAGTCTATGTAATAATTAATAAATATTTTTTGGGTGGTCAATAAAATTTCACGTCGGTCTCAAAATTTTTGCGCAATCAGTGATCAAAAGTCATAAAAATAATCATTTGATGCCGTAAAATTCCATAGAAAGTCATAAAGTTTTAAGATAGGAGCCTCAATAATAATCTATCCGAAAAAATAAGACAAAAGATAATCCATACCTTAACAGGGTAAGTCCTCAAAGAGGATTTAGTAATATTAAATACATTTCGATGGGACCACTGGTCATAAAAATCATAAAAGTCATAAAATAGGTGGTTATAAAATGCCATAAAAAAAATAAAATTTTATGTCGGTCATAAGATTTTAGGCCTTCTTTTTATTCTTTCTGTCGTTTCGTATAGATAAGGATACACAAATTTAAATGCATAGGTATAAAATGATAAGAATAAGTCAAAATCAGTAGCTTATAATAAAAAAGAATGTGCGCGGGAGGCTAATTAAACACCACACTCCTAATGATCATTGGCGGTTTGAACCCGATTATTAAAAGTATAAATATTAGTCCGGGGCCATAGCGTCAAAAATTGGCTTCCGTGGGTGAAGATTGTGCAGCTGTTTTAATCGATTAGCATCTTTGAAGGGTACAATTTCATTTCGTCCGCCATCTTGGATTTTGAAATGGGGGACAAAAAAATATATTTGTTCAAAGCTCTGATTAATTCTCTGCCAAATGCAGTTTGTCCCATTAAAATCGATGATACAGTTCAAAAGTTACAATGAAAAAAAAAGTGTCCGGTTTTTTTTTTGGCTCATCCGGTATGGGCCGGTCGCCTATTTTTCCCGGGCCGGCTTCCAGTTGACCATCCACCCCTGTCAGGCAGTGTTGTTGGGATCATTAGTAATCTATTAAAACAGGTGTCATAAAACCTTCATCAGAAAGCCCACGAAAGACGCTATGGCCCCGGACTATATGTAAGTAGATACCAAATTAACTAATTTAGTTAAACAAACAAATTATACTGCTTAACCGCTGGTTTTACTGTTGGGAAATATGGCAAGGTCAGTGACCACGAATAAATGTGCAAAGTTGAAAAAAATTAAATCGTAAGAATTTGTGCACTATTGTAGTAATTTACACCTAAACTTAATGGATGAATGGTATTAATTATTATTTTTGCACTTCGAACTAGGATCGGCTAAAAAACACTGCCAATATATGGGACCTAAGCTCACACTAGGTACTATAATTATAGTGTACGTGTGAGCTATTATAACTAAAAAATTAAATATATTTTATTCAACTACAAACTCAATTACCTTTCGTTTGGTACCACACAAGCCATATTTACACTTAAACTCGAATTTTAAAATCTACCCCCACCCTTTTTTTAAAATAAACTAAAATGTTTGTGGTTTAACTCCAGACTCAATTACCTGTCGTTTTATATCACACACGCCAATTTTCATATAAACTCTAATTTTTGAAATCTACCCCCAACCTTTTATTTGGCTTGTGTTTGGTGGATTTTGTTTATTTTTAAATGGGACTATCTCGACCCAAGACCCAGCCTAGGTACCAAATTTCATTCAAATCGGGCAAGCGGTTTTTGAGTTATGCGCGTTGAGTCTAGAGTTAAACAAAATACATTTTAGTTTATTAAAAAAAAAGGATGGGGGTAAATTTTAAAAATTAGAGTTTTAGTCAAAACATGGCTTGTGTGGTATCAAACGAAAGGTAATTGAGTCTGGAATTCAATACAATATATTTCAGTTTTCAGTAATATTAGCTCACACGTACACTATAACTATAGTACCCAGTGTGAGCTTAAGTGCCCATAAATTGGCAGAGTATTTTAAATTAGGATCACCATAGCTCACACTACTATAGTATAGTATATGTGTGAGCTAAACATTGAAATCGGAGCAACTTTTTTTTTTCGAAAAAATTAGGATCAACATAATAGCTCACCCTACTATAGTATAGTAGTAGTGTGAGCTAATTTATACCTATCATGACCGAAATACTTTTTAATTCTTAAATACATAAATCCCACACAAGATTCAAATTGCCTAAAAAAGAAGGTGTGTTTTTAATTTTGTTATAATTCTATTTGTGTATGAATTCTTAAAATAGGTGAAAATGAAAATTCACATCTCTCTTAGTCAGGAACAAGACAGATAAAAATCTAGTGAGATCGCATGCGCAGTTCGAGTTTCACCCGATTTTAAGGGCGTACTCCTTCTCACCCATTCAAGAATTCATACACTGATATCTATCGGTTTATGAAATTTTTACGGAAAACTATTTATATCACTTTTAATGCAAGGCAAATCAAATAAGAACGACTTGTCTAACAATGTCTTTCCAAGCTTACCAAAAGAAAAATTTGATATTTCAAATACTCTCCTAATTATTTTCTAGCTCTTGGTCTATCTATCTATCTAGTTAGCCTTCTTCGATACATCTTTAGACATAGGCCTCCCCCAGTATGTTCCACTCGTCTCTGTCTGTCGCCGTGTTCATCCATCTAGCTCCCGCATGTTTCTTCAAATCGTCCGCCCATCTTATTTGAGGTCTTCCGCTACTTTTTTATTTTCCCAAGGTTTCCAGTTTACAATACTCTTGTTCCATCAATCGTCTTTCTGCCTGATATTATGACCGGCAAATTTCCATTTTAATTTGGCTACCCCTGACTTTTGTTTTATTTCTTGTCCATTCATTTATTTTTTTTATATGTTAGCTTTACACGTAAAATTTGTCTTTCCATTGATCTTTGACCTTTTATTACCTTATCCATGTTTGATTTTGGTAAGTGTCCAGGTCCGGGATCCATAGGTAAGTACAGGAAGGATACATTGGATATACACTTTTAGTAAAACATTCGTTTTTTCGAATTTCAACTTCCTTCTGCTCTTTTCTGGAGTTATCAGATTTTTGCCGAGCTCTCTAGTTTTTAGTATACAGTGGCTTTTTAAAAAGATTGTAATCCCGCCAAAGCTTTATATGTTGCTTATTTTACAAGATTTTGTAAAAATATGTTTATAGCATCTTATTTTGAGGATGGTGTAGTTTTTTACATACGTTATTTAAAATAACAAAGTTAAATACGGACCTAAAATTTTTTTTCAAAGTAAATATTTCTGTCCCAAAGCAATCAAACTTTATAAATTTAGTTTTTTTAAAATTTTGAAAAATAATTTTCTGGTTTTTAATAAGAAAGGTCAGAGACCAAATAATGTTATGTCAGAATTGTGCAATAGTCATTTTTTGCCTTAAATAATGTTTTTACAGAATTTAATGAATTTGCAAAATAAGCAAAAAAGGAATTATTAAAAACAAACAATTTTTTTAAAATTTTATTATTTTGGCTTAATCCCCAATTTAAAGCAAGTTTTATTTAAAAAAAATTAGGTCTGTAAGTACATGTACGTCTTAAATATATCTGTACTGGGAAAGGACCTCTAAAAATAACTGCTACAAGCGTGCCAGCATGTTGAATTTTACATGAACTCAAACGTATGGCTTGGATAAATTCAGGCTACTGATAATGGGTGCTCTGCTTTCCGCGCCATCTCTTTTCTAAGCTTAAAAACACCCACCCTAGGATAAATACGTTTATATTTATGTAAAAAAATTAAAAAAAGTAAGCGGCTACGTCAACACAAGAAAATAGTTAGTTTAAGTGGTGCTACGTATTTTTACGTAAAACTGCACGTTAAGCGCCCTACGTTTTGTTCCAAATTTGAGTTTAAGTTGAATGTTTTTACGTTACCATAACAAGTTTACTAATAGCAGAGAATATGGAATTCGGCACTGTGTTTTTTTGGTGTTACAATCTTACAATTTTGTTTTTTGTCTTTTCAACTACAGTAGGAATATATTTGCAAAGAATCGTTTGTACTGAAAGCGGAAATTATCGTCTAGGCCTCATTTTTCAATCGGTCAATCAACCAATTCTATTCTTTGGTAACGTTACGGTGCCCGCAGACTGCCGTAAGCTAACGTAAATACGTAAGCTCCTACCGTGACCTTGACGACGGTGTGACGAAGTGCGCTTGCGTAACTGTCAAATTCATGCTTACGTAAAAATACGTAGCACAACTTAAACTATCTATTGGCTTTGTCTACTAAACATATTAGAAAACAAAGAATTTTCTTAAATTTAAATCAGAAATAAAAATTAACCCTAATCTTAACACCGTCAAATCACGGCATTGACAAATTGTCAACGTCATTTGAAACCAGTCCCTTTCAAATTTTTTTAACAGGGTCTATTTTTTAATTCAAGCCATACCTTTGGGTTCAATTGAATCCAATATGGCGAAACGCTTGTAGCAGTCATTTCCCATTAATGGTTTTAATACGCTTTAGCAGTACAGATATATTTAAGACGTACAACGTTTCATATAAATGATGTATGTGAAAAACTACACCTTCTGTCAAAAATTTGACAGCGTCATTTTTTTACTCAAAGTAAGTTGCAATAAACATCTTTTTACACAATTGAAATATAATATTTCAAAATAAGCAAGATATCAAATTTTGTTAAAATTACAACATTTTCAAAAATCCTGGAATTATACAAACAACGGGGTATAACATATATGATTTTGACACCATTTTTAAGAGCCCAAAAAGAGAAAAAAAAAATGAAATCGGCAGATCGCTATCTTTATTAATAACTAAGTTTCCCATTTAATTCCGTGGACGTAAATGGGACACGCTGTACATTATAAAGGAAAACTAATTTTTTAATTGGTTGGTTGTAATTTTCTCTAAAACATTTAGGTCTCAATCCTGAAAAAATCAGCTGATTTCTGAGCGTCACTTTTACAGAGGAAATCAAAAGCAAATCCATTTCCTTTCTTTCTATGGCTACGAGCTATGAACTTATTTATTATTAAGTATTTATTATTAAATATTTAAAAGTTACGAACAAGAAAACGTTAACTAAATGAGTAATTTTAATTCAAGATAAGTCTAGGTCTGGTTCTTCTAGAATCTAGAAATGAATAAATGTCAAAACGATTGAATAAATTATATTCTTACCTAGCTTTGTGTTTCATACTTGAAAAACTTGTTTTTAACGGAAACCTCAAGAAAGCATGATAACTTTTGAGTGCAACCAACTCAACGCAAAAAATTCGGAGTCGTAAGCCGTTTAATTTTTAAAAGCGTATCAAATTTCAGGTTTATGAAATTTGAAATATGTCATAAAATGACATAAACAGTCATAAAGTTTTACGTCGGTCCTAGAATTCCATAAAAAGTCATAAAAAATTTTTAAGTTAAATCAGGTTAGCGAAGCTTGTAGCTTGATATTCGCATCAACAATTTGAAACAAAAGCAAAATGATTTGATAAAAAAGCGGAAATAAATTATAATTTTTTTAATGGGTAAAAATTTAATAAAATAATTTTGTAAAAAAAATTGTAGAGCTTAAGTCATAAAATTTTGTGTCAAAGGGTCATAAATTTGCACTAATTTGTAAAAAAAAAATAAGTCGACAGATCGCTATCTTTATTAATAACTAAGTTTCCCATTAATTCCATCGAAAATGATACACGCCATACATTCTAAAAAAAAACTCATTTTTTTCTAATTTTCAAATTTGTTGTTTGTGATTCTCCCTGAAATGTTCAGGTCTCCATCCTGAAAAAATTAGCTGATTAGCGTCATTTTTATAGAGGAAATCAAAAGCAAATCCATTTCCTTTCTTTGTATGGCTACAAGGCTATGAACTTATTTATTATTAAGTATTGTTATATAAATATTTAAAAGTTTCGAACAAGAAAAAATTAATTAAATGAGTAATTTTTATGCAAGATAGGTCTAGGTCTGGTTCTTCTAGAATCTATGAATGAATGAACGTCAAAACCGTTGTAAATTTTCGAATGAATCATATACCTATCTAGCCTTGTGTTTCATACTTTTTTTTAACAGAAATCCTCAAAGAAGCACGACAACTTTTTACAACCAACTCAACGCAAAAAATTTGGAGTCATAAACCGTTTGTTTTTAACAGAATAACAAATTTCAGTGTCATAAAATTTGGAATTGGTCATAAAATGCCGTAAACAGTCATCTAATTTTACGTTGGTCCTCAAATTTTAGGTCGATCAATGGTCAAGTGTCATAACAGTAATAAAATTCCCTAAAAAAGCTAAGCGAAGCACTGGCATCAACAATTTGAAACAAAAGCAAAATGTTTTTTTCAAAAAGTGGAAATAAATTATAATTTTGTAATTGATAAAAATTTAATTAAATAATTTTATTTAAAAAAAATTGTAGAGCTTGTCATAAAATTATTTTATTATATTTATAAATTTGCGTTAATTTGTCAAAATCAATTTTTTTCAAATTCCTTTTCTTGTGTTGCAACGTTTTGATGAAAAAATAATAAAAATTTAAATTCTTGTAAGGTTTTTTAAAAAGCGGAAAAAAACTGTAATTTTTAAAATTTAATACCGTCTTAATTTTATTATTCAATGTGATCAAAAAAAATTAATTCCTTTCTTCTTCTTCCACATGATAATTTTGCGATTATTTTGTGTAAATGTATTTAGTCTTAATTTTGTAAACTTTTTTGTTGCGCCGTCTGTATGTCTGTCTGTAACGACCAACGCGCATAACTCAAAAACCGCTAGGCCGATTTTAATGAAATTTGGTACCTAGGCTGGGTCTTGGGTCGAGATGGTCCCATTTAAAAATGAACAAAATCCACCGAACACAAACCCAATAAAAGGGTGGGGGTAGATTTCAAAAATTAGAGTTTATGTGAAAATATGGCGTGTGTGATATCAAACGAAAGGTAATTGAGTCTGGAGTTAAACAAAATACATTTTAATTTATTTAAAAAGAAGGGTGGGGGTATTTTTCAACAATTAGAGTTTAAGTGAAAATATGGCGTGTGTGTTATCAAACGAAAGGTAATTGAGTCCGGAGTTTAACAAAATACATTATAGTTTTTGTTTTTTTTAAAGGTGGGGGTAGATTTAAAAAATTTGAGTTTAAGTCAAAACATGGCTTGTGTGGTGTCAAACAAAATGTAATTTAGTCTGGAGTTGAATAAAATTTATTTCAGTTTTTAGTTATATTAGCTCACACGTACACTATAACTATAGTACCTAGTGTGAGCTTAGGTGCCCATATATTGGCAGAGTATTTTTCTTAAAATCACTAAAAAGAATCATCCCATTAATATGAAGCTTTTTTATTAAAAACGCACTGCTACCTCATTAAATGTAAGTAGGTATTATCATTAACTTCTATGGGCCTTATACAACTCAATGATTAAAATTCATTTATTAAAATAAAAAACCTCCTGTCAAAATTTGACACTTGCAATGACACTTGACAATTTTAGGGTATCTATAGTATTTAAAATATCACAAATCGCAACTATAGAAATATTTAAAACTTCTTCGTCGGATTAAGTAAAACATCATGAACAACATATTTTTTAAAAACCTTAATGAACATTGGTCGAGCAGTTCAAGAGCTATTGTTATTATCCCACTTTTTTCTACACTAAACCTTCTCTAGCCTAGGTTCTTTAGGAATATAAATGTGAAGCTAAAGAACTCTTACAATAGGTGGCTGTTTAGAAACTGGAAAACTGTTAAAAAAATTAAAATCAAAAGAAACAAACCATATTAGTTTCCGTTAGTGTAGATAAGTGAAAATTAAATTTACTTACCTTCTTCAATACATCTGCTAACATTCTGCAAACAATTCTTTCCCCTTTCTTCATTGGTCAGGATACTATCACTAACAGCTATTTCTAAGTTATCATTACCAACATCGGTACCGGTAAAGTTCGATAAATTTTGAAATAATTTCGTTTGATTTAAAATATTCGTCAAAACGTCGTCCAACAACTTGGTCCTTTGCACACTGTAAATAAGAGTCGATTTTTCGTCACAATTAATGTTTGTTACCACAAAATAGAGTACCACAAAAAAGCAAAAGGTAAAAAGCTTCATTTTAAACTAATTTTGAATGTTTACAATAAGTTCTACAAAGTCAAAACCGTTCATTTTGTCGCGAAAAGAAAATTTAAAAACTCGTGCATATAAAGAAGCGCCATGTTTTTTGCTGCGTTAGGTAATTTGATCAATTTTCAAGAAATTTTAATTCGAGGTACCTATATTAAAGTACTAACGACATTGGCTAATTTAATCGGTACTACCGCTTCGACAAAAAAAATCGCTTGGACACAAGGTACTGCTTACAGACAATTTCAATACAATTCGCGTAATCTGCAAGAGTCCGTTGGATATAACCAAATCTATTTGACTATTGGAAAAAGTGGGGATAACGGCGGATCGTTTGCCATTGTTTAATTAATATGGTACCGTTTTTGGATTTAACGCACCTTTTTACAGACTTTGTGACGTCAATGGTTTATGAAGTGGACCACGAAATTTGTAAATCTCTAAATTTTTTGTCATCACGAAACTTTTTTTTGGTAATTTAAAAAAAACTTATCAGTACCTGTAGATCAGTCAGATCAACGACTTTTCTAGGTTTTTAGTCAACCTAGCCTCCCATCGAAAAAAGTTAGATACGAAAGTTGTAGGAAATAAATAGGTCTACAATATTTTGGTTAACCACTTTTCTATGTAACCAAAATTTTCTGAAAAAAAAATCGAAAATACCGTTTTATTTGTTCTTGATTTTTTAATTATTTTTACAAAAGTTGTAGAGCTTATGCTAGCTAAATATGATGAAACTATAGGAAAAAAAATTCTTACTTGCTTGGAAATGTTTTTCTAAACTTGGCTATTACGGCTGCAAATGACTCTTAGGCACAGTGCTAAATTGAACATAAAAAAGTTTGGCTGGAATAGCAAAGTTTAAAAAAAACATTTCCAAACTAGTAAGAACTTTTCATTTTGAAATTTGTATTTAGTTTTATCTCAATTCTTTTTGCGGAATACCACTTTCGCGTACTTGGCTTTTTTACATGAAATGTTCTTTTATGATTGCATTTTCCCTTATGTAACTAAAAACGTTGCTAGAGCTTTGGATTTCGAGATATTTATAAAAAGCCCAAAATTCAATGGATATCTGAAAATTGTTGATGTCTTATTAGCCAGTTTTGAAAACAATTTTATTAAAATTATTTAATTTTAAGGTAATAAAGTTACAACTTTTGAACCCCAAAATATATCGATTCGAAAATAGATATATTTTTTTAATAAATTTAAAATGTGCCTAAAACAACAGACAAAACGATATTATTTGACGTTGTCTCAACTTTTAAAAATGAATTCCTATATAAAGGAATAGAATTCCAGTAAGAATAAATGAAATTGTGGCTAAAACTATGACGAATTTGGCACACATGCGTAAAACTTGTAACAAAACCGAAATCTAGGCTTGGGTGTAATCTAGGTTTTTTGTTTTTAAATTAGGTATACTTAGCTAATATTTTAATTTATCGCTTTCTGAAATTTCCCACGCTCTACAACAAAGCTTCCGAATGTTAATAGTTGAATTATAATTTGTTGGTCATGCCAGAAACGATCGGCCGGCGAGAGGTGTATCCCATTTTGACATTTAAAGCCAGTCTATGGATTCTTGAAACGGTTGAGAGTGAGAATGAGCATCTCCCCACGAAGGACCACTAGAGATCCGGAAATCAAGTGAGATCGCATGCGCAGTTTGACGTTTACTTTTTTACCCATTTAAGAATTCATACACATGACTTCGAGATTTTTGCCATTTTGACGTAGATATGCTAAAATAAATAGGTAAATATTTGGTGTTATGAGTATAGTTAGTAGAATATGAATGGTCAGAATCTAAGAGGATGTTTGGTCAAGTCTAGTCATTTCGGCAAACAAAAATGATATATTGGGTTTTTTAGTTTTATTTTTTAATTTGTTTAAAAAATTATTATGTTTTGGTTTATGGTCGTAGTCAGGGTCTCGCTCAGGGTGGGGCAAAAAATAACCTAAATTTAATTTAATATTAACTTGCGAGGATTGCGAATAAACCTTGATAAAACGTCTTACTAAATAAGCTAAAGCCAAGATGGGGCAGGTGACAAGCCAGGGTGGGGCAAGTGCCCCACCCTGCCCCACCTTGACTACGTCCATGTTTTGGTTCCATTTTAGTCAAGAATCACACGAAAATCTAATTTTTTTTACAGGCTAGCAGAAAATGTTATTTTATATAGTGTTAAGCTAACGCCGCCGTGCTCTTATTAGCACATGCGTATTGCAACATTTTAGGTTATGTTTGTAGTAAACGAAAAAAATTTTGTATGTTTTCGAAATATATTTTATTAAAAATGAAAGACTTACGTCGATTCAAGGTTACATAAATTCGCACTAGGCTGAAACTTGGTAGGACTGTTCAAAACACCATTAAAAATGAATCCTAAAAAGGTATAATATAAATGACCAATTCTTGCTACAATGTGTCTTCAATTATAAGCCGTTTTATGACAAAAGTGTCAAGAGATGTAAACAATGGTCTAGCTTAGAGTCCCTGTATGTGACAGATATTCCGTCAATATCTGTCACATACAGGGACTCTAGTCTTGCTCATGTCCATGCTGGCAAGCTTGCTCAGTAAAAAATTTCTTGTTTCCACTCTGCAGGCGAACACGCTTAGAAATGTAGTTTTAAGTGTTTCTATATTGGCACTAAGTGTATAGAAATCAGTTTTGTTATGATTAGGTCAGTCTACCCCTATAACGGGTTTAGGTGTACCTTACAACTTATTATAAGGGATTCTAGTCTTCGGAGTCGTATAATGATTTTAGAAGTTTTTCCATAAATTTTGCACGATTTCGATTACACGAATTCCTAAAACATTTTGGAGAATGAGAAACTTAATAAAACCACTTAACTGTTGATACAAATTTGATTATTGTTATGTTTAATTTTAGTGTGTGTATTTCATATCGTAATATAGATTACATCATTCTGGTTATTGACCTCACGAAATCTACTAGTATTTAGGCTTTTTTTGATTGGTAGGTGTTTGTTTTGATCCTCTCTGTTTTCAAATATAATCTCAAGCTTAATTTTAAAGATTTTTAGATTTTTTGTAGTAAGATCTAAACATTTTATTTTTGCGATTTTTCTCTTCTAAGAAGTTATGTCTTTGTAAAATACTCTTTTGATACAAATGAAATACGTAAATGTTTTGATTTACTTATCTATATACAGTGTGTCCTCGGATTAAGTTACGGTAAGGTATAAATGACAAAAAAAATCGATTTAGATTCTGATTTTCTGGCAACTTCAAAGGAGCAAAGTCAACCACAGACACCGGTGTTTCGGAAAAAGGCATTTCTATCTTCATCGTGGCTTAGCTGACTACAGTAATCAAACTGACTACAGTAATCAAACTGACTATAAGTTATAAGGTAAATCAAAAAGAATGAAAATTTTTTTTATACAACGAGTGAAACGACAGCGAACCAAGGAAACTAAATCCATGGCGGGACGAAAACTTCCACCGGTCTATAAGGAAGAAAGACATTTCGTCACAGTTCAACCAGACCATGCTATCGCCGTCTCCACGGCGTCGCACAAAGGGGCCAATCGGATGTAAAAGTGGAAGAAACTGAAAAAACACAAATAGAGATATACAATATCTGGAACTCAAATTATGTAGCAAACTAATGGGCGCTGAAAATGCAACAGAGTATTTTCACTTGTTTTTTAGTATGACGTGAGTTTGACATTTTAAAAAGCGTTTGTTTAATTTTTATAATAATTACATACAAATTATTGAATAATTATGTATTACTTTCTCTAATTATATGAAGTTTTATATTTAAAATAAAAAAAAAATTTTACGATGGAGACATCCAGCACAGGTAATTTAACCAAAACACACTAAATACCGATATCTAGCTGTAGGTTGTCATAGAGTAATTATATTTTTTAAACTAAGAAGTCAATTATTATTAGAATTTACCTTAAAGAAATATAAAAAATATAATTTAGTGTGTGATAAAATTTTGTTTAGCAAAACTATTGTCACTTTTTTGTTAATTGAATGTTTCTTAACAAAATGAAAAAAAAAAAATGGCTGCGCTTTCTTGCGCCTTTTTGAGATTTTTAATATTAAAAATAAAGTGCCTATATACGACCCAAGTAAAAGAAATTAAACTAAACATCTTAAATATAAAAATTTTTATTAGATAAAAAGTGTTTAATTGACTAAAAATTTGACTGATAGTTTTTTAACATAAATTTGATTAACTCATTAAATTTAAAGATGGCGGACGCGTAAAAATTAGGAAAAGCTTGGTTCGAAAAAAATTTAAAATAAAGGATTTTAATCAAATTGATATAAACAAATTTTTAGGCCTATAAAAAGCCAAGTGAATTATGGTAGCGGTTACAGTTACTTTAGTTAAAAGGAGTGGGGGGAGGGTAAATCTTCGAAAGTCAAATTTTGAACCAAAACTTTTACAAACTTACCGTTTTCGTATTTTTAACTTAGGAAAGGTGCCCGAAAATTTTTCAAAAATATAATTTTGACAGATCTTTGTTTTGGAAAGGGTTAAGTGGATTATCAAAGGACCACGCACTAGTTTACACAGGCCTTATGGGGAATTTTTGTAATTTTTCTTTCTTTAATTTTACTTGTTGTTTAAAGTTAATATTAATGAAACAATCTTAGAAAGCAAAACAATTACACACGTGTGGAGTGTGTCCACAAAATAATATTAATAGGTCTTATTTTAACATAAATTTTGCCCTTATGTCATTTTTTTACAATGATCTTTAATACAAAACCTAATTTTGTATGTAGAGAATAGCAAAATGCAAGCAAAAAATAAACAACTTTTATCCAAAAAGCCTTTACATTAAATTCCTTTTTTTTAGAAAATGGTAAAATTAGTTTTTAGATGCAAGGACACTCTGTACAATATAGTATTTTTAGGTGACTCCTCTTCCTATTTCAAAATTGACGTGTCCATGATTTTACCTCCAAGTTTAAAAAAAAAAGGTGATTCCAGACTTTTGCGACATACTGTATATTATGAGCCAGGTTAAATAACTTAAACAGAAATATTATAAAATGTAGAATTTTTAAACTCATTTTTAATAAATGTTTAAGTCTTAATTACTTTTTTGTGTAAAAGTACATTTCTTTTAAAAAAATCTATTTTTAAATCACCCTGTAAAAAAAAGAAATATTAAAGCTTTATAAAATATTAAACAGGTGCATTTTAACCTATATCACAATAACCAATACACATTATTTTTGTTTCTAATATTTTGGGTGTTTAAATAATTATTTCCGACATTAGCTCCATTTGGCCCCTCTGTGCGTCGGTTCGGAACCGAAAACAATGAGTTAACAAAGGGGCAAAGTCAACCACGGACACCGGTGTTTCGGAAACCGGCATTTCCATCCTCAGCGTGGCTTGCCTGACTACAACAGTAGTCAAACTGACAACAAGATACAACGTAAATCAAAAAAAATGAAAATAGGTGAAACCTATTTTTTATTCAACGAGTGAAACGACAGTAAATCAAGGAAACTCCATGGCGAGACGAAGACGTCCGGTCGAAAAGGAAAAAAGACATTTCGTCACAGTTCAAAAAAAGTTTGCATGAAGAATTAGCGGTAAGAAAATTAGTTTCCCGATGGATACTGCTTCTGGTAACCGAAAAATAGCTAGGTCGCTAGCGTCAATTAGTGTCAGAAAACTCTGGACCGCTTTGAGGCAGGAAACTCGAAAAACGTGTACAGTGTAAAGTCATTTATTCTCGAAGTGTATCCAAAAAGATGGTCGCGACATTTGTGTCAAACGCAGGTCATGTAGCACGAATTCCTCTGAAAGATCAAAGGACTGTTACTGCCCACTGGTACATCGCCATTATTTTGCCGAAAGTCATCGCTGGGCTTCGAAAAACGAACCCGAACGAGGAATTATCCTCCACCAAGACAATGCAAGTTTGCACAAAAAACCATTTCATTTTTAACCCAATAAAACGTCGAATTGTTGGACCATTCTCCACACAGTCCCGACCTAAGTCCTAACGAATTCTATAGTTTTCCGAATATCAAGAATGGACTGCGTGGTCACCAGAGGAAACAGTCGACGCCTTCGATAATACAATGTTGAAAGTATTAACAAACGAGTGGAATTACAGCTTTGACAACTAGTTTGAGCGTATGCAAAAGTTCATTAGTTTTAGTGGAGAATACTTAGGAGTAAGGCAAGGTGCTGCGTTATCTTCATTACGGACTTGGATTGGAATAAAACCTGACTTTGTTTTAGGGTCGACTTTATTCTGAGATTTACAAAGAAAACTGACAGCTGACCTCTCAAAATTGACATTTAAAAATAAAGGCGCTAACTTTCATTTAATAAATACAGACACTAATAAATCCGGTTCTCAAATACACAAAGACCGAATTTTGAAAGAAAGCAGCTGCTTTTTATATGTAAATCTGTCACAATACGGTCGATTTTAAAATAAGGTCAGGGTTTATTCCAATAAGTGTCTATTTCTCTTTTATCTGGTCCTTGAAGCTTCTGTTAGGATGATTGACACAAACGGATAAATTGGTACCAAATAAACGAAGATAGCTGGCTACGCGGATGATATTGGAGTTCATAGTAGAGACGAAACAACAGTGCGTGCTTGATATAAAAGTTAAGAACAACTATAAAAATATTTGTCTTTGGAACAGTGCAAACAGAAGCTGGTTATTGGCGAACACGGATGAATTATGAGTTAGAACAGCTAATAGATGGCGTGAATATCGTAAAGCCCGGTGCCCACCTAGGACTTTCTCGTGTGTGCCCGCGCACGCGTCACATGACTGTCATAACATTTTATATTGAGATCATGTGACGCGTGAGCGGGCACCCACGAGAAAGTCGTAGGTGGGAATCAGGTATAAGATTCATCAAAAGTAAAAGATTACCTTGGTTAGGATATGTACAGAGAATGGATAAGACAAAAACACCAAGAAAAATAATTAACTGTAGAAAAATAATTAACTGTAGACTGTAAGAAGAAGGCATCAGAAATATAGGAATAAGAAGGTGATGAAGAATCGTACCAGAAAGGGCAGAATGGTGGGCCCTGGTAAAACACGTACACCAGGGATTTTAATGTCACTTGCAGAAGAAATATTATAAAGTAATAAAGAAAGTAATCCAGGCATTCAGTGGATCACAAATTAAAGATTTTTTTAAGTATAATTGGTCAGTAAAAATTAGGATATTACCATAAATTTTTGCAAAGTCACGCTTCTTTCAAAAAAATAACAGTCAAGGTTTGCAAAATAGCGGTATAGATGTTTTTTTAATGGGAATATATTTTATATTTAAATTTTAATCAGATTAAATTTTATTACTTTTGCGTCAGAGAGAGAGATTTTTCTAATGATCTTGAATTTTAATTCAAGACACCTCAAAATTATGATAATTTTTAGGAAGTAAAATGAAAAGTTTTTGTAAATATTCATTGACCTTATTTAACCCAGGTGCTATTCTTACCTTCAAACACCAGACGTAAAGTACATTAGATGTCAGGTTTACCACACCTGCTGGCCTTTTCGGAACATGGCAATGGTCGAATTGCATCCCGGGTATAGGCAAATTGCATCCCTGACCAAAAACCTATTAAAATTGAATTAATTGTCACAGTGTTGTCATTTTCTGTATTTAAGTAAAATAACGCCCATATGCATATGGGGCTTCGGTTCGGTTTGGTTTGGTTTGCTTCGGATTAGATCATTGGCTAGAGCGAGCGAGATATCATTTAGGTTAGATTTTGTTTGGTTCGGTGCGGTTTAGTTTGGTTTGAGTAGGTTAGGTTTCGTTTAGTTTGCTTCAGATTAGATAGTTGGTTAGAGCAAGGGAGATATCAAATTACTCACTTTTCGTAGAATCAACCCTTTAGGTAAAATAACGCACGTCAATATGTCGAGACGTAGGAATGCCTTAGTCATTTTATAACAGATTATTTTACTAAATTAAATGGAGAAATTTGACAACTTTTCTTCAATTTTGATAACTGACCCCCGTAAGTAAGTAAGGGCTCCTTTTTTTCTACTTGGGATGCAATTTGACTTGAATTTTTTTGGTCCAGGTAACGATACCTTTTTTGGAACACAATTTGCCTTGGGCGGTGTTAAAAGTTTAAAAAATGACGAAAAATACTTTTGTACTTTTTACTGTTTCTTATTTGTTTTAAAAACTTAGAATTATGAACTAAATTTAATAATATGTAAAATTTGTCAAGATTTTGGTAAAAGATAAGTACAACATGATTTGGCAAAAAGCACTGATTATATATTTAACAATAAAATAGATTCATAATAAATTTCAAATAACACCAAATAAGATTCTTTATACCTGTATAAATAAAATATACACTCTAATAATAAAGTAAAAATAATAATATTTATAATGAGATTCTTAACAGAGATATAAAGTGCATTATAAATCCTGCTGGACTGGAGCACACCAGTTACAAACTGTTTCAAGAGGAATTCACAGAAAAATTATTTTGTAAACATATTTATTTATCAGGTGACTAGGTGTAACTGAGGAGTTTGTTATCACCTTCAAAGTAATTTAAAATACATATATAAAAAAATATAGCGAATAATAACATAAAAAAGTCGGTAATGTTTTTAAGATATCTAAATTGAGAATAATCCGTACACTTAAATTGTCAAATTTTTACATACATATTTAGAGGGTAGATCTGTGGAGGAAATTTGGTGTACAGGCTTAGGTATACATTAAGTTTTGAACGTTTTCTTGGACTTAGCAAAATGTCACTGTGGTATTATAGATACATTGGACTATAAGTATGTACAAGTTGTGTTTGGATTTTAAGGATTGTGTTAAAAACCAGTTTCAGGAATATCATTAGTTATTTCTAAAAAAAGGTTATCGGACTTGCGATATATCTATCTTCCTTGCTGCATACAATTTATCCATAAGCATTGTAATGTCTTACTACATAAAAAAATTGACAACAGATCCACCCCCAATTTTTTCACTATCTGATTTTTTAAATTTCCAGCTTTTTCCGAATCCTTTAGTGATATACGAGGCATGTCCAAAAACATCCGATCTCTATTCACATTGGATATCACAACTAACCAAAATAAAAAAGTTAGTACTCCAGTCGTAGCAGAGATTTTAGAACAACAAGAGATTGGATGATTTGGCAACCAACCAAAATAAAAGGAGGGCGTCTGACATTACCATTGAAAAAGCGGAAAATTGGTTTAAACAGCCTAACCAAACTCGCTTTACTTTATTTTAATTTTTCCGCGGACTTGTCAAAATGGCAGATACTGTCAGTTGTTGTTGTTTTTGTTGTGTTTTTGATGAAAAAGAAAGCAAATCTTGAACTTTTTCTACTCTAATAGAAAGAGTAACGTTTTAAGAACTTTTTGAGAGTTAGATTTTATCCCAAATTTAATAAAAAAAACTGGCAAAACACAAATAAGCAAAAACAGCAGTTGACAAGACATTTCTATGCCAGAGAACGAAATGTTAGTGGTTAAAAGGGACGGGACAGCGGCCATTTTGGATTTGCGGCTTTAATTTTGGTCAAATCCAATCCGTTAATATTCAATAATCCGTGACTCGTAGGCAACAATACTTTGATTTTATCCCGGCCTTATCCAAATAGCGGACACTATCAGTTGTTGTATTTTTGTTGTTTTTGTGGAAAAAAAGAAATTCTTGGTCTTTCCCTAATCTATTGGAAAAAGTAATGTTTGAAGACGGTAGGCAATTTTCTTTTCTTAAGGATGATTTAATTTTGCCTTATACTCTTTTGTGGAGCACAGAGGTCCTTATCGTGCTAGCGCTATCTACGCTCTTAGCACGACACCGTCATCCGCTTGCCTACTTCGTTGATGCCCAAACTCCGCCCAAGGCAGATGTTACCCCTACCTCCGGTGAATCTATATTCAAAAACGGATAGTAGGTTTAAGTTTGTACTGGCAGGCATGGGAATCGAACACACTGAACCATCAGAGCCATCTGCGTCATCGGGTTTCCATAAAACAAATGGTATAAGGCAACCCGATGACGTAGTTTTTTAATCTGAAGTCATCTAAAGTATAGATCTTGATTCACGGTGGATAGAATAGACCGGAGTTCGGATCTTATATATATATGTCGAATTTTTCACGTCACTGGTGATCCAGCTGATTTTTGTAAACAAAAGTTCGATATGATATGAACAACGGAACTACTAATATTTTTTGAGTTTTTTGAAAACTGAAACGTTTACCGGACGACGGCCATTTTGGATTTGCCATTTTAACTTTGGTCAAATCAAACTCGTTAATCAAGATCACGGTGGATAGAATAGACCGATGTTCGGATCTTATAAATATATGTCAAATTTTCACGACACTAGTGGTCCAGCTGATTTTTTTAAACAAAAGTTAGATATGATATGAACAACTAATATTTTTTGAATTTTTTAAAAACTAAGGCAATTTTCCCACTGTTTTCTGGTACATCCTTATAAAATATAATTTTCTAGACTTATTGTCGTTATTTTTTTTAGCCCGCTTTATTTTTTATTACACAAAACTTAAACTACAAGTCAAACTGAATGTGATCGTTTAATATCAAAGGTGAACCGAGGACTTGGGAGGTAAACAAAACATGAAGCGGGCTAAAAAAAATAACGACTGGTATGTACGAAAAATATTTTTTTATAAGAATATACTAAAAAATAGTAGGAAAATTGCCTTAGTTTGTTATAATTAAAATATAGTTGGGGCCACTTTGTTATATTATTTTTTTTTATATAATATAACTTTTTGTATATTATTGATGTTGTTTTAATATACCCCAAATTTACCTCGGCTAGGTAGAGCTATTTAGGGTCGTGAGGTTCTTTTAAGAAAAATATTGTCAATTTTCTATTTTTGAAATGATAATAGACCTCTATTTACTTTGACACAATTAACAACAATGGTGACAGATTTTCCTTACTATCACCATGTTACCAATGTATCAATGCAGGAACAAAATAATAGATCAGGATTACTTTTTGTTTACAAACCTCAACATTTATTTTGTTTCAGAAAGAAGAACAAATAAAAATCAAATGATCAAATATAAACAAGAAAAAAATATTAATTTTTTGTTGAAACTCAGTTTTTTAAAAAGGTAGTAAAAAAAATGATATTAATAAAATTATAGATTTTACTGTTCAAATATAACTTAAAAGAGACATACTTCCTTTTAAGAACCTTGTTTCTTTTGATGTACAATAGTAAAGAAAATATTTACATATGTTGTAATAGTTTTGTCGAGAATTGAGGTTAGAAAAAAAAATAACATAAAAACAAAACAATCTTAACCCAGGAAATTAGACTCAGTATACTTGAAGTAATCTTTAAAATACAACTATGGTTTCAATCATTTTCCACCGACAAAAACAAAAAAAATTTATTTTCTGATCAGGTCCGTCAAAACACCCTATATAAATATTCCAAAGTTTCATCAAAATTTGTACATACTGTACAGTAATTCTGTAGAATTACCAAATAAAACTTTAGTCTATTCACACCAAATTATTTAACTTTTCGGGACACAAATCATCACCTAAGTTTATAAAAAAACAAAAATGTGTATTTTGGTTATAAAAAAAAACTATATGAAAAAAACAAACCAGCTATCGGCAATAGCTATATAAAATTTTAGCTGTATTAACCTGTCTAACTCTATTTCAACCAAAGGTGCTTATGATACCAATAACCTCAAATTTAACCATATGGTCATGCCGTAGTGACTATTGTTAATTGGTACCCAGCTATCCAAAAAAGAAATGAGAGCGAGATCCAGGATTAATTACTAGCTTAAAATCATAATCTGGATTCTAGAAATCCCATGTAGGCACAACATTGTGAACCCATTATAAATAAACTATAACCAAAATACCATATAGCCAATATATAAATATTTTGTCGAACATAGTTCGAACCATAAACCAAAAAAATATGAAACTAATCAAAATTTTTATAAAAAAATTAAGTAGTCTAAATAGAGAGATAATTGTCTGTTAAAGACATAAAGAAAAATTGTAACATTTCCTCGGCAAAGAAAAATGTTTATAAAAAAATATATATATATATATATATATATATATATATATATATATATTTATGTTATAACATATTAACCTAATTAAAAATAAAAATCTGGTATATGCAATTGAATTTCATATTACCAATAATTAAAATTAGAGCAAAGTTCTAATTTATCCTATAAAGAAAATTTCAAGCCATGCTTGATGAACAAAAAAAAATTTTAAGGTTATGTTATAACATGATTAAAATACCTTGTTTCTCGACAAAAATCTCGAACAGAAAAGGAACGATTTTTGTATATTAATTTCCTTCTCTCAATTTTCCAAAACTGCATAGCAATCACTGACCAATCAGATTCCTTAAAACCCCAAAATTTTCATTCTCCAGAAAATCAATAACACAAATCCGTATTCATTAATAAGACTAAAACTGACTGAATAATTTTGAGTCACTTTATTTAAATTACAAAAAACTTATGTTTATTGTTTTGTAGGTAAATAAATTAGTAAACAATCTCAGAGTCTTTGCAAAACAAAGCTTTTTAGGTTAAAATACAACACAGCCTATTACGCAATGTGTGTCGTACTAGTTGAACAACCAGAAAATTATTTTTATCCCTGTTTCACCCAAATGACAAAAAAGGGACAGACAACTCACTCGATCCTTTTCCTAAACTGAAACAAATTGAAAATGAACTTCTTCCAGCGGTTAGATCGCTGCGTAAAATCAATAATCTTGAGCTTAACCTGACTACAGATAGATAGCGTGCAAGTCAACGACAAATTTTCAAAATATTCTAATTAAACTCTCTCACGTAAGGTGTCAAAAACGCGTTACGGAAAAAATGTAATTTTATTCGTAACAAGTTTTTAAAAAATTCAAAAAATATTAGTTGTTCATATCATATCTATCTTTTGTTTACAAAAATCAGCTGGACCACTAGTGTCGTGAAAATTCGACATATATTTATAATATCCAAACACCGGTCTATTCCATCCACCGTGATCTTGATTAACGAGTTTGATTTGACCAAAGTTAAAGTGGCAAATCCAAAATGGCCGCCGTTCGGTAAACGTTTTAGTTTGACATTTCGTTCTCTGGTTTAGAAATGTCAACTGCTTGTCAACCACTGTTTTTGTTTTTTTATGTTTTTTGTCGGTTTTTTTAATTAAACTTGCGATAAAATCTGTTAAAACATTATTTTTTCCATTAGTGAAGGAAAAATTCAAGAATGTATTTCTTTTTCAACAAAAACAGAAGAAAAATAACAACAACTGACAGTCTTCGCCATTATGACAAGACCGCGGTAAAATCAATGTAGTAAGAGTGGTTAGGTTGCCTAACGGGTTGCCTACGAGTGCCCTTCTGTTTAGCCAATTTTTTTAATTTTTTAATGGTAATGTCAAACGCATGGTGTACCCATTTTTTATTTTGGTTGGATGTGAATTCCAATCTCTAGCTGTCCCATAATTTCTGATTCTTTTATACATTTGTCGATTGATGGATTAACGAATTGGCATTATAATAGAAGAGTAGTTAAAGTGGTGTCACGAGTAGGATGATAAATCGGATATCTTTGAGAAAGCCTCGTATTAAATTTTATTTCCCTAGTCTAAATAATTTTAAATAGTAGATTATTTCACAAAACTCTAAAATTGGTCAAAAACCGGACGGAGTAAAAAAATGTAAACATAAAGATCTAAGTCAAAGCGTTTCGGTTAGGTTTAAGCCTCTTTTCCTTAAAACTAAGCATTCTTCTTGGGAAGAAGCAGCAGAAACATCAATCCGATACCTCATCCTCGCCCAATTCAAACCAATCCCGAAGAGGCTCGTCAAATTTTGTCAACTGACTTAATTGAATTATCGCCTAAAAATCAAAAACAAAAATTATACGTCCTGTTTTTAAACTAGCGTATACAAAATCCTAAACCTACATACACTTTCCAAATTACTATATGCAGGTCAGATTTGTAAAAATCTGTTTCTTCTCAATTTGGTCAGGTTGAATTGACACAGTAACCCGGTCTATTTTTCAAGTGATGATTAACAAGCTGAATTTTTGTAATTAGTTTCTTCAAGGTGATTCCTCACGGAGTGCGCAGGCGTAGACATCTTTTGAACGTCGCGACAGCCTAACGAAAACCAAGCATGCGATTTGTAGGACAATGTTGCCATTTACTTTCAAACATATTTTTTCAGACAGGAACAAAATTACGTTACTGATTATTTACTGTTAAAATTAAATTAAATGTTTGGGGTAGGGGAAACGGCCGTCAAAGCATCTAAATTGTAGGACACGTTTTTTGTGTTTGATCTTGTAAAATCTTTAGATTTAAGCAAACAATTAATTATTACTCCTTGTATATCTTATAGCCACTAAATTGACATTTAGCGACTGCGTTCTCTGTTACTCATCACCTAAAAAATAGACCATTTTATGTATCGTAAAACCGGGTTAATAAAGACACCCTGGCAGGTTTAAACCTGTGTATCTCTGAAACTAAAGGCATTTTCACAGTGAATTATTTAAAAAAACTGCCATGTCATTTAGTACTCAATTTATACAAAAAATAAAATTGATCAAAACATGCCTTTTATATTTTTTAATTTTTTTTGTGTTTTGTCTCTATTTACCCGCCGATGGGGTGTATAGAGACGCCTATGTCAAGTTATATACACAAAAAGAAACGCCAAACAATCTCTAAATTATAATTTTTTTTGCCCAAAACTTCTAAAATAGCTATCAATAGCATGGATGGTTCTTGTAATTTGCTGAGGATCATGTTTTGTGTAATTTTGTTGTCTGCGTTTTTTCTTAGGCTGTCTCTATTGACCCCGATTATCTGATAAAAACGACATGTTCGATAAAAAAAAATCTAGCATTCAACACTGGGGGTTTAGCGACATATTTTTTTTAAATATCATTCAAAAACACCTTAATCTATCATACTTACCGCAAAATCTTTTTTTTTTAAATCGGCAATATTTTTTTCTGGTAAAAGATTTCTAGGTTATAAATTGTCGACATAAAACACCTAATTTTTAATTAACATAACATCAAGGTGACGTTTGACTTACTTGCACTTGTGAACCTATAAGCTCGCGGAAAGGCGAGAAAACAAAAATCAATCGAAAAAAGTGAGTTTGAGCAAAACAAAAAAAAGTTGTAATTGTTTATACCAAATTCCCGATTTTTGTCTCTATTCAGGCCCCAGTCTCTATTTACCCGGTTTTACGGTACTGTGGGCTATTAGTTACCAGAACTATGTGGTCAAGTTCGCCTTTGTAAGAAAACCTCTCTCTCTACTTTGAATGTCAAATACCCAAAGTTCTTCAAATGTTTTTCTCTTCTGTTTATACCCAGTATTACCTGTCCAAGAATTCGAGAAGTGAACATTTTCTTGTCCTTGACTGTTACTACTAACTGCTGAGAGGGTAAAAGAGATTCTGATACCAAAAATTCAAACTTTTCTTCATAAACTGGGTCACAGGAGTCAATTACGACCTAAAAATATGATCTTACTTTAGAAATAAACCTTTTTAAAAAAATACTGGCTAAGAATAAAAAGCGCACATATTAGGCGCTTGAGTACCCCACGTTTCAGGCAATATTTACTCTTTGTCCATTAGAAAGAAATTTATGGAAGATATAATTGAAATTTTACCTGTTTTTTTTTGCTTTTCATTTATTTTTGTATGATATATGTATGACATTAATAGTAGTTTAATTAGCAAAGACCAAATAATTTTTGCCCTAAATGTTAACAGATACTTTAGGTTGTGCTACGTATTTGTACAGCTGATTTAAAAAAAACTGGTAGGACTTTTTAAAATTTAAGCAGTGTATTCTATCAAAACCTCAGTATTTTAACAATATCAAAACTGTCAATTCCAAGTAAAAAAATAATAATATTGTCACATGACAGAGAGAGACCAGACTCTTACACGGTGGGAGTTTTATACTAAATTGGCGCAATATACCGTAATGCCATGCAAGAATCAGCGCCTCTGCAACGTTGTTATGCTCTTGTACTAACCATTTACAGAGGGATTTGAAACAATATAACGCATGCGCAGTTTGTCTCTAAGCTACAGGGCGGCTTTTCAAATTATTGTATAACGGATGCTCATAGTCATTAATGCAAACGTTCTCCAATCAAGCTACATCTTATAATATGATATGACTCAGCTACGACCAAGTTTTATCCCAAAAACCATCTTTGCTTAGCTTCTACCACCAAAAAACCAACTACAACCTTTCTCTAGCTTTTACCGCCAAAAAACTTTTTGCTACCACCTTCCCCTAGCTTCTGCTTACAAAAAAACTTCTACCATATTTCCCTTGCTTCTAAGATCAAAAAACCAACTACTACTACCTTCCACTAGCTCCTGTCACCAAAAAAGCAACTACCACCTTCGCTTAGTCTCTACCACCAAAAAACCATCTACTACTTCATTTGATTATGATTGTAGTAGTTGGTTTTATTGTGGTAGAAGCTTGGGGAAGGTAGTAGTAGTTGGTTTTTTGCTGGTAGAAGCTACGAGAAGATGGTAGTAGTTGATTTTTTGGTGATAGAAGCTAGGGGCGGGTGGTAGTAGTTGGTTCTTTGGTGGTAGAAGCTTGGGGAAGGTGGTAGTAGTTGGTTTTTTGCTCGTAGAAGGTAGGGGATGGTAGTAGTTGGTTTTTTGATGGTAGAAGCTAAAGGAGTTGGCAGTAGTTGATTTTTTTGCTGGTAGAATCTAGAAGAAGGTGGTAGTAGTTGGTTTTTTGTTGATAAAAGCTAGGGGCAGGTGGTAGTGGTTGGTTTTTGGTAATATGAGCTAGTTGGTTTTTTGGCGGTAGAAGGCAGGCGAACTTGGTACTAGTTGGTTTTTTAGTAGTAGAAGCTAATCAAAGGTGGTAGGTGGCTTTTTAGTGAGAAAAATGTATTCTTGAGATAAAACTGATCTGATAGATAGATAGGTAACTGTTTGGGAGTGGTAGCAGCTTTGATTTATTAGGTAGGATTTGTTAGACCTCAATTAATTCGCTCCGAAATCGACCCTGTGCACTGTGTACTTCTTTTTTTTTACACATTTCACACAACATTGATGACTTTTGGTTAGTTGGTGAACACTGTTGCCAAACAACACATGTCTACCAGTTTTTATAAAAACTTATTTTCAATAATTGGCATAAAATTAAACCTGCGAATTACCTTCCATTGAAATAATCGTCTGGTATATTATTTTATTTACATTACATTTTATTATAACGTTATACGCGCGGCAACACTGTCTCTAAATAAAGGAACTAGTAGCCAGTTTTATTGGAACACAAGTAAGGTCAAATATTATCCTTTAGTAATACATAAAGTTCAAACCAGGTATCTGCGCATGCCTCAAATAAAGAATAAGTAAAAAATGGGACTTTTAAAAGGTCCCTATTAATATAAGCAAATTAAGTACTAAAATGCCTTATGACATACATTTTTAGGTAAATCTGGCTTAAAATACAATTATTTAACTTTAAATATTTTGGCATATTTAAGATAGGATTCAGGCGAATTCCCCCTTTTAAAAGATTTAACCCAATGTTTTTGTCTGTGCACTGAAAGCACCTGTAACTTTTCCCCTTGTTGTTGTAAAACCATAACCGACAATGTCACAAAAAGTCGGCATTTTTACAAAAATGCTTTAACTGCATCCGTTTTAATATAATGAACGCATCAGCTGATCTATTTGTGACGCCATCCCAAAGTGACCAATTCCCTACTGTGGTGGAAATTGCAAAGTCACGTAAACTCCATATCATAATTTTTAATTTTGACAGTTATCAAGGCCAACGAAAAAAAGTTATCTCAAAAATAATGATATAAACTGTATAAACCACAAAAGTAATTATTACTTCTGTGGTAAAAACATCAACTTACACTAAAATTTTGAATTTTGAACAAAACGTAGAGCGCTAAATTGTGCAGTTTTACGTACAAATACGTAGGACCACTTAAACTATCTAATAATTGTATTAAAATTACCTTAGTTTTATACTTGATACTTTCCTTGTCATATATTCTAATTTTGACATAAGGATCTGGAATGCTCGAGGGATGCTTCATTAGAAGATTTCTAAAAAAATAAAAATTAAAATGGTCAACCTAACGAGTTATCTTTATTTAATGGAATATAGGATTAAAAAGAAACCCAGAAATATGCATACAGGAAATATACACGTAGGAAAGAAGTGCACACGAAAAAAAAAGACTCGCCTCGTGCAGACATAAGAGCAACAAACTTTAGCACTAAGGGGAAAATAATCATTATACATTTTGCATTAAACCAACCGGTTTTTTAGATACAGGGTGTCAAAATTTAAAAAAAATCGATTGTTTGTATAACTTTCCTAAAAATCGAAATTTTGTCTAATTATGCATTACAATAAAGGATATAATTGAGCGTGAAAATTATTTTAAAAAATACTCAAAATTATCTCCAAAAATCAGTTTTTTTTTCAATAAATATTTTTTTTTGTAATTAAATGTGCTAACGTTACTATTCTCTCTAATAGGGTGTTTGACAGTAGTAAAAAATAAATATATATTTATTTTTAGATATCTCTTTAGGTCTTGGGAATGCTAAAAACAAACTTTTTTGTTAAATTTTTTCCCAAATTCATAGTTTTTTTAATTAAATAAATTCATTGAATTCAAACAATTAGCCACGTGATTCAAAACAGACGGTCTACCAATCAGCTGCGAGTGACGTCACAAAACAGTAAACGCCTCGAACGAACTTATTTTCTGTGTTATTTTCTTATGGATGGGAATGTTTGCTTTGGTTTAAAGTGCGAATTATCGTCCTAAATTAGATTTTATTTTGTGTTTTGCTTAAAAAAACATTTTCAATGGAAAACGGATTATCCAATGCTGAATTCCTTTATGGTGGCAGGCTTCTGTGCCAATAACAGTGATTTTTGTACTGCGGAATTTAGAAACGTTAAAATGTAAGTATTCGATGAGTTGTTTTGTATATAACTGAAAGTTTTTTACGATATTCTTCTCCTACTTTTACTCATTTAGATTTTGAGGTTAGGTTATATGTTTTGCTTTTTTGTTTAATATGCCACTTACAATAGATCCAATTAAATACCCAATCATTATTATTTTAAGCATTAAGAAACAATCAAAAATTGCTTTTTTAAAACAAAATTTTCTAAATACATTTTGTTTCAAAGAATTCTTATGACCCTTCATAACAAATATGCACTGCTCAGTCCTACATTTAGCCTGCATGTGGACTGCCTAATCCTGCATTTAGAGGTACTCCCTAGTCCTGCCTAATAACTGCCTAGCACCGCCTAAAAATTTGTACACCTTTCTGCATATTATAGTTGTTCACCCCTTGTAATAAACATAACCTCAAAAATTTCATCGTCATTTACGAAATAGTTATATATATTATAGACAACGTGATAAAAATTAATAGAAACAATTTAGTTATACTCACATCAAAGTGATCTTCAGAAATGCAAGTGAAGATGTATTAGATAAGGCCGTTGGGTCTCTTCGAGCAAGTTCGAGCCACTTTTTCCGTTCTTTTACTGATGTAGGCACATGAATAAATAGTTTTTCAGGTGTTTTTATGCTAGTATTCGAACACTGAGGCACTACACACCACTTATAGGACATTTTTTTACATAAGAAACAGTAAAAACACAGACCAAAAACAAATAAACACTTGAATGCCGTGTATCTGTCCACGAGTTTACTGCGCTGTGACGTCATTGCAACGCCATGCTAGAAATGAGCGTTTTAGCGGCAAATTCAAATGGGAAATTAGAAAACTTGATCTTAAATGTAGTCATGATAAAATATACTATTTTAATAATTTTGCGTAGCAAATTAGGAATCTATGTATCATTCTAAACTCTTTTCTAAAATTTGTCAAATACCCTATTATTAAGGAGCCGTTAGACATGTGCAAAAATCTATCTTAATTTTTTTAAACTTAATTGACAAATTCATATCTATTTCAAAGGTTATCTAGCCACATCTCCTTAACCTATCATTTTTTAGAAAAAAGCATAGACCATATTTTGATAATAATGAATCACAAAATTATGCTATAACTTAAAAACAAAAAATTTTAGATCAAAATTATTTGAAATTTGGCTTTCTCATCAACCCTTAAAGTTTGGTGCAATATTTAAGTTACATCTTTTATAAAAAAAAGTCTGACTCATGATACATAACTGATCAATGTAATCAAAAACTTTTGAAAGGTCGGCTAAAACTTACCCTGCTCTATGCACTATCACGGTCAGTTTTTGTCGGATTTCACTGTAAATAAGGCTCAGCTCTATTCTGCCAAACTGTTCTGGTTTCCTAAAATAAATTACAATTTTTTAAAATTTGATTTTGATTTAGCTGGAAGGGGACCACCAAGAGTAACACCATCTAAACTGATCCATTGATCGTTACTTCTTCTTTTTCAAGTAACATTACAACCCCTGGTGATTTTAGCCTTTGTAAGCAAAGCCATTTCTGCCCTTCCTCATTGGTCGTTAGTATTCTCCTATTTAAAGCGTTGTAAATGTCAACAGAACCGCTAAAAGATAATTATTAATAAAACACGTTTAAGTGTGCATGGTGTCCCAAAATTGATGATTTTGTGGTTTTCGGGTGGACTACCAAAAATAATTTTGACTGTAACCACAGAAGGATGGAGAATAATATATTGTTACGTTTCGGTACGTAGCATGTGTGGATTCGACTTTTTTATGGAATTCATGTCGCTCTGAGCTCTGACCAAACATATTCTAACGCAAACCTTATATATGAGCACATGCTCGTACGATCAGAGAATGTAACCAATGTTAATAAAGAAATTCGCTGGCACTTCTAAACGACTTTTTATCTGATTATTTTAAACAAAAATATTTAAGTTTTTATATTTAAAACCAAAAGCTATTCTTTTTGACAAACTTAAACATACTTTTCCCACTAGAAACTAGTTGTTTTCCTTTTTTAATTTATCAGGTAATTTATTGGTACGAGCAACTTTTGCAAATGTGGAATGTAATAAAATATGTCAAACTAAACTTTTTAGATATAACTTTGAAGGCTTTAAATACCGGTTTATTCTCGAAATACTATTCATACACTTGATTAGAAATCGTACATTATAGGATTTGAGCTTCTAGCGGGGGGACTGCTATTTAAACTGTGCCTGCTTGAAGACTTTTTAACCCTTTGTTCCACTGCTTCGAATATGTCTTTTTCTTCGTTTTGATTAAGTTTTTCAGTATTACTGGATTTTCTTAGGCATTTCGTTGTGTTTTCTGATGTGGATTCTAAACAATTTTTGATTGTATCTTCTGAATCCGAATCTTGATCACTGTCTTCATACGAAGCATTGTGCAATATCTAAAATGCAAAAAAATATATTTAAGCAAAGAAGGTAAAAGTAAAATTTTGTAAATTACAAGATGATAATTTAAGTGATACAAGCCTTATTCTAAAGAAATCCGCAAATCAATAAGAATAATAATATAGAGACTTTTCGGGGAGAAAAATGGTTTTCAAACAAATATGATAAATCTATTTTAATTGGGTATGTTACGTCCACTAGGAATCATGAAGTAAGATGATGACCCAGATTTTGGGTCTAAACGTCGGTTATTTGTGTGAAAACTTGAGATATGCTGTCCAAAAAAGCCATTATTTTTATGATAAATAGAGACATTATTTGGGACCTACACACAAGTGCAATAAGTAATAAAGACATTCATCAAAAGGATGAATAAATCTATTCAAGAAAATAGCCACCACGATCTCTACATACTATTAATAATTTAAAACACATAAAAAGTGAGTAACTTGAGAAATTAATATAACACTTTGTAGTTGACAAACAAAAGGTTTTGGGGAAAATGAAAGCTTTCATTACTATTATAACTATTCTACTCCAATCTGATCCTTACTAATTTCAGGCATCCATGAAACCGAACCTTTTGTAATGTTTACAGAAAAAGGGGAATTTTTAGGACTAAGCAATAAAAAAACTGGTTTTAATACCATTTACTAAAAGGAGTAGTAGTAGTTAGTAGCCTTTTAAAAAACTTAAGACGTTAACAATACTAGTGTGACAATTTATATACTTTTTTAAGAGTTTTCCTCATTCCATAAAAATAATAAATAATAACACTTCTTATTATTTTTATAATATGACTTGTCCTCCTTTTTGCAGTATGCTAAGCCATCCTACCTTTTTGAAGATTTTACAACATTTGTTGTTAAATTTCGAAACATTTTGCCTACGGCGCTAAAGCGTCATTATATGTTATAATTCTAGTTAGTTCTAGTTAGTAGCTAAACGTGTCAGATATAACATTTTTCCAACAACAGTACTCCTGATAACCCAATCCATTTTTACTTCCCTCGCTGCTTAATGCAGGGACATAATGTTATCGTCTAAAAATCGTATATTGAGATTTTTAATCAATCTTGAATTTGGTGGTTTGTATTTGTCTGCTGGGACTAGGCGAAAATTTATAAAGACCTCATCTTTGGTCCACTTTCCTTAAAACTTTTGCTTGCGGCGCATTTAGAACAGCTTTTGCAAACGAATTGCTTATGGTTTTTTTTTGTGCGCACTTATTTAACCGAAGACCTAGCAAAGAGTGTTCTTTATATATTCTTTTTGCTGTAAAAGATTATGGTTACACTACTCAGGACTAACTGTACATTTAGATAAAAACTCATTTTAAGTTTAAAAATGTTCTTAAAACAATTTTGATATACCCAACTTTCGATCAATAAATATGATCAAACAAAAACAAACAAAAAATATTTCATGTAAAAAAAGCCAAGTACGCGAAAATGGTATATTGTTTAAAACTTTTGCAAAATTTTGAGGCTTTAAATTTTTTCCTATGGTTTTATCATAGTTCCTAGCAGCCTTCTAAAGCTCAGCTCTCTAGCGTTCCTGGAAGTGGGCAATGTTACTTTTACATAACTTTACATTCATAGGGGAGGGAAGTAAATTAAAATTTTAGTGTTTTTAATTTTTTTCCTATAGTTTTATCATAGTTCCTTTTAGTTTTCCAAAGCTCAGTACTCTAGGGTTTCTGGAAGTTTTTTCAGTTTTTTCTATAGTTTTATCATAATTCCTATCGGCCGTCCAAAGCTCAGCTCTTTAGCGTTTCTGGAAGTGGGCAATGTTACTTTTACATAACTTTACATTTATCGGGGAGAGAAGCGGGTTTTTAATTTTTTTCCTATACTTTTATTATATTTTCTATCAGTCTGCCAAAGCTCAGCTCTCTAGCCCTTCTAGAGTGGGCAATGTTACTTTTACATAACTTTACGTGTATAGGGGAGGAAAGTAAATTAGACCTTTGGGGGTTTTTTTATTTTTTTCAACGGGTTGGTCATAATTTATATCAGTTTGCCAAACTTCAGCTTTGTAGCATGTCTGGAAGTACAGTAGAATTTTGATAATCTATACATGAGTGAGTGGCAATTTCGACGTTTTTTGAAAACTACTTTACTACTTTATGGAAGTCCATAAAACTTGGAGGGGTGGTTAACTCTACAAAGTTCTACAACTGCCCAAAGTTTGAGTTTCGTAGCTCATGCCGAAGTAGAGTTTTAGATAGGTCAAATATGAGCTGAAGCTTGGCGGGGCACTGCCGTGCCCCCAGATTTGATATTCTTTTCGATTTCAACATTTCTATGTTGAGGGTATTTTTTGTCCAAAAAGGGAATTTTTTTAACACTGATAAGGAATTTTTATCTGGAAAGGTTGGGAACTACTCAAACACACGGCTTTTTCCAAGCAAGATCTAGGTTTGGGAACTCTATATAATATTTACCCGCAATTGCAGTGACATCATAATTTTGCTTCCATGCACATTTTGACATTCAATCTCCTCCTTACTAATTTGCATGTTTTCTTTTTCAAACAGTTCCCTGATATTATACACAGCTCTATCCATGTTTGTGTCGGTGTGCTTATCGATAATGTTGAGAACTAGTGAGTCGTTTTCAGGATTTGTTACTAACAAATAAAACCCTTGTTGCCATTCGGGATTTCTTGTGTGTTTTTTGACGCGGCTTTTGGTTTGATTTTTTCCTACTGTCAGAACTATGTAGGGATCTGGATTTTTGTGGGGTTTAAGTTTCTAAAAATTATTTAGGCACATACAGACTGTTTTTTTTAAAGGTAACAGAATAGAAAGAAAAACCCTTGAACACTTTGACTTTGTTTGCGTTTGTAGCACGCATCCCCTTAGAGAGGTAAACTTCACCTTTACATTATGAAAAGAGAAAGTGGGTCTCACGATACCTTCTTTTGAAGGTCTCTCTAATACATTTAGAACCGTGTAAAAATTTCGAAAATATATTGATTAGTTTTTGGAGATAAAAGAGTATATAGAAGAGAAAAAGTATAGATATAAAATTAATGTGAAGGTAAATATCATATACTTAATATTCCAATACCCCCGGTAACTGCCCATTCATGATGCAAACATGAGGGCCTTGGGGTCCTTGAGGAAAAAGACCTGATTGGTTGCTTTCAAAGACATATGCATATTATTTCCATATACTACGTATTATTGTAATACCTAAGGTACCTGACGATGCAGAATGCAAACTTATTTGAAATAACAATATCAATAGGTATAAGTCTATCCTTTTTGCGGTCCTTAAGATAAAATGTCCTGATTGGGTGTATACTTTTACGCATGAATATTATTTTATTATTGTATTCGTTAAGTCAAATCAACGGCGTACAGTTGACAAAAACTCTATCTATGTAAATTTGGTATCTGTGCATTTTTCGTATCTTTATTTCTGAATGTTTGCATCAAACGCCAACCATTGTGTAAATAGGTAACAGGGAGTATTGGAATATTACGTATATGGTAAATATTCATAACATTCACCAGACCTTCAAAACAAGGTGTCACTTGACCCACTTTCCCTATTCAAAATGTAGGTGTAAAGTTTACCCCTCGAAGGGGGTGCGTGCTACAGGACTTTTAAGAGGGCCAAAAAGTGCCCCCTCTCAAACGACATGGTCGTGTCAGAGGCATTTTCTAAAAACGTATGATAAATACCTGAAATAGCATCTGTTATCTTTAAAAAACAGCCTCTATATTATCAAATGGTCTTAATTTGAAAGATATAGCTTCCATAGCTACAAAATAAAGCAGCGCAAGATCATCAGAGTACTTAAAAATTTTAGTTTTAGCGCCCTAGGTATAAACCATATAACGAGGAGAATTTAGTGGCATAAGGGCGCGGTAGCTCAGTTGGAAGAGCGTTTGCCTGGTTAGCGTAAGGTCGCTGGTTCAAATCCACCCTGAGGTAAAATCTTTTTATTCTCAACTACTACTATGTTGGTTCATAGAACGTTTTTCTACGTTGTCCGACGCCTATTCTCCACCTCTTTCGATCCTAACAATCATCTTCTGTCAGGTTTCTTTTGACTCATTGATATTTGCATTGACTGTTGCCATTCTAGTTTAGGGTCTCATTTTCTGCGCCCTATTGGTTGCCATTTTGGGACCTGCTTTGGTAATCTTTCGTCGTTCATCCGTTGTACATGGCCGTACCAAATCAGTTGTCTTTTAGTGATGTCATCCGTTAGGCTTCCCTCGATTCCCATTATTTCTTTTATGACCTCATTTCTTATATGATCTGCTCTAGATATAGTTTTCTTATTGCATCCATTTTGACAGTGTCCATTTTTGTTTTGCATTTTTCGTTTACGCGACAAGTCTATTCCATACAACAGCGTGCTTTTCACCATTGTCTCATATATGTTAAATTTTACATTCTTTTTTATCTCTCTGCTCCATAAAATACTGTTAAGACATCCAGTAACATTTTTTGCTTTTAGTATTTTCTTTTCCAGTTCTTTACAGTCTGTTCCTGTCTTATCAAGCATACAATGAGTATACATACTCATGCATGCAATGAGTATACATACTCATTGCATGCATGGAGATATTGTTTGTCCATTGTCTAGTTCTAACTCACTTGATTCGTTTCCAATACATAAGTACTGTGTATTGTCCACATTCACTGTTAACCCCCACTTTGGTATTCTTCCGTTAACTTGCTTATCATACATTACATGTCTTCTTTATCATTAGCTACAATTACTTGGTTATCAGCAAACTGTAGTGCCTATATGGTAAATCGGTCGTTAGGTTGTATTTCCATGCCGTTTACTTTACGTTTCCAGTTTTTTAGAGCTACTGCTATATATAATTTAAAAAGAGTTGGAGAGATACAATATCCCTGTCTTAAGCCTTTCATTACCAGGATTTTTTTTATTATCTTATTTTTCTTATTTATCCCTTGCCCTCATGCCATTAAATTTTCCTCGTTATATAAAATAACTATCTTTTAGTTTTTTTTTTAGGAAAAATTTCAATTTTCTGGTAAAAGTACAAAATCTTACCACTAAATTACAGGCACTTTCTATGTAAATGACTAATAAGGCAGTATGTACGTTTTCATTTTTCAAAAGTTTGGTTTCTTCTAATGCCTAAAAAATTATAAAAATTTATATTTTCAAATGGCTGCAAATATTTTAAAAATAAAGGGTGTCAAACTACATATTTATCAATTTCGACTAGTTTTTTTAATTCCTTACCGCATTGAGGTCACATCTGTCATTGGATAATGCTAACCAGCAAAATCTAAAATGGATTTTTCCACGTTTGACACCATCTAAACCGATCCATTGATCGTTACTATTTTCCTTTATGGCGTTGTAAATGTCAACAGAACCGCTAAAAGATTTATAATTAAAAAATACGTTTCAAGCGGTAGATCGAATGGATAAAGTACAGTAGCGGACAAAAGTTTGGAAACATATATTCAAATTATTATCAATTCTTTCTCATACGTAAATACAATTTTTGGAGGAACGAATACTATTCATATTATTTATCTTTATCTTTATCAATATTTATCTTATCAATATTCGAATTCTTTTTACATAAGAACATATCTAGTACCGAATATTTTTAAACGACGAAAGTTTGGAAACATATCTGTATTTCATTTATTTTTCACTCTGCTTCATATTGATATTGCCTGGGGTAAATAACCAACATCTGTGAAAATGGCTAAAGTGGAACAATTTTCAAAAGATTTAAGAGAGTTATTGACCTTTTCAAAAGTGGTGTCAGAAATGTTGATATTTCTCAAAGATTAAAACTCTACAAAGGGACGGTTTCGAAAATTATCAGGAAATATCAAGAATATGGATCAACTGCGACGCGGCCCAGGCGCGGAAGACCAAGAAAAACCAATCGGGTGTTAGATCGTTACATTAAACGTTTGTCCCATGATAATCCTCGATTGCCAGCTAGACATATTTTCAAACAAATAGTAGAAGAAGGTGCCGAAAATCTTTCTGTCAGAATAGTGCAAAGACGCTTGGTGGATGCTGGTCTCTTTGGTAGGCGTCCAGTGAAAAAGCCCCTCATACCAAAAAAAAAAATCGCACCGCCCGTCTTGAATTTGCCAAAGCAAAAGACTCGATAAAAAGTATCAGTTGCCAACAGTTAAGCATGGTGGGGGCAACATCATGGTGTGGGGTTGTTTTTTCTAGTTCTGGAATTGGCCCAATCGTCAAGATTGAAGGGAAAATGTACAGAAAAGTTTACAGGAATATTCTTAGTGAACACATGCTATCTTTCGCTGAAGAAGAAATGCCTCTACGATGGACCTTCCAACAGGATAATGATCCTCAGCATTCATCAAAATTCGTAAAAGACTGGTTTAAGCTGAAAAATGTTAATGTTCTTACATGGCCTTCACAATCCCCGGACTATTGAACATCTATGGGAGCATGTTAAAAGACAACTTGCAACAACACGGTTCAAAAATAAGAATGATTTGTTTGATAGCATAAAAAATATTTGGCAAAATATACCGTCAGATGTCTGTAAAAAATTGGTGTATTCATTAACATTAGATGTCAGGCAGTGTTGGAGGCTAAAGGCTATGGTACCAAATATTAGCGAGATCTTTTTGTAGAGTTATTGTTTTTTTTGCAATTATAAAATATGTTTTCATACTTTTGTCGTATCATATTTAGTCATCAAATAATATGTAGGTATATCAATGCTACCCTGTAGTACCAAAACAAAGAAAAATTACAGTTTTAGATTCCTAAGACTATAGGCAAACTTCATGTAAAAAAAGAACAAGCTTTAATAACAAAGAATAGGAAATTAACATAAGGATAAAGAAATTTAGTAAAAGTTTCCAAACTTTTGTCCGCTACTGTATAGTGACAAGATAGGTGAGGATGGTAGAGCTGATTTTTACCTTACCTTCCGAGAAAATCATCTTCGGAAAACTCATCCTGGTCATACAACTTAAAATATAAATGCTGAGCTACTGGATCCAAAATTATAAACTAAAAAATAAATAAATCTTTGCATCAATAGTTCAAATCAGGTCATATTGCCACTTTTCAAAGCCCAAGTAAAACCCGAAATTTATTGTTGACAATATAAAAAGGTATTGAAGTACCCAAAATTGGATAAAAAACTGGCGAAGAAAATTAAATGAAACTAAATCAATTCATGTTGATTTTACCAGGGCTATCAAAATGGACGGGCCACGATCCTCCACTTTGTTGACGTCACATCCGGGGCTGATTTTTTTTTGATGGTCACGTTACGACACAGCTGATTGTCTTTAAAATTTTGAAGTTGGAATGACGGTTCATGGATATTTGATTTTTTGTTAAATAAAGCCGTTTTTGAGATTGTTTTTACTTTATTCTGGCAGAACAATTTTTTTAAAATGTATAGTAAGCCCTAATTTTTCATAGCCGCTTCATTAGCTCACACAAAAATTAAGTTTAAAGCACAAGCGAATGTGACAATCACATATGACAAAGTCAAATACATGTCAAATATAACAGTTGGCATGTGGTACATGGCGGGTAATTTGAATTCAAAATAAGGAATGCTAAATCTTGAAGATTTTAACCTTTTAATCATGTTGCTTCCTTACAAACCTTTGGTGGAATATCGGAATGGTGTCTGAGAATATTTCACTGAAATTTTGCGGAAATCTGTAGTGCCATTTTGAAAATATCATAAAAAAACGTCTGACCCAATGTAAAATTCAGCCCCGGGAGAACAGCTGATTTTTTCAGGGTCGTGGCCTCTATTTTTGTGTTGGCCTTGATTTTACAAATTATAATTTAGTCACATACAAATCACAATTAACAACATTCCCGGTACAACACTCGATGCCAAATTGTGATGGAAAGCAAATGTTAAAAAAAAGGAAGCTTGAGATAATATATAGAAAAATGAACTGGCTAATTGGATTGAAGTAAAAAAAGTTAAAATAATAATAATATCAAGTTACGGCTTTATAAACCAATAATAAAACCAGTGTGGGCATGCGGTATTCAACTTAAAGGTTGTAACTAAAGAAAGCAATTAAATTAAAGTTGAAAAATGATCAACATTTCACCCTTTTGTCATAAGTTATTGGTAAATAGAACTAGGATATTTTATTTTGGTTCATTTTTGTATCTTGTGGCAAATCAAGAGATTTATTTATTACTAAGAAACATTGCTATCTTGGTAATATCGAGCAGATTTCCACTACGCCCAGAGCCTTAGTTTTTAGAATATTACAAACAATGTGGTTAAAATTTTACAAAATATTAACTTTCGGACCATAGGACACGATTACGAGGGAATTTACGGGAATTTATCTCGATTTTTTTAATAACAAACTCTTTTTTGCAGGAATATACAATTTTGTATATTTTCTTTTGCAAAGAGTAAATGCAACTGAGTCCTAAACCCAAACTTTAACAATTCATCAGCTTCAGAAGCTACTGCATTATAGCAGAAGACCGAATGATGAAAAAAGAACTTTAATAGGTAAGTCTATTTTTTCCAAAATTAAAACCTACATAAATAACAAATTTTTTGACAGGGAAATAACATAGGTAACTTATTTTCGTAAATATACAAAAAAAACAAAGTACGCAAAAGCTATGAAAATAGATTCTATCGACATGTGAATGTGGAAGCGATTATGCTTCTAAACAATACTATGCTAGTTCAAAGGCTAAACAGAGTAAAATAAATCAAACAAAATTGTGATTTATTGTTAACACGAAGCGGAGAAAACTGTTGAATAAACTTTAAGTTTAACGTTTCTAGTAAATTTTAAGTTAAAACAAAATTGCTAATTAGTCTTACTGACTAGATTGTAATACAATAAACACACAGTGTGATTGACAAATAAAAAAAAAATACATCATATAATTGGAGTCCCGAAAGAGCGGTCCTTGGTATAAAAGAAAACAAAAATACCCTGAAAATTAGTATAAAAAAGTTTAATTTACAGAATTTTAGTTCGCCCACGTGGACACTTATACACATTGCAGCATCTCTCGTCTTTAGATCGGTTGACCGCGGCAGGATTTTTCCCTCCCACAAAGGTTAGCACAGATTACCAAGAAACCCAAAAGAACCAACCTAACCGAGCCGTTTACTGTGAGGTTAGGTATTTTGTACGATCAGTACTCTGCGAATGCTTTGACGGAAGTGGTGTGTCGGCCTTTCTTCGCGTATAGCGCATCTCCAAAAGCCTCCACGTGGTTTTTCCAGAGATATTAGAAAAGCTACAGATTGAATTTTACAACCAACTTTGGAAAAGTACAAAATTATCAACGAAAAGCAATACGGCTTTCGAAAATTTAGGTCAACTGGGGATTTACTTACATACGTCACTCACTTATGGCAAAAAGCGATTGAGTTACGTGGTGAAACAAGAACAATTGCCTTAGATATATCTAAAGCATTCGACAAAGTCTGGCATGAAAATCTGCTCAACAAGCTCAAATCAATGGGATTGTCGCCGAAACTTTGCACTTGGTTTGAAAGTTACCTTAGGGATAGATCCATTTATGTTGCACTGGAAGGTCAGAACTCCAACTCTTACCTAATAAATGCTGGTGTGCCACAGGGAGCAATCCTTTTGCCAACACTTTTTCTGATTTACATAAATTACCTCATAGATAAAACAGTAAATCCACTTTATTGCTTTGCAGATGATGGCAATTTAGTCTCCTCAATCATACCACCCACATCTCCGCACGTGAATTCCATCATCTTAGACTAACTCAAATATCGCAGATAAATAACGACCTGGAGATAATAGAGGACTGGGACAACAAAAACCTTGTACAGTCCAACGCGCAGAAAAGCCAAGCAGCCCTGTTTTCAAAAAAGACTAGCACCGGTGAGCCAAATATCATGCTATCTGGAAGTGCTGTCATATTGCAGAGCCAGTTGAACATCTTAGGAGTCACTGCAGAGACCAACATGTCTTGGCATAGTCACGTGGCAGATATAGCTAAAAGGGCGTCCCAAAAGCTTGGGGTGCTATTTCGTACAAGACATCTGTATACACCAAGCCAACTGCTGACACTCTACAAAGCCCAGATTCGACCAACTATGAAGTACTGCTCACATATATGGAGTGCGGCACCCAAACATACCTTAATGCTTTTGAACACCGTGCAAAAACGAGCTATCAAGCTGATCAATGACCCCGCACGTACCCGTAGCTTGGATAGTCTCCAACATCGAAGACCTGTGGGTGATCTATCTCTCTTCTACAGGTATTATCACGGAAAATGATCTGAAGAGCTGGCACGTATGATCCCCCCGTGAGTAGCACCTACTAGGCGAACACGTCAAACAGACGGTAACCATCAATTTACTGTCAAAATAGAGGAAAATCCTTAAGAACCTCATTATATCAGAATTCATATCTCCGGAGAACAGCATCGCTGTGGAATGGACTCCCTGCGACAGTTTTCCCTGCAGATTACAACCTGAACCGTTTCAAAACCAACATATACTAATATTTTCGCGCACTTGCCGCTTGACGAGCGTGATAGGAATCTCCTTGCGAGTGCGCATACTAGTAAAAAAAACCAAAATAGAAAGAGTGGGTACACCATGCGTTTGACATTACCTTTGAAAACGGAGTAAAAACAGTTGGGCACTGGTAGGCAGCCTTACCAAACCTACTTATACTTTGATTTTATCAGGGCCTTATCAAAATTCTATTTTGGTTGGTTGTGAAATTTAATCTCTAGCTGTTCTATCAAGGCCAACACAAAAATAGAGGCCACGACCCTGAAAAAATCAGCTGTTCTCCCGGGGCTGAATTTTACATTGGGTCTTATGGGAGGTCAGACGTTTTTTTATGATATTTTCAAAATGGCACTACAGATTTCAGCAAAATTTCACTGAAATATTCTCAGACACCATCCCGATATTCCACCAAAGGTTTGTAAGGAAGCAACATGATTAAAAGGTTAAAATCTTCAAGATTTAGCATTCCTTATTTTGAATTCAAATTACCCGCCATGTACCACATGCCAACTGTTATATTTGACATGTATTTGACTTTGTCATATGTGATTGTCACATTCGCTTCTGCTTTAAACTTAATTTTTGTGTGAGCTATTGAAGCGGCTATGAAAAATTAGGGCTTACTATACATTTAAAAAAAAATTGTTCTGCCAGAATAAAGTAAAAACAATCTCAAAAACGGCTTTATTTAAAAACAATCAAATATCCATGAACCGTCATTTCAACTTCAATATTTTAAAGACAATCAGCTGTGTCGTAACGTGACCATCAAAAAAAAAATCAGCCTCGGATGTGACGTCAACAAAGTGGAGGATCGTGGCCCGTCCATTTTGATAGCCCTGGTTCTATATTTAATTCTATTTTTAATATCTCTGGTTTTTCTTGATTTCAAAGGTCACATGACCAAAATAGGTCCCAAAAAATGCCAGTAAAATCGCTTTCCCCAATATATACCTTTGTAATAAACAAATAATTTTAAATCAAAATGAAAACAAACGGGTTCTAGCCATTGCCCTCACATTACAGATTACTTACTTCACAATAAGAATCCCACTGAGGGTTGAGCTCTCTTTTGATCACACGTGTCTTGTATTCTTGAGCTCCTACGTTTAACACAACATACGGATCCGACTTGCCCGTAACGTCTTTCTTTTCTAATTCTTTTGCTTCGAAGACATGGACTCTCAGAACGCCCTAAACACAAGTATAGATACAGAGTGGGCACTTTAGGAGGTTTTTAGAGAGAATATGCTGACCCCGGTTTGTACGCTTAAACTTGAATAAAAGTTAAAAGAGGAAAGAAAAATTATAGATTAAGGATACAGTGTGGCCAAATAACCTCTGCAAGAGTAATCAATCTGCGATTTTTCTAAAAAAAATTTTTCTAACGTATTAAATTTACAAAAAAATTTAAGATAGTTTTTGTACATATCTAAAGGCACCTTACTCATTATAAAACATAGTAATATTCGCACTACATTCAATTATAAATATTTATATAATTTGTTTTAAAAAAATTGATTTTTGGTAATAATTTAATGTATATTTTTAAAATAATAAAAATTATAATATTATTAACACCCTGTATCTAACTATATCACTTGCAGACAAGTTTCAAACAAAAAATATTAATCAAATCCAGCCTGAGTTAAAGTCTATTTGTTATCTTACGTTTCTTATTTATTTTCCTTGCCCTTATGCCACTATATTCTCTCTGTTATAAAAAAAATTTAAACTTTACGCTTTTTATACTTTACCTCGGGTTCTATGGCCTTAAGTTCTGCAGCCTCAATTGTTTTGGTAAATCTTTTAGTGACTTTATTTGGAAACACCAATTTCTTATTTATAATTTCTTCGATCTTTTGACGTACTATGTAGCTAAAATAAAATATTTTTATCTTAATTTTTATCAATCAAATTTTCGTGGCTGGGCGGGTAAAATCGTTTTGTTTCTCTCGCATTTTTCCGTTGGTAGCTTGAAAAAAAGTACGAGAGAAACAATACCTGTTTTACTCGCTTAGCCATAAAAACTTCTTTGATTTTTAATTCTCGGGTACTAAAATTTTAGTTATAGTATTTTTCCTTAAACTCCGCTGACTAACGAGACGACGACGTCTTAAAGGCGGAAAAATACAGTCTTAATCTGACCTTAAAGACAATGTGTTATCGTAGGTGACGTGATGGATTCTCTCTTTTTATGGTTAGATATAGCAGTTTGCTACTCGCCTGCTGTTGTTCTAGGTTCTCTCGTATTTTTTTTAGATGGTGCTTCTTCCGAATTGGGCGATTTTGTTTTTAACTATAAACGTAGGCTGAGAGACAAAACCGTCTAATTAACGTTGCAAGCGTGTTACATTGACCTAGCAGTGTTCCGAGGAATCCCATAGGGACGAAACAGTTAACTGTCAACACTTATTAGATGTCCATTAGATCTTGGACCTCTGTACGGATAAACTTTCGGGATACCCACGGAAACATTCTAGCGAAACAAAGCCTTTTTTACCCGCTTAGCCATAAAAACTTGTTTGATTTTTAATTGACGGATACTAAAATTGAGGTTTGTTAATTTTTCTCTTTGTTTCTTAGTCCTGAGGTACGTACCTGAATCCGGGAATCCCAGAAATACCGTCCAACTCAAAACTAATATCTGGAACATTCAGGAAAAATAGCTGAATTCCACCAACCACAGGAGCCTTTAACAAAATTGGCTTCAGTACAACTCTCAATTCTACTCCCATCTAAAAATGAATGAATTTATAAAATTTTGAGCCGGATTATTGCACATTTGGATTTGAAAAACTATTTTTTTCAATCTAAAATGCTTTTTTTTACAGCAAAAACAAGTTTTTTATTAGACACATAAAATTTTATCTACCTGCAAGTCTTTTATTGTTCCCACTTGAGTTCCTGACAATGAGCAATTAATGTTACAATCACCATCATAGCTAAAAAATAGATTATATAGTTTTTTGCCACAATTTACGTTATGTCAATAAACATAATCAATGTATACACACAAAAAACATCTGAACATTACTTTCAGATGCAGCAGTACCCTCTAAAATTAGTTATAAGATATTCTCGAGAGAGGGCGTCGAAAATATTTAACAACAGCACCCTCTCACAGCTGTTGTTGCGTACTAGCCGAATATACGGCATTGCAGCAGACCCATCTAATCCACTGCTGTTATGGCCCAAGGACTATAGACATAAAGGACTGCTTAGTTCCATTTAACCTGTGTTAACAAATTGTGCGGGGTGAGGAGAGCGGCGTGACGTCACCACTGGTGCTAAATCCTTTGTTTGCGTTCGTTGTATATGACGTTATTTGTGTTTTCAAAATAGTTTTGTTAATATTTCGCTGAATAGTTTGTGTTTTTTGGATTGTTTCAGTGCAGTGCTACTAAGAAAAGACATATAAATAAACATTTTCACGTTTGGTTTGTTAACAGTGTGTAAAAATTCGATTCAGGACAGAGAAGAACGTTTGTTTACAGGGTAAAAAAAATGGCCACGATTTTCTCAGCAAATGAATGAAGAAAATTACAAAAGATTCTGAATTGAAAAGGAATATTTTTCTAAATTAAATATTATTATTTATATTAATATTTTTAATTTATTGTATGTATCTGTAGTTTTCTGTTTTTTTGTAAAAATGTAATAAATACTTTTTTATGTTCTATATTCCCGTTTTTTAATTATCTAATTAATAATATCTTAACATGCTTTAAAAAGCGGTTGTAATAATTAAACTATACATTATGTGCATTTTTTTCTCTTTGTTTTTTGTCTATTTGTTAAGAACAATATTTGTGCTTTTCCATTTTTAAATAAATCAATAAATTTTTCGTCTACCTATATTTCCGTTTTTAATTATTATCGCAAAATAATTTCTTTACATACCTACTTTTAAAACAATTGGACAAATTATACAGGGTGTCCCATAACTTTGGGACCATAGTGCAGCAGGTGATAGAGGTGAGAGAGATTATTTCCGAAAAAAAAGTTTATATAACATGGGGTCAACTAATCTGTTTTTAAGACATAGGATTTTTAATGTTAGAGGAGTGGTGGAAAAAGGGTTTTGCAAAAAAAATAAAATCTATCACAGACAGCTGAATACTCAGCTAATTGTGATTCAAAAATGTGATACTCCTTTTTTTAATAAAGTTACAAGTTAAGAAGATACAGGCTGTCAAAATTACCTCCAAAAATGTATAAAAAATAATAATTTTTTTTTAAATTAATTTTTGCTTACTTATTCTTTTAAAAAATATCAATAATATTTTATTTATTATTATGTGTCGCTAAAGGCTTGTTTTTATTAACAAAAAATATATAAAAAACATTGCGTTTAATATGGCATTTATAAAAGTTTATACCAAAAAAATAGTTTTTTCTAAAAAAAATTGACCAACTAATTTTTTCAAAATAAGTTTTATTTCAATTTATTGCTCTTGTTCTGATACACGACTTTACCCAATTTCATGTTTTTACTGGGTTTTTTAAAAAAGTTATTATCAAAAAAGTTTAAAAAATTGCTAACTTTGATGCTCTGTATCTCTACAAATAAAGAGTTTTGACCCATGCATTATAGAAACATTTTTATCAGACATGACCTCCTCTATTCACCTGTTGGCCTATGGCCCCTAAGTTATGGGACACCCTGTATAGGTACTACATTATGTGTAGCTTATTTTTTCACTTTAAGTATTTAAATTTAATTTATTTAACAGATATTTCAAATATAAAATCATTTATCATCCCTGTAAAGACAATATTTTTAAATGTACAATGCCTCAACTTTGCATAAAATTTAATTTGCATAAAGAAAATAGCTCTAAAAGCACATAAAATCCAATATAACCATGGGCGCGCTTTCTGCCCCCCAGCACAAGTGGTGACGTAACAGCGAGTTTGACCTTGAACATCGATTGCAGACAGATTCGGGAAACTGAGCAATCCTGTCTAGTGTATAATCGTTGGTTATGGCCGGGGCTTGGTATCTGTACGTTGGGTTGCCTATCTATACCTGCTAAATAATCAATAGTTGTATGCAACTTACAATACTTCAAAATCAATGATGATGGCCTCCTTGGACACAAACTTGTTATAGACTTTTACTCCATCAATTTTTGGTGGCTAAAAACAATTTTATTTGTTTAAAGGGTTCTCAAAAAAACATTAAACAGTTAAAGAACTGGTGGCGAAGGAACGCTATATTTTCAGCTGCAACATAATATGGACCACTTAATAAAAATATTATTATTTACCCTATCGCCAAAATCCATATCTTCAAATCTAAATGAATCAAATTTTTTCCTGATATGGGTCTGAATTTTTCCTCTACAATACTTGATTATGTAGCAATTTAAAGTTGGCCATATTTGGGCTATGATCTAAAAAAACAATGTGAAAAAACGTATACAGCAATGTATGGATAGTCCGAACCCACCATAATCTGAAGTAATCTATAATCCGAACTTGAATTCTGCAATGCAAACTAATTACGCGCGCGAATTTTTAACATCTTTTTTTGAATATTTTTTTTTGTTTACATTGCCACGTTGTTTATGTAAGTATGTAGTGATTTTTCGAGTTTTACGATACACATATGTATTAAACCATTCATTACATTTATTTTTTGTGTTAAAAGTGTATTTGTACGGTTAAGAGGTACACAAAAAAAATTATATAAATGGACAAAGTTTCTTATGCACTACACTTTTAATTTTTTTGAAATATTTTTAATTTTGTCCAACCCCAATCGAATTTCAAAAATGATATTTAGTTAGAGTAAGGAAATTATTTTTAATAAAAATCTGATACCTTCCTAGCCCATTAACACACTCCAAGCCTTGAAAACAGTTTTTGTAAATATCTCAGAAATAGAAGCTTCTACGAAGTTTTTAATTTGAAAAGCTGTCATTGGCATCAATGTATTTTGACCAAAATAAATAATCAGCTCTTTATAGTATTGTACACTATTTTACCTCAAAATTTGATGAAAATCGGTTCAGCGGTTTAGGAACTATCGGCCACACCGACAGACTTCACGACGATATTGCTAAAGTAGGTCAAAATATACCCAAATAACACATTTTCGGTGTTATTTCAATTTTTCTGTGTCGTCGAAAACAATATTCTCTAGCCATTGCTGCGCAAGCTACAAAGGTAAAAACTATCTGTTTTCCTTTGGCCCACACCAATTCTATTAAGAATTTTTTTTTTGGCTTAAGTAGGTTCTTCCTTATAAATTCTGTTTTTAGTACGATTTGGTTTTGCCATTTTCCAGACTTACCTCATTTAACCATTCTGCCTTTTCTTTGTCAGGAAAAGTAACCTATATTTAAAAAATATACTGTTAATTATTGCAGTAAAGTATTGTTTCTACTTCTTCTTTAAGTGCCATCTCCGCGACGGAGGTTCGCAATCATCGTGACTATTCCGATTTTTAAGGCAGTCGCTCCAAAAATATCTTTGAGCGCTGCATCCAAACCACTCTCTCAGATTCTTCAGCCATGAAACGCGTCTTCTTCCTACGCTTCTTTTGCTTTCTATCTTTCCCTGCATTATAAGTCGGATACTGCAACTTTCTTTGTTTAATTGTAATTTCAACTTCTTTCTCTTTACGAATTCTTCTGAGCACTTCGATGTTTGTGATTCGATCTTCCCACGAAATTCTTAAAATTCTTCTATAGATCCCTATTTCGAAAGAGTTAATTCGTCTCATTGCATCTTCATTTAGCGTCCATGCAATTTAATAAGAATGTTAATATGTAGACATTTTGAGTTTTGAAAAATTATGGTTTTCCACTTAAAAAACCTTAGATTGATATAGCATTAAGCCGTTTTTAACGTAGTGGGGGTTTTAAAAAGTCTGCATTTTGGAACAAGGCCGATACCTAACGTTTTTATTTATTAACGTTTTACTTTGGTGTAAATTGTTCTTTTTAATAGTTTTTTTTCAAAGAACCCAACTGTCAAATTGAATTTTATCTGTCACCTTTACTTTTTGAGATACTATATAAAGTTGGTATTTTTCTTAGGGAATACAGTGAAACCTCCTATAAGCGAACAATCACGGTTTCGTCGATTTTGTCCGCTTACGAGAGAGAACTGTGAAATTTTAACATATATTTATTAACAATTTTCGTTACAATACAATTTCCTATATTAAATTTTTAAGCGATCTTTCGTGCTGATAGATGTTCAATCTCCGAAACGTTAACGACTTTAATTTTTTTACGTAAACTACGAAGTTTTTTACTAGTTTCCATTTCAAAAAGATCTATTACTATCCAATTGAAAAATAAAAATAAAACACAGCACTCGCCCAATAAAATATGTCGTAAATACGACAGAAGTATTTAGTCTCCGCATTAAAACGGAAAGTGGTAATTCCCCGGCTGCAGAGTGCGTTGTTGCCAACATACTACTTAATATTTACGCCCATGTCGTGCAGCGCTCCGTCCTGTTGTCAGAGGTTCGTGTCCGGTTAAGGGGGGTTTCAGAATTTTTTAACCAAAAAAATATGTCCATGTCCGGTTATTAGAGTGTCCGGTGATAGGAGTGAATTTTACATGTAAAGAAATAGGGAAAATCTGTCCGCCTAAAGGGAATGTCCGCCTAATAGAGGTGTCCGCAAGGAGAGGTTTCAGTGTAATCCTGTTTTATTCAATTTTTGGAATCAGCGTAAAATTTGCTTTGAAATGATGGGGGCGATTCTTCACAATTTGAAAAAATCTGACACAATTTGACATGCCAGATTTTAACCTTAAATCTTGACAACATTGCATCAATTTTCTAAGGATAAATACGATACAATGCAATGTAGAATTCAAATAAGGCATTGGCATAATTTTAATCTGATTTAAGACAAAACAACTTACGGCGACATGCGTGAATCTCATTAATTTGCTTGAAAAATAATAATCTATTAAAATTATAAACACTATTCGCCCTATTATGATAATTGATAATCCGTCCACCTGCGAAACAAGGCCACCAACGACAAGAGGTTTGATTTGAATGATATAATAATAACAATAAAAATTTTTTTAAAATATAGATTTTTAAAATGTAAAACCAAGACAAGAAAAACTTATTTTTGACGAAATATGCAGAGAACATTAGGGGCCGGTTTCTCAGTAGAGGATTACCCCTGACCCGTGGATTATCTTTAATAGCTGTATTTTTTTGGCATGTGGTAAATATGTCAGCCAACTCTTTTTTTAACCCACGGGTCAGGGCTAATCCCTATTGAGAAACCGGCCCTTAGAGACTCAACAAACAAGATATATTGAAGCTACCTAGGTACTATACTGTTACAAAGATACGAACCCTTCAACATCTTCAAAACGATTGTTTGCACATTTTATTCAAAACAAACCAACTAACATTTTTAAATTTAACTAATTTTGTTGGACACTACACCCTAGATGCACCGTAAGCACATTTCTTGGATTAGTCACTTAATCGCGATTAAGTCCTTGTTGCTCACATAAAACAACAATGATGGATTAGCTAAGCCTTCTTACGGTACATTTAGGGGTAAGCCTTTTGCGCAAAAAAACTATAGTATATAATTTACAACAAAATATTGATTTAAATCATATATCTCTCAGTGCAGATTGTGGGTAATACTTCATTCGCGTCCGTAAACTAAGAACTTTTTTAAAAATCACTACAAATATTTTTTGTTTTTTACAATTTTTTGAAATGTTATTAATAATTTATTAGGAAAATTAACTTTGTGTTCCAACAATTGATAATCAAATAGAGACAATTTCACTCTCAATGAGCCAGTGGCATCCATCAATGTGGGCGATTTACAGAAATCCTCGAAAAATCTATTGATTTTTTACATTTTCATTGAATTTTCAACAAAAAAGTTCTTTCAATCAATCTTTTTAATTTTGAAATTTTACAATTGTCATAAAAACTAAGTGCTGCAAGAAAACACTGATATTACACTTTATTAGGAAGACCAAATTTCTTTTTTAGCAATGTATCATTTATAATTATTTCTAACGGTGTATAAATTTTAATTATACTACGTGATAGACAATAAAATTTTCTTTTAAATGATTAGACCGAAGGTCGTCATAGGTTATACCTTCCCCCTATATGGGATTTCCTGACAGATAGATATATTTTTGTTGCTATTGTAATGTAGTTTAATGTTTTACTTGTTTGCCACATTGTCAACTACAGCCTACATCTAGGGTGGAGAGGGGGACAAAAGTGGTCAAAGTAAGAAACTCATAACGAATAAAGCTTATAGAAAATTACATTTTCTTTCATAAAAATAGGTCGATGATCTTCCGCGTGGTCTTCTAAAGAAAAACCGATTTTTGTGAAAGTTACATTTTTGGAAAGAAAGCGTTATCTTTTATAAGTTTTATTCTTTGGCCACTTTTTCCTGGGTGGTCTTCCGCCCCTTTAGGTATAACGACGAACATAACTGGAGACAATTTGTAAAAATCGCCAAAAATCAGTATTATTTATAATACATACTGCCGTTCCTAAGAAGAAAATTTTATTTTCTAAATAGTGGCAGAAATTATTTTTGCCTAGAGAACTTCATTTTCAAAAAAAATATTCTGCCGTCGCTAAAAAGATTGTCGCATGTAGAAATTCTATGTTTTGAGAAAATCAGGTTATATATAATTTTGAAATAAAAAGCAAAAAATTAAAACCTTCACTTTTATTTTAAAATTATAAGAAAATAAAAAAGTATAAAACTAAACCCGTTTTTCTCAAGACGTAAAATAGCTACTAATTTTCTTAAAAATTAAGTACTCTTGTACTCTTTTCGAAAATAATTTTTTTTTTAAATAATGCACAGATTAATTATGTAAAGATAATTGATGATTCATATGTGAGTGGGTCTTGCAGCCCTTCCACTGCGACCACCAGTGCAGGTGCGGCTCGTGCCGCAGGCGAGGTGAAGCGGTACATTACAAACATATTATTATACAGGTATTATCTCTGAAGAAAATTTATTGCGTCCTCGTCCTCAGTTGAAAGAGATCAGAAACATATTTATGGGCAAAAAGTTTTATTTATATTGTCGTTTTTCTCTTTCAACTGTCGTACCATGCTCCAATAGTTCTAGGACGCAAAGAGTTTTAAAGAGAATAACGTTTGTACCGGTGTTTATAATGTGGCGCTTCACCTCGCCTGCGGCACGAGCCGCCGCTGCACCAGTGTACCTATTGCAATAAAACCAGGCACAAATTGTGCCGGGCACTATATTGACAGTTTCGCATTAAAAACTGACAGTTGATCTTTCAAAATTGACATACCAAAGTCGAATTTAGAAATCCAGTCGTTTATTTTCCATTAATAGTGGCGTCACTAATAATTGCGGCTCTTATAATACACAATGACCTAATTTTGAAAGAAGACAGCTGTTCTTATAATGCGAAAGTGTCAATATAGTGCCCGGCACAATTTGTGCCTGGCACTATTGCAATAGGTCCCTAATGTTTCATATAGATAAAGATAATTAGTTACATCGAAACTTATAATTATTTTTTACGATTTTTGTAAATAATCTTCATTTATACATGCCACTGTACCATTTATTGTAAATTAAACCCTTTAGTTTTACATCATTGAAAAGAAAATTTTATGCTATTAATAAATGCTATATTTTTTTTGCTAAAAGGCGTTTTAACGAAAGTTTAAAAAAAAATTCATAAAAAGTTTTATTTATAAGAAAATTAATCATGCCTGTAAAATTTTTAGACGCCTTGGTAATTCCTATCTGTTCCGTCTCTGCTAGCGCCACCCAGCGGCAACCGTCTAAACTAAGCGAATAAAAAATTGACCGAAGGAATTAACGCCACCCCGCGACGTGGCCTTGTACGCAGAATGAGCGAATTGAATTATATGTTATTGATATATAGAGATCTTTGCTTTGGATTACATCAGATTACATACACTATATACTTTATGTACACCTTCTTTGTTAATAATATAATAATATAATATAAAAACAAACTTAAAATTAACTAATTCATCCTAAAATCTTAAGAGTTGGCTAACAACGCGTATCGATGGTGTTGTATAAGAATCATTATTCGGTAAGTTATTATCGCACAATATTTTCATTTTCGCGATTATTTACGGATCTACGATTTAAGTCAATTTTTTGTGCACTTTGAGCAACTTAACTTTTGATTTTCATGCTTATTTTGCACTGGTGGCAGCTTATGTCTAAGTTCTAGAGATGAGCGATATCGTGATTTTCCAATCACACTAATATTTGTTATTGTGATTTTTTAATATCAGCGATTTTATCAAAATGGCGGATCCGAAATGGCGGACTTTCTTATTTATGAACCGATGTGTATCAAATATAGAAATTGGCGGTGTTTCAAAAAGCTGATTATAATTTTTGACCTAAACTTATAAAAAATTCAAAATGGCGGATTTTCTTATTTACTAACCGATTTGTCTCAAACCTCAAATATTACATTGCTTCAGGTCATTTAAGAAAATTTTTTACTCAAACTTAAAAAAATCAAAATGGCCGATCCAAAATGGTGAACTTTTATGAATGAATTTATGAATCGATGTGTATCAATTATCGAAATTCGCCATTTTGAATTATTTATAAATTTAAGTCAAAATCATAATCAGCGACTTAAAACACCAATTTCCATATTTGATACATATCGGTTCATAAGTAAGTTTAAGTAAAAAATTTTGTTAAGACCTCAAGCAATGTAATATTTCAAGTTTGAGACAAATCAAGAAAACCCATCATTTTGGATTCGGCATTTTGATTTTTGTAAGTTTGAATAAATAATTGTATTAAATGACCTTAAGCAATGTAATATTTGAAGTTTGAGACAAACTGGTTGGTAAATAAGAAAATCCGCTATTTTGGATTCGTCATTTTGAATTTTTTTAAAGTTTAGGTCCAAAATTATAATCAGCTACTTGAAACACCGCCAATTTCTATGTTTGATACACATCGGTTCATATATAAGAAAGTACGCCATTTTGGATCGGCCATTCTGATTTTTTTAAGTTTGAGTAAAAATATGTGTTAAATGACTTCAAGCAATGTAATATTTGAAGTTTCAAACAAATCGGTCAGTAAATAAGAAAATCCGCCATTTTGGATTCGCCATTTTGAATTTTTTAAATTTGAGGATAAAACTGTTTTAAGTGATCTCAGGCACTGCAAACTTTTAAGTTTGAGACAAATCGGTTTAAAAATAAAGAAATTCGCCATTTTGGATCCGCCATTGTTGTAATAAAAAACTTAAATTAAAGTGTTCCCAGCAAACATTGACCTGCTGGTACTTGACTTATACTGCTGGCATCAGCAACGATGTGCATTATTTTTATTATTTTTGTATTGTGTAATTTGCATATTATTTAAAAGTGCAAAAAAATGCAACATGTACTTTATTTTTAGTACAACGAAAAGTAATAGTTTATTTATGAAAAATACCAAGTGCAGCCAGGGTTAATGGCAAAAAAGCATTTTCAAAGTATATTTTAGCAGTTGCTTTTAGAGCACTTTATTTTAGTACAAAAAAACTAAATATTTTACGGTGAAAATAAAATACAAAAAATATTTTAATAATATTTTGAAGAAGGTACTCTTAAAGTACATTTAATTTTTTAATAAAAGCTTAAAAGTTTTGCTGCAAAATTAATATAACAGTGAAAAAATATTTCAAAAGCATTTTTAAATGGTTGCTTTTAAAGCACTTTATTTTAGTGCAAAAAAACTAAATATTTTACTGTGAAAATAAAGTATTTACAAAAAAACGTGTTTGCTGGCCTGGCCGCTAGATGGCAAACACTAGTCAACATTTTACAGGTACACTGAAGAATGTCAAGCTTAAGAATGCCGGCCGTTGTTCCAAATCAATACAAATTAAGTACTTCCTACTTAGTACTTTGCCGTTATGGCGTGCAGCGAAAGCCAGTACTTAAAAAGTACTTTTTTTGTAATCCATGTTTGCTAGGTTACCAGGTTACCAAACACTACACCTACCAAATTTCAGCACTCGACTTAATGGATTTAACTTTACTTAACAAAACCAAATTTCAAGAAAATTGCGTAAAGGATTTTTTAAAGATATTTTTGTATAAATAATATATCTATTTTGTTCTTCATTTGCACATTTTATCGAAAAAAGTTTTTTTAGTCCAGCGCTGAGTTGGCCCGACGCCCAGTTGGCGCCGCCGAGTTGGCTCGACGCCCAGTTGTCCTAGACCGCTTTTCGACAATGACAATATTATTCACCCAGTCTGTAGGTTCCTCAACTTAGAAATGATACGTCTGTACTCGTGTAGGGCTTCCTTTAGCCTCGATTTTAAAGCATCTGGGCCCGGCACATTTGTCAACTGTTAGTTACAGATTCGAAGGCCAAATGCTGCCGCTGTTGCCAATTGATTGTTCCCAAGAGAAAGTAGCAGAGTTTGTTTATTAATTTTTAATTATGTTGGTAAAATTCAGTGGCGTATATAGAAAAAAGTTTCGGGGGCAGTGGCGGATCCAGGGGGGGCACTAGGGGCACTTTCCCCCCCCCGAGAATTTTTTGAATATACAAAAAATGAGTAAAAAGTAATGTTTTTGCTAATAAAAATTCAAAATTTTTACCTGCGGCGCGGCGCATGAAAGTGTCTATTGTTATTATCATCGAAATTACAACCACTGACTAATTCAATAAAATGCTGTTTAGAAAAATATATTCCGTTTTTTACCAACAGAGAATGTCACCTAAAGTGCCCCCCCCCCCCCGAGAAGCACCTCTGGATCCGCCCTTGTTCGGGGGGGGGGGGCCAGAGACAGTTTCAGGGGGGGGGGCCGAGACTTCATGAGGCCGTATTTTATGCTATTTCATTATTGTATTCATAAAATATATGAAAATATCTAAAAAAATCTTAGCTTCGAGGGGGCCCGCCCCCCCCCCCCTATATACGCCACTGGTAAATTTTGATTACGAAAAACTGTTACAACGTGACGTGCAAGGTCGTACCTAAGGGGAATCAATCTCCCCCCGAAATTTTTAGGAATAAAAAATAATCAAACATTTAGTAGTGATAAGTAGTTGAGATATGGATTATTCGCATTTCTTCCCCCGCCCCGAGGGTACTGACTCCCCATGGGTGGCCGAAGCGCCCTATGCTGTATTAAGTACCCCAGGGCTGCCAACGGCAAATTGAGAGGGCGGCAAAGGAAACGAACGACATTATGACTTTTTTTTTTGTGAGGGGCGTCCTTTTTAGCTGTCGCCCCACCCCCCCCCACCCCTTCAGGCACGCTACGCCGCTGGTCCCCTACGACATTCCAATAATGTTCTTTAAGCATGTCCAGGGGAGGTTCTCAATTGTCAATTCTTAAGACATTTCCGGACCGGATAGTAGAACCTAATAAGATATTTAAACTTATTTTTTGTATCATGAAATAATACTTAATTTCCTTGTTTTTTAATGATTTTCTACTGGGTTTATACAGACAAAAATAAAAATTAGAATAAAAACATTTTGCTGTTTATTCAGCCAAAAAAAAATTAAAATTATTTTTTAATACTTTTTTTTGCAAAAAACAGTGTGAAAGTATTTTTGTATTAAATCACTGGCTTTTTATAGCCCTCGTAGTTTATCATAAAAAACAAATAAAAAATCGTCTAAAGATCATAAATAAACAAAGTTATAACAGTTCTATGTTAAAAACGGAATTATTAATAACCGGACATTATCAAAAACTTCATTCTGCAAAACAAGGCAAGAGCAAAATCGAAGTTCTGTATAGTCTTTTAAATTATCAAAACCGGACAAAATTAAAAAGGACAAAAACACAAAAAGGGCTCGGGCCTAGCTTTCGACGTTCACCTAAAGAAGAGCGCAGTGGCGTATATAGAAAAACGTTTCGGGGTGGGCCCGAGGCAGTTTTGGGGGGGGCCCGAGGCCCCATGAGGGCGTATTTTATGCTATTTTATGTTTTTATTCATGAAATATGTCGAAAATATCTAAAAAAATCTTAGCTTCGGGGGGGGGGGGCGGGCTCCCCCCATATATACGCCAGTGGAAGAGCGGTTCTGATATAACTATGCAATTAAAGCGTCCTTCACTGCAATTTTTTTTACTACCATGCCTAATAAAAACACCGTCTCTACATAGGGATTGCTATAGCACATAAGGCGTTTTCATTAAGCAAGGGCCATCTTAAAAAAGGCCAGGTGTTGGACCCTAGGTTAGGATTCATTTGCAATTAATTGACCAACAGGGTCGGTTCGATTCGGTTAACACCAATTTGCCGCCAAACTTTCATGAGACCGATTGGTATGAGAAGAATATAGACGGAACCAGTATACATGAAAAGATAGGAGACCCCTTTTTATGATTTTGTCCTTTTTGATTTTGTCCGGTTTTGATAAAAGACGATATACTAAACTTCAATTTTGCTGTTGTCTTGTTTTGATGAATGACGTTTTTGATAATGTCCGGTCTTAATACTTCCGTTTTTTTCATTGGACTGTTAGGCCATTTTTATTTGATGATCTTGGATGGTTTATTTATGACGATGGATGGCTTTTAAAAGGTGTATTTCTTAAAATGGTACGAAAAAACAAAAAAATACTCTATCAAAACAACAACAAATGTCACGTGACGCGATGTCGCACATGCGCACATCCAGTTCCAGATAAAAATTAAATAACTTTTATTTTTATTTTTATAGGTTTAAACCCAGCAATAACGTCTTTTAGACGAAAATTGGTCGTTTCATAGCAAAAGTACAAAAATAATCACCACTTACAAAATCTGACCAAGTCCCATTTCAGTCAGAATATCTGGCTAATTCTAGGGACAATATTTGACATTATTAGACTTTTCCATAAAAACCCGATAAAAATATAACGGTGGCAACCGCGTGGAGCAAATTCTGTAGCGAGCCTTTCACGCACCTTCCACGACATGAACTTAGTGCCTCTTTGTTAATTTTGCCGTGAAAAACAAAGAAGGAAAGTAAACTTAGCTGACCTCATAAAGAAAACGAATAGAAATTACAAATCTGAAAAAATTTGGCGATATTTGAAATGTCAATTTCTAGTGACGGTGTGAATTTATTTCCAATTTTTAAATTAAAAATTTCTAACGACTAACGTATTTTTGCTAAAAAAAAATAATTATATCGTGATGCTGCATCCAACAAAAAGTGGGAAATTGCCTTGTAGGTAAGTTTTTAAGTTTAAAAATTGCCTTTTAAACGAGAAATCTTAACCGCCAGATTATGTCACATTTTTCCAAATTTCGTCAGATTTTTTGAAATGTAAAGAATTGACCCCGATATGTCAGACTCAATATTTAATTTTTTTATATTTTTTTTGTTTTTTACTATTATTTTTTTATTACCATTTTATTTTTAATTATTTTCCTAATTTAATTATTTTTAAATATTTTAAACCTAGTAAATAAATCAAAATATAAAACAAAAAAATACAGAGAAATAAAAAGGTCATTCCATAAAGAAATAACAATTTTAGGACTATTCTTAAATGACGTATTGCTCAAGGGGGGAGGGGCATGTTATCCTTGCGTTACACTTGTTTTTTTTAATGTATTTTTTTTACATTCGTTACTAACGGGGGAGGGGGGTCCAAAATTCTGAATTCTTGCGTTACGTAATTTAAGAATATGCCCTTTATGTTAAACACTAAAACTGAAAGAGTATTTAATTTGACAGTTGGTTTCTTCATAAAAACTATAAAGAAGCAACTTACACCACAATGAAATTTTCATAAATAAAAATGTTATATGCCCTTTCCTTAAATCCAGACTTTTTAAAATCTATCCGTAGGTTAAAAACGGCTTGGTATATCAAAATGCTTTCGCTTCAAAATCGGGCCTCACAATTGGGGATCAGTTTTGTTCTCCCCTAGAAACCCCCCAAAAACTCACTTTGTTAGGAACACGAATTATAGAACATTGACGGATTGGATTTGACCAAAGTTAAAGCGGCAAATCGAAACTGCCGCCATTTTAACCATTGACATTTCTTTATCTGGTTTAGAAATGTCAGGTGCTTGTCAACCGCTGTTTTTGTTTATTTATGTTTTTGCTAGTTTTTTCAATTAAATTTGAAAAAAAATCTACTGTTAAAAACTGTTCAGGGTCTTAAAACATAACTCTTGCCATTAGAGTAGGGTTCATCTACTCTATTTTCCAACATACAGTGTCCCCCATAATGTTCGCAACATATGGGAAAATTTTTTATTTGTAAGTAATGGAATTTTTTTTTTATATACGATCAATTCTGCTTGTTGAATAATCTAGAAATGCATTTTGGCATTAGTCATGTGATCACTGTCATGACGGCAAATTCAAAAAATTAGTCATGAAAACCCAAAAAGTGAGGTTGTTTGTGTGTGTGTGTGTGTAAGTAGGTTTTATGGCCTGGAACAAGCCAACTGGTCAGCATCTCTCTTTATTTATAAACTCAAATGATTTCAGAATGGGAATGACCATCCAGGTTTGATCCAAGAAAATTAAATACTAGGATAACTATATCTGGCACGGCAGTGCCTCGACAAGTTCGCGCGCCGTAACCATCTTTTCTGGAAACATTTCAGCCGATATTTGACCTACCTAAAACTCTACTTCGGAATGAGCTACGAATCTCAAACTTTGCACAGTCGTAGATCTCTATGGAGTTAACAACCCCTCCAAGTTTCATGGAATTTCATAAAGTTGTAAAGTAGTTACGAAATTTCAAAAAACGTCGAAATTGCCACTCACTCACTGACTCACTCATATATAGATCATCAATATTCTACTGAACTTCCAGACATGCTACAAAGCTGAAATTTGGCAGACTGATAGAAATTATGACCAAACCCCTGGGAAAAATCAAAAAACCCCAAAATTGTAATTTACTCCCCTCCCCTATACATTTAAAGTAGTATCGCCCACTTCCAGAAATGCTAGAGAGTTGAGCTTTGGTAGACTGATAGGAACTATGATAAAACTACGTAAGTAAAACTGGGGGGACCACTATAAGGGGCCACCAAGTTTCATATGCCAGGATTTGGTGCTAATTTGTTGCTAATTTGTTACCGAAGAACTAAATTTGTTGCTGCAGCCGTTAACGAGAAATCGCGACCCCTGTGACTTTACGGTAAAGCTGATGGGCCACCTCATAACTCTGGACTGAAAGGCGATACGAGGATGATTTAAACGCCATAATTTGTTGCTCGGGATGGGGATGTGCAACCAATATTAAAGAATCCCAAAAGACTTATAATTTTCTTCTTTTTTTTTTAACTGTTTTTTGTTATTCTTGATTATATTAAGGTAGTACCCTTATAAAAGGCCGTTCGAATTTGTTACCGCTATTTAAAGCGCCTGAGAGCGTTATAAAGCAAAAATAAAAAAATATTAAAAAATTGAGTCAGAGACCACTGTGCGCCGAGTAAAGTTGAGGGGCCACCTTGTATCTCGGTAGTCTTTAAAGATATTAATCTCAAACAAAAAGCATAATTTGTTGCTAAGAGTCTTTCATTGCATCGTGTAAAACAAGTTATTTAATTACAATCGTACGATTAAAAAAAAATAAAAATAACATATTTTGTACTGTATTTCTAAACCCAACTGGAGGACCATAAAGTTGTTCATACACTTCTTGGCGCTCAAATAGCACTAAATGTGTATGTAAATGGAAAATTTGTCGCTGCTTCCGTTTTCGAGAAATTGAATTTTTATTTGCTATAAAGTTAAATGTGTTTCATATAGTTTTCACCCTGTATCTCAAAAACTAACAAAAGGGCCACAGATTTTTTTCATTTAGTTGTAGTACCTAAAGAGTACTACCAACATTTGTTAAGAAATAATTTGTTGCTGCTTCCGTTTTTAAGAAATTGAATTTTTATTTGCAATAAAGTTAAACGTGTTTCATATAGTTTTCACCCTCTATCTCAAAAACTAACAAGAGGGCCGCAGATTTTTTTCAGCCAGTTGTAGTACCTAAAGAGAACTACCAACGCGTGTTAACAAATAATTTGTTGCTGCTTCCGTTTTTGAGAAATTGAATTTTTATTTGCAATAAAGTTAAACGTGTTTCATATAGTTTTCACCCTGTATCTCAAAAACTAACAAGAGGGCCACAGATTTTTTTCAGTTAGTTGTAGTACCTAAAGAGTACTACCAATATGTGTTCACAAATAATTTGTTGCTGCTTCCGTTTTTGAGAAATTGAATTTTTATTTGCAATAAAGTTAAACGAGTTTCATATAGTTTTCACCCTGTATCTCAAAAACTAACAAGAGCGCCACAGATTTTTTTCAGTTACCTCTAGCACGTAAAAAGTGCTATCAACATGTGTTAACAAATAATTTATTGCTGCTTCCGTTTTCGAGAAATTGAATTTTTATTTGCAATAAAGTTAAACGTGTTTTATATAGTTTTCACCCTGTATCTCAAAAACTAACTAGAGGGCCACAGATTTTTTTCAGTTAGTTGTAGTACCTAAAGAGTACTACCAATATGTGTAAACAAATAATTTGTTGCTGCTTCCGTTTTCGAGAAATTGAATTTTTATTTGCTATAAAGTTCAACGTGTTTCATATAGTTTCCACCCTGGAACTCAAAAACTAACAAGGTGGCCACAGATTTTTTTCAGTTACTTATAGTACCTAAAGAGTACTACCAACATGTGTTAACAAATAATTTGTTGCTGCTTCCGTTTTCGAGAAATTGAATTTTAATTTGCAATAAAGTTAAACGTGTTTCATATAGTTTTTACCCTGTATCTCAAAAACTAACAAGAGGGCCACAGATTTTTTTCAGTTACTTATAGCACGTAAAAAGTGCTACCAACATGTGTTAACAAATAATTTGTTGCTGCTTCCGTTTTCGAGAAATTGAATTTTTATTTGCAATAAAGTTAAACGTGTTTTATATAGTTTTCACCCTGTATCTCAAAAACTAACTAGAGGGCCACAGATTTTTTTCAGTTAGTTGTAGTACCTAAAGAGTACTACCAATATGTGTAAACAAATAATTTGTTGCTGCTTCCGTTTTCGAGAAATTGAATTTTTATTTGCTATAAAGTTCAACGTGTTTCATATAGTTTCCACCCTGGAACTCAAAAACTAACAAGGTGGCCACAGATTTTTTTCAGTTACTTATAGTACCTAAAGAGTACTACCAACATGTGTTAACAAATAATTTGTTGCTGCTTCCGTTTTCGAGAAATTGAATTTTAATTTGCAATAAAGTTAAACGTGTTTCATATAGTTTTTACCCTGTATCTCAAAAACTAACAAGAGGGCCACAGATTTTTTTCAGTTACTTATAGTACCTAAAGAGTACTACGAATATGTGTTAAAAAATAATTTGTTGCTGCTTCCGTTTTTGAGAAATTAAATTTTTATTTGCAATAAAGTTAAACGTGTTTCATATAGTTTTCACCCTGTATCTCAAAAACTAACAAGAGGGCCACAGATTTTTTTCAGTTACTTATAGCACGTAAAAAGTGCTACCAACATGTGTTAACAAATAATTTGTTGCTGCTTTCGTTTTCGAGAAATTGAATTTTTATTTGCAATAAAGTTAAACGTGTTTCTTATAGTTTTCACCCTGTATCTCAAAAACTAACAAGAGGGCCACAGATTTTTTTCAGTTACTTATAGCACGTAAAAAGTGCTACCAACATGTGTTAACAAATAATTTGTTGCTGCTTCCGTTTTCGAGAAATTGAATTTTTATTTGCAATAAAGTTAAACGTGTTTCATATAGTTTCCACCCTGTATCTCAAAAACTAACAAGAGGGCCACAGATTTTTTTCAGTTAATTCTGTTACCTAAAGAGTACTACCAACATGCGTTAACAAATAATTTGTTGCTGCTTCCGTTATCGAGAAATTGAATTTTTATTTGCAATAAAGTTAAACGTGTTTCATATAGTTTTTACCCTCTATCTCAAAAACTAACAAGAGGGCCACAGACTTTTTTCAGTTACTTGTAGTACCTAAAGAGTACTACCAACACGTGTTAACAAATAATTTGTTGCTGCTTCCGTTTTCGAGAAATTGAATTTTTATTTGCTATAAAGTTCAACGTGTTTCATATACCCAAGTAACATTTCTTTATTTATAGCAGAAGCTAAAAGGTTGCCAGCGCCTTTCCTTAAAACCATTAGTTTCAATGTTTGGTCGTTAGCACGTTCCCATTACGCTTATATACCCCTTAGACCTACTAAATGGGACTCCCCAATTTGTGGTGGCAACCTATGTATTAAACTCATTATAAAACCATAAGAAATACTCTGCCAATATATGGGCCCCTAAGCTCACACTAGGTACTATAGTTATAGTGTACGTGTGAGCTAATATAACTAAAAACTGAAATATATTTTATTTAACTCCAGACTAAATTACCTTTTGTTTGATACCACACAAGCCATGTTTTGACTTAAACTCAAATTTTTTAAATCTACCTCCACCCTTAAAAAAAACAAAAAACTAAAATGTATTTTGTTAAACTCCGAACTCAATTACCTTTCGTTTGATACCACACAAGCCATGTTTTGACTTAAACTCAAATTTTTGAAATCTACCCCCACCCTTAAAAAAAACAAAAAACTAAAATGTATTTTGTTAAACTCCGGACTCAATTACCTTTCGTTTGATATCACACACGCCATATTTTCACATAAACTCAAATTTTTTTAATCTACCCCCACCCTTTTATTTGGTTTCTGTTCGGTGGATTTTGTTCATTTTTAAATGGGACCATCTCGACCCAAGACCCAGCCTAGGTACCAAATTAAATTAAAATCGGCCAAGCGGTTTTTGATTTATGCGCGTTGGTCGTTACAGACATAGAGACAGACAGACATACAGACATACAGACAGACAGACAGACAGACAGACAGACAGACAGACAGACAGACAGACAGACAGACGGCGCAACAAAAAAGTTTTAAAATCATCTGAAACGCAAAGATATATAAAAATTTTTGAAATCGGAGCAACTTTTTTTTCTCGAAAAAATTAGGATCACCATAGCTCACACTACTATAGTATAGTATATGTGTGAGCTAATAAACGCTAGCTTCGCCCTCTAGCGGTTTCACCAGTATAGAACCTTTTAGAACCTAAAGCTATTATGCCAGGTTCTAAAAGCAACTCAGAAACGTCCTCTATCCTGTTATAAAACTAGATTTGGTAATTTGGTATCCTGGCAATTCTGTTGAATACCATAATACCTTTAGAGTAAAGAATTTTTCCTATAAAAGCTTTAGCGATATTTTAGATTCACAATGGCTATATAAAATAATTTAGATCATAAAATTGCCAAAAATGTCAGAGTCCCAAAATTATTGTATCACATAAAAATATACCTATATATGAGAAGTTTGTCATTTTGTGGATCATCAAATTGCCTGCCAGTCTTATTTTTCTGATAAAATCGTATCTGAAAAGCTCTCAAAGCAAGCGCGCCAGCTCACAAATGCTTTTTAATAGTTTTTTGATAACAAAATAACAAACATTTAAAATTAAAAAAAATAATTTACACTATTCACCATTAAAAAAGTCTGTTTGGTTTACATAAATCAAAATTAAAGTAAAATTATTGTTAAAAACACTGCTAAAACGACTAGATAAATATTTTCTGTTTACAATATTTTTAAAATCATTCTATATACGCCATTATCGTTTTATAGTGGTCACTTGGTTTTATTTGTTACTCTATCGCAACAAGGATTTTTGAGTACGCTTATGAAACCAATAAAAAAGAGAAGGTAAACATAGTGAACATAACCTCACTTAAATTTTTTGTATTTGTTTTTTAAAGTGTTGAGTTAAATTTAAATGTTTTTTATCGTGCAATTTGCACACAATCAGGAGGGCCAGTGAAATGATATCCGTTGTGCTTGCAGGTTGGAGGGAAACCTCTTATATTGGCCATTTAAACAGGCCTTATCTAGGCTTGGGTGCCCTACCCAGGAAGATAATAAATAATCAATCTTGCAATAGGTAGGTACCAATCTGTACTAGTACTAGTAAAAACTAAAATACGAAAGTATTTATTTACTTCTGTTAGAACCCTTAAGGAAACAACGTTTTATATGACCGCCTATTTAAATAATATTTAATATGCAGCTATGGGTAACCATAAATACAAAAGAATTAAGTTTACCTTTAAGCCTTCCAATAAAACCTGTTTAAAATGCCTAAAAGTAATGGCAAAAACCAGAAGTCTGAAGTTTATATTTACCACTCTTAAAAACCTTAAGGAAACTAGGTTCTATATGGCCGCCTATATAATCATATTTACTATTAAACTACTGGTACCTACAAAAACAAAAGGATATAAGGTAACCTTTTAGCTCTATTATAAAACACTTTTGTTATGACCTAAAGTAATGAAAAAAACTAAAAGACCAAAGTTCATATTTATTTCTTTTTAAAAACTTTAGGTAAAAGGGTTTTATAAGACCATCTTTATAAATCAGAAATCAATAAAACCAAAAGTATCTAAAAGGAACAGAAGAACACTTTTTGGTTGTATAACACCTCTTTAGGTAATTGGCAATATAAATTACCTTTTTGTAGCCAAATTGATCCTAAAAGCCATAACAGCACCCTCTAAATAACTTTGGAACCAAATTATAAAACCTTGAGTGGTAATAATGTTACTTGGGTAGTTTCCACCCTGGAACTCAAAAACTAATTAGAGGGCCACAGATTTTTTTTAGTCAATTGTAGTACCTAAAGAGTACTACCAATATGTGTTAACAAATAATTTGTTGCTGCTTCCGTTTTCGAGAAATTGAATTTTTATTTGCATTAAAGTTAAACGTGTTTCATATAGTTTTCACCCTCTATCTCAAAAACTAACAAGAGGGCCACAGATTTTTTTCAGTTACTTATAGTACCTAAAGAGTACTACCAATATGTGTTAACAAATAATTTGATGCTGCTTCCGTTTTTGAGAAATTGAATTTTTATTTGCAATAAAGTTAAACGTGTTTTATATAGTTTTCACCCTGTATCTCAAAAACTAACAAGAGGGCCACAGATTTTTTTCAGTTACTTATAGTACCTAAAGAGTACTACCAATATGTGTTAACAAATAATTTGTTGCTGCTTCCGTTTTCGAGAAATTGAATTTTTATTTGCAATAAAGTTAAACTGGTTTCATATAGTTTTCACCCTGTATCTCAAAAACTAACCAAAGGGCCACAGATTTTTTCAGTAACTTATAGTACCCAAAGAGTACTACCAATATGTGTTAACAAATAATTTGTTGCTGCTTCCGTTTTTGAGAAATTGAATTTTTATTTGCAATAAAGTTAAACGTGTTTCATATAGTTTTCACCCTGTATCTCAAAAACTAACAAGAGGGCCACAGATTTTTTCAGTTACTTATAGTACCTAAAAAGTACTACCAACATGTGTTAACAAATAATTTGTTGCTGCTTCCGTTTTCGAGAAATAGAATTTTTATTTGCAATAAAGTTAATCGTGTTTCATATAGTTTTCACCCTCTATCTCAAAAACTAACAAGAGGGCCACAGATTTTTTTCAGTTACTTATAGTACCTAAAGAGTACTACCATATGTGTTAACAAATATTTTGTTGCTGCTTTCGTTTTCGGGAAATTGAATTTTTATTTGCAATAAAGTTATACGTGCTTCATATAGTTTTCACCCTGTATCTCAAAAACTAACAAGAGGGTCACAGATTTTCTTCAGTTACTTATAGTAACTAAAGAGTACTACCAATATGTGTTAACAAATAATTTGTTGCTGCTTCCGTTTTCGAGAAATTGAATTTTTATTTGCAATAAAGTTAAACGTGTTTCATATAGTTTTCACCGTGTATCTCAAAAACTAATTAGAGAGCCACAGATTTTTTTCAGTTAATTGTAGTACCTAAAGAGTAGTACCAATACGTGTTAACAAATAATTTGTTGCTGCTTCCGTTTTCGAGAAATTGAATTTTTATTTTAGATTTTGACTTTTTGTATAGTTCTTTTATTGCTTTTATGTATGTATGATTGATATAGACAGTGGCCAATCCTTCCAATAGCGGAAACCAATGCAAAACGATCTGAACAACAGGCTCTTGTCAGAGCCAACCCTGACAATTGTGTTGACCATCGAGGGTATCACGAAAGATAAACAAGACCTTATCTCTCAACTATGCCAAACACATAAATGGAACGTACTATGCCTTCAGGAAACGCACAGAGATGAAAACGCAAACAGGCCCAACATTGATGGTATGCGTCTTGCCGTCGAATCCTCCCATAACAAGTATGGTAGCACCATTTTCGTAAGTACTAACATGTCGCTGACATCAACCGGCAAAAAAGTAACCGACGATACTGAAATACTAACCATCGAAAACGGAGCTTTTACCATATCATCCGTTTACAAACCCCCTGGCAAATCACTGAAACTAGAAATGCCGGAGAACTATGGGAGACAGGAGATTCAGTTATCGTTGGAGATTTTAACTCTCACAGCACATCGTGGGGCTACAATGAAACCGATACAAATGGGCAACTTCTGGAAGAGTGGGCAGAAGACAACAAACTTTCTATTCTCCACGATCCAAAGTTGCCGTGCTCGTTCAATAGCAAGATCTGGAAACGCGGCTATAATCCCCATAACTGCTTTGTGAGCCAAAAGATCCAAGACTCATGTATAAAACACGTGCGAGACTTGAGAAAAAAAGTGGATAGACACCCTTGAATGAATGGATATGTCGCACAGCAGCAAGATGGCTTGGAACTTAATCAAAAAGCTAAATGGAGATCCAAAGCAAAACAAAGCGCCGTCAAATGTTACTGCTAATCAAGTAGCTCACCAACTGCTCCTCAACGGTAAATCGGACAAAAAATGCCAAAAAAATGCATCAATCGGTCTCCAACAACCGAGAAAAACCACTTTAACACGCCCTTTACCATAAAAGAGCTGGATAAACTCACTGAAAAATGGCAAAGCAGCAGGAGAATACGACATTTGTGTAGACAAATCAAAAACTTCAGAACAATAGCAAAAAACTGGATTCTAAAACGTTTTAACACCTGTCGAGTTACATTCCAGATACCAAAAGTATGGAGGAAGTCGAAAGTCGTAGCATTGCTAAAACCTTGGAAAGACCCTCACCAAAAAGCTACCGCCCCATATCGCTTCTTTGTCACCTATACAAGCTATATGAAAGGCTAATCCTCCAACGACTAGAGAGGACTGTCGACTCAAAGATCATTCCACAGCAAGCCGGCTTTAGACCTGGGAAGTCTTGCACCAGCCAAATACTAGCACTGACGGAACACATCGAAGATGGGTTCGAGAAAAAACAAATAACAGGTTTGGTTTGGTTCGGTAATATGAACCGTCATTACAGAAACTTGCTGTATAAAGTCTATGATACACTGAAAGACTACCAACTTGTTCAAATGGTAGAATCCTTACTACAAAACAGATAATTCTACGTGAGTCTTGAAGGGAAAAAAAGTCGATGGCAAATCCAGATAAACGGCTTGGCTCAGGGCAGCGTACTGGCACCAATCCTCTTCAATCTCTACACCAACGACCAACCAACACCAGCTTTTCCCAGAAAGTTTGTATATGCCGATGACCTGGGCATTACAGCGCAAGGTTTAAATTTTGAGGAGGTGGAGCAAAAACTGGACGCAGCCTTGAGTATGATGTCCACTTACTATCAGGATAATTCTCTAAAACCGAATCCGTCCAAGACCCAAGTCAGCGCCTTCCACCTCCACTCTCGACAGGCAAATAGAAAGCTGAACGCTACCTGGGATAACAACAACTTAGAGCACACAGATAAACCTACCTATCTTGGAGTCATATTGGACCGCTCCCTAACATACAGGTTCCATTGTGAAAAAACGCGGAAGAAGGTGGAGGCACGGAATGGCCTTTTGAGGAAGCTCGGAAACAGCAAACAAGTGGGGCGCAAAACCAACAGTACAGTACCTGTCCGGTGTGGAGCAGATCCACTCACGCCAAAAAAGTAAATGTCAGCCTGAACGAAACCCACGCCACTGGACAAACTGTATAAAGCCTCGGGCCTCTCAGACCCTGACTCAGGGAGAACACCTACGAATATACCGAGAGAATTAAACAGACCTTGGATGAGCGTCACTCAATCACTGGACACGAGGCGCAACTTGGCAGACTAAAGTCAAGAAGGCGCTTTCTGGGCACGCCACTGGATGAACCACCCGCCTGCTATCGAATAACAGAACTATATCCGAGCGGAACATCAAGCGACTGGAGAACCTGGCGAATGTTGAACCGCATCAGAACTGGTTTAGCCCCTGTTAAGACCAATCTCATCAAATGGGGCCTGTTGGATGGAAATGATAACAAGTGCAACTGCGGAGCTATACAGGATATGGAACACCTACTTATCTGCCCTAACTGTCCTCATAGATGTACCCTCGACGTTTTATGGACAAACAATCAACAAGCATTGGACACAGCCCGATACTGGGCTCAGAAACTCTAGTTTTCCAGACTGGAATAAGTAAGTAAAAAAAAAGATATTAGTTTGCTCTAACACTGTCCATAATTTTTCTACTGGAACGGTATCATATGATTTTTGTAGGTCCACAAAGGTAACATGAGTCTCTATATTTCTGGCGCTCCTTTTCTCAATTACTTGTTTAAGACAAAAAACTGTATCACTACAAGATTTGCCTGCACGAAACCCACTTTGCTCTTTTTGTTCATGAAAATCATTCTCTATTAGATCTCTACGAATCCTACCGTACAATCTACTTAGAGTACTGGTTACAGAAATTCCTCTGTAATTGTTGCAATCCAGCTTGTTTCATTTTTTATGTATTGAGGATATGAATGCAATTTTCCAATCATTGGGTACTGGATGTCCGTTTATGCATTGATTGATAATATATGTGAGATTTTCGAGTAGTTTCTTTGATCCGCATTTGAGCATTTCAGCATATTGTCACGAGGGGGTTTTATCGTGACGAACACAGTTTAAGTTAGGTGTAATGGTTTTATTATAATACTTATATTTACTACTTACATTGTACTTAAATACATCTTGTCTACAAATCTTCTTTGATAGGCTTAACTTCTTATACTTGACTAACGTACTACTTGTTCACTATTAACTAAGCCTGGGCGTTAGGTTCTCAGCGTACATTTACTGCTAAACTCTTTTGGAGATGCTTTTATTACAAACCGTTTGCCATTGATAGGATATCGAGATGTGTTTTGTTTCCTGTATAAACATCATCGAAATCCCATTAACCACGTTGTTTATAATAAATCTGTATACAATTTATTACTTTTAATACAATTTGAACTATATACAGAAGTTCATTTCCTTAGAATGTTTAGGGTTAATGTGCACTTGCTTATAAACGTAACTTGTGTCATTCACTTAATAGGACATTATTTTCTATCCTGACACATCCCCCTTGCTTTTAAAAAAATCTGTCCCCACAGATGGTCTACTAAACTATTTTTCACAAAAAAAATATAACAGTCGTCTGTACCTAATAAATTATAAAAACTAATTAATTAAAATAATTGTCTATCCGTCCCCATGCTACTCGTTCCGATTGTTTTGCATTCTTCAGGTGACGCAACCTAGTCCAATGTAGGTTTATAAAGATGTATCAACCGCAGTGTTGCCGTGACGAATTTGTGGGTCTTGCACGCTGCCTTGAAAATTTTCAGATCTCGCTTTGTTGCCAACTGTCCTTATCTCGTTTTGACTTGTGCGGTCCATTCCCTCAGGAAGACCTGGATGGTAGGTCCTTTTTTCTGTTCGTAGTGTTTGACTTGGCGGCACGACTGGCGGGGGTTTAGAGTTGGCTCCCCCCGGTTTTTTCATGCTGCGCTCTGGGTAGCTGTCTTGCCTTGTGGTATCGACTGTTGCCTTGTGGTATCGGCTGTTGCCTTGTGCTATCGGCTGTTGCCTTGTGGTATCGGCTGTTGCCTTGTGTTATCGGCTGTTGCCTTGTGTTATCGGCTGTTGCCTTGTGGTATCGGCTGTTAGCTCTGTCTGGGTTGACTACTTGGTGGGTTGGCTCTATGGCGATTTGTCTGCTGTACACCAGTGCTAATCGGCCCTGCTCACCACTTTTTCGTCTTTTGCATTACTTTGGTTGATCTTTTTGGCCGCTTTGCTAGGCCTTTTGTGACGTCTTGGTTATGTCAGGTTGTCATCGTTCTTCCATGTCTTCTTTCTTCATGTTGGGAACGAGTAGAATAGGTGGATCTAAAAAATTAATGTACAGACGATGTTAGGACATAATAAATATTTACATATGTTTACATTGAAAAGAGACAAAAATTACAAAAATGAGAAAAAATTATTTAATTGTTCTCGGTTCATTTTAGAATTATTTATACCCTGGCAACCCTGCTTATTTAGCCTGCTTATACTTATATCATTTGATAACATTCTAAAAAATATGTTTAATTTAATACACCTTTGTTTATACATTCCATAATTTGTTTTATTATACATTCAAAACAATGTGTGCGTTTTGCACCTTTTAAGACATTATAGAAATTATTTAACTAAGTTTAAAATATTATGTATGTCATACATTTATTTTTTCTATGGTATACGCCCTTCATTATAATTTATTCCCCTTACATCTCTCAATCTCACTCCTGTGATTCATAAAAATTATTAACATTGTAATAATATACAATTATACTTGGCGATCTCTTCTATGTGGCAATTAGCTTGTCGGCAAATGGGTTAGCTCCTATCATTTACTATAATATTTCTTCAATAATCTTTTCGCGTAGACTTTGACATGAAATATCACGGTAAAAATGAGTTCTTCCATTTGCGGACTACGACGCGCAGTGCAGGTCGTAAACATTTATAAAAATTATTTATTATACAAAACTACCGTCATAGTATACGGTTATGTAATCTATGCGGTTTTTATAATTACATTGAGCACGTGTATAAATAAAATATACCGGCATTTAATTATACGACGAATTTTTTATTCGCCGGAGCCACAATTGACAATGTTTGCATTAACTTTTTCGCCGATTTGAAGGGAGAATAAATCTTTTTGTTCTTTCAATTCGATTTGAAACTTTGTGTGACAGTTGATTACGATTTCGGGTGTATTTTCTTTTAAATTTAGTGACGCCGATTTTTTTGAATGTTTTTTGAGAAGTTTTATACTTACATAGGTTAAAAACAAAAGCAGGGCAAGGCACGTGACACCGAATAATATGTCATATTCGTAGTGTATTTGTGTTGTGTTTAAAATATTTTGTGCGTTAGCAACTTGAACTGGTGATGCTGCCAGACTTACAATCGGATGATGAAAAAATAGGTATGCAGTCGACACTGAGAGCAGAAAATTCCATAGCAGAAAAATTCCGTGACTTCCCATACCGTATTTATCGCTGAAACCGTATGTTTGCGGTATGATAGTGTCTACTGAATTTTCAATTTGTTTTAATGTTGTCTCTGATGACGTCAAATTTAAATGAGGTATATTTAGTGTCCAATTTGAGTTAAGGCACTCTTGCATATCTTTATATGTGGGTTGCATGTGTTGCATTTTTGGTCTTAAAATAAATGATTTTAGATTTGTCCAAACTGCAGGTATAATGTGAACTATGCTCGCCGTCTCGATTTTATTGTTACATGGGAATTTTTGTGGGATAATAATTTCTCCGGATGACTCTAACTGGCAATTGCATGGGATTTTAATTTTTAAAGCTCCTTTTTTGTTATAAACGTTTTTTAGCTCGGTTTTTCCACTACCGCATGAGAGATAGGTTTTTTCTTGCAGATGTGTAAGTATGTATGTTATGTCATTTATTTCTGAGATGATCAACGAGTTACCCGAGTGGCAATTCATCGGGCAGTATGAACTTGTTTCTTCTACAGACGCGCCGTGATACAATTTTTTGGCGCACTCTGGTCCCTGTATATTATCAGCAGAAAACCTAGGAATAAACAAAATTTGTCGTGATAAGGTCTACATAAATGTAGCCCTGTACCTGAAATTTGTCTAATCTCTTCTTTTCCGTAATTATTTTTTGAGACAGCGATGTACAATGCCTGGTGTGGTATTGTACATGTTTGATTGAACCATGCGAAGGGTGTGGTGGTCAGTTCATAAAGCTCCCACTTTTGTCTGTGTTGTATAATCGGTATTTTAATGTGAATAAAAATTTTATTTTCCGTGATGCTGCAGTCGCATATTGGAAGTTCGTAAAATTTTGAAATTTTTTCTTTTGAAAATGCCAAACCTTGATTTGACGAATAGATTTGTTTTTCCAGATTATCTAAATCCTTTCGTAAAACCTCTGGATTGACTATTTCAATAGGGATTTTTCTTGCTTTGCATGATTCAATAATTTTTTGTTTTCTTAGTGCGCGAGTTAGAGATATTATTCGCCTTAAATTTTGATACTGATTGACCAGAGACGTGCTAGCAAAACTTTCTTCATCCCTCAGGATTACTTTAACCTCTTTATTTAAAGTTGAAACTTTTGAGTCGATAAATTTTATTTTACGTTCTGTATCTTTAAAAGTATCGCCAATTTTTGTAGTGTAATCGGAAAAATGTTTTGACTGTTCCCCGATACTGTGAAGGGTTTCGCCTAGCCCTTTACTGATTGTGTTAAGTTGCCTTTTTACTGTTTCGTCATCCTCAGAAATTATATCGAGTTTTTCTTCGGTCGCGACCCCACAACACCAATTTAGAGCGTCTCCGATGAAGCCTAGTGCCCTTTTTGGCCTTAAATTTTGTTTAGATTTTTGTGTCCTCATCGAAGATGCGCCCCAGTTACCGTTTAACAAATCGAATTCTTTTTTAAATGCCTTCCCTAACTCATGTGTGTGTGATACCAAGTTACAATTGTCGCCATATGACTCGCAGATATATCTTGGTAACTCTGGTTCTGTCATGATCTCTTCTCTTCAGTTCATTTTATATGTAATCGGAATCGTAGCTTCGTATGCTACAGTTTGCGGTAGTGCCTTCCAAAATGCTCCGGCACTGACTTCTACTAGGTAGGATTGGTTGTTTTCGGCTTCTGTGACCTTAATTGCTATGATGCACAATATGAAGTTCCATCTAAAAAAATTCTTTGAAAATATATGTTATTTACATGCCATTAGATGTGTTTTAAAAAAATTAAATGTCTCTTTTTAAAATTAAAATTTACTTTAATAAAATAATAAATAATAGCATTCATAGTGTTTGGCTACGATATTTATTTTGCATTTTATTTGTTTTATTGCCGTCTGTTCCTTGTTAGCAAAATATTAAAAGTTATCAAAATAGAGTTGTGGTTTATTTCCACAACATCTTAATTTATTTAAAAAAAATACTTTAATTATTTATAATGTTTTGATCGTTAATATAAATGTTTACCGAAAAATATTAAACTTCTAAGTGTTTTTAAAACAACCGGCTTGGATATTATTAATATCAAAATATTAAAAGTTGTCAAAATAAAGTTGTGGATTATTTCCACAACATCTTAATTTATTTTAAAAAATACTTTAATTATTTATAAAGTTTTGATCGTTAATATAAATGTTTAACGAAAAATATTAAACTTCTAAGTGTTTTTAAAACAACCGGCTTGGATATTATTAAACAAACTCCGAGTTGTCTCAACAAATTTAATCAAAAATTTTTATATTCCTTAAATGTTTTTAAAATAATTTATCTAATTAGTTGATACTTATAAGTTAAATATTTCAATAATTTTTAACTTATTTTTAAACTTTGCGGGAGTGTTATCCCAACATTTAATTTAATTTATTATTATTACTACCTAATTGTTTTCTAAACTTAGGTTGGTGAACACTAATTAGTCGGTCGTTTACCACTAATATTATATTTCCTATAAACAGTTTATATTTATGTAGGTCAAGATTTCAAAGCGGTCGTTGCTTGACACTTTGTTATATTATCTGGTGTAGTGTTTTAATAACATGATACCGTACACCACCTAATCGGCGTCCATATGTCACGAGGGGGTTGTCGTGACTATTTGTGTACGTGTTGCGCACAAATAAAGAGGATCGTGAGATAGTTTAAGGGTTTATTTAATACTAGTACAAAGATACTTACACACTAATCACTACTGTCTGGCCCAGTTTTCTGATAAAAATATTATTCACTTGTAGGTCGGGTTCAGCTCTCGATCAGAATCTCTTTACTGTTTCTATACTTGACTATTAAGAACTTAAGTACTTAGCGTACTCACTGAACTGAACTGGACCTTTAGGAAAACAGTCCCTCTAATAATTTGGCTATGTTATGGTCACCTATGCAAAATTAAATAAAACTAATTTGCCTATCGAAGTAAGTTTATATTTTTCAATTCAGACTAAAATTTAATTTAGGTGTGACCCCCCAGGGCCTTAACCTTAACTCTAAAGACATACTTTTAAATAATTTTTTTTATAAGTTTGACTAATTGAGACTTGCTTGAATTTTTTACTTCCATGATTCAAGATGTCTTCAAAATCTGAAGAATATTTTAAAAATGCACCAGAACGCTACTTTCTAAAAGTAATATCGGTATTCAGATGCCAGGATAGGATACACGTATAGATAGGACACACATACTATGAGTCTTTCCTTTTTACAATATAATTAGGTGCGCATTTTAATTTTCAGTACTGTGGTTTGTTAATCCACACATCCATATCATGTTAAATACCTGAATAATAACATATTTTCTGAGTTTTAGGTAATTTTTAGGAAAAATGATAAGTAAGACTGAGGCTAAAAAATACAAAATGGGCCTTATTTGAAAAATAGCAAGGGAAAATGTTCCCTATTGAAAGTGAAGTTCAAGGCCTAAACAAAAAGAACTTGTCAATAATAATTATTGTCATCATCATGATGGATTTATGGTAAAATAATTTGCCAATGAGGTAACAAAAGTTGTACAGGTATTATCCGTAAGTATGCAAACTGGTCTTAGCAAAAGACTTAACGCCTAGATAGGTTATTTAGTTTTACGATAGTAAAATTTAGTTTTACGATAGTAAAAATTCAGTTTATATGGGCTTTCAGAAGCCTCTTGTTTAAAAAAAAAACACATCAGATCTCCGTCCTTTAAAAGAAATAAGCTAGAAAAAGTTGATTTTAGTATAGACATATTATGTGAATTTTGACGGTATGACCCTAATTCCAATGAAGTCATTACTTTCCAGGGATCCCAATGGAATTACCGTGTTCGCTCTTCTCGGGTATTACTCCGCGCTTATGTATTTTAAGATAAAATATAGTAAATTAGTAAAATACTGTTATGAACTGGCTAGCCAAGTAGTAAGAATGCATATATGGATAAGAATGATAGTTGATGTAAGACATGTATATTACAATATAAAGCAAACATAATTTTATTAAGTTTAACGGATATAGTTTACAAGTTATACCTAGTCTTTTAACATAGGAGTTTTAGTTGATTTTTTTAAGAGTGATCACAAAACTTTAATTTATCTTTTTGTTTACGCCAATGTCAGGGCCCAACAAAGGCATTGGATAAATATTAAGGTCAAGCATTAAGTCGACTTAAAATGTACAAAGGTACCCATAATTATTAAAGCATGAATTTAGTGTTTAATACAGTAATTTTTTTAATGTATGAATAAAGGCAAATAGAAGTAGATATAAGATGAAGTTATAAGATGTAGTATGTAGGTAAGAATGAAATTATGGCTTTAATTTAAAGTTTATGTGAATGAGCTGGAAATGTTTGTTAAAAAATGTAGGGTATAAGCTAAACAAGATATTTTTAGTATGCGCATTTTAATTATATTATACCATAGGATTTATTCTTTTGTAATCCGATAAGGTTATTTTTGTACCATATGATATTTTGAAAAATATGTATTTTTTTTTAGTTAAATATTTATATCTATTACATTTAGGATATACATTATACATACTAAAATTCCAAAATTCTGCTTGATAATAGAAACTTGTAATAAAAAAAAAACTGTAATTTCATTATTAAATAGGTCAACCCATAAATAAAAAAATAAAACAATCAAACGTTAAAGCAGTAAATAGTAAAGATGTTTAATGCATTTTTGTTAACTTTTTTGTTGTTTTAGCTTTTCTTTATCATTTTGCTAAAAATGTTTGTTTTACTCTAAATTACACTTGATATTTATACAATTTATGTAAGAAATAAATATTTAAATCTAAACTAGTACTTTTTTGAATAAGTTTAAATAGATTGAACTTTGAATATATTTTCATAACTTTTATTAAACTGGACTCAATTTTAATTAATATTTTTAATTTATTATATTCACATAAAAAAATGATTTGTGAACATCTAACTGTTTAAATCAAAATCGTCCTATATACATATTGTACTTATGATAATTAAAATTTAGATTATTTATGTTATTTTTTTATACCCATATATTTTTTTGTTACTTTTGTTGACCCTTATATAAATTACTTAGGTATATCATTTTTTAATTATTGTGGCAAAAAGCCCAGATTTTTATAATATTTTTAAATGAAATTAAATGTGTATTTAAATTAATAATTTTTGTCTAATGAGCTCTCGTAATGTATGTTTTAGATTCGCCAGCCTAACTTGCTCCGAATCCAGAACAGAAGAATCTAATGAAGACTGTATGTGTATGATGTCTAAGCAATATCTCTAAAGGTCAAGCAAAGCGGCCTATGTTTAACCAAAGTTATGCAATCGACGGATAAGCGGGTGACCAAAGCTGACCGGATAGCATCATGCTCAAGCACAGATAGTCAATCGTCAACCTATCGCAAGCTCATAACAAACCATATACACCAGACCAGCAACGTATCTAACGGGGGGAGTCAACGTCAACCCTCCAATTTGTCGTGTAGCTAATCAATACGACAACCTAGCAATCCGAAGCAAAATCTTCCCATGAAACTAATTTGAGATGAAGAGTATTTATGGCGATAAGCAAATAGTAAATTGGCAATGGCTACAGAGCGGTGCAAACGTCGAGGAAGAATAAGGCAGCATGCAACCCGCAATCTCCGTTGACATAGCAAGACTGCGGTAACATTAACCAGTAACTAGTCATGAAGAAGAAAGAAGATCCAAGAGCAAGTAAAGCTGCGCGAATCAGAGTATTATTTGGTTAATTTATTAATTTGTCGATTGGATTGTTAAATTGTTAATTTTTTATTCTTTTCTTTTTGCTTAAATCAGATTTTAAATTATTTTGTTTAAAACTGTGGGTCCAGTTTTCTTCGAAGACAGGCATATGTCATGTATGTAATTTGGGCATGCTATCCGGAACTTGGTTGGTTGACCTGATGTAAAAGTATTAGGACGTCAACCTAGGAAGTATGTGGTGCAAACGATTTATGTTTAAGATTGAAACACGTTTGTAATCACATGCTTCTATAAAACCAATCAAGAACGGATAGTCGAGGTTCAGTTCAGTGAGTACGCTAAGTAACTAAGTTTTTAATAGTTAAGTATAGGAGCAGTAAAGAGATGCTGATCGAGAGCTGAACCCGACCTACACATAAATAATATTTGTATCAGAAAACTGGGCCAGACAGTAGTGATTAGTGAGTATCTTTGTACTTAGTATTAATAAACCCTTAAACCATCTCACGATCCTCTTTATTTGTACGCAACAAGTACACAAATAGTCACGACAACCCCCTCGTGACAATATATTCCCCCAGGTCAGCTAGCTTTTCCGGATTTAAGCTTTTTAATATTATTCTTTATCATTTGTTTTTCGATGATTACTTCCTCTCCTTCTATGACTCTCCTCGGAGAAGCTGCCAGATATTCGGGTTTCGTCTCCTGCAGCAGTCCCTTGTAGTGTTCTGTCCATTGTTCTGGTTTGATTATCTGGATGTTTACTTTTTCTTTTGTTGGGTTTTTTATTGTAGAAATGAATTTACATACTTCAGAACTCTGCCTACCTCCAACGTGTGTATTTATGTCGTGGCACTTGCGCTCGAACATTTCATTTTTTTCTATGCGTATCAAATTTCTTAGCTGTCTTCTGGTTTCCCTGTAGATTTCTAGGTCTCTTTGCTCTTTAGTACTGAGCCATTTCAAGTATGTGCGTTTTTTCTCTTTGACCATTTCCTGTATTTTGTCCGTCCACCACATCTTCCTGTTATTTCTATTATCTTGGTATCCAACAGCTTCGTTGCTTGCTTCCTTTAAGCTTTTTATTATATTTGTATATATCTCTTCAAATGAGTGATTTGTGTTTATTAATTTTTCATCTAATCGGTTCTGATACAATCTTTGAGTACTTTTCTAGACTTCTAAAGTTGTATTTTTGACATTTTTGTTGTCTTCGATGCATTCTAGGTTTTCATTTTCTCTAATACTTTCGTCCTTATTTGTTTTTCTTAAAGGGAATAATATTTTTGCTTTTACCAGATGGTGGTTAGATCCACAGGTAACACCACGAAGTGCTCGCACATCATACCACTTTAATTGCGAGTGTTGTCCACCTATAGCATAACCAATAATTGATTTAAGATTTCTTGTTGGCTGAATCCAGGTATATCGATGAATATCCTTATGTTTAAAAAAACCATTATTTATTTTTAGGTTGTGGGTTTTACACAATTGCATCAGTCTTAAGCCATTATCATTTGTTACTTCCTCTCCAAATGGTCCTATCACTTTGCTCTGGGTTTGCCTACCAGTTCGGCTATTAAAATCGCCAAGCATAATTATTTATCTGGTATTACCGATTTTTGTGATAGTCTCATCAAGTTGATCAAAGAACATTTGTTTTGTAGCTACTCTTTCGTCATCTGATGGTGCGTAGACTGCTACTATGCTTATATTATGTCCAAGCATCTTCATGTTCACTCGAAGTATGTTTTCAGTAATGCAATCGTAGTCTGTAATTTTATTCTTTAGATTTTTATTTATCAACAAGGATACCCCTCTGGCTGCTCTTCTTTCTTTTGGGACTCCAGTGAATATATGGACAAAATTACCCACACTATTCGTACCTGTTCCTTTCATTTTTGTCTCAGTGAGTGCAATAATATCGATCTTACAATTCTGCACTTCGGTTGCAATAATGTCCAACTTTTGATTCAGTCCCTGTACGTTCCATGTAGCTATATTCATAGTCCTTTGTCTTTGCTTTTTTCGTCTTCGAGAGTTTCCATCCATTGCTCCGAGGCTTTGTTTAGGCTTTTTGGTAATTGCTTTGTTTTACAAGTATTAGAGAACCAGTCTAATGCCTCAACCCCCTACTTGGAGGGCCAGGATTTTTAATCAAGATTTTTCTCCTCTAGCCTTTGACGAACCAACGCCATACTGTAAGGCAACAGTTGTAGTCTTTTATACTATCCCTAAAAGAAAGGGTTGCCGCCTACGCTATGATCACCGTACCGAGGTCCATTCTCTCCGCCTTTCATATCGATTGGGTCTTCTCCCGTAACCCTGGGAAATGGACCCTATACAGGTGCTAACTCTCCGGGTCGGAGAGTATCTGGAATTTACGGAGGGCAGGGGTCGATTCATTTCCCCTGATAGACATCTGACGAGGTCTACCCGTACCCTTAGTTTTTGAGATATAGGGTGAAAACTATATGAAACACGTTTGACTTTATTGCAAATAAAAATTCAATTTCTCGAAAACGGAAGCAGCAACAAATTATTTGTTAACACATATTGGTAGTACTCTTCTCTTTGGGTACTATAAGTAACTGAAAAAAATCTGTGGCCCTCTTGTTAGTTTTTGAGATACAGGGTGAAAACTATATGAAACACGTTTAACTTTATTGCAAATAAAAATTCAATTTCTCGAAAACGGAAGCACCAACAAATTATTTGTTAACACACGTTGGTAGTACTCTTTAGGTACTATAAGTAACTGAAAAAAATCTGTGGCCCTCTAGTTAGTTTTTGAGTTCCAGGGTGGAAACTATATGAAACACGTTGAACTTTATAGCAAATAAAAATTCAATTTCTCGAAAATGGAAGCAGCAACAAATTATTTGTTAACACGTATGGTAGTACTCTTTAGGTACTTCAACTAACTGAAAAAAATCTGTGGCCCTTTAGTTAGTTTTTGAGTTCCAGGGTGGAAACTATATGAAACACGTTGAACCTTATAGCAAATAAAAATTCAATTTCTCGAAAACGGAAGCAGCAACAAATTATTTGTTAATACATGTTGGTAGGACTTTTTAGGTACTATAAGTAACTGAAAAAAATCTGTGGCCCTCTTGTTAGTTTTTGAGATACAGGGTGAAAACTATATGAAACACGTTTAACTTTATTGCAAATAAAAATTCAATTTCTCGAAAACGAAAGCAGCAACAAATTATTTGTTAACACATATTGGTAGTACTCTTTGGGTACCATAAGTAACTGAAAAAAATCTGTGGCCCTCTTGTTAGTTTTTGAGATAGAGGGTGAAAACTATATGAAACACGTTTAACTTTATTGCAAATAAAAATTCAATTTCTCGAAAACGAAAGCAGCAACAAATTATTTGTTAACACCTATTGGTCGTACTCTTTGGGTACTATAAGTAACTGAAAAAAATTTGTGGCCCTCTTGTGAGTTTTTGAGATAGAGGGTGAAAACTATATGAAACACGTTTAACTTTATTGCAAATAAAAATTCAATTTCTCGAAAACGGAAGCAGCAACAAATTATTTGTTAATACATATTGGTAGTACTCTTCTCTTTGGGTATTATAAGTAACTGAAAAAAATCTGTGGCCCTGTTGTTAGTTTTTGAGATACAGGGTGAAAACTATATGAAACACGTTTAACTTTATTGCAAATAAAAATTCAATTTCTCGAAAACGGAAGCAGCAACAAATTATTTGTTAACACATATTGGTAGTACTCTTTGGGTGCTATAAGTAACTGAAAAAAATCTGTGGCCCTCTTGTTAGTTTTTGAGTTCCAGGGTGGAAACTATATGAAACACGTTGAACTTTATAGCAAATAAAAATTCAATTTCTCGAAAACGGAAGCAGCAACAACTTATTTGTTAAGACGTATTGGTAGTACTCTTTAGGTACTATAAGTCACTAAAAAAAATCTGTGGCCCTCTAGTTAGTTTTTGAGTTCCAGGGTGGAACTATATGAAACACGTTGAACTTTATAGCAAATTAAAATTCAATTTCTCGAAAATGGAAGCAGCAACAAATTATTTGTTAACACGTATTGGTAGTACTCTTTAGGTACTACAATTAACTGAAAAAAATCTGTGGCCCTTTAGTTAGTTTTTGAGATACAGGGTGAAAACTATATGAAACACGTTGAACTTTATAGCAAATAACAATTCAATTTCTCGAAAACGGAAGCAGCAACAAATTATTTGTTAACACATATTGGTAGTACTCTTTAGGTACTACAAGTAACTGAAAAAAATCTGTGGCCCTCTTGTTAGTTTTTGAGATACAGGGTGAAAACTATATGAAACACGTTGAACTTTATAGCAAATAAAAATTCAATTTCTCGAAAACGGAAGCAGCAACAAATTATTTGTTAACACACGTTGGTAGTACTCTTTAGGTACTATAAGTAACTGAAAAAAATCTGTGGCCCTCTTGTTAGTTTTTGAGTTCCAGGGTGGAAACTATATGAAACACGTTTAACTTTATTGCAAATAAAAATTCAATTTCTCGAAAACGAGAGCAGCAACAAATTATTTGTTAACACGTGTTGGTAGTACTCTTTAGGTACTACAACTAACTGAAAAGAATCTGTGGCCCTCTTGTTAGTTTTTCAGATACAGGGTGAAAACTATATGAAACACGTTTAACTTTATTGCAAATAAAAATTCAATTTCTCAAAAACGGAAGCAGCAACAAATTATTTCTTAACACGTGTTGGTAGTACTCTTTAGGTACTATAAGTAACTGAAAAAATCTGTGGCCCTCTTGTTAGTTTTTGAGATAGAGGGTGAAAACTATATGAAACACGTTTAACTTTATTGCAAATAAAAATTCAATTTCTCGAAAACGGAAGCAGCAACAAATTATTTGTTAACACATGTTGGTAGTACTTTTTAGGTACTATAAGTAACTGAAAAAAATTTGTGGCCCTCTTGTTAGTTTTTGAGATACAGGGTGAAAACTATATGAAACACGTTTAACTTTATTGCAAATAAAAATTCAATTTCTCAAAAACGGAAGCAGCAACAAATTATTTCTTAACACGTGTTGGTAGTACTCTTTAGGTACTATAAGTAACTGAAAAAATCTGTGGCCCTCTTGTTAGTTTTTGAGATAGAGGGTGAAAACTATATGAAACACGTTTAACTTTATTGCAAAAAAAAATTCGATTTCTCGAAAACGGAAGCAGCAACAAATTATTTGTTAACTCATGTTGGTAGTACTTTTTAGGTACTATAAGTAACTGAAAAAAATTTGTGGCCCTCTTGTTAGTTTTTGAGATACAGGGTGAAAACTATATGAAACACGTTTAACTTTATTACAAATAAAAATTCAATTTCTCGGAAACGAAAGCAGCAACAAATTATTTGTTAACACATATTGGTAGTACTCTTTGGGTACTATAAGTAACTGAAAAAAATCTGTGGCCCTCTTGTTAGTTTTTGAGTTCCAGGGTGGAAACTATATGAAACACGTTTAACTTTATTGCAAATAAAAATTTAATTTCTCGAAAACGGAAGCAGCAACAAATTATTTGTTAACATATATTGATAGTACTCTTTAGGTACTATAAGTCACTAAAAAAAATCTGTGGCCCTCTAGTTAGTTTTTGAGTTCCAGGGTGGAAACTATATGAAACTCGTTGAACTTTATAGCAAATTAAAATTCAATTTCTCGAAAATGAAAGCAGCAACAAATTATTTGTTAACACCTATTGGTAGTACTCTTTGGGTACTATAAGTAACTGAAAAAAATTTGTGGCCCTCTTGTGAGTTTTTGAGATAGAGTGTGAAAACTATATGAAACACGTTTAACTTTATTGCAAATAAAAATTCAATTTCTCGAAAACGGAAGCAGCAACAAATTATTTGTTAATACATATTGGTAGTACTCTTCTCTTTGGGTATTATAAGTAACTGAAAAAAATCTGTGGCCCTGTTGTTAGTTTTTGAGATACAGGGTGAAAACTATATGAAACACGTTTAACTTTATTGCAAATAAAAATTCAATTTCTCGAAAACGGAAGCAGCAACAAATTATTTGTTAACACATATTGGTAGTACTCTTTGGGTACTATAAGTAACTGAAAAAAATCTGTGGCCCTCTTGTTAGTTTTTGAGATACAGGGTGAAAACTCTATGAAACACGTTTAACTTTATTGCAAATAAAAATTCAATTTCTCGAAAACGGAAGCAGCAACAAATTGTTTGTTAACATATATTGGTAGTACTCTTTGGGTACTATAAGTAACTGAAAAAAATCTGTGGCCCTCTAGTTAGTTTCTGAGATACAGGGTAAAAACTATATAAAACACGTTGAACTTTATAGCAAATAAAAATTTAATTTCTCGAAAACGGAAGCAGCAACAAATTATTTGTTAATACATATTGGTAGTACTCTTCTCTTTGGGTATTATAAGTAACTGAAAAAAATCTGTGGCCCTCTTGTTACTTGTTGAGTTCCAGGGTGGAAACTATATGAAACACGTTGAAGTTTATAGCAAATAAAAATTCAATTTCTCGAAAACGGAAGCAGCAACAAATTATTTGTTAACATGCATTGGTAGTACTCTTTGGGTACTATAAGTAACTGAAAAAAATCTGTGGCCCTCTTGTTAGTTTTTGAGATACAGGGTGAAAACTCTATGAAACACGTTTAACTTTATTGCAAATAAAAATTCAATTTCTCGAAAACGGAAGCAGCAACAAATTGTTTGTTAACATATATTGGTAGTACTCTTTGGGTACTATAAGTAACTGAAAAAAATCTGTGGCCCTCTAGTTAGTTTCTGAGATACAGGGTAAAAACTATATGAAACACGTTGAACTTTATAGCAAATAAAAATTTAATTTCTCGAAAACGGAAGCAGCAACAAATTATTTGTTAACATATATTGATAGTACTCTTTAGGTACTATAAGTCACTAAAAAAAATCTGTGGCCCTCTAGTTAGTTTTTGAGTTCCAGGGTGGAAACTATATGAAACTCGTTGAACTTTATAGCAAATTAAAATTCAATTTCTCGAAAATGAAAGCAGCAACAAATTATTTGTTAACACCTATTGGTAGTACTCTTTAGGTACTATAAGTAACTGAAAAAAATTTGTGGCCCTCTTGTGAGTTTTTGAGGAGTGTGAAAACTATATGAAACACGTTTAACTTTATTGCAAATAAAAATTCAATTTCTCGAAAACGGAAGCAGCAACAAATTATTTGTTAATACATATTGGTAGTACTCTTCTCTTTGGGTATTATAAGTAACTGAAAAAAATCTGTGGCCCTGTTGTTAGTTTTTGAGATACAGGGTGAAAACTATATGAAACACGTTTAACTTTATTGCAAATAAAAATTCAATTTCTTGAAAACGGAAGCAGCAACAAATTATTTGTTAACACATATTGGTAGTACTCTTTGGGTGCTATAAGTAACTGAAAAAAATCTGTGGCCCTCTTGTTAGTTTTTGAGTTCCAGGGTGGAAACTATATGAAACACGTTGAACTTTATAGCAAATAAAAATTCAATTTCTCGAAAACGGAAGCAGCAACAACTTATTTGTTAAGACGTATTGGTAGTACTCTTTAGGTACTATAAGTCACTAAAAAAAATCTGTGGCCCTCTAGTTAGTTTTTGAGTTGCAGGGTGGAACTATATGAAACACGTTGAACTTTATAGCAAATTAAAATTCAATTTCTCGAAAATGGAAGCAGCAACAAATTATTTGTTAACACGTATTGGTAGTACTCTTTAGGTACTACAATTAACTGAAAAAAATCTGTGGCCCTTTAGTTAGTTTTTGAGATACAGGGTGAAAACTATATGAAACACGTTGAACTTTATAGCAAATAAAAATTCAATTTCTCGAAAACGGAAGCAGCAACAAATTATTTGTTAACACATATTGGTAGTACTCTTTAGGTACTACAAGTAACTGAAAAAAATATGTGGCCCTCTTGTTAGTTTTTGAGATACAGGGTGAAAACTATATGAAACACGTTGAACTTTATAGTAAATAAAAATTCAATTTCTCGAAAACGGAAGCAGCAACAAATTATTTGTTACCACACGTTGGTAGTACTCTTTAGGTACTATAAGTAACTGAAAAAAATCTGTGGCTCTCTTGTTAGTTTTTGAGTTCCAGGGTGGAAACTATATGAAACACGTTTAACTTTATTGCAAATAAAAATTCAATTTCTCGAAAACGAGAGCAGCAACAAATTATTTGTTAACACGTGTTGGTAGTACTCTTTAGGTACTACAACTAACTGAAAAGAATCTGTGGCCCTCTTGTTAGTTTTTGAGATACAGGGTGAAAACTATATGAAACACGTTTAACTTTATTGCAAATAAAAATTCAATTTCTCAAAAACGGAAGCAGCAACAAATTATTTCTTAACACGTGTTGGTAGTACTCTTTAGGTACTATAAGTAACTGAAAAAATCTGTGGCCCTCTTGTTAGTTTTTAAGATAGAGGGTGAAAACTATATGAAACACGTTTAACTTTATTGCAAATAAAAATTCAATTTCTCGAAAACGGAAGCAGCAACAAATTATTTGTTAACACATGTTGGTAGTACTTTTTAGGTACTATAAGTAACTGAAAAAATTTGTGGCCCTCTTGTTAATTTTTGAGATACAGGGTGAAAACTATATGAAACACGTTTAACTTTATTGCAAATAAAAATTCAATTTCTCAAAAACGGAAGCAGCAACAAATTATTTGTTAACACATATTGGTAGTACTCTTTAGGTACTATAAGTAACTGAAAAAAATCTGTGGCCCTCTTGTTAGTTTTTGAGATACAGGGTGAAAACTATATGAAACACGTTTAAATTTATTGCAAATAAAAATTCAATTTCTCAAAAACGGAAGCAGCAACAAATTATTTCTTAACACGTGTTGGTAGTACTCTTTAGGTACTATAAGTAACTGAAAAAATCTGTGGCCCTCTTGTTAGTTTTTGAGATAGAGGGTGAAAACTATATGAAACACGTTTAACTTTATTGCAAATAAAAATTCGATTTCTCGAAAACGGAAGCAGCAACAAATTATTTGTTAACACATGTTGGTAGTACTTTTTAGGTACTATAAGTAACTGAAAAAAATTTGTGGCCCTCTTGTTAGTTTTTGAGATACAGGGTGAAAACTATATGAAACACGTTTAACTTTATTGCAAATAAAAATTCAATTTCTCAAAAATGGAAGCAGCAACAAATTATTTGTTAACACATATTGGTAGTACTCTTTAGGTACTACAACTAACTGAAAAAAATCTGTGGCCCTCTTGTTAGTTTTTGAGATACAGGGTGAAAACTATATGAAATACGTTTAACTTTATTACAAATAAAAATTCAATTTCTCGGAAACGGAAGCAGCAACAAATTATTTGTTAACACATATTGGTAGTACTCTTTGGGTACTATAAGTAACTGAAAAAAATCTGTGGCCCTCTTGTTAGTTTTTGAGTTCCAGGGTGGAAACTATATGAAACACGTTTAACTTTATTGCAAATAAAAATTAAATTTCTCAAAAACGGAAGCAGCAACAAATTATTTGTTAACACATATTGGTAGTACTCTTTAGGTACTATAAGTAACTGAAAAAAATCTGTGGCCCTCTTGTTAGTTTTTGAGTTCCAGGGTGGAAACTATATGAAACACGTTGAAGTTTATAGCAAATAAAAATTCAATTTCTCGAAAACGGAAGCAGCAACAAATTATTTGTTAACATGCATTGGTAGTAATCTTTGGGTACTATAAGTAACTGAAAAAAATCTGTGGCCCTCTTGTTAGTTTCTGAGATACAGGGTAAAAACTATATGAAACACGTTGAACTTTATAGCAAATAAAAATTTAATTTCTCGAAAACGGAAGCAGCAACAAATTATTTGTTAACATATATTAATAGTACTCTTTAGGTACTATAAGTCACTAAAAAAAATCTGTGGCCCTCTAGTTAGTTTTTGAGTTCCAGGGTGGAAACTATATGAAACTCGTTGAACTTTATAGCAAATTAAAATTCAATTTCTCGAAAATGAAAGCAGCAACAAATTGTTTGTTAACACATATTGGTAGTACTCTTTGGGTACTATAAGTATCTGAAAAAAATCTGTGGCCCTTTAGTTAGTTTTTGAGATACAGGGTGAAAACTATATGAAACACGTTTAACTTTATTGCAAATAAAAATTCAATTTCTCGAAAACGGAAGCAGCAACAAATTATTTGTTAACACATGTTGGTAGTACTTTTTAGGTACTATAAGTAACTGAAAAAAATTTGTGGCCCTCTTGTTAGTTTTTGAGATACAGGGTGAAAACTATATGAAACACGTTTAACTTTATTGCAAATAAAAATTCAATTTCTCAAAAACGGAAGCAGCAACAAATTATTTGTTAACACATATTGGTAGTACTCTTTAGGTACTATAAGTAGCTGAAAAAAATCTGTGGCCCTCTTGTTAGTTTTTGAGATACAGGATGAAAACTATATGAAACACGTTTAACTTTATTGCAAATAAAAATTCAATTTCTCAAAAACGGAAGCAGCAACAAATTATTTCTTAACACGTGTTGGTAGTACTCTTTAGGTACTATAAGCAACTGAAAAAAATCTGTGGCCCTCTTGTTAGTTTTTGAGTTCCAGGGTGGAAACTATATGAAACACGTTTAACTTTATTGCAAATAAAAATTAAATTTCTCAAAAACGGAAGCAGCAACAAATTATTTGTTAACACATATTGGTAGTACTCTTTAGGTACTATAAGTAACTGAAAAAAATCTGTGGCCCTCTTGTTAGTTTTTAAGTTCCAGGGTGGAAACTATATGAAACACGTTGAAGTTTATAGCAAATAAAAAATTCAATTTCTCGAAAACGGAAGCAGCAACAAATTATTTGCTAACATGCATTGGTAGTAATCTTTGGGTACTATAAGTAACTGAAAAAAATCTGTGGCCCTCTTGTTAGTTTTTGAGATAGAGGGTGAAAACTATATGAAACACGTTTAACTTTATTGCAAATAAAAATTCGATTTCCCGAAAACGGAAGCAGCAACAAATTATTTGTTAACACATGTTGGTAGTACTTTTTAGGTACTATAAGTAACTGAAAAAAATTTGTGGCCCTCTTGTTAGTTTTTGAGATACAGGGTGAAAACTATATGAAACACGTTTAACTTTATTGCAAATAAAAATTCAATTTCTCAAAAACGGAAGCAGCAACAAATTATTTGTTAACACATATTGGTAGTACTCTTTAGGTACTACAACTAACTGAAAAAAATCTGTGGCCCTCTTGTTAGTTTTTGAGATACAGGGTGAAAACTATATGAAACACGTTTAACTTTATTACAAATAAAAATTCAATTTCTCGGAAACGGAAGCAGCAACAAATTATTTGTTAACACATATTGGTAGTACTCTTTGGGTACTATAAGTAACTGAAAAAAATCTGTGGCCCTCTTGTTAGTTTTTGAGTTCCAGGGTGGAAACTATATGAAACACGTTTAACTTTATTGCAAATAAAAATTAAATTTCTCAAAAACGGAAGCAGCAACAAATTATTTGTTAACACATATTGGTAGTACTCTTTAGGTACTATAAGTAACTGAAAAAAATCTGTGGCCCTCTTGTTAGTTTTTAAGTTCCAGGGTGGAAACTATATGAAACACGTTGAAGTTTATAGCAAATAAAAAATTCAATTTCTCGAAAACGGAAGCAGCAACAAATTATTTGCTAACATGCATTGGTAGTAATCTTTGGGTACTATAAGTAACTGAAAAAAATCTGTGGCCCTCTTGTTAGTTTTTGAGATACAGGGTGAAAACTCTATGAAACACGTTTAACTTTATTGCAAATAAAAATTCAATTCCTCGAAAACGGAAGCAGCAACAAATTGTTTGTTAACACATATTGGTAGTACTCTTTGGGTACTATAAGTAACTGAAAAAAATCTGTGGCCCTCTAGTTAGTTTCTGAGATACAGGGTAAAAACTATATGAAACACGTTGAACTTTATAGCAAATAAAAATTTAATTTCTCGAAAACGGAAGCAGCAACAAATTATTTGTTAACATATATTGATAGTACTCTTTAGGTACTATAAGTCACTAAAAAAAAATCTGTGGCCCTCTAGTTAGTTTTTGAGTTCCAGGGTGGAAACTATATGAAACTCGTTGAACTTTATAGCAAATTAAAATTCAATTTCTCGAAAATGAAAGCAGCAACAAATTGTTTGTTAACACATATTGGTAGTACTCTTTGGGTACTATAAGTATCTGAAAAAAATCTGTGGCCCTTTAGTTAGTTTTTGAGATACAGGGTGAAAACTATATGAAACACGTTGAACTTTATAGCAAATAAAAATTCAATTTCTCGAAAACGGAAGCAGCAACAAATTATTTGTTAACACGTATTGGTAGTACTCTTTAGGTACTACAATTAACTGAAAAAAATCTGTGTCGCTCTAGTTAGTTTCTGAGATACAGGGTTAAAACTATATGAAACACGTTGAACTTTATAGCAAATAAAAATTTAATTTCTCGAAAACGGAAGCAGCAACAAATTATTTGTTAACATATATTGATAGTACTCTTTAGGTACTATAAGTCACTAAAAAAAATCTGTATCCCCTTTAGTTAGTTTTTGAGTTACAGGGTGAAAACTATATGAAACACGTTGAACTTTATAGCAAATAAAAAATTCAATTTCTCGAAAACGGAAGCAGCGACAAATTTTCCATTTACATACACATTTAGTGCTATTTGAGCGCTAAGAAGTGTATGAACAACTTTGTGGCCCTCCAGTTAGGTTTAGAAATACAATACAAAATATGTTATTTTTATTTTTTTTTAATCGTACGATTGGAATTAAATAACTTGTTTTACACGCTGCAATGAAAGACTCTTAGCAACAAAGTATGCTTTTTGTTTGAGATTAATATCTTTAAAGAGTACCGAGATACAAGGTGGCCCCTCAACTTTACTCGGCGCACAGTGGTCTTTGACTCAATTTTTTAATATTTTTTTATTTTTGCTTAATAACGCTCTCAGGCGCTTTAAATAGCGGTAACAAATTCGAACGGCCTTTTATAAGGGTACTACAAGTGTTTCTAACCTTAATATTATCAAGAATAACATAAATATTAATAAAAAACAGTTTTTTTTTTTTTTAAAGAAAATTACAAGTCTTTTGGGATTCTTTAATATTCGTTGCACATCCCCATCCTGAGCAACAAATTATGGCGTTTAAATCATCCTCGTATCGCCTTTCAGTCCAGAGTTATGAGGTGGCCCCTCAGCTTTACCGTAAAGTCACAGGGGTCACGATTTCTCATTAACGGTTGCAGCAACAAATTTAATTCTTCGGTAACAAATTAGCAACAAATTAGCACCAAATCCTGGGATATGAAATTTGGTGGCCCCTTTTAGTGGTCCCCCCAGCTTTACTTACGTGATAAAACTATAGGAAAAAATCAAAAAACCCCAAAATTCTAATTTACTTCCCTCCCCTATAAATGTAAAGTTATGTTAAAGTTGCATTGCCTACTTCCAGACATGCTAGAGAGCTGAACTCTTTAAGACTGGAACACAATATGATAAAACTATATGAAAAAATTTAAAAACACCAAGATTTTAATTTACTTCCCTCTCCTATAAATGTAAATTTATATAAAACTAACATTGCACACTTCCAGAAACGCTAGAGAGCTGAGCATTGGAATGCTAATAGAAATTATGATAAAACCATGGGAAAAAATTTAAAAAGTCCAATATTTTCATTTACTCTCCTCCCCTATACATGTAAAGTTATGTAAAAGTAACATTGTGTACTTTCAGAAACGCTAGAGAGCTGCGCTTTGGAAGGCTAATAGGAACTACGATAAAATCATGGAAAAAAAATTAAAAAACCTCAAAAATTTAAGTAAGGCATTGCAAAAGTTTGAACAATATTCCGCATATTTTACTACTTTAAAAATTAAGTATTATCCAATTCCTTTAAAAAAGAAGTGAAATCATAACAAAAACATTTCATGTAAAAAAAGGCCAAGTACGCGAAAATGGCATTCCGTAAAAAGAATTGAGATAAAAGTAAAGCCAAGTTCTCCAATACAAATTTCAAAATGAAAGGTTCTTACTAGTTTGGAAATATTTTTCTAAACTTGGCTATTACGGCTGTAAATGTCTCTTAGGCACAGTGCTAAATTGAACATTTGGCTGTAATAGCAAAGTTTAAAAAAATATATCCAAACTATTAAGAACCTTTCATTTTGAAATTTGTATTGGAGAACTTGGCTTTACTTTTATCTCAATTCTTTTTACGGAATGCCATTTTCGCGTACTTGGCCTTTTTTACATAAAATGTTTTTGTTATGATAGATCTTATAATAGATACTTAACCTATTCCTCAGTTATTATTATTTTTTTTTTGCTCATGTTATGTTTTTTTGGGGATATATATTATAAATTTTTTTTGTTCTCCCTCTTTTGTTTCTTAATTTCTGTTTTTTGTTGTTGTTTTTTTTCATATTTTGTTCTTAGTCTTTTTTTTTGTTTTTTTTTTCTTAATAATAAATTCATACAATACATGGTATACTTGCATGTTATTGGTAGCCATTAGGTAACCAATGTTAACTGGAAAGTTTATTTTAAGAGCTATCAGAGAGTCAAAAAGATTTGTTAAATTCAAATTCGAAAATCTGCTGCACCCTAAAATGTGGTGATTTAAATCGCCCTGGACTCCACAAACACAGATGTCGTTATTTGCAATACCAATTTTCATTTTATGCGTTGGGTTTAAAATATGACCACTCCTTAATCTACTTATGACTCTAATAAAGTTTTTATTTGTTTGCAGATGAAACCAAGTTTTAGTCGGTTTACCTTGAAATGTCTTTTTATAAAATGATCCTTTGTTAATTAAAACAAAGTCATTATGCCATTCGAATTTTAGTTTAGTTTTTGCTAAGCGGAATATGTCTGTATAGGGAAGTAAAAAATCATTTTCCACAATTGAAAGAGATGTGGCTTCTTTGGCTAGTTTGTCAACTACTTCATTGCCTTCGATTCCTATATGTGCTTTTGTCCAAACAAGTATTACTTCTTTTTGGCGCTCGAACAGCTCTTTCATAGTTTTTAGGATATTGACTAAAACATAATTGCAAGGCTGATTATTAAAACTGTTTTTTATTGCCTGTAGTGCGCTTAAACTATCACTAAAAATAACAAAGAAAAATTTTTCTGAACATATCAAACAATATTTCAAAGCCTTCCAAATAGCCCACAGTTCGGCAGTGAAAATAGATGTATTATCTGACAATTCAAATTGTTTTTTAATGTTGGAATTCTGGTGGAAAAGGGCACAACCGGCTATATTGTTTTTAACTACTGATCCGTCTGTAAAAATTTGTTCATAATATTTCCACTTCGTGTGAAGGTTTTCTAAAAATATTTGTTTTAGACTTTCAGACGTTTCACTTGTTTCTTGAATTATAACTTTGGAAGTGTATTTGAAAAAATCTTCATCTAAACTGGTAAAAAATAAATTGGTAGCCGAAAATATGTTCCTTTTAGAATCCACCATCCATAAATAGCTTGAAACTGACAAAGAAGACTTTTTTACATTCCAGTAGTTGTGAGTTAGTGTGCACACTGCTAAGTTATGTATGTCTCTAATTAGAGGACTATTTTTGTTGTGTAATTTTAGAATGAATTTATCGGTAAGAAAATTTCTTCTTAAATAAAGAGGTGGTTCCAGTGTTTCTGCTTCCATGACGATAATTGGTGTACTTTTTAAATATCCACAGCATAACCTCAAACTTCTATTTTTAACGCTTTCAATTTTATTAAGATGTGTTGCGGCTGCTGATCCATATAAAATACAACCATAATCCAGGATAGATCTGACATAGGCTTTGTAAAAAACTAGCGTGATGGGTCAGCTCCCCATTTATGATGACTGAAGGCTCTGATGACATTTATGCCCTTTTCGGTTCTTTTAAGGATATGCTGTATGTGATCCTTCCATAATAATTTCTTATCTAGATAAATACCTAAGTATCTTACTGTATTTTTGCAAGGAATAGTTATGTTATTTGGCATATCTATTGAATCAGGAATCTGAGTGCGTTTTCTTGTAAACACGCAGATATTCGATTTATCCATGGAAATTGTGAGACCATTTTCTGAAAACCAGGTATCAATTCTACCAAACTTTTCTTTTAGGATTTTGATTGCTCGATTAAGATCCTTGTGCTTTACATAAAAGCAAACGTCATCGCAAAATTCCAGGATTTTTAGCTGTTCCGAACCTAACGATTCCAAATCGTAGGTATAGATGACGTACAGAATGGGACTTAAAATACTGCCTTGAGCCAGTCCTACTTCAGTAATGCGGCTGTCTGAGAGCCCTTCATGGGTTCGAATATATACCTTTCTTGATTTGTACAGGTTAAAAATGGTCTGTATGATTTGAGCAGGTATGCCTATAGCTGCCATTTTAGATACTAAGATGTCGTAATTTACGTTGTCGTATGCACCTTGCACGTCCAGAAATAATGCTACAGTGGTTTCATTTTCTGTGAAGGCTAGTTGAATGTCAGTAACCAGTTTTGTAACAACTTCTTGAGTGGAGCATCCTCTTCTAAATCCATATTGATTTGTTGGAAACTTTAGATTCTTTTCCATCCAAAACTCGAGTCGATTCTTGATGATACGTTCATATGTCTTAAGTAGGCAAGAAGCTAGAGCTACTGGTCAATAGGAAGAAGCAATATTACCTGGTTTTTTTGGTTTTAGTAACGGTATCACAATATAATCTTTCCAGTCATCCGGTATAGGTTGCCGCTGTTCAAAAATATCGTTAAAAATCCGTAAAAGAGTTCGCAAAGCACAGTCTGGTAATTGTGCGAGCATGGAGTACTGGATGTTGTCCTTTCCGGGAGCAGAGTTATTTTTGTTTTTTAAGACATTTTTGAGTTCTTTAAAACAGAATGGTTGGTTTAAGTATTGTGCGTCTTCATTTGATAAGTCTTCAAAAACTGGACAGGTGTTCGCTGCGGTCGACGGAGTGAGTTTTTTATGAAATTCCTCTATCCACTGGTCTTCTTTTGTTATAGGTGTAAAATTAGATTGTCTTCTATTTTTAAAGCCATTTACTTTTTTCCAAACCTCTTTGAGTGGAGTAGTTTTATTAATAGAAGAACAAAACTGCCAAAAGTTTTTCTTTTTTTCTTCTGTTAAAACTTTTTTGCTAATCGCATCTGCACGTTTGTAATTTACTAAATTATGGATAGTGGGATTATTTTTATATTCTGCAAAGTGAGATTATTTTTATATTCTGCAAAGTAAGTTTTGTTGGCATTTTTGATTCCACCAACATTTTTCGCATCTTTTTTTTTTCTTATCATTTAATATGGGAACAGAATTTTCGATTATTACGTTGAGATTTTGTACAAAGTCGTTATAATTCATATCGTTTGTATTTGAAAATTTATTAATATATTCAATATAAAAAATATCCCAGTTCGCTTTATTTGTATTCCATTTTCGATATTGTCGAAAATGAATAGTTTCCGGTATCAGATTACATGAAATTAAAATGGGTAGATCTGAACCGTATGTGTCTTGGAGAGGTTTCCATTCAACATAGGGTTGGAAGCATGGAGATTTGAGGGTTATATCTATTGCTGAGTTATTTCCACCTGAAGGGTTTATTCTTGTAAATTGGCCGTCATTAAGAAACACTAAATTATTAGAATCTAATGATTCCAATAGATTTTCTCCGGCTAAATCATTTTCAAAGCAGCCCCATGCTTCGTTGTGCATATTAAAATCTCCACCAATTAGAAACGGTTTTTTTAAAAATGAAAAAAATTGCGACCAAATATTTTGCGAAATGTTTCGGTTGGGTTTAATATAGAGTGATATCAAACTCAACTCTTCTTTTGCTTTAATTTTTATTTTTATACCTACATATGGTATTTCATTAAAATTAGGCCCTGTCAATTCGGGATATCTAATATTGGATCTAACCAAGAGGGCCACTCCCCCCTTGCCATCTTGCCTGTCCTTCCGGATGACATTATAACCCTTGAATGTTAAGTACTTTCCTGGTTTAAACTAAGTTTCCGAAAGAAGTGCAATATGTATTTCCTTATGGGCTAAAAGATCTTCCAAGTTATATTTATTTGAAACTGCCGAACGGCAGTTCCACTGACAGATGGTAAGATTCGTTAATTCTAGGTTAATCTCTAACATTATGGTTTTTTTAAAGAATTAATACATTTTTTGCCCAAAGGAAAAAAAACGGATAGAAAAAGAAAAAAAAACTATTAGTATATTTAGCGTTTATCATATTTGCTAAATCAGACTTATTTATATCGAATGAATTATTTTGTTTAAGTATGTTTAAGATGGAGAAAAAAAGGTCTATAATTTGATTAATGTTAAGAAAATTAGGTGATGATTGAGACGAAGTGATTGGACTGTTATTTTGTACACCGCTTTGGTAATTTGGAGCTGAAAGAAGAGGTCCAGAGTTATGGTAAAAACTAAACTGTGAAAGTATCTGTTTGTGTTGAGTTAATGTTGGGTTAGGGGATGAGGGTCTCGGCCTCTTGTTTGACGTTTGTAGGTGAGTGAAGTTACTTGTTTTTGACAAGGAATGATTAGAGGGAGATTGAATGTATAAATAGTTATTTATTTCATTTATGTCAATATCAGAAGACCTTTGTGATAAAATGGATGCGTATGATTTTTTTGGAAAATGATTTTCCGCTTCTTTAAATGTTACGTTGTTATTGGTCATTGCTTCTTTAATGTTCTTTTGCCTTTTGAACTCGGAACATTTTTTTAAGTCGTTTGTAGCATGACTTGTATTGCAATAAAAGCATTTAAAATCGTTTTCGCTTGTACAGCCCTCTGTTTTGTGTTCGCCCTTGCATTTAAGGCACCTTAACTTGCCTTGGCATTGTTTGCCGGAATGACCATAACGGAAACATTGATAACAAAGCAAAACTTTTTGTACATAAGGGTTTACGGGAAGTCGTACGTGCCTAAAGGCTACATATTTAGGGAGAGTCTGACACCTAAATGTGATTATGGCAGATTTAGTATTTTTTTTAGTTTTTTCTTGTGTGTTTCGGTCTGTAATCGTTTTAGTAATTCTACGTACTGACACCACTTCAAAGTTGCAATAAAAGTCAAATTTTGTAATTCGTTTCTGTATAGTCTCTTCTGTCATATCAGGTTCAATGTCTAACTCCTTGTCTTATTACTAGAAACTTAGGGATGTAACACTCTAGACAATCTAGTTCAAATTTTTTGGAACTTACCAGAATGTTGGCTGATTGGAAGTCCTTAAGGACTACCCTAATCCTGTTTCGACCAATACTGTCGATTTCTTTGATTTTTTGGTCCAAATCTGCATGATTTTTGAAGATTAGATCGTTAACTCTAATTGCATTTAGCTTACCTTTAAAGTTGGGGGAGTTATGTTCAAAATACACGTGAAAGGGGCCTAAATCATTTTTTGAGTAAAAATATTGCATTTTCACTTTTTTTCCAGACTCGTTGTTGCTGCTACCTATGGTTTGAATCGCATCGCTAGATCCAGGAGGTGGATCGGGAATGGGGGGCGCGCCCCCGCTTTCAATGTCCATAATTAAATTATTATTATTATTCTATTAGATTAAAATTTATTTGCACCGTTTAGATAAAAATTTCACTCGCGAGTATCAGCAAAAAACAATTCACTGATAAGGAACGACCCGACCGCTACGAGAACTAATCGGAACTGAAAAAGTAAGGTTAGATGGCAAAATATCGCAAAAAGTTATTTGAAAAAAGTGTTTAGAATGTCATTTTAGGGTCCTCTATGAAATTTCGAGCAATAATAATAAAAAATAATAAATACCCTATTTTTGGCCCTAGCCTTATTATGAATTAATTTTATACAGATTTTATTATCGAAATAGTTTAAGTAACACAATATTTAATGGACAAAGGTAAAATGATTCTATATTCTTTATTGAAGTCGTTCATAAAAAATTAAATAAAAATATCCGATTAGCACATGTACCTTTCTTGTCGCAATCGCCTTTTTTGACAGTTTGTAAGGTTTCCGTGAATTTAATATTAATACCACAATAGAAAGAACCCCATCATTAATTATTTAATAATAAACTTTAATAAAATATTTAATAAATAATATCAATGACGTTGTTTTTTTCCATTGTGGTATTAATACTAAATTCACGGAAAACTTCCAAACTGTCAAAACAAAAGGCCATTGCGACAAGAAACGTACATGTGCCAATCGGATATTTTTATTTAATTTTTTATGAATGACTTTAATAAAGAATTTGGAATCATTTTACCTTTGCCTATTAAATATTGCGTTACCTGAACTATTTCAATAATAAAATCTGTATAAAATTAATTTATAATAAGGCTGGGGCCATAAATATGGTATTTCTTATTTTTTATTATTATTGCTCCAAATTTCATAGAGGACCCTAAAATTACATTCTAAACACTTTTTTCAAATAACTTTTTTCGATATTTTGCCACCTAACCTCACTTTTTGGGTTTTCATGACTAATTTTTTGAATTTGCCGTCATGACAGTGATCACATGACTAATGTCAAAATGTATTTCTAGGTTATTCAACAAGCAGGATTGATCGTATATAATTTTTTTTTCCATAACTTACAAATAAAAATGTTTCCCATATGTTGCGAACATTATGGGGGACACTGTATAAACAACAAAAATAACAACCACTCACAGCCTCCGCCATTTTGACAAGGTCGCGATAAAATCAAAGTATAGTGAGTTTGACAGAGTTTGGTTAGGCTACCTAAACCAATTATCCGCTCTTTAAAATGGTGATGTCAAACGCATGGTGTACCCACTCTTTTTATTTTGGTTGGTTGTGAAAACCAATCTCTAGCCGTTCTATATCTTTGTTTAGGAATCACTTTCAAGAATTGTCGTAGAGAAAAAGTTGGTCGTCGTGGTCCTGATTGGTTTAGTGGATGAAGTGTTCGATTGCCATTCAGAGGGTGTGTGGTTCGAATCCCATGCCTGCCACTATAAACTCGAACCTACTCTCCGCTTGTAAATACAGATTTACCGGAAGTAGGGGTAAAGCCTGTCTTGGGCGAAGTTTGGGTATCAACGAAGTAGGCAAAGTTGATGATGAATACAAGACCGTGGTTCGGAAGTCACGTTAAGCCGGTGGTCCCGTGTTAAGAGCGTAGATGGTGCTAGCACGATAAAGACCCCTGTGTTCGACAAAGAGCATCAGGCAAAAATTAAATCCTCCATGAGAAAATAAAAGTTGCCTACCATGGGGGTCTATATGTGTATGAATGTGAGTGTGTTGTGATTGTCCAAATCAAAAATCAGAGCATTAAGTGATGAATCAATGAATGAATGAAGTTGGACTTCGCGGCAAAATAAAACTATTTACAAAAATTTTACCTATTACTTATTACTTAAAAATGGTCCGGTGGACTATCGTACCCATGATGGTAGTTCCTTTGCAATCTCTAACAAATGCTCCTTTGTCAACGAATTACTAGCCCAGACCCTTCTTTGAATTCGTTTGGCGGTTTTCGATTTGACAGATTCATAATAAACTATCGTGCCTATTCCTAAGAGTGACAAAGCCAGAGATAGGTTGAAGTAGCACAATAAGTAGCCTAATAACAGTAAGCCTGCCTAAAAATATATAAAAATAGATTTTTGAAAAAAAACTTGCTAAAAAAATGTCTGTTCAAGGTACAGTGGCGAAGTAAAGAAACGGGGCTTGCCGGGCTAAGCCATTATGCCCCCAAATTTGTCAGTCAGCCCCTATCCCCAAAAAAAAGTTGTGGGTAATTGTTAAAAATTTTTATTTGAGATATGGGGCCTCAAAAAGACCGTTCAAAAGTAAATCTTTACGATTTAAACTAAAAAAACACCTCCTTGTGATTTTCGAATCGCTAGTTTTATTTTTATTTTCAGTAGCGCACCCAGGAATATGTCTTGGTGGGGGGGAAGCGAGACCCCATAATGTCGTATTTTATGCAATTTTAATGAAATGTGGAAAATTCGTAGGCTTGGGGTGAGAGGCCTGAGGCCCCTACTTGGTGCGCCCATGTATTTTTATGTAATCTTCGCACCCCTTCGCCATGAATTAAATGTCCCCAGAAATAACAACTAACTTAAAAGAATAATCAAGTTCTTATACTTACCTTTTTAAAAAAAGCAGCTAACATATTTTTAAATTTCTGTTGGTTAAAGCTAGTTTTAGAAATATTTGGATGCTTTATTTCCTCTATAGTTTCCTGTAGAGGATTTTCGATAATTTGTTCATTTTGTTTTGTTTCTGAACCTACAAAAATAAAAACAATATTTTAAAGGCATTTGGGAGAATCGAAAATTATAAACAGAAAAAAGGTTGGAAACAAAATTTCGGACTTCCATTGTTTTTATTTATTTTAAACACGACGTTTCGGTTAGTCATTATCTTTAACCGTTTTCAAGTATAAACTAAACAATCTAGTTTTTAGGCTACTACTTATACTACTTGGCGTGGAGTTAGGTGTGACAACGATCTCAAAAATTAAAAACAAACCAAATGTAGCAAATTCTCAAAATTATAATCCATTGGGTGTTATTAACATTCCATATGTTCAAGGGATTTCAGAAAACATAAGACGAATATCAATCAATTAATCAAAAATGCTTTATTGTCATAAAGGAAAACTGTGTTTCACAAAGACAAAGCCTGCTAAAAAACTACTTATAAATAAATTGATTAAAAAGGCTACAAAAAACAATATTATAAAAATATATAAAATTTACCTATTAAAGTCAAAGTAATTAAAATGTACACTTCTTACTTAATAGTTTAAAATCGTTTATAGCTTAAAATTAAAAGATTAAAATGTCAACATGGTATAAAAGACACAGTAAACATACTTAAAAAACAGACAGATTTAGACAAAAAATGTTAACATAAATAAATAAAAACGACACACATAGGTATATAAAAAACTAGATAAAAAATACAAATATAATATCTTACGTAATTTAAAATTTACTGAAAAAGAGGAACAAAAAAGAAGAAATAGGAACATTTAAACTGGTAAGTCATTATAAAATTCAGCCAAATCATAGTATGCTTTTAAGAGTCTTTCTAAATAACCTAATTGTTTGTAATGATTTTAATCTACGCGACAACGAATTAAAAAAAAATTTCCCTTCATAGATGAGGGAAGACTTAGTTAGATTTGATCTTGGAATTGGCAAGGGCAAATCACCAGCATGGCGGGTATCATGTAGCGGTACTCCATTTCCAGCAGCAATGTTATAATTGTTTTTATAAATTAATGTACATATTTCCAGGATGTACAAAGATGTCATGGTTAGAATTTTCTCTGATTTAAAATGTGGTTTACAACTATCTCTTTGATGTACTTTGGAGATGAATCGCACTGCCTTTTTTTGCAAAATAAAAAGAGTTTTTAATAGAAATTTGTTGGTCGATCCCCAAAATGATATGCCGTACCTTAAACGTGATTCAAACAGTGCAAAATAGACTGATCATGCAACTCCAGAGCCCAACTCAGCTCTCACAATGCGGATGGCAAAGCACGCAGAAGATAATTTTTTACCAAGCTGGAGAATATGGTTTTCGAATTTTAATTTATCGTCTATTACAATACCAAGGAACTTGATTCCTGTTGTGCCAGTGGTTCATCAACCAAGTTAATTTCCGACATGTCGCATTTAAAGCCCATTATGTTCGTTTTATTTATATTAAAAGCTAATTTATTAGCATCACACCAGGACTTAATTTTTTTAAGGCCTTGAGAAATTATCAATTTAAGGGTTTCAACATCCTTGTGGTGCCAGAAGACAGAAGTGTCATCCGCGAAGAGAGTAAATATTCCCGAGATGTCTAATTTGACGATGTCGTTAATATAAATTAAAAAGAGAAGGGGGCCTAAAACTGATCCTTGTGGGACCCCACACGTTACTCCCATCGCCGATGAACTATCCTGTGAACCCAAAACCACTTGACACCTTTCACTGAGGTAGGACCTAAACCATTCAAGGGCGGTACCCCTAATGCCATATTTTTCCAGCTTCCGCAGCAGTATTTCGTGATCTACACAGTCAAATGCTTCCGATAGATCACAAAACACCGCTGCTGAAGCCTCCTTGTTGTTGATATTGTTATATACATGTTCTAGAAAGGTAAAAATGGCATCATGAGTCCCCCTAGCTGGTTGAAAACCAAACTGATTAAAACAAATAAGGTTATGAAATTTAAGGAAGTCCCAGATCCTCTTCTTTACTATTTTTTCTAAAACCTTGGATAAGGTGGATAGCAGAGAAATTGGTCTAAAATTGCTAGGCTCGTTTGTGACGAGCCAGACACTATAATATAAAAATAGTATTTTCATCCGGAAATACGATAAGGAGTTTTGTAACTAAAATAAAAACAGAAAATTCCTCATATAATAAGGAATGTATTTACCAAATCTTATGTGAATGTGGTAAATCATATGTAGGTGAAATGAAACTTTCTCTTCAGGTTAGAGTAAATGAACATCTAAAAAGTACCCAATTTGTACCGATTCAGTGGTCAGAAGCTAAAGTTTTGCATAAGGAGTCGCATTGGCGAAAACGAAAGTTTATTGAAGCTGCGTTTATAATGCAGAATAAAGAAGTTTCCAGTTAACCAAGCACGGACATACCAAACATATGGAAACCATTCCTTAAGGAAAACAGGCGTCTTAGGATTAAAAAGGGGGCGGGACGTCACACCTGACTGCACACCAAGTAGTATAAGTAGTAGCCTATAGACTAGATTGTTTATAGTTTACACTTGAAAACGGTTAGAGATACTTACTAACCGAAACGTCGTGTTTAAAATAAATAAAGACAATGAAGTCCGATATTTTGCTTCTACTCAATCATTGCCTACAAGTTGCAAACAAAAAAAAAAGGTTGGTGAGGATAAATAGAATTGATAAAAAAAATAGTGGCCGATAGGATCAGCTAGTGGCCCTGGATAGAATTAACTGATCTGTTTTCCTCAAAATGTTTCGAGGATCAACAAGGGCAAGCGATCAGCTGTTTTCGAGATATTTTGGAAAATTTTGAATGAATTTTAAATAAATAAATACATACATCGAAAGATTTACATATTTAATAAGATGTATTTTATTTATCTCTCAAACATTGTTTTCAGAGATTTAGTTTTAGAGATATTGGTTTAAACTGATTTTAATAAAATAAAATAAAAAATAATTGGTCCAGATTTTTAAGGTCTGAAGATTTTAAATAATTAAAAAAAAACTTCAACCAACCAAGTCTACTAAAAATGTTGCAAGAACTTAAATTTCTGGGATATTTTTAAAAATACAAATATAAAATATGCAATGTGCGCTCGCAGTACACAGATCGCAACGCCATGCGATCAAGGAATAAACTATCTTAAAATTTGCTTTTGTTTTTTTTTTTTTCTCGTAGAAAAGGTTGATCAATTAAAGACATTGCTTACATTAAACCTGAAAAATAAAAAAAGTATGAAAGTTGTTAGTTGCCGTGTCTAAAATTCTATTCATTGTTAGTTTTAACGGACCTAATTAGTGCAAAATCACCAAAATATCTTCACTTAATTATACTGTTCTAATTTTTTTTGCCGAACAATTTATATCAGGCTTCGTTTATTTTTCATAAAAACAATTTGAGAAATTCACACGTAAGTTTGCTATTTTTCTAGCTAGCTACAGTTAAAATTAATCGATGTAAACATATGGAAATAAATGTGTGCAGATAACTCGATAGATAACAATTAATTACACGCATGTTTACTACAACTTCTGTTCTGTAAAAGTTAGATTAGAGACACAAACCTTTTCTAATTTAACATTTAAGTTTCGCACTTTTTTATTTATTTTTTTGCCCCTGATGCTTGTGTTTTACCGCACTCTTTAAATAACTGAGCAAAACTGCTTGGTAACTAATCGATATGTATTTTTTGCATCATGCGTTGATATGTCCCTCTGCTTTTTTGAGATTTTTTCCCGAGGAATTGTTTTGGGATAAAAATAACGTCTTGATAAATTAGATAGACGCAAAGTATTAATAGATTTTTGTGTGTTTTTTTTTTAATAAAAAAAGGGTTTTTTGGAGATTAATGTTTTATAGGCATTTAACTTTCTCAATTTTTAGCTTACACGATGACAGGTTTGTAAAAATTATGATCATAATTTTTAGTAAAATATAAACTAAATAATTTTAATTTTAGTGGGTTTATACGCGATATTACGGAAATAATAAAAGTGGTCAGTGTCCTAATCAAAATTTATCTTCCGTGGACTAACATTCCAAATGAGTCTAGTTCGAATCACCCTGTGCAAAAAATAATCTCAGACATTTTCAGGCAGTGTAAATGGAGCAAAGAAATTTGATTTTTTTTGTACAAAATGCAACCTGGTTGGTTTATTAAATATACAACAAACTGCTCCGAAACCAAAACCTAACAATGTGTGGGATTAAATTTTCACAAAATAAAACAGTATTTTCACTAATGTTACACTTACAAATATACAATAGTTTAAGAAAACAAAAAACTACGTTCCGGTTGATTAACTATTTAGTATCCAATATAAATAAAAAGTTTAGAAATAATTGTTAAAACATGCACATCAAACTCGACAATCTTATGCACGATCGAGATTTAAAAAAAATAATAATAAAAGCAAATAAAGTGTAGGTAGGTATGCATAACAAGGGATAATTAAAATAAATTGGAAATTGTGAAAATAATTGGGATATGGTGCACATTGCGCATTTTCTAAAAATAACAACAGTCTGTTATCGTTTAAAATACAATTAACAATTTTGCAAAACTACCTAGCTTCTTTTTAGTTAAAATGACATTTTAAACAAACAAGGTATGTATAAATAACCATAGACCCAGAGGGGTTCTTATATATTTTCCACATATTTCATAAATAAAAGGATAAAGTAGCATAAAATACGACATCATGAGGCCTTGGGTCCCCCCGTAAGACATACTGACAACGATTTCCTTGCCCCGGCTGTGGCGAAATATTGATAAATACATTTTGGTACAAATTAGATAGACAATTATATTATTATCTTTTTATATTTTTTTCACAAAAACAATATTTGAAGTTTTTTGTCTTACTTACAAAAAATAACATTTTTGTTATGTTTATTTATTAATTGTCTCAAAAACTGACAAAAAATATTATGTTTTATCCAAAACAAAAAAATATTATGTTTTATCAAAAAAATGGCTTTTGAGGTGTCTTCATAGAATACTTCGATATGCTCGTCATAGTAGGTAGAGATAAGGGCTGAATTACTTTAAGTGATGTTCTTTTCATTTTGAGTGTAAGATAGGCAACGCGATCTGAGATTCCTTTAATAGTATGGATGTGCTTACTTATTGCTTTATTGATTATGAATCCTACTCCGAAGTTGCTATTATCTCCATTACCTTTATGATATATATAGTCAGTGGCGCACCCAGGAATGTGTCTTGGGGGGGGCCCGACAGCTACGAAGGGCGCCCTCAGAAAACTTGCGACCAAAAAAAAAAGGTCATCATGTCTTTTCGCAACTACGCCACTGCTTGGGGTTGGGGGGGCCCGAAGCCTCCTGATGTCAAATTTTAAGGTATTTTTCATGTTTTATCATCAAATATGTACAAAATATATTAAAAAATCTAAGGCTTGGGGGGGGCCGGGCCCCGGGGCCCCCCTGGGTGCGCCCATGAATATAGTAGATTACCGGAGTTCAGTTTTATCCGATTTTCTGATTTTCGTCGAGTTTTTGACAGACTACAATGTCCCATTTTATCATTGTTCGTTCTCTCTCCAGTTCTTCTATTTTTTCGTCGGTATTCATTGACCTAATGTTATATGTTCCTATTATTGGTTTTACTAGTTGTTGTTTTGTTTTTGTGCGTTGAATGCTTTTTCTCATAAGCGAATTTTTGCCTCCCCCAGATTCTGTGAAACAGACCATAGAGGTGTGGAATTCGGAGAGCTTCGTTCCCACCTGGGGACCAATTCCTTTTGTTTTTAAATTTGCCATAATTTTTCCCTTTGGGGAGTATTGGCATTAAAACACCACACTTGCCAGGCGTGTTGGTGAGTTTATATTCAGCCGCCCACTCTGGGACAGACACTGTTTGCAGCCGCTCATTATGAGTCAGATGCTGCTGTGTTTTTTCTTTTTTATTTTCCCCAAAAAGAGGGGTTGCCACCTACGCTATGTTCGCCGTACCGAGGTCCTTCCTCTCCGCCTTTCATACCGGTGTGGTCTTCTCCCGTTTCCCTGGGAAAGGGACCCTAGATAGGTGCTAACCTTCCGGGTCAGAGAGTACCTGAAATCTACGGAAGGTAGAGGTCGATTCATTTCCCCTGATAGACATCTTATGAGGTCTACCCGTACGTACCCCTTTTATTGGATGCACAATGGAAATTAGTAGGTACTTATTAGGGCCTTTTATTGGATGCACAATGAAAATTAGTAGGTACTTATTAGGGCCTGTCCTTAAAATACGTAACACATGAAGGGAGAGGAGGGGGTCAGTCGCTCGGGTTGCGTTACATAATATCCTTAAACACAAAAATCAATAAATTTCTTTCGCAAAGCACAAGATGGCTTTTTTCTAAATATAAACTATATATATTTTTAGACTTTAACAAAATAGCGGGTATCAAAATAGCATGTTTCAATATATTTAAAATAGCGCATGTGCTTAATGGCGCTAATTAGAATAGCACATTTTCAAAATGGCGCCGCTGATCAAAATAGGGCGCGTGTCTAAACGCATATTAAAATAGCGACTTTCCAATTTCAAAGACTTTATTTCATATCCAATCAACCAAAACAAAAAGGTGACTTGGGAATTCATCCTCTCCAATTTAGATAATTTAGTGTTTTATCAATCGAAAAACTAAAAAATACAAAATTTCAGATATTTTTGCCTAAGTAGTATTTTTTTAGTAAATTTTTTTAAATTACAATTTTTTTTATTTGTCACTTTATATTCCTGAAATAAAAAGTTACACCTTAATCTCTAAAAAACGAGATGAAAATGTCAAAAGTGCGAAATAGTCCTATATTATGTAGGAATAAAAGTGGCACTTCTTAACCCGGGGTATTTAGTATGCCAAAAGTGCAAAAAAGTATTTTATGTCTTTAAAAATAATATGTATATGTATGTAAATACAATGATCTCTATATATATATAACTTCGTATATAATTCAATGTGTAAATAAGGGTGGTGCTAGCAAATGTTACGTAATATTGTAGGGGGCCAGAGGTTTACAGGTGTGTTACAATGGGGAGGAGAGGAAGTCAATATTTCGGAGTTTTAGCGTTATGTAATTTAAGGACAGGCCCTTACCCACGATTAGGTGTTGCTAATTATAGACCTTTGCTATGAAAAGCTTGGGTCTTGACAAAATTGGATAAATAACACAATAAAAATACTTTTTAGGCATAAGACGCCACTGGAGTGTTAACCATAACCAAATATGTTAAAGCATATAAGGTATTTGACCATAACAAACAACAAGTAATGTATTTTGAGAAAACATTAAATAGGTAGGTAGGTCTAAATTTTAAAATTATTTTTATACCTATAGCTAGTTTTTTAAGAGTACCAGACACTTTATATATTTTCTTTATGGATTACTATGGGTTAGTTTTAGTTAAATATTTAATTAGGTTAGGAGTTAAAAATCATGTTAGTAGTTAAAGCTGGTCTTACCTAGTGTCCCTGTATGTTGACATTCTAAATATGTGAACATATAGGAACTCTAGTCTTACCTGACCCTAAAGTTGAATCCATTTTTACTTCTGTTTAACTTGAAGGAAGCTAAAAAATAGGCTGATTTATGCACTCTTCCCCTGAAAAAGCTACCTATGAAAACTTTTAGCATTAATAAACTTTTAAATGATTTGTAATTCTATATAAATGAAATAGGTACTATAACATAATTTATCTATATTGGTGTTACACCTTAAAAATAAGCCCAATAACCAATAATGTTAGATGGGTAGGTAAAGATTTAACTAATACTAAAATAAACAAAATTGAAAAATAATTTATTGTTAATTAAGGTCAATATAGGTTGTGCATAATCGAAACAAAAATAGGAATGACGTGCAATAAAAGCTAAAAGCTCCTCTGCTAAAAAAATTATAATTATACCTAATAGGTATAAAAAATTTAAGCTTAAAAAACAGATAATCTCAGCTCAATTCCAAATACCTATTTTTAAGTCAATATGTAACTACCTTACTTAATTTTATACTTATTATCTAAATAAACATTTTAATTTGTTCTATGTAAGTATTTATAACCCATCCCATGTTTTGTTTTCAACAAAAATCAAAAAACAATATTATTTACCAAATACAAAAATTGTCGTCGGCTACATACGAACCGGTGTTCAAGGCAGAAATAGAGCACCTGATTTTAGTCGGATATATAAAAGGATCACCTTGCTAGCTTGTTGGTTTGATTTAACACATTGACACAAATATCATTGAGAAATTGAATTACGTATTTACGTTACTAGACTAGGGTTACCAGACGTCCGGATTAATCCGGACATGTCCGGATTTTTACTACGTCCGGGTAGGTCCGGGCGGATTTTTCATAAACGTCCGGATTTTAAAGTAGCCGCCTTTATAAACATCAAATAATGCAAAATAAACTAGTTTCAAAAAATGTAATTAAACAATAATTGTCGATAAATTTAGCAGTGTGAATTCACCTTTAAGCGGGGTCCTCACATAACGTTTTACCTTACATCTTGCCTGTTCAGTCAAAACGCATCAAGTAAAACTTTGTGTGTAGACGGAAAAACGGACGTTTTACTTGAACTGATTTAAGACGGAAGACCGCCTAGAGAACTGACCGGATCACGCATTGTTTTCCGATAAAACCATCGTTTTGTATCAAAAACTGATCTAAAAACGTACGGTAAAACTATCAAGTGTCTACGCTAGTCTTTCAACCGTCATACTTGACGCTTTTGACTGACAGGCAAGACGTAAGGTAAAACGTTATGTTAAGACCCCGCTTAAAGTAGTATTATTAATCAAACAAGTTTCATGGCTAATCGGGCAAAAAGAAGTTTTTTGTTTCCCTTATATTTTTCCGTGGGTAGCTTGAAAGCTTAACCTCACGGGGGTCCAAGATCTAATGGACACCTAATAAGTGTTGACAGTTAACCGTTTCGTCCTTATGGGACTCCTCAGAACACTGCTGGTCAAGTGACAAATCTTGCGAAGTTAATCAGACGGTTTTGTCTCTAATTAAATGTAATTAGTGAGCGAACTATAGCAAGAGGCGCCATCTGCCGAGATACGAGAGAAACAAAAAACCAAAAGCAGGGAAAAACACTGCTATACAATATCGATCAATGAAAAGATCGAATGCAAATAAAAGAAAACAACTATAGTCCGTGACCTACGACAGCTCTTTGTCTTTTCAGGCCGGATCAACGCATTTTGCATTTTTACCCGTCATCAAGACAGTGAGCGTCAATCAACGGAATTTTTAAGCCAAATAATACTAACAAACGTGAAATTTCGTACCCGTGAATTTTAAAATCAAACAAGTTTCATGGCTAATCGGGCAAAAAGGAGTTTTTTGTTTCCCTTATATTTTTCCGTGGGTAGCTTGAAAGCTTAACCTCACGGGGGTCCAAGATCTAATGGACACCTAATAAGTGTTGACAGTTAACCGTTTCGTCCTTATGGGACTCCTCAGAACACTGCTGGTCAAGTGACAAATCTTGCGAAGTTAATCAGACGGTTTTGTCTCTAATTAAATGTAATTAGTGAGCGAACTATAGCAAGAGGCGCCATCTAGCGAGATACGAGAGAAACAAAAAACCAAAAGCAGGGAAAAACACTGCTATACAATATCGATCAATGAAAAGATCGAATGCAAATACAAGAAAACAACTATAGTCCGTGACCTACGACAGCTCTTTGTCTTTTCAGGCCGGATCAACGCATTTTGCATTTTTACCCATCATCAAGACAGTGAGCGTCAATCAACGGAATTTTTAAGCCAAATAATACTAACAAACGTGAAATTTCGTACCCGTGAATTTAAAAATCAAACAAGTTTCATGGCTAATCGGGCAAAAAGGAGTTTTTTGTTTCCCTTATATTTTTCCGTGGGTAGCTTGAAAGCTTAACCTCACGGGGGTCCAAGATCTAATGGACACCTAATAAGTGTTGACAGTTAACAGTTTCGTCCTTATGGGACTCCTCAGAACACTGCTGGTCAAGTGACAAATCTTGCGAAGTTAATCAGACGGTTTTGTCTCTAATTAAATGTAATTAGTGAGCGAACTATAGCAAGAGGCGCCATCTACCGAGATACGAGAGAAACAAAAAACCAAAAGCAGGGAAAAACACTGCTATACAATATCGATCAATGAAAAGATCGAATGCAAATAAAAGAAAACAACTATAGTCCGTGACCTACGACAGCTCTTTGTCTTTTCAGGCCGGATCAACGATTTTTGCATTTTTACCCGTCATCAAGACAGTGAGCGTCAATCAACGTATCGTATCTCGTATCTCGGTAGATGGCGCCTCTTGCTATAGTTCGCTCACTAATTACATTTAATTAGAGACAAAACCGTCTGATTAACTTCGCAAGATTTGTCACTTGACCAGCAGTGTTCTGAGGAGTCCCATAAGGGCGAAACGGTTAACTGTCAACACTTATTAGGTGTCCATTAGATCTTGGACCCCCGTGAGGTTAAGCTTTCAAGCTACCCACGGAAAAATATAAGGGAAACAAAAAACTCCTTTTTGCCCGATTAGCCATGAAACTTGTTTGATTTTTAAATTCACGGGTACGAAATTTCACGTTTGTTAGTATTATTTGGCTTAAAAATTCCGTTGATTGACGCTCACTGTCTTGATGACGGGTAAAAATGCAAAATGCGTTTATCCGGCCTGAAAAGACAAAGAGCTGTCGTAGGTCACGGACTATAGTTGTTTTCTTTTATTTGCATTCGATCTTTTCATTGATCGATATTGTATAGCAGTGTTTTTCCCTGCTTTTGGTTTTTTGTTTCTCTCGAATCTCGGTAGATGGCGCCTCTTGCTATAGTTCGCTCACTAATTACATTTAATTAGAGACAAAACCGTCTGATTAACTTCGCAAGATTTGTCACTTGACCAGCAGTGTTCTGAGGAGTCCCATAAGGACGAAACGGTTAACTGTCAACACTTATTAGGTGTCCATTAGATCTTGGACCCCCGTGAGGTTAAGCTTTCAAGCTACCCACGGAAAAATATAAGGGAAACAAAAAACTCCTTTTTGCCCGATTAGCCATGAAACTTGTTTGATTTTTAAATTCACGGGTACGAAATTTCACTTTTGTTAGTATTATTAATTTCGCCTTGTTGAATTACACTTCTGCCGTGTGGTCTTAAGCACACACAATTTTTTTGATGAAGTTTGTAATCTATAAAAGTACATATCAGATATTTTTACTTCTGATGACCACAATCTGCCTACCCACGAAAAATGGGCAAAATATTTTAATGCAAGTATTTCTACCCAGTGGACCAAAGAAAGAAATAGGCTGCTTTTATCTTCTGTAAAAGGAATACTCATGACTTCATACAATTTAAGAAATATGAGCTGCTCAGAATTTTACGATTTTGTACTTCTGCCTAAAAATTCAACGCTATTGAATAAAATACAAAGCAGTGAAAAGTACCATTAAAATAGTATATTATGTTATTTATTAGTTATTGTTTCAATAAAAAAAAGTTGATTTTTTGTGTGTGGCATCGAAAAAATTTTGACGTCCGGATTTTGTCCGGATTTTCTTGACGGCTGGTCCTGGTTAGAGACGTTTTCATCTGGTAACCCTATACTAGATTGAAAACGTAAACTTTACAGATCGAACTGTAAACTTGGGGGGGCGAAAAGTCAGTTTCCGGTCGTGTAGACTACTTAGTTGAATCCACTTTAGGGATTAAAGAGTTCACTTTAGTGCCTAGTTTTAGGGACTTAGGTGACCCATTTAATCAATAGGGATTAAAAACTTCCTTGTCAAAATACACCCTGATTTGAAGTTAAATATTATCGCCTAACTAAAATCAGCGAATGATATGTAATAATGTAGTGGTAAATGATTATATCCACTATTACTTCCGTAAATTGTTTTTTTCGAACGCTTAAAATTTTGACAATTTTGACAGTTGTTGTCGTAGTGTTTATCAACCACTATACCATGGGCCGATCTTCTCTAGAGACCCTGTATGTATGACGTATTTCTACAACATTTATTTAAAATATGTCATAAATACTAAATACAGGGTCTCTAATCTTCTCAAAGTTTAAAACCATCACTGGTTAAGTCAAAATATTAAAACCTAAAATGCTAATTTTAGGCCTATTTTACGAAATAACAATCTTGTATGTTGGAAACTGGTGATATTTTATCATTTTTAATATTATCCACGAAAAAAAAATCTATAAAATTAAACAATAAAAATAACTACAACCACAACACAAATGACAATTCGTAGCTTACGGCGGCACATACACAGAACACTGGGCACAGGTAATGGTTAATTAACACTATGGAATGACATTTACCTAGTGCGCAGTTGTTACCATAATACCAACGAACTGTCAAATAGCGTTCCAAAAACTATAGTCGTAACTATACGAATTCATTTCGTTTAGGTTGTGACATTGAGTAAATAACCCATATTGAGGCTTTACCATATTGAGGGGCAGATGGCGCTGAAATAAATTATAGTACGCAAAATTCAGAGACAAGTACTATGATCTAATGGCATTTGTATGATAGGCATGAACCTCGGAACTCGCACATGCAACTAAATCGTAGTAGCAGTCTCTGAATATTGCGTACTATACGAATTTATTTCAGCGCCATCTGCCCCTCAATATAATAAAGTTCATCGGTTGCACCTCTATATGGGTCATATACTCAAAGGTTGTGGTTATTTTATTGTTTAGGGGGGCAGATTTTTGAATTTCTTGACCTTTTATTGTCTGATTTACAAAGTTTTTATTGAAAAATGTGATCTACTATATTCCGAAAACCGTATATTGATGCAATGCTCGGTTAAAAAGTAAGCATTTTAAAAAAGAAATAATTGTCAAAAAACTGTCATTAGCATTAATGATTTTTACCAAAATCTAATCAGCGCGTTAGAGTGTTGAACACTATTTTATCTGAAAATGTTATGAAAATCGGTTCGGCCATCGTGTTAGGTATACACACACAGACAGATCACGATGATATTGCTGGGGGAGAGGGGTCATCTTAAAAAAAATTGGTCATCTTGAACAAAATTTATTTTGTAAAATAGTTCTAAAATTTGCGTTTTAGGTTTTAATATTTTGGAAACCTATTACTACCTCAAACAAATTCGAAACCCCAAAACGTATGTATTATCATTTTTGCGATATCTTGCATATTTTAGCATTTTTCGCCATGTTTTAGACATGAATCGACCGCTTCCATAAGTGTCAGCTTATTCTGTTTGTCCTTTGTTTGTAGGTTCTCTAGAGTGCAGAAAATCGCATTCGTAAGTAACAGCCGACAAAACTACCGAGCCATCCACTCGACTAGTGATCAATGCAATCACAGCTGATTCTGACAACACGACCCATGATCTCAAAAAGGTTATGTTTATTTTTGGAAAAGTTTTTGATTTGTAGTGAAACTAGAAGAAACTTTTGGGGTTGGTAAGTGTTGACTTTTTTCTCTAGGTAGCTCATTATTAAAGGAACACTGATTTAGGTTCTACTACGTTTTACCTCGCTCGTCAAAAAGCACTATATAACGATTTTTTTGTATGAAAATGATTCTTTGGACTATTTTTAGTCGATTTAGATACGGGAAATTAAGAAAAAAAGTTTGGTTTTTTTTAAAATAATTTTTTAAAAAAACGTTACATGGGGATTTTCTTTTACTTGTTTTGGTTGAAAAAAATCAATTTCTATCATTGCATCGTCAGATTTTCGACACAAATTTGTAAATTAGCTTAGGATTAATTATTTTACAATTTTAAATTAATTACATACCTAGTTTTTCATGTTTTTTATCGCTTTTTTCATATAATTTTGAAAATTTGTACAGTTGACCTTCCCACATATATTTTGACACATTGGGCCTGGGCCGACTCTTTCTAGGTCATTCGGCCATATAATATTTCCCAATTCGATTTGCTTACTTCCTGACTTACCCTCAGATGCACTGTAAGCACTTAAGCACGATCATGGGTTTAATCGCGATTAAGTCCTTGTTGCTTACATACAAAACAACAAAGATGGAGAATGGATTAGCAAAGCCTTGTTACGGTGCATCTGAGGGTTAAAGGCGCAGATTACAGGAAATTATTTATTTAGAACTATTCAGCAAGAATCGGCGCAGCTGATTCTTGCTGATTGCTTGTGCGGTTCGGTTCGGTTTGGTTTAGTTCGGTTCGGTTTAGTTCAGTTCGGTTTGGTTCAGTTAAGTTCGGTTCGGTTTGGTTTTAGGTTAGGTTTGTTATGTTTAAAGTAATTCAGCAGGAGTCGGCGCAGCCGACTCTTGCTGAATTACTTTAAGACACAACCAACCTAATCTAAGATCGACCCGAACCAAACTGCTGAATTTCTGTAAATCATCATTATCATAAATTACACATTATTATAACTTTCTGCATGATTTTTTTCATTATAAATGCTCAATAGAGGATTTTGGACGATTTTACAGAGTCAAAAATGCGCGACAAATTAAAATGTTGGAGCAAGATGTCAGGTCGAACGTTAGATTTCAAAAATATGGTGCAACCATTTTTCTATGCGTAAATAATTTTCAAAAAAATTTTTATCGCCTCTTGCCAGACAGTTGGTCACCTTATTTTTGGCTAAATGACCATTTTTTTAAAGCTCAGTCGATTGTGAGCCGTCCCTCTCTATCTCGAAATAACAAACGTCAAATAAATTCTTTCTATAGCAATTTGTATGAGTTTTTACTAATTTTTTAATTTTGAAATTTCTAAAAAAAATGCGAAAAATCCGCATTTTTTTTTCTTGAAAACAGTATAAAACGACCTAAACTTATCATTCAAAAAAGAAACACCCATTTTCAAGCATCGAGGTATAACGTAGTAGACCCCTGATTTAAATGATTTCCATGAAGATGAAGATCTACCTACACAGTCTACACTTTATAGCCTAATTGTTGTAATCTGCAGAGTTTTAGCTCACACAAATACTATACTATAGTAGTGTGAGCTATGGTGATCCTAATTTTTTCGAAAAAAAAAAAGTTGCTCAGATTTCAATTTTTTTTTATATATCTTTGCATTTCAGATGATTTTGAAACTTTTTTGTTGCGCCGTCTGTCTGTCTGTATGTCTGTCTGTCTGTCTGTATGTCTGTCTGTAACGACCAACGCGCATAACTCAAAAACCGCTTGGCCGATTTTAATGAAATTTGGTACCTAGGCTGGGTTTTGGGCCGAGATGGTCCCATTTAAAAATGAACAAAATCCACCGAACACAAACCAAATAAAAGGGTGGGGGTAGATTTCAAAAATTAGAGTTTAAGTGAAAATATGGTGTGTGTGATATCAAACGAAAGGTAATTGAGTCTGGAGTTAAACAAAATACATTTTAATTTATTTAAAAAAAAGGGTGGGGGTATATTTTAAAAATTAGAGTTTAAGTGAAAATATGGAGTGTGTGATATCAAACGAAAGGTAATTGAGTCCGGAGTTTAACAAAATACATTTTAGTTTTTGTTTTTTTTAAGGGTGGGGGTAGATTTCAAAAATTTGAGTTTAAGTCAAAACATGGCTTGTATGGTATCAAACAAAAGGTAATTTAGTCTGGAGTTGAATAAAATATATTTTAGTTTTTAGTTATATTAGCTCACACGTACACTATAACTATAGTAGCTAGTGTGAGCTTAGGGGCCCATATATTGGCAGAGTATTTTTATGTGCTGGGTGGAGAAAAAAATGCCACTTTAGTCAAACTCAGTACCTATGTAGGTATGTGGGCACAATAGATCCATATGTGGTCGCAGTGCATGGAGGTAGTAGGGCCTGCCACCACTTTCAAATACATACATACATACACATTATGGGTACTACATTAGTGATCTTCAATTATCCTACATGCCATTTATACTGTTTTATTTGAAATTATTTCACCTAAATTTATTCAAACTTTATGTTGTACTGAAACAGAATGTAATTTCCAGATCTTTCATATATGTAGTCGTTTTTTTTTATGGTCTCGGTTTGTCATTGGCATTTTATCAATTACATTAATGGAAATATGTCATGACATACTACCAGACTAAAAAAAAACAAACTATAGATACTTAAATTACTCTTAATACTAGAACCAAAAAAGTTAACAGAGCCAGACACTGCATTTGCCCGTACAAGCATTCTTGTTATAGGTTCATTGCAGATATAGTTTGTCCTATGAAAAATATTGAAGAGTTTCATGTATCTCTCACATCTGGAGTGTTCAAGTAAACTAACTACAGTAAATCCTGACAATTTATAATGCCATTTATCATGTTGTGCAGAAAGATTACGTCACATTATTCTCTCCAAGTACTTAGTATATCTAGGTTCAAAGCTGCTCTCACCTCATCATATGTGTATTCACCTCTAGGGTACCCACACCAAACCACTATTTATTCTGAACTTTCTTTAACCATATTGTGAATTCCATTCCACTGAACAATACTCTAAAATTGACTGAACCAATAAACAATAAATAATTTTATATTATATATATATTTAATATTTTAAAAGCTCTAGAAAATGTTTTTTTAATATGCTCTCTAAAGGTTAATTGACTGTCAAAACTACCAGATCTTTTATTTGACTACAAATTTCTAAATTTACATTATTGATAAAATAGTTAGGTTTGAAGACCTATGAAAAGATATCTGATATCCTCATTGGCAAGTTCCAATGATTTACAGTATGAAACAACCTCAACCACATCAATCAAGAAGATATCAAATAATATAGGACCCGAATGGAAACCTTGTGGTACCCCAGATACAACATTAATCCCCACCTTACCAACCCCAAAGTGCTTCAGGTTAGAAAGAAGAATGTCATGGTCAACCCTGTCAAAGGCTTTAGAGAAGTCTGTGTAGACTGAGTCAACCTTACATCGCCCCTCCATCACATCAAGAATATAATTCTCATAAAGAACCAAATTAGATTAGAATGGTAGATCTGCCTGGCAAGAAGCCATGTTGCTCCTTGTTCAAGGTGCCCTTAAATGCCCAACGAAGCTGTTTGAACTAATAAACTTGTCCAGCAATGTAGGTATCTCAGACTGGGGACAGACAGCCTTGTAGTTCTTGACATCTCTCTTACCTGACTTAAAGATTGGCTTTAGAAAACTATTTTTCCAAAAAGATGGAAAAATTCCTGACTCAATAGATGTACTCTGTACAGATCCCATTATTTTAAAAGCTCTAGAAACTATTTTTTAATATGATCTCTAAAGGTTAATTGACTGTAAAAAACACTACCATATCTTTTATTTGACTACAAATTTCGAAATTTACATTATTGATGGAATAGTTAAATTCAATAGGGTTTGAAGACCTATGAATAGATATCTGAAAGCACTTCCCAACATTCAAATCCGTGGCATTAGAATCACACCAGTAATAAAAAGAATCAAGATCCTTTTGAAGGGCTAGACAATCATCAATGGATTTAATTTTTTTAAAGAACTTCACATCATCAGCAAATTCCAATGATTTACATGATGAAACAACCTCAACCAAATCAATCAAGAAGTTATCAAATAATATAGGACCCGAATGGGAACCTTGCTGTAGCCCAGATACAACATTAATCTCTGAAGACAGGCTAGAGCCAAACTTAACTATCTGCACTCTATCTGACAGCCAGCTACTCAAAATGTTTATCCATACCTTACCAACCCCAAAGTGCTTTAGCTTAGAAAGAAGTATGTCATGGTCAACCCTGTCAAAGGCTTTAAAAAGTCTGTATAGACAGAGTCAACCTGGCATCCCTCCTCCATCACATCAAGAATATCATTCTCATAAAGGACCAAATTACATGTGGTAGATCTGCCTGGCAAGAAGCCATGTTGCTCCTTTTTCAATGCCCTTAAATGCCCAACCAAGCTATATACTGATAAGCTTGTCTAGCAATTTAGGTATATCAGACTGGTTACAGACAGCCTTTTAGTTTTTAACATCTCTCTTACCTGACTTAAAGATTGGCTTTAGAAAACTATTTTTCCAAAAAGAAGGAAAAATGCCTGTCTCAATAGATTGATGTACTCTGTACAAATCCCATTATTTTAAAAGCTCTAGAAATTATTTTTTAATAGGCTCCCTAAAGGTTAATTGACTGTAAAAAACACTACCAGATCTTTTATGATTCAAATCCATGGCATTAGAATCACACCAGCAATAAAAAGAATTAAGATTCTTTTGAAGGGCTAGACAATTATCAATAGTTTTAATTTTTTTAAAGAACTTCACAACATCTGAAAAGTCCAATGATTTACAGGATGAACAACCTCAACTAAATCAATCAAGAAGTTATTAAATAATAAAGGATTCGAATGGGAACTTGCGGTAGCCCAGATACAACATTAATCTCGGAAGACAGGCTAGAGCCAAACTTAACTATCTGCACTTCATCTGACAGCCAGCTATTCAAAAAATTTATCCTCACCTTACCAACCCCAAAGTGTGCTTCAGCTTAGAAAGAAGTATGTCATGGTCAAACCTGTCAAAGGCTTTAGATAAGTCTGTATAGACAGAGTCAACCTGGCATCGCCCCTCCATCGCATCCAGAATATGATTCTCATAAAGGATCAAATTAGATGTGGGAGATCTGTCCGGCAAGAAACCATGTTGCTTGTCCAGTAATTTAGGTATCTCAAACTTAAATACAGACAGCCCTGTAGTTCGTAACATCTTCTCTCTGACCTGACTTAAATATTGGTTTAGAAAACTATTTTTCCAAAAAGAAGGAAAAATTCCTGACTCAATGTATTAAAGATCTTTGTTATAAGGGTGCATTACATTGGGCGAAATTACTAGCTAGTCGCTAGTTTAACCTCGCCAAATGGATTACAATGACATACAGCGATTAAAAACGCAGTTGCGCTGGTCGCTTCTTCCGACATGTCTGTGGGCTACCTGCAACGATTTTTACCAATTACACTTGACGAATTTGCTCACTAGAGACTAAAATATCCGGCGAATAGTGACTAAAGTAGCCAACCGGGCTACTTTAGTCGCAGTAGCGCGCGAGCGGCGAGTTTATTATTGCACTTAGCTTTTTTAGTCGCCGCCCCTAAATTCGTCAGCGCCTAGCTAGTAAATTCACCCAATGTAATGCACCCTATAGGAATGCAAATGGTATATACACACCTTTTCAAGAAATAAGCGGGTAATGCGTAAGAACTTCCACTTAATTTGAGTAGTAAGCCTTCAATCTCTAATGATGTCAGAATAAGAAAAACAATTGCAGGATAGTGAAACCACATTTTAAAGCTAAGCAGAGAGCTCAGAAACCGGTATATTATTGTTGTTTTTATAGACACTTCCAAAATACTTAGCAAATAGTTCTATCAATTCATATTATTGAAGCTTGTAACCCCTTCATATGTCATGTTCTGTGGAAACTCAAAAGAACTTTTACAACCAGCAAATGACTCTAGCTCTTACTTTATAGTTCCTTTATGTAGGCAAGGAAAAGTAAAATGCAAGAAAAAATGACCTATCCTGTGAAAATCTTGACAAGACCTGGCAGGACGGCAGAGGAGGCATTTTGCTGTCTAAATATAGTTCATATTTATTTTCCGACCGTATAACCGCGGTACTAAACGTTTTTATTAAAATATAACTAATTTATTAAATTATGAAATTAAAAAATTTATATTTACTGTTAAAATATTAAATCAAACACGTAAAAATCGTAAAATTTTTAAAAAGGTAAAAATAAATAGTGTTTTTTTTAAATTCACATTGGACTAGGCTCGTATACGATCTAATGTTAGGGCAAGAGTGATTTAAACTGACCCGAAAGCTACCGAAAATTTATTAGTTATCTACTTGGTACTCGAGACCCTGTATGACATTTTAAAGAAATAGGGACGACAAACTCTTCAAAGTCTCTTTAAGTAAAAAACAAAGAATGAAAATATCGGTCCTTTATAGAGACTTAACTTCTGTCCTTGTTAATTCATGGGCATGATGGACAAACGTGTTTGTTTATGATGCATGATTATTGATGTCACTTACCGCTGACAGTTTAAATTATTTTAGTAAAACGCCAATGAACTTAACAAGAAAATAACAAACCGAACCAAAAAATTTCAGTGATTGTAATTAAGGTCACTCATCGTCAAGCAAGCTTTACAGGTAGCGAAGCCTAACTCTGATTTTCTATTTTTTGGTTATAATTTTTGACATGTTTTCCTCGGTTTCGCATTGGCGGCTCGTTGTTATTTTAAAAATGTGGTTTTAATACAGTCTAAAGATCTATTTAATAATGACACAGTTTCAAGATAGTTTGCAGCATAACTTTTTAATTCTAATTGCATAAATATATATAGTTTAGGTACCTTCATACTGTGTAAAACAACATCTTCAAAATAAAGCAGAACCGCCAATGCGAAACCGAGGAAAACATGTCAAAAATAATAACCAAAAAATAGAAAGCCTGACGTTAGCTTCGCTTCCTATAAAGCCTGCCTTTACGATGAGTGTCCTTAATTGTAATGGCTTTGTCGCATCTCTCTTTTGTAAAAATATGTCATACATACAGGGTCTTATTAACTCTCAAACCGCCTTAGTTACTAAACTATTTATCCGTTTTTTATGGAGATTGACGTAAATTCGATTTTTAAGTTCCACCTCTTATAAGATTTTGAGTATTATCATAACCTTTTTATTTGTTCAAACGCCTGAACTGAAACCACCGTACTGATGCTGTCCTCAGCAAAATTGCCGTAAGTGCGTTCTACGATAGTAGCGTTTAGAGTTTTTGTGTTACATTAGAATTCTGTTGTTATGGTAAAATGCAACACTTTGATTTTAACAGTTACAAACATCTAGGGTTCGTGTTTATTTAAAAAAATCATTTTTTTGTCGTTGTGTAAATAGAATTTTATTTACCCGAGTTTTATTCCAAGAAAAATAATTGGTAATCAGGCTGGCCGCTATGTTGTTGCTTATTAATAATTTTCACTAAGCCAAATGTGCCCAAAATATTCCTTGGCATGGCGCCAATTTGATCTAAAAAGTGAAAAATCGCTTTCGCTTCACACCACCGACCTATCTAGATTAGTTTGCGTCTTTTTTCGTTTCAGTTAACGCGCGTCCAACGATTTCGCGTGTGGAAATTTTTCGATAAGATTTGAATGGGTGTAACGTAAATGCCAAGAATTCGGTGGCATTCACAAGTTATGTTCCCTTCGCGACGGGTTTTCAAGGAAAATGTAATTGCTGACATATTTTAGGAATGCTGAAAAACGTTGCCGAGAAGTTTTTCCAGTAAAATCCGGTGACAAGTTGATGGAATCAAGATGACCAACGAACCGGTTGTTGTCCAGGCGCTCTACAACTTTAAGGGAAGCAATAATGATGAGGTAATAACTTTTTTAGGGATTAAAAAAGCTTAATTTTTAATCCAGACTCGAGTTCGCTTTAATTTATTGTCCACATGCAGTTAGCACATGGTCAAGTTTTCTTAGTTATTAGTAATAAACTAAAATTTTGTGAAAATCAGAAAACTATCTTTTTTTGCAACGTTTCGTGGGTTTATTTTGACAGTGTTTTAAATTGCAATACTCAAATAGACAACTTATGCTAGAAACTAGCATCTACTTGTTACTGTTAAAAAACTAGACATAGTTCTTAATGTCAATGTAGCGAACATGTTCTGAAAACTGTATTAATTAAACTTTTACTCTCTTCTGAAGTACGCTCATACTTAAAGCGTTAAAAAAAACAGAATACTGCAGTAGTGCATTTAAAGAATTAAATGTTTTAACACTGACAGGTGTTTATATTCACGAATTAGGTACTGTGTTTTGTTAAAATAATATGTGTCTGTTTTAAAAAAACTCCTGTAACATTTCTTACGAGACAACGTTCAGAAATGTTATGTGCAGTGATCGGCACTCAAATTCTTTGTATCAGAAAGACGCCTACCATAACGGATCCTTATTTTATAATGCTCTCTCATATGATATAAAATCCATCTCTAATCTGACTGGTTTCAAATAAAAAACTCAAAACTTTTAATTGACATATCCCCATATAATTGTTCTGAACTCTTTGACTTTTTGGAGAATGGTTAGTAGATAGGTTGACCTCAGCATTCACTGGTCTCATCAAGAATGAAGTCAGTGCTATTTATTTTTTGAAGGCGGTTATAATTCTTAGTAAAAGTTGTTAAAGTTCTGTTTCTATTTGATTGTTTTATTTATTTTTACCTTCCTAGCCAGCGCAGCAATGGCTAGAGAAAGTATTATTTTCGACGAAAATTTTTATTTTGAGAACGCCGAAAATCTGTTATTTGGGTGTATTTTATATTTGTATTTTAGTAGCTTGCGTTTCTGAAAGATTTGCAAAAAACTGTTTTCAAGGCTGATATATCATGAAGTTCAGTTAAAGTGAATAGGCTAGCTAGGAAGATATCAGATCCGTCATGGATCCATTTCTTTATTTTTTGGTTTATATTTTGCATTTTGTGGTATTTTGTACCTGTTTCTATTTTGTTATGCATTTTAATGTAGTTATTATATCTTATATTACTGGTTTATTTTAATCTTGTAATGTTATGATAAAAACTCTAAAAAGTCTCAATTCCTTCTAATACCTACTTCCAATTAAAGAAAAACAAGCTTTTGACTTTCTTCATGCTGTTTTTAGGCTTTGAAATTGTTTTAACTACTTTTAATGCTGTTAACTAAAGTTAGTATTTCTATGAAACAAACTATTGACAGCGGATATGATATTGATTAATGACATGATATGAGCAGTAAATAAAAAGCGATTGATTGCGGCGGCGGTTGAAATTTAAAACCTTAAATTTATATTTTATTTTTATGTTAACTTTTTCTGTTTGTTATAATAAAACTTATGACTTCCGTATTTCCATTTCAATCAGAAAACTCACAAAACAGCAAAAAAAAAATCTTAAACTGCTAAAAAATATTTTAGAGGGTATGTTTACAACCGAAGCGCCGTACCAACCTTCAAAGCTGGTTCTATTTCCCATCCCGGTTGTGGTAATGGTCCAACCACAATCGCTACTTAACCTAAATAGAAATTCACTTATATGTTGGAAACATAAAAAAATGTGTTACCCAATATGGCTGCTAAAAGTAGAGTTTTTAGGAAAATTTTTCTTCATATTGGATAAGTTTTGTTAATACACTATCCGAATAAACAAAAAAATAGTGTCCTTAGATATAAACTATCACAAACATTGGGGGTAACATTTTATGTAGCACTGGTAACACTGTAGAAAGTTTTTTGAAGTTCTGACTTTCCAAATGTCCAGTCCATATCAAATTTGCCAAAATCCAATTAAAAATATAAAATTATTGTAGAAGTATGTATATTCCATACTTAAAATAAGTATCTGGTTGATTCACTTTCAGTAGCTTCTAACCTATTCTGGAAATCCATGCATCAATCATGTATCAAAATAGTTTTTTGTGATTTTTTCAAATTGTTCCAGTCAGGAGATTGTCACTTTTGATCACGGAATATTGATTATTCCCGGACTGGATTTGATCAAAGTTAAAGCGGCAAATCCAAAATGGCCGTCGTCCTGTTCTTTTTACCCATTGACATTTCGTTCTCCGGTTTAGAAGGTTCTTGTCTGTTTTGTTAGTTTTTTTAACTAAATTTGGGATAAAATCTAACTGTCAAAAACTGTTCAGGGTCCTAAAAAGTTATTCCTTCAATTAAAGTTAAGACAGCTCGAGATTTGATTTTTATTCCAACCAAGGCCAACACAAAAATAGAGGCCACGACCCTGAAAAAGTCAGCTGTTCTCCGGGGGCTGAATTTTACATTTGGTCTTATGGGAGGTCAGACGTTTTTTTATGATATTTTCAAAATATTTGAAAATTTATTGACGGTAGAAAAATCTATTGAAAAATGCATCGAAAACCTTCAGGATGCAGTCACCGAAGTTCACAGTTGGACCACAAAGTGGCGAATAAAATTAAATGAAACCAAATCAATTCATGTTGATTTTACAAACAAAAATATAAATCACATACAAATAACAATAACAACATTCCCGTACCATATTCAAATCAGGCAAAATATCTCGGTATGACACTTGATGCCAAATTGCGCTGGAAAGCACATGTTAAGAAAAAAAAAGAAGAACTTGAGATAAGGCATAGAAAAATGAACTGGCTAATTGGAAGAAAGTCCAATTTAACAATTCATAATAAGTTACTGCTTTATACACAAATACTATGGGGTTGTGCTAAAGACACTAACATTCTAGTTTTACAGATATTTCAATAAAGTAATAAGAAACATTGTGAATGCACCTTGGTACGTTCGAAATAGTGACCTTCATCAAGATCTAAAAATCGAAACTGTAGCAGAGGCTATAAAAAAGTACGTAAAAAGCCATGAAGATAGACTCCATCGGCATGTGAATGTGGAAGCAATTCAGCTTCTAGACAATACTATGCTAGTTCGAAGACTAAAAAGAGTGAAGTCGTTTGAGCTAGTAAACTAAGTGAATTACATAAAACAAAACAATGCTATCAACACAACACAATTGTGAGTTACAGACCAAACAAAGCGGGAGAACTGTTGAGTGAAGCCTAAGTTTAAATCTGACTTTTCTAGTAAATTAAGTCAAAACGAAAATGCTAATTAGTCTTACTGACTAGATTGTAATACAATAAACACAGTGTGTTTGACAAAAAAAAATTCAAAATGGCACTTTAGATTTCCGCGAAATTTCAGTAAAATATTCTCAGACACCATCCCGATATTCCACCAACGTTTTGTAAGGAAGCAACATAATTTAAAGGTTAAAATCTTCAAGATTTAGCATTCCTTATTTTGAATTCAAATTACCCGCCATGTACCACATGCCAAGTGTTATATTTGACATGTATTTGACTTTGTCATCTGTCTTTGTCACATTCGCTTCTGCTTTAAACTTAATTTTTGTGTGAGCTAATGAAGCGGCTCTGAAAAATTAAGGATTACTATAGATTTAAAAAAATTGTTCTGAAAGAATATAATATTCATGAACCGTCATTCCAACTTTAATATTTTAAAGACAATCAGCTGTGTCGTAACGTGACCATAAAAAAATATCAGCCCCGGATGTGACGTCAACCAAGGCCGACAAAAAAATACAGGCCACGACCCTAAAAAAAATCAGCTGTTCTCCGGGGGCTGACTTTTACATTGGGTCTTATGGGAGGTCAGATGTTTTTTTATGATATTTTCAAAATGGCAGTACAGATTTCCGCGAAATTTCAGTCAAATATATTCAGACACTATCCTCATATTCCACCAAATTTTTGTAAGGATGCAAGGTGATTAAAAAGTTAGAATCTTCAACATTTAGCATTTTTTATTTTGAATTCAAATTACCCGCCATGTACCGCATGCCAACTGTTATATTTGACAAGTATTTGACTTTGTCATCTGTGTTTGTCACAGTCGCTTCTGTTTTAAATTTAATTTTTGTCTGAGCTAATGAAGCGGCTCTGAAAAATTAAGGATTAGTATACATTTTAAAAAAATTGTTCTGCAAGAATATAGTAAAAACAATCTCAAAACCGGCTTTATTTTAAAAAAAGTCAAATATTTACGAACCGTCATTCCAACTTCAATATTTTAAAAACAATCAGCTGTGTGGTGACGTGACCATCAAAAAAAAAATTCAGCCCCGGATGTGACGTCAACAAAGTGGAGGATCGTGGCCCGTCCGTTTTGATAGCCCTGCGTCAACAAAGTGGACGATCGTGGCTTGTCCGTTTTGATAGCCCCGTTCCAACAAAAATAACGGCATTATTTTGGTTGGTTGTGAAATCCAATCTCTATTTGTTCTATCTCTGCTTTTGATACGATAGGCCAAGGCCAACACAAAAATAGAGGCCACGACCCTGAAAAAATCAGCTGTTCTCCCGGGGCTGAATTTTACATTGGGTCTTATGGGAGGTCAGACGTTTTTTTATGATATTTTCAAAATAGCACTACAGATTTCCGCAAAATTTCAGTGAAATATTCTCAGACACCATCCCGATATTCCACCAAAGGTTTGTAAGGAAGCAACATGATTAAAAGGTTAAAATCTTCAAGATTTAGCATTCCTTATTTTGAATTCAAATTACCCGCCATGTACCACATGCCAACTGTTATATTTGACATGTATTTGACTTTGTCATATGTGATTGTCACATTCGCTTCTGCTTTAAACTTAATTTTTGTGTGAGCTAATGAAGCGGCTATGAAAAATTAGGACTTACTATACATTTAAAAAAAATTGTTCTGCCAGAATAAAGTAAAAACAATCTCAAAAACGGCTTTATTTAACAAAAAATCAAATATCCATGAACCATCATTCCAACTTCAAAATTTTAAAGACAATCAGCTGTGTCGTAACGTGACCATCAAAAAAAAATCAGCCCCGGATGTGACGTCAACAAAGTGGAGGATCGTGGCCCGTCCATTTTGATAGCCCTGGATATGCCTTAAATTGTCCTGTAAATTTAAATGGAATTTTTTTCGTGGGCTATGCATGGGTAGTATACAGGGAAAGCTGTCATAAGTGGACATCGACGGTTCCAACATTTTTGTATCTTGGAAGCTGCCCGCCCGCTTCTGAGAAATAATGATATTAACGCTTATCAGAGTTGTCCGCAAATAGGGCTACATTTGTTTTTGCTTCATCCGTGATGCAAAACAAATATGTTTTGTAGAGCAGTGCTTTTAGGATTTTTTTGTTGGGCAGGTGTGAGATTCGTTAGGTTCCATTTATCAATTAAATGAAATTGCAAATAAATCTTTAATTTCACTTTAAAGTTTCGCACATACCAGTTCCGAAAATAAAATGAATTCCAAATATAAAAATAGTTTTTTGTTTTCATGTATATATTTTATATTGTGCAGTCAGCTTTGAAAAGCGATTTTGTAACTTAAAAATTTTCGTAAAGCCTCTAAAATAATTTTACTGCTTGATATATTTATTTAATATTTTTTATGTCTGAACATTTAACGCTTTATGCCATATGGTTTTGCGACAGTTAATTTACTTTATATATTTTATTTTAAGCTCTTTGTAAATCTTACAAAATGGATTCGGACCAAATTATATTATTTCAATAATTTTTTCACGTTCTTTATTAGAAAAATCTATTGGTCTGAAACTGGTAAAGATTGAGTAGAAACAAAATTTCGGTCTTCCATTGTCTTTATTTGTTTTAAACACGACGTTTCGGTTAGTAAGTATCTCTAACCGTTTTCAAGTGTAAACTAAACAATCCAGTCTACAGGCTACTACTCTCAGGTGTAGCGACCCGCCCTCTTTTTAATCCGAAGAAGCTTGTTTATTTTTCATAAGGTGATTTCCATATTATGTTTTGTATGTCCGTGCTTGGGTGATTGAAAACTTTGTTCTGCATTATAAATGTAGTTTCAATAAACTTTCGTTTTCGGCAATGCGACTCTTTATGCAACACTTTAGCTTCAGACCATTGAATCCTGTGCTCATTTGACCACGCTAAACCGGATTTTTCAATATCCCCTAATTGGGTACTTTTTTGATAGTCATTTAGTCTAACCTGAAGAGGGTGTTTGGTTTCACCTACATTTGATTTACCACACTCACACGGGATTTGATTTGGTAAATACATTCCTTATTATTTGAGGGATTTTCTGGTTTCGTTTTAGTTGCAAAACTCCTTACGATATGGAATGTTAATAGGGGTTCTAAGCCACGACACGTATCTCGACGTACTACTACTATGTCGGTTTAGAACGTTTTTCTACGTTGTCCGACGCCTATTCTCCACCTCCTTCGATCCTGACAATCATCTTCTGTCAGATTCTTTTGACTGCATTTGAAATACATTGATCTTTGGATTGACTGTTGCGATTCTAGTTTAGGACGTCCTCTTTTTCTGCGCCCTACTGGTTGCCACTCTAGGACCTGTTTTGGTAATCTTTCGTCGTTCATCCGTTGTACATGGCCGTACCATATCAATTGCCTTGCTAGCTAGTCATGCAGTGCAGTGATGTCATCCGTTATGCTTCCCTCGATTTCCATTCTTTCTTTTATGATCTCATTTCTTATGTGATCTAATCTAGATATTCTCATTGATCTTCTTATTGCATCCATTTCGACACTTTCCATTTTTGTTTTGTATTTTTCTGTTACGCGACAAGTCTCTATTCCATACAACAGCGTACATTTTACCATTGTTTCATATATGTTAAATTTTACATTCTTTCTTATCTCTGCTCCATAAAATACTGTTAAGATATCCAATAACCTTTTTTGCTTTTACTATTCTTTTTTCCAATTCTTTACAGTCTGTTCCTGTCTTATCAAATGTGACACCCAAGTATACATACTCATTGCATGGAGATATTGTTTGTCCATTGTCTAGTTCTAACTCACTGGATTCGTTTCCAATACATAAGTACTGTGTCTTGTCCACGTTCACTGTTAGTCCCCACTTTTGGTATTCTTCCGTTAACTTTCTCATCATATACTCCATGTCTTCTTTATCATTAGCTACAATTACTTGGTCGTCAGCAAACTGTAGTGTGTATATAGTAAATCGGTCGTTAAGTTGTATTCCCATGCCGTGCACTTTACGTTTCCAGTTTTTTAGAGCCACTGCGATATATATTTTAAAAAGAGTTGGAGAGATACAACATCCCTGTCTTAAGCCTTTTTCTACTGGAACGGTATCATATGCTTTTTGTATGTCCACAAAGGTAACATGAGTCTCTATATTTCTGGCGCTTCTTTTCTCAATTACTTGTTTAAGACAAAAAACATTATCACTACAAGATCTGCCTGCACGAAACCCACTTTGCTCTTCTTCTTCTTGTTCATGAAAATCATTCTCTATTAGATCTCTAAGAATCCTACCATACAATCTACTTAGAGTGCTGGTGACTGAAATTCCTCTGTAATTGTTACAATCCAGCTTGTTTCCTTTTTTATGTATTGAGGATATGAATGCAATTTTCCAATCATTAGGTACTGGATGTCCGTTTATGCATTGATTGATAATATATGTAAGATTTTCGAGTAGTTTCTCTGATCCTCGACGTAACGTGCGTTATTGCATTGTGCGCATGCCCAGTATTTGACAGACGTACGTTGCCCCACTTAACGTGCGTACGTACGTAACCGAAGATAAGAAAAATAGACAGGCGGGTCCGACCAATTTCGGAATTTTCGTGTGTTTTGGTGAACCTTACCCCACTTTTTGTTTGTTTTTCTCAATGACTGTTAATTTTTAGTTTCCTTTTTTTATTCGTGTTTTGTGTCTGTTTTGGGTTTGCTTTTGGTTTTCAGAATCATAAAGGCTTTAGCTGGAGTAAAGGTAAAGACAAAGTGAATCCACTTTGCACTAAGTGGCGACCTCCACTTGCTAATACTAATACTTTTAGCTCACACATATACTATACTATAGTAGTGTGAGCTATGGTGATCCTAATTTTTTGGAGAAAAAAAAAAGATGCTCCAATTTCAAAAATTTGTATATATTTTTGCGTTTCAGATGATTTTGAAACTTTTTTGTTGCGCCGTCTGTCTGTCTGTATGTCTGTATGTCTGTCTGTAACGACCAACGCGTATAACTCAAAAACCGCTTGGCCATTTTAATGAAATTTGGTACCTAGGCTGGGTCTTGGGTCGAGATGGTCCCATTTAAAAATGATCAAAATCCACCGAACACAAACCAAATAAAAGGGTGGGGGTAGATTTCAAAAATTAGAGTTTATGTGAAAATATGGCGTGTGTGATATCAAACGAAAGGTAATTGAGTCTGCAGTTAAACAAAATACATTTTAATTTATTTAAAGAAAAGGGTGGGGGTATATTTTAAAAATTAGAGTTTAAGTGAAAATATGGCGTGTGTGATATCAAACGAAAGGTAATTGAGTCCGGAGTTTAACAAAATACATTTTAGTTTTTGTTTTTTTGAAGGGTGGGGGTAGATTTCAAAAATTTGAGTTTAAGTCAAAACATGGCTTGTGTGGTATCAAACAAAAGGTAATTTAGTCCGGAGTTGAATAAAATATATTTTAGTTTTTAGTTATATTAGCTCACACGTACACTATAACAATAATACCTAGTGTGAGCGCTTAGGGGCCCATATATTGGCAGATAATTTTTTAAACAAAGCCTGCACGTGTTATAGGCCATATAATTTCCCTTTTTATATCGTGTTTATCTTATCTTGGTGTGAATGAGTTCTATACTGATACGGAAATTTAGTGAGATCCCATGCGCAATTTTAGCTTCACCCGATTTTAAGGAAGTACTTCTCACCCATTTAAGAATCCATACACAGAGGTTACGTTACGCATTTGCTTTAAGCCTGTTTTCACATCGTTGTTTCTCCGCAACGTATCTTATTAGCATCTTATTTGCTACATTTGGTTTGTTTTTAATTTTAGAGATTGTTGAGCTTATGAATTTCTTGGAATAACCATTCTGTTGTAAGTCTTTTTTAATGTTGTAGATATCTGTGGTTAATTCTTTATTATTACTACAAATATTTACGGCTCTTAAATACAAACTTCTTATTACTCCTTGTTTTGTAGCAACAGAATAATTAGACTTCAAATTTTGGTACTGTCCTGTGTGTGTTGGTTTCCTATATACAGTGGTTTGAATGTTTTTGTCTTTTCGTTTGACAAGACCATCCAAAAAAGGTAAGGGGTAATCTTTTTCAATTTCCATTGTGTATTTAATTGTTGCTCAAATACTGTTAGGATTATGTAGAAAATTCTGCAGTTCGTTATCATTTTCTGGCCATATAATAAAGGTATTTTCCATATATCGTAGCCATAGTTTTGGCTTGACTCTTGCTGTGTTGATCGCATAGTCCTAGAACCACTTCATGTAAATGTTTGCTACCACTGGTGAACGAAACCAACTCGCAAAATGATGAACTTACCTGGTTTCCTTCCTGGGACTCTAGAACCAAAGAGAACCAAACTAAACCGAACGAAACATATTTTCGAAAAATTATTTCCCTAAATTAGCTTTTAGATCCTCATTTTGGGAGGTTGCAATCGGGGTTATTCTAACCTTTGTCAATTAAGCGCAAACGTATCTCTAACCTGCGACTCTGGGACATTTTTTTTTGGTGGAAAAAGGTCGGGGTGTTTCTGGACCGTTTAGGATAAGTTTTCGGTCAACTAGTTTCGGTTCGATTTGGTTTGGTTTGGTTTTACACCCTGTAGGACTACGGGAAAGAAGTCAGGAACGTTTTTTTTCTTAATATGTCAGAAAGTGGTTACTTAAATACCGGGAGTGGCAAGTCATAAAACGTTTTATTTAATAGAAATAATATTTCGGACTTCCATTGTCTTTATTTATTTTAAAACACGACGTTTCGGTTAGTAAGTATCTCTAACCGTTATCAAGTGTAAACTAAACAATCTAGTCTTTAGGCTACTACTTATACTAATTGGTGTGCGGTCAGGTGTGACGGCCCGCCCCTTTTTTAATCCTAAGACGCCTGATGATGGAATCCCAATGGGTTCATCTCTTTCGCCGGTGGTAGCGAACATCTGCATGGAGTGGTGGAGAAAAGCCAACTTCAACACCGAAATGGAGTAGCGTTTTGACGAAATTAGACGACATACATGGGAGGAAGACTACGAACCGATACTGAGTAAAATTGACAGTACGTGCAACAGAGAACGACAGAAGATAAGATCAACTCACCGAGAAAAACTTAAGAATCTACAGGCACGTACTCAAGATAGAAAAGACTCAATGACACCAAGCACTATAGTGAACATCTCCAAAAGGACTCTGAGCACCAACGAAGAATTGGTACTCAGTAAGGGACTTAAGTTCGCCATTGCACCGGCACAGACACCGACACTGGAAATTATTGCGGCAATAGAAACCGTTCTAAAGTCTACCTCAACCCGAAGCTGATGAGTTTCGCCATAAAGTAAGAACAACGTTGGAAAGAAAGAAACAACAAAAGACAAACATCACCAGTCAAGAACAACGGGCAATCAAGAACCTGCAGGCTGACAAATCAATCAAGATCCTACCGGCCGACAAAGGAAACGCGACGGTGATCATGGATGTCGAGACTTACGACAAAAAGATCCAAGAAGTTCTGGAGAAAGGAGACTACAAGCAACTACCCAAAGATCCAACCACCACCATAGAAGGACGCATCTACAGGACTTTGAAGAAGTATGCTGAAAATATCCCGGACGCTCTTAGATCCCGCCTGACTCCACACCACAGCAGGGCACCACATTTTGATGGATTACCAAAGATCCATAAGAAGGATATACCACTGCGACCAATCACCAGCTCCAGGGACTCACCGACCAGCACTTTGTCGAGGTTTTTGTTGGACATAATTCAACCACTACAGGGTAAGTCCGAATCTTTTGTCAAAAACTCGGAACATTTTGTCGAGGTTTTAAAAGGTATCGAATTAGATCCCGGCGATAGATTTGTAAGTTTTGATGTAGAAACTCTCTACACCAACGTGCCAATAAATGAGTCACTCAGTATCATCAAAAACAAATTACAAACTGATGATACACTTCACGAGAGAACAACGCTATCGGTGGAGGGGGTGATGGATCTTTTGGAGCTCTGTCTCCGTAACTCTTACTTTCAAGTGAAAGATAAGTTTTACGCGCAAAATGATGGACTCCCAATGGGTTCATCTCTTTCGCCGGTGGTAGCGAACATCTACATGGAGTGGTTCGAGGACCATGCGATCAACACAGCAAGAGTCAAACCAAAACTATGGCTACGATACATGGATGACACATTTATTATATGGCCGGAAAATGAAGACGAACTACAGAATTTTCTACACCATTTAAACGGTATTCGACCAACAATCAAGTGCACCATGGAAATTGAAAAAGATTCGACCTTACCTTTTTTGGATGTTCTTGTCAAACGATCAGACAGAAACATTCAAACCACTGTATATAGGAAACCTACACACACTGAACAGTACCTAAATTTTAAGTCTAATCATTCTGTTGCTACAAAACAAGGAGTTATAAGAAGTTTATATTTAAGAGCCGTAAATATTTGTAGTAATAATGAAGAATTAACCACAGAAATTAACAACATTAAAAAGGACTTACAACAGAATGGTTATTCCGAGAAATTAATAAACTCAACGATATTTAAAATTAAAAACAAACTAAATGTACCAAATTCTCAAAATAATAATCCGTTAGGTGTTATTAACATTCCATATGTTCAAGGGATTTCAGAAAACATAAGACGAATAGCTAAACACTATAATATAAAACCAGTATTTTCTTCGGAAAATACGATAAGAAGTTTTGTAACTAAAACAAAACCAGACAATCCCTCAAATAATAAGGAATGTATTTACCAAATCCCGTGTGAGTGTGGTAAATCATATGTAGGTGAAACGAAACGCCCTCTTCAGGTTAGAGTAAATGAACATCTGAAAAGTACTCAATTAGGGGATATTGAAAAATCCGGTTTAGCAGATCATGCATGGTCAAATGATCACAGGATTCAGTGGTCAGAAGCTAAAGTTTTACATAAGGAGTCGCATTGGCGAAAACGAAAGTTTATTGAAGCTGCGTTTATAATGCAGAATAAAGAAGTTTTCAGTCAACCAAGTACGGACATACCAAACATATGGAAACCACTCCTTAAGGAAAACAGGCGTCTTAGGATTAAAAAGGGGGCGGGCCGTCACACCTGACCGCACGCCAATTAGTATAAGTAGTAACCTAAAGACTAGATTGTTTAGTTTACACTTGATAACGGTTAGAGATACTTACTAACCGAAACGTCGTGTTTTAAAATAAATAAAGACAATGGAAGTCCGAAATATTATTTCTACACAATCATTGTCTACGAGTTTCAAACAAAGGGCTTTATTTAATGTTGCTTAATATTGATTTTTTGCAAAATCGCTGATTTAAATTGTTGCTCTTTTGAATGTCGCTGTATTGATATGTCGCTGTATTGATATGTCGCTGTTTTTATTAGATTTCGCTCTTTTGAATGTTGCCGTTGTGATATGTCGCTCTTTTGAATGTTGCTGTTTCCTTTCAAACGACCAATAGAACGAATTCCACCGAAAATATTGTAATCCGCGTCAAAACCTAGAGAAATTAGCTGCGTAGACCAATCAGATGCGTTGTTCGAGGGAGAGGAATAAAATTGCCACAGAATTCAAGAATAGCGCTCCTAACTAAACTACCAGTTTTATATTTATTAAACTAAGTTTCAAAAATAAGTGATTGCTGATCGTTTTATGCTGATGATACCTAAGCATTTTATAAAGCAATAAAACAAGTAATGTCGGTTTTAATGGCAACATCCATCATTAAAAAATCATTTGAACATTTAGCATAAACACTTTACAGGCACTAAATAATCATCGGATCGTTAGCCTCTAATTTGTAATTCACGTTGCCCGAATTTCGTCGCGTATATTTCAAAAGGATTAAAAAATTATTTTGCGTCGTTCCCACTATATATAGTTGCCTATGATATTGTCGGGTACGATTTTGTTTTAAATCGAATCGTTAAACGAGGGTACCGTAGTAGATCTCTTGTGTGTACAAAATAAATATAAAACAGTTTTAGAAACGTTACAACCTTTAGTGAATACAAAATAAAACTCTGTTGCAATTTACAAATTGTTACAGGACTTTTTTTATGAGCTATAAAACAAATAAGACCCAAAATATAAAACTAAAAACTTTAACTTACCAAACTGCAAAATATTCTTCAAATGGAAAAATCTTATGTTTCTTTACTGACAATTAATTTAGAGGTTTTAGTTTTAGTTCAACAAAACTTAGAATGTGACTACCGACTTGTCTTCTCAAAGTTTGCGCTTTTATTAACGGTAGGTTGGACCTTAGTAATCCCTTATCTCCTCTTTCAAGAGCTTGGAGTGGCGTTGCTGATAATCGTAAAGTTTACTTTGCATTCTAGCTAATGAGCTAAACAAGAGAACGTAAACCAAAACAGAGATAAAGTGACATTTTATAGACAACACTTTCTTATTTCACAGTTTTTCCATAGCCAATCATGTTGAAGGGAAAACCCTCTCTCTACTTAACCATTACAACTCCCACTCTTAACTTTTCAGTAGTTTTTCTCGCATCATCCACCTGCTGTGTGGTAGGCGGCACCTAGACGTTTATCATTGTGAAGGGCGGCAGAACCACTTTGTTATCTCTGCAAAACCATGTTTTGCGCTATTCGTTTGTCCAAGTTGGTTTGAATATTCTTTAAGTCGTTGTGGATAATTTTTTAGACCACCTTAGATCGATTGGTGATGGATTACTCAATTTTAAGTAGCTAGGTGTTTGCCTCAAATTTGCGTAAAAGCGCCTGTGTGACGTCATAATCTAAAGACTGCGATTTTAGCTCACACATATAGTATACTATAGTAGTGTGAGCTATGGTGATCCTAATTTTTTCGAGAAAAAAAAAGTTGCTCCGATTTCAAAAATTTTTATATATCTTTGCGTTTCAGATGATTTTAAAACTTTTTTGTTGCGCCGTCTGTCTGTCTGTCTGTATGTCTGTCTGTCTGTATGTCTGTAACGACCAACGCGCATAAATCAAAAACCGCTTGGCCGATTTTAATTAAATTTGGTACCTAGGCTGGGTCTTGGGTCGAGATGGTCCCATTTAAAAATGAACAAAATCCACCGAACAGAAACCAAATAAAAGGGTGGGGGTAGATTAAAAAAATTAGAGTTTATGTGAAAATATGGCGTGTGTGATATCAAGCGAAAGGTAATTGAGTCCGGAGTTTAACAAAATACATTTTAGTTTTTTGTTTTTTTTAAGGGTGGGGGTAGATTTCAAAAATTTGAGTTTAAGTCAAAACATGGCTTGTGTGGTATCAAACGAAAGGTAATTGAGTTCGGAGTTTAACAAAATACATTTTAGTTTTTTGTTTTTAGCTCGCACTACTACTATAAGTAGTGTGAGCTATGGTGATCCTAATTTTTTCGAGAAAAAAAAAGTTGCTCCGATTTCAAAAATTTTTATATATCTTTGCGTTTCAGATGATTTTGAAACTTTTTTGTTTTGCTGTCTGTCTGTCTGTCTGTCTGTCTGTCTGTCTGTCTGTCTGTCTGTCTGTATGTCTGTCTGTATGTCTGTCTGTAACGACCAACCCGCATAACTCAAAAACCGCTTGTCCGATTTTAATGAAATTTGGTACCTAAGTTGGGTCTTGGGCCGTGATGGTCCCATTTAAAAATGAACAAAATCCACCGAACGCAAGCCAAATAAAAGGGTGGGGGTTGATTCCAAAAATTAGAGTTTATGTGAAAATATGGCGTGTGTGATATCAAACGAAAGGTAATTAAGTCTGGAGTTAAAAAAAATGAATTTTAGTTTATTTTTAAAAAAAGGGTGGGGGTAGATGTCAAAAATTAGAGTTTAAGTGAAAATATGGCGTGTGTGATATCAAACGAAAGGTAATTGAGTCTGGAGTTAAACAAAATACATTTTAGTTTTTTTCAAAAGGGTGGGGGGTAGATTAAAAAAATTTGAGTTTATGTCAAAACATGGCTTGTGTGGTATCAAACGAAAGGTAATTGAGTCTGGAGTTGAATAAAATATATTTCAGTTTTTGATTATATTAGCTCACACTATAACTATAGTACCTAGTGTGAGCTTAGGTGCCCATAGATTGGCAGAGTATTTTTAAGGGTGGAGGTAGATTTAAAAAATTTGAGTTTAAGTCAAAACATGGCTTGTGTGGTATCAAACAAAAGGTAATTTAGTCTGGAGTTAAATAAAATATATTTCAGTTTTTAGTTATATTAGCTCACACGTACACTATAACTATAGTACCTAGTGTGAGCTTAGGGGCCCATATATTGGCAGAGTATTTTTCCATGTTTTTTTATAACATTTTGCTTTTAACTTTTGCCACATCAATTTTACAGAAAAATTGTATAGGACATGTTTGTTCGCACTGAAACAATAATTTATTTTTCGTTTTAATGAACTTTACATTTCAATAACTAAATTGGTGTTCTATTACAAACAAAAAATGTATTAATAGTTTTTCTGTAAAACTAATTTAGCAAAAGTTATAAGCGAAAGTTTGTGAAAAAACATGGGAAAAGCCGCCATCTTGGATTTATGTCACACAGACTCTCATACTCAAATTGGATGCAAAAACCTGGTTATTTAAAATTGTGTAATATTTTACCAATCGATCTAGGGTAGTTCTTTATCTTTTACAACTATTCCACGGGACACGATTGTTAATCATAAGCCACTTAACTATTAAGCGTATTATTCCTCACTGAAAACTTGTGGTTCTAGTCCGTGTGGTATTTTACCTTAAAACTAGAAGCCCTCGATACATTTTAACAGTTGTTTTACTTCTTGTGAGAGCATCCCTCTTTGACAGTTGATGGGCTTTTTTCAGATAAAAAAGGATTAGTATTTGTAGGTTCGTATTGCCTGTTAATATCTATTGTCAAAATTGGAAGTTGTCACTGCGGTCTATTATCACGTTATTTATGCGGATAATGTAAGAAATAATTTATATTTTATTCTATAATAATCTTTTATGTAAGAGAAGAGATAATTCCAATTGTATTCTCGAAAAATATTAACTTGATCTAAAAAAACTTGGACATCAGTGAGACGTACCTAGTCCTCGCTCGACGGTACATTCCTGGATGTCCTTGAGACATACATGATAAACATTGGCCCTAACACACAATCTGGAGATATCCTTGAGACGTACCTCGTACATCCTGGACGTACTAAATACGGCTTTAAATGAGGCATTATGAACCTAACTTTAGATTGAGGCTTGTTGTGTAATAATTGAGTGATTGAGTTAAGTAAAACTCCTAAAAAGTATAAACAAATAGGGAGAAAAGAAAGTACTTTTTCCTACCTACTTATGGTGGGGTTCTTTGTTATCATTATATGGAAATCCTGTTTTATGTCTTGCAGTGGAGCAATGTGCTTCTCTAGGCTATGGGCATATAAGAGACGGGCTGTGTCGTGATTTGCTATGAAGTTTTTTAAAAAGTAAACACTTTAATGGTAATTTATAGCCTAGTCGATCAGCATTATCACCCCCAAGAAAAATTCAAACCTGACCAACGTAATAGTAGTGCTCGATTATAGTAGTCTCTATAAACCCAGTTTTAGATTGTTTGGATAAAGATTAGAGGGAAACTTTGGGCCCTATGTCGGAATTCCCTTTACACTTTTTTACTAAACACTTGGTCCTGGTCCACCACAACAAAAAAACAATAAAGATCCCCCGAAAAATCCACTGATCCATTTAGCTGACAGCCTATACCCAGCTAGCCGCCTCATCCCTCTTAACCTGTCCACATGCCTTCTATTCTCGAAGGCAGTGCCTTGATACATTTTATTTTATTTTATATCTATCCATCTCCTAAAATCGGTTTTACATGTAAAACTGGATTATGCCATAGAGAGAGGGCAATATGACTTGGCCACCTATGGGGAAACACAGCCGTCAAATGTATTCAGGGCCTCTAGTTCAAACTATTCTCGTAAAACTTATTTAAAAATTTACCAATAACAATGTACAGGCTCTTAAATATACATGTTCATTTTCGTTTAATTTAAGTATTTTAAGATTTTAACGTTTCCGTTTTTTGGAATTTTACTCCAGGAAATGGTTTATTTTAGAATACTTTTTTTTAAACATTTCTCCCTTTGCTTGTTTTATAAAATATATTTTTATTTTTTAATCAAAAAGATTTATAGTTTCGGATTTTCGGTTGCAATTTTTTAGTCGTATCTTTGTTAAATTATTAGACTCTAGCATTCGCGATATAGTTCTTTTTTTAGTTTCCATTTTTAATTTTATTATATTAATTATCAGCTATTATGGTTCCATTAAACGTAGTAAAAGCTACGACCCGTCTCTCTCCAGGAACATTGTCAAAAAGGTGCCACCATCTTGGATTTTTGACAATTTTTTCTTCAGATCAGTCTTTTAATTGAAAAATACTGACTTTTTGAGAAAATATGTTCAAAAATTATTACTGCATCTTGGTTTTACGTTTTTAAAAACTTTTTATTTTTTATCTTTAATCACCCGCCATTTTGAATTATAAAATGCTCAAGGGTGCCAAAGTGGCATCAACCGAATTCTTAAAATAGGACGCTTTGACTACTAAAATTTTCTATATAGGTACCTCAAATCCAGGTGAGACCCGTTATTGACAATTATCTTCCTGACTGTATGATCTAAAAAAAAAATTTGACTTTGTATAAATGTTTGTGAAAATAAACTGTCGAATTTCATTTCAACTTGACACGATCAGTACGTATTCATTTCTAAAAAAATTAATTAAAATTTTCATTTTATTTACGATCTGAGATGCTTCGGTCACTTTCAACCTACTGCCGCAAATCAAAAACGCCAACTTATAAATGTTAAGAAAATAAACGGAGCTTGATGACTTTAATATAATGAAATTTTTGTTTTTTTTAATATTATCTTCCAAATAGCTTACGCAATAATTCTTGGTATTAACATTAATGGATTTTGACCAAAAAGTTTAGGAGCTATCGTGTTACGGACAGACATACACACACACACACACACACACACACAAAAACAGACAATATTGCTGAGATAGATCAAAATACACCCAAATAACACATTTTCGGCGTTATCTCAAAAACTTTTTTCGTGGACAATAATACCTTCTCTAGCCAAATTATAGGTAATAAAAACAAAAAAACCGTTTTTTGTTTGTTTTTATTACCCAATAACTGGGATTGATTCTAATTTTATTTTCCCATTGGCTGCGATAGATTTTCTTTTATTCCCAATAGTTTTCAAGATGTTACTAAATTTTTATTTTTTGGGTTTTTAAAAGGGTTACTTATACCAGGACAGAGTAATACATTGACGATTAGTTGTTTGTAAGAAACATAAAAAATAGGGAATGCAATTTGATTAGGAATGGTCATATTTACTTATGTGTTTTTTTTTCGCTCGTTGTGTGCTGTATTGCAAACTTGTTTGTCTACGGCATTTTTGCTAATGTATAGATAATTCGTTATTAATGAGTTAAGCCTGCTTAGATGATATTTAGTGTTTAATTTTCACAAAAGTTTTGGTAAACAAATGAGCAAGTTTTACTTTATCGCTGCGTATTTCCTATATTTATATAATTTTGTTGGTTACTTGTGATATAAGAAAAACTGAGAAAAAAATCAAATTGATCTAGTGAATACTAATCAGAATTGTCTATTTTTAAAATAACATAAATTAGTTAATATTATTTTTTAAATTATAGAATGAAACGTTTAAGTGTTTTTCAGTTGTGCTTCAAAAAAGGTGACATCATCACAGTGACCCAAAGAGATGAAGATTGGTGGGAGGGCACACTTAATGACAAGACTGGATGGTTTCCAAGCAACTATGTCAAAGAATGTAAAGGTAAGTAGTGTACTTACGAATATCGGAATTCTTAAATTTTATTATTAGTCTCTATGACGAAGTATAGGACAGATTTTTTGATAAATTACTTGGTTTTATAGAAAATTGGGTAAAACGTGTTAAACCCTACCGGCTTTGTTTATGATAAAGAGTTTTACAAATTTTTTCATATTCAGCTTAGTTTCTGAGAAAATTAGATAAAACTAGTTACAAAAATGGTTTATTTTGTAATTTTTAAAAATTGATTTAGGTCGTTTACAGACGTTTCTGAAGTTTTAATTATGGAACTAATCCGACCTTTTTATACAGCATTTAATAGGAAATTTTATGGTCTACAATAAATTATGGAACATCCTATAATCGAAATAGTAATTGACCATTTGCCCAAAAGTAATATAAAATGCTTCTAGAAAGTCGATTTTCAGAAATCTGGCCTTGCCTATTATTTTATTCACGCATTAGTGTAAATTAAGAAAAATGTATCATCAAATTTGACACATTTTTGATAACACAAATCACAAAACAGGAAGAATGGCCCATTTTTTATCAAATCAACTCGTTTTGTATATAATTATGCAGTTATGCATCAACGAAACATATTAAGAACATACTCGAAGCATTATTTTAGTGTTAAGACCTTTAATTGAGTGTAGGTTGAAATGTCTAATAAGAAAGTCACTGGTTGGAGCTATTTTATGTTTCCTAAATGTAAGTGTACTAAAATAATAAACAAAATTTTTACTATTATTGAAGATTCCAAAATTAATATATTATATTTTTAATTCATTTTATATTAAAAAAATTAATGTAAATTAAACATAAATATTTTGCTAAACGTCTGGAAGTAGATATTTTAAAACTCAATTGCGTAAAAATATTTTAATTTTTGCCTGTAACCATTGTTGGTTTCTGAAATACTCGTAAATGGATATAAATACTAACTATTTTGTGACAATCCATTTTTTTAAGAACGGCTTTCAATGTATAGAATAGTTCTTTTATACAGGGTCTTTTTTTAAGTAACAAAGGCTGTTTGGGTATATGTTGTACGCATTGAGATCCATAGATACGTCGCTTTTGTTTGCGAAGAGGACACTTTTTGGCTATTTTGAAATTTTTGTAGTAACCACCACCTTCATATTTTGAATAGGGAAAGTGATAAAATAAAAATTAAATCAGAATTTTATGTTTTTCTGATTAAAGTTTCCTCACTATTTTTACTAGTCCTTTTACAGTTAGAAAAAAAATATTTCTTGTAGAATCGGAAAATCAATATTTTTCCATTTAAAAACCTTTTATTTTTCCTAAAACTCTAAAATGCGATTTTCAATTGATTTTTTTTCGTCATCTTAAAGTAAGTTAATAATAACAAAGTTAGCAGTGGTTAACACTTAATTTAGAACAGGCTGTATATTACCAAGCATTTTTTGTTAATATTGATGTATATTAAATTTCTGTACTAATCGAATTAAAAAATATATTTGCTTTAGCAATTTTGTATTTTTTTCTGCATTTTTAGATGTGCCGAAGCCTGTAGTGCAACAAGAAAATCAATACAAAAACTTAGTCCTAAAAGATCTGATAGACTCTGAAAAAGCTTACGTCACAGAACTGGAAGGATTGGTAGCTAACTTTTTACAACCTTTAGAAAAAAATACCATGTAAGTTGTACCTTCTTTCTTGTCACTATCACTGCCAATTTACTTTTTCAAACTACTTATTAAATCTGATCATCTAAAAATGTCCGTTAACTGGCCTGGTGGGGTCACTACCTTCAACATATTTTCTGCTAAGAAATAAGAAAAAAGGGGTGCGTTTTTATTTTACTTCTTGTTTTTGGTATACTAATTTAAATATTTTTCACAGCTTTCTTTATGGAATTAACAATAATGGTAAGGATCAGTAGCAGATAAAACAAAACTAAAATGGTTTTTGCGTTGGAGTGAAAAATATTGTATATTTACTTCTAAACTATTACATAAAAACTTTTTTCTGTTATAAGAGGTTGAAAAATACATAATAAGTAACCAAAAGGCGTGTAAAGGGCAAAAGTAAAAAAAAAATATTGCAGGGTTAAAAATCAAGACAAATGTTTTAAGAAAAATCTTGTTATAAATTTTAGCCGTTTAGAAACTGCAATTATCAAGAAAGTTTTTGAAAAGGGTAGTTTTTGCAAGGTTAGGTGGATTATTTTGGAATAATTTTTTGGGGTGGCTTTTTACCATGTGGGTTCGTTTTTTGAAAACTACGAATATTTCTCCACAAAAAAGTATCTTTAGTAGTCTATTTGCGATAAATTAAATATTAATTAGAATAATAAATTATTGATTCTTTATAATATTGTACAGGGTGTCATCGAAATGGGAGTGCCCCTCAAATAGACCAAAAAAATCCAAGTTCAAACCTAACTTAACCTAACATAACTCCGTTGATATGCATTTTTTAACCCATTATTTATAGGACTTTTTTAAAATCAATTTGAGAAGTACTATGTTCTCAAAAATATTTTACCCTATTTCGCCGACACCCTGTATAATCAACAGAAGTTGAACTATGAAACAAACTTTTAGAAAATAAATTACATTTTCCTGTGTTTTTTTCAAGACTAACCCAAGATGAATACAAACAGCTGACAAGCAACATCATCGAAATTCTGGAAACGCACCAACAACTTTTGGCGCTGATAGAACAGGAATCTAATAAGCCTGGAATCGAACAAAAAGTAGGCAAGCTGTTTCTGAACTGGGCCCCCAAAATCAAAGCAGTACATCAGACGTATTGTTCCCTGCATCCTAGAGCTGTGTGTATTCTTGACAAATATAGGTAAGCATTAATAGTGTTACAAATTTAAGTTATTTAAATTTTATAATTGGAATTTATTTAGGTTTAGTGTAGTTTTAGGCTTAAGGTTGTATTCTTAGTCTAGGTTTTAGTTGCGTTATCTGTGACTTGCGGTCCAAATAATACGAGAACTTTCCGGACGTCGAAGGCTGCCGGAAAGTTCGAGAGAGATGGACGATCCTATATATAGGGCCGGGGTCGTGCACCAGTCAGTCAGTCACAGATAACGTACTGTAGTGGTCGTGAGATATTAACACGAAGTTAATAGACCGATTATAGTAGTGAATTATCAGCGAGTTATTAGTAAGTGTAAGTGCGTGTTTTTGTACATAATTATCGAAATAAATTGACATATTGTTTTCAACAATTGCGAGTTTTAATTTGTCGTTGTGAACCCGTAACAATTGGTGTCAGAAGTGAGATTAAAAGAAATAAATAGTGCAAAGACTATCCTTACACAGTACCACCGGCTAGGACAATTAAAAAGAAGAACAGTAAGTGATTTTGCCAGAATATTCGGAACTGAATAGTGCAAAGACTACCCTTACATATTACCACCGGATAGGACAATTGGACAGAAAAACAGTAAGTGATTTTTCCAGAATATTCGAAGAAGTTCGATATTGTTTTATTCAAAAACTAAAAGAGATATTTAAGAACCGACTTCGACATTAACTTTACAGTCCAAAAATTGATAATTAGAGAGATTTTCTAGAATATTCTATAACATTCTACGACGTTCTATTCAAAAACTAGAAGAGATATACAAATACCGACTTCGACATTAGATTAGTAATTTTAAAAGTAAGAATCAGAAAGAATTTCTAGAACATTCCATCACTTTCTACGACGCCCTATTCGAAAACCAGAAGAAATATCCAAAAAGAGACTTCGACATTAGCTTAGTAATTTTAAAAGTAAGAACTAAAAAGAATTTCTAGAAGATTCCATAACATTCAACGACGTTCTATTCAAAAACTAGAAGAGATATACAAATACCGACTTCGACAGTAGCTTAGAATATTCCATAACATTCTACGACAGTCTATTCAAGAACCAAAAGAGATAATCAAAAAGTGACTTCTACATTTGCCTAGTAGCAGAAAGAGTAGCATTTACCAGTATATTCCAGAACATTCCATTAGGTTCTATTTAAGAATTGGAAGAGATATTGAAAAACCGACTTCGACATTCGCTTTATAGCCCTAAAATAGACGTTTTAAGTGATTTATCAGGAAGTTGATGCTTACTAGACAAGGATCGGCAAAGATGGAAGATCTAACTAAAATGATGCAGGCTCTAGCAGCTCAAATGGCTCAAAACCAGAACGATATAAGACAGACCATCGAGCAAAATCAGGACAATATGAGACAGACCATTGAACAAAACCAGGGCGATATGAAACGGACCATGGACGATATGAAGCAGACCATGGAACAAAACCAGAACGACATGAAACAGACATTTCAGCAAAGATTAGATGGCATTTAAGAAAACTTCGATCAAATAAAGAGCAACTCTGAACAGCTGAGAGAGGAGTTCAAGACAGCAACCGAAGACCTTAAGGAAGACATAACTCATAGAATGCAGAATGTAGAAGAAAAAGTGGAGACCAAACTACAGAATGTTAGAGAAGAAGTTTTTCAAACCATGGAAGAAAAATTCCAGGACGTGTCAAAACAGCTTATACAGCTCCAAAAAGAACACAACAAAATGAAAGCTCAGGGATGTGTTGTGAATTCCAACCAAAACATTAAGCCTCCAAATTTTGATGGTACGTCTTCCTGGTCTACCTACAAACAACAATTTGAAGCTGCCGCCGCTGCAAATAGTTGGAACGATGACGAAAAAGCTAGAGCTTTGTTAGTAGCTCTACGAGAACCTGCTCTTGGACTTTTACAGTCTATTCCAGCGGAACAAAAACAGAGTTACAATGCGTTAGTGGCAGCTTTAGAAAGAAGATATGGAGATGAACATTTACGAAATTTGCATTGGTCAGAATTAAATATTCGCCAACAAAGAGCAGGAGAATCATTGTAAGAGTATGAAGCAGATATCAGGAGGCTGATGTATTTAGCTTACCCTTCACGGTAGATCGCTTTATTAACGGATTACGAGACTCGGACTTAGCAAAGTTACTTCGTCGAGAACGCTTCCATAATAGCAGTGAAGTGTTGATTCGAGCCCTTGAAATCGAATCATCAAATAATATGTCCAGGCCAAAAGTAAGAGCTGTTTCAATTCAGGAGGGAGAAGAAATGAGCAATGGACATGAGGTCAACTTAAAAACGCTAAACCAAATGTTTCAATCACTGATAGAGAAGATTGACTCTTTGAAAGAAAGCAGACGATCCCCTCCAAATGTAAAGTGTTTCAGATGCGGACGTACAGGGCATATTCAACGCGATTGTCGTGTCCAAATGAGGTCTCGCTCACCATCTAGTGGGACAGAGTACCGAAGAAGAGATCAGGAAAAACTAAAACTAGTCAACCCAGAGGGGCGGGTGTTGGCTAACGAGAATTTAGCCCCCAAAATTTACTCTATCAAGAGCTTAAAACATACTGCTGACAGTCTTAACATCGACCGACTTATTAATGGAAGAAAAGTTAATATAACAGTGGACACTGGTGCTGCCATATCATTGCTTAAGTTCAAAATTGCAACGAGATATAAAATTCGACCAACAGCAAAGAAAATAACACTTAAGACTGTGACTGGAGAATCCGCCGACGTGTTGGGGCAGACAGATATAGACCTACAGCTGGGGAGGTTGAAGATTCGCCACTCGGTATTAGTTGCAGACATAGAAGACGAATTTATTTTGGGAATGGACCTGATAAGTAAACATGGATTTGCGTTTGATAATAAACTTAATACCCTAAGATTTGGGAATGAAGAGTTCATTTTGTCAAATAGTCACATCAATAAAAAACCAATAAAGGTGGTGGCAGTATGCACAACAAGACTAGTCGGTAACAGTGAGACCATAATTTTTGGGAGGCTAGAAAGTAAAACATCAAGCTGCGTCGGACTCATAAGCCAACAAAACACATCCAACACCTACCTCGTTGCAAAATCACTAGTTAAAACCGATAAAGACATCCCGATTAGAGTCGCCAATATTTTCCCAAATAGCGTCAAAATTAATAAGGGGGAGGTGGTAGCATTATTTGAGCCAGTCCAGAAAGTAACAAGATGTAAAGAGCCAACTTCGGAGGGTAAAAGCAAGTTACCAACGGAGGTACTTCAGCAATTTCAGTCAACTTGGCAACATCTCACTCCAGAAGAATTTAGTAAAGCGAGAAAGTTTATAGAAGAGCAAAGTAATATCTTCGAAACTAAGAGTAGTTCGGGACGCACAAACCTTATTCAGCATTCCATCAACACTGGCGATGCCCAACCGATAAGACAGCCCCCAAGAAGACTACCAATGGCCAAACAAGAAGAAGTTCACAATCTCATTAATAAAATGCTCAGTGACGGGGTTATTGAAGAGTCATCATCAAGTCCTTGGTCATCTCCTGTGGTGTTGGTCACTAAAAAGGATGGAAGTACTAGATTTTGCGTCGACTACAGAAAACTTAACGATGTGACCAAGAAAGATAGTTACCCACTGCCAAGAATAGACGACACATTAACAACGTTGGAAGGATCATATTGGTTTTCTACTCTTGACCTGAAAAGCGGGTATTGGCAAGTAGGAATCTTTGAAAGAGATAAAGAGAAGACTGCATTCTCTGCTGGAAGTGGACTTTATCAGTTTGATGTGATGCCATTTGGCCTATGCAATGCCCCAGCTACATTTGAAAGACTAATGGAAGTCGTTCTACGAGGCCTTACTTGGAAAACCTGCTTAGTCTATTTGGATGATGTCATAGTAATGGGAAAATCATTTGAAGATCATCTAGACAATTTACGAGAAGTATTGTCAAGAATCAGGAACGCAAACCTTAAACTAAACTCAAAGAAGTGTTTTCTATTCCAAGAAAAAGTTGAGTTCTTGGGTCACGTCGTTTCCCGAGAAGGCATCCATACCGACGAAAAAAAGTTACAAGCGATAAAAGAATGGCCTCAACCTCGTGACAAACATGAATTGAGAAGCTTTTTGGATCTGTGTACATACTACAGACGATTTGTAGAAGGATTCGCCAAAATAGCGTCTCCATTACATAGACTTACAGAAGATAAAGCTTCTTACAAATGGAATACCGAATGTGACCAAGCATTTAGACGACTAAAAGCAGCATTATGTTCTAGTCCGATTCTTGCATATCCCATTCCCAAAGGTAAATTCATATTAGATACTGATGCGAGCAACGATGGCATAGGAGCAGTACTCTCCCAAGTACAAGATGGAGAAGAACGGGTCATCGAATTTTTCAGCAAAAAGTTATCCAAGCCAGAGAGAAATTATTGTGTTACCAGAAAGGAGCTCCTAGCCATCATTAAATCCGTAGATCACTTTTACAAATATCTCTATGGACAAGAGTTTCTGATTAGAACGGATCATGCTGCGTTACAGTGGCTCATGAAAATGAAACAACCTGAGGGGCAAGTCGCGAGATGGATAGAAAAGCTACAACAATACCATTATCAAATTAAGCACCGAGCGGGAAGGGTGCATAATAATGCGGATGCATTATCCAGAAGACCTTGCCCTGAGGATTGTAAACATTGCAGGAAAATTGACCAGAAAGAAGGAATTAACTACGTGCGCCACATAAAGTTAGAACCAGATGAAGAATGGATGTCGGCTTCGATTAGAACCACACAACTTAACGACAAAGATGTAGGACCTATCTTGCGATTGAAAGAAGAGAACAAGCCACGACCATCATGGCAAGATATCGCAAACCAAGGGGTGATATTCAAATCACTGTGGGCACAATGGGATTCACTGATAGTATAGGAAAACATCCTTAAACGTGCCTGGGAAAGTGCCGATGGGCTTACTGTGGTTAATCAAGTAGTGGTTCCTAGGAGCATGGTAGACAATATAATGGCCGAATGCCATGGTGGAAAATCAGGCGCGCACCTAGGCATAAATAAAACCATGGACAAAATTCTTCTGGAAGTTCTGGTAAATGATGTTTTCAGCCGATTTGGCATTCCTTTGGAACTACATTCAGATCAAGGAAGAAACTTTGAATCGAAGCTCTTCCAGAATCTCTGTGACCTTTTAGGAATACATAAAACACGGACTACTGCTTTACATCCGCAGTCAGATGGCATGGTTGAAAGATTTAATAAAACAATAGAAGAACATCTTTGCAAAGTTGTTGATGAGCACCAAACAGATAAGGACCAATATATTCCATTGTTTTTGATGGCCTATAGAACCGCCATTCACAATACGACAGGAGCTACTCCATCTAGTATCCTGTTTGGTAGAGAACTGCGTTTACCATGTGATATCATGTTTGGTTCACCTGAAGAAGCACACTTAGAGGTTAATGACTATGTCGAACGTTTAAGGCAAAAGCTGCACGATATCCATGAAGTGGTTAGAGAGCGAATAGAAATAGCCAGTGACCGCATGAAAGCGAGATATGACCTGAAAGCAAACTCTTCAGGGTTCAAAGAGAATGATCAAGTCTGGCTATACAATCCTCAACGCAAGAAAGGAAGATCATATAAGTTGACACCACCATGGGAAGGGCCTTATAAAGTTGTTAAGAGAATTAATGATGTAGTCTACCGAATCCAGAGAAGCCCGAAGTCCAAGATGAAAGTTGTTCATCTAGACAGACTAAAACCTTACCTGGGAAATGTTGATCGAGACGATCAAACCTGAAGAGGAGGATAGTGTTACAAATTTAAGTTATTTAAATTTTATAATTGGAATTTATTTAGGTTTAGTGTAGTATTAGGTTGATTTATCTTAAAGTTGTATTCTTAGTCTAGGTTTTAGTTGCGTTATCTGTGACTTGCGGTCCAAATAATACGAGAACTTTCCGGACGTCGAAGGCTGCCGGAAAGTTCGAGAGAGATGGACGATCCTATATATAGGGCCGGGGTCGTGCACCAGTCAGTCAGTCACAGATAACGTACTGTAGTGGTCGTGAGATATTAACACGAAGTTAATAGACCGATTATAGTAGTGAATTATCAGCGAGTTATTAGTAAGTGTAAGTGCGTGTTTTTGTACATAATTATCGAAATAAATTGACATATTGTTTTCAACAATTGCGAGTTTTAATTTGTCGTTGTGTACCCGTAACAATAGTATTTGGGTAAAGGTAAAAATCAATGGAAATAGAAAATGTATATGCATTCGTATCTAATATCGTTATTATTTATTGGAGAATTTCATAAAACCTACAAGGACCTCAATAAATTAATGTTAATATGGATTAAAATTGAAAAAAGTTGTCCATTATTCTCAAAGAGACCTTCTTTTCCAAATACATAACTACGAAGAAAAAGGACAGAAAGTGACTGAGACCAGTGACTTTGTGTCATTTTTCTTTGTATATGGATTAAAATGTCATTCTTTTAACTCCATTAAGTTGATGTCATGTTAACAGGGTGTTCCAGATAAAATTAACTGCATGGGGATTTCAGAAACGGTAAGAGATACAATTGACTTCGTTAATTAAAAAATAAGTTGCGTTATCCCAAGCCCAGGACAGGAGGAAACCTCAACGAAAGTGAACATGGCTCAGCCCTAATGGAATAACAAAAAACGAAATTGATTACATACTGACTACTGAAAGTAACATCGTTAGAGATGTAACAGTTCTAAATACTAAATAGCTTTACAACAGGCAGTGATCCCAGGATGGTCAGAACAATGCAGCCACCAAAGACCATACATACATTTTCGGAAAACTTCTACCTATGCATGAGTGTGGTGTCAATATAAATTTCTCGTTCTTGTATTGAGACACCACACATATGAATAGGTAGAAGTTTTCCGAAAATTTATGTATGGTCTTCGGTGGCTTAATGAAAGAGCGTTTGCGTACAGACCAAGAGGTCTGTTTTATAGAAAAGCTTTCGATAGCATTAAGCACTGGGCAGTAAAAGCATCTTTAATTAATAGCCGAATAGATCATAGATAAACAGATTTAATAGCCAATATATATGCGAAGCAACAACATCAAAATTCACGAAGAAACCAAGACAGTCCGAATAAGAAGAGGTGTTAGATAAGGTGACACAATTTCGCCTATACTATTTAACCAGGCCCTAGAAGATGTTTTTAAAAACTTAGAATGGGAAGAAATAGGTATCAAAGTAAGCGGACAATACTTGAACCACTTAAGATATGCTGACGCCTTAATAACAGATAAGAAAGAAGAACTCATAAAAATTCTGGAAGAACTGGATACCTCGCTGGATACAGCAGCTAAAAGTATAGGCTTGAATATGAACTACACTAAAACTAAAATCATAACAAACACCGATGAAGATATCACGATCAGAATAAACCAAGAACAAGTGGAGGAATATATATATACAGGGTGGAGTAAAAGTCAGTTAACCATTTTGTATATTCTCTTCTGTGGTACCGGTGCTGGGGCGATCGCTTCGAGGCGCATCTAAAACTGATCCGGTTTCTGAGAATTTCTTATAAAGTTTATACACTATTTGTCTCGTAGGAACAGGTCTGCTAGAATGCTGTGCCGTAAACTCTTCAAAAATAATGTTGTAGTCGGCATTATAACGTAGGTACCCTGACAAAAGGCACACGCGTTAGGCTGTGGTGTACTTTATACGGAGCTGCGCTGCCATCGCGATGTGTCTGGTACAAACAACAAAAGAATACTAATCATTCGCGCCTCACTGAGCATGTCATATTTCCTTGGAGACGCGGCAAACTTGCGCGTCTGTTTTTGATAGCGTTAACCGACTTTTGCTCCACCCAGTATATATATATATATATATATATATATATATATATATATATATATATATATCTGGGACAAATTATTAAACTAAAGAAAGAAAACCAAACGGCTAAAATCAAGAGATGAGTAAGATTGGCCTGGGCAGCATTCGTAAATTAAGCTACATATTAAAAAATAAAAAATAACCTCAGTACCTTAAAACGAAAGTGTAAAACCAATGTATTCTTCCTGTGCTCACATATGGATCCCAGACCTGGACGCTTACAAAATCATGGATAAAGTATCAAAAGCCCAAAGATCAATAGAAAGACAAATGTTACATTTAAAGTTAACAGAAAGAAAAAGGAATGAATGGATAAGAAATAAAAGTAAGGGATGTCAGAGGAGTAGTAGCAAAATTAAAATGAAAATTTGCCGGTCATAATATCATACAGAAATACGATTGATTGAACAAATGTCTTGTAAACTATAGACCTTGAGAAAATAAAAGAAGTAGGGGATGATCCCGATTGAGATGAGCGGACGATTTGAAGAAATATGCAGGAACTAGATAGATGAAGACGGCGACAGAGTGGAAGATATTGGAGGAGGCCTATGTCCAAAGATGGATCGAAGAAGGCTAAATAGATAGAACCTATGAACAATGCTACTTCCGTGAGTGACCAAGAATATCTATTTCCCTCAGCAATACTTTTAAATTTAACAACGTGTGTTAATACATATGAATAATGGGCAGCTGTTTAAAAAAATAATTTAGCCTAACCTATCCCCCATGCTACGCCGCACAGATAAAACTAGCTGTGTACCTGGAAAACATAAGACACAGAACAGAATAACTATAAAAGCGTTGCTTCCGTTTCGACATGTCTTGGAGTCAATGACGAGCACTTTCAGATCCCATCCCTCCCTAATTTTGAACAACTCGGTACATCACTTTCACTACTTTTTAAAAAAACTCCACTTCACGTGCAAGACTGCACATTGCTGTCCTCTATGAAATTGTTTTTATTGTCTAAATAATCAATGTTTTTACAAGCTTACAATTAATCACACGAAGTGAACAATTAAATCGAAACAAATTCGTCTAAAGGGTGTTTTAGTTTGTCTAGATATCTTTCATTTTGATGCAGCATCTGATTGGGCTTAATATAGCGTAACTTCTTTCTCATATAATCTATATTGTATCTGTTACTGTTTCCGAAATCACTTTATAGTTACTTTTATCTTAAACACCATGTATTATGAAAATGTAATTTGAAAAATTATCTTAGCAGTGTCTGTTTCCTCTCATGGTCATTTTTTTAAGGGACGAACTCACAAAATATATGGAGTCTCGAGGCGCGGCCAGCCCAGGCGTTTTAGTATTGACCACAATGTTAAGCAAACCTTTCCGAAGACTAGATAAATACTCTGGAATGCTGCAAGAATTGGAAAGGCACGTTGAAGAATGTCATCCAGACAGGGGAGATACCCAGAGGAGCGTCAGTGTTTACAAAGATATTGCCGTGAGTTATGTTAATAATATTATCCAAGGTGTTTTCTATGTAAGCATAAAATCCAAAAAAAAATATATTGATATTGGTTGGTAAAGGAGAAATGTTTAATGACATACTTTTTCCAAGATGTCAACCAAAAAAGCATTTTTATCAACATTTGTGTCGGACGAAAAAGCAGCATCTTGATACAATAACAATTAAAACATCTTGATACAATAACAATCAAAACGATTATTATACTTTTCACATCATAAAGTGTAATGTAACTTTATGCCAGACATGAAAAATTGAAAAGGCTATAATTTTTTAAGATGAAAAGCAAAAATTTATTTCTAGCAACAGTAAGAACGAATATTTTTAGTATATTGTACTACTAGGAGACATATTTAATCCCTATTATTTTAGACCACCTGTGCTGCGACCAGACGCCAAAAAGAGTTAGAACTTCAAGTTTTAACGGGTCCAGTGAGGGGTTGGGAAGGACCTAGTTTAACCACACTAGGCGATATAATTTACATGGGGTCCGTCGCAGTAGGAACACATCATCATGATAGATATTTTGTGTTGTTTCCGACGACCTTGGTTATTTTGTCGGTCAGCCATCGACTGAGTGCGTTTATTTATGAGGTAAAAAACAATTTTGCATCTATCTATATTTTTTTTAAAAAATTACAAACTCATATAGATAGAAATCACACTTTTCGACTATTCAAACGTAACAAAAATCCTGTTGAAAACCAAAGTATAGTACTGCCGTCCTTAGTAAGACCCACCTATCTGCAAAAAAATCAAAAATGAGTTAGGACCGAAAATGGCTTCAAATAGGTTACTTTACTGTTTTTTAAGAAAAATACCAACATTTTTGTAAAAAAAATATTACTATGTACTCTTAGCAAGCATTTAAACTTTAAACTCGCTTTTCTCGAAATCAGTGAAAACGTAGATAGGTTGGTCTTACTAAGGACGGCAGAGTAGTAGTATATGGTATCTCAGACCACCTGTCCACCCCTGTTAAAATCAAAAAAATTATATCCACATCGATTACTCTTTTGACTGGTGGTATTTTCACATTCCGGCGCCGATCAGAAGTGTCCTAAAGGTCATTTGAATAGGAATGGGCATAGTTTTGCAACGCTTTCGGATTCTATGCAAGAAAATACATATCTCTTATTTATAACATTTTTTCTAAATTTTCAAAACAGATTTTAGGCCTGAATAGACCCATTTCGGGTCGATACCGGAAATTGAAAATAGCTACGACCAATCAAAGGAGCGTATTCAAGTAATCATTGAAAATATGCATCTCTAGGTTTTAAAAGGGGTGGACTGGTGGTCTGTACAGTATACCTGCACCATATACGTAATATTTCGTATATTACGTACATGACCTGCAGACACATCTAGAGTGCTTATTTTAAACTGTATATTTTTCAAACGAAAAACCGATAAAATAATATTAGGTTAAGAATCTTTGGGTTCTAAAAAATTCAACAAGTATTTTTCATGTCCTTCAATCTCTTAAATTCGTCTTCACCTTTTTATTTATATTTTTCGATTCTGCCACAAATTCTCTAAATAACACAAGAAATCACATCAAGTTCCATCCATTAGTTTTCGAGATATTAAATCTCGGAATAAGCTGATTTACACATGTTATATCTTAGGATTATTTTTATGCCCTGTATCTCGACGTAAAGTAGAGTATGTTTTTCCAAAATTTTGAGACGAAACATCTAGATCAAACACCAATTAATATAATTTTTTAATGTCGTTTGTGTTATTTAGAGAATTTGTAGCAGAATCAAAAAAGATAAATAAAAAGGGGTCGACGAATTTAAGAAATTGAACGACATGTAAAATATTTCGTTAGTTTTTGAAAAAAATCTTCACCAAAAGAACCTTTAGGCCACTTTATTTTATATATATTTAAGCTAAACATAAGCGCTCCAGATGTGTTGCAGGTATAAATTATCGCAGTAATATCAGAGATATGGGAGGGGAATCGATTACCCTTCCCCCCTTCGCTAACGTTCAGATTTCTTGGGCATCCACTTTAACATTAAAAGACGTTACCCTTCCCCCCTTCGCTAACGTTCAGATTTCTTGGGCATCCACTTTTACATTAAAAGACGTCACTGCTGGCAGGCTATAGTCTATTCATTTATAACTGAGAAATGATGAATTACTGAAATATGTTCTTTGACTGAATTTTTCTTAAAAGGACTGATCGTAGGCAAAGCCCTCTGTTGTGCAGTTTTAGTCGCTAACATTTTAAGAAAAAGAATGCACCTACCTATTAAAAACTTCACCACCAAAAAAAAATAATGCGCCCAACAAAAATGAAACCACTGTTACAAGCCATGCGTGTTGGATGGCTGAATGCCTACCAAAATGACCAGACGTTCGGTTTTAATAGACTAGGCTACGCGGTGTGGTCTAATATACAGAAGTGATTTTAGAGTTAGATTTAAAAAAACGATTAGCTTAGGATTATTTTTTTCATACTTTTAATAACTAAAATTCAAGTATTTATCGCTTTGAAATCTTGTAGTAAGCAAAAAAGAAAATTATTTTTTTAATTGTGACCAGTCTATTCAATAAGCTGGTATCTGTGAAGAATTTAGAGAAAGATAACCACTAAATGGCCGACTGACAGATCTCCTGGTGCCTCCATGATATGCGGATGCGCAATCGTTGAAACTCTATCTACTCTTGCTATATCTCTGACTACTACACGTTTTCAAAACAGTGAAATTCACCGAAAATATTTCCACATTTTATTCACAGGGTAAGCTATTCCTTTCCGGCCTCACGGTAAATCGTCTAGAGAATACAGAAACGATAAAAAATGCCTTTGAAATCAGCGCGCCCATGATTGACAGGCGAATTGTAATCTGTCAAAGCAAGGTCGAGGCTGACAAATGGGTGGAGCTTTTGACCAAACAACAAGGCGCCCGGAATTCAAATATGTCGAATCACAAAGCAGCGCCGTCACAGGCTCAATACATCCCACAGCCGCCACCACATGTAAGTTTATCGCTTTTTGACAGGTGAAATCTTTGTGTTTTTTCCTCCATATCGGAATCTGGATGTACTACACTTTGTATGGATCGGTAGAAACACAAAAATGCAGATTTTTTACTGCGCCTGCCTTCTTTACGCCTTAATACTTTATATATTATTTGATCGACGTATTTTTGACATTGTAGAATTATGATGAAAATAACTAAACTGAAATATAGAATGACTTTTGTACTTTGACAGATGTCAAACATCAACCTCCGAGGTTACTGTAACCGAACTTCAGTCCTCTCATACCAGCCCACGATAAACTACCATCCGACATTTCCCCCTGCTGAGTACCCCTCCGCTGCGCCGTACTATAACTTAACCCGATTTTTCCACAAAAAAATCAAAGAAAAAAGTTTAACGCGTAAAATGCTTAGGTTGTTGCTGTATTCGGAATATCTAAATAAAATGAATTTAAGTTTAGTAAAAATTAGGCACCATAAAACCGAAATTGTGATACCGTTGAATACAAAAGGGCTTCATATTCGAGACAGCGTGATTAATTGTGATAGTGAGGAATATTCGGACTCTGATGACTCATCTAGTGATGACGACGAAGATGCAAGAATAAAGCGTCAAAACGCTTTGGAGATAAGATCTGACACCACTTCCAGTACCTCTAGTAGTAACCCCTTTGGTTATATCAGGTATTACAATCCTCGAACAGGTTCAGAACGAAAATTCGAAAAATACGAAAGTTTTTTAGATTGGGGTGAACCCAGAAAGGTTCCTGAAAATGATGAAATTAGTTCGGCTAGTTCAGGTCTTAAAATGGTTGAAGAAGCGCCCAAAAAGCCGAGTATTGTTTTAACGTCCACCGCAAAACTAAAGCTGTGGCATCAGCAATCGTCGGAAGATTCAGAGGGTAGTTTTTTTTCACGCACACCAGGTATGGCTTGTGAAAATCTCTTAAATTTAAACGAAAATTTTGAATACAATGGAAATCTGCATGTCAGCGGAAACTTTTCCTGTGTTCCAAGTATGAGGCACACCTGTCCAACCCAGCTTGTAGGCGATAAATTTAATAGTAATAGTTTAACTGCAATCGACATTCCTTCTTATTCTAATAGTGATAGTAACATAAATTGTCGTACCAAATACGAAGAACCGTTTCCACCAGATAGCGCTTCTACGACCACGACACATTCTAGTAGTTTGGAATTGCCCGTCAATCCACTTCCAGTTCCAGATAGGATGTTAGCTGAGCTTCTTTATGGAGAATTTGCCAAATCAGAATCGGTTGAAAGTGATCTTACAGAACATTCTTCCAAAACTGTGATAAAACCGCCAACAATGTTTAACGGCTACGAAAGAATGTCTGGTGTGGTTCCCTTGAAAAAAGATAGCATACCATTTAGAAAACACAGTATTAATTCGGACAAACCTAGAAGAAGGCGAAGTATTCAGATAAACACTAGCGATTTAAAAGTCGACAATTTGAAAAAATGTGTGAGCTCAACGTTTTTGCATATGGGTGGTGTAAGCGATATAGATCAACCAGGACCCTCCAGAAAGTCGGTGTGTAGATGTGGGACAGAATCTTGTCATAGTCCTAGATCGTCAGATTCTGGTATGGCGGGTAGTTGCACGTTAAATTCTCCTGACCTACAAAACACAACTGATAATGAACAAGAAAGAAGCAGCGGAGAAAACAATATGAGGAGTCTTCTGTATCAGAAATACGGAGATCTAGGCGGCATTCCACTAAGCGAAATTGAAGCTAGGAACTTTGAATCAGAATGTCCTTGTTCCTCGCCCTTTGGTTCAATACCACGAACCTCAGGTGAAAATTTTCCGACCAAAGACAGTGTAAGAACTACTTCTGTAACAAGTATAGAAATCATACCGAAACCGTGGGGTTCCCAGCAACAAGTGATACATTCCAGATTGTCCGTGAGTTCGGGAGTACAAAAGTCAAAATCTGCAAGTAGTTTACTTGACGATCCGACAAAATCACAAGCAGTGGAGGGGGAACAGGTGGATGATGAACCGCTGATGTTTAAATCGGGACTGTACGCTCATTGGTGGCTCAAAGCCAAACTACCATCTGCCGTAATCAGAGGAATTTATGAGGAAACCCGCAAGAGACGACAAGCCACAGGCAAGGGCCGCATGGCTGTGATGTGTTTTTTGGCTGTGCCCTTTTAGTTTTTCAAGCTTTTGGCAGCTTTAATTTTCATTTACATTCATCACTTTCTAAATTCAAAACAGAGTTCGTGGAAGAACAGTAATCTATATCTATAGAAATAATAGTTCGGAAATATGTAATGCTGTTCCACATGAACTCCGTTAGTGTATTATAACTAATCCCTCACAATAAAACTCATAAAAGTTACCTGCTAGACCAAAACTAATATTAACTCACACAATGCTTCCTTTGTGTGTCTGGAGTGAGCCCTTGCCTGTACACATTTATATTATAATTTTGACAAATATTTCTTGCTCTATGCTTAAGATTTCTATTTAATGTGCGGTGTATAAAATTTACTTAATTTACTAAGCCCAATTATTTGAAATTTTTACTGATTTTGTCACGTAGCGCTGTGGGGAGGGTCAGCTCTTCACAAATGGCAACATTGCTTCAGGCGTCGGCACCGGTTTCCAAGAAGTGGCGTCAGTTGCGAAGACCTTTAAACATTTCTCCTTTTTTCGGTACAAAACAACTTTATATTCTTTTTATAAGTCGTAGAAATTTGTTGCCGTATTTGTGGTAGATACCTACCCATCTTATGTAACTCCTGTGCATATACTTAGACAAAAATTTTGAACTAATTTTTTTGAATAATTTTTTTTAAAAGATTTTTTGTAGCTCTCCTTTCCTCTTTTTGGGAGGTCGAAATCGGTCTTAGGCTAAGACTCTTAGCCTAACTCTAACCTAGGATACGTTTACAATCAATTGACCAAGATTAGGTTAGACTTACTTTATGTTATTTTAAAAATCTCGCCTAAATATATTTAATGTTTACATTCTATAATCTAATACTAACACGTAACATGTACAGAGCTGATCCTCACCTCGACGCTACGTATTGGTCAGGCAATAGTAAAAATTAACTAAGGGTAATACTACCTCATTTAAAGTGGTGTCGCAATAATGTAAAAAGTTTGACTTCATTAGGTCGACCAATATATTTAATTAAATCTCTGTTAGATATTTTTTTATGGTGATTTTACGTTTGTACCTAGTTTGAAAAATCACATCTGTCAAACCAACTGAGGTTCTAACAAAATTTGAATTTTTATCTTTAGGCAGTCCCGATATCAGGCAACAACAGCTCGCACAACAGCCTGCACCACCACCAGCTGCAGAACAGCTTTCTCAGTCGAGGGGGCAGCGTCACAAGTAGCATGCGCTGTTCCTCACCGCCTGGGGCGCCTCCTCACGGCGTTATTAATAATAACGCCAAGGGAAGCAGTTGGTCGGCGGTCTCGCTGCGTCCTACACCACCTTTAAGACCTTGTTTAGCGCTTGGAGCAACGCCTGGTGGACCTTATCAGAGGTTAGAAAGGGTTAGCTTACACGTCAAAGGCAAACCATACATAACAATTATGTATATAGTAGGCATTTACACATGTTAAATCCCCAACTATATGTGATAGCTGCGGTTGCAACGTTTTACTTTCAACCGTACATTTGTGCTGACGATGATAAATAATTTTTTTATTGACAGATATAGTCGACGGCCTTCCAATTATAAAGAAGATGGACTAATTTTAGATGTCATAGAAGCTTACTGTTCGTTGGGCAAACCCAGGAGCACTATTAACTCTGGTAAGTTTTTATTTACTGCTAAATTAGACGTGATAAGCAAATCGTATCGGGTTGTCGTATTCGTAACTAAGGAAAACTCGCAATCTCATTGGCCAGGTTTGGGGTTTGGCAGTTCCTACTTTTCTAGTTGACTAATGCACGGTTGGTTAGCGATTACCTTAAGATTGGCCTTTATGTTGTAATAGTATAAGTCAAAATTTCAGATAGGGCCATGTGTTTTGTTTTATAAAGAAATAAATGAATTTTGAGATAGGACCCTTGGCTTAAACCGAGTATACACTAGATAGGAACTAACGCTGACCTTCGCACATTTTGGCCCTATCTCATGATAGGGCTTTATGTCATAAAACCGACATTATGTTTATGACCCACCAGTGGTCTAAGGCTACAACCATGGCGTTATGTGGTATATCATGGTGGCTAAGTTTTTGGGCTAAAATTTAATTTGAAGTCTACTGGGTTCTATTTACTAGATAGTGTTTAAATTATTATCTGAGTCAAAGAACATAATAATATAACTAGACATCTGTGCCCTGAAGGGGAGAAAAACTAGAGATATCCCAAAAAAATAAAAAATAACCCCAATTATTATATATATTAAATTCGCCCCGCCTGGGAAAACAGAGTCTATTAAACTAAAAAACAAAGGAAAAAATCGGCAACACGCTAGAAGCTTACCTTCTGTAATTCTGTAGCATTCCCAAAATTTCACTGGCGGCGCCGCGGCCCTTTCTTGCGACTGGAATTTCGGTCTTCAACCGAAAAACACGTGTGACTTCTTTGAGTTTTTTGTCGGAAGTGATTTCTTCATTCCCCTGTCACACACAGGGTGGCGCTTCAAACTCCCAGCGTGAGCAAAAAACGCGCATGATTTTAACAAAATGATCAGGTGATCAAAAAGAAAATAACTTTCAAGAGAGAAATTATCACCTGATCGGAATTTTTCTCAAACAGGACTTTCTTTTTTGAAGGTTTTTGCAGAAAGCCCAAAAATATCAAAACAAACTTTAAGGTTAGGTTTTCCAAAAAATTCAAAATAAAACAATAAAGAAAAATAACTGGCAGCATTAAACATTCCGCCCACCATAAAAATTCCTAATTTTTATAGAAAAACCCAAAACTAAAAAATCAAAAAAAAAAAGGTTATTCAATTAGCATTTTTGCAACAATAATTTTATCGCAATAACTATGGACGTCATACTTAAGTTAATTCAAATAAGCATGATTCACGCTACACAAGGCTTTGAAGGTTGGTTATTGGCTGGGTAACGGACATACCTTCACCAAACTACGGTCAAGTAATCCTTTCGCGGTTTTTACTTGTACGACACGTGGGACTCTATCTGGACTCGAGTAAATTTTTCCAATTCTACCGAGTGACCACTTCAATGGGGGTAGGTTTTCGTCTTTCAACGCTACTAATGTTCCAACTTTTGGAGGGTTATCGGGGGTATTCCATCTTTCGCGTTGTTGCAACGACTGTAAATACTCCATATGCCAGCGGCGCCAAAAATGCTGCTGGATGTGCTGAACAAGCTGCCAGCGATGGAGACGGTTTAACTTAACACTGGTTAGGTCTTCATCGGGAGGGGCTGTCAAGGGTTCCAAAGTGAGGAAATGTCCAGGAGTAAGACTTTGAAAGTCATGAGGATCAGGGCTCATACTACACAATGGTCGACTATTTAAAATAGCCTCAATCTGAACCAATACAGTCATCACCTCTTCAAAGGTTAGGATTTGATCCCCCACAATTCTCTTCAGATGAGTTTTCGTGGACTTTACCCCAGACTCATGGAGTCGGCCACGTCTTCCAACAAATCGGCGGAGGGCAGCCAAAAATGCATCAGTGGACAAATCAGAAACAGCCTCCAGGTGAATGGCCTTTGTTGGGAAACAAACAATAATACACCCATAAGCCTTTTGACCTTTTACACCACGACGCTTGGTTAACGTGATGGAGAATGGACCCATAAAATCTACACTAACATGGGAAAAGGGCTTCACCTGGGACACTCTAAATTTAGGAAGGTCACCCATGAATGGGTGCAATGGTTTGGGATTTACCCTGGCACAACAAAAACACTTGGAAACAACACTGTGAATGGCACTTTTCACCGACAAAATCCAAAACTGTTGATTTAGGAGGTACTCCAATAAGCGAGGACCTGGATGTCCATGCTCATTATGGAATTTTTCAATAATCAAAGTGGTAAGCCTATGACTACGAGGCAACAACATGGGGTGTTTCACCTCATATGCTAAATCAGTGTGACGTAATCTACCGCCCACCCTGAGAACACCATGGGAATCAAGAAAAGGAGCTAACGTTTGAAAAGGCTTAGCACAACTCTCACCCTTACGTATCCTTTTCAAATCTTCAAAAAAAACTTCTTGTTGTACAACTCGCACAACAACTAAAGTAGCATAATAAAGATCTGCCTCATTGAGGGCTTTAGTAGGAAAAGATAAAGAAGGATCTTTTTTCACTCGAAAAGGTCTTAAACAAAAGGCAACAATGCCCAAGATTTTACGTAAAGAGGAGTACTTAGTGAGTAACAACTGTACTTCATCAAGGGGTATTTCTGTCACAAAAACAAAACGATTTTCCTCAGGGGGTAGATCAGCATCAAACGCATCACTTTTGTGGTTTATAGGCCATGTTTCACTAGACTGGGCCAACCAGGATGGTCCAGTAAACCAAAGGATGGTCTATCAATTGACCAGGAAGTAAGCTCCGGGATAAGCAATCAGCTGGGTTCTCCTTACCATTTACATGGTACCAACAACTGGGGGGAACTTTCTCTTGAATAGTCGTTACACGATTGGCTACAAAAACCTTTCGTTTTGATGGACACGATTTTATCCAAGCAAGGGTAACGCTGGAGTCAGACCAAGCAAAAATCTTATCAATCGGGACGCAATCAAGATGATTGCCAACAAACTCCAATAGCTCTGCCAACAATACAGCAGCACACAATTCTAAGCGTGGAATAGAAATACTTTTCAAAGGGCACACTCTACTTTTCCCACACAAAAGGGAGATAGAAATATTTCCATCCAACTCAATTTGTCGAATATATACTGCACCACCATATGCACACATTGAGGCGTCACAAAAGCCATGCAATTCAGTGGTGACAGCATTTTGCTTCACAACATAACGAGGTATTGATATCGAAGATAATAATGGTAGTTGCGATACATAGAGTTGCCACTGTGCAACAATATCACTGGAGGGGGTATCATCCCATGAAAGACCCTGGACCCCCAAACGTTGCATTAAACACTTAGCAACCAAAACAACTGGGGCTAGGAACCCGAGTGGATCATATATCCTTGCAATCTCAGAGAGAATGTTTCTCTTGGTACAAGGTCTTTCCATGGGCATCACATCATAACAAAACGAATCAGATTTTGGATACCATTTTACCACCTTCACAACTGGGTGGTGTGGAACAAACTATGAATGGAAGTCAGGGTTAGAATTGTCCAATTTCAGAAGCCCCTGGTCTAGGTAATCCTGAACAAATTCTTTGTACACACTATACAAAGCAGGATTCCTCAATAATCGGTTTTCCATCATATTGAATCTACACAATGCTTGACCTTTAGACTCACCAAGTTCTTGTCGAGGCTCTCTGAAAGGTAAATGAACAACATATCTGCCAAACTCAGGTCCAGAATGAGCGGCAGCAAACAATTTTCCACACAAGTCCTCATCAGAGGGAAGAGGGATTTTTGGAGGGGTCGATTCTAGTCCCAAAACTTTTGTAAGGTACTATCCAATCCAGATTCTATAGGGGAAGACACTAAGGTCAACAAACTAATGGGTTTTTGAGTTTTACGAGGACCATCAATACCACCAAGGAGTATCCAACCAAATATTGAATTAATGGCACAAGGTCCTCCATTTTCCCTTTTTTAAAGCCAGGCACAAGCATCTGACCAAACAAATCAACACCAATTAAAAGGTCTACACTACTAGGTTGTCCAAAATTAGGATCAGCAAAATCTAAATTTTTTAGGTACGGCCACTGAATAGAATCATATTCTACAACAGTCACAGGTATGGTTCCACAAATTTTAGGAATAAGAATGGCATCACAGGAAAACAAACTATCAGGAAACTTGGACGAGCCTATTTGCAATGTTACATTGCCATCTGATGTACTAGAAATCATGCCATTTATTCCTTCAATAGGAGTTCTATTCGGAGCTACTTTAAGTCCTAACCTCTCAGCCAAAGAGACGGTTACAAAGGACGCTTCACTAGCGGAATCTAAAATTGCCCGACAAGACACAAACTTGTTGTGGGCATCTAACACTAAAACTTGGGCAGTTGCAAAAAGCACAGGTCTCCTGTTTGGCACCTTCACTATTAGGTATGTGGGGGCTCTCCCCTGGACAATCATCTAAAAACACAGGTCTCCTCTTACGAGGTTCAAAATGGTTGCTACTGGGTGTAGCGGTACACAATGCCTGTTTGGCACCCTCACTATCAGGTATACGGGGGGTCTCCCCCGGACAATCAACTTGGTGGCTCGGAGAGCTTTTCACAAAGTGCAACAGGGAATGGTGAAGACCCAGGCACTGACAACACGTGGCATTTGTAGGGCATTGAGATACACCATGTTTGCCAAAGCAGTTAAAACACAATCGTTCACGCTTAACAAATTGATGGCGCTGACCTACTTCTAATTCCAGAAATCTGGTACACTTCACAAGGGGATGGTAGGGCTGTTGCTGGCAATAAACACAACCTTTATTACCAGACTGGCCTGTTCCAGTCAATAACACAGGATAGGGTGGTTTGCCACCCTTCCTAGGGGGTAGAGGAGGTGAGACCTCCTTCGGCTTATTCAACAGAGAACTATTTTCCAAAGCCCGACAATTTTTCTCTAAGAATTTAAACAAATCTTTATAGGACGGGATTTCCTTATCACTATACTCAATCTCAAACTGAGTTTTCAATGGGGTATCAACTTTTTGCAAAAGAAGAATCATTTTAGCAAAATCTAAAAGGTCTACATCATCATAGTTTGACAATGCTTCCAAATTTTCCCGGAAAGTAGACAACAATAACCTCAAATCATGTGGGTTGCTCGATTTTGCAGAAGGGGCTTGACAAATAGACGTCCAATAATTTGTTACCAAAAGTCTTTTATTATTAAAGCGTCTAATCATCGCATCGAAGGCTACTCGATAATTATCAGAGGTTAGCGGTATGTTCCTAATTACAGATGCAGCCTCTCCCACCAGAGCGGTATTTAAGGCTTGAAATTTAGCTATTTCACTCATGTCAGCTTTATCGTGAACAAGTGGCTTAAACATATCAAAAAGGTGGGCCATTTTTTAAGATTACCGTCAAAATGGGGTACCTCTATTCTTTTAATTTCAAGACCCCTGTCCACATTTACCAGGGAATGGTTCAAAATTGTCTGTGAGGCATCTTGGTAATCCTCCGGATAGAGCTCACGATAAATCGATCTAATTGTGTATTTCATTTCATCAAATTCCTGCACTAAAGTTTCCTGACTTTCTTGTATCTGATCACTACTATCCAAGCTTATAATTTCAAAATGCAATGCATCGAATTGACTTACCAGAGAAGGCACATCTTCCCATCTGGGTTTTAACTTTTTTGCCTTATCTGCATTGCCCTGGGCTTCGATGGCTCTATTACAAGTTGTTTTTAACTTATTAAAAACGCTATTTTGTTGTTTTTTCAAAACTTTTATGTCAGAAATGACAAAGCGGTTTTTATCAGATACAAAAAAGTAGGTTTTTTCGCGACAAATCCGCTATCAACACCCGGGTAAGGTTCGCTAAGAACGCGGCAACAATCTCGCGCTTAACGAAAGCAAAAAACGAAGGTAAATTTCGACGGATTTCACACAAACAAATTCGAAACCCGACGAATAATCAACAATTTTCTAACCTCGGAGGTAAACAAAACAACACGTGAAGTTGTGAGGTTAGAACACACAAACGTCAGCCAGCAAGAAAAAGAACGGGGGCCCGGGCCGCTGCCAAATGTCGAACGGGGGTTTTTTTTATCGCCGCACGAGGTCATAAACCAAACTCAGGGCAACCAACCTTCAAAACCATGCGGACTCTAAAAAAAAACCGGTACAAAAACAACAATGTCCGAATCTGGCAAAAAACGATAAAATGTGGTTGCTGCAAAAAAACTATAAAATTACCAATTTTTTAACAAAAAAAACTGTAAAATCCAAAGGGCTTTTTCAAAACATAAGGGTCTGAAGGACCAAATAGACATCTGAGCCCTAAAGGGGAGAAAAACTAGATTTATCCCAAAAAAAAATAACCCCAAAATTAAATTCGCCCCGCCTGGAAAAACAGAGTCTATTAAACTAAAAAACAAACAAAAAATCGGCAACACGCTAGAAGCTTACCTTCTGTAATTCTGTAGCATTCCCAAAATTTCACTGGCGGCGCCGCGGCCCTTTCTTGCGACTGGAATTTCGGTCTTCAACCGAAAAACACGTGTGACTTCTTTGAGTTTTTTGTCGGAAGTGATTTCTTCATTCCCCTGTCACACACAGGGTGGCGCTTCAAACTCCCAGCGTGAGCAAAAAACGCGCATGATTTTAACAAAATGATCAGGTGATCAAAAAGAAAATAACTTTCAACAAAGAAAGAAATTATCACCTGATCGGAATTTTTCCCAAACAGGACTTTCTTTTTTGAAGGTTTTTGCAGAAAGCCCAAAACAAACTTTAAGGTTAGGTTTTCCAAAAAATTCAAAATAAAACAATAAAGAAAAATAACTGGCAGCACTAAACAATAACAGTTATATGTTCTCTGTCGTCGAACACAGAGGTGCCGGGTTAGATCCTTTAAGGGTGCTAACCACCACTACTGTACATTCATACCTTCATTGAAAGGTAGCCTCACCACCAGCATAGGCCAACAAAAAAGTTGTCTTAAGAATTATAGAATGAACTGTGGTTGCGAAAGCGATAACACGATACGAAGTGCGTATTCACTTTAAGTTTATTTTAAGAATATTCCTTTTTACGATGTTTATCCCCAATTTTTAAAGATTATTTGTCATATAAATATACAGATATACAGGGTCATTCACGGGATGAGAATGTTTTTTTGAAATTCCGTCGACAGAATCATTTTGTTTGCTAGGCAAGCTTTTTTTATTGGAGTTTTGACTCGTTGCCAAAGAACCTCAAATTTACGTTATTCTACCTAGCAAACCATTGTTGCTACTAACCTGAAAAAACTGAGATTCATTGTCAACAAACTGAGGAGTTAGTCTTCACGTATTTGAAATACTCTGACTGAGTACAACTGATTTTAAAAATATCCTCCTCCCGTAAAGACCATGTTGACAACAACTTTAGATTTATTATTAATTAAAAAGGCGTAATCTTGGCCGGCGGGAACGTCCAACTACCATCAAAATTGGGCACCTCCCATCGTTCTAGTTTGGAACTTATAACTCAACCAATGCAGCCCAGAAGATTTCGACCACACGGGCCCGCCAGGGCCTCCACATGGTGCTGTGGGTCATTCGTAGCAAAACAACTCAAAAGAACTCAACATTTGGAATGATCGAAGTCTTGTCTAATCGTGGGTTAGAAGTTTTCTTGATGTGGTTTTCATGTTTTATGGTTAACAGCATTAACATTGTGTTCTTTTACTAATAATAGGGCACCTTCTCAACATACAGGGTTTTCCCGTATATTTTTACACCATATCTAAAACGTTTATTTAAATAGATATCAAGATATGATAAATACAATAGTTTCATATTTTTTCACGAAGTTTAGAAACATTTGTGTCAGAATGTCAAAAAGAAATTCTAAATGTCGTTTTCATGTGTTATTTTTTAAAGAGTATCAATTTAAGTTTTTAAAACTTTTAAACAGTGTTCATTTAAAAAAAAATTTAAACCTGTCAAATTTATATTTTTTTTTTTGAGATTCTGACCTAAAGACCCTTAAACTTCGTAAAAAATTATGAAACTTTTGTATTTATCATTGATATCTATTCAAATAAACGTTTTAGATATGGTGTAAAATATACGGGAAAACCCTGTACATATAACAACTCAAAGCTTGCTTCAATTTTGTCTTACATTACGTGTTTGTTTTTGCTTCAAATCAATCTTTGCTCAAGCTTACCTGTTAGCTCCCGCTAAATTTCGCGGTTGTTTATATATTTTTAAAACCACACAATTGTATGAGGGACAGAGCGCATTTCGCACATTTGGACATGCGCACCAACAACCAGTGAGATCCTTTGTCAAGCGCCTCGAGAAATGGCGTGTTAATTTCGTTCTCCAACTATTTTCAAATATCGACACCTGAAAGTGCTCGATTTTGGTGTACTGAAGCATAGAAAAGAAACTTCAGCCCTTCAGCTACGTGGTGACATCATTAGATCCAATCAGGGGCCCCTTAGAACGTGGAGAAAGTGGCTGCAAACTGGTGAGTGCATTTGTATCTGATTACCGTTGTGTGGTTCCAACAATTAACCTATGGACGTCATATAATTATTTCGTAATTCATATCAATATATTTATGTTTGTTCGCGCTTTCATTAATTAAATTATACAGTCCATTGCATTTATCGTTTTTCTTACTGCGGGCATAACATTACCTAAGTATGCTTATTCTAAAGTAAATTTACTAGCTACTTGATGAACATATATGCAACTATAATTCTAGAACAAATTAAACAAAATTAACTAAAATTATTTTGTTTTCTTCCCGGTCTTTGATTCCATTTTTATCAGATCAGTAAACACAATATCAAAATTCTATTACAGAGTAGAAGCTGCCTTATTATTAAAGTATTGAGCTTGAGTTGTTAAAAACTAACAATTTATACCACAGTATTTCACGAATGAATGTGATTGATGTACACGAAACAATGCATTTTTTGGATTAAAATCGCTATTAACTTTTGTCGTTTTTTGTACTAAATCTCTTAATAAAATAATTTATTTTTGGGAGATCGTTGTAAAATCTATATTTTTTTACCTTCTGAAAAAGATAGAATTTTTATTGTCTCAAAATGTTCGATTTAAAACAAACGTACCACCCAGGATATTTTTCGAAAGAGGGACTTTTTTTGCGATATCTTTATATTTTCTATGAGATATAACCCGACCCACTTTCCCTATATATAATCCACCCCGGCAAATGGTTAATAAAAATATATCTCAAGAACTCAAAAGTGTCCCAACTTTAAAACTAAATCTACGTGTCTCCTATTTTTCCATTGTAAAAATATTTTTTCTATAAGCGTGCGGAAAAGTCCACTTTTCCGCACGCATTTTAGTGTGGAAAGTGCCACTTTTCCGCACTAGTGCGGAAAAATATTTTTTCCACACTAGTGCGGAAAAGTAAATTTGTTACCATTTTGAGGTGTTCTATAACATTTAGACCGTTCAAAATATATTTGTATCTTTCCTAGCACACGAAATATCCTAAAAATATTTAAATTGACTAAAATTCTGCTATATTTTCAATATTTTCGATAAAATAAAGTTTTCAGTAAAATAGGTTCAAATTATAAGTTTTAAACCTCCCCGGTATAAATATCGTCATTGTCAATGTCAAACAACAATGAACACTAGTGGTTTTAGATTTGGCATCTTAAATCACCATAGCAACAAAGTACAAACAAACTGTCAAAACAAAGCCAATTTTGCAGATACAAGCGTCTTGAATTTTTCAAACAAAAAAATCAGATTTTCTATGGATTCTTCGGACGAAGATCTACCCCAGTCAGTTCTAGAAGCCGCTAGAATGTGAATAATAATAATTGATTTGATTAAAACGTTTTGAATATAAATAATTTTCTGATTAATTTTTAGTTTTTTCCTCACGCTTATAGAAAAAATAGTGTACCTAACTCGTGCGTAAAGTGTCTTTTCCGCACTTGATTGCTGGCCAAACTCCGCTATCGCGTCGTTTGGCCATCTGCAATCGCGTGCGGAAAAGAGGCACTTTCCGCACTAGTTAGGTAAACTACTATTTTTTTTCATTGCGACTTAAAAACGTACGGCTTGGATCTATCTGTTTAAGAAAACGCCCTCTAGAAGTGGCTGCAAGGTGTAGGCAACCATATATGAGATTTAATTGTTGACCAAAGGCGTGCCACTTAAGGATACTCGTTGTAAGCAGTGTCCTTAATGCTACTACCTACATTTTGCAATTATTTTTACCCTAGCCCGCGTAGCAATGGCTAGAGAAGGTATTATTTTCGACGAAAAAATTTTTTTCAGATAAAGCCAAAAATGTGTTATTTGGATGTATTTTGACCTATCCTAGCAATATCGTCGTGATGTCTGTCTGTGTGTGTCTGTGTGTATATTATTTCTGTCCGTAACACGATAGCTCCTAAACCTCTGAACCGATTTTCATAAAATTGTCAGGTAAAATAGTGTTCGACACGCTTACGAGCTGCCTAGATTTTGGTCAAAATCCATTAATGCTAATGACGTTTTTTGACAATTAAAAACTTAAAAAAATGCTAACTTTTTAACGGAGAATCGTATCAATACACTGTTTTCGGAATATAGTAGACTATATTTTGCTCAATAATTCTTGTTGAACCAAAAACTTCGTAGGAGCTTTAGTTTCTGAGATATTTACAAAAAACTGTTTTCAATCTCTATGAGTATATTGTTTATTTTGGTAAAATGTCACATTATAAAAATTTGCCTAAAAAAATGTATTTCTTTTTTTTTAGTAAGTTTGGTTGACGGTTCCAAATCCGAACTGGCTAAAATTATACCCGAAGCAGTTAACCAATTACAGTCAAAGTTTAACGTCCTCCAATACCAAATGTCTGCATTGATCACCCAGATTAAAGAGGAACGAGAGGCTCGGTGTGCTTTGCAAGCCATAGTTCAAAATTACATGATGGCCAATACCAAAGATTTTGACAGTATCCAATGGCCGCCAATGGAAAGTGATATTTGAAGCTTTTTAGGAAGGTTAGTTTTTTTATTATCTACCAATTATAAAATATTTCATAACCAGGGCTCTGAATTGGTCTGATCAGGATATTACATTGTTATACGTTCGAAACCACCTTTTATCTGACATCAAGGTTCCTATACTCTACACTCTCCTTGGTTCGCTATCGTTTCACTCGTAGAATGAAAAATAAGTTTTACCTATTTTTTAATTCTTTTTGATTTACCAAGATTTACAAAACTATCTAACTAACTTCGCAAGAGTGTCACATTGACCAAGCAGTGTTCTGAGGAGTCCCATAAGGACGAAACAGTTAACTGTCAACACTTATTTGGTGTCCATTAGATCTTGGACACCCGTGAGGTTAAGCTTTCAAGAACCCACGGAAAAATATGAGAGAAACAAAAACTTTTTTACCCGATTAGCCACGAAACTTGTTTGATTTTTTAATTCACGGGTACTAAATTTCACGTTTGTCAGAAATATATTAAAAAGTAAATATGTCGTGTTGGTATAAAATTAAAGGTAAAACTTTTTTGTTGTTGCTCTCAGTGTGCATATGATAAATAAAGAGGTTGGAAATGTCACAAAAGTGTAACTGACTATGGCAAGGGCTATAGGTACAAATTCTGTAGAAAACTTGTGTGGACTATAGGAACCTTGATTGAGGGGGTGATTTATCTATTGTGGGTGACTTGTTACGTCACATTAATTACATGACATTGAAATTTATTTTGCCTTGAGGACCAATATAAATTAATCTTAACCCTGTGTAACGTTATTTATTGAATTGCGCATTACCTTTTACCATTTTTAATGGAAATCTCAATATTACGTAAATTGGTTATTGTTACGGCGTTTTGGAACTACACGTGCCTTGTATTCTTTTAAAAAATCGCAATGTTATTGTTTTTCCCTGGTCTTCCAATATTAAAATAATTTTTTAAATTAATCTTTTGAGTACATAATAATTAGTGTATGTACAAACAGTATTTTTGCACATATTTTAGCCATAAGTTTAAGACTACTATTTTATTTATAAAACTTCTTAATTTTTAGATAGGTTATTTAAAAATTTTTTACTTAATTGTTTTAAATAGGTTTTGCCATATTTGTATAAGTTATATTTAATTTGTTAGATCTGTGCAGATTGAACAGATTTTATTAAAAGAATGATTATTTTCCCAAATTAAACAGCATATTTTTTATTTACAAACCAAAATGTAATTTGTATTGCTAAGAAGAAGCCAGTGCACAAAAATAATATTTTAACAAAATATTAATAAAACCCTAATATTAGTCAAATAAATGCAGAAAACATACTTAAAGTAATAATATTATTACTTAAGTACAAAATCATATTTTTAGGAACTTGATAAATTACATAAAGGATTGAAAAAAAGTTAATAAAGTGTAGAACAAAATATTGAATACTTAGAACTAAATAAAAATATCACAGTAATCGTATGAATTCTTATATGTATGTTTTTAAGAGGGCTATTCTAGGAAGTGGTTTCCATTTAGATCAATATACCCTCATAAAATTTAACCCTCACACAAATCTATAAAACAATATTGATACAGTCTTTCAAACAAATAGGCGAAACTGAACACAAAAAAATAGTCCATTTTCTTAAAGGAGAACGTAATAAAATTACAAAGGAAGACTTCAGTCCCCACGTATTGTTTAGTTGTATTGTTGAAAAATACTAGACCATTTTTCGGGATTATAAGAATCCCATCATCAGCAACAATTACAAGGATAACTAAGGATTTGTGATTAAAATATCACTACGTCTTATGTATTACACACTAATTTAACCCAGAAACTATTCTGAAACACCGCACTCACTCACCTACAAGTCAATGTCACGAAGGGTTACACAAGGAAGAACCGTAAGTTATGAAGAGAAACGTAATTTTTAAGGCGACATATTAAAAAAAACTTTCTATTTAAAAAAAGGCTCTAATATTAAATAAATAATTTTTTTTTAATGTTGCATTTAAAATAGTGTTTCCATAGCTTACAATTTTTTCCTTATGTGGTGGGAGATGAATAATTTCTAGATAAGTTAAATTTTAAAGAAAAAATCGCAAGTTTTCCTTGAAATCGTTTCAGCTGATAAGATTCTTATAATTGCGAGACATGTCCTAGTATTCTCCAACAAAGAAACAAATAATAATTTACTTTTGCTTTTGTAATAAAAAAAGCCTTCAAAAAAAATATTTCTTTATATTTAACTGAAAATCCAATACAACGAATCATTTGTTTTCTACTTGAAATTCTAAAACACTCCAAAAAAAAGGTACTAAAAAAATTATGGAAAAAACTGCCTGCAAAAAATCATCCAAACAGGTTTTTCCTGCTTTAAACAAGCCAGGTTGCTTTCTCTTGGAATTTTAGGACTAGCATATAAAAATAAACTGTTTTTGGCGATAGAGTCGCCTGAATTCTCATTGTATTCTTAATAGCAATAAGTTCTCCAGAAATTGTTTTACAGATTTATGTTTTCTTACCTTGTACTAACGTCCTCCACTTAACAGTCTTGATTTTTGACATCACCCTGGTGATGCGCGATTGTTTGTTTTTGGATATAAAGGGCATGCATCTGTCTCGCTTCGTTCAGCAGTCTCGTCTCATCACGTTTTCTCACCAATTTGTTATCAAAATGTTTTGCTATCTCGTTGTAGTCCATTTTAATTCATTATTTGATCTATGTGTTCATTATCATAGCAGCAATACTGTCAGACATAAAAACATAGTTTGGCGGAGGGAACAACGCTGACCCTTTGTATTCTATTACCATTTCACAACTCCACTGGTTTAATATAGAGCTACCTTAAGACAGGGAAAAGACTCTTACTTACTCGATTGAGTAATTGGTTGTAGAAGATTGATAACTAACCCTTCTACTTCCATTTTTGTAGCAGATGTTTAATTTACTATTGTCGAAATCATATGAATAAGGTAGTTAGCAGAAGCACCGACCAATGGCGTTCACAGGCTTGAGCGTTTGATTTGCCACCCCGAAGCACTCGGAAACTCTTCCTCGTGTTTGAATGGGTTGCACTGAAGAGCATGTAACCCATTCAAACAAAGAGGAAGAGCTGCCGAGCGCCTCGGGGCGTCAAATCAAACTCCCGAGCCCGTGAACAGCCTCGGTCGGTGCTTCTGCTAACTACCTTATTCACATGGTCAAAATCAAGATCTAATTGTTCATCTGGGGTCTCTACAGTGTTGATTGGTTGCTGTTTCGGACTTAAGGGCGTGTCAATGATTTTTCCACACAAAAATATCGCCGCTTGTATGATTTGGTACAGGCAGATCATCAGTTTTTGTAGTTTTACTGTCGCTCCCAAAAGATTCTGAATGTCAGAATTTTAAATTAGCATGTAAAATTACACTTTTTTTAGTGGTAGAATCGTCTGAATTATTATTTTATTTTAAATGTATGTCCTTCAGAGAATGTTTTGCAGATTTATGTTTTTTACCTTATTCTAACGTCCTCCACTTAACAGTCTTGATTTTCACCCTGGTGATGTGCGATTGTTTGTTTTTTGATATAAAGAGCATACATCTGTCTCGCTTGGTTCAGTACCCTTGTTACATCATGTTTTCTCACCATTTTGTCAAAATGCATTGCCATCTCGTTGTAGTCCATTGCTTTACTAATAATTTGATCTCTGTGTTGTAGCAATACTGTCAGACATAAAAACATCAAAAACGGGTTGCCTCCGCCGAATTCGTTTGGTGGGGGTAATAACGCCGACCCTTTAGATTCTATTACCTCTTCACAATTCGAGTGGTTTAACATAGGGCTACCTTGAGGCACGGAAAAGACTTTCGATTGAGTTATTGGTTCTGCAAGGTTGACAGTTACCCTTTGTTCTACTTCCATTTTTGAGGTAGAGTTTATTATCCTGATCGGAGTAACAGTTTTTGTGGCAGATGTTTCATTTACTATTGTCGGCATGTCAAAATCAAGATCTGTTTGTTCATCTGGGGTTTCAAAAGTGTTTATTGGTTGCTGTTTGGGACTGACGTCGTGCAAAGGATTTTCCCACACAAAAATATCGCCGGTTGTATGTTTTTGTACAGGCGGATCATCAGTTTTTGTAGTTTCACACTCGCTTCCAGGAGATTCTGATAGTCGGTCAACGTATTTGTCGCCAAAAACTTTTCTGTCTAAATTCTCGAGCTCTAACCGTAATTCTCTAGTCACTGAGGTAGTTAACGGAAAGTATTCTTGTGAATCGTCAGGACTATAATCGTCAAAAGTGTCCGTGTCGTCTGTTGCAAATGTTGAAGTGGAAGAATTTTTCGGTTTTTCAAAACTTGAGCTCTCCGAATCGTCCAGACTTGATCTTGTGAGCATAATTTTTGGTTTGTCCTTCTCGTTAACGTTGAAGGTATTAGTCGTGTCGAATATTTTATTTTTGTTAACCCCAGCTAAACTTAAAAACTCGTTTAGATTTTTCACAATTTTCCTGGGTTTTTCCTCTTCTTCTTTGATTGAATGGCTGATGTCGAGGCGATCTAAAGAGGAGAAAAACTTTGCCGCAGCTATTTTATCTTTTAGGTCTTTGAAATGACCCGACTTTTTAGTATTTTTAATCAAATTTGTCATGCTAGATGATAGACTTGCACTTTTTTGTCTAAAAGCAGTTTTGTGAGCGTTAATGCGGTTATTGAGCACTACAGAATCGGACTTCGCTTCTAAGGGTGACACTGAGCGGGGCCGTAATTCGGCTGTTGAATGCAGGGAAAGTGAACCATCTTCTTTGGAACTACCTAAAGCAGGATAATTAGTGTAAGCTAAATGCTGGGTTTTTCTAAAAACCAACTAAAGCTCGCAGTAATACCCAGACCGTTAAGTAATGCATATTTACAAAGGATAGTCTATTTTTTATTACGTTTTATTGTTCCAAGTAAGGTCACTCATCGTCAAGCATTAAGCTTGCCTTTACGATGTTACTTAGTTCCAAGGGGTTCGTGAAAATAAAAAAAGCTATTATATATTAATTATGATTTTCAATTATTAAAATAGTTTTAAAAAAGTATTATATGAAAATATTTATCTTTTAAATTATTTTAATGTTTAATGCAAAGAAAAGAGATTCCACCCGTCCATACTGTTTTAGCTGTTCTTAAAAAAATATGTAAGAGACCTTGTGCTTTGATTGCCGTATGGACCAATATGCAGAATTAAATTTCTAATTATTTTGTATGATCCTTGCCAAAATATTTACTAATCGGCTGATATTACTAACCAGCCGAATTGGGCTACTATAAATTGTTTTTTATAATTTGTTTTATTTATTTATCTCGAAAATACCATAAGCAGGGAAACTCTGCAGCTACTAGCTCAAAACAAAAAATATCTAGATTCTACAAGATACCGTGCATGTTTCTGCATAACGATGGTTGAAAGGTAGAAGGTCATAAGCGACAGTTTTCAAACTTCAGAGCAGGGCCACTTAAAGTATTATTTGTGGCTTAGTTTAAAAAAAACCAGGATCCATTCTTTTTTCATTTGACTTAATCGACATAAAAATCATCGTAGAACCCTGAATAATAGCTCATTCGACGCAGAAAAAAAAACTTAAAACGCTAAAAACTCTATTACAAATAATGTGGCGCTTATGCCCTTTTGCCTTTCAACCATCGATAAGCATTTTTTTGTGGGTCTCCCTGAATTAATCTATTGTTTTTTTTTTAATATTTTGGCAAAAAAAGGGTGTTTTTTAGGTCACAAAATCAACTGGACATAGCAGCAAGCAAAAAAAGAGTGGGGGTAGATTTGAAAAATTAGAGTTTTCGTATAATTATTACATGTGTTTTAGATGAAATTTAGTACCTAGGCTGCGTTTTGGCTCTAGATGGCCCCACTAAATAAAATCCACAGTACATAAGCCAAAACAAAAGATGGTATAGTTTATTGTGTGTTCAGTGGTTATAAACTGGATATATATATATATATATATATATATATATATATATATATATATATATATATATATGTCAACACTTATTAGGTGTCCATTAGATCTTGGACCCCCGTGAGGTTAAGCTTTCAGGCTACCCACGGAAAAATATAAGGGAAACAAAAAAAACTCCTTTTTGCCCGATTAGCCACGAAACTTGTTTGATTTTTAGAAAAAATTTTATTGGCTCATATTTTTATTTTTTCATTTATTTTTATATCGATTTATGGTAACTTGAGAGGCTAATATCTCAAAATGAATCAATAAATTACACGGTTGTAGACATTCAAGAGACCTTCGAAACAAGGTATCACTCGACCCACGTTTCCTATTTAAAATATAGGCGTAAGGTTTGACAGAGCCAAAAAGTGTCCCCCTCACAAACAAAATCGAGGTGTTGGATAGTGTATCCAAAAACGTACGATAAATATCCTAAAACTCTTTGTTATCTTTAAAAAAACACCCTGTATATTTCCTTCCTTGCTTATACCCACTCTGCTAGGAAATGCGAAGAAGAATCAATTAATAACTTAGTTTAACTTTGGCTTCTACTCGAGTAAATATCAAACAAACTTACCTAAGTAAAGTTTCATATGAAATATATTATGATTTCCTTTCCCTGAGGAACAATTATTGTTTAAACGTCTGTGGTTTAGTTTAAGTTAATAATCATTATGAAAAACAAACAGTCTATGAACCAGAAATATTTACCAAAATTAAATAGTTAAAAGGCTCCCAACTAGAAATAAAAATAAGCCCTTTTGTTTTCAGCTTAAAAGTCATGCAAAATTTTAAAACAATCGAATAAGTATTTAAGTATTGCACAAAGCTTAAGAAAAATTAATTTTCATTGAAGCAAGATACGAGGGTTGTCTTTTAAGTTTTGCATATACAGCTGGAATAAAACAATAAATAAATTTTAAAGACTTTATTGTTTCTCGAAGTATTCTCCACGCAAAATAATGCACTTTTGCATGCGCTCAAACCAGTTGTCAAAGCTGTAATTCCACTCGTTTGTTGGTACCGTCAAAGTTGCATTCTTGAAGGCATCGACTGCTTCCTCTGGTGACTGAAATCTTTGACCACGCAGTTCGTTCTTGATTTTCGGAAAAGTATAGAAATCGGTGGAACTCAGATCGGGACTGTCTGGAGGATGGTCCAACAATTCGACGGTGTGTTAGGTTAAAAATTCAATGGTCTTTTGTGCTTTGTGCGAACTTGCATTATCTTGGTGGAGGATGATTCGTTGTTCGGGGTTTGTTTTTCGAAGCTCAGCGATGACTTTCGGCAAACAAATATTGATGTAACAATCGGCAGTAACAGTCCTTTGATCTTCCAGAGTAATGGTTGCTACACAAATACGTTAGAGCATAAATATGGGGCATACCCATGCATTCTCACACGCGATGCTTGAAGCCAGAACCCCTATTTAATTCTTAATGTTCCTTTTTCGGCTAGACAGAATATCGGTTACTGCGCATGCGTCAGTTTTGGTGGTTTTGGGACATACTCGGTTACGGCACTACATTATTTGACAATTATCAAATATTTAGGATTATGTCTATTATTTTTGTCTAAAAACTTTCTCAAATTGTGGATTAATTTTGTAGTTTTTCTAAAACTAATTGTGCAGATTTATTGTCGACACCATGAAGACTGTTTAATGGCACCATAAACCACTCTTAACTTTATTAACAAATTATAAAGAAAAATACACATAGTTACCGATGGAATGGCACTCCTTTACTTCTTCCGGACATTTTTTCACAAACCCCACATTTTACGTGAAATATTTCCCATTTGTCACAGAAAAAAACATAATTTTACACGACAAACACAAAACACGGCAAAATTTCAAGATGGCCTCCAATCACATAACAGCTGGGTGTCTACATGACAAAACCCACGCATGCGCACTTGAAAATTCGCATCCGCGAATTTAAATTTGCCATTGTTTTCAAAGCCAGCTATGAGGGCTTCACTTTTCGACTCATGCTAGAACGTATTTGTTGCTACATAAGTTGCTTTTGAGACAAATGTCGCGACCATCTCTTTGGATACACTTCGAGAAAGGATGACTTTTGTTGGCTTTTTCATCGTGGAACACCCCAGGATTCATCACGACTGACAATGCTGTACACGTTTTTCGAGTTTCCGGCCTCAAAGCGATCTAGAGTTTTCTAACACCAATTGACCTTAGCGTCTTTCTGGTCTGGAAACAAGCGGGAAACTAATTTTCCTATTGAATATTGAGGTCTTGGAAAGCCTCAATCTCGCGATATGTCACATGTCAGTCTTACTTTATTAGCATACCGAAAACAGAAATTTAACTCGGCAAGGCATTGTTGAGACAATTCCCTTCGAAAGTTGTAAAAAACTATAGCCCGAAAATTTTCTCGGTTTATTCCATTTTCCGACTGATTTGTTATCTAAATCAAATTCACTGTAGCTATAAAACTTTATGTATCGCACCGACGTTTTGAAATTAGATTAGGTAAACATTGAAGTTAAGTTTTAGTAATGACATTCAATCAGTGTCGCCCTCTATGCAAAATATAAAAGACAGCCCTTGTAATAGATAAATCTACTATTTACATGTCTAGATCTACAGTACTAACCGTGCTTGCTAGGCGAGCGAGGGCTTGCTTCACTACTTCTGCTACTTTTTGCGTGATGTGTCAAAACCGCGTCGTCTAAGCTTTGGTTCTTGTTTAGCTTTATCTCTAGCACTCCGTTTTTACAGTGGCTTATTGTCTCGTCTAAGCTGTGGTTCTGCCTTTTCACTATGCCTGGCTTGTGACAACTGTAATTACTTAAAGATATCGACGAACTCTGTCTTCTTATAGCGCAAACTTTAGTGTAAGCGTTCTCTCTGGGTATCGGAGTTTTTACCAAGGGGCTGATCGGAGGTGTGCTCATATTGATCGGAATCGCTTGGAATTGAACGTCGTAGAGGCGCAGTTCCTTTTCTGGTGGATCAGACGGGAGAGAGCTCCACAGGACTTCGAGCATGCGCAGGGAGTCTTCGAATGCAAACTCCCGTTTCATCTCAAGCAGAAGCCATCGGTAGCAAAACAGGAGATCGTCGGCCTAAAAAAATTAAGAGATTTAAATTTTTGGGTCAGTCACTGTCTCATTTTTGGCCCAACCAGTGGTTAAAAACGAGACACTCTTTTTTAAAAGACACCCTATACTAATAAATACGTTTTTCATTGCGAGGTATACTACGTGACTTTCTGTATAGAGAGGAAAACGTAACAAAGCTTTTAAGTCGGGTATCTTGTTAAAAAAATATAAGATTGATTAGAGAGATTAGAGATAAAATTATTAAAAAAAGGAAAAATACTCAAAATTATTATCAAAAATCTTTTTCTTCTCAACAAATTTTAAATTTTTTTATAAAATGTAGTGCTTGTATTACTATTTTCTGTAATTATTTAGGGATCTTTAGATATGTACAATAAATAAATTAATTTATAAAAATCGATGTCAAATTGATACGTATTGCAAAGGTTATTTGGCCACCCTGTATCTTATTTTTTTTTGAAAAAATGCAATAGAATAACTTTATCATTTTTAAATAAACAGAAAACTAAAGTTAAAAAAGAACTTTTACCTGATGCACTTTCAAATAATTATAAAACTCCGGATCATAATACATGATGCCCTCGGCCAGATGGGTGAATTTCTGCGTCATGGCTATTCCGTCAATCATGAAATTCGACGCAAGTCTTTGCATTAGTGCGCAGAAGCAGATGTACGCATGCGCCTCGTCGTTCATCGTCACCAGAAAAGGCGAGGCTAAGTCGCTCATACCTTGGCAGTAGGACACCTTGGGATGGTTTAGAGCATACCTGCAAAAAATCAAGAAAATATGTTGGGCAACAAGTGACTTCGAGTCATGTTATCTTGGTGTCCACCGAATTGAGCTGGCAAATTGTCTGCAATAAGCCAAAACTAAAAACGAAACAAAGAAATATTATTTATGTTGGATTCGTTCTTTTGGAATATTATTTTACTTAGATTTTATTGGGTATAGGGATTATTTGCTTTAAAAAAATATTTTCTTCTTTTTTTTTTCCTCAGTTAATAGGTGGGCAAGTTCGTGGGCCTAAGAGTGGACTGACAGAAACTATTAGGTTTTGGTAACGTTTTTGTTATTTATTAAGCCCTAGAAAAAAGAGAAAAGGCATTTGTACAGGGTGTCCCAAATTCTATGTTTTTGGGGGGATGTATTTTTAGGGGAGAAAGAAAAAAATTAACCCTCACTTATGAGACTCGTTGTTCAAGAGATGATTAAAGATGAAAACTCCATCTTGATATAGCAAGCAGTTTTTAAGCTATGGGGTTTTTGAAAAGAAGCAGTGTTCTGAGGAGTCCCATAAGGACGAAACGGTTAACTGTCAACACTTATTAGGTGTCCATTAGATCTTGGACCCCCGTGAGGTTAAGCTTTCAGGCTACCCACGGAAAAATATAAGGGAAACAAAAAACTCCTTTTTGCCCGATTAGCCACGAAACTTGTTTGACATCCAATAACTTTTTTTGCTTTTACTATTCTTTTTTCCAGTTCTTTACAGTCTGTTCCTGTCTTATCAAATGTGACACCCAAGTATACATACTCATTGCACGGAGATATTACTTGTCCATTGTCTAGTTCTAACTCACTGGATTCTTTTCTAATACATAAGTACTGTGTCTTGTCCACATTCACTGTTAATCCCCACTTATTTTATTTTAATTACCTGTTTATTTTTAATCATTCTGAAATATTTAAAACCCAGTATATAAATTAAAAATATAAAATTTAAATATACCATATAAAAAAAAACAAAGAATATAAAGAAATAAAGGGGTCATTCCATAAAGAAATGACAATGGACAATGAGTAACTTTTGCATCACTGTCAATTTTAACAATATTTATCCTTAGTGAGAGGCCAGCAGTCAGTTAGGCCAATAATAAAAGAGAAAACGAAAGAGACAGTGCGTGTATATGTGGAAGAGACAGAGAGAAACTTACGTAGTTAAAATATTAAACAACGAAGCGATATTTTGATTGTCGTCGCTTCCTGCATAAAATGGATGGTGTCTATCTGTTCTCAACACATCTTTGCGTACCATTCCAGTTGTGTAAGCTAGCTCTCCTACTACTTGGCCTAAAAATATTCTAGTCAGCAAAATATTGAGGTTGCAGAGCAGCAATTCTATATCACCGGAGGTGACGTAATTTCTTATAAATAAATCCAAATTTATTTAAGTATTTTTTCTACCCTGGGCTTTTGGCAATACAACATCCTGTATATTATACACATACCTTACCTAGAGAAAAATAAGTTTTTTTATACTTTGGGGAAAAACAATCCACTGTTTATCCCTAATTTTGGAGATAAAAACGTCCTCCGTTTTGGGAATAAAAGCGTCACTTTTTATCTCAGTTTCCTTTTAAAATAAATTAAAAAATATTATATTTTAGAATTTTTTTGACAAGGTCATGGAATGGCTAAGATTTCCCCAGTCGTAAATTGTAATTTTAATGAAAATTACTGGTTCATCAACTTTATCAAATCTGGTTAGGGTCAACATAGAGTTCCACCCATAGACGAATGACAGTTTACTGTGGTTCCACCTCAGAAAATTGAACTGGTAGAAGTAGCCTAGCTTTAAACAATAGGCAGGTTTGTTTTAGAGTCCCTGTATTTGACAGATGTTGGCGGAATCCAATATCTGTCACATACAGGGACACTAGTTTGATTGAGTGAAAGATATCCAGGCATTGTTGTCAAGTTAATTATTGCAAATATTCATAAACCTTTAATAATACACAAATTTCTTTGTAAATCTTAAAAATATTACAAAACCATAATACAGAATACTCTTTGAACGTTAAACCAGAGAATAAGTTTTTACATTAAAAATTATTGAATATAGGGACATTTTGGGTCAGTTAAAACAAAAAATATAGATTTTGGAACACTAAAGAAAAGCATAACACAAACGTTAATTTAGTAGTTTCACACTCCTTCAACTTTTTGTTTATTTATATTGGTTTATTTATTTTTATTAGATTTATGACTTTTTACAAACCAGACTACCGAATTTTAGTAAAAAGATAATTCGACTGCATTAAAAAAAAAATGCAAAATTAACCTTAAAAAATAACGGTAACATAAAAGGACGGCCACAAAATGTCCCTAATAATACAAAACCGTACAGGCCTAAGGTGATCCGTGGTACCGGTTCAATGTTCGAAGAGTTCAATTTTTAGTAACCTTTATAAAAGGTTTTAAATTGTTATATTATGTTAAACACAAGTTAGGTTATTGTTTAGAAAGCCCAGAGCAGCAAAGGACAAAAACCAAGGATGAAAGGGGAACATAAACATTTACCTGTGGCAATAGCTTGTTTCCACGACTCCCTTAATGACATGTATTCGGCAGCTTTCTTTTTGATATAGTCCATTCTATCTCTACCTGTCATTCCCTCTGGATATACATTTAAAAGGTGTTTCCAGACCACTTTCCTACAACCAATATTGTATTGCTATAAGCCTTTTTAAGTTAATAATTTGAAGGAAAAAGAAAATTGAAAATTCTAAGACGTTCTCCACTAAACTTATTCAGATCATACTAGTTTCGGCCTATACGGCCATCATCAGTGATCTATTGGTATACCTATATATCACAGGACACAAAGTAAAACAATGGTTCATTTAAAATAAAGAAACATTTATTTTAAAATTGAAATCCATTAAAAATTTTAAAATTACTTGTTGAAAATTAATCAGTAAGGTTATGTTTACTTTATTTTCAACAAATAATATAAAGATGTTTAATGGATTTTAATTTTAAACTAAATGTTTCTGAATTTTAATGAACTGTGACCATTGTTTTATGTTTTGTCCTGTGATATATAGGTATACCAATAGATCACTGATGATAGCCGTATAGACCGAAACTAGTATGATCTGAATAAATTTAGTGGAGGACGACTTAGAATTTTCAATTTTCTTGATTTAAACCTCAATTTAGAGATACGGATTACGTCGTCGATCTTAATAATTTTTAATTAACTGATTTATATTATACTAGCCATTCGGTGAAAAATAGCTTATATGAAGCAGAATCGGTCAAGTAGTTTCTCAGATTAGCCGTCAAAAAGAAACCCTGTTCCTAAATATACACTGTGTCCGATTTAAAACTTTCCACCCGGGACTTCTCGAGAACTGCTGAAAATTTTTAAAAATGCCGAGACACGTCGATTTTGTTTGCAAGGGGGAGACTTTTTGGCTTGAAATTTTTGTAGCACGCACCACCTTCGAGGGGTAAACTTTTCCCCTATATTTTGAATAGGGACAGTGGGTCTAGTGATACCTTGTTGTGAAGGTCTCTTGAATATCTTTACAACCGTGGAAAAATTTTGAAAATCCATCGATTAGTTTTTGGGATATTTGCTTTCAAATTTTCAAATTTAACATGGAATAATAAAATAAAAATTAAATCCGAAAAATAATTAAATTCTAATTACATTTTTATTTTATCAGTCCATGTTAAATTTAAAAGTTTGAAGGCAATTATCTCAAAAACTAATGAATAGATTTTTGAAATTTTTACACGGTTGTAAGGACATTAAAAAGGCCTTCAAAACAAGGTATCACTTTCCCTATTACTGGACACAGTGTATAGATATTTATTCACTGACATATTGATTGAATGTTAATTCTTAGCAAGTTTTTTGGCTGGTAATGTAACACAAATATATATTTTTCATGGGTAGAACCCAGATAAAATAAGTTCTTAAGTATTTTATTCTTTTAAATTAACCACTTTAGAATATGTTTGTGATGTTTCAAAAATCAAAAAAAAAGTTCGCACGAAAATAATCTAAATTTTTTTTATATTACTGCCTTCAACTGAAACAAAATTTCAATCCATAAAATTCTTTAGTTTGTACTTTTACCTTAAGCTAGGCTCGATTCCTTTAAAATAAATGGTCGACCTCAACTCCTTGGGGTGAATAATTTGGCCTACTGCGTCACAAAATCGTCTGAATTCTGTGTCAGATAAAGGAGGCCTTGGAGGTAAGATTGGTGCATTAGAATCATCTACTAAGTTTAAGGCCCTTTGTAGAGTGTTAAGTGCAGTTTTCGATACTTGGTTTAATACTCCATGAAATCTAAAAAGGTGTAAAAAATATTTGAACTCTGCTAGCCAGAATATCAAGAAGATAAATATAATACCGACAGAAAATAAAATGAGGAAAAAAGATACGGACATAGGCGGGGGTTGCCACAAGAAGTGGGTGTAGGTAACACAATCCAAATACTTATTTTTTCGGATTTTGTAATTTTAACACGGTTTAGGTTTGAATAAAAAAATACATTTTTATCGATTTTTCTTTAAAAATTATAAAAACCATTTTAAAAATTATTTTCTTTAAAGCAATTTGCATCCAATGTATTCTTTCAACTGCGAATCGGTTTGCTACAATGGCTAGAGAAGTGTGTGTATACGCGTGTGTTGCCAAACCGAATTTCCTGAAATTTGTAATACTGTAAAGTGTAAAGAACTGATTAAATTTTGGCCAAAATCCATTAATGCTAATGACAGTTTTTTTACAGTTTAAATATTGCAAATGCGCCAACTTCTTAACGTACCATCCATCAAGATGCGATTTTTGGAATATAGTAGAACACATTTTTCTCAATAATTCATGTTATTACTAAAATTTCGTAAGGGCTTTCGTTTCTGTGATATTTACAAAAACTGTTTTCAAGGCTGACATAGTGTAGAGTGTACTTGGAGTGTACTAATGGGCTAGGAACGTATCAGATCCATCATGGATCAATTTATTTACCTTCAGAGCCCGCGCAGCAATGGCTTGAGAAGGTATATTGGTTTCAAGAAAAAAAAATTTTTGAGTTAACGCTGAAAATATGTTTTTTGGGTGTATTTTGACCTATCTTTATCGTCGTCGTCTGTCCGCGTGTTAACGCGATAGCTCCTAAACCGCTGAACCGATTTTTGTAAAATGTTCAGGTAAAATAGTGTACAATACTGTAAAGATCTGAGTAGATTTTCATCAGAATCCATAAATGCTAATGACATCTTTTAACAGTTTACAAATTGAAAATGTTAACTAATTAACAAAGCATCACATCAATATGCGGTTTTCGGAATATAGTAGAATACTTCGTAGGAGCTTCCATTTCTGAGATATTAACATAATTGAAGTGTGCTAATGAACTATTTAATTTGAAAATATTTAATTTATTTTACACCACGTTTAAAAATCGATTTTTTTTAATGTGTTTTTCTTTGGACGGCCCTCAGAAAAATTCGATTTGGCTGGCTTACGAGCATCTGCATAACACAAAGTCAGATGGCGTGTAACAGCCAACAATGAATGATAGAATTGGTTACGTCCAAAATATTTACCCTCACCCTTGTAAAGTTGTGTACCTACCATATTTTGATGCATAGAAATAATTCTGATTTACAAAAATTTACAGACAGACCCAAAAGAAACAAATGTGTCTTTGACAATGTTTCGGAGTTAAAAAATTCCTTTTCAAGCCCTTAAAACATTGAAGAGGTTCTATAGTTTTATATAGAAAAAAAATGTTGCAAAATGTTATAATGTTTTGTCTTGTTACGAGGGCTGTCTTTTATATTTTGAATATAGGAACATAGAGGGCGACACTGTCACCACTAAAACTTAACCTCAATCTTTACCTAACCGATAAATATAGGGCTGTCTAACAAAACATATGATCAAATCCAAGATGTCTTCCATGGGACAAACAAACCGATTTCCCATAAGCCGTAATGTTAACAAAAACGTAAATTTTACAAAAACGACAAGAGCTTTAGTCTCAAAAATTAATCAGTTTTAAGAATAGATCCTTTGTGCATATGGGAAAAATGCGTTTTTCTTAAAAATATTAAACTAAAGCGAGAAAATCTGAAATAAAAGGGACCATGTTTTCTTCAAAAAAGTAGGTTATGTTTTTGTTTATTTTGTTTTTTTTTTAACTTTTTTTCTAGTTTTTTCACTTATTTTGAATTACTACATGGGCGCACCAAGGGGGCGGGGGGCTAGGGGGCCGGACCCCCCAAACCACATATTTTTTTAGATATTTTCCATATATTTCATGAGTAAACAGAAAAAATAGCATAAAGTACATCATGAGACCTCTGGGGCCCCCCAAAGGTTTTTGAAGTTTTTTGACCAATGAATCAATGAACTATCAGCCCAAGGTAGGGGAAAGTAGTTCTATTCAAAGAGCTCACTTAACAGAGACGAAATTGAAATAGACTAAACTTTTCTCATCAGATTCAGGTTTTCTATTAGGATCTTTTGTTGTACTTGACTAAACCTTTTGCTAAGTAATAGGCCTTCTATAGCATTAAACTGTGAAAAATATTTCACTATGATTTTTAGGTTTAGACAAAGTTTAATCACGGATCACCTTAACAAAGGTGATCTGTGGTTTAATTGTTTTAACCCTCCAGTAGTAAAATGAAAAAGAGGCAGAACTTATAGGTAGGTCAGTCCAACAGATCAATATGCACATATAAGTTCCAACCAAGGTTGGTCAAGCAAACTTCTAATAAGTACTTTACAAAATATGTTTATTTAAAAAAATATAAGTAAACATTATATAAAAAAAAAACTTGCAAAATTAAAATACAGTTTTTTCTTGTCATTGGCCTCACACACCATACATCACCATATGATTTTCCATGATCTATAATACATAGGGCTTAAGTACGGTCAAATTCATCAGCTCACAACAGTAAGTACTGTTCAAATTTTACAACAGTACAATATTCGCTGTTGTATTACTACTGTTACTATTACTTTTATTACTGTTTATTTGTAACAATATTTGCTCAATTATGTATCTAAAAGTTTATGCAAATAAACATACTCTACTCTACAATTGGGCGTAACAGCATATGACCCATTAGGAGTATTAGAACCCAAATTTTTTTGAGAGAAATTGAAAAAAATATCTGAGAGAACTTATTTGTTTTTCTTGTGGTCATCAAAGTCAACAAAGATTACTTTTTTATCCATCTATTATTAATGATGCCAAAAAATTTTTTTTTGGTAATAAGCTCAGTACATTACCGGAGAAATTTCACAACAGGACTTGTAGTAGGTCCAGTCAGATACTATACAAATTTTACGGTGTACAAGTTTTAGGTGTCAAAAAGCATGGAAATAAAGGAAAATTTGCACCAAAATAGTTTAAGATAAAAAGAGGTTTGAGTTAAGGAGACTGTCAAACTCACCATTTTATTCTAAACTGTTTTGAGGTCTGTAAAATAAATATTTATTAAAGAAAAAGAAACTTTGATGATACAGGACTTCACTCGACACTATACAGGACGCTACACTACCAAAAGTTTATTTAAGGTTCTGTAGGATGGTGTACAAATTTGGTTCAGCTCATTATTCACACTTTAACCTCATATTGTTTTCCTTTTCTTTCTTCTCGGGACCCTTTTTTCAACCATCATTTTTAAAATTTTTCAACCGTTTTGAAACAATAATCCATTCAGGAGAGACCCAGTCATGATCATTGCTGTATTCTAGTTTTGAAAGTTGCTTGCCTAGAATAGTAAAAAAATCATAGTGAAATATTTCTTACAGTTTAACACAATTCTATGTTACACTTCTGCAAAAGGTCCACTCAAGCACAAAAAAAGATCCCAATAGAAAATGTTGCCAAAATGGCAGTTGCACATTTATCCAAAACAAACCTGACAAAAAACTTTCGAATATTTCAATATCCTCTGTTAAGTCAGGTAATAGAGCACTTATCCACTTTCTTTTCCCTTCTTTGAGCTGATACCTAGTTCATTTAAATCAAGATGATTTTTTAAGGTCAAAATACTTGGCATTCCATCAAAACTAACATTATCAAGCTCTCCCCCGCTGCCACAATTCATAACAGCACAGAAACTAATAATAATGATTCAAACTGAGTAAAAAACTGGAAAAAAAGTAAAAAAAAAACAAAAGTAAATAAAAACATAACCTGACTTTTGAACAAAACATGGTCCCTTTTATTTGAGATTTACTGGCTTCAATTGATTTTTTTTAAGAAAAACGCATTTTTCCCATGTGTACAAAGGTTCAATACTTAAAACAGCATCTTTGTTGTAATTTAAATCGTTTCACTTTTTTTAAAAATTACGTTTTTGTTAACATTGCGGCTTATGGGAAAACGCTTTGTTTGTCCCATGGCGACCATCTTGGATCGAAAAACAGCTGATCGTGACAGTTCGTTAGACAAGCTAATAATAGGGCTGTCTAACAAAACATATGATCAAATCCAAGATGTCTTCCATAGGACAAACAAACCGATTTCCCATAAGCCGTAATGTTAACAAAAACGTAAATTTTACAAAAACGACAAGAGCTTTAGTCTAAAAAATTAATCAGTTTTAAGAACAGATCCTTTGTGCATATGGGAAAAATGCGTTTTTCTTAAAAATATTAAACTAAAGCGAGAAAATCTGAAATAAAAGGGACCATGTTTTCTTCAAAAAAATAGGTTATGTTTTTGTTTATTTTGTTTTTTTTTAACTTTTTTTCTAGTTTTTTCACTTATTTTGAATTATTACATGGGCGCACCAAGGGGGCGGGGGGCTAGGGGCCCGGCCCCCCCCAAACCACATATTTTTTTAGATATTTTCCATATATTTCATGAATAAACAAAAAAAATAGCATAAAGTACATCATGAGACATCTGGGGGCCCCCCCAAAGGTTTTTTGACCAATGAATCAATGAACTATCAGCCCAAGGTAGGGTAAAGTAGTTCTATTCAAAGAGCTCACTTCAAGGCTCAGTTAACAGAGACGAAATTGAAATAGACTAAACTTTTCTCATCAGATTCAGGTTTTCTATTAGGATATTTTGTTGTACTTGAATAAACCTTTTGGTAAGTAATAGGCCTTCTATAGCGTTAAACTGTGAAAAATATTTCACTATGATTTTTAGGTTTAGACAAAGTTTAATTGTTTTAACCCTCCAGTAGTGACATGAAAAAGAGGAACAACTTATAAGTAGGTCAGCCCAACAGATCAATATGCACATATGAGTTCCAACCGAGGTTGGTCGAGCAAACTTCTAATAAGTACTTTACAAAATATGTTTATTTAAAAAAATATAAGTAAACATTATATTAAAAAAAAACTTGCAAAATTAAAATACAGTTTTTCCTTGTCATTGGCCTCACACACCATACATCACCATATGATTTTCCATGAACTATAATACATAGGGCTTAAGTACGGTCAAACCTAAGGTTCATCAGCTCACAACAGTAAGTACTGTTCAAATTTTACAACAGAACAATATTCGCTGTTGTATTACTACTGTTACTATTACTTTTATTTCTGTTTTTTTGTAACAATATTTGCTCACTTATGTATCTAAAAGTTTATGCAAATAAATATATACTCTACTCTACAATTGGGCGTAACAGCATATGACCCATTAGGAGTATTAGAACCCAAGTTTTTTTGAGAGAAATTGAAAAAAAATATCTGAGAGAACTTATTTGTTTTTCTTGTGGTCATCAAAGTCAACAAAGATTACTTTTTTTTCCATCTATTATTAATGATGCCATAAAAAATTTTTTTTGGTAATATGCTCAGACCAGTACCATAGAAATTTCACAACAGGACTTGTAGTAGGTCCAGTCAGATACTATACAAATTTTACGGTGTACAAGTTTTAGGTGTCAAAAAGCATGGAAATAAAGGAAAATTTGCACCAAAATAGTTTAAGATAAAAAGAGGTTTGAGTTAGGGAGATTGTCAAATTCACCAGTTTATTGTAAACTGTTTTGAGGTCTGTAAAATAAATATTTATTACAGAAAAAGAAACTTTGATGATACAGGACTTCACTCGACACTATACAAGACGCTACACTACCAAAAGTTTATTTAAGAGTTCTGTAGGATGGTGTACAAATTTGGTTCAGCTCATTATTCACACTTTAACCTCATATTGTTTTCCTTTTCTTTCTTCTCTAGACCCTTTTTTCAACCATCATTTTTAAAATTTTTCAACCGTTTTGAAATAATAATCCATTCAGGATGGGTCTCTCCTCATGATTGTGTCATGATCATTGCTGTATTCTAGTTTTGAAAGTTGCTTGCCTAGAATAGTAAAAAAATCATAGTGAAATATTTCTTACAGTTTAACACAATTCTATGTTACACTTCTGCAAAAGGTCCACTCAAGCACAAAAAAAGATCCCAATAGAAAATGTTGCCAAAATGGCAGTTACACATTTATCCAAAACAAATCTGACAAAAAACTTTCGAATATTTCAATTTATCCTCTGTTTAGTCAGGTAATAGAGCACTTATTCACTTTCTTTTCCCTTCTTTGAGCTGATACCTAGTTCATTTAAATCAAGATGATTTTTTAAGGTCAAAATACTTGGCATTCCATCAAAACTAACATTATCAAGCTCTCCCCAGCTGCCACAATTCATAACAGCACATAAACTAATAATAATGATTCAAACTGAGTAAAAAACTGGAAAAAAAGTAAAAAAAAACAAAAGTAAATAAAAACATAACCTGACTTTTGAACAAAACATGGTCCCTTTTATTTGAGATTTACTGGCTTCAATTGATTTTTTTTAAGAAAAACGCATTTTTCCCATGTGTACAAAGGTTTAATACTTAAAACAGCATCTTTGTTGTAAATTAAATCGTTTCACTTTTTTTAAAAATTACGTTTTTGTTAACATTGCGGCTTATGGGGAAACGCTTTGTTTGTCCTATGGCGACCATCTTGGATCGAAAAACAGCTGATCGTGACAGTTCGTTAGACAAGCTAATTTTATAGCTACAGTGCTTTTTTAAATTAACAAATCAGTCAAAAAATGGAATTAAACCGGGAGTATTTTCGGGCTATAATTTTTTACAACTTTCGAAGAAAATTATCTAAAGAAGAATGCCCAGTTAAGTTCTGTTTTCCGTAATGGAGCACCACATCAGTCGACAGTTTCTCGTTGGTATGGAGAATTCAAGCGTGGACGGATTAGCCTTAGCGACGATCCAAGTCCAGGTGCACCAAAAACGGCTGTCACCCAGGAAAAAATCGATGCTAGACGAATGCTCGTCACGGAAGATCGTTATGTGACATATCGCGAGATTGAGGCTTCATTGGGAACTTCAAAGACTTCAAAAAAAATTGCATTTAGAATTAGGAGTAAGAAAATTTGTTTCCCGCTGGATACCGCATCGGTTAACCGATCAACAGAAATAATCTAGGGTCAATTGGTGTCAGAAAACTAGACCACTTTGAGGCAGAAAATTCGAAAAACATATACAGCATTGTCAGTGATAAATCGTGGCCAACAAAAGTCATCCGTTCTCGAAGTGTATCCAAAAAGATGGTCGCGACATTTGTCTGAAAAGCAGGTCATGTAGCAACAATTCCTCTGGAAGTTCAAAAGACTGTTACTGCCGATTGGTACATCTCCATTTGTTTGTTGTGAGCTTCGAAAAACAAACCCCGAACGACGAATCACCCTCCTCCAAGAAAATGCAAGTTTGCATAAAGCACAAAAAGCCACCATAAGTAACTAAGAAGAGGTGCATTATACAGAGATGTCTATAATACAAAAAGTTTAATACTGATTTTGCCCATTTTATATAAAAATCTGTTTTTTGCTTTTAAACCTACCGAAATGATGGCTTAGCTTCCTGACTAGTTGCAGTCCTGATTTGAGTGATTATTGAGACATTTTTTCTTTGTTCCCAGTCTTCTACTGACTCCTCAAAGGGTTTCAAATCCACTCTTAGGCACAGACAAGGTTCAGAATTTGTTGCTACTGATGCATTATGGGCTCTAAAATATACAAAAACTAAGCTGTTGAGCTTTTTTATGTTTCCTACAATACTGTTTTATATCAAATCAACTAGAGGTTTGGCCAAGGGGGTAACAAACTGATCCAAAATTTGTAGATGTATTGCCAGTAATGTCATGTAAGTCCTGGGGTCATGCATTGCCAACTCGATTAATAGGTAATGCCAAGAAATGTGTACATGTACTGCTGTAATGACATGGTAATTTATATGGGTAAATCGTTTCCCCCTCAGGTTTCGTAGACCATCTCATTGATTTTGATCATTTCTGGTACATTTATTCTCTCATTTGAAAATCTCAAATGTAAAATTTTTCAGATGAGTAATATTTTTTAAATTAAATTCTGAACATCAGAAAATTGCCAATTTGGTTCATGTATTAACAAACATTAAGATATCTTGAAAAATACTTATGCCAGGATAGTATATGGCTTATTTGAAAGGTCTTTAAACTACCTTTCAAATGAGGTATCACATGATTTATTTTTTTTATAAAAACAAAATGTTTATTTGAGTGTTTATTAAATTTTTTTTCCGTAACGTTTTAGCAAGATCTTCACCAAATTTCAGAATGGAGAAATGTGGGTTCAAGTTGAAAAAAAATGTTAACAATAAAAATACATAAACAAATAGTGGAAAAATTATAATTTTCTTTATAAAAATACACCAAACAGACATTTTAATGAAAAAATAACAGTGTTAAGTTTACCAGTGTTACCTATTTTTTTAATGCAAAATTAAAATCATAAAAAAGGCGAAAAAAATTAAAAAAAAAAACATTTTATTATTATTTTTTTAATTATTGGTCTTCATACTCTCTACGAGATACAGGCGTTTATGAAATTGAACAACACCAAACTCTATATGGGGAAAATAACCCAATTAATCGAAGGATAATTGAAATTGATATTTTCAACACTTCAATTTATTCTTTAACAAAATATCTTAAAACTCAAAGATAAACTGGAAACCAAATCATACTATTAATAAGTTCTTAACTCTCTGTCATAAGTTGATGTGCCATGAAATGTTTGTTATTATGTTTCTATCAGTCTATTAGTTTAGGAATATATACACATATACAAACATTTAGATACATTTATTATTATTATATTATTGTTATATTTACAGTTAAACTGTACAATTTTAATTTAAGTTAAAAATTTTTGATGTCTGTATTGAGTATTTTTTCAAGAAAATGATTATTTTTCATGTATTTTTCATCAATTCTCTATCTTGAAATTTGGAGAGAATCTTGCCAAAACATTAGAAAAATAAAATGTACCTAATTATATATTTAGTCTGCTTGTACTACCTATATAAAAGTTTTGATTTTGTCTTGCATAGTGATCATAAATGTCTGAATGTTAATCTTGTTTTTAAATATTCTGAAGCTGAAGCTGAATCATTTTTGATCTTGTAAATAAAAGTAATTATATTTCTATTAAACAATTTTGAAACATTAAGCCACTTCAACCCCATCACATATCATCAATTCTTCTACTGCATCTTATTATGATTCTTATAGCTGAGTTCTGAAATTTTTGAAATTTATTTATGTCTTCTTTGCAAAGAGTAAAGATAATAAAGCAATAATAGTTAAAATGTGGAAAAATGATTGTATTGTATATGGTGATAGCAGCTTTATTGGAAATATATTTTCTTAAATATTTTAGTACCAACAACTTTTTGCCAATTTTTTTTTAGATGAATGAATTCTAAATTTTAACTTATTATCTATTATAACTCCCAAATATTTCATTTGTCCCACTTCTTCAAGTTCAGTTTCATTTAAGTAATTTTACTTTAACATCAATCTTATTTTTGCCCAATTCTTTATTTAAAATATCACTTAAATTTTTCAAATCTTTATCAGAAATAAAAATAAACCTTATCTGATATTGTTTAAAAATTTCAACTATATCAATACTGTAAAGAATAAAAAGAAGGAGTCCCAATACACTCTCTTGCAGAACTCTAATGCTTACTCAAGATACATTAAGTTTTTTTAGTACATGTAGTTCTTTTGATTTTCCAAAATTTAATTAAGAAAACTACTGTTTGGTTTTTTTCATCCCTTTTAATGGCAGAATGAATCTACAAAAAATTACCAAAATTGGTGGGATACTCTGCCAAACCTCCATTTTTTTTGGTTGATTTCTTAGAGTATTATTACTCTAAGGTTGATTTAATATCAAATGGCCCATCTGTAGGGTAGGGTTTAAACAGTTTAGTGAACACCTAAAACTCTTTTGAAAAATTAGTATGATTTGGCCATAAGTGAATCAAGATCAAGTATTAGAGACTTATTGAAATAAAGCCAGGCTATAATAGTGTAAGGCACTATTTTGACACCTTCACATTGTAATATCAGCTGTGATCTTTCAACATACAGCCTTTGTTTACTATATGACCCGGAATAAATAGTGCCTTCCTTTATAATTGGAAAATAGACAATGAGTTTTAAATTTAACTTTGGTATGTCAATTTTGAAGTAATAACTGTCAGTTTTCAATGTGAAAGTGTCAGAATAGTGCCTGGCACTTTTATAGCCTGACTTTATTTCAATAATTCTCTATTGTCTAGTTCTCTGTCTGGTTTCTTTTAATGACAGTAGCACCATAAGCCTTACTTCAAAAATGCTGCATCCAAATCCCAATCTGATAGCAGTCTTAAATAAATCTCCTGGCCATTGGCATCATAGGCCCGATAACAAATAGCAAAGTCTCCTTTTAAGTCAAAAGCTTTTGCTAGAATACTTTGGAGGACTTCAAAGGAGGTAATTTGTGGATCAACACTGAACTTCCTAAGCTCTGGAGGATGGTTACCTTCCCATTTCTAAAAATAAATTTTTAATATCTAGGCTATCCTTGTCTATTTTTATGTGATTAGCTTTTATATATAAGGAAGCTAAGGAATAATTATAAACTAAAAAGACTACTGGCTAGGTAAAGATTTGTTGTTAACAATGCATTCCTTGTTGCATTATGTAAAAAAAGAAACTAACCTGATCCTAGCAGTAGATAATAAAGAAGCAATGGAGATATACACTATTCTAAACTTAAAGACTCACCTTAACTTTGACCCTTACTGCTTCTCGGCTGTACCCAAAGACTCCAGCCATATTTACAATACTTTTATAAATATTTTAACACCAAAAGAAGTCACTATTGATTTTCTCCTCAAAAGAAAAACACCAATGAAAGGTCTTTCCTCAAAGAAAACCTCATTTTTAGAGGGTCATTTAAAAATCATAGTTTTTATTTATTTGTTTCAGAAAAGTGATTAATTAAACAAAAAGGGTTTACTGCAGTACTGAACTGAGGAAGACCTTCAAATTACTCAACCTCAAAATGTCAAAAGTTCACTCAATCACAAAATAAATCATCAGCTGATTGACATGTTTTTTGTAAACAAACAAATGAGTAGGTCAAACGCAAACAGGTGTGCCATGTAGGTAGAAAAAACCTCTTCTGTGGAAGAAACAACTTTGGCTGTTCTGCAAGGTTGGCAACACTGATCATGTATTGTTTTTGTTGGCAATTTTTTTTTTACATCAAGAAAATGTGTTCTTGGAGACGGAAATTGCCTGTTCCGATCAGTTAGTTGTTTTTTATTCGGAGTTGAAGATTCTTTTCCCCAAATTAGAAGAGAAGCTGTTGACTAAAGTATTGTTCATACTCGGCTTAGTCTTTTGTTTTTGATTAGTCTTTGTCCTTTGATTAGTCTTAGCTGTCTTAAACAAAATCGGCTGTTCATACTCGTCTTTTGTTTTTGATTAGTCTTAGTCATAACCCACTGAAAAAAAAATTCAATTTCAATAAAAAGGCCCTCTTCAAAAGTCATTTTCTACACAAAACAATCTGATTTAACCGAATCTGTGCACGAAACACAGACACGAAAGAACAAAAGCGAAAAAGAAAATAAAAACAAATAAAATTTTGAGGTTATGTTGAGATTTTCTGTTAAAAACATGATTAATGGCGGTAAATTCAAAATTTCGGCCGCGCGCTTGCGCTCTTCCTACGCCCTGTAAAAAAAAACAACAAATATCAGCTGATGTCTGTCACTCGTCTTAGTCATTGTCCTAAGGATTGAAAGTTGGCAACTCTTAAGACAAAGACTAATGAAAAACAAAAGCATTGTATGAACACTCCCATAAGAAACAGTGGTTTTAACTTTCTTATGACAAGACATATGACTAAACCAAGACAAAAGACGAGTATGAATGATCCATATATTTCAAATCATTGGAATATTTTTCAAAATTTCTTACAAGATGAAAACAAGAGCACTTCAAAGGAAGATTAGGGCCGGTTTATCAATGGCGGGGTATCTCTTCGTGTTAGCTAGCCCTGGGCCAACTCTGACCTTGGGGTAACCCAAGGACTGTACACAGGTTCTCTGTGTACAGTCCCAAGTAACACAAACTGGACAATATAGTTTAAAAGCAAAAACTTTGCTGTGGAAGTGTTGTCAGAGCTTAGTTTTTGCTGTAAAACAGCTAGTTGTGGTTTAGAAATTATTTTAGCTATAGAACCTCTCTGATAGCAGGTGTTTATGGGTGAAATGGCTTTTGATGTAACATTATACAGGACTTGCTCTTTTAAAGTTAGATAATTGCTAATAAGCATGCTAAAATTTAGCTAGCTAAATAACATAAATTTTAAGCTCTTATTCCTATTATTTAGCTAGAAAAAGCAACAATTTAGCAATTTTGTATTTTAAGCTGTTTATTACAAAACTTTTGAACAGCCCCCAAAAATGCTTGGCCAGAAGATCAGTGCGATTATAACTGTTGAAAAAAGGAGATTTATTGTCATGCCTCATCCAAGGTTCGTAAAGAAACCGGTTGTGTGGTAACTCCCAGCCAATGACGCGGCATTTTGCCTGTTCCACGGTCAATAAAGAAAGACCTATACGTTACATTATGAGAGAAAGAGAGATAGGTCTATTTAAAAGCCGAAAAAATACCAAAATTTATTACAAAATTAAATCATTTAAAAATTTATGATACAAATTCCAATAGTTTTATAAATATCAGATTCAGGACTTGATTATAAATACTTTTCCTACTCTCTTGTTCAATTTAATGAAATTTTTTACGCCGAACTCTAAAGCAAACTAGCCACATATTGGTTTTTTTTTGGTGGGTAGGAAATAACTAAAACTAGATTTTTTTGTGTAAAATTTATTCAAAAAAAATTAAAAAAAAGGAAGTTAAAATGACTAAAAGTCAATAAGGCAGTAAGAGAAGATTCATAAATTACATAACGCAAAGAATCAGGATATTTGATCACCCCTACAAAACGCATTTTCAAGAAATATCATAAAAAATACATCGATTGTAACGCAAGGCTAATTTTCCTTCCCTCCTGCTTGAGCGTTATACAGAGTGTTCCAAGTTAAGTGTCCACCATTGCTAACTTTTTTATTATTAAAGATAGAAAAAAGTTTAAATTGGCAAACTAGTAGAATTTTTAATGCTGTTTAAGATACTTAAATTTTTTTAAAATAGAGCATCGGTTTTTGGTGTTTTTCAAAAAACATTTAAAAAAATTTATATATCCTGTATTTTATATTTTTGTCTAATAGGCCTTTTAATTCTAAACAATTTTTTTGAAAAAAAATTTTGCCTAAAGTTTAAAATAATAACGAAGAAATTTTAAATTCAAAATTACGTAAATATTTTAATTTTAGTTGGTAGCAAGTAGTCTAAGCGTAATTTTGAATTTGGAATATTTTCGTTATTTTTAACTTTGAGAAAATAAATCAAATATTTAAAATAAATTAACAGCAATATTATTTTCCTCAATTTTTACAAAATTTTTAAATTATTATTTTTTTAAGTTTAATTTTTTTTCATGAAGAGGTAGGTATGCCGTGTAATAGGTACATCATTTAAGAACTATTTTTAGCATTAGGCGCCTTAAAAACAGCCAACAACATTGAGTATTTTTTAAACTATTAGTAATTTTCTATGTGTATATAAAGTTCATTTCATAATCTTTGTCCTGGCCTAGACTGATTGTGATGATAACTATCAAAAAGTTATCTTAAAAATTATGTGTTGGTAGCAGATATCAGATGCATTATAGAGAGAAAACCCATACCCCCCAAGGTCTATGTCCCAGCTCCCCTTGTAACCTTGTATGACCCACATTGTATGGGTAGAAAACAACCGACACAGGAAAATTTGTGTTTGTTAAAATTTTTTATTATATTTAAAAACTCACCAGTTCTTTTAGTTAGTTTTTAATATATTTATAGTAAGAACGTAATAGGTATTTAAACACACGACGAAAAGACCCAAAATGTACAAAATTTCCTCGCAAAAGACGAAATTTCGATATAAACAGCGTTTGACTGCAAAACTGTGACGTAGCCCTGACGTCACGGCCCGGCCGCCTAAACACCGAGTTACGCAACCGGTTTCTTTACGGACCGTGCCTTCTGTTTGTTCACTTATTTACTTAATCTGTGGTTGTTTTCTTTTCTAACCTAATCTCTGGTTGTGTGTTGTGTTTTTTGTTTAATCAAGCAATTTGGTGTTTTTTTAAACAAATGTCCACTCACAGCCATAAAAGATAGTTATTTGCCCATCTTTTAGAGTATCCCTTTATCTTTGACAGGGAACTAAAGTTGGGTAAACAGTGACTGGTTCCTTGAAACCCTGGTGCGATGCCTTGTCAGGGGGCACACAATGAAGCCATTACAAGGGGTTCCTGCCTGGTACTTATCAGTCCTGAGTGAACCTTAAAAGTGCTGTCAAAATTTTTTCATCAGTCTGTCTGTTTTTTGTTGTAACTCAAGGGCTGGTGTATATAACAACATAATGCACCATGGACAAACATAATGCTTGATTTTGGTACATTGGTCCTCCATTTTTCTGCCTGCTTAGCATTAATAGATGATATATAATTAAGCACTAACTTTGTCATCATTGTGCACTATGTGAGCTGCCGACAGCAAGTGTACAAATTTTTTAGTAAGTACTGTAGAATTGGTTTAACTTAGCACATAATCAGGCCAGGCTCTCAAAAAGGTATGGACCCACTTGTGTAACCCATTGTATTGGGCCCTCTAAGGTGCTGCACCCTGGGCATTAAGAAGCCAGTTTATTAGTTGAATAACTAAATAAATAAATTTCTTGTTTTTATTTACCTAGTTACCTTAATAACAAAAATTTCCTCTACCTATTCCTACTAAGGCCTGCCTTACAGATACAAAGGGCACATTCTGGTGTATTACATAACTGAGTAAAAAACTATTTTGGTAATTGTGTAATAAATATGGTTTCTCAAGAATTTCCATTTATTTTAAAGAATGTATTTCGAAAAATCCTTCTTAGAGGTACAAAAAACTTTTATTTTGGCATGTTAGAAAAAAAAACATATTTTTGTAAAAGAGAACCATATAATTTTTTAAGTCTATACAATGTATGTTCAAAAAATCTAAATTGTACATTTGATACAATGGTGTATTGAATTGAATTGAATAAATCTTTATTAGCCAATCATGCTATTTCAAATTACAAACAGTAATATAAAAACATAGATTTAAATGGTAATACATTCACCTCTATTTCTATAACAATAATTCCAAACTTATTATTTTACATTCATGGGGGTTGGGGAGGCAAGAGGGGCCCCTTTCTTATTAGATTTGTTTAGATTATGAATATGCATAATAGCACCAAGGTAACCCCCAGGCCTGTCGTAAGAGCTAACTAAAGAAACCTTGACCCATGGGTAGTCTGGTAACGGACAAGCTTTGACCAGTAGGTAAAAAAATATAGATATCACAGGGATGGGTTAATCTGGTGATTCTCTGAATGGATTTGGTGACAACTATTAAGGAAATCACCACATACATGGTATATGGAGTGCCTATTTTGAACTAACAGCTAGTGCAGGCACATTGTGGCTCTCTGTACCCTGTTGATTATGTCAAAAGGTATGGTATATGGAGTGCCTATTTTGAACTAACAGCTAGTGCAGGCACATTGTGGCTCTCTGTACCCTGTTGATTATGTCAAAAGGTACACCAGTGCTCTAAGGCTATAATTATGGCATTATGTGGTATATCATGATGACTAAGTTTCTGGCCTAAAATATATTTTGAAGTCTACTGGTTTCTATTTACTAGATAGAATTTAAATTGTTATCCGAGTCATACACAGTAAGTAAACAGCACAACATACCCAGAAAGGCATGCCTACGTGCCAGGTTAGATCCTTTAAGGGTGCTAACCGCCACTACCGTACATCCATGGTAATAAAGCAAAGATGTTTAATTCCCTGTACATTATATAATTTAATTTTAATAATTATAAAAAAAAATTTTGGCTTCCTTGCTGACATTCCCAAGGGCTGAGCAAATGGGCCCCATTCTGGGTTGCTTTCTGGACTTTGTACTTCATTTCTTTTAACTGCTTCTAAAATTAAAAAATGTAAATAAAACTTTTTTAACTAAAAATTAAAAAAAAGCAAGGTAATCAATGTGCCATGCTTTTTTAATTTTTTCTTACTTGGGACAAGTGAACATTAGTAGTCAAGAGTGTGTTTAGCGAGGGGTGAACAGCTAACCCAAAATGTGTACACCGATTGTGAAAATCCACAATTTTTTGCTAAGATTGTGTAAAGATTGTGAGGGATTGTGGCAAGATTGTGAGGGGATTGGGGACGGCGTAGCGTGCCTGAAGGGGCTGGGGGGGCCGTCCCATCAAAATTCTTGTGACCAAAACAAAAAAAAAGGTCATCATGTCTATAGTTTCCTTTGCCGCCCTCTTAATTTACCATTACCAGCCCTGCTACTTAATAACCGAGGGGTGACCAGCTAACCCTAAAATGTGTACACCGATTGTGAAAATCCACAATCTTTTGCTAAGATTGTGAGGGATTGTGTACAGATTGTGAGGGATTGTGGTGAGATTGTGGGTGATTGGGAGGGATTGTGTAAAGATTGTGAGAAATGTGTACATCGATTGTGAGAGCTGTTCACCCCTCAGTGTTTAGTAAAAAACAGTCAAATCAGAATGTTCAAAAAAAAAATAGTGTTTCTTAATGACAAATTATGTCATTCAGGGACACAATGTTTGAATCCATCAGATCAAAAAATATTTTTTTAATCTCATTGGTTTGAATGACACTCTGTTTTTTTTTTACTTCAATTCAAGCGGCTTTAGTAGTCTGCTTATTTAGACTCACCTGATTCCAAGCAGAGTGCACCAGAGTCAATTGCCAGTACCAAGCACTGTGGGAATTCTCCCCTTGCAATTACCAATTACTGAGAGTGTGTGGGGCCTCATATTTAAAGAACTTGGACCAAGCTTGTATGTTGTCATATTATTATATTTTTTGTAGAAACAGCCTTACAGTTTCCTTCTGTAATGATATCTTATGTCATGCTATGTCTCATGATATGCTATGTTTCTGTATAACCCCAGCTTAAGGGTTTCTGATGGCGGTGGCCAATACAATCTTTTTTGCTTCCCACTGGTGGGGTACTGTGGTAGGGCACGTAATAACTTTATCTTCTAACGTTCGCACAATTTTTAATTGAGATATTTGTTTATTTTGTTGTTGTGACACCGCCCAAGATGAAAGATAACATCTGTGACTCTTCTTTTTTTTTTCGTCTTACCTATTGGGCCAATTGTTAGAAGGCAAGTTAGAGTTAGAGGTAAACTGCTGAAACCAATGAGACGGCCGAGGCGGCCATGATGGTTTTCCAATTTATTTTTCTTTAAATTTATGGACTAAAAAATATTAATTTCCAGGGGATCCCGGGCCTAAATAAATTCTAGAAAGTGCTAAATTCAATAAAATATGACTAAGAATTGATTTATCAGGTATTTAGAGGATAATTGTAATAAAATAATTTCTAACCTAAAAACAAACACCGAAAAAAAACGTTTATTATTTTGAATTTTCGAGGCGCTTGCGTTTTGACGAGCCATCTTGACCTGTTTCATCAGAAAAGTTAACCTGGCAAACATTTTGACGATGAAAACCGCCTTTTTTGCGCGATAATATCACAGTAGTGTAGAACATAACAAGTTTTTCTTCAGCCATTTTAGTAAAGTCTCTGTCCATTACAGGAAATAGTTATTTTGCAATAGTTGCCATTGTTTCTTGTTTATTTCTAGACAAAATTACTTTAATGTTAACGTGCTATATTTTGGAGCTCTCATGGACACCTTGAGAGCTAAATAAAGATTGCCTAATCAGCAACGACAACACTTTAAAAGCTGCTTAGAAGTGAAACGGCATACAGCTGTAATAGCTATTTTACATTCAGTTTTGGTGTTAAAGTGTTTTGGTAGCTGTTTTTCAGCAATTTGTGTTACTTGGGGTCCTTGGGGGTAACCCTCGAGTTAGGGCCGGTTTATCAAAGGAGGGTTACCCCTCGAGTTAGAGATAGCCCTGGGTTAAAGTTGTCAAAAGTGTTTATCCATCCAAGGTTAAATGCAAACTAGAGGGTTAACCCTAGGCTAACTTGACCCGCGCTCGAACGGCAGGGTAGCGTATTTAGCTCTGGGGTAACGTCAAAATTTCAAATTATTTTGAAGTGTTTTGTTTTTTTTTGGTTGATTTTTCTCAAAAGCATAACATTCAACTTGTGTACTTCAATTTTAGTGTTAAATAGGATGCTCCGAAAATTTTAAAACACCAGCGGTGATACTCTTTATGGTGTGAGGCTGAGATGACGGAATTCTCCACAGACATGGAGATTTTTGCCATGGGAGCAGTCTACCAAGCAAGCCAAAAATAAATATTCTTTTTTCTATGAGCAAGATTATGTTTAATAGAAAAGCACCCAATAAATATCCCACCTGCCAACTAGAGCTATACCTAATATGTGTAGGTACCGAGTCACAATATAGACCCACTGGCGGTCGCAGCGGAAGGGCTGCAAGGCCCACTCACATATGTCTTCCTCAATATGTGTACCAGTTTTATTATAATTACTAATTTATGTATATAATTTTAAAACTTTTAATATATATTTAAAAATGCAAAATAAAAAGTGAATGTATATTTTACACACTGAGTTTTTAAAATTTTTATTTGGCGGCCCCTGAAAAATTACTATTAAGTTCTTTTGTTATTCAACAGCATTTTAGTTTAGTATGTAACATCAAAATAAAATACTTAAATTATTGCAACATGCTAGAGCACTTTTATATTTCAAAAAATATGCTACAGAATAAATAATATATCATATCAAGGTTTTTAAACAGTTTTTGGTCACCCAGGAAGCCTCTGCACAGGGGGGTGTCAGTAATTCCGGGATAACATGTTGATGTGTCAGAAACTAGTACCATTATTTCTTGTTGATGTGCCTTATTGATATTTCTTTATTAAAATGTAGAAGTTTGTTTGGTTTCCTTGTAAAGACATGACCTGTAACAAAAATAAAATAGGTGTATTAGTTTAAAAATAAACTTAAAAAATGCAGAATTAAGACATTAATCCATTTGCTTTTAACTTATTTTATCTCTTAAATTATCTCTTTAATAGGTAGATAGGTACCTATAGATGCATTTTTATTTTAGACTATAGTTAGTAGTTAAGTACAACAGAAATAATTTACAAAGTTGGAACTACATGCTAATTTTAATGTAGCTAAATTATTTTCATGATACATATAGTAGATACTTACTGGCTAGAGTACAATAACTGAAGAAACTGAATAAGTTTTTTCCAAATAATATTTTTTAACAAAACACCCGAAACCAACAATACTAAAAAACATATGATTATAACCACAAAATGTCAAAAATTCCACAGACTATTAAATAGGAAGAGAAAACTTAGATGGTCGATTGTTACCAGCATTGCCAACCTGCGAGTTTCGGAGCTCTGGGTTAAAATCGCGTGGATAAACACTGTTCTCTTTAACTCGAGGGTTACCCCAAGGTCAGAGTTGGCTCAGGGCTAGCTAACACGAAGAGATACCCCGCCATTGATAAACCGGCCCTTAGGGCCGGTTTATCAATGGAGGGATACCCCTCGAGTTAGAGATAGCCCGGGGCTAAAGTTGTCAAAAGTGTTTATCCATCCAAGGTTAACTGCAAACTCGAGGGTTAACCCTAGACTAACTTGACCCGCGCTCGGACGGCAGGGTAACGTATTTAGCTCTGGGTTAACCATAAAATTTTGAATTATTTTAAAGTGTTTATTTTGGTTGATTTTTCTCAAAAGCATAACGTATAAATTGTGTACTTAATTTTATAAGTGTTAAATACGATGTTCCGAAATTTTTACAACAGCAGTGGCGATACTTCATATGGTGTGAGGCTGAGATGATGGAATTCCCCACAGACATGGAGATTTTTGCAATGGGAGCAGTCTACCAAGCAAGCCTCAAATATTTTTTCTATGAGCAAGATAATGTTTATTAGAAAAGCACTCCATGAATAACCCAATAAATATCCCACCCGCCAACAGAGCTATACCTACTATTTATACTGAGCCACAATACAGACCCTCTGGTGGTCACAGTGAGAGGGCTGCAAGGCCCATTCACATATGAATCATCATCAATATGTGTACCAGTTTTATTATAATTCTAATTTATGTATATAGTTTTAAAACTTTTTATATTTATTTAAAAATGCAAAATAAAAAGTGAATGTACTTCAAACACTGAGTTTTCAAATGTTTATTTGGGGGCCCCTGAAAAATGACTAATTTCTTTTGTTATACAACAGTGTTTTAGGAATCAGAAATAATCAACAATTAACTTACAGAGTAAGATCAAAATAAAATACTGAAAGAGCACTTTTATAATTAAAAAAAATATATGCTACAGAATAAATAATATATAAAATGAAGGTTTTGAAACAACTTCTGGTCAACCAGGAAACCTCTTGCTCTGCACAAGGTGTTTGTAAATTAGTCATTCCGGGATAACAGTTTCATGTGCCAGAAACTAGTACCATTATTTCTTGTTGACCTTGTTAATATTTCTTCATTAGAATGCCCAAGTTTAGAGAAGTTTATTTGTTTCCTTGCAAAGACATAATCTGTAACAAACATAAAATAGGTGTAGTAGTTTAAAAATAAAGTTAAAAAATGCAGCATAATCCAATATGGACATTAATCCATTTGCTTTTAACTCATTTTATTTCTTAAATTATGTAATGTATAAATCTAGCTTTAATAGGTCGATAAGTACCTATAGATGCATTTTTATTTTAAGTACAAGTAGGTACAAGTACAACAGAAACAATTTACAAATTTGGAGCTACATGCTAATTTTTATGGAGCTATATATTAAACTATTTTCATCATACATAGTAAATACTTACTGGCTAGAGCACAAAGAAGGAAAGAAAGGACACGAAAAGACCTCGGACTGCTGATAGGTACTCTAACCGGACATAACCGGTTGAGGAAGCACATGACACGTATAGGAGTCGAGAATGACCCTACCTGCCCAGCCTGTGGACAGGAAGAAGAGACATCAAGACACCTCGTGGCAGAATGCGAGGCCTACGCAAGGATGAGACAACAGGCACTCGGAGCGCCAACTCTAAGCGAGGAAGAACTGCACATGCTCAAATGGACAGACTTACTGGACTTTGTAAAGAGAACAGGAAGGCCCAATGAGTTACCCGACCATCAAAGGGAAGTGCAGAGAGTGGGTTAAGGGACAGACTTGGGGCATGGCAAAAAGGGCCTACTCGGGCCTACTGGTCAGACCTGCGGGTCAACCCCCCCCCACTACTACTACTACTACTGGCTAGGTTTTGGTTTCAGTTTCTAGGTATTGGCTTTGTCCGTATGGGACAGTTTGCCAGATTCAATACCGTGGGCTTCAAGAGAGTCTGGTTTTGTAACCACTTGAGGCCCCTTATTTTAGTTTGTGTATCTTGTGAAATCAGTCTTTCTTTCTCTCTCTTAAGAATTCTCACACTGTATTTATTTACATCTTTCCAATAAAGAACCATCTATGTAGATGTTTTTCTTTGTTTTATTTTTCTTTCTAAATTACATCCATAGGATGTGGTTAATCTTTGTAGATGTGTATTTTTATTTTTTTTACTTGTTTTCTTCCTTTTGCTTATTTTTTTTTCTATATGTATATTTTTCTTTTTTTTCTTTTCCTTCTTTTTCAAACAATATCTGCTCTATATTTCTTTGTTAAATATTTCTTTCTTTTTTTTTTCTATGTAGATGTTTTTCTCTCTTTATCTTCTTTATTTATTTTTCTATCTGCTATCTTCACTCTTCTGTCCCTTCTATCTTCCCTCCACCGGGCTCTTCTTCTGCTTTCTTATTTCTCTCACTTTTTTCTTTTGCCCTTCTTTCAATACTTTTTTTTCTTTTTGTTATTAATTCACTCCATTCTTTCATTCATTCTCAGACGTCACAACAAAGGTTAAAATAGGTAGATCCTAAAAGACTAACTATATGTATCTAGATTAATCTTGTAAAAAAAAAACAGAAAAAAAAGGAAACAAAATTTCCAAACTTAAAATCAAGAGTTTGCTCTCTTGTCATGTTTACAGTTTTATTCTGTTTTTTTCTAAAAATTGCAACAGAAGGTTACTCCTTTTAAAAGAAATTTGACTAAGGATACTTTCTAGAGATATGGGGCCGCACATGGTGTCTGTAAGTAGTTTGTAGATATTAAAGTCTGGTACCTCGTTAATTGGGCACTCAAAAAAGATGTGGTTCAGATCCTCAAGCTGACCACACTCACAGAGGGGAGAATCTTTAACACCGATCCTATTCAGATGGGCTGAGGTAAGACAGTGTCCCGTTCTGTTAGTAAAATTAAACCGTGTGAACCAAGGCTGAGTGGGAAATTCCGCTTGTATAGAACTATACCATGCTTTTTTTTCTTTTACTTTATCTTTCCATTTCTGTTTAAAGGTGTTTAGTGTTTTATGTTTTGTTATGTTAAAGGTATCTTCTTTAGTGTAATCTAAATTTTTTGGAATATTTAGGATTCTTCCCACGTTGGCTAGCTGGTCCACTTTCTCATTACCGTCTATCCCACAATGTGCCGGAATCCAAGCAAGCTTGACATGTGTGGTTTGACTCCACAAGGCCAAAATTGTCCTGGTGCTTAAAGTAATAAAATCCTGCTTCCCATTGATTCCGTTCCTCTTTAGTTTATCCACAGAGCTTTTTGAGTCGGTGAAAATTATTATGTTCTCTATATTCCTCTCCAAACAAAACCTCAAGCCCTCATAAATAGCAACCATCTCTGCTGTGTTAATATTTATGTCATCCGGAAGTCTGCCTGAGTAATTAAATTTTATACTGGGTATGTGAATTCCATAACCAACCCTATTCTCTGTCTGCATCTGTGTACTACTGGCTAGAGTACAATAACTGAAGAAGGTGAATCAAAAATATATCCGTTTTGATAGCCCTGGGTGAATAAAATTTTTTCAAATAATTTTTTTAAATAAAACACCAAAAAAACAAAAACATATGATTATAACCACAAAATGTCAAAAATACCATAGACTATCAAATAAGAAGGGAAAACTTAGATGGTCGATTGTTATCAGCATTGCCAACCTACGAGTTTCGGAACTCTGGGTTAAAATGATGTGGATAAACACTTTTCTCTATAGCTCCGGTTTATCAATGGCGGGGTATCTCTTCGTGTTAGCTAGCCCTGGGCCAACTCTGACCTTGGGGTAACCCTCGAGTTAAAGAGAAAAGTGTTTATCCACGCGATTTTAACTCAGAGCTCCGAAACTCGCAGGTTGCCGTATTCCATTGGGAAAATGAGTGCAGCACTGGTGGTGCACTGACACTGAAACGGTGCTGTCAAAAATTTGCACCGAGTGCAGTTTCAATGGAACACGCGGAAAATGAAAAATCGCACTCGTGTGGTATAAGGTCACTATATCACGAAGTTCCTAACATCGTGATATAGTGACCTTAGTGTGGTATGCCATTATGAGCTGTAGAACTTCTTTTTTATTCTTGCTTTAAGCAACGTTAATATAACATTTTCTTGCAAATAATTTTTTATAGTATATCAATTATGAATAGGGCAAATTGATTATGCAAAAATCTCATTTTTGAAAAAAATGTCACACAACCTGTAGTTTTATCAGGCCAACGACGATATCCATTTTTATTTGTTTCAAAGTTACACGCCGATAAATATTATCCTAAGATAAATAAAATTCGTCAAATAAATAAATAATGATTTTATTTAAAAAAAGTTAATAAGAATATTTTAAAAATGCCCACCTCCTTGTTAAATGCAGGCTTGTGCTCGTATACCAACAGATAGAGTAGTTATCTATATTTCGCGCTTGTTTTTCAAAAAACCCTAACCAGAAGTGTACTTTATGCTCCCAAAATTTGAACATAAGTATTCGAAACTTTCAGCTTAACCTAACTCTCCTGCCTTACAGAATTTGGTCAAAACATGTTGTTCAAAATCCACTTCAAACAAAAAATTGTTTGAAAACATTTTATTAAAATTTTTTTCTTCAAAAACATTTTCTTTGAAAGTCATTTTTTTTCATAAGGTAAATTGTTTAAAAAAGTTTTTGAAGAAAATATTTTTGAACAAATTTCCATTCAACAAGAACATAACCTAACCTAACAGCTAAGCGTAAGGGTGTTTTAACATACCATAAAAATGGCAAGACATGTGCCTCAGCGCTAATGGGGTTTCGTCCCCCTTGTTCTTTTTTTTGGACAAAATTGAGGCTACTTGAATTTATTTATGAGGAATTCTGCAGTGCTCATCTCGAGCCGAAAGTGTTTCCTGAACTAAAAAATACATTTATTTTTACTTATAATCATAGCTGCCAGAAAACCCCAACTGTCGGAAAATTAGCCCCAGGGCCCCAGTCAACCAAATACATACAAATCTACTTACCTGTTTGTCGTTAAATCGGTAAACCACATATTCAATAAAGTTTTTTATTTTTGGGGTTTCCGTTCTCATTGTTTTTATTGCACAGAACTGTTCTTCTTCATTTTCATCGCTGCTACTACTTAGCAGCGAAGAAAATAATAAAAAATCGCTAACAACTTTATTTTTACTCATTTTTACGTCCCACGACAATAATAAGCGTTTAAAATTAATGGCGGGAAAAAGTTTTCGGTGCGGCACGAGCCCTCAGACCCGTTGTCAAAAAAGCCGCACTCAGTGCAAAACTGAATTCATAAGTTCCTCAATGGAATACGAAAACTGAAAAAGTGCATGGAGAGTTTACACATGCATGGATTTGCTGGCGCCAATAAAAACTGGCGCGCCAGTAAGTTAAATTTGCAAGTGTAAACACCGACTTGCACACAAGTTATTTTTTTGCATGCATGTATCAAAAAAGTCTGCAGCTGACTGAATTTGCTGGCGCCAGTGGTGACGCATGCGTGCAGAAAAGGAAAATTTTCATGTGTAAACAAGTGCTTGCACGTCGGCTCGCCAGTTTTAGTTCAATATTTTACATTATTTTTTATTTTCATTGTGTTTGAGCTTCAAAATTTTGTTTATTGTTGTTTTTATAGCTTATTATGGCTAAAAAAAAGTGGTCAGCAGAACTGACCATACAGTTTCTTGAAGGCTATGAATGTTTTCCTTGTTTATGGGATGTACACAGTAGTTCTTATAAAAACAAAGATAGCCGAGATAATGCTTACCAAAAAATTAGTGAAATAATGAATATTGAAGGCTTTGAAGTTGCAGAAGTAAAAGCAAAAATACGATCCATAAGAAACACATATGCTTTGGAATTGACAAAAATTTAAAAAAGCCAGCGTTCCGGAGCCGGTGCAGATGAATACACCCCAAAAGTACCATGGTTTAAAGTAGCAGACCGAATTTTAAAGAATGTTGTTCAAATAAGAGAAACTCAGTCATCACAAATTGTAAGTTTTATTTAAATTCTTTTTATTACATATTTATCATTTTCATTTGCCAAGGGACAGCTCCATCACCCATAAACCAATCAGCTAAGTTATTTCTGATCTCTGCAGCTTTTTTAGAATAACTACGGCTATCGGCGGCTGATCTTATGTCTGTGAGTCCTTTAATGTCAATTTGTCTCCATAGTCCCGCTATTATTCTACCAGTTTCAAAATCTTCATAGTCTACACTGTTTTTAGTTATATATCCATCACACGTTTTACGCAACCAATTATGTAAAGCACAAGTGGTTTTCACAAGAATGTCAGCTTTTTCGGGACATAAAGCAATGGGTTTTTCAAATATACGAAACTTAGAAACAAGCAATCCAAACGCATTTTCTACGATACGCCGAGCACGAGAAAGGCGGTAATTAAAAATTTTTTCTTTTTGTGTTAGAGGACCATGGTGTGAATAAGGTTTTAGTAAATATTCTTTAAGGGGGAAAGCATCGTCACCCACAAACACTGTATTTTGAGGAAGTTTTAGTAAATTATCCTCTATGGCACTCTTCAAAGTGCTTTTTGAAAATACTCCTCCATCAGATGCTCTTCCGTTTGCACCCACATCTATGTATTCAAAAAAGTATTGGTCATCAACTAATGCAAGCAGTATAATACTGAATGTTCCCTTGTAGTTGTAAAATTCTGAGCCTGAATGAAAAGGACTTCGTAATATTATGTGCTTCCCGTCCAGGGCTCCTGCACAATTTGGAAAATTCCACCGCTTGAAAAATCCTTGAATAATATTCTTCCATTCTTCTTCAGTGCTTGGCACCTGAAAATAATAAATAAAATTACTTTTTCAATTATTTAAAAAAAAATCGTGTGTTTATTTATTTATATATTTTTTTCAGGAAATTGAAGCACAACCTGAACTTGATGATGAAATTTAGAAGATACACAGTCAGAAAATGTCGAGATGTTGCCTTCTACTTCGAATGAGTTATCTGTGGCCAAAAAAACAATCCCACAAAAATTAACTTCAAACTTCATAGCCCCAAGGAGGGTTCGGAAAAGGACAAGTAGTACTGATAAGGCTATACAAGGGCTACAGGAAATTGCACAAAAACTAGATGAACATTCTAATAGAGAAGAGGACAATGAGTTTGACTGTTTTGGCAAGTCAGTGGCTTCTTCGTTAAAGAAGCTACCAGAATCAATCGCTTTGGAATCGATGGAGTACATACAATCGTATCTTGTACGGCGACGGCTATCAAATACCCAGAATTCTCAGCAAATATCACGACCTTCCTCATCTGCCTCATCAAGCAATTATGAATATGCTACAAACCCAAGTTCAAACTGTTCTTACGATGACGATAATACTCAACAATATCAGTCAGATCTGCTTTCACAGGAAAATTCTTACTATACCAATCCTACTGATGTAAAATATGTATTATATGACAATCCCCAGCAAGAACAGTTAGATCTACTTTCACAGGATGATAATGCTGCAGTTCAACCCCATTCTTACTACAACAATAATACTGATATAAATTTACGTATTAAGTCTCAACAAAAACAGTCAGATCTGCTTGTACAGGCAATGAGTCCAATTTATGACGACGATTATTAAAAAAATTTATTTGTTATTATTATTTAACCTAATTATGTATTTGCTTACCTTAATAAAGTCTTTTAACACATCATAAATGGCCTGGCTAACTTCAGGGATAAATTGTGAAATTGTACATTTTGGTACACGATAAAGAAATTGCAATGATGCAAAAGAATCTCCTGTTGCAAGATATCTTAATGTCACTTCCAATTTCAATTTTGGGGTTAACGCATCTCTCATGTGGGTATCCATTTTTATAATTCGTGGCGTCACACACTTTAGAAGAATATCAAAATGTTGCTTTGTCATTCGAAGAGGGTTTTTATAGCTCGCAGGATCTTCTGCTGCAAGTTCTCCTAAAAGTTTTTCGGAAGCACCCAAAGTAGATCGACGAGCAATCCATGCTTTAACGCAGATACGGCCTTTTCGTTGTTCCTTTTTCTGAATCTCTTTTATTTTTTTTTTCAATAAAAGTTTAGCGACGATTTTGCAGGCTTCCGAGAGTTCAGCCGACATATCGCGTATCGTGTACACTTTAAAAATAAAACTGGCGTGCCAGTCTTTTTAATTTTCGCACAATAGTGTAAACCTTTACTGGCGTGCAAATAGAACTGGCGCGAACACTGGCGCCACTAAATTCATGCATGTGTAAACCCACTGTCAATGCAAGTCAATGGAATGCAAACACCGAGCCAGTTGTGCACTAGTGCTGCACTCATTTCCCCAATGGAATACGGCATAAGTTTTCCCATCTTATTTAATATTCTGTGGAATTTTTGACATTTTGTGGTTATAATCATATGTTTTTTTGTATTGTTGGCTGTGATTGTTGGTTTCGGGTGTTTTGTTAAAAAATATTATTTGGAAAAAACTTCTTCAGTTATCGTACTCTAGCCAGTAAGTATCTACTATATGTATGATGAAAATAATTTAGCTACATTAAAATTAGCATGTAGTTCCAACTTTGTAAATTGTTTCTGTTGTACTTAACTACTAATTATAGTCTAAAATAAAAATGCATCTATAGGTACCTATCTACCTATTAAAGATAGATAATTTCAGAGATAAAATAAGTTAAAAGCAAATGGATTAATGTCTTTGGTATTGGATCATAATTCTGCATTTTTTAAGTTTATTTTTAAACTAATACACCCATTTTATTTTTGTTACAGGTCATGTCTTTACAAGGAAACCAAACAAACTTCTACATTTTAATAAAGAAATATCAATAAGGCACATCAACAAGAAATAATGGTACTAGTTTCTGACATATCAACATTTATCCCGGAATGACTGACACCCCCCTGTGCAGAGCAAGCAGAGGCTTCCTGGGTGATCAGAAAGTGTTTAGAAACCTTGATGTGACATATTATTTATTCTGTAGCATATTTTTTGAATTATAAAAGTGCTCTAGCATGTTGCAATAATTTAAGCATTTTATTTTGATGATACATACTATATATTTATAAACTTAATTGTTGATTATTTCTGATTCCTAAAATACTGTTGTATAACAAAAGAACTTAATATTCATATTTTAGGGGCCGCCAAATAAAAATTTAAAAAACTCAGTGTTTGAAATGTACATTCACTTTTTATTTTGCATTTTTAAATACATATTAAAAGTTTTAAAATTATATACATAAATTAGTAATTATAATAAAACTGGTACACATATTGATGAAGATTCATATGTAAGTGGGCCTTGAAGCCCTTCCGCTGCGACCGCCGGGCCTTGAAGCCCTTCCGCTGCGACCGCCAGTGGGTCTATATTGTGGCTCGGTACCTACACATATTAGGTATAGCTCTGTTGTCAGGTGCTTGCTCATAGAAAAAACAATATTTATTTTTGGCTTGCTTGGTAGACTGCTCCCATTGCAAAAATCTCCATGTCTGTGGAGAATTCCATCATCTCAGCCTCGCACCATAAAAAGTATCACCGTTGGTGTTTTGAAAAATTTCGGAGCATCCTATTTAACACTAAAATTGAAGTACACAAGTTGAATGTTATGCTTTTGAGAAAAATCAACCAAAATAAAAATAACACTTCAAAATAATTGAAAATTTTGACGTTAACCCAGAGCTAAATACGCTACCCTGCCGTTCGTTTTTATACTTATTTATCTAATCTGTGGCCGTTCGAGAGTAGTGTGAAGCTGCTCCAAAATTTCCAGCTCCAAAAACTTATCCGAATGCGGCTACGCGCTACGTCCCACGCCGGTGCCTCTGTGCTTAAAGGGGCCTACAGACACGCGAACATTTCCAGAGATTAGTACGCGCGTACAAGTTTGCGCATACTAATCTCTTCGTGTGTAGACAATATCCGCCTAAAATATCTCTCGAAGATTAGTTCGCGCGCACAATGTACGCGAGCAAATCTCTCGGTGTCTAGGCAAAACGCATTGATAAAACGTTTAATTTTGTCTTCGTGTGTGTAGGCGATTCCCAGAGATTAGTTCGCGCACTAATCTCTAGAGATTAGTTCGCGTACTAATCTCAAGAAATGCTCGCGTGTCTGTAGGCGACTTAAGGCCTTCACACACACAATTTACGTAATCCGTAGCATGGCGCATAGCGGGGTTTCAACCAATCAGCGATCGAATAGCAGCGGCCATATTGGATTTACGTAAGAAAAGTCCATAAGGTTGAACTTCTTACGCGTTATGTTTTTTGTGTGTGATCGGCTTTAAGCTGATTGGTTGAAAGCCCGCTATGCGCCATGCTACGGATTACGTAAATTGTGTGTGTGAAGGCCTTTAAGCCGATCACACACAAAAAAACATAACGCGTAAGAAGTTCAACCTTATGGACTTTTCTTACGTAAATCCAATATGGCCGCTGCTATTCGATCGCTGATTGGTTGAAAGCCCGCTATGCGCCATGCTACGGATTACGTAAATTGTGTGTGTGAAGCACGGATATTAGAACAATAACGGATTGGATTTGACCAAAGTAAAGCCGGCAAATCCAAAATGGCCGCGACCAAACCTAAAAAACCCAAGAAACGAAAGACGAAATGTCAAATGCTTGTCAACCGCTGTTTTTGTTTATTTTTTTAAAAAAAATTTTTAACAGTTTTTGCGAGTTTTCCTAATCGAATTTGGATAAATTGGAGAAATATCAGTTCAGTATTGTACCTATCGAGTTATATTAAAAGCCTGTAAGTATTGTTTTAAAGATGGACAGGTAGCTTTATGGGTGTTTATCCTGGAAGTTGGTTCATTGTTGGAAGGTTACATACATAGAGCATTTTATTAGGTTATGCTGCCCACAAGTTTTACTTTTTCGTAGATGACTGCAGATAGCTTGATGATCTTGCAGAATGATCTGTTTGTTACCAAGCTTAAGGCATTCAACTATATCTACCATGATGACAATGATACCATATACTTAGGAATATTATGTATATGAATGATACCTACAAGCTGGAGTGGCATGTATTAAAGTAACATTGGTGAGTAAAAGGAAGATAAAAATTTTATATAAAAATAATATATATATATATATATATATATATATATATATATATATATATAGAAATAATAATAATAAGTGAAGTTTATATCATATATACCTACCTAAAATTGGCAAAATTTGCCTTAGTTTTAAATCATGTTGACCAGTTTGTAGATACATTTTAATAGTTACATTTACATTAAATTAGAAATATTAACGCTTTTAAAATCTTTTACATCAACTTGTTTTTAAATATATAATACCCAGGATTATTTTCATTGAATTTTTAGCATGGTTTAAAGGTTTACCAAACAAAATAAGGAAGATAGATGACAAACAGAAGAAAGGTTGGTGTATGTTTATGTTGCCATTTAGGTAAGTTTTTTACAACTTTAAAATCTCTTACTTAATCTAAAATTATAATTGGGCACTATGTATAAATAAATCTTTATTAGCTATTATCTGCCTCCTAATGCATTTTCAAGTGAAAACCCACACACCCCTCTGAGTGTTACATAATTTAAGAATGGTCCCTTAGTCAAAGCTCTCACTATTATTTACATAACCACTCTAAGGTCCCTACAGACAGACATGGGTGAATTAAGACATGAATGTGCATGCATGAAGACATAATCAAAAATGTGAATGTGTATGCGAAACAATGTTACATTTCTAAATATGCACGAAGTGGAATGTGCTGATAAATTTTGAAATGTCATTTTATTTCTGTGTTTAGTGTCTGTTCTTAAATTATGTAAAGCCCTAAAGGGGGGGGGGTTGGCCTTGCATTACACTCAATGTGTTTCTACTGTGTTTTTTCTTGAAAATGCATTACGATGGGAGCTCAAAAATCCTGAATTTATGTGTTACATAATTTCATATGTACATTAATGTCTTAATTTATTTAAGTCCATCTAGGAGCCTCTAGAATCCTGGTGTAGAAAAACAAATATTAATTAAATAGCTGTTGAAATATTTAAAGATTTGTTTTTTTTTTTAGTATAATTTTAAGCATTGTTAAACACCAAAAGCAATGCAGGCCTGCAAATGCTTAGGGACCTTATATTAGACAGAAAATGATAACTGTCACAATAGGTGACAATTGAATATACCTATTGGTAGGTTAAAAAGAGGTCTGTCCAAATTATTCTGCAATTCTGTAAGACTTTACAAAATGAGTCTTGAAGTCAGATAATGACTTTGTGTCTTTAAGTACACCTTCTTATCCAAATTATTTTGTTAAAAAAGGGGTTATCCATAAATTGCATAAACATAAATTGGGAGAGGAAGTGTATCATGGGTGTGTTAGATTTGATGGAACCACAGATTGAACTTAAGTTTCTGCTGGGAATAATATCCTAGCAAAGTGAGATTTGTGCAGTTATCTCATTTTTACATATCCAGTTATGAATTTGTTAGCTTTTGATTGTTAAAACAATGATGCACTAGTGAAAAATTTACAAAAATGGTTTTTTTTAGCATAATTTTAAGCTTTGCCAAATACCATCAAAAGCCACACAGGCCAGCAAATACTTACACAGAAAATGAACAAAAGGTGACAATTAAAGAAGTTGGTAGGTTAAAAATAGGTAACTGTCCAAATTATTTTGCAAAACTATAAAAAATAAGTCAAAGACAAATAGTGACTTTTTGACTTTTACAATAATTGATTTGTTTTTTAGCATAATTTTTAAGCCTTGCAAAATACCTATCAAAACAAATGCAGGCCTGCAGCAAATACTTAGGTACAGACCTTGAGAAAATGATAACTGGACAAAATATGTGACAATTAAAGATATAGGTAGGTTAAAAAGAGGTCATGTGTATTTTGTTGTGTTGTGTAACAAAAATAGAATTTTTACCTTTCTATCCTGCAAAGCACTGCTTAGGTCTGATTTATAGTTTGACTTTTATTTTTGCCCTTGGTATGTATTTCCCTCCTTTTCAAAATGAAAGACAGCAAAGAACTTTAGTATTTCTTTCTGATTTAAAAAAATAGTTTATGGTTTTATAGTCTTGTAGGTAATAAGCTAGGAAGGTGCCAGACCTGTCACATTTAGTTTTTTAGACAACAAATGTATCAATGCAATTTTTTTCGCTAGTGTTACATATTTTTAGGGGGTTCCTCTGAAATGTGTTTTGTGGTTTTAATGGGTAAGGTTAGGTTTAGGTTCTTGTTTTTTCCTCAATAGTGTTGCAAAAGTTATGCATATGGGGTAAAGCTGAGAAAAAAAATAGGTTTTAGAAACAATCTATTTCTAGTATTATTCGTTTTGACAAAATCCTTCCTAGCCTGCACAGCAATGGCTAGAAAAGGTATTGTTTTAGTTAGATGAATTTTTTTTTGAATAACGCCGAAAATCTATTATGTTACTGTATTTCAACCAATCTTAGCAATCTCCTCGTGACATCTGTCCATGTATGTCTGTATGATAGCTCCTAAAATGCTGAACCAATTTTCATGAACTTTTTAAATAAAATGGTGTACCATACTCTAGAGCTGTTTAGATTTCATTCAAAATCCCTTACCAAATGCTGGCACAGTCAAATTTTTTTTCAACATACATTTTAACAGAGCATCACATAAATATGTGGGTTTTCATAATAATTTGTGTTATAACCAAAAACTTTGTAGGAGTACACTTGGAGTGTGCTAATGGACTAGGCATAGAACATTTCTAAAAACTCAACTGTATTTATTGCATGATGATACAGAATTATTCATTTTTAGGAAAATGTGCAAATTTTCTTCAGTCAGTAGCTGGGATGTAAGATTCACCTAATCAGTTTCATTTATCGAGGTTTTGGTAGTGATGAATGTGAAAAAAGGCAAGAATTACAAAGATTAATAGTTTATATTAAAAAAAAATAATAAACACATATACAAAACTTTTTTATAATTAATTTAAAACATATATTGCCTTAAGCAACCAATTTTGAAATTTTAACCATAAAAAAATACTGACGGCATAAAAGGCAATTAGATCATTTTTCTCAGGTACACTGAAAAAAAACTGTTTTCAAATCAACCATAAAAAATTGGTTACTTCCATACTAACGATAAACAGATATTTTGTTAATATAGTGTAGTTTTACTTAATAAAATTCATAACTAGACTAAAATAGTGCACTTCCTAATTTAAAAAAAAGTTATTTGCTTTTTAACTAAAATTGTATTGTATATTGAACACTTTTTTTGTTGTTTCGCTAGCTAATGAAAATTTTAGTACCCAACCAAATTTCAATATATTAATGGATTTTATATTCCCAGCAAATATCTTTACATCTATCTTTTGTTTGTCCATTTTTTTTTGTAAAAGTTAAAGCTGTACTCCAACTATTAGGGTCACATAATTTTTGACTTTTTGGAGTTTTGAAAGCTGTAGAAAAAACAAGGTCTAAAATTCGCTTTACTGATATGTCTCCAACTGGTGGGTGAATCATTTATTTTGCTCTATTTCGTTTCTTTTATGTTTAAGAGATGTCGGTGATTGGGTGGTTAAATAAAATACAAAATTAGAATGCCACATTATAATGAGTCACAATTTAGTACATTTTTAATCACTAGTGCAATGGCGGACACAAGGGAGAATGTTATCTAGGAGCAAGAGGGAGACCCACACGTTGGTACATTTGGCGATTTCAACTTTAAAAATATATAAACTCTGAAACATTTTTTTTTTGAAATACATATATTTTTAGCTTTTGTTTGCAATAAAAATTAAAATCGCGTATGTAGCACTTTTGAAGAAATACTATAAAATGTCTTTTTTATGTAAATTAATGTTCAGTTTGCCTTATTAATGTTCTTAGAGTATGTTCTGGTTAAAATATCAATCCAACATTATACATATACATATATTTAATAAAAAAGATAACCTAAAGTTTTAACAAATTTATATTAATTAAACATAACCTTTATTTTGAAGTTAATCTAACTATAACAAAAATTCAAAACTAAAAGAAAAAGATTTATAATTCTGGTGGTACTAAAAAAAATATTCTTGTGACCATAAAATATAGATTACTAAAAAGCTATATATGTTGTGCCTTGGATGAATAAGCGCAGCGTATTAGTTTCTTCTTACAATCATCATAATTGTTCTTATTTGACTTAAACGTTTTGTCAAACATACCTAATGATTGATGGATCTGCTCAGAGGCCTATTCGGAAAAAAATCGTCATTGTCTTTGATACTGCTCTATAAATTCTGGTACGTGATATACTAGAGCATGAATTTTTGGTGTAGGAAGAATTTGACCTTGTGAAACGCAGAAAAAAGAGCCACATATTTGTTTCTTGTAAGAAAATAATCATAATTATAGCTTGAACGGTTTTATTTTTTCGAAATTAACCTTATCGTTTGAAGTTTTTATTTAAACAACTTTCAAGTGGTATGGTAAAAGACGAAAAAACGAAACAAGGAATATTTATAATTATTTTCTTACAGGAAACAAAAATGTGGCTGTTTTTTTGCGTTTTACAAGGTGGTTGGCAGTTGTTTTGGACGAGTTGTAGATGCAAAATACAAAATATTCATTAAGCACTACAGTTCAATATAGAGCTGGACAAAGTCAAAATTCTTCCTACAGTGAAAATGCATGCTCTAGTATATCACATACCAGAATTTATAGAGCAGTATCAAACAGCAGGATTTTTTAGCAGATCCATCATTCATTCTATATGTTTGAAAAAACGTTTGAAAATTCGCTGAGTTTGTTCATACAATACACAACATATATACTCCTCTTTTTATAGCTTTTAAGTAACCTATATTTTATTTTTACAAGGATATTTTATTTAACAGCACCAGAATAGACATTTGCATTTTTTAATTAATAATATTTTTTAATTTTCATCTTATCTTGTATAATATACCGGGTGGGCCAAAAAAAACCGAACAATTTTTTTTTCATTATCACTTTTGAACTATACAATCGATTTGAATGGGACAAACTGGACTTGGCAGATAATTAATCAGAGTTTTGACTGAATGTATTTTTTTGTCCATCATCTCAAAATCCAAGATGGCGTTCGAAACTAAAATGTACCCTTCAAAGATGATCGTTTATTCTCGTGTTGCGAACATGTTTTATTAATTTTTTTAAATCACAAGGTATGAATCAGCAAAATCGGTTCGGTGGTTCTAAAAAAATATATTTTTTTTAACCATTGTTTTAAACATTATACAATTGCCTTGCCAATCATGTCTGCGCCTATTTCCCTATAAATTCATTACTACTGAATCGATTTTAATGAAATAAAAAACATCCTGGTGAGAATTGATTGCTTTTTAAAGATCATGATCAAAGTTTATCGCCATCTTTAAATTTAAGATGGCGGTCGGAATTATATTTGATTCTTCTAAATGGCGTGTTTATTCTTAGTTTCCGAATATGTTTTAGACTTTTTTTAATTTATAGAAAGGCACTGCTTTTCCCCCACACAACGAGGTGCAAGTTAGTAAAATCGGTGTGGTGGTTCTCAAAAAATCTATTTTTGTTTCAGCCATTGTTTTACAGATTATACGATTGCATTACCAATCCTGTCTGCATTTATTCGCTTATAAATTCGTTATTACTAAACCGATGTTAGTGAAGTAAAACAAATCATGTTGAGAATTTATTGCTCTTTAAAGATTATAATCGAAATTTGCCGCCATCTTAAAATTTAAGATGTCGGACAGAATCATACTTGATTCTTCAAAATGGCGTGCGTATTCTTATTTTCCCAAAATGTTTGTTTTTTTTTTAATTTATAGAAAAACATTACTTTTCTCCTGCATAAGGAGATAAAAATTAATTAAGTGCTTTTATATAACGTAAAACATTTTTTGAAAATAAGAATAAACGTGCCTCTTTGAAGGGTCAAGTATGATTATTTCCGACCTCCTAACTTTCAAGGTTCAGTAATAATGAGTTTATAAAGAAATGAATGCGGACAGGATTGGCAATGCAATCGTATAATCTGTAAAACAGTGGCTGAAACAAAAAAATATTTTTTGAGAACCACCGAACCGATTTTACTAATTTATACCTTGTTGTGCGGGGGAAGGGAAAAATAGTGCTTTTCTAGAAATTAAAAAAAACTAAAATATTTTCATAAAATAAGACTTAATACGCCATTTTGAAAAATCAATTATGATTCTGTCCACCATCTTAAATTTTAAGATGTTATTAAATTTTGATCATGATCTCTAAAAAGCAATCAATTCTCACAAAGATATTTTTTATTTAATCAAAATCGGTTCAGTAGTAATGAATTTATGGCAAGGCAATCGTATAATATTCAAAACAATGGTTAAAACAAACATATATATTTTTTAAAACCACCGAACCGATTTTGCTGACTCATACCTTGTTGTGCGTGGCAAGAATGCAGCTTATTTAGTGATTTAAAAAAATTAATAAAACATGTTCGCAACACAAGAATAAACGATCATCTTTGAAGCAATGGCGGACAAAAAAAAAATTATTTAAAATTCTCTGTCAGCTGCAGTTTGTCCCATTAAAATCAATGGTATAGTTCAAAAGTTATAATGAAAAAAAAAATTGTCCGTTTTTTTTTGGCCCACCCGGTTCATATTGGAGTGACATTTTTACCAGAAGATACTCTAAGAACATTAATAAGGCACATTGAGCATTAATTTACCTAAAAAAAGTAATTTTATATTATTTCTGGAAAACGGCTAAATGCGCGATTTCAATTTTCATTGCAAATAAAAGCTAAACATATATGTATTTCAAAAAAAAATGTTTCAGAGTTTATATATTTTTAAAGTTGAAATCGCCAAATGTACCAACGTGCCAACAACTTCCTGTAAGTTAAGATTATGTTTCAAAAGCGTTTCTGTAGAAACTAATGAGTTGGAAGCATATTTGTGTGAAACTTTATGTAACCTACATGTAACCCTAACTTTTCTTACTACAATATTAAGCAATTGTCCTTATTTTTAATAGAATAAGCAAACATTTATTTCCTGTAAAATACATTTGTCTACAGATATAAAATAAAATTGGTTATAGAATTATTATTCTTTTTATTTTTGCCACAAAAAAAAACAGTTTTAAAGTTTCCGAAAATAATCAACTGATCGAGCTGCCCAATAAACATTTTCAACCATTTTCATTATTTTTAGGAAGCTACAAATTTGTTTAACGATTGTTTACAATAACTAAATTTACTTTTAAAAATTAAAGTCTGGATCAATTCTAACCCCCTTAAGTCTACAAGAGTCTCGCTTATAAGTTACTATACAGGGTGTTTCCTAATTGAATGTGAAATGATTTATTTTTGAAAACTTTACCACCCTGTATCTCAAAAGGTAAGACGTTTAGAACATATGTTTAAATGAAGTTTTTTTCTTAAAATGGGCCCAAAAATCACCCCCATAAATATTGACATTCAATTAGGAAACACCCTGTATATAACTCCATCCTCCCTTCTTAAGTGCTAAGCCCTCAGCCCTTGCCACCATTGCAAAAAAATCTACAAAAGTTTGAAATCAATCTAGATTACTACCTTAATTTACTACATGGTATTCTTACATATAAACCTACAAAAAAAATAAAAAATATATTATATTTTATTTTTTTTTTATTAAAATTATTTATCACAGATTTGATTTATTAATAATAATTTCAAACTCGATTTATTTAGGAATTATTTTTAGGTCTAAAAACAAAAAACCTTTCTATCAAAATATTTAAAATTTGATCTCCAGCAAAATATACTTTCCTACCACATATAAAATTTTTTCTGCTGTTAATTTTTGAGTTTTGTTCAAGATTTTACATGCTGCTGAATGTTACAAGATCATTATTAAAAGACTAAAAAAAACTTAAAAAAAAAGAAAAATAGTTCATTGCTAATTGTTTGGATGAAATTTGGAAAGTTAATTAATGTTTGTATATGTCTGTGACCCAAAAATATATATTTTTTAAGAATAAGAGTTTTATGACTAAATTTTTCTATGTAGGTAAAAATAAGTAACAATCTCCAAATTGTATCCAAACTAATAGTAATTAACTATTTTTTACTATCAACTTATACTTCATTGAAAAATAGTTAGATTTAAGATTTTACCCCTTCCATTTTCCTTACTGGCTTTGGAGCTGATAGTCTGCTAATTTCTCTGGGGGTTTTTCTCTGGTTCTAGCACTGTGCAAAGTTTGAGTTTGCCATAGGACTAATTTGTCTTCTTTCACCAGGTGATGATAATGCAGTGGTAGAACCATTGGAACCTGCTGTAAGAAAGCTGTTAAAAGAGCCATTTTGACTATTAGTGTCACTTTCCTTTTGATGAAATTCTGGAAGGTCTTGTAGTGACTCTACTGCTCCAGAGCTATTAAAAGAATTGTTATTCGATTGTAAACTGGGGGATTGCTTGTTTTAGAGGTTGCTTAATATGAGGGGAAGTTGGTGCAATAGCTTTGGTCTGGGTCACAGTTGTTTGTTGATTTTTATGTATGAGTAGTCTTCTTCTGGTTTCTCTGTTGGTTTTCACCAGATATTCTGTATGTGTGATATATTTTAAGGAAATAGAGACGCCACAAACTTATCAAACTCAAATTTATATGTGAAAATCAAAGAAGGAAAATATCAGTACTGTATACTCTAGCATTGTTTAGAGAGACTCACCTCCGCCATTGCTAATTCATAAGCACAGGGAAATAAAAATAAACGATTTTTGACAAAAATATACCATGTGGCGGACAAATTGTTTATATGTTGCATGATTATAGATGTCATTCACCGCTGACGACTTAAATTATTTTAGTGAAACGCCAATGAACTTGACAAGAAAATAACAACCAAAAAATATGAATTTCAGTGACTTTGATGGGTTTGTCGCGTCTCTATTTGTTTAAAATATGTCATACTACAGGGTCTCTTGTTTTTACCCGTTATTTCTTGATACTAGTCTGTGTTGCAAAGATATGTTGTTTTACCTATTATTTTTTTTATTGCAATTTAGCAAAAAACGATGTAATATAATGTATGTAGTGATACCTGACTGTTTCTTGGATCATCTAGAGCAGCTTTCATTTTGTTTTTAAAGTGCCCTACAGCCCTTCTCCTCAACTACAAGAAATTTACAATCCATTTAGTCTCTTTGATCTGTGGTGGGTCTTTTTGAGTTTTTTTGTGTGTTGCCTCCAAGTGGTTCAATGATTCTGGCCATTTAGTTTCTTTAATCTGTGCTGGGTCTTAAATCACGAAAATCTATGTGTATATGTCCCATGACCTTTTCTTTGATCTGTGGTGGATCTTTTTTGTGTGTTGCTTCCAGTGGTTCAATGATTCTGGCCATTTACTCTCTTTGATCTGTAGTGGGTCTTTTTGAGTTTTTTTGTGTGTTGTTTTCAAGTGGTTCATCACATAACGGATCGAATCTAAACCCTGCTTTAGTATTGGGTTTACCTATAACAATAAGAAAATACAGGGTTTTACTAAATTAAACAACCTTATTTTAAGAGGTGAAACTATATATGATTTTTTAAGACAGAAATTGATAACAAAAGGTTTGCAGAAATATGTTTATAAGAACTTTTAATAAGAGGGTTATGCTGAAAATTTTAAGATGCTCTGATAATAGGTAATAATTTTTTTGGAAAAAAAAATATAATTGAATGTAGTGGCGAATAATTTAGCTATCACCCAAAACTGTATAAAAATCTAATCCTACACTAACTATAGTTTTTTTTTTATTTTGGCGGTTAAATCATGACATATTTCCATTAGTTTAAATATTTATTTATTTATTTAGTAGTGAAAATGTGAAAATGGTTTACATTTACAATTGTTTACATTTACAATTAATAATCATCATTTAAATAAAATGTTATAATGATTTTTGGTCAAAGGCAAACATTTCATACCAAGTTAAAAACAATTTTGAAATCTCCAAATATTTTTAAAACATTTTAATTAAAAAGACACTCACCAGGATTTTTGCTATTGTTTTTTTGAAGATGATGATGAACATGTAGCTATGATAGCTAATCCAGCTGTAAACACTGACCATAACAACAGTGTTGCTTCCAAGTGGTTCACCACATAATGGATCAAATTTAAACCCTGCATTAGTATTGGGTTCACCTATAACAATAAGAAAATACAGGGTGTGACATAATTAAATAACCATATTTTAACAGGTGAATCTGTATATACTTTTTGAAGACAGAAATTGGTACCTAACAAAAGGTTTGCGGAAATATGTTTATAGGAACTTTTTAAATGAGGGTTATGATCTGATCCTACACTCACTATGAAAAAAGTAAATGTGTATTGAAAAGATACATATTTCTCAACTCACAAGCTACAGCGATTTTTTTTGTACAATTTTATAATGCCCTTTTGTCGCATTTAAAAAAAAGCTTACAAAATACTTTTTTGTGTAGTTTTAGGCAAAACTGGCCGACACCATTCGAAAGAAAGGTAAAAATTTTATAGCTCCTTACAATTTCGTATCTATTGGACAAAGGATTGTCAAGAAATAAATTTTGAAATTTAGCAATTTCAATTGTAAATAAAATTTTCAAGTGCAAAATTTTTACATCTTTTTCGAATGTTGAAAGTCAGTTTTGAAGCTTTTTTTAAATGTGACAAAAAGGTTCTATAAAATTATATGAAAGACATCTCTGACATGCAGGTTCATTGCATATTGGCTGTGAAACAGAGTGAAGGTTTCAAATCTACTCTTGTGATAGTTACTGTAGGATCAGATTTTCATACAGTTTTAGGTGGTTGCAATGAATACACAACTATAGAGTTGTGTATTCATTGGTGGTTGCTAAATTATTGGCCACTACTGTATAGTATTATATAATTATACAAGTGACTCTTTTTGATTCTAAGAAGAAAAGTATGTAGGCTATCTTACCTTTTGCTAGGTGTGGGTAGCAACTTTCAGGCTTTCAAAAAGTAAACTTGAGCTAGTGAGTCCTTGGTGTAGGCTGGGAAGTACTCTGATACTTTCGTTCTCACCTGCCAGGCCAATTGTGACCTGTAAATAATTTTTTTATTTAATTTTACCTGATGTAAAGACTGTTAAAATGACAAGTTTGATATGCTAAGATGAAGTTTTAATTTACTGTCATCAGAAAATATCTGTTCCTTCAGGGTAATTTCATATCAAATCAACCAGAGGTTTGGCAGACCATTTCACTGATTTTGAAAAAATTTGTTACACAGTATCTATATATGGGTGGGATAAAATATCCAAAATATTTTTTTTTCTGATCAGTTGTTTTTTTTAATTAATTTTCAAAAATCGAAAAATTGACCCATTTTGGTTCAACACAGCTTCACAAAAATTAACATATCTTGAGGACAACTTATCGCAGATTGATAAGATATAGCTCTAAAGGCAATTTAAATACCTTTCCAACGATGTGTCACATGACCTATTATATTTTCATCCCTTTTTTTTTGAATTTTGGAAAAAAAATTGATTTTTTGCAAAAAAGTCATTTTTGATATTTTTGAAAAAAATTTCTAAATGGAGACATTATGGGTTCATGGTCAAAAAAAACAAACATTTGGCAAGTCTGAAATAAATCATGTTTATTTTTTGTGAACTTTTTCATTGACCAACTATATACAGGGAGTTTCAAAATTCATTAACATAATTTTAGTGTTGAATTCTCTGAGTGATTCTAAGACAAAATTTTCATATAAATATAGGTCCTCAAACCCCTTGTTTTGAGATACAGGGTGTAATTTTTTTTGTAGTTTTTTGTCTATAGCTAGTCCAGTTTTTCAGATATTTAGCTCAAATTTGGCACATATATTTAGCTATAGGCACTCACTACACTATTAGACATGCCAACTAATAGTAAAAATCTACAGAGTGATTCTTTTTTAGGGGTCTTGTTGCCTTTTCCCCCTGATTTTTTTTTGTTGTAAGCCACTGGTAGATTTTAAAACAAGAAATAAAATAGCTGTTTCATTTGAAATTTTTTTTGTTTTTTGCAATATATCTCTAACTGTTTTAGAAAAAATCACTGTTGAACCAAACACTTCTAAGTATCAGAAAATAAAAAAAATGTTCCAGTATTATATGGGAACTATATCAAAACAAACAAATTAATTAAAACACATTTGGTTCATCTCAAAACTGCAGAAAATATAAAAAAAAACTAAATTTTAACACCCTGTAGGTATCTCTGAAACTAAGTGTTTGTGGACCTATGCTTATATAAACTTTTTGTTTTGAAATCACTCAAGGAATTTAGCATTAAAATTATGTTATTGAATTTTGAAACACACTTCATGTTGCACCAGTGTGGCTGTCCCAAGGAAAAACACTAATTGACATAAGGAAAAGATCATGGTATAAATTTTTCATTGTCCATTTACTCAATGCAAAATGTTTATTAAGGAATAGAGCAAGTAATTTTCAAACAAGGATGACATAGATATTTAGTAGGTATACTTGGTCTATCAAATCAAAATCAGAATCTTTATTAATGCATATAGCAGTTACAAATCAAATAGTACGTACTAACACTATTGTCACATCAATTTTTTTTTATAATAATGCCATTTTATAAATAAAATTACTAAAGTGCAAGTTATCATAATTCACACAATCGGAATATCACTTTTTATCACAACTTATAACTTATTTATTTATTTATTCATATATACCTATATATAGGACCCTTGCAAGTTAGTCTAGTAGGTAGATAGGTAGTTATTAGGTTAGATAATATAAATCTGTATCTTTTATTCACTTGTATGCTGTTGATACATTAAATAAATAAAATACAATTTCAATATCTCACTAGTTAATTTCTTTATAGCAAGAAATAACCATCCTCTCCCACTCTTCTTAAAAATTTTCTCTGCACTTTCTCTAAGCACTCTTTATGACCACTATAAAAAACCTTCCAAACTGAAATGGAACACCAAACGAACAAGTGCACAGTATACATTGTTGAATCATAATGCCTCAATAAAAATTTTACATTTGTCATGACAATGGAAAGGTAATACCATGATTTTCTTGGGACAGTCCAGTGCACTTTATTAAATTATTGAAATGAAGGGGGTAACAACTGACCCAAAATTTGTACATATGTTGCAAGTAATGCCGTGTAAATATTTGAATAATGCCAAGAAATTCACACAAATTACTGTAATGCCATGCTAATATATATTGTTAATGCAAGGTAAACAGTTGTTTCCCCCTTGATCGAAACTGCACTGACCCAATTTTTAACAGCACCAAAACAGTGTTTGTCACTTACTTTCACAAAAGAATTTGGTATAAGTAATAAACTGTCTTACCAAGCCATATATTTTTGTTCCTGTAAATATGTAAACGAACATACAAGTAGAATAATTCATTGTGAGGTACATCCTGTACCTTTATGATGTTTGAAGATAAAAGTTGGGTTTAAACATATCTCAAATTTCCAACTGCTTTACATTGGTTCCTAAAAATTTTAATGTAAGACCACAGAAAATCACATCAACCCCAAATACATTTTACCTTTACTAATCCCAGTGTCCGGTGGGATTCTGCTCCAAAAATCCTTAACAAACACACAAAACTTATAGATTATAATTATATCTACTGTATTCATAAAATAGAAGTCTGTAAATATATCAAACACGGTTTTCTTTTCGACAAAAATTCAAAAAACCCAACAAAAACAAGACATCGTGCGCCATGATAAAATCAAAGTATAAAAGAGTTTGGTTTGGGCTGCCGGCAGGGTGCCATGACCCACAGAACACAGTGCCCAACTTTTAGTAGCCACTTGCTTTCGATATGTCAAACGCATGGCGTCCCCACTTTTTCTATTTTGGTTGGTTGTGAAATCCAATCCGTTATTGTTCTAATATCCGTGGTGTGAAGGCCTTTACCAGGAAGCAGAGCGAAGGCGGCGGACCGGGCCACTGATCTCAATCAAAAGTAGAAAAATATCTATGAATCTATATATCGTCGCATGAGAGCAGAACTAGCGTATCTGGTATTTAAAATACATAGCAGTAGCTAGTTCTGCTCTCAAGCGATGATATACTCAACGAAACTCTAATATCTTCAGTCAAACTTAATCTCTTTTGTTATGGTTGCCTGTTGTTGAAAATTTTTGACACAACAAGTGTCAACGTTTTCTCAGATATAATAAGGGATTCATAAAAAACTTATTGACCCAGTCAAAATAGAAAAATTTTCCTAAATATCCTTCCCAAAGATGTTCATTAAAGTTAATTGAAACTTTAATTATTAGGAAATATTTTTTAAAAAATGGACAAAAGGTAGTAATTTGTAGATATTAAAGTCGTTTTTTTACAAAAAAAATGGAATAAAAGTAGTATTTTGCCGTTGCCTGTGAACATGTCAAAGCGCAACAACGGCGTTAAAATGTAACCTGTTCAAAATGGAAAAAAAAACGATAAAAAATTAGTTTTTCATAATTTTGAAACTGTTCCAAAAAAAAAATTTCTACAAAAAATGAATTAAAAGTAGTATTTTGCCGTTGTCTTTCAACATGTCAAAGCGCATCAAGGGCATTTTAATATAATCCAGTCAAAATGGAAAAAATCGAAAAGAATAACTTTTTCTTAATTCTAAAACTGTTCCGAAAAAAACTTTTCTACAAAAATAGATTAAAAGTAGTTTTTGCCCGTTGGTTGTTTACCTAGTCAAAATGGGAGAAAACCGATAAAAATTTAGTTTTTCTTAAGTTTAATACTGTTCCGAAAAAAACTTTTCTACAAAAAATTAATTAAAAGTAGTATTTTGCCTGTCAACACGCCAAAGCGCATCGGGGGCATTGTAATATAACCTAGTCAAAATGGAAAAAAACCGATAAAAAATGAGTTTTTCTTAATTTTGAAACTGTTCCGAAAAAAACTTTTCTTTAAAAAATTAATTGAAAGTAGTATTTTACCGTTGCCTATCAACATGTCAAAGCGCATTAGGGGCATTTTAATATAACCCACTCAAAATGGGAAAAAACCAATAAAAAATGAGTTTTTCTTAATTTTGAAACTGTTCCGAAAAAAACTTTCTTTAAAAAATTAATTGAAAGTAGTATTTTACCGTTGTCTATCAACATGTCAAAGCGCATTAGGGACATTTTAATATAACCCAGTCAAAATGGGAAAAAACCAATAAAAAATGAGTTTTTCTTAATTTTGAAACTGTTCCGAAAAAAACTTTTCTTCAAAAAATAAATTAAAAGTAGTATTTTACCGTTGTCTATCAACATGTCAAAGCGCATCAGGGGCATTTTAATATAACCCAGTCAAAATGGGAAAAAACCAATAAAAAATTAGTTTTTCTTAATTTTGAAACTGTTCCGAAAAAAACTTTTTTACAAAAAATGAATTAAAAGTAGTATTTTACCGTTGCCCATTAACATCTCAAAGCGCATTAGGGGTATTTTAATATAACCCAGTCAAAATGGGGGAAAACCAATAAAAAATTAGTTTTTCTTAATTTTGAAACTGTTCCGAAAAAAACTTTTCTACAAAAATGAATTAAAAGTAGTATTTTACCGTTGCCTATCAACATGTCAAAGCGCATTAGGGGCATTTTAATATAACCCAGTCAAAATGGGAAAAAACCAATAAAAAATGAGTTTTTCTTAATTTTGAAACTGTTCCGCAAAAAACTTTTCTTCAAAAAATACAATAAAAGTAGTATTTTACCGTTGCCTAATAACATGTCAAAGCGCATCAGGGGACTTTTAATATAACCCAGTCAAAATGGGAAAAAACCAATAAAAAATTAGTTTCTCTTAATTTTGAAACTGTTCCGAAAAAAACTTTTCTACAAAAAATGAATTAAAAGTAGTATTTTACCGTTGCCCATTAACATCTCAAAGCGCATTAGGGGTATTTTAATATAACCCAGTCAAAATGGGGAAAAACCAATAAAAAAATTAGTTTTTCTTAATTTTGAAACTGTTCCGAAAAAAACTTTTCTACAAAAATGAATTAAAAGTAGTATTTTACCGTTGCCTATCAACATGTCAAAGCGCATTAGGGGCATTTTAATATAACCCAGTCAAAATGGGAAAAAACCAATAAAAAATGAGTTTTTCTTAATTTTGAAACTGTTCCGAAAAAAACTTTTCTTCAAAAAATACAATAAAAGTAGTATTTTACCGTTGCCTATTAACATGTCAAAGCGCATCAGGGGCATTTTAATATAACCCAGTCAAAATGGGAAAAAACCGATAAAAACTAAGTTTTTCTTAATATTGAAATTGTTCCGAAAAAAAACTTTTCTACAAAAAATGAATTAAAAGTAGTATTTTGCCGTTGCCTGTCAACATGTCAAAGCGCATCAGGGGCATTTTAATATAACCCAGTCAAAATGGGAAAAAAACCGATAAAAATCGAGTTTTTCTTAATTTTAAAACTGTTCCGAAAAAAACTTTTCTACAAAAATGAATTAAAAGTAGTATTTTACCGTTGCCTATCAACATGTCAAAGCGCATTATAACCCAGTCAAAATGGGAAAAAACCAATAAAAAATGAGTTTTTCTTAATTTTGAAACTGTTCCAAAAAAACTTTTCTTCAAAAAATAAATTAAAAGTAGTATTTTACCGTTGCCTATCAACATGTCAGCGCATTAGGGGCATTTTAATATAACCCAGTCAAAATGGGGAAAAACCAATAAAAAATGAGTTTTTCTTAATTTTGAAACTGTTCCTGAAAAAAACTTTTTCTTTAAAAAATAAATTAAAAGTAGTATTTTACCGTTGCCTATCAACATGTCAAAGCGCATTAGGGGCATTTTAATACAACCCAGTCAAAATGGGAAAAAAACCAATAAAAAATGAGTTTTTCTTAATTTTGAAACTGTTCCGAAAAAAACTTTTCTTCAAAAAATAAATTAAAAGTAGTATTTTACCGTTGCCTATCAACATGTCAGCGCATTAGGGGCATTTTAATATAACCCAGTCAAAATGGGAAAAAACCGATAAAAACTAAGTTTTTCTTAATTTTGAAACTGTTCCGAAAAAGCTTTTCTACAAAAAATGAATTAAAAGTAGTGTTTTGCCGTTGTCTGTCAACATGTCAAAGCGCATCAGGGGCATTTTAATATAACCCAGTCAAAATGGGAAAAAAACCGATAAAAATCGAGTTTTTCTTAATTTTAAAACTGTTCCGAAAAAAACTTTTCTACAAAAATGAATTAAAAGTAGTATTTTACCGTTGCCTATCAACATGTCAAAGCGCATTATAACCCAGTCAAAATGGGAAAAAACCAATAAAAAATGAGTTTTTCTTAATTTTGAAACTGTTCCAAAAAAACTTTTCTTCAAAAAATAAATTAAAAGTAGTATTTTACCGTTGCCTATCAACATGTCAGCGCATTAGGGGCATTTTAATATAACCCAGTCAAAATGGGGAAAAACCAATAAAAAATGAGTTTTTCTTAATTTTGAAACTGTTCCTGAAAAAAACTTTTTCTTTAAAAAATAAATTAAAAGTAGTATTTTACCGTTGCCTATCAACATGTCAAAGCGCATTAGGGGCATTTTAATACAACCCAGTCAAAATGGGAAAAAAACCAATAAAAAATGAGTTTTTCTTAATTTTGAAACTGTTCCGAAAAAAACTTTTCTTCAAAAAATAAATTAAAAGTAGTATTTTACCGTTGCCTATCAACATGTCAGCGCATTAGGGGCATTTTAATATAACCCAGTCAAAATGGGAAAAAACCGATAAAAACTAAGTTTTTCTTAATTTTGAAACTGTTCCGAAAAAGCTTTTCTACAAAAAATGAATTAAAAGTAGTGTTTTGCCGTTGTCTGTCAACATGTCAAAGCGCATCAGGGGCATTTTAATATAACCCAGTCAAAATGGGAAAAAACCGATAAAAATCGAGTTTTTCTTAATTTTAAAACTGTTCCGAAAAAAACTTTTCTACAAAAATGAATTAAAAGTAGTATTTTACCGTTGCCTATCAACATGTCAAAGCGCATTAGGGGCATTTTAATATAACCCAGTCAAAATGGGAAAAAACCGATAAAAAATTAGTTTTTCTTAATTTTGAAACTGTTCCGAAAAAAACTTTTCTACAAAAAATGAATTAAAAGTAGTATTTTACCGTTGCCTATCAACATGTCAAAGCGCATCAGGGGCATTTTAATATAACCCAGTCAAAATGGGAAAAAACCGATAAAAAATGAGTTATTCTTAATTTTGAAACTGTTCCGAAAAAAACTTTTCTTTAAAAAATAAATTAAAAGTAGTATTTTACCGTTGCCTATCAACGCGTCAAAGCGCATTAGGGGCATTTTAATATAACCCAGTCAAAATGGGAAAAAACCAATAAAAAATGTGTTTTTCTTAATTTTGAAACTGTTCCGAAAAAAACTTTTGTTCAAAAAATAAATTAAAAGTAGTATTTTACCGTTGCCTATCAACATGTCAAAGCGCATCAGGGGCATTTTAATATAACCCAGTCAAAATGGGAAAAAACCGATAAGAAATGAGTTTTTCTTAATTTTGAAACTGTTCCGAAAAAAACTTTTCTTCAAAAAATACATTAAAAGTAGTATTTTACCGTTGCCTATCAACATGTCAAAGCGCATTAGGGGCATTTTAATAGAACCCAGTCAAAATAGGAAAAAACCGATAAAAACTAAGTTTTTCTTAATTGTGAAACTGTTCCGAAAAAAACTTTTCTTCAAAAAATAAATTAAAAGTAGTATTTTACCGTTGCCTATCAACATGTCAAAGCGCATCAGGGGCATTTTAATATAACCCAGTCAAAATGGGAAGAAACCGATTATAACTAAGTTTTACTTAATTTTGAAACTGTTCCGAAAAAAACTTTTTATACAAAAAATGAATTAAAAGTAGTATTTTACCGTTGCCTATCAACATGTCAAAGCGCATTAGGGGCATTTTAATATAACCCAGTCAAAATGGGAAAAAACCAATAAAAAATGAGTTTTTCTTAATTCTGAAACTGTTCCGAAAAAAACTTTTCTTTAAAAAATAAATTAAAAGTAGTATTTTACCGTTGCCAATCAACATGTCAAAGCGCATCAGGGGCATTTTAATATAACCCAGTCAAAATGGGAAAAAACTGATAAAAACTAAGTTTTTCTTAATTTTGAAACTGTTCCGAAAAAAACTTTTCTGCAAAAAATTAATTAAAAGTAGTATTTTACCGTTGCCTATCAACATGTCAAAGCGCATTAGGGGTATTTTAATATAACCCAGTCAAAATGGGAAAAAACCAATAAAAAATGTGTTTTTCTTAATTTTGAAACTGTTCCGAAAAAAACTTTTCTTCAAAAAATAAATTAAAAGTAGTATTTTACCGTTGCCTATCAACATGTCAAAGCGCATCAGGGGCATTTTAATATAACCCAGTCAAAATGGGAAAAAACCGATAAAAAATGAGTTTTTCTTAATTGTGAAACTGTTCCGAAAAAAACTTTTCTTCAAAAAATAAATTAAAAGTGGTATTTTACCGTTGCCAATTAACATGTCAAAGCGCATCAGGGGCATTTTAATATAACCCAGTCAAAATGGGAAAAAACTGATAAAAACTAAGTTTTTCTTAATTTTGAAACTGTTCCGAAAAAAACTTTTCTACAAAAAATTAATTAAAAGTAGTATTTTACCGTTGCCTATCAACATGTCAAAGCGCATTAGAGGCATTTTAATATAACCCAGTCAAAATGGGAAAAAACCAATAAAAAATTAGCTTTTCTTAATTTTGAAACTGTTCCGAAAAAAACTTTTCTTTAAAAAATAAATTAAAAGTAGTATTTTACCGTTGCCTATCAACGTGTCAAAGCGCATTAGGGGCATTTTAATATAACCCAGTCAAAATGAGAAAAAACCAATAAAAAATGAGTTTTTCTTAATTTTGAAACTGTTCCGAAAAAAACTTTTCTTCAAAAAATACATTAAAAGTAGTATTTTACCGTTGCCTATCAATATGTCAAAGCGCATTAGGGGCATTTTAATAGAACCCAGTCAAAATAGGAAAAAACCGATAAAAACTAAGTTTTTCTTAATTGTGAAACTGTTCCGAAAAAAACTTTTCTTTAAAAAATAAATGAAAAGTAGTATTTTACCGTTGCCTATCAACATGTCAAAGCGCATCAGGGGCATTTTAATATAACCGAGTCAAAATGGGAAAAAACCGATTATAACTAAGTTTTACTTAATTTTGAAACTGTTCCGAAAAAAACTTTTCTACAAAAAATGAATTAAAAGTAGTATTTTACCGTTGCCTATCAACATGTCAAAGCGCATTAGGGGCATTTTAATAGAACCCAGTCAAAATAGGAAAAAACCGATAAAAACTAAGTTTTTCTTAATTGTGAAACTGTTCCGAAAAAAACTTTTCTTTAAAAAATAAATTAAAAGTAGTATTTTACCGTTGCCTATCAACATGTCAAAGCGCATCAGGGGCATTTTAATATAACCGAGTCAAAATGGGAAAAAACCGATTATAACTAAGTTTTACTTAATTTTGAAACTGTTCCGAAAAAAACTTTTCTACAAAAAATGAATTAAAAGTAGTATTTTACCGTTGCCTATCAACATGTCAAAACGCATTAGGGGCATTTTAATATAACCCAGTCAAAATGGGAAAAAACCAATAAAAAATGAGTTTTTCTTAATTTTGAAACTGTTCCAAAAAAAACTTTTCTTTAAAAAATAAATTAAAAGTAGTATTTTACCGTTGCCTATCAACATGTACAAGCGCATTAGGGGCATTTTAATATAACCCAGTCAAAATGGGAAAAACCAATAAAAAATGAGTTTTTCTTAATTTTGAAACTGTTTCGAAAAAAACTTTTCTTCAAAAAATACATTAAAAGTAGTATTTTACCGTTACCTATCAACATGTCAAAGCGCATCAGGGACATTTTAATATAACCCAGTCAAAATGGGAAAAAACCTATAAAAACTAAGTTTTTCTTAATTTTTAAACTGTTCCGAAAAAAACTTTTCTTTAAAAAATAAATTAAAAGTAGTATTTTACCGTTGCCTATCAACATGTCAAAGCTCATTAGGGGCATTTTAATATAACCCAGTCAAAATGGGAAAAAACCTATAAAAAATGAGTTTTTCTTAATTTTGAAACTGTTCCGAAAAAAACTTTTCTACAAAAAATGAATTAAAAGTAGTATTTTACCGTTGCCTATCAACATGTCAAAGCACATCAGGGGCATTTTAATATAACCCAGTCAAAATGGGAAAAAACCGATAAAAAAAAAGTTTTTCTTAATTTTGAAACTGTTCCGAAATTTTTTTTTTACAAAAAAAGGAACAAAAGTAGTATTTTGCCGTTGCCTGTTAACATGTCAAAGCGCATCAGGGGCATTCTAATATAACCCAGTCAAAATGGAAAAGACCGATAAAAACTGAGTTTTTCTTAGTTTTGAAACTATTCCGAACAATTTTTCTACAAAAAATAAATTAAAAGTACTATTTTGCCGTCCCCTGTCAACATGTCAAAACGCATCAAGGGCATTTAATATAACCCTGTCAAAATGAAAAAAAAACCCGATAAAAAATGAGTGAGTGAGAAAGCTAGCTAATTTTATGCAGACTTTCAGCTAGACACAAAAAAAAGAATACTCAAAATACTCAACTTCAACATATAATTTTGAGTATATATATCCAAGCAACTCAACATTTCCACATAAGTATTATGTATGTATACATATTGTTTAAAATATAAATAATCACGGTATTTATTTACAGTTGAAACAGTACACATAAATAATATTGAATATCAAAAGTACCGTGATATTCTGTAAAATGTTATATTATTGTGTCGATTCTATGTTTCTTGTAAAGAAGACCTAAGTTTGTTTGTCCTGAGGATGACTTTGTAAATATTCGAAACGTCTACAAATTGAAAGAAGCTTTTCTGCTTTTTATTGACCCCATGGAGATAACACGCCTGTCAACTCCAACAAGTTGGTCACCTTTTTTTCCACCATCGGCGCCATTTTGACAGAAAGCAATGTAACATAATATGTCAACAGTGAATGAAAACAGATAAAGCAGTTGACGGGCTTGTAACTATCGACGTACGGCTTCATCCAACAAACCAAAATCATCAAAACAAATAAAAGTTTTGTTGTGTGTCAAAACAAATAAAAGTTTTGATGTGTGTTGCGTTTGTCAAATTATTGTGTGTGTAGAGGGATGCCAAGCAAAATTATAATATAAAAACAGGCATAAATTAAGTATTTTGCTAAAAAAAGCTCGAAGGTAATATTAGGCATGCACTCACTTTAAACTACTGCTTGGCACTTTCCTTATTTTGAACTAAAATGTTTTTTAAAAGTACTTTCTAATGTATTAAATTTTAAACATTTGGAGTATTCTTTTTTCTGTATAGTTGTTTGTTAAACGGTAATTAAAATACTCTGCCAATATATGGGCCCCTAAGCTCACACTAGGTACTATAGTTATAGTGTACGTGCGAGCTAATAAAACTAAAACCTGAAATATATCTTATTCAACTCCAGACTAAATTACCTTTTGTTTGATACCACACAAGCCATGTTTCGACTTAAACTCAAATTTTTTAAATCTACCCCCACCCTTAAAAAAACAAAAACTAAACTGTATTTTGTTTAACTCCGGACACAATTTCCTTTCGTTTGATATCACACACGCCATATTTTCACGTAAACTCTAATTTTTAAAATCTACCCCCACCCTTTTTGAAGAAAAAAATAAATTAAATGTATTTTGTTTAACTCCATAATCAATTACCTTTCGTTTGATATCACACACGCCATATTTTCACATAAACTCTAATTTTTGAAATCTTCCCCCACCCTTATATTTGGCTTGTGTTCGGTGGATTTTGTTCATTTTTAAATGGGACCATCTCGACCCAAGACCCAGCCTTGGTGGTTAAAAAAAAAACATAACATTAAGCCATTCCTTTTGACTACTGCGCACCCTGATATTGGCTACAGAATGTTGACCGCCATTTTGTCATAGTTTTTTAAGATAATCATCTGACCCGAATTCACATGAAATATAATCACGTTTATTATAGAACATGGCATGCCAGTATTTGACAAAGTCCAATAACAAGAGTCGAAAGCTTTAACTTTACAAAAATGCAAAAACAAGAATTTAAATTACTTAAATAGTTATTCAAAATGTTTTTTCCCATTTTGACTGGGTTATATTAAAATGCCCCTAATGCGCTTTGACATGTTGATAGACAACGGTAAAATACTACTTTTAATTAATTTTTTGTAGAAAAGTTTTTTTCGGAACAGTTTTAAAATTAAGAAAAACTCGATTTTTATGAGTTTTTTCCCATTTTGACTGGGTTATATTAAAAGGCCCCTAATACGCTTTGACATGTTGAGAGGCAACGGTAAAATACTACTTTTAATCCATTTTTTGTAGAAAAGTTTTTTTCGGAACAGTTTCAAAATTAAGGAAAACTTAGTTTTTATCTGTTTTTTCCCATTTTGACTGGGTTATATTAAAATGCCCCTGATGCGCTTTGACATGTTGATAGGCAACGGTAAAATACTACTTTTAATTTATTTTTTGAAGAAAAGTTTTTTTCGGAACAGTTTTAAAATTAAGAAAAACTCGATTTTTATCGGTTTTTCCCCATTTTGACTGGGCTATATTAAAATGCCCCTGATGCGCTTTGACATGTTGACAGGCAACGGCAAAATACTACTTTTAATTCATTTTTTGTAGAAAAGTTTTTTTCGGAACAGTTTCAAAATTAAGAAAAACTCGATTTTTATGGGTTTTTTCCCATTTTGACTGGGTTATATTAAAAGGCCCCTAATACGCTTTGACATGTTGAGAGGCAACGGTAAAATACTACTTTTAATCCATTTTTTGTAGAAAAGTTTTTTTCGGAACAGTTTCAAAATTAAGGAAAACTTAGTTTTTATCTGTTTTTTCCCATTTTGACTGGGTAATATTAAAATTCCCCTGATGCGCTTTGACATGTTGATAGGCAACGGCAAAATACTACTTTAAATTCATTTAAAAAAAAAAAAATTTTCGGAACAGTTTCAAAATTAAAAAAACTCATTTTTTATTGGTTTTTTTCCCATTTTGACTGGGTTATATTAAAATGCCCCTAATGCGCTTTGACACGTTAATGGGCAAAGGTAAAATACTACTTTTAATTTATTTTTTGAAGAAAAGTTTTTTTCGGAACAGTTTTAAAATTAAGAAAAACTCATTTTTTATTGGTTTTTTCCCATTTTGACTGGGTTATATTAAAATGCCCCTAATGCGCTTTGACATGTTGATAGGCAACGGTAAAATACTACTTTCAATTCATTTTTTGTAGAAAAGTTTTTTTCGGAACACTTTCAAAATTAAGAAAAACTCATTTTTTATTGGTTTTTTCGCATTTTGACTGGATTATATTAAAATGCCCCTGATGCGCTTTGACATGTTGATAGGCAACGGTAAAATACTACTTTTAATTTATTTTTTGAATAAAAGTTTTTTTCGGAACGGTTTCAAAATTAAGAAAAACTAATTTTTTATTGGTTTTTTCCCATTTTGACTGGGTTATATTAAAATGCCCCTAATGCGCTTTGACATGTTGATAGGCAACGGTAAAATACTAATTTTTATTTATTTTTTGTAGAAAAGTTTTTTTCGGAACAGTTTTAAAATTAAGAAAAACTCGATTTTTATCGGTTTTTCCCCATTTTGACTGGGTTATATTAAAATGCCCCTGATGCGCTTTGACATGTTGACAGGCAACGGCAAAATACTACTTTTAATTCATTTTTTGTAGAAAAGTTTTTTTCGGAACAGTTTCAAAATTAAGAAAAACTTAGTTTTTATCGGTTTTTTCCCATTTTGACTGGGTTATATTAAAATGCCCCTAATGCGCTTTGACATGGTGATAGGCAACGGTAAAATACTACTTTTAATTAATTTTTTGTAGAAAAGTTTTTTTCGGAACAGTTTCAAAATTAAGAAAAACTCATTTTTTATTGGTTTTTTCCCATTTTGAGTGGGTTATATTAAAATGCCCCTAATGCGCTTTGACACGTTAATGGGCAAAGGTAAAATACTACTTTTAATTTATTTTTTGAAGAAAAGTTTTTTTCGGAACAGTTTCAAAATTAAGAAAAACTTATTTTTTATTGGCTTTTTCCCTTTTTGACTGGGTTATATTAAAATGCCCCTAATGCGCTTTGACATATTGATAGGCAACGGTAAAATAGTACTTTTAATTCATTTTTTGTAGAAAAGTTTTTTTCGGAAAAGTTTCAAAATTAAGAAAAACTCATTTTTTATTGGTTTTTTCCCATTTTGACTGGGTTATATTAAAATGCCCCTAATGCGCTTTGACATGTTGATAGGCAACGGTAAAATACTACTTTTAATTTACTTTTTAAAGAAAAGTTTTTTTCGGAACAATTTCAAAATTAAGAAAAACTAATTTTTTATCGGTTTTTTTCCATTTTAACTGGGTTATATTAAAATGCCCCTATGCGCTTTGACATGTTGACAGGCAACGGCCAAATACTATTTTCTATTCATTTTTTGTTGTTAAAGTTTTTTCGGAACAGTTTCAAAATTAACAATAACTCATTTTTTGTCGGATTTTTTCTACTTTAACTGGCTTATAATAAAGTACTCTTGATGAGCTTTAACATGTGAACAGATACCGGTAGCATTTTAAGATCCTTTACAGCCCCACGGCACTATGTAAAAATCGGCCTCTTCTATTAGCTTGTCTAACGAACTGTCACGATCAGCTGTTTTTCGATCCAAGATGGTCGCCATAGGACAAACAAAGCGTTTTCCCATAAGCCGCAATGTTAACAAAAACGTAATTTAAAAAAAAGTGAAGCGACTTAATTTACAATAAAGAAGCTCTTTTAAGTATTGAACCTTTGTACACATGGGAAAAATGCGTTTTTCTTAAAAAAAATCAATTGAAGCCAGTAAATCTCAAATAAAAGGGACCATGTTTTGTTCAAAAGTCAGGTTATGTTTTTATTTACTTTTGTTTTTTTTAACTTTTTTTCCAGTTTTTTACACAGTTTGAATCATTATTATTAGTTTCTGTGCTGTTATGAATTGTGGCAGCTGGGGAGAGCTTGATAATGTTAGTTTTGATGGAATGCCAAGTATTTTGACCTTAAAAAATCATCTTTATTTAAATGAACTAGGTATCAGCTCAAAGAAGGGAAAAGAAAGTGGATAAGTGCTCTATTACCTGACTTAACAGAGGATAAATTAAAATATTCGAAAGTTTTTTGTCAGGTTTGTTTTGGATAAATGTGTAACTGCCATTTTGGCAATATTTTCTATTGGGATCTTTTTTGTGCTTGAGTGGACCTTTTGCAGAAGTGTAACATAGAATTGTGTTAAACTGTAAGAAATATTTCACTATGATTTTTTTACTATTCTAGGCAAGCAACTTTCAAAACTAGAATACAGCAATGATCATGACTGGGTCTCTCCTGAATGGAGTATTGTTTCAAAACGGTTGAAAATGTTTAAAAATGATGGTTGAAAAAAGGGTCCAGAGAAGAAAGAAAAGGAAAACAATATGAGGTTAAAGTGTGAATAATGAGCTGAACCAAATTTGTACACCATCCTACAGAACTCTTAAATAAACTCTTGGTAGTGTAGCATCCTGTATAGTGTCGAGTGAAGTCCTGTATCATCAAAGTTTCTTTTTCATTAATAAATACTTATTTTACAGACCTCAAAACAGTTTAGAATAAACTGGTGAATTTGACAATCTCCCTAACTCAAACCTTTTTTTATCTTAAACTATTTTGGTGCAAATTTTCCTTTATTTCCATGCTTTTTGACACCTAAAACTTGTACACCGTAAAATTTGTATAGTATCTGACTGGACCTACTACAAGTCCTGTTGTGAAATTTCTACAGTACTGTTCTGAGCTTATTACCAAAAAAAATTTTTTATGGCATCATTAATAATAGATGGAAAAAAAAGTAATCTTTGTTGACTTTGATGACCACAAGAAAAACAAATAAGTTCTGTCAGATATTTTTTTCAATTTCTCTCAAAAAAACTTGGGTTCTAATAGTCCTAATGGGTCATATGCTGTTACGCCCAATTGTAGAGTAGAGTATATATTTATTTCATAAACTTTTAGATACATAATTGAGCAAATATTGTTACAAAAAAACAGTAATAAAAGTAATAGTAACAGTAGTAATACAACAGCGAATATTGTACTGTTGTAAAATTTGAACAGTACTTACTGTTGTGAGCTGATGAACCTTAGGTTTGACCCTACTTAAGCCCTATGTATTATAGCTCATGGAAAATCATATGGTGATGTACAGTGTGTGAGGCCAATGACAAGGAAAAACTGTATTTTAATTTTGCAAGTTTTTTTTATACAATGTTTACTTATATTTTTTTAAATAAACATATTTTGTAAAGTACTTATTAGAAGTTTGCTTGACCAACCTCCGTTGGAACTCATATGTGCATATTGATCTGTTGGACTGACCTACCTATAAGTCGTGCCTCTTTTTCATGTCACTACTGGAGGGTTAAACAATTAAACTTTGTCTAAATATTTTTCACAGTTTAACGCTATAGAAGGCCTATTACTTAGCTAAAGGTTTAGTCAAGTACATCAAAATATCCTAATAGAAAACCTGAATCTGATGAGAAAAGTTTAGTCTATTTCAATTTCGTCTCTGTTAAGTGAGCCTTGAAGTGAGCTCTTTGAATAGAACTACTTTCTCCTACCTAGGGCTGATTCATTGGTCAAAAAACTTCAAAAACCTTTGGGGGCCCGATACCTTTGGGGGGCCCCCAGAGGTCTCATGATGTTGTACTTTATGCTATGTTTTCTGTTTATTCATGAAATATATGGAAAATATCTAAAAAAATATGTGGTTTGGGGGGGTCCGGGCCCCTAGCCCCCCGCCCCCTTGGTGCGCCCATGTAATAATTCAAAATAAGTGAAAAAACTAGAAAAAAAGTTTTAAAAAAACAAAATAAACAAAAGCATAACCTACTTTTTTGAAGAAAACATGGTCCCTTTTATTTAAGATTTTCTCGCTTTAGTTTAATATTTTAAAGAAAAACGCATTTTTCCCATTTGCGCAAAGGATCTGTTCTTAAAACTGATTAATTTTTGAGACTAAAGCTCTTGTCGTTTTTGTAAAATTTACGTTTTTGTTAACATTACGGCTTATGGGAAATCGGTTTGTTTGTCCTATGGAAGACATCTTGGATTTGATCATATGTTTTGTTAGACAGCCCTATTGATCCGTCTAAAAAACTCGCGGCTACAGACTAAAATGCACTCTGGCTCCTTCGATTTCGAGGTTATGTTTTAATTGTTTTGTTTTTGTTTAAATAGCCTGGAGCATGGAATAAATAAATTTCTTCGATGGTGGAAGTGTTTGAAGTCCTTTCGAGTTTTAAAAATTAGTATTAAAAATATTTGTCGTGTCGTTAGTTCGGTCAAATTTAGTTCAAAATAGCGCTAGTAACGAAATAGGGTGTCTTTCTAACATATTTTTTCAAAAAAAAAACTTCCCTGACTTCTTTCGCGGGATCCTAGCGGGTGTGAAACAAAACCGAACCGAACCGAACTTAACCGAATCGAATTATCGGTTTAGTTCGGTTTGGTTTCACAACCTCTGGGATGCCGGTTCGGTTCAGTTCCGTTCCGTTCGGTTCGGTTCGGTTTTGTTTCACACCCGCTAGGATCCCGCGAAAGAAGCCAGGGAAGTTTTTTTTTTGAAAAAATATGTTAGAAAGACACCCTATTTCGTTACTAGTGCTATTTTGAACTAAATTTGACCGAACTAACGACACGACAAATATTTTTAATACTAATTTTTAAAACTCGAAAGGACTTCAAACACTTCCACCATCGAAGAAATTTATTTATTCCATGCTTCCAGGCTATTTAAACAAAAACAAAACAATTAAAACATAACCTCGAAATCGAAAGAGCCAGAGTGCATTTTAGTCTGTAGCCGCGAGTGTCTAAAAATATGTGCATCGTATAGGCAATCATCAAACCAACACTGATCAGCTGACAGCTGACGAGGCGTTAAAGACCGAGATGAATTCCATCATATGAGCATGCGCCAAAAATTAACGTCAAAATGCGTTTTTATTAAAAAAATAAATAATACATATGGCAATTTGAGAAATAATTTTTCGGCGAGCTTCTTAATTAAACTTATTTTTCCCTTAAATTAGCTCTACTGTCCTTAAGGCTAAATAAAAATATTGATTTTTATCCGTTTTTTTTTTTAAATATTTTTTTTTTTAACAGATTGTAAAATTGACAAGATTAAGATTTGGCCTATTTTCAATGGATTATTTTAAAGTGTCCTTTAACATGTTGACAGGTAACAACAAGATACGACCAGTTTAAAAAACTTCAAAGTGTAAAATTAGATTTTTTGGTAAAATAATTATTTTTTGAAAACACGGTATTGAAAAATTGTCTATTTCGACTGGGTTAGTAAAGAGTCCAAACAAACACTACTCTGCTTTGTAGGTGTGTTCTTACGCGCTAAACAATTTAGACGACTTAATAGTAGGTATTGAGATCAGTGTCTTTGGCCACCGCTACGCACCTTGTATGTAAAGCGACGTAGCGCTTAGCTGCGTTCGTAAAACTTTCTGGAGCCGGAACTTTTGGAGCAGACTTCACACTACTCGTTCGAGCACGGGTCAAGTTAGCCTAGGATTAACCCTCGAGTTTGCATTTAACCTTGGATGGATAAACACTTTTGACAACTTTAACCCAGGGCTATCTCTAACTCGAGGGGTAACCCTCCATTGATAAACCGGCCCTTGCATGTCAGCTGTTTTTTTTTTAAATAAACAAATCAAATTTCAAAAAATTAAAATAATTTAATAAATAATAAAAATGAGTATTATGATGTACACCTTGAGACAGCTAAAAAGTTCGCCTTTTAATGCCGCTGTGTCTTCTGGTAAGCAACTTTTTTGATCAATTAAGAAATTAATTTATATATTTCACATCCTCAGAAGGAAAGTGACAACGGAGAAGATTCGCTCTTCTGGGTTGACACATCACGAAATTTTAAGATTTTCGCTTTTTAAAATAAGATTATGCAGTGTGTTACTCACTATCAATACATAGTCCAAGTAAGTCAAAATTCAAATTATAAATAAGAAAAAAATATTTTGTTAAGTTGTAAATTGCCACAGCTTGTTATGGTAAGTGCAAAAGTTTTTTGCAATTTTCCAACAATTATATATTTCGCACCCTCACAAGTAAAGTGACACCCTAGAAGATTCACTCTTCTTGTTACATTATGAAATGGCATTTACAGTCTTGTCGAGGCCGATTCCAAAAATACCCATCTATTTTGGCCACATCTACTAAGTTTTAATCATAGGGACGTAATTGGTATGAAAGTCAAAGATCACTGCATCTTCGCTAATAATTAATTCTGCTGTGAACAACTTTTTGGGAGCCGAATATTTAAAATATTAGGCCCGCCAACTGCGTGCGCGAAGCGCCGCTGTACAGCGACCGAGCCGTTTAGGATTTCCCCCTTTACCAAACTCCGCATTGAGATTGAGTGGTCTGACGTGACATTGAACAGGTCATTGCTAAGTTTTCTGTGAGTTTTGAGGGAATTTCCTTTAGAAAAAGGTATTTGATACTTAGTAAACCTTCGTTAAGTCGTTTGGTGTTGTTGGAGACTTTCACTATAGTGGTGGATTTGTATTTGTGCCAATATTATGTCAGACCCACAAATTTCCTTGGAAAAACCCATGGACATTCGGGACACGTCAAGGAAACAACATTGAGGCCACACACCATCTAAGGCCTCTGTCTATCTTTCTCACTCTTCGTCGTCATATTTCTTCTTTTCTCTCTATTCCATTTTTCTTCTATCGGCCTACTCATTCTTTTGGTCTGTGTTCACATCCTGTCTATGGTCTAGACTAGAATTGTTGGACTACCCCTTTCTATTTGTACCAATCAACCCCCACGAGACACACAAGGTTATCCTGTACGTTTCTGGAACAGCGCTTGCCTAAGGATGCAGCAGTCCGTGATCCTGTGAGAGACAGATTTCTGGTGGCCTGTTTAATAAGGGTTGCATCCCTTACAACGTTGGAGCCGACCTTCAGACTACAGTGTCCAGCTTGGATAATCAAATCAAATCGTTTATTGGTGTTAGATACACAAAGTGTTTACACAAGTCATAATTTTTTTTTTTGAACAATAATTTATCTAAAAAAAAAAGTTCTAAAAAATTCTACTAGTAAAAGTTCAAATAGTTTTACACTATATTTTTTTTTTAATATTTGGGAAATACTTAACTAAATTCTAAAATACACCTAAAGTACATACTATAAAATAGTGACTATAAAAGAAAATTTGGTCATAAAAAAGGACACATTACTCACATAAAGATTGATAAAATTTAATAAAATTTGGGAGCTAGAAAAATTGCAGCCAAAAAGTACAATGAAAGAAACAGCACTATTTAATTTTATTAGTTGACCAAGTGAGTGTGGAGTTGTAAAATTCTTCAAGTGAATAAAATGCTTTTCCCAACAAATACTCTTTTATCTTTTTTTTGAAAAGAGTTTTATTGAGGTTAATTACCTCCTCTGGGAGCTTATTGAACAGTTTTGCGGCATGGTATCCCGGTCCATTCTGGCACCTATGAAGTCGATAAAAATTTGGCCTTAAGTTGTTTTTATTTCTAGTGTTATGGCTGTGTATATCACTGTTACAGTTGTACTGAAGAAAAAAGTTATCTCTCACATAAAGCAAGTTTTGTAAGATGAACTCACTAGGCAAAGTCAGGATCCTGCAGCTGATGAAGGCTTCTTTACAGTTGTCCCTATACCCAAGACCCGAAACAATGCGGACTGCCCTCCTCTGCATGGCAAACACCCTCTGCGCCCCTGTTGCATGACCCCACACTAAAAGAGCATATCCCAGATGGGAATGCACAAGAGAGAAGTATGCCTGCCTCAGCACTTGGAGGGAGACACACATTGCCAAGTTTCGTAGTAGAAAAGTATTTTTGCTCATCTTGTTTGAGATCATTTCAGTGTGTGCATCCCACAGTAATTTCTGGTCCATAATTACCCCTAGAAATTTTAGATTGTCGATCACAGGTTCAACCTTTTTAAGTGAAAAGACTACATTTTGTGTTTTGGATTCATTGAGGTATAATTTATTTGATGCAAACCATTGGCCTGCTCTCGATTGTGCCTCGCCCGACATTACTAGCGCTGTCTGTAAGTCTGTGTCTTGTACTTGGTCTGTCGTGTCATCTGCAAAATTTGTAAGAGTTTCATTTTCATTTTTGGCAATATTTGGAAGATCGTTTATGTATATCAAAAATAAAATTGGACCCAAAATCGACCCTTGCGGGACGCCTATAGTAAGTTCTTGTTTACTGGAAGATATATTATTATAATTAACAATTTGCTGACACTTAAAAAGGTAAGATTTAATAAGGTGAATGCTGTCTAGTGTAAAATTGTAAAATGGTAGTTTGTCCAGCAATATGTCGTGTGAAACACAATCGAAAGCCTTGCTTAGGTCACAAAATGTAGTGACAGTATGCTCTGACTTTTCAAACCCTTCCATAATCTTTTCAACAACCCTTAAAATTGCCAAAGTAGTGTTCCTCCCTGCCCTAAAACCATACTGTCCAGTGCTAAGTATATCATTTTTTTCTAAGTAATTTGTAATTTGATTTGCTAGACATTTTTCAAAGATTTTTGATAAAACAGGCAATATTGATATTGGCCTATAGTTGCCTGGGTCATCAAGATTGCCTTTCTTATATATTGGGGTTACTTTTGCAATTTTCAGACAGTCAGGAAAAACACCATCTCTGATGCAATTATTTATCAATTTAGTTAGCGGTATCAACAACAGGTCCCTGACCCCTTTTATTATAGTTATGTTCAAATTATAGTAATCCCTGCTCACCTTATTTTTTATTTGATCAATTACATCCCGCACTTCATTGAAAGACAACTCTTTAAAGGAAAAGGATTGATTATTTAAACTGGTATTATTGTTCATGTATGTAATAGGGCTTTTATCTGTATTCTGAATTTGCGCCTGTGTGTCAACTGCAACATTTACGAAAAAATTATTAAACTCCTGTGCCGATATTGTAGAAAGTTCTGTTTTTTTACTTTTTATGTTTTTACGGTAATCATTTATGATCTCCCACATGCACTTTGTTGGATTTGTAGCATTTTTTATTTTTGTTTCATTGCAATTTATTTTTGATTGTTTTATTGCATTTTTATAGTTATTGCGAAATTGCTTAATATAGTCCTTTAGTTCTTGAGTTGGATGATGTCTATATACATCATTCATATATTGAAGATGCTCTCTCATGTTTCTTAGGTCATTATTGAACCAGTTTATTTCATTTGTGTGGTTTTCTTGTTTTTTATATTTTTTTTTAGGAAATGATTCATTTAGAGCTTGTTCAACAAAATGTATAAGGGTTTCAAATTTTTCCCCGGTCTGTAAGTCACTATCGATAAAACTATAATCTATTTTAGATATCTTCTTATAAAATATATTTTTACCAGCTTGTGTTATAGGCTGGCACAATCTTTCTATAAAATTGCAGTTTGTTTTCTGTTGTGGACATGTTACTGACAGTAATTGGCCATCATGATCTGACTTGCTAGGTTTGACAATGCTTGCAATAAACTCAGTCTCTGAAAAATTGATAAAAATATTGTCCAAACAATTTTCCCCCCGTGTAGGTTCAAAAACTGTCTGAACCAGACCGTAAGTGCTTAAAAGGTCTACCTGATCTCCACAAGTTTTCTCATTTGAGCAGAATCTAACATTGAAGTCACCCGCAAGTAGTAGGTTGGTTTGTATGTTAATACTTCTGAGAATTTTATCTAAAATATCAAGAAAGGTGTCAAAACTTCCCGAAGGAGACCTATACACGCAAATTATTGTAATGTTATAGTCATACCATCTTACACCACATACCTCTATACATTTCTCCACACTCATCTGCCTTATCTCAAATAATTCCTTAAAACTAGAGTTCTGTTCAATTAAAATTGCTGATCCATCTTTTATGTACTCATTTCGACAGAATGAAAATAAGTACCCCCTGTGGGATATTTGATATCTATTTACATGCTATCGAAGTTGCAACAAACAAACTAATAAAATAAATCACAGACAAACAGACTCTCGGACAGACAGACATACGGTACAGACAAACATACATACAGACATTTGGTCGCGATATAAAAATAACATTAATATCCAGCTAGGTTCATACTGGTTATTTTTAGTGCCTGTAATCATTAAGTAACTACTAGTATATTAAATAATTAGATTTATTATCCATTTTTATTATAACATAGTATTTGTACTATTCTCAACACTTTCCTATTTACAATATAGCCTCTATTTCTTATTTGAAATAATTTGTATTATTTCTTATTTCAACCATAGCCAAGTCTCGCTTAGTTTTTATCTTCCAGTCAAATAAAATAGTGTCATCCCCTATCAGTTTTCAATAAGAGTACAATAGTTTTCATAGCGAGATCATACTATCGGGGGCGCACGATAAAACAAATCTTTGTTGCTACAGGGATTTAAATCTACCCGAATAAATTAATCATTAAAGCCCCTCAGGCTCTTCCCCTTCTTAATTAAATAAATTGAGACCTAGACTCACCCTCAGGTTCTATGTGTACCCTAGACTCTCGTGAGTGGCCTTAAGAGTTGGCTATTATCCAGACTAAGGCACCCAGCCATACTCGAAGGGTGACTGACGTGTAGGTAAGTGTACCTTCCTTTAGTTTTTGAGATATCAATAAATTATTATTGCCTTTATAATTTTTTTTCATTTATTTTAGTAACAAAATCGAACCCACCCCTGCTAGTAACAAATGGCGCCCAACATATTAGGTGGTTTAAAAGTAGTTTTTGTTTAGCTTCACGTTAAGGGTAGATTTTTTTTAAAACTAAACAAAACTACTTTCACTTAACTTGTTCAAAAAGATCGAAAATTGTGCATGTTCTTTGAAATAAGAACCGGTGGTTTGTTTGTTGCAACAATTTTGATTTTTGGTACAAATTGGCCGATGGCTATTGGAGGTTTTTGTAGTAGGTATTTAAATAAGCTATAGGTGTTTCCTTGAATTTATTCAATTGTGAATAAAGCGTTATCACAATTGACCGGCATTGTCTTTTTTTTGCCGGTTGCTTGCGATTTGTGGTAAATATCTACTTGTGTGTGTGTATGTTTTTACATTTTAAGATATTTTAACTTTAGTTAGATAAGATGGTAATTTAATTGAAAACTTTATTTATATACAGGGTGTATAAACATTTTACTGGCTATACTTAGTTAATTTGTTTCAATTAACTTTGTTGTTTAATTAGTTAATCGAAGTACCTAATTACCGAGTACATTTATTTTTGATTAACTTTATTCATATACAGGGTGTATAAATTTTTTACTGGTTATATTTTATTATTTTTTTTGCAATTAACTTTGTGATTTAATTACGTTATTCGAAGTACCTAATTGCTGAGTAAATTAATTAATTAATTCAGCAATTTTAAGAGCATTGTTTTTTTCGGTACAAATTATGTTAGCGCGCAGCACATAAAAACTAGCCAATTTTTGTTTCTATAGGGCCTAAACAATTTGTGTTAGATATTGTGTATCACTTAAGCATTTTTTTTTCTTAGCAGTTTGCCAGTGGTGGTAGGGACAAACAAATATTAATAATATAATATATAACAGGCTATACACCCTAAGAATATACATAACTTGTAATTTTTTTTCTTTCACGAAGAGTAACCTAAGGTTTTAAAAATAAGTTATACCCTTGGTTAAAATTTACGTAATTTAAAAGTATACTGCACGCCTTAACAGTGTGCTTTAGGACATTATATATGTACATCTTAAGAGTGGGCGGACTATTTTAGAAGTATTTGGAGGATTTCTTTATACTTTTGGGTTGTAGTATTTGCGCAAAATAATTTTAAAAAAGCAATTTTACTTAAACTTTTTATTGTTTATTATCAGCGCAACCCTTGTAAATTATTTTTCTCAGTCTCATTTTGTAATTTTAATGATGTTTATTATTGAATTGTGTGGCTTAGCTGGAGACTTTTAGTTTCGTCACCGACATTTTCTTTAATTTTTTTTTATTTGGTTTTTCTCGGGCCTACGACGCCGCTCGTTTCACGCGCCTTCTTTTAAGGAAGGGGGGGAGATTAAATTTGAGTTTCAAATTTAAAAATATTTTTGATTTTTAATTAATTTATTTTAATTATTTATTTTTGTAATTTTTTTAAAATTTTTCTTTCTTAATTATTTAAAATGCAGGTCGATAGACTTTTGTCCGACGAAGTACAACATGAATTACTACTGCGCAGAGCCACAGTAGGGTCGAATGCAAATGAAAATAGATATTTATTGCGCGAAGCTTTAAAACAAGAAAAATCTAATCCTAACTTAAATTATAGCGTTTTCTTTGAACCAAACGCGGAAATATCGACTTGTACTACAAAGTTGGAGGAATTAAATACTCAAATTTTAAATTTTAATCATTGTAACCGAGTTAATGAGTACTCTTCCATCAATACACGTCTACAACACGTAAAGCGTCGCCTCCAACGTATCGAGACAGAAGATGCATCCCTCATTTCCCTCAAATCTTGCCTGCTCAGTAGGTGCGATAAAATGTTAAGCAGCTTAGACTTGGTTTTTATCGATCACCACTCAGAGCGGCAAGGTACTTCTTCTACTGTCAATAATCATGACGTCATGGACTTGTCACAGCGTTCTCAGGGAAGACGTGTCTCTTTTGCTAAAGATCATCAGAACAATTCGCAAAGCAGCGCTGAGTCGGGGGCGCAGGAGCGTTCTCGTGTTCCACAAGTTTCAAATAGTAGTCCCTTAAACGTAAACTCTGTTATAAACTTAACCAGCCCCTTAAATCAAAATAATTTTAGAAACTCCCCCTCCCCTAAGAACGGCCAATTCCCAAACCAAACTCAGACAGACCCTATTCAAGACAACCCGCTTCAATCTCAAGAGCAAATAAACCCTTCGGGAAACATGTTAGATTATTTTAGCCCTGATAGGACGAGACATACCCCTCAAAACATATCACCCTTTTCACTAGGTCAGTCTAGAAACCTACCTAGTCAAAATTTGATTAATCAATCTCAAGCAGAGCAAAGTTTATCCCCCGTAAATGAACAACTAAACTTATGTAGTAACTCCCTATCTCATTTAAATTCAACTAGAATTGTAAACAACCCCCTTTTGCCCCAACTAGGAAACTCTGTATCTATGAATATCCCTCCTGGCTATTCTATCGCAAATAACCCGAATAATATTTTTCAAAATTTCCAAAACCCCAATAACCCTAAAACGATTTTTTCTAGCTTCGGTTATCCAAACCCTAGCCACCCCCTTTTGCAAAATCAATCAAATTTTGGTTTTATAAACCCGATAGTTTCTAGTTATCCAAATTTTGGTTTCGGTAACCCCCTTTCTCAAACCCAAAATATTTTTCCAAATCCTAGTGTAAATAATTTAAATTCTTCAATCTTTTTAAATCCATTAGCAAATAATTTTTATAACCCGGCGAACTTTAACCCTTATTTGAATCAACACTTTTTAAGTCAACCAACCTTACCCCAGATGCCGACTAGGTCGCGTAGTCCGGCAGAAAATCGAAACTTTTTGCCAATCTGCAAATGGAATTTAGTTTATAATGGCTCTGGGAGTTTAAATAATTTTTTGGAACGAGTGCACGACTTAAGTGAATCTAGAGGTGTATCAAAAGAACAACTTTTTAGATCAGCAGTTGAATTTTTCGATGGAGTCCCATTGGCTTGGTTTAAAATGCGCCAACACACTTTTAAGGATTGGGATCATATGGTTCAACGTCTTAAAGAACATCACCTGAGACATGGCTTTGAGTCCGATTTGGAAAGGGATATTAAGAGCAGAACCCAACACGAAGACGAGTCACTAGTTTCCTACATCAGTATAATTGAGAGAGCCTATGCCCAATTGGCTTGCCTACCTCCAGAGAGTGAACGTGTTTCACAAATAAGGAAAAACTTGTTGCCTTACCTACAAAAAGCATTAGCCTTGGAAACCATCGAGAGCATCGATGAATTGCTAGATCGAGGACGAAAAATTGAGAGTGTATACTCACATGCCAATAGATACGTTCCTCCTTCTACGAATCCTAAAACGTATGCAGATCCAAGTTTAGCAGCAAGGCGTCCATTGCAGCAATGTCAACCACGTGTGCAAGCAGTTTGTAGAGAAGAACGATCCTGTATAAATTCTCGAGACTTGATTAATTTTGAGGATCCTCTTTATAGGTGTAGCTCCGTTGAACAACGTAATTGCCATCAGGAAAATATTTTCAATAACACGAATAGCCGTCCCAACTTAGACCAACCTTCCAATGATAATTCTCTGGTAGATGCTTGCAACTCAAGTAAAACAGCTAGTATGGAAAATCGAGAAGTAATACCCTCCCAGCAAGATAAAACTAGAACGTGTTATAATTGTCGTCAACCAGGTCACGTGATCCGATTTTGTGATCAACCTATTAAGTGTAGCCAATGTGGTCGTGAAGGTATGACTTCTTATCGATGCAATTGCTCGGGAAACGAAGAAGGCCGTCGCAATTAAGTCGCGATTCTTCGGCTGCTTCGTCAGCGACCAATTTTCTTAGAGTGTCTGGTTTATCTTATATTTTCACTCATCAGGAAAATGACAATCGACCTTACCTGGAAGTTGAGGTTCTGGGTAACAAAATCATCAGTTTATTAGATAGTGGAGCTGACAGGACCATTCTGGGAAAACAAGGATGGGAAAAACTTAGCCACTCTAGTCTTAAGTTACAACCCTTCTCTATTATGAGCTGTAGGGTCGCCAACAATGAATCTTGCTCAGTTCTTGGAACCGTGGAGTTACCTTTAAAGTTAAATGATAGAACTTTCTTTTTGGATGTTCTTGTAGTACCTGATCTTCCACATTCCTTGATCTTGGGCATCGACTTTTTCAAATCATCTGGTTTAATTCCAAACATTGCAAAAGGTACGTATGATTTTGACTTTATTACACCTGAGTGTCTACAAGCTGAGGACATCACCGAGGTTTATGCTGTTGTGTCACATGAACATTTGACGCCAGAACAAAAGAAACAACTTGAGGATTTGACTTTTAAGTATTTACCACAATTAAGCAAAGGTTTAGGTAAGACCCATTTGGTAGAACATAAAATCGAGGTCTCTTCGGAACCAATTAAGCAACGTGCTTATAGAGTTTCACCGGTAGTGCAGGAGCGAATCGATGCGGAAATAAATAAGATGTTATCTCTTGGAGTTATAGAATCTTCAGTATCTTCTTGGTCCTCTCCAGTTCTTTTGGTCGCTAAGTCAGATGGGTCATGGCGTTTCTGTGTAGACTATAGGTCCCTGAATAAGGTCACTAAGAAGAATAGTTATCCGATTCCTTTCATCTCTAATATCTTAGATAAACTTAGAAACGCAAAATATTTAAGTTCGATTGACTTAAACTCTGCTTTTTGGCAGGTGCCTGTAGAAAAGAATTCAAGGGAATATACGGCTTTTTCAATTCCTGGTCGTGGTCATTTTCAGTTCTCTAGGCTCCCGTTTGGTTTGACAAATAGTCCTGCAACATTTCAGAAGTTGATGGATAAAATTATAGATCCAACTCTAGAACCGTACTGCTTCAGTTATCTTGACGACGTGGTTTGCGTCACATTCGAATTTTCAAAACATCTAGAAATTTTAGAGTCTGTTTTTAAGAGATTGCTCGAGGCAAATCTTACAATTTCACCTGAGAAATGTAAATTCTGTCGCCCAGAATTACGCTACTTGGGTTATAAAGTGGATTTTCAGGGACTCTCGGTCGACGACGATAAGGTTAAGGCCATTGTTTCTATCCCCACTCCTCAAAATATCACGGATGTTCGTCAAGTAATAGCATCCGCTCCAATTTTAAGTTGCCCGAATTTCGATCTCCCTTTCATATTGGAAACTGACGCTAGTGCCTTTGGCGTTGGTGCAGTGCTGTCACAAGATTTCCCAGATGGTAATAAAGTAATTTGTTATATAAGTCGTTCCTTGTCACGGGCAGAACGAAATTATTCTGCTACAGAACGTGAACTTCTTGCCATTATTTGGGCAGTGGAGTATCTAAGACCATATTTAGAAGGTTATCGTTTTACCGTCATCACTGATGCTCATTCTCTTCAGTGGTTGACGAACTTGAAAAATCCTAGTGGTCGGTTGTCGAGATGGAGTCTAAGACTTCAACGGTATGACTTCGAGATTCGCCATCGAAAAGGAAAAGACCACGTGGTTCCAGATTTATTGTCTCGAGCTGTGCCAATCATTGAATCAGTAGTTTCCTCTATAAATATTCTAACAAAAGTAAAGGATAAGTTGTATAATAAACAGTGTGAACAAGTCACTAATAATCCTATAAAATATCCGTTGTGGAGAGTTAGTAATGGCAGGCTATACAAACACATACCGTGTAATTTTCCAAAACTTCGTGGAAGTTCTGAAACTTGGAAAGAGGTTGTTCCTAAAGAGCTAAGGCGCTCAGTCCTGGAAGAATACCATGATTCTACTCTTGGCTGTCATGCTGGTATCTTTAAAACCTTCGAAAGAATAAAAGCTCATTACTATTGGCCCCGTATGCGCGCCGAGATAGCTACATATGTAAATCATTGTCCTACCTGTCTTCAAGTTAAAAGTTCTCAACAAGCCCCAGCTGGACTTATGAGTAGAAAACCAGATGTTTCAAAACCTTTTCAACTTTTATATGTAGATATTTGTGGTCCTTTTCCTCGTGGAAACCGTGGACATCGTTTTATTTTAGCCATTACTGATCACATATCAAAATTTGTCGCCTTATTTGGTATGGCGAGCGCAAAAGCTACGACCGTCTGTAGACTGATCGAAGATAATGTTTTCCTCCAATACGGTGTGCCACAATATATGATACTTGATAATGGTGGACAGTTTGCCGGTAAGGAATACGTAAAACTCTGTGAAGAATATAACACAAAACTCCTCTTTGACGCTCTGTACCATCCACAAACAAATTCTCAAGAACGATACAATCGAACCGTAAAATCGATGTTGGTTGCATACGTTCACAAACACCAAAAACTTTGGGATAGCTACTTGCAGAAGGTTGCCTGTGCTGTGCGGACTGGTGTGAACGAGGTTACAAAAGTCACGCCATTCTTTGTCACTTGTGGTAGAGAATATGTAGCATCTGGAGACCGATATGACAGAGAAATCGATATCGAAAACAGAGATTTTGCCGATTCAACTCGTGGCGAACTATTAAAACAGCTGTACATTGAAGTTAAGAATAATATTGAGAAGGCTCACCAAACAACAAAAGCTCGTTATGATTTAAGACGCAGACCTATTCAGTTTAAAATTGGTCAAATGGTTTACCACAGAAGTCACAAGTTGTCGAATGCGGCGGCTGGTTTCACCTCTAAACTTTACCCTAAGTATGAAGGACCTTTTAAAATCAAAGATAAGCATGGTCCTCTGGTATATGGTTTGGGAGACGCAAACAACAGAAACGTTGGAAAATGGCACATACAAGATCTAAAAGCTCATCCTCCCGACAAGCCTGTGTATACCTTTGACTCTGATAACTGAGAAAAATTCCATGGAAATTTTCCTCATGGGGGAAGGAGGGGAATTTGTTACGTTACGAAATTGCATTTACAGTCTTGTCGAGGCCGATTCCAAAAATACCCATATATTTTGGCCACATCTACTAAGTTTTAATCATAGGGACGTAATTGGTACGAAAGTCAAAGATCACTGCATCTTCGCCAATAATTAATTCCGCTGTGAACAACTTTTTGGGAGCCGAATATTTAAAATATTAGGCCCGCCAACTGCGTGCGCGAAGCGCCGCTGTACAGCGACCGAGCTGTTTAGGATTTCCCCCTTTACCGAACTCCGCATTGAGATTGAGTGGTCTGACGTGACATTGAACAGGTCGTTGCTAAGTTTTCTGTGAGTTTTGAGGGAATTTCCTTTAGAAAAAGGTATTTGATACTTAGTAAACCTTCGTTAAGTCGTTTGGTGTTGTTAGACTTTCATTATAGTGGTGGATTTGTATTTGTGCCAATATTACGTCGGACCCACAAATTTCCTTGGAAAAACCCATGGACATTCGGGACACGTCAAGGAAACAACATTGAGGCCACACACCATCTAAGGCCTCTTTCTATCTTTCTCACTCTTTGTCGTCGTATTTCCTCTTTTCTCTCTATTCCATTTTTCTTCTATCGGCCTACTCATTCTTTTGGTCTGTGTTCACATCCTGTCTATGGTATAGACTAGAATTGTTGGACTACCCCTTTTTATTTGTACCAATCAACCCCCACGAGACACACGAGGTTATCCTGTACGTTTCTGGAACAGCGCTTGCCTAAGGACGCAGCAGTCCGTGATCCTGTGAGAGACAGATTTCTGGTGGCCTGTTTAATAAGGGTTGCATCCCTTACGACGTTGGAGCCGACCTTCAGACTACAGTGTCCAGCTTGGATAAGTACCCCCTGTGGGATATTTGATATATATTTACATGCTATCGAAGTTGCAACAAACAAACTAATAAAATAAATCACAGACAAACAGACTCTCGGACAGACAGACATACGGTACAGACAAACATACATACAGACATTTGGTCGCGATATAAAAATAACATTAATATCCAGCTAGGTTCATACTGGTTATTTTTAGTGCCTGTAATCATTAAGTAACTACTAGTATATTAAATAATTAGATTTATTATCCATTTTTATTATAACGTAGTATTTGTACTATTCTCAACACTTTCCTATTTACAATATAGCGTCTATTTATTATTTGAAATAATTTGTATTATTTCTTATTTCAACCATAGCACAATTTCAGAGCAAAACGAACTTACTCCCCCGCCGACTAGCTACCCGTGGGCCCCAAGTCTCGCTTAGTTTTTATTTTCCAGTCAAATAAAATAGTGTCATCCCCTATCAGTTTTCAATAAGAGTACAATAGTTTTCATAGCGAGATCATACTATCGGGGGCGCACGATAAAACAAATCTTTGTTGCTACAGGGATTTAAATCTACCCGAATAAATTAATCATTAAAGCCCCTCAGGCTCTTCCCCTTCTTAATTAAATAAATTGAGACCTAGACTCACCCTCAGGTTCTATGTGTACCCTAGACTCTCGTGAGTGGCCTTAAGAGTTGGCTATTATCCAGACTAAGGCACCCAGCCATACTCGAAGGGTGACTGACGTGTAGGTAAGTGTACCTTCCTTTAGTTTTTGAGATATCAATAAATTATTATTGCCTTCTTTATAATTTTTTTTCATTTATTTTAGTAACAAACTCGAACCCACCCCTGCTAGTAACATTCTCAGTTGACTGATAACAAAATTTTAAGATTTTCACTTATTAAAATAAGATTATGCAGTTTGTTCTCAATAAGTCAAAATTCAAATTATAAATAAGAAAAAAATATTTTTAAAGTTGTAAATTACCACAGGTTCTAATGGTAAGTCCAATTTTGCAATTTTTCAACAATTTAATTTTTTGTACAGTGCATTTTTATCTAGGTTATTTTATGTTATTATATTTGAGCCAAATTGGCAGTTTTTTTTTAATTTTCCAAATATAGTTGAAAAAATACTGATCATAAAAAATTATAACATTGTAAAATATACCCACTTTTTATGTCACTTTATTTTTCCTACATTTGTTAAATACAAAGAAACAGTGTGTTGTTGGGCCCACACCACATGACTTAAAATAACCTACATAAACCTAGCAAGCCCACCTCAATAAAAATTAAAAAAATATATTCCAGAATTATGTACTCTTTATGTGCTAATTTTGTCCACTTTTTAAAATGTGTGTGCTCCTTTGGTTTCCACAGAATCAGAAATTAAAAAAAAATTATTGGCATCCTAGCTTTATATAAAGCTCCAACAAGCCCATACAGAACTAATAAATATTTTTATAATATTTATGTGTGAAAATTCCATTTACCAAGTTTTTAGGCTTTTTTTTTAGAAAGCTTAAAAACTTGGTAAATTGAATTTTCTTTTGAGCAAACGGGAGCACATAAAAAGCACTTAATTTTCGAGTATAAATAATACAAATATCCTTATTAGTTCTGTATGAGCTTGCTGCACTCCAATAATTTTTTTTAATTTCTGTTGAAACCAACAGAGAACAAAAAAACCTGTCAGTAAACTACATGCTTAGTTTTAAGTTTTTAGTTTTAGGAACATTAATTTGTACAGTTTTAGGCTTTTGCAATAAATAAATTCAATTTGATTTGATTTGATTCAAATGATTGCCTAGATGTTTTTGATTTTTTCCTCAACTCTCAATTTTTGACAAACAAAAAAAAAAGATAAATTATTTACACACTTTGTAAATGGATAAGTATGTTAAATAAAACCTTGTTACACAATGTTACCATTTTTTGATGATTCATGTGGGTGGGCCTTGCAGCCTTTTCACTATGACCGCCAGTGGGTCTATTCACTATTGTGGCTCACTTTTGAGTGGTTTCTCACCACTGTATGCCTAATCCTTCAAAAAGGTTAGCTGTCAGTTTGGGTGAGAAACTATTCAGATCTTCTTAATCAATCTGAGGTTTACCAAAAGTGTTCTGACACACTACATTTCTGATTGTTTTGTCATCCCTCACAAGGAGTCTACATTTGGTTCTTATGTTAGTCCCATTGTGTGCATGGGTACTCTTATTTGACAGTAACCCATCACTATATGGATCTTCTGTCTGGTAAGTCTAATGTCCAGAGGGAAATTGCGTCCAATGTTATTTGCCAAAACAAAAATCAAATGTGAGCTCAACAATGCCTAATTTAGCAAAAAACAAAATTAATCAAATAGGCTGAAAAATTCAAAATTCATGAACAAACTCTTTAGAGTGAGCCAGTTCTGGTATTTTTATCCAGTATTGTTGGAAGCTGTTCTATATCCATGGTTGATTTAGCAGCAATTACTTATTCATTATAACTTTTGAACTATACAATCGATTTTAATGGGATAAACTGCACTTGGCAGAGTTTTGACTGAATGTATTTTTTTGTCCATCATCTCAAAATCCAAGATGGCAGACGAAATTAAAATGTCCCCTTCAAAGATGCTCGCTTATTCTTGTGTTGCGAACATGTCTTAATTATTTTTTTAAATTAGTAAAAAAGCTGCATTCTTGCCACGCACAATAAGGTACAAGCTAGCAAAATCGGTTCAGTGGTTCTAAAGAAATATTTTTGTTTCAACCATTGTTTTGCATGTTATATGATTGCCTTGCCAATCATGTCTGCATTTATTTTCTTATAAATTCATTACTACTAAACCGATTTTAATGAAATAAAAAACATCCTGGTGAGAATTGATTGCTTTTTAAAGATCATGATCAAAGTTTATCGCTATCTTAAAATTTACGCCATTTTGAAGGATCATACTTCAAAATGGCGTGTTTATTCTTAGTTTCTGCAAATGTTTTAATTTTTTTTAATTTATAGAAAAGCACTACTTTTCCCCCACACAACAAGGTGCAAATTAGTAAAATCGGTGTAGTGGTTCTCAAGAAATCTATTTATGTTTCAGCCATTGTTTTACAGATTAAACGATTGCATTGCCAATCCGGTCTGCATTCATTTCCTTACAAATTCGTTATTACTAAACCAATTTTAGTGAAATAAAAAAGATCATGTTGAGAATTGACTGCTCTTTAAAGATTATGATCGAAATTTGCCGCCATCTTAGAATTTAAAATGTCGGACAGAATCATACTTGATTCTTCAAAATGGCGTGCTTATTCTTATTTTCCAAAAATGTTTTAGTTTTTTTTTAATTTATAGAAAAACATTACTTCCCTCGTGCATAAAAAGATAAAAATTAATTAAGTGCTTTTCTATAAATTAAAAAAAATTAAAATAAGAATAAACGTGCCTCTGTGAAGGGTCAAGTATGATTATTTCCGACATGCTAACTTCTAAGATAACGCCAAATTTCGACTATAAACTTTAAAGAACAATCAATTCTCACCATGATCCTTTTTATTTCATTAAAATCGGTTCAGTAATAACGAGTTTATAAAGAAATAAATACAGACAGGATTGCCAATGCAATCATATAATCTGTAAATCAATGGCTGAAACAAAAATAGATTTTTTAAGAACCACCAAACCGATTTTACTAATTTATACCTTGTTGTGTGGAGGAAAAGTAGTGCTTTTCTATAAATTTAAAAAAAAAACTAAAACATTTTTAGAATATAAGACTAAACACGCCATTTTGAAAAGTCAATTATGATTCTGTCCACCTTAAATCTTAAGATGTTAATAAATTTTGATCATGATCTTTAAAAAGCAATCAATTCTATATATATATTTTTTATTTCATCAAAATCGGTTCAGTCGTAATGAATTTATAAGAAAATAAATGCAGACATGATTGGCAAGGCAATTGTATAATATTTAAAACAATGGTTAGAACAAAAATGATTTTTTTAGAACCCCTGAACCGATTTTGCTGATCAATACCTTGTTGTGCGTGGCAAGAATGCTGCTTTTTTAGGGATTTCAAAAAATAATTAAAACATGTTCGCAACACAAGAATAAACGAGCATCTCTGCAGGGTATAATTTTATTTCGTCCGCCATCTTGGATTTTGAAATGGCTGACAAGAAAATTTATTTATTCAAAACTCTGATTAATTCTCTGCCAAGTTCAGTTTGTCTTATTAAAATTCAAGGTATAGTTCAAAAGTTATAAAGAAAAAAAAATTGTCCGGTTTTTATTGGCCCACCCGGTATATCCCCAGGGCTGGTTAGAGGCTCAAAAACTCGGCAGATGAGACCGTCCTCACGGTTCTCGATGAGACCGTCCTCACGGTTCTCGATGAGACGGTCCCCACGGTTCTCGATGAGACCGTCCTCACAATTCTCGATGAGACCGTCCTCACGGTTCTCGATGAAACCGTCCTCACGGTTCCCCATGAGACCGTCCTCACGGTTCTCGATGAGACCGTCCTCACGGTTCTCGATGAGACCGTCCTCACGGTTCTCGATGAGATCGTCCTCACGGTTCTCGATGAGACCGTCCTCACGGTTCTCGATGAGACCGTCCTCACGGTTCTCATATCTCAATACCTCTACATCCAGCGATTCCAAGATGGCAAGCAGATCATCGACCAGTAGAGACCACAGGAGGGGAGACAGAACTCCTCCTTGTGGACAACCTCTAGCAGCTCTGAAAGTTACCATCTCATCGTTAAGAGTGGTTTCAATCACTTGATTTTCGAGTGTGCACCTGATGAACCCCCCGGAATTGAGTTGTTGAATGCTTCTTCTATATCAAGAAAAATGCCGACTGCATCGGTTTCCTTGATTTTTCCAAAAAGTTTGTTTAAAGCTATGTGTATTGTTTGCATTGAGTGGGTGGTCCATTAAGACACCAACTTTGTGTGTGCTATTATCTTTTCCAAGCCTTTCAACGGAAAAGAGGTGAGGCTTATGTGCCGATGTAAACTACCTTAACTTTAGTCCAGCTAGTTGGTAGTTTTGATACTGCACTGCAATTGTTGAAAACGATACGTCAATTTATTTCGACAAATTATGTACAAAAACACGCACTTAAACTGACTAATAACTTGCTAATAATTCACTGCTTTAATTCGCCTATTAACGTCGCGTTAACATCTAGCGATCACTACCATTGGTTATCTTTGACTGCCCGATGCACGACGTCCGGCCTTATATATAAGGGTCTGCCTACTATTCGAGAATTTTCCATCCTTGTTCGATTCAGGATTATTCCACCCTTTTCTAGAACACGGACCGTTCGCATACCAGTTTGTCACAGATAACGCAACTAAAACCTAGATTAAGAATACAACATAAAATACGTCAACCTAATACTACACTAAACCTAAATAAATTCTAACTATAAAGTCTAAGTAACTTAAATTTGTAACACAACCAATCAGGTCTTTTTTGCTTATAGACCCCATTGCATTATGAATGGGCAGTTACCGTGGGTATTGGAATATTATGTATATGCTTTTGGGTAGCCCTCTGAAATTTTGTACATAGTATCTTGGACCCATAAGAAAAAATTTCGATCGATGTGACCAAAAATCTGTTCGACGGAAACGGTCATATACTCTTTTTCAAAATGGCCGCCAATTTAAAAAAAAAATCAAAATAGTCATAAACAGAAGTCTGAAAGATTATTTCTGCATATTTCGACTATGGCGAGTCAAATGCAACTATTCCCAACCTTATATGACCCGCACTTCAGCCGGTAATTCGGTAAAAAAAAACACAAAAATTCAACATTTTTTGGTCAAGTTAGGAATATTTTTTGCAAAAATTGATCATGGTGAGTTGAATAAAGACACTTCCAACACACTCAATCCGACTCTTCCATTCCATTTTTTTGCAAGTTTTAGTTCAAAAGTTACGCTTTTGTGGTTGAATGTACCGGCACAATCGAGGTATTGCTTTCGCATAAATCTGCCATCCTTCACCCAACCCGACTCATTTAGCATATATAATATATATTTGATTTTGATTTTTTTTTTAATTGACGGCCATTTTGAAAAAAAAGGCCTATACAGGGTGTCCCAGATAAAAACACCTACATGGGGTTTTGGAAACGGCAAGAGGTACGCGTTTGTTTAAATGAGAAAAAAGTTGCGCTATTCTAAGCCCAATCAGGTGCTGTATCAATATTAAAGATATCTACAGGGGTTACTTAAATATCAAGCAAAAACTAAAAATTGTGTTTTTTGAAAAATTGAAATATCGCGGCCATCTTGCAAACAAATTTAATGAAATTGGGTAGTTTTGTATAAGCAACTACGGCCAATCAAATGACGTTAACAAGTTTTTTCTAGGCCCAACTTTGTTATTTCTTATGACCGCCATATTGAATTTATACGTCAATAAGTAGAGCATTAAAAGAGCTTTTCAACCATGTATAATAAGCCTATCTTTCAAAATATATTTTTATATTAGACGGACGGTATTATTTTTAAAATTAAAATATATTTATTTAAAAATATCAAACTAAATGCTAAATTTTAATACTTTATTAAAAAATAAATTTGTGTTACACGTTTCATTCCGTCGCGTTCGACTATTACAGAATAACTCCAAACACTGACGCACTCTCACTCCACTCCTACACAACTACATTTACTTCACTCCATATTAACCGAACGTACTTGTAGATATAATCATGGGTTATTTACGTATCTAGGTCATAAAAAGAGTATGTAGGTATAGTGGAATTAAAACACAAGCCATTAGCCGAGTGGTGTAGAGAACAGATAATAAATAAAATAAAGAAAACTGCTGGCATACCTAAATAAAAAAAATGCCGAAAACTTATACTATACTTTCCCTAGCCGTTTTGATGATATTAAGTGGGAAACTCACTTATTATAAAAGATAGAGGATTGGAGATTTTACATTGTGTAAATTTTGAGACAAAAAAAAACATTTTTTTCTAACTTTTTGATGCTGCGAGGAAAAATTTAAAAATTCGGAAACGCAGAAGTTCAATATTAGGCCAGATATTTCAATTCTGTTAAAACTTCTTTACAGAAAGTTGTTTCTGTCAATAAAATAACGTCCAATTTTTGGTCCGTCAAGTCAAATCCGAGATTTCAGAAAAATATAAAGAAAAAAATACGCACCTCGATTTTAAAAAAAATTTTTTATAGCGTTTAGGGGCCCAACGAAAAAATTGAAAAAAAAATCTAGGTCCGTATTTAACTTGTTAATTTTTTTTCTGAAATTTCGAATCCTACTCGAGGGACCAAGAATTTGACTGTCGAGAAGTTTTAACAAAATTGAAATATCTGCACTGATAACAAAGATATGACCGATTTTTAAAATTTCGAATTTTCCCTCGTAGCTACAAAACTACAAGGGCTGGAAAAAAACTTTTACAATATTTTTTTAGGTCTCGCAATTTGAGGAGTAATGTGAAATCCCCAATCCTCTATCTTTTATAATAAGTGAGTTTCCCATTCAATACCATCAAAAATGGGATACCCTGTACATGTTTGCTTTTTTTCAGAAATTATAAGACAGTCGTCTGATGAAAAAATGAGTGCTAGAATGCAAGAATTCAAAAAGAAACTGCGAGAAAAGACGCCCATGACTAAAATTGAGGAACTAAGCAAGCACCCCTATGAAGAAAAGGAGCCTCTTGAGCCTTGGCCCAATAACGTAAATCCAAATACAGGTGAGATCGGAGGCCCCAAAGGACCTGAACCTACCAGGTATGGCGATTGGGAGAGAAAGGGCAGAGTGTCTGATTTTTAAATTACTTGTTTTTGTTATTTTTTTGTTAAATTAAATTATTTTGTTTATGTACATTTTAAACACCTTTTTACCAGTGTCAATAATTTTTGAAAAGGAAACAACAGCATGTAAATAAAAGGAAAAATACACCAGACTCAATCCAAGTAATTAGGGTGCATTTTTAGGGTATCGCCCCTAAATGATTTTTTACAATTTCAAGTGAAAGTAGACCTCATATTAAAATAAGTTAAACGTAAAAGTTATAGATAATAAAAAAGTACAGCTTTTGTAATAATTTTTTTAACCAAAATTTTTCGAGAAAAATCGAAAAACCTTACTTTAGTCAGCGGCGTAGCGTGCCTGAAGGGACAGGAGGATCGAAGACTGAAAAGGGCGCCCATTAAAAAAGTTTGCGACCCAAAAAACAAAGGTCATCAGTTTACTCTACTTTTTATTAAAGAGCCGATTTGCAGCCCCCTCAATTTGCCCCCATGGGGCGCCAGAACCCTCAGGGCGGGGAGAGGGGTGTAAACCCCCCGAACAGATTTGTATCTTGGAAACAAAACAATTTCGGACAAAAGTAAGTTGACTTAAATCGACTTATTTTGGTCTAAGGAATCTGCGGTAGGAGTGTGTAAAGACCTTTTCGGGACACCCTGTATATCGATGGTGGCAGGCAAGTAATCGGCTGACATGTGTGCTCGATTTATTGTGTTTTGAAGGATTTTAGCTCACACATATACTATACTATAGTAGTGTGAGCTATGGTGATCCTAATTTTTTCGAGAAAAAAATAGTTGCTCCGATTTCAAAAATTTTTATATATTTTTGCGTTTCAGATAATTTTGAAACTTTTTTGTTGCGCCGTCTGTCTGTCAGTCTGTCTGTCTGTGTGTAACGACCAACGCGCATAACTCAAAAACCGCTTGGCCGATTTTAATGAAATTTGGTACCTAGGCTGGGTCTTGGGTCGAGATGGTCCCATTTAAAAATGAACAAAATCCACCGAACACAAACCAAATAAAAGGGTGGGGGTAGATTTCAAAAATTAGAGTTTATGTGAAAATATGGCGTGTGTGATTTCAAACGAAAGGTAATTGAGTCTGGAGTTAAACAAAATACATTTTAATTTATTTAAAAAAAAGGGTGGGGGTATATTTCAAAAATTAGAGTTTAAGTGAAAATATGGCGTGTGTGATATCAAACGAAAGGTAATTGAATCCGGAGTTTAACAAATAACATTTTAGTTTTTGCTTTTTTTAAGGGTGGGGGTAGATTTTAAAACTTTGAGTTTAAGTCAAAACATGGCTTGTGTGGTATCAAACAAAAGGTAATTTAGTCTGGAGTTGAATAAAATATATTTCAGTTTTTAGTTATATTAGCTCACACGTAAACTATAACTATAGTACCTAGTGTGAGCTTAGGGGCCCATATATTGGCAGAGTATTTTTCTTCTCTAAAGCGGCCCTCACACGACCAGTATTACTGCAAAATTTATTTTGTCTTTGTTTATAACCTTTCATAAAGAAAGACATATATAAAAATACTATCAGTATATAGTATTGATAGATAGTCAGATAAAGTCTAACGATGCCGGTTTTTGACACCTAAACAAACCTACAAATCTCTATATCTTTGTTGACTTTATCATAATTGTATCTGTTTACGTGTTGTGTGGTTCTTCTATGTTTTTGGCAAAATTTTACCATTTAATAATCTCCATCATCAAAAAAAGCAAGAGAATGGATTTGTAAATCCTTTGAGATTAGAAATAATACTGATCGAGTAGGGATAGTTTAATGGTTTTTTAATGTTGATTTTGGGGTTAAACTCTGTTAAACTTAAAAATGCCCATAATTTTATAAAAATAATTTATTTTTAATTATATATAGTGAGTGCTCATCAATAATCTGCATCTTAAAAACAATTTTTTATTACTTATATATTAAATTTAGCTACGGCGAGCAATTCAGAACTAATATCAGAGTTAACTAAAGAATAACCAGATTTATAACCAATTAACGGTTTAAGATTCTTCTAAAATAATCTTATTATTATATAATTTTACAGTTTACTGCATTTTCCTCATATTTTACCATGTAATACCTAGTTACTCCGCCAGGTGGAATCACAAAATTAAAGAAAAAATTAAAATTTTCTGTATAGATGACATTTGTCCCTCTATCATAATCATCTCTCATAACCAACTCATTCTAGTTCTGTGCTTCGTGGTACGCACTAGGTTTTTATTTGTGGTGTTTTTCAAAAAGTTTGAGTGTTAAATGAGTGGAAAAAGACAATATAGTAGTGATTCTGATTCCTCGGATGAAAAAGAGAATCTTCGGCAGGAGCTGAAACGTATGGAAAATATCGTTTAAAGGAGCTAAAGAAAGTCAAGAAACATAGGACTCATGGAGAAGCTTCTCAGATCAATGTCCCAACTTCAGATAGTTTGGCTGCTGATGAAGATTTAGCTTATTGTTTGTCTTTGCCTAATCCACCGCCTCCGTTGTCGAAAGTGACAGTTAGCGATTTCGCTGCTTGTTTTGAGGCTTCGGAAGGAGAATGTAATAGTAAGCAATAGGCCAGATTTGAGAGGTTGATTTTTATCTAGTAAATTCCTCTTTGATTTTTAATGTAGTAAATTTTAAACTGACTACGGTTTTGGTAATTTTTGCTCTTCGGTAAGGTAGAAATCTGCATTACCGGCGCCGCTTTTGCGGGGGCTTTTAACATTAGTCATGTTGAAAAGAAGGTATTTGCATTAACGATTTGGTAAAGTGGAAACCAGTAATATTGGAGGTCAATTCTTAAAATACGAATTGTGATTGAGTTTTTATGAGATTACTGTAATATTCTCAAGAATCGACCCCGGATATAAAATAAAAAAGGAAAAGAGTAAATGTAACCTAATTTTGACATAATATTTTGTTTTCACATTATAGTGATCTGTTTTGTTTTTTTAACAGATTGGGAACAGAATTCTAGTGGCGATATGAAGGAAAATAAACCAGAAAATAATGCATCTACTTACTGGCTTGAAATTAGATCCCAAGATTTTAGAAGTTTTGGATGAGGATAAGATTGTTTGCCCTGTAGCTGAGGATTTTCATGCTAAGATGGCATCTTTATGGACCAAGATTTTGAGAGGGAATGGACAATGAGATTCATTGATGGCTAAATATCCTGTACCAAAAAATCATGATTCAATTACAGCTCCAATCTTGAATCCGGAAATAAAGATAAATTTGCTAGATTATGCTCTAAAACGTGATGGGAGAATGGTTGTATAACAAACTCAAAAGGGGGTTGCTTTGACAGAAATGAGAAAGGTCTTGTCAGGCTTTTAAATCCAAATCCACTGTCGAAAGAAGAAACTTTGAGTATGATCCAGTGGCTTAGTGATGGGTGCAAAGTCTTGGCAGATACCCATTGTTCAGAGTCAATTATACGAAAGGCATTGATCCTGAATAATAATTTTTCTCGGAAATTAAAAGATAACTTCAAAAAGGTTTTAATGGATTCTAAACCGGATAACTTTCTCTTTGGAGATAATTTTAATTTATTTATTGGATCAAAACTAACAACTAGAGAAAATTGGATCAAAACTAACAACTAGAGAAAAACAGCCTGGCTTTTTTGGAAGCAAATAAGGTAAAAACTTCAAGAACCCCAGCAATTTTCCAAAGAAACGAGCTGTGGCCTCAATGAATGCCTATTCAGGGCCAAGGAAAGTTGTGGGGCCAATCAAGCGACCCAGTCAGAACCATGCCAACAGGTTCCCAGAGTATACAGTCAAGCGTCATCACTATGCGGGTCCAAATTACAAGAGGAGGGAAGCAGAGAGGAAGAAATAATGCCTGATATAAGTAAATTTGCTGGGCGTTTGTGTTTATTTAAATACATTTGGACAAAATATTTTTACAATAACCTGGTGGTTTCTTCGTTGGAGGGTTTTAAAATACCATTTGCCGAAAGCATCTTTCAGATAAGCCCTCCAAGGCAACACTTTTGGTCTCAGTCTGAGAAGGAGTCCATCCAAATATGTATGGATCATTTATTGAAAATTGGAGCCATTTCAGGTAAAAAACCTTGTAAGGGCCAATTTATTTCGAACATTTTTCTAGTTCCAAAGTCTGACAACAACAGATTAATCTTAAATTTAAAACTTAAATACATTTGTGAAAGATTATCATTTTAAGTTGGAGGATAGGAAATTGGCTTCATCTCTGATGTTAAGAGAATGTTATATGGCCAAATTAGACCTTAAAGAGGCGTATTTTCTCATCCCAATCCACAAGGAACATCGCAAATATTTATGGTTGGGCAGAATTTCCAAAGTTGTGGTGATTTTGATATAAATTGGTACGATTAATAAACTTACAAAGACATTTACAAAAATCAATTTTTTTTTCCGGCGACGTAATATATGCGGCGTCGCGACGCTTTCAAATGTGACGTGACATTGATCCAGATTTTCTGAAATAACTTATTAACTACATTAGATAGGACAGTTCTAATTTCACTTTTTGACAGACAATGAGTGTGCCTTTCTAAGAAGGTATTACACTTTGGAAGCGTGATTAAGTTCCATTAAATAAAAATTGTTAAATTTACTTTTTATCAAAATTTATATTTTTGTATTTTTCCTTAATTTTGGTTTATCTGAAGCGGTTAAGTGGTTTTAGGGGTGATTTTGGGTTTGGTTGCAAACTAAAGTTCCTTTTAGGTCTGCCTATAAGAATATATTATAACTTAGATTTTTCACTCGCAGGAAATGGTGCAAAAATTTTTTGAATTTGGTCAAGTCAGTTTTTTTATAAAGTCCATGGATTTCGCTCATAACAAAAACATTTTTTTACTACACTTTATTTTGAACTATTTTTTTCTTAAGTTTTTATTATTATGTTTTAGAATTTAAAGAAAATTTAAAAAAATATATTGCAGTTTAAAAAAATAGTCAAGGAGTGAGGAGTTTGGGAATTTAATCCAAACATAAAAAATGATACTTTAAAAATCCTTGAATTTTGAGTCAATTTTGGCACCTCTTCACTCATGTCCATGGAATTCTTATATTTCCCGGGTGATTTTGTTCCTCCAAAGGAATTTACTTTCCCAAGGAACAAGCTTTCAAAATTTGTGTAAATCTCCAAAAACCATATTGAAGTTTTCATGCCATTTGCCTCCAAAAATAGCTATTTTTAGAGAATCTATGAAATCCCATAAAAACAAGTCATTACTGTTATTAACTTGCTGTAGATCTATGACTTGAACTTAACTATAGACATTTTTGTACTTCTATTATATAAAGCATTCATTTTTTTTTAATTAGTGGGGGTGCTCACCATATACTATCATCCAGTTTATTAAAATATTGGATGAAGCAAAAAAAACGGAAATTTTTTTTCGTTATAACTCTTGAACTATGCTACCGATTTTATTGAAAAAAGCTGTTGTTTGCAGAAAATCAATCAGGATTTTAAGAAAAAAGAATTTATCCGCAATCTTGAAATTACAAGATGGAGCACAAAATCATGCTAAACCCTTTAAATTTGCTTGTTGAAGTGTAAACTTCTTTAGGCGCGTTTAGCAGTTTTTGTGGGTAGTGAATTGAACTGAGCCGTCAGGCTCGGCTATGGAACGCTCATTCGGGTGAAGTCGGCTCAAGGTGATTAACTGCGAGAGGAACATTCAGCGAGCGATATGATGATGCGGATGAAGGTCAGTATTATTAATTTCGACTTGTTGAAGTTTACGCTTCTGCCGTGTGGTCTTAAGCACACACATTTTTTTTTATTTTTATGTTCCAGATCTTTTATTAGTTTTTTCTTTTAATTTATAAAAAAATCCTATTTCTGCCACGCACGGACGAGGTACGCATTACTAAAATCAGTTGGATTGTTCCAAAAAAATTAATTTTTGTTTTAACCTTTATTGTACAGATTTCAATTCTGTCTCCATTAATTTCCTAATAAATTAATTATTACTAAACCGATTTTCCTCAAATAAAAAGTATCAAGGCAAAAATTAATTGCGCTTTAAAGGTCGCTATCGAAATTTATCACCTTCTTAAAATTCAAGATGGCGGTCAGAATCAAACTTAACCTTTCAAAGAAGTTTGTTTATTCTTATGTTTCGAGAGACTATCCGTTTTTAGCTCACACATATACTATACTATAGTAGTGTGAGCTATGGTGATCCTAATTTTTTCGAGAAAAAAAAAGTTGCTCCGATTTCAAAATTTTTTATATATCTTTGCGTTTCAGATGATTTTGAAACTTTTTTGTTGCGCCGTCTGTCTGTCTGTATGTCTGTCTGTAACGACCAACGCGCATAACTCAAAAAGCGCTTGGCCGATTTTAATGAAATTTGGTACCTAGGCTGGGTCTTGGGTCGAGATGGTCCCATTTAAAAATGAGCAAAATCCACCGAACACAAACCAAATAAAAGGGTAGGGGTAGATTTCAAAAATTAGAGTTAATGTGAAAATATGGCGTGTGTGATATCAAACGAAAGGTAATTGAGTCTGCAGTTAAACAAAATACATTTTAATTTATTTAAAAAAAAGGGTAGGGGTATATTTTAAAAATTAGAGTTTAAGTGAAAATATGGCGTGTGTGATATCAAACGAAAGGTAATTAAGTCCGGAGTTTAACAAAATACATTTTAGTTTTTTGTTTTTTTTTAAGGGTGGGGGTAGATTTCGAAAAAATCAAAACATGGCTTGTGTGGTATCAAACAAAAGGTAATTTAGTCTGGAGTTGAATAAAATATATTTTAGTTTTTAGTTATATTAGCTCACACGTACACTATAACTATAGTACCTAGTGTGAGCTTAGGGGCCCATATATTGGCAGAGTATTTTTAATTCGTTAAAAAGCTCTTTGTCCGCCACACAGAACAAAACTTAAATCATTAATTAGGCTTAGCAGTTTTGGAAGTATTAATTTTTATTTTAACCATTGATAGGGCAAAGATGTTTCACAAACTATATGATTGCCTAATTCTGTCCGCATTTCCTCACAAATTCATTAAAACTAAACCGATTTCAATTAAATGAAAAGTATCATAGTGAAAATCGATTGCTCTTTGAGCATCACCATAGCAACTTTCGTCAATTTTTAAATCAAAGATGGCCGACTAAATAATATTTGTCTCTCTTTATGAAGGATCGCTATTTTTAGTTGCGAGTAATTTTCACCCCCTATCGATGTTAACCATGATGCTTTTTTGTTCATTAAAAGCAGTTCATTAATAAGAAATTCATAAGCAAAGAAATGCAAGCAGAATTAAAAAAGCAAACAAGAAATCCATCCCAAATAGTTAGGCTCATAGATTGTTTGCTAATTTCCGATTTCCGTCTATTTTTACCATATAATAATATTAACTTCCTGTTAAACTTTGATAAATTATTATAATCCAAAAAACTATTTTGCCATCAACGACGCAGTCACCTAAGGTGTAGATTTGTAGATTAATAATTTTATCAAGTGAAAAAATGTATAACTATAAAAATTTTTATAATTTATTTTATATGAGGGCAGCCAAATGAGTACAATAAAACGAAAAATTTATTAAAAAATTAACCACTTGCAAGGTGCAATTCACTTTATGAAAATCGAACATTTTAAAGAATTCTATGATCAGGAGAGGCATCAAAATAGGCGGCCAATACTCCAGACCCGCACCTGAACCTAATAATTATAAAAACATGTAATTTGACATTCTCTAGTTTCGGTTTATAATTACCGAAATAGAAAATAAATACTTCCAAGCCATCAGATTTCTAATTACTTGGAGCCATATAACTATGAGATACTTGGAATAATACTCTAGAGGTGGTATTGCATAGAGTATGATTTCCTTAAGGTCGATAAGTATATCAGTAGTAACTCAGGTGACCAACAAATTGGGAGGAAACATGATGACGCCTCCGCGATGCTTAATTTCAATATCACTATTACAGGTATTATGGGAAGTATGCCAACATTTTACAAATAAAGCCTTAAAATTACTGCCTATATAAAGCATTCCAAAAATTGTCTTATTATAATATTTTTACCCTAGAACTAATATAGTACAATAAATATACGTACACGCTGATCTAGAGCTAAATAGAAAACATTTGTAGGTACTTGCAAACCCCAAAAGCCGCAGAAAACAGCCAGAAATTTATTTGGTATTTGTATTTTTTGTAATTTCAGACCCCTTTAGTACGTCTATGGGCAGGGCCCATAGTAGGCACGGGCAAACCGGGCTTCTGCTCAGGGGCGCCCAATCATAAGGGCGCCAAATCAGAGCTCTAAAGGTGCTAAATTGTACATCTAGAGTAGCCGGATTAGATGTATTTAGAAGTATGAGTATAGGCGGGCCAATTTACTGTTTCGCCCAGGGCGCCTAAATATCTATGGCGGGTCCTGTTATAGGCTTCAGTTATTTAAATGTATTGTAGATTCTAAGGTTCTATATAAATTCAAAGCATTTTGAAACATAAAACATATTAATATTTTGACAGCAAATAATTAAAGTTTTTGTAGTCGGCACCCCTACTAAATATAAAAATTTTGGTTCCGTTAATAAAGGTTCTCTTTAAATTTGGTATGGCTGTATGATTTTAAACATTATAAAATTGTCATTTGTAAAACGATATTTAAGGTAAATGGTGTATTTTTCGGAATGCCCACAATTTTTTAAAAAGTGCTAGTTTTAAGTATGTTTGGTTTATATCAAACATACTTAAAACTAGCACTTTTTATAAACTCCGGCACGATTTTTGTAAAATTATACAGTTTTTGAAAGCTTGTTTCTTAATATAACTAATTCCTTTGGAGGATCAAAATCACCTGATCCTGGGGGTCCTTCATGCAAAGATATTAAAAGAAGACCAAAAAATCAACTCAGAATTGATTTTAGCAATATAAGAGGATTAAGTACCAACATGAATTCAGTTCACCAATATCTTGAAGAACAAAGACCTGACATCCTTGTTCTCACTGAAACTAAAATCAGTTCTGCAACACCTATTGTGAGCTATCTTTATCCCGGCTATGACCTACACCACCGATTTCGACATAATTTTGGGATCTGTGTGTACATTAAAAATGACCTTTCATGTCATCGAGAGGAGAAGCTAGAACCAGCGAACCTCGATATCATATGGCTAAAATTCACCTCAAAGTCATCGACCAAGTTCATCTGCTGCCTCTACCGACCGCCAAGTAACACCGAGTATCAAAACTTTTTTGCGACATTATCCGAAAACTGTGATAGTATACAGTCTAACTATCCACATGCGGAAATTGTTTTTTTAGGCGATTTCAACGTCCACAATATACCCTGGCTAAAACACCACAACAAAACAGATAATGAAGGCAGGGAAGCAGAAGCTTTTGCCATAAGTTGTGGTCTAACGCAGCTTGTCGATGAACCTACCCGTATCTCAGAAAGGGGTGAATTTGCAGCGCTTTTAGACTTGTTCCTAACTACAAATCCTGACTCGTACACAATTCAAGTAGATCCTCCACTTGGTTCATCCGATCATAAACTTATAATAACAAAGTGCGAAATGCTCATACCACTAAGCCAACAATCACTTCCTCGTAAAATGTGGCACTATAAATCGGCAAAATGGAATGACCTTAAACAGTTTTACCTGGATTTTCCATGGCAAGAGGTTTGCTTTAAAACAGCTGATCCCACTGTTTGCTGTAATGAAATAACAAAAGTAATCTTATCTGGAATGGATGCATATATCCCACATACAATAAAACGCAGAGCAAATGCAAAACCTTGGTTCAACGGCCAGTGTCAAACGGCTGTACAGAAAAAACACAGAGCATATAACCTTTGGAAACGACAACAAACCGCTCAAAACCACACAGAATTTATAGAAGCCACAAATAGTTGCAAAATTACTATTGACGCCGCCAAAGAAACACATACTCAAAGAATAAAAAACAGGTTGCTGAATTGTCCAAGTAGTTCTAGGTCCTTTTGGTCTCTTGCAAAAGCTGTTGGATCAAACTTCACCAAGTCATCCATACCACCACTTACAGATAAAAATACTCACTTAGCCACAACATCAGAGGAAAAAGCCAATATGCTGGCCAAAATCTTTTCCTACAACTCAAACCTAACAGTGCCAAATGGAAAAACTCCACCGTTCATTGGAAGGGTTTCCCACAGTATGCCAGAGGTACCCTTTTGTCACAGAGAAATACGAAAATCCCTTAAAAAGTTGGATACAAACAAAGCAATGGGTCCAGATGGCATTCCCGCGATAGTACTCAAAAATTGTGCTAACGAACTCACCCCAACTTTCGCTAAATTATTCAATTTATCTTACAGGCAAGGAGTATATCCATCATCATGGAAGTCTGCCGCAGTACAACCTATTCCAAAGAAAAGAAAAAAGACAGATCTCTTAAACTATAGACCAATTGCTCTACTTCCGGTGATATCAAAAGTAATGGAAAGAGTTGTGAACAATCACCTAACCAAGTACTTGGAAAAGTACAAACTTATCAACGACAAGCAATACGGATTTCGAAAATATAGGTCAACTGGCGATTTACTTACATACGTCACTCATTTATGGCAAAAAGCGATTGAGTTACGGGGCGAAACAAGAACAATTGCCTTAGATATATCAAAAGCATTCGATAAAGTCTGGCATGAAAATCTGCTCAACAAGCTTAAAGCAATGGGATTGTCGCCGAAACTTTGCACTTGGTTTGAAAGTTACCTTAAGGATAGATCCATTTATGTTGCACTGGATGGCCGGAACTCCAACTCTTACCAAATAAATGCTGGTGTGCCACAGGGAGCAATCCTTTCGCCAACACTTTTTCTGATTTACATAAATGACCTCATAGATAAAACAGTAAATCCACTTGTAGTCTCCTCAGTCATACCACCCACTCAGTGTCTATCCGCACGTGAATTCCATCATCTTAGACTAACTACTAACTCAAATATCGCAGATAAATAACGACCTGGAGATAATAGAGGACTGGGGCAACAAAAACCTTCAGTACAGTTCAACGCGCAGAAAACCCAAGCAGCCCTGTTTTCAAAAAAGACCAGCACCGGTCACATTGCAGAGCCAGTTGAACATCTTAGGAGTCACTGCAGAGACCAACATGTCTTGGCACAGTCACGTGGCAGATATAGCTAAAAGGGCGTCCCAAAAGCTTGGGGTGCTATTTCGTACAAGACATCTGTATACACCAAGCCAACTGCTGACACTCTACAAAGCCCAGATTCGACCAACTATGGAGTACTGCTCATATATATGGAGTGCGGCACCCAAACATACCTTAATGCTTTTGAACACCGTGCAAAAACGAGCTATCAAGTTGATCAATGACCCCGCACTTACCCGTAGTTTGGATAGTCTCGAACATCGAAGAACTGTGGGCGATCTATCTCTCTTCTACAGGTATTATCACGGAAAATGCTCTGAAGAGTTGGCACGTATGATCCCCCCGGGAGTAGCACCTACTAGGCGAACACTCAAACAGACGGTAACCATCAATTTACTGTCAAAATAGAGGCACCAAGAACCTCATTATATCAGAATTCATATCTCTGGAGAACAGCATCGCTGTGGAATAAACTCCCTGCGACAGTTTTCCCTGCAGGTTACAACCTGAAGCTTTTCAAAATCAACACACACCAACATTTCCGCGCACTGGTCGCTTCTCGAGCGTGATAGGGATCTCCTTGCGAGTGCGCTTAACCGTAAAAAAAAACCCAGAAAATATAGAAATCCGAGGCACACAAATGAAGAGATGTCAAATTGAGCCCTAAATCCAATGTTTTTTTTTACATAGCATTACTTAAGTTTGATTTTTTTTATTAGATACCCGGTGTATTTTACATTTACCGCAATATTTTTTTAAATAATTCTGTTAAGTTTTAATAATATTCAGACCAGAAATAAGAATAAAAAAATTAGTAGTAGTACTTAAAAAAATTTATTTAATCTTAAGCGCATTTTTTTAAATTTTTTTACAAAACGCGATATTGCTAATTTTGGTATTTTTTTGCGCGGTTCTGTATAAAGATAATATATAAATTTAAGCACATTGTGATAGAAAAATACAATAATTATTATACGAGATCAAAATCACCACTAAACTGTGTTCAAAGGAAGCAAGTAATCCAAAAATTTTAAAAATTACAAATTTAAATTTTGGTAAAAATTTCAATTCTAAAATTTTTTATAAAAAAACTAAAAATATTTGTTGAGATTGTTATAGAGCGGTAGATAGATAGATCTACTGGCTGCATAAAACTGAAAACAAAATTGTCCTACAAATTACCGTTTTTGAGATATTTGAGAAAAAGTAGGTTACTATCAATCTTCACCTTTAGGGCGTCGCGACGCTACCTATAATGCGACGCCGAGCAAATCACAGTTTTTCCTAACTTCGTAGGGAGTCCTTAAACAGCATGCCAAGTTATATCAAAATCACCCAAAAATTGAATATTTCCAATTTGATTGCCCGACCATTAAGATTTTACTTTAATTCTCAGATCGGGCAGTTTAATTGTATGTCATTTGGGTTGTCATGTGCCCCTTGTGCATACACCAAATTAATGAAACCTGTTTTGGTTTTCTTACGATCTAAGGGATACATATCTATTAATTATTTAGATGATTTTTTATTAATTGGGAACAATTTGTTTGGAGAATATAAATGTAATTTGCAAAATTTTTGAAAAAATTGGATAATTTATTTACCACAAAAGAGTGACAAGATTTGTTTGTTTTTAGGGTTTACTTTTAATTCAATAAAATTAGGATTGAGTTTACCAAAAGAAAAAAGTATTAAGTTTATGAATATGGCCCGAAAGATGATGAATATTAAAATTTGTACAATAAGGGATTTTGCAAAATTCGGTGTCTGCTTGTCCTGCAATCTTGTATGGTTTTGTGTATACAAAGTTGTTCGAAAGAGCTAAATTCTTGGCACTTCAAAGATTTAACAGTGATTATGATTAATTTTAATATTCCTGGGGGACTGATTTTTGATGGTGGAGTGAGAATTTAGCAAATAAATTTTGTTATTTTAAACAATACAAATTTGAGTTGGAAATATTTTCAGACGCAAGCATGACTGGCTGTAGTGCTGCTTGTGGTAACGAAACAACTAGAGGGTTTTGGAACACAAAAGAAAAGTCCTATCACATAAATTTATTAGAATTAATATCTGCCTTTTTTAGCTTAAAATGTTTCGCTTCATATTTTCTATATTGTCATGTATGTAATTTGGGCATGCTATCCGGAACTTGGTTGGTTGACCTGATGTAAAGGTCTTAGGACGTCAACCTAGGAAGTATGTGGTGCAAACGATTTATGTTTAAGATTGAAACACGTTTGTAATCACATGCTTCTATAAAACCAATCAAGAACGGATAGTCGGGGTTCAGTTTAGTTGTACGCTGAGAACCTAACGCCCAGGCTTAGTTAATAGTGAACAAGTAGTACGATAGTCAAGTATAAGAAGTTAAGCGTATCAAGAAGATTTGTAGACAAGATATATTTAAGTACAATGTAAGTAGTAAATATAAGTATTATAATAAAACCATTACACCTAACTTAAACTGTGTTCGTCACGATAAAACCCCCTCGTGACATATGGTAACAAGTAGTAAATATAAGTATTATAATAAAACCATTACACCTAACTTAAACTGTGTTCGTCACGATAAAACCCCTCGTGACAATATTGTGAAATTCTTCCACTACTATATCATATACTGATAGGATGGGGGGGAGTGCAACATCCCCATTTCAATAATATTGCTAGACAGATTTGGCAGTGGTGTGAACGAAGACTAATTTTTGTTTATGCCTCTTATATTAGGTCAAATGACAATCATGAAGCATATCTACAAACTCAAGACATTTTTCTTAAAATTGTGGAAAAGTTGAGCCAACCTAAAATTAATCTTTTTGCTTCACGCCAGACCCAGCCGTAATTAACTTAAAACCACTGAAGCCAAAATATGATCTCATCTGGGATCCAGAGCCAGTTCTTTGCTACTTAGAAGCATTTTTTCCAAATGAAAACTTAACCTTTAAGGAACAACAAACATTTTGCTTTGATTGTTATTACTACAGCACATAGATCTCAGACATTTTGCTTAAGAAAATTGCAAAATATAGAATTCGTGACAGAGGGGTTGCAGATTGAAATACCTGCCCGTATTAAGACTTCAGGGAAAAATCGAATGAATGAAGACAAACATTTGTGAGGAAGTTGTGTGGAATTAATGATAACATTGAAGAAACCTCATCATTCAGCTTCTTCTCAAACAATAAGTCGTTGGATAAAGTGTCTTAAAAATTAGCGGGGTTAATATAACTATGTATTCAGCACATAGTTTAGTTTAGTTTTTTTTATATTTATACTGAGACTTTCCATCCAATGATTAATCGCCCAGTTTCGCAAAGTTTTTAGCAAGGTTAAAGCATTTTTAAACAGACCCAACAACCAAGTACCTAGCCAGGAATCGAACCCGGACCGCCGGTGTGGGAAACAAACATTGCTACCACTACACCACGACGGCGACACATAGTACGAGGCATGCCTCAACCTCTGCTGCGTTTAGGCAAGGGGTGCCTCTGAATGTTATAAAGAGGACTGCTGGTTCTAATTAATTCTCAAAATTTTATAATAAGCCTCTGAACAATCAGCAGTAATCTTTTTCTAGAACTTTCCTAGATTGACTAAATTATTTTACTTTGTTTAAAAATGTAAAGAATTAAGTTTGCGTTTTAACTATGGAATATTTCCCTATAGTTTGTTACATGTATCTTTAATGTGTTTTATCATTTTTTGATTTAATTATCAAGTATTTAAATAATAAAGATAGATTCTCATTTGCAATAAAAATATTATTCTTTAAACATCTACATGGTGAAATATGAGGAAAATGCAGAGAACTGTAAAATGTATAGATGAAACCAGCTTACCTGGTAAGTGAAGTTCGATCTTTATTTTACGAGCTGCATTTTCCAAGTATTTCACTTCCCACCCACTCAGTTGTTTATCATCCCTACCCGGTATTTTTATTGCAAGAACTACCTATAGTCTAAATTATACGCATTTGTAATGACGTCACCAGGTGAGAAAAAAACGTATGGCGTAGATATTTTTGCCAATCAATTTTGTTGCATATGCGGCTCGCTGTATTACATTCTCAAGTTGAAGTGCGATTCCATTTCGGACTTGTTCCCTTTCTAGTTGAAAAAAGCCAATATATTTAAAATTATTAGCTGCGATTGTTCATTATACCTATTATATTTGTTTCTCGGCATTTTACAACTTTTTAAAATAATTTCCGACAAGTTGACAAACTTATGTTTTTGTGAGACAGTGCCGGGATACTTCACATAACCAATTACCTACCTATTTAAAAAATGAATTAATCATAGACACTACTTTTTTTTAAAAAGTTTATTGTCACCGCTGTTTATAATATACTAAACAAAAATGACGTCATTACAAATGCGTATAATTTGGACTATACAATGCTTGAAAATAATTAGTTGGTGATGAGAGATGATTAGGATAAAGGGACAAATGTCATCTATACAGAAAATTTTAATTTTTGCTTCCACCTAGCGGAGTAACTAGGTACATAGTGAAATACTCGGAAAATGCAGCTCGTAAAATATAGATCGTACTTTACTTACCAGATAAGTTCTTTTGATCTATACATTATATTTGCAATTTGTTCTACATGATATGTTGTGGTCTATACGAGTCATACCTAGGAATGTATTTGTCAGTCAAAATTCGCCCTTCGTCAACAACCACCTGCGGGACGTTTATCAGTCTTGCATCTTGTTCTACTAAAATTCGATTGTCCGTCAGAATCGGCATCTTGGGAGGCAGCGGACCATCTGTCACCACATAAACTTGACGTGTGTGCTGTGTATGGCTTTCTTTACTTACTAGATGATCAGGCAATAAGTACCCTGATCGAGTGTCTAAACTGTGACTGGATTCAGTAGTTATATGACTGGGTACATTGTCTGTGGTGTGCGTAGCAGGCAAGTGATCGGCTGACATGTTTGCTCGATTTAATGTGTCTTGAAGGCTTTGTTGGGGTTGCATGTCTTGTTCGTTGGGTTGCGACAGGTTGGATCCGTACTTCTGAAAGCGAATGATTTATTATTTTGGTTTTATACATTTTTGAGTCACACTAATGGTTTTTGCGATACTCGCTACAAGAGACGGTGCTGTGCTAGGCTCATATTTGCCTTCTCGCTATGTTTATTTTCCATTTGGCATTTATGAGCATTGGTCGAGATACGCAAAAAGTTTATAAAACAAATTTAATAGGATTTAATGGAGAATATAATAAGTCCTATAACATTTTTTCGTAAAAGTTACGGTTTACGAGAAAAACGCCGGAAAGCGTCGCAAGGTCACGTTTGTGGCATGTAACAACCAAAATTTTAAAACTTTATAAATTTTTTCTTCTATTCGTCGTTTTTCGTCTAGATTTAACAATTATTATATGGCATACGCAAACCTCCCTCTTAAGTAAATTTTATTTACTACTGTATTTTATAATGTTGAATAAACTTCAAAGACGAAAGAGACATTAATTTCCAAATACTAATTTTCTGAATGTAAAGTTAAAATTAAAAAACACCATTACCTGATCAGCACCAAACTCATCAGACACAATTTGTTTCTTTTCCTTATTTGCGCTTGAATGAACTTTCATATGGGTATTTAGGGTGCTGGATTGTGAAAAGGCCTTGCCACAAGTTACGCAAACGTACGGCCGTTCTCCTGAATGTACGCGCATATGCCTAAAAAAATCCCAATTTCGATTTATTGATATTTTTGAAATCAATTTGTTCCAACTCGGACATAGTGACAGCTCTCAAAAAAGTGTCTATGTGAAAAATGGTCATTGATCCATCATTTAATCCAGTTTTTGTTTCATCTTTCTACGGCACATATTAACAAAGTACGTTTATAAAAAAATCACTGTATACTTTACTCTTGGGCAAAAACAATTGATATCTGATGATGGCATTTTAGATTTTTGAACATCCAAAACTTTTTATAATAACTTTTTTTCTCAAATTAATAATAAAAAAATGTCCATATGGTTCTAGTTAGCGGCCTTGAGTACATTTGACGGATGTCTTTCCCCACATCTGTCAAGATATATCGAGGGCCTCTAGAGTTCTAACTCACGGAGGAGACATGCTGTGTATAAAAGCTTAATCTACATAATACACATTTTTACCTGAGAAGAATGGTATTAACAGTGAATCCTCTGTTGCAGATTTTGCAAACATAGGGTCGTTCTCCCGTGTGATTACGCATGTGGTACTTTAATTTCATGACTGTTGTAAAGCTAAAAAAAGAAACCGAAAATTGTATAAGTTTTCAGACGATTAAAGTAAATAATTATAAATAACAAAACCTAATACGTTTTTAATTTTTGAATTTATTTCCAACTTTTAATACACACACCAATATTTACTATGATTGGATTGGATGATTGTAAAATACTTTTAAGGATTTTTGGGAAATGTTATGTTATGTTATGCTTTTGTTTGTTATTTAGTCGTAACAAAAACTTAAATGAATTTGATTATACAATAAATAGTGTTTATTTGTAGAAATACTAAAAGTTTTAACATTGAAGTACTCATTTACTGATTTGACAGTCTAGTATTATCTGACCCCCCAATATGACATTTGGATTAGTATTATACACGAACTAATCTATTTAAAAGCTCTCCTATCTACAATTTATGCAACTTCTTTAACAAAAATGTTAATATTTATTTAACGGATGTTAATATTGGCCATGTTAGCTGTAATAATTTCAAAAAAAATATATAGATCTGAAAGTGCGCAATAGTTAATTAATGATCTTCGGTTGAATAAATAGATAATCTGACTTGAAGTCGTTTGGTGCCCGTATTTCCCCAGAGATGAGCAACTCATATATTGTCCTCTTCTTCTAACATAATCCAGTTAAAACCGATTTTGAGAAATAGACTGGGCATTTGCTTTAATATTTAGGGAATATTTCAAATTTTAACAACAAAAACAAAACTAATTACAAACAGAAATAGGTGGGATACGTGACTATTCATGACATTTATGAACAGCGTCTTCCATCAAGCTGAACTGTTTGTGGCGCTCTGCGCCTTGTATGTTATTAAACCTTTAGTTTGTTTTTCTTTAATTGACAGCAATAAATTTTTAAAATATAATAAAAGTTGTTAAAAATATAGTTTCTTAATCTTTGTATAGAACCACAGTATACTAATTATTTTATAGAACACAATTTCTCTTCTATATTATTAGTTTACTGTGGAAGCTGTAACAGAATGACAACAAATTTTAACAATAATTATTGATAAAAGTAATGCCAGCCTGAAAGTATCAATTATTTTTTATTTAAAACAAAATTTCCTAACAACTGTCAAAAAGAGTGGCTTACCGGGCTCACCTCTGGTGTAAAGCAACTCGAGGACCTATAGTTTACACCTGCGCGACATACTCTGCTGTGTTCGAAATAACCTTGTGTTGTTTAAAAGTTTATTTAAATACGGTGGCTATTTTTAAACCAAAATATTTCTCATTTTATTGGTTGATCTAAAGCTTCGTGTTAATACAATGAACTTCTAATAATGGGAAAACATGATTTTGATCTATAAACGAAAGGTCTATTATAACACTACTGACTTGATGTTGAGGCTGTAAATTTTGAGTTTGGGTCATGGTTTACTTACGTCTTATTGCAAACTTCGCACTCGATAGGTTTTTCAGTGCCGTGCAGTCTCTTGTGACTGGCCAGGTCTCCGGACTGTCGAAACGCTCGGCCACAAAAATCGCACACGTACGGCCGTTCGTTGGTATGGGTGCGCATGTGAATTTTCAGACTAGCTTTCGAAACGTACCCGTTCTTGCATACCTCACAGGTGAACGGCCTTTCCCCTGTGTAAAAAATAAATATATTAATCCATGACGGATCTGATACCTTCCTAGCCCTAATGCACACTTCATGTGAACTACACGCTATATCAGCCCTGAAAACAGTTTTTTGTAAATATCTCAGAAACGAATACTCCTACAAAGCTTTTGGTAATAACACAAATTATTGAGAAAAACGTGTTCTGCTTAACTGCTACTACTAACATTTTTTTGGAAATGTTTAAAATAAATTTATTCCTAAATGAAACGGTCAATTCCCAAACAATGGTCTATGTGATATAGCGTCATTCATCCTCTTTTAATGTGTAGTTTCCATGTTGTACTGCGGTTCACAGGGTGGCTACGACGCAAGTATACCAAAAGTTTGCACAACTCCCATATCCCGCACGATTAAAAAAATATATTTAAGCCAAAAAAATTTGTTTCTCAGTTTTTGAAATTTCTCTTTAGTTTCCAAGATATGATTTTTTTTCTAAAAAATTGTACTTTTTCTAATTTTTGTTTGACATTTCTACACAGTTTGACCTATAGCCACTAAATTTGCTGAGGCCAGCCTTATGTTGGCCATTTCGAACATTGTATGCAATGGCATATATGGTGCCCTAGATGACCACTGAGCGCAATCAGGGGCATGCAAACACAATTTTTCATAAATTCTCCTTTTTATGACCAAACCTGAGTTTCACCTGCTGTAGGTGATCTGATATCAACTCTAGGTAAGTGCAAAACATAATTAATTTTTGTTAAAATATCACCATTGGCGTCAGAATGAGTTTTTGTAAAAATGCTTTTTTATTAAGTTATTAAGTCCATGGATTCAAACGAATTTTCTTACTCCAGTACAGATGATTTTGCTGGTGCCTCAAGAAAAATCGTAGACCGGAACTTATGCCACGTGTGCCATCTGATTTATGTTGTAATAACTCACAAACAAAAGTTTTAAGACTTGTTATGTTAATGTAAAATGCGTCGGAATTAGCAATGTTATGCTTTGGTTGTGCTTGGCGTCTCGAGCTTCATACGCAAAAACTGGCTAAAATTAAAAATTACAACCGATAACAATTTTTAGTAACCTTATTTATAGTCTACAAAACAATTTTGCGCCCAGATCTCGCATTTCTTGAACGATTTCTGTAAACGATACATCAAAATGCCCGGAAGATGGAGACTGATAAAACTAGACTATTAAAATTTACAGTACTGTTGGATCACTGGCAAATTTAAAAAAAATTAACTGTTTTTAGATACGCCTATCCTATCGTTCCAGTGCTCTTCGGGCTATTAGAATTACAGATATAAGAAACGTCTAGTGACAGTCCTGTCGTATCGAAAGGGCATTGATACGATATAGGAGAATGTGCCCCTTTAGTTAAAAAAAGAACTCCTGTATAAAAAATTTTGTAGAGAAGCCAGACTAAGAGCTTATTACCTACTCGTTTGTTTGTTTTATGTACATTTCATTCCAATAAAAAACTTAATGCCAAAGCCCTAAACCTTGTTTTCTTAACTGCACACATTCTCCTATTTCGTATCAGTGCCCTTGAGGTAAAACAAGACTGACACTAGACGCTTGTTTTATCTGTCATTCTAATGGCCCGAAGAGCACTGCAATGGTAAGGGTTGGCAGGCCTATGTAAAAACTGAGTTGATTTTTCCTAAACAGTGATCCAACAGTACCTAATTATTACACAAATAATTACAGAAATCGGTCAATAAATTAGAGATCTGGAAGCAAATTTGTTTTGTAAACCATCAATAAGGTCACAATTTTTTTTATCGGTAGCTACTTTTTAGTTTTTTAACCAATTTTTGCGTATGAAACCTTAAAATGCTCTTAACGTCAAGCACAACCAAAGCATATCATTTCTGGTTCCAACACATTTCCCATTTAACTTTTTTTAAACTCTTAAAACTTTCGCTTATGAGATATTACAACCTAAATCAGATGAAACGTGGCATAACCTCTGCTTCACGATTTTTACTACGGCAGCAGCAAAATTATATGTAGTGCGAAATAACTGGCATTTTTACAAAAAAATCCTTCCGACGCCAAAGGTTACATTTTAACAAAAATGAAATGAGAAAAACTTCAATAAAACGTGTTTTACACTTACCTAGAGTTGACCGTCAAACCGGGTAGAAACATCAAACGAAAAATCAGAAATGTACAATTTTATATAAAAAAATCATATCTCTGAAACTAAACTAATTTAGCTGACTGTCATTTTCGGTCAATAAATAAAAAAATTCAGAAAAAAAAGCGTACGGGAAAACTTTCGCACTTTTGTTACATTTGCCACTCTACGGAGCTACCTGTCAAGCGCAGCACAACAAGGAAACTAAACATTAAAAGAGGATGAACGACGCTATATCACATGGAAAACTGTTTGGGAATTGACCGTTACGTAAATAAATTCATTTTAAAAATGAGGTGGCTCACTTCAATTTTTGAGCAGTTTATATTCCGAAAACCGCATATTGATGCCATCCTCCATTAAAAAGCTAGCATTTATTCGAAGTATTAAATTTAAATTTCCTTAAAAACTTTTCTACAATTTAAATTGTCTACAATTTGGGGGGATTCCTTATATTATTTTTCTTTAGGTCCTTTTAGAATGGAATATGACACTTCCATTTGTTTTAAGAATTTAGCTAATTTTTTTTGGACCCTGTTAAATGCTAACACTTGGATATTGCATGATAGGTTCGCAACAACTCCTGAGTGGCAACACTGTGCTACAAAGAGTCACGTTCCTTCTTTTTTATTTTCCATTAAGTCAAATCAGTATATGTCTAAGTCTTAAGTACTTATGACTCATGTACTTTTTTAACTATTTTTGTAGACTACTAGTATCTCCTTACCTGTATGGGTTCGCAAATGTAAATCTAAATTAAATCTCTGAGGAAAATTCTTGCCGCATAAACTGCATAAAAATGGTCGGTCTCCAGTGTGTTGTTTGATGTGTGCCGATAAGGTTTGTGCGTCGACAAATTCTGTCCTAAAATATATTAAAAAGGTTTATGCATGCATGTTTATGTATTATTATATTGTTATTAAAATTAGAAGAATAAAATTTGGGCAGATTATATAACTTAAATTGATATATCTATTTTTGCATATGAACAGCTAGTCCACCCCTCCAAACTAATAACAATGAGTGACCCTACTCCTAACTGCCCTCAGATACCCCTACTTAAAGAAAAACTATGACACCCTAATTTTATTTGTGACAGATTACGAAGGACCATATTTTTATTTAGTTACGTAAAAACTAGTAAAAAATTACACTATTTAAAAACTTTCGAAATACGGGACATTAAAGTTTGCAAAGATGTTATTATAATACTTAAAAGTTTTACAACAATCCAGTCTATATATTGTGACGATTATCTCAAAAAGGCATTAAATATTCCTTCAAGGTCCGTCTAAAAACATACACAAACATCGTAATGGGTTCGTTGCCCTGGCTTTCAGGTTAACTAAAACTAGATTAACGCTGACCCAGCAAAAATCGAAGTCATTTCGAGGTTTGCGATAATTGACCAATAGAACGGTCCCATGCTGAACTTTTGCGAGGACGTGGAAGTTAGCCGTCACGCAAAAGGACGGACGTGGAAGCGGAACAGTAAAGGTGACGGTGGCCATTGGAGGGTCGTGGCATTCGGTTTTGGGAGTTTGAAAATTAAGCATCTCAAGTGGCCCAGGCCAGAGAAGTCGGAGGGCTACGAAAGGGTGATAGCCGAGTCAACAGGGCGTAAATAAGTGTAGTTTCTACAAAAAAAAGCAGTGGAATGCAGTGCGGGTTATACGATTAAAAATAAGTAAATTACCTGTATTATCGACTTGTGTAAATCAGAATCTAAAGGAATTATTATAGCAATTTTTACAATTTTTTACCTGCAATAATCGCATATGTGTTTTAACAGCGCCGGATCACCCTCCTTCTTTTGATGAATCCGCATGTGCTTCAATAAACTGTTTTCTGCATAACATCCTTTGTTACAGATTTTGCAGATGTAAGGTTTCTCATCTAGAACATCAAAAAATACTTAGATGAGAGTAACTTAAGCCGGAAGAATATTTTGGAAGAAAATATGTAAATAAATAAAAATAGGCAATGTTTTCATGATGAAAGAATTAATTATTTTACACACATCAAGATGGGCCAGATGACAAAGTAATTAATGAACAATTATTTGTTGATTTGACAATGTATATTTGGAAAATGTTGAAAAATTAACAAATCTGAAGGATTCCGAATCTAAAACTAAAAAATAAAAACACTTCGTTTTGTCCAGAGAAAACAAATAAGATTTAAAAATCCAAAATTTTTATTTAAAACAATTAAAGTCGTCATAGAATTAATGGCAGATCCAGGGGGAACAAGCCACTTCCCTCCTTTTTTTCTTCAAAAGAAAATTATTTTTTTAGTAAAAAAAGGAAAAATGCATAAAAACTAAACTATTAGTTGATTGTTTTTTCAATTTTTTTATTCTCCCTGAGGTGACCGTATTTTACGGTATGTTTTTCTTTTATATTCGCTACATTGTAAATTTTAGGAAGTTAATACGGCCATAATTATAATTATATTGTAGTTATCAAATAAATTAAAATAAGACTTCCTATCTTAGGGTATTTATAGGGTGAGTCAGAATTAACATTTGGAATCAGTTGCCAACGATTCAAAGCATCCTTAAAAAGAAAATTTTATTTTTCATGAAACCGAATAAAACATATATAAAATCCCAATTTAGGGACGTCAACGAAGTGCTAATCATGAACTTGACCCAATTGAGTGGGACACATTGTTTAAAAGGTAATTTAATTTCCTAGAAAAAAGTTTATTTTACATTTTCTCTAAAATGCAAACACTGTAGAGTTCGTATCGCAGCCATGGCCCTACTCAGACAATTTTGTAATGTCTGATTTTATAGGTCGTTATCTTATGTTATATGTGTTTCAATTGCCATTCTTAATAACTTTGCAGTAGCGTGGGTACAAAATGTATTGTAGGGTTAAGCGGCATTAACACGGGTTGACTTATGGCCGTGCGGCCAGGCCGCACGGCTAAAATCGCCCGTATAAATGGGAAATTGTCTGCGCCGCATGCGACTAGATCGAATCTGCCAAAAGTTGGGTGCCTCTCGACTTTTGCACGCGTGACTAAAATCCACCGTGTAAATGCTTCATTGTTAGGCGACTCGCAGCCGCATGATAGTCATTTACGCACTATTTTGTTTACTATTAAGTATTTGACACATTATTTGGTATCTGAAAATGAAAAATAGAATTTGGATCTTCTGAGCTCCATGCAATCAATAAAATATCTGAAACACTGAAAAATAGGCATTTTTACAAAAACTAAATTGAAAACTGCATTTTTATAGTAAACAATGCTTTGTCATCCACGGCATATCTACGCATCAGCTGATCTATTTGAGACGTCATCCCAAAATGATCAATTCATCAAGAATTGCTTCACGCACTGTTTGAATTCCACAGCACGTAAAACACCTGTTCTCCCCAACATTTTCAACAAATATGAAATATTCCCTTGCGATTTTAGTCGCCCCGTGTAAATGGGGTAGCGATGCGACTAGCCGCACTGCAAGTCGAGGCGACTTATCGCACGACGAAAATCGACCTATGTAAATCCCGCTTTAGGTGTAAGGTTTGCCCTGTGAATAGGCTGTGAACAAATAATTTTTATGCAGTCTTGCGCTATCGAAAGGGAGAAACCACCATTTAAAAGTAATCTACACGGTCCAGGTATACAATAAAGTATTCGACCTTTTTTTGTAGGTCAAAAGCCAAATTTACAACGTACCTTTATGCTTAGCTAGATGCTTGCGCAGAAGCGATTCGTGAAAGAATCTCTTGTCGCAAACGTCGCACTTATAAGGTTTTTGGTCATTCGGTATGTGCATGCGCAGGTGATTGTTCAAATATATCTCCTCCGTGAACGTCTTGGGGCACTGTTCGCATGCATAAGGACGATCCTCAATGTGAGTGCGCAAGTGCTTGCGGAAAGTTTTGAAATTGGTAAAGGATTTCTTACACACCTGGCATTGTTCAATAAGTTTCTGTTTTTTATCTAAAATAAAATACATTTTGTTCGCTCAAAGTTGTTTAGAGTTAAACAATAGTGTTTTTTTATTCAAAAGGCGAGTTAGTGTAAAACTTGATGTCACTGTTCCAATGCCTAAGGACGATCCCCGTAGACGCGGACATTTTTGAAATTGGTTAGAGGATTTTTTGCAGACTTGGCATTGTTCAATAAGTTTGTGTTTTATATCTAAATTAAAATGAATTTAATATATTTAAAATTGTTTAAATTTAAGAAATTGCTTTTTTTTATCCAAAAAGCGAGTTATACCAAAGAAGATATATCAACTATACCCTGTTGCCACCAATGCATGCCCATCCCGATTCAAAAAAGGCATCACGTGATGGGCCATGGATTTGTACCGGTGTTAAATGCAGCGTCACCTGATGCGTTTTTTAAATCAGGGTGGGCATGCATAGATGGAAATCGGGTGTTAGTGTAAAGCTTGATGTCTTTGATATACAGGGTGTAAACGGTACAAGTTACAATATTTTATTGATAGAGTAGACCAATATAAGATCCCAATGTGAAAGTCTTGCTGCCTTGTTCGTATACGTAAGGACGATCCTCAATGTGAGTACGGAAGTGCTTGCGTATATACATATACTATATATACTATATTTAAAATAAAATAAATTTTATACTTTCAAAATTGTTAAGAATTAAAAAATTAAATTTTTTTAAATTTAAAAATCGTTAGTGTAAAAGACAGACAGACAGCCGTAATAGCCAAGTTTAAAAAACATTTCCAAACTAGTAAGAACCATTCATTATAAAATTTGTATTGGAGAACTTGGCTTTACTTTTATCTCAATTCTTTTTACGGAATATCATTTTCGCGTACTTGGCTTTTTTACATAAAATATTTTTGTTATGATTTGACTCATTTTTTAAAGGATTTAGATAACGTTTAATTTTTGACGCAGTAAAATATGCGGAATATTCTTCAAAACTTTTGCAATGCCTTATTTAAAATTTCAGGTTTTTTAATTTTTTCCCATGGTTTTATCATAGTTCCCATCAGCCTTCCAAAGCTCAGCTCTCTATCGTTTCTGGAAGTGGGCAATGTTACATTTACATTTATAGGGGAGGGAAATAAATCAAAATTTTGATGTTTTTAAATTTTTCCTATAGTTTTATCATAGTTCTTATCATTCTGTCAAAGCTCAGCATTCTAGCATTTCTGGAAGTGTGCAAGTTACTTTTACATAACTTTACATGAATAGGGAAGGGAATTGAATTAGAATTTTGGGGTTTTTTGTCATAATTTCTATCAGTCTGCCAAATTTCAGCTTGGTAGCATGTCTGGAAGTACAGTAGAATTTTGGTGATCTATACATGAGTGAGTGAGTGGCAATTTCGACGTTTCTTTGAAATTTCGTAACTACTTTACTGCTTTATGGAAGTCCATGAAACTTGGAAGGGTTGTTAACTCTATGAGAGAAAGTTTGACTTTCGTAGCTCATTCCGAAGTAGATTGTTAGATAGGTCAAATATGGGCTGAAATGTTTCGAGAAAAGATGGTGCAGCAGTTGAGCGAACTTGGCCGTGCCCTCAGATTTTAATAATTGGTCAGATCATATTTCACAAAAACCAATGTTATAGTAAAACAAATTGGATTTATTTATAACTCGCCCTATATATGGAATAAGTAAAACGTATTTATTATAAACACTGAAGAGTGAATACGTATTTCGTATCGCGTTGCTTCATTACCGCAAACCTGACGAATAAAATGACGAGTTTTTATTAATTATGAACGCGCTACCAAGGACGTATCCACTCCAAGTAGCCACAAATTACTTACTAGATGTCGTTTCAGTCTTCTTGCCCCCTCTACTCTTCTCCTTGTTACTAATTTTCTTGTATGCCTTGGTCACTTTGATCAGCTGTTTCTGCGCGATGATTTTGGCATCATTTTCATTTAGCTGTTCATTAATTTTAGTTAGAAGTCCATCAGCGTATTCATCCATTTCACTATCACTGCTCGATGACAAGTCTCTCAAACCAAAATCGTCAAGGTACATCTGATTTGACTCTTCGATTAAATCTGCTTAAAAAATAAATAAAATATTTTTTAAAAACTTGATCAGAGAAATATATTTTTATCATCAACTTTGCTAATTTAGATTATAAGAACTGAGGAAAACTATTGTAGCTAATGATAAAGAAGACATGGAGTATATAATGAGAAAGTTAACGCAAGAATATCAAAAGTGGGGGTTAACAGTGAACGTGGACAAGACACAGTACTTATGTATTGGAAACGAATCAAGTGACTTAGAACTAGACAATGGACAAGTAATATCTCCATGCAATAAGTATGTATACTTGGGTGTCACATTTGATAAGACAGGAACAGACTGTAAAGAACTAGAAAAAAGAATAGTAAAAGCAAAAAAGGTAATTGGTTGTCTTAACAGTATTTTATGGAGCAGAGAGATAAAAAAGAATGTAAAATTTAACATATATGAAACAATGATGAAAAGCACGCTGCTGTATGGAATAGAGACTTGTCGTGTAACAGAAAAATACAAAGCAAAAATGTAAAGTGTCGAAATGGATGCAATAAGAAGATCAATGAGAATATCTAGAACAGATCATATAAGAAATGAGATCATAAAAGAAAGAATGGGAATCGAGGGAAGCATAACGGATGACATCACTAAAAGACAACTGATATGGTACGGCCATGTACAACGGATGAACCAATAGGGCGCAGAAAAAGAGGGCGTCCTAAACTGGAATGGCAACAGTCAATCCAAAAATCAATGAGTCAAAAAAACCTGACGGAAGATGATTGTCAGGATCGAAGGAGGTGGAGAATAGGCGTCGGACAACGTAGAAAAATGTTCTAAACCGACATAGTAGTAGTAGGAAAACTACTACATTATACATTAGTCTATTATAGTACATTAAATCTGGCTCGGAAAAGTGGTTGATTTGGAAAAAAATATTCATGCTAATTTGACCGACCGATTACGGATCAAAAGAGTAGCTTTTAAAAAATGTCTACTTACCTGTCTATAACCCCCCCCCCCCACTTGGGCGTTTCTGGATAACTCAAATTTGATTTTATCGCAGAGAAAAACTGTATCAACAAAAAATGTTCAGGAAGCAATCTTCTTGGGTCACAGCTTTATTACCATTGTATAGAACCAGAGAAAATATAACTAAATGTTATATGTTCTCTGAGAGAACATAGAAAGTGCCAAATTTACACAAAAAAAAATATTTTATTTTATTTTGTATTGTGTGAAAACGGTCCTAGAAAAAATCTCCAGAACACAATCCTCACACTCTAGAGCTTACAGTTTTCGCGTAAAATGCAAAAAAATATATCGGCATTTTTCACTATATTTGTCTTCTACACATGTGATTGTAAAGCTGTGGATAAATAAAGATGAATTGCAGAGAATTATGTTCTGGAAATTTTATGTTACTAAGAAAGTTACTACGACTTTTTTTGCAGAAAAAGCAAAACAAATATTTTTTTGCAATTTTGACGCTTTCTATCTACTAAACACGTTATTTTAAACCAGTGATCTATGAAGACAGATTGGAGAATCGCGTGCTAAACATTTCTCGTAGATAAGATTCTTCTCTACACCTTATTGTTTTCACTTCTACAAATGTGGTTGTAGCGCTCTAACAAAAAGAAATTGTAGAGAATTGTCTGCAACGCACCGTTTTCGCGTAAAATCAAATCCAAAAACTTTTTGAGTTTTCCAAACCAAAGGAGAAGAAATAGAAAAAAAATTAAGCTATTGTTATTACCCATAGCGAATCTATACAAAAATGCGTGACTATTTTTTTCCATTTAATTTGCCAGATTGAGAGAACTAACTTAAGTAAAGATGGCGACAATATCTACATTTTTCGAAAAAGATACTTTTTAGTTTTCGCTCGATTTTGGAATAGCGTAACTTTTAAAATTGTTTGTATTACTGTTTTTTAAATCCCCATGTAGTTACTTTTATCTGTAGTTACCATACTTGGTGGCCAAATAATAGAGGCACCTAAAATTATATGAAAATACGATCCTATACCCCCGTAGCTCGAAAACGACCGATTTAAAAGTAAAGATGGAAAAGATCTTCAAATTCTTCCAAAAACATGTTTTTTAGTCTATGCTCGATAGTTTAAAAATATTGGGTTCGGAATAGCGCAACTTTTTCTTATTTAACCAAACTCGTATCTCCTTACTTTCTATCTCTGGTGGTCAAAATAATAGAAGCACCCTAAAATTACAGCGTAGCTCGAAAACGACTTGAGTGATCAAGATCAGATTATATTGTTAATCTTTTTTCTTTTAATGTCGCAAAAAATATATGTCAAAAGTAGTTAGGATTTGACATATTCATCCTAGTAAATTGCACGTTACTGAATGCATCACAATTATATCTGTTGAATTATTGGTAAAAAGTAAAATTATTCTAAAAAGTTTAGAGTTTTAAACTGTTTTGTAAAAAACTTGACCAACCGATTTTTAACGTATATTCAGATTCATACATATTATTTTTTTTTTTTTAAATAGGAAAAGACAAAAAACATCTACCGTTTGTTTTTTTTATTTAATAGAGTTTTTAAAACATCGTTTTTTAAATAAATATTTTTAATATCTTATATGGTTAGAACGCCACTGAATGTAACGAACTATTAATAGGTCCAATTTTTTAGTTTGGATATTAAACTATATTTGTGACCTAACGTTTAATACATAACAAACAATAATATCATTTTTTAAAATAGGTAGAAAACACTTGCACAAAGGCTTAAAACTGAAACTTTGGACCCCGATATCTTAGAAACCATAGGTTGGAGGATGCTGGGGCAATAATAACTTTTCAGCAAAGCATCAAGATCTACAACATACTGAAATTTAAAAGAAATCCGACCGAAAGCCAGCGCTCATAAACTCAGGGCGGGATCCTTTTGAGTTTTGCGAAGGGGTATCAGTTTATCTCTCTCTTCCCCTACAATTATTTATTTATTTGTAATTTGTGGTTTTTTGGGCCGACGAATTTTATTTTATTCATAATGCTATTACCTGAACTGATTATGACCTCCTCAATCTTCACTTTGGAATCGGTGCTTCCACCATTAATAGGAGGTTTTCCCAAGTAGGTCCGTAAATTGCTATCAGATTGCTCACAAAGCTGCTTAAAGCAAAAAGCTTGACAGATTTGACTAAGACATTGGACGCAAACCAAGTGGGGCATTCCATCATTATTTTCAACCTATTATGAAATAATGAAATAAAATACGAAAAAGCGAGGGAAAAAATTGTTATCTGCGAGGTGTGATAATTAAATATTAAGACTGGCCCCCCGTACTAACAGGTTTTAAATCTCCACGCCTCGGGCGGTTGGAGTTATTCACCTTGATGTACGTTCTACTACCGCGCACAATCTTGTCGCATTTCCTCCACTAGTTTGGCTTACGCAGTGGTTTGAAGCGGACCGTGCATAGCTCATTTGGCGGAATTATGACAAACGAAAAAATTGAGCAACGTACTAATTTAAAGTAAAACTCAAAAAAACGGCTAGTAAATACTTTCAAATGCTAAAAGATGTCTCTACGGAAATGATTGATGATGATTTTTATGTCGCATAAAAGCTTTTTCGAAAGTCGTGAAGAAGTTAAATATGATGAACGAGAAGGGCGCTCCAGCACATCCATAACGACGATGCTCATTGTTTTCGATATTAGGGGAGTTATTCTTATTGAATGGGCGCGTGAGGGTCAAACAGTCAACCAACATTTATATTTGGAAGTATTTATGTAGCTAAGGCAACGTGTAAGGAAAAAACGTCCAGATTTGTGGAAGAACAACGCGTGGCTGCTTTACCAAGACAATGCACCGGCCCACAATGCCCTAACCATTAAGCAGTTTTTAGCTAATAAGAAGATCCCCGTCGTTAACCACCCACCATATTCAACAGACTTGGCCCCTTGCGACCTCCGCCTGTTTCCGAAAGTGAAAAAAATCGTTAAAAGGAACCCGTTTTTAAATATTAGAACACGTCAAGGAAAAAACGATAAGAATTCTTAACAGCCTCTCTTCTGATGATTTCTAAAATTGTTTCCAACATTGGAAAAAACGCATGCAACGCTGCGTCGATAGAGAAGGAACATCATTAAGTTGTATTAGTATTTAAATAAAGTAGATTTTTACAAGTCTTATAATTTTATTGTCACACCTCGTATGCTAAAAAGTGTGTTTTATGTAAAAATACAATACCCTAATAAATAGATTTGGATCTGATACCTTCCCAACTCGTTATATATGGACGGTTTCGCTGGCTAATTTACCTTAGAATTAGTATGATAGAAAATGTCACGTTAAGCTTTTCTTTTTGGCTTGGTTTCAACGGGTTTCAACCAGGAAACCATCTGCCAGGATACAAAATGTCATAATGAATAAACATATGACAGCCTGTCAATAAAGTGACTTGTCAATCTACCCTTCTATCTGGTCATTGCGTCCCAGTTTGCTCTCCTAGTTTTTTAATAAAAAGTAACTAAAAGTTAGTGGCCCTCATTGGTTTAGTGGGTGTGCGTTCGCTTTACAATCAGAGGGTGTGTGGTTCGATTCCCATGCCTGCCACTACAAACTCGAACCTATTACCGTTTGTGAATACAGATTTACCGGAAGTAGGGGTAAAGCCTGTCTTGGGTGAAGTTGATGATCAATACAAGGCCGGGGTACAGAAGTCACGTTAAGCTGGTGATCCCGTGTGCAGAGCGTAGATGGCGCTAGTGTGCCCGACAAAGGGTATCGGCAAAACAAATCCTCCTTGAGGAAATTTAATTGTCTACCGGGGGCTGCTTTACAGGCAGGCCTGCTGGGTCTTAATGTGGTATGACTGAATTGTGATTCTCCCCTACAGTGTCGTTATTCTTGAAATCTCCCCGAGCGAGTACTCCTCGAAATTCCAACGAGGACCAATAGAGATGCGGAAATCAAATGACATCGCATGCGCAGTTTGATTTTCACCCGATTTTGAGGGAATACACCCCGGGGAGATTTCAAGAAAACTGACACAGATATTAGATATAGAAAATAGTATGCCTGTGGCCGAATTGCCTCAGTAGCATAGGCCAATTCAATAAGATGAACGAAACGAACTAAAAGGTAAACCAAAATATAACAGAACGAGCGGAAATGCCCTTGTTTTAGGTGAGAGAAAGAAAATCCTAAAAAATTTAAATGATTATCTATCATTAAAAACAAAAAAGAAAACCTAACCTTAAAATCACACCAGACCACGTTAAGGGGAGGTTATATTTTCGTAATGAACATAAAAAGATAGACTTTAGAGGAGTTCCTCCGATGTCTATGACTACACTTGAATTTAAAGATAATGAAATCAACAAAATAGAAGTTTTAATAGCAAAGTTTGATGCACATTTTACACCGAAAAAAAAATTAGCGTACGATCGACATAGATTTTTAACGGCTAAACAACAAAAGCATCAAACTCTTTCTTGTGAGCTCTCGACGTTACGTGAAAGTCTCATACGTGATGTTCTCACCTGTGGTATCCAGAACGTCATTAGGAGAAAACCTAAATTTAGAAAAAAAAATTGTGTGTGCTTAAGACCACACGGCAGTGTAAACTTCAACAAGGCGAAATTAATAATACTGGCGTTTATCTGCATTATCATATCGCTTGCTGAATGTTCCTCTCACAGTTACTCGACTCGAGCCGACTTCACCCAACTGAGCATTACATAGCCGAGCCTGACGGCTCAGTTCAATTCACTACCCACAAAAACTGCTAAACGCGCCTAAAGAAGTTTACACTTCAAAACCTTCATGTTCCAACAAATATCTAGCCGTTTCGATTTTTGTTTAATCGATTGATTTTTGTATATTTTTTTACTACATTTGTATTTTTATTGATTATAACCACAATGGTAGCATTTTGACTTGTTATTGTTCTGTAAGAACATTATCGCATTTTGTTATTACTTATTTCATAACATTTATCGCACTTTAAGTAAGACTGTTATAACAACATTGCTCTCACTTATATTTTCACAGGTTTATAATCGCAATTGTGGCATTTGTATGTGTAAAACAACATTGTTCGCACTTATATTTTCCTTACTTTTTGTAATAGGGATTGTTCTTAAATTACGTAACGCACTAAGGGAGTGAGCCTTATGTAACTTTTAATGAGTTAAAGAGAGATAGATAGTGGTTTTTGCGTTAGGTAATTTAAGGAGGAGCCCATAGCAGTTGTTGCCCTTGGTAATCCATCAAACAACGGTAATAGCAATAAAATTATTGCATATGTATGTTTGTAACAGCATTGTACACATTTATGCATTTTTGTTATACAAATTAATAATAATATTCCTTACACATTAACATTTTTAATAGCATTTGTGCCATAGATATTTCTTTATTCTCATTTTTCAAAATTTGATTATAGACTCTGTAGAAAGTCGATTGTTTTTGACAAATCAAACATTGCTGTCGGTTCATTTACTAATCAAACTCTCGTTATCTTTTGGTTAGCTAAAGTTTAACAAATGTTATCTCCTTTCCGGGTAGTTCAGGACTTGTTTGTGAAATTTGAGTTTTATTATTTGTAACACATTTTAATCATTTTTCATTTCATTCATTCATTGTTTTAATTTACCATGTAATATTTATCATGTAATATTTATATTCATATATACCTCTGTAATCAATTGGTAAATCTAAAATTGTAATCTATAAATGTTATAATTTATTTTTTTAAAGTTAATTTGATTTTCCAAACATTAGTTAAAGCTCAATCTTATTTTCGTCCACAAATTAAACCTTTCTGAGGGTCAGCTTTAAACAATACATAATGTATAAATCTTAAAACACATTTTTACAGATTGGGTATTCCTAATTATTTCATTTGTTTAAAATATTTTTTTTCTCATTTCTCTCAGGGGGGAAGAGAAATTGTTAGTGGAAAGTGTAACATTTATTTCGTCTTCACATTTATGTTTGAACTAACATTAGTTCCTAAAATAATAGTTCCCATTAGTGATAAGACGACAGGTAAAATGTAAACTACAATAGTTGAATGTCCGATCTTTTTAATGTTAAAATTATACCAACGGCGAATTAACACAGCTGCGATTTAACTTGACGGCGTTAAAGTTGTTGGTTAAAGTTTTTCAAGTTGCCGATATTAAGCTACAAAGCTAATTAAATTGTGTTAATTTTAATTTTAAAGTTATTAATTGGATCACTGATTCTTTCTATAGTTACGTAACTATAAATCATTGACCTTTAACTGTGATAATAACAAATGATAAATTATTATTAGATTTAGGAGATAAATTGTGATATTAGTTAAGTAATTATCATTATTTATTTCAATTTTAGAATTTTATAAGTTGTAACTGTAACTTTTAATTTATCTCAAAATTGTCATAATGTACAAACATATGTTTTTAAAAAAACAAACCAAGAGGGATCTGCTGAACCAAATTGTACACCATCCTACAGGACTTTTAAATAAATTCTTGGTTCTGCCTGCCTGTGGGCAGTTGTTTACCCCTCATCAAAAACAATACCTTCTCTAGCCATTGCTGTGCAGGCTAGCAAGGTAAACATTTTCGCTACTACTCTCCATGCTTAAATAAATTCACAAACAAGTTAATTCCTAACTTTTATTAAACTATACAGTGTGTAAGAACGAGGACAAAAACAAAGCCGTTTACAGTATAAAACATGAGATTTTGAAAAATACACACGTTGATTGTTAATTAAACCCTTTTTGAAATAACTAAAATGTCATGTAAAGCACCCCCCTCAAGAGGTGCATTTGATGACCCTTTTTTAAATAGTTTCCCTATTTAAGTCAAGTGACACCTCATTGTGAAGGTCTTTTAAATTTCTACACAAATATGTAGGATTTTAAAAATCAGTCAATTAGTTTTTGAGATAAAAAAATGACTTTTTCCCAGACCAGTCAAGTATTGTTTATACCAGGGGATCCTCACTTTCAAAAATTTGTACACCAATTGGCAATATTGACAAGTGTTTATATGGTATTGACAAGTATTGTCAGGTATAAACAAGTATTGCCAGGTATTGACAGGGATTGACATAGTATTGACAGATGATATAGATACTGACTGAAAAGATAAGGACTCCCCTGGTTTATCCCAGAGAATAATTTACAGAAACTTGTGGTTTAATAAGGCACTCTTGAGGAACGGTACCTTTAAAAATAAATAGAAATATCATGCAAGATAATTCCAAATTTTATTTTAAAAAAAGTAGACAAAAATGATTAACCACTGCTTGACCTAAAAAAATTAAGTACCTACAAAAACTTTTAGCCAACTTTAGGTCATATTGCTCTGAGCAATAGCATAGTGCCAGCCTCGGTGCCAGCAATACAATCAGGGAGAGAGTGGGTTTGAATGCATGAAGGTATATAGCAAAAATTTCTATGCTGTTTTTTATGTGTTATTTGATTTTTGAACTTCAGCCTTGATAAATTAGCTTATTAATGGAATACCTACTAGGGTTGCCAGTATTTTCCTGGGATTGTCCCATTATTGAATGTTTTGTTCCTGTTTCAGGCAAAGTATTAAAGTGTCCATTTGTCCCCTTTTTTGAACTTGACACAAACACCAGTAATTACTAAGACTTTAAAACTTAGCATTTTAGACCGGGTTTAAGTATCAAGTCTATAGACACAGATCACCTAACAAAATAGACTTGATAACAACTGGTTTAAATATATTGTTTTAAATACTGACTGGTCAAATAACTGCTAGGATTCAGTTCACCCTAATGTGCAATATAATATATAATAGTGAGCATTTCTCAGTGAGTTTCATCTCATATAAATTTAAATTAACTTTAAAAATATAGAAAAACCACATAAAAAATTTGTACTGAAATGTCATTTTTTAGAAATTTAGTCCATGCAGTCCTAGGATTCCTGTTAAAAATAGTCTCAAATTATGATACCACCCCTGAGGAGTGGTTTAAAGTTTGAAAAACAATAGAAATTTACCGTATTAAATACCTATAAATCCGTATTAAATACCTATCAATATTTAAATATTGTAAAAAGCACAAGATATATTAGAATCCAGTTTCAATTACACATCTACCAAAACAACTGAACATTGGTTTAATCATTGCTAACTTGTTTCAAAAATTAACATGTAAAATAAAGCGGACAGTTGACACTGACTTACACCGTTTTTATTGGACATCTCTTCAAAAATATGCATAGCGAGTAAGCACGTTTTATTTGAGCTCCGTGAAATTCTTTAATAACTCTGGAGATATCTGTGCTAAATTATTGAAATGTTAAGACAAGTTAGTTTAAAGTGTTTTCCATCCGTGGATTTATAGTTTGAGTTGCTACACTATTAGTTAACCGATATTTTTTAATCAATATAAAAAACTTGTGAAAAGAGCAGTTCCGTCCGGGTCGATCAAGCTACGGTCTACCAAGATGGTTCGAAGTACATCTACAAGTAACAAGGCCAGTGGAAATGGTGATACCAACAGTATTGTTACCCTTCTTAAGAGCCTAGAAGGCAAAATGGATACAAGGTTTAGTCAACTGGAAGGTAAAATTGACGCCTTTAATGAAAATCTTGCGCAGGTATGTGAAAAAGTAGTTACCGTAAAGGCGGGGGTAGCTGAGAACAAGACTGCTATTGCAGACATTGAAGAATGGGTAGATTACTTAGAGCAGCTATCCAAACGATAAAACCTGCGTTTTTGTGGCATAGAGGAACAACAACAAGAAGACTTGTAGCCAATTATTTCAAAGTATATTCAAAATATGTTAAATGTCTCGTGCCCTGTTGATTGCATTGAGGGCGCGTTTCGAGTAGAGAAGGTATCAACACAACCTCGAACCATTATTGTAAACTTCGTTTCATTGCCCAAAAGAAATGAAGTACTGGCAGCTAGAAGAAAGCTTAAAGAGAAACAACAATCTATTCACGAAGACTTAACAAGAACTCGTTACAATCTATACGAAGAATCCAAGAAAAAGTTCGGAAAACAAAATGTATGGACTACTGCTGGCAAAATAATTTATTGGAGCGAAGAAGAAAACAAAAAAGTAACCATTAACTCTCTAGATGATTTAGAATGAAAACTTTATTGGCCACGGCTACGTTGACCCGATACAGTATTAATTGTTTATGTGCCTTTTATCATGTAAATATAAAAAGTTTTTTGCTACAAAACATTCAAGTTTTTTACCTTATTTTATTTAAAGCAAAATATTTATTTATGGTTGTTCATTTTTAAGTTTTTTTTGCGTTACTGTTTGCTTTAAGAAAAATACCATTGCTTACAACTAATTCAAGAATTAAATTGTACATTTTTCTTTTTTATCTCCGATTTAATTTATTTTTTATATAGGGTGTTCAAGTAAATAAAGTAAGAGAGAGAAAGTATGAATAAGAGTGATCAAAAGTTTATTAGCTTTAGTCATTGCAACGTTCGATCACTTTGCTCAAATTTTAACTTGTTCTCTGACTATGTAATTTCTGAAAATCTCGATATTATAGGTTTGTCGGAGACCTGGTTGAAGGATGTTTTTCCCGACGGTTTGGTTAATATTCAAGGATATAATATCTTTCGTAATGACCGGTAGACTCACGGCGGGGGAGTGGCTTTTTATGTAAAACACGAGTACAAAGTACAGCAAATTAGAATACCTCGCTGCCAATCTCGCCTGGAGCAGATCTGGCTCAGAATTAAAGTACATGGAAAGACGTTGTGTCTAGGTAGTTTATATCGCCCCCCTGACACTAATCTCTTAATTTGCCTGGAAGACCTAGAGAACACAATTGTCGAACTAGTACTTGACTGCGACTGTATGATATTTGGAGGTGACCTAAACGTAGATTTTTTGTCAAATAATGCTGGACGTGATAGGTTGCTTGAATTTGTCAATAAGTATGGGTTATTTCAAATAATAAATGAACCGAGTCGAGTAACTAATAATACAAACAAATTGATTGACTTAATAATTACAAGTGACCGGGACTTTGCTGTAAACCCTCACGTTATTCCAATGGATGGTATCAGTGATCACAAATTAATATCGTGCGATTTAAAGATCCAAAAAATACGCCCTCCAGTAAAGTTTAGGACGTACCGTGATTTTACCGATTTTGACTACAATACCTTTGTTTTAGACCTTCGCAGTATTGACTGAAACTCACTTATTTCTTTGCAAACTGTTGATAAGATGATTGAATTTTTTAATTTTTCTTTATTAAGGCTCACGCGCCTTGTAAAACGTCTAAATTTTCGAAAACGCCCGCTCCCTGGATAACACCTAACATTAAATTAATGATGCGCCTGCGTAATAAAGCTTTAACTAAATATAAAAAACAAAAAACCGTTTCTAGCTGGGAAGCTTACAAACAATTACGAAATTCAGTTTTTTATGCACTACGAACTGAAAAAAAGATTTATCTTAACCAAAAATTTAAAAATGATCCCAAGGGGTTTTGGGACTCCCTAAAATGGTTAAATATTAACGCAAAGCCCAGGAGTGATCCTAGGCAGGCGGGTACATCTGAACAGTTTAGCGAGTATTTTATGAACAGTATTCCACAGATAGCAGCAGATCAGAAAACTATTGAATGGTATAATAATAATACATTTTTAGAAACGATACCTCAGCTAAATTTCTATGAGGTCAGTGAACAAGATGTTGAAAAAATAATATCGCAAATAAAATCTCACGCCATTGGTCCAGACGGTATTTCACTTAAAATGATTACCCTGGTAGTTCCTTATCTAACTTCACATATTACTTACATAATGTTATAAATTTAAGTATTTAAATTTTATAGTTAGAATTTATTTAGGTTTAGTGTAGTATTAGGTTGACGTATTTTATGGTTGTATTCTTAATCTAGGTTTAGTTGCGTTATCTGTGACAAACTGGTATGCGAAAGTCTAGAAAAGGGCTGGAATGAGTCCGAATCGAACAAGGATGGAAGGGTTCTCGAATAGTAGGCAGCCCTCATATATAAGGCCGGACGTCGTGCATCAGGCAGTCAGTCACAGATAACGTACTGTAGTGGTCGTGAGATATTAACACGAAGTTAATAGACCGATTATAGTAGTGAATTATTAGCAAGTTATTAGTAAGTTTAAGTGCGTGTTTTTGTACATAATTTGTCGAAATAAATTGACGTATCGTTTTCAACAATTGCGAGTTTTAATTTGTCGTTGTGAACCCGTAACAATTGGTGTCAGAAGTGAGATTAAAAAAAATAAATAGTGCAAAGACTATCCTTACACAGTACCACCGGCTAGGACAATTAAAAAGAAGAACAGTAAGTGATTTTGCCAGAATATTCGGAACTGAATAGTGCAAAGACTACCCTTACATATTACCACCGGATAGGACAATTGGACAGAAAAACAGTAAGTGATTTTTCCAGAATATTCGAAGAAGTTTGATATTGTTTTATTCAAAAAAATAAAAGAGATATTTAAGAACCGACTTCGACATTAACTTTACAGTCCAAAAATTGATAATTAGAGAGATTTTCTAGAATATTCTATAACATTCTACGACGTCCTATTCAAAAACTAGAAGAGATATACAAATACCGACTTCGACATTAGATTAGTAATTTTAAAAGTAAGAATCAGAAAGAATTTCTAGAACATTCCATCACTTTCTACGACGCTCTATTCGAAAACCAGAAGAAATATCCAAAAAGAGACTTCGACATTAGCTTAGTAATTTCAAAAGTAAGAACTAAAAAGAATTTCTAGAAGATTCCATAACATTCTACGACGTTCTATTTAAAAACTAGAAGAGATATACAAATACCGACTTCGACAGTAGCTTAGTTATTTTAAAAGTAAGAATTAGAAATTATTTCTAGAATATTCCATAACATTCTACGACGGTCTATTCGAGAACCAAAAGAGATAATCAAAAAGTGACTTCTACATTTGCCTAGTAGCAGAAAGAGTAGCATTTACCAGTATATTCCAGAACATTCCATTAGGTTCTATTTAAGAATTGGAAGAGATATTGAAAAACCGACTTCGACATTCGCTTTATAGCCCTAAAATAGACGTTTTAAGTGATTTATCAGGAAGTTGATGCTTACTAGACAAGGATCGGCAAAGATGGAAGATCTAACTAAAATGATGCAGGCTCTAGCAGCTCAAATGGCTCAAAACCAGAACGATATAAGACAGACCATTGAGCAAAATCAGGACAATATGAGACAGACCATTGAACAAAACCAGGGCGATATGAAACGGACCATGGACGACATGAAGCAGACCATGGAACAAAACCAGAACGACATGAAACAGACATTTCAGCAAAGATTAGATGGCATTCAAGAAAACTTCGATCAAATAAAGAGCAACTCTGAACAGCTGAGAGAGGAGTTCAAGACAACAACCCAAGACCTTAAAGAAGACATAACTCATAGAATGCAGAATGTAGAAGAAAAAGTGGAGACCAAACTACAGAATGTTAGAGAAGAAGTTTTTCAAACCATGGAAGAAAAATTCCAGGACGTGTCAAAACAGCTTATACAGCTCCAAAAAGAACACAACAAAATGAAAGCTCAGGGATGTGTTGTGAATTCCAACCAAAACATTAAGCCTCCAAAATTTGATGGTACGTCTTCCTGGTCTACCTACAAACAACAATTTGAAGCTGCCGCCGCTGCAAATAGTTGGAACGATGACAAAAAAGCGAGAGCTTTGTTAGTAGCTCTACGAGAACCTGCTCTTGGACTTTTACGGTCTATTCCAGCGGAACAAAAACAGAGTTACAATGCTTTAGTGGCAGCTTTAGAAAGAAGATATGGAGATGAACACTTGCGAAATTTACATTGGTCAGAATTAAATGTTCGTCAACAAAGAGCAGGGGAGTCATTACAAGAGTATGAAGCGGATATCAGGAGGCTGATGTACTTGGCTTACCCAGAAATGCCAGAAAATTACAGAGATCCCTTCACGGTAGATTGCTTTATTAACGGCTTGCGAGACACGGACTTAGCAAAATTACTTCGTCGAGAACGCTTCCATAACAGCAGTGAAGTGTTGATTCGAGCCCTTGAAATTGAATCATCAAATAATATGTCCAGGCCAAAAGTAAGAGCTGTTTCAATTCAGGAGGGAGAAGAAATGAGCACTGGAGATGAGGTCAACTTAAAAACGCTAAACCAACTGTTTCAATCACTGATAGAGAAGATTGATTCTTTGAGAGAAAGTAGACGATCCCCTCCAAATGTAAAGTGTTTCAGATGCGGACGTACAGGGCATATTCAACGCGATTGTCGTGTCCAAATGAGGTCTCGCTCACCATCTAGTGGGACAGAGTACCGAAGAAGAGATCAGGAAAAACTAGTCAACGCAGAGGGGCGGGTGTTGGCTAATGGGAATTTAGCCCCCAAAATTTACTCTATCAAGAGCTTAAAACATACTGCTGACAGTCTTAACATCGACGGACTTATTAATGGAAGAAAAGTTAATATAACAGTAGACACTGGTGCTGCCATATCATTGCTTAAGTTCAAAATTGCAACGAGATATAAAATTCGACCAACAGAAAAGAAAATAACACTTAAGACTGTGACTGGAGAATCCGCCGACGTGTTGGGGCAGACAGACATAGACCTACAGCTGGGGAGGTTGAAGATTCGCCACTCGGTATTAGTTGCAGACATAGAAGACGAATTTATTTTGGGAATGGACCTGATAAGTAAACATGGATTTGCGTTTGATAATAAACTTAATACCCTAAGATTTGGGAACGAAGAGTTCATTTTGTCAAATAGTCACATCAATAAAGAACCAATTAAGGTGGTGGCAGTATGCACAACAAGACTAGTCGGTAACAGTGAGACCATAATTTTTGGGAGGCTGGAAAGTAAAACATCAAGCTGCGTCGGACTCATAAGCCAACAAAACACACCCAACACCTACCTCGTTGCAAAATCACTAGTTAAAACCGATATAGACATCCCGATTAGAGTCGCCAATATTTTCCCAAATAGTGTCAAAATTAATAAGGGGAGGTGGTAGCATTATTTGAACCAGTACAGAAAGTAACAAGATGTGAAGAGCCAACTTCCGAGGATACAAGCAAGTTACCAATGGAGGTACTTCAGCAATTTGAGTCAACTTGGCAACATCTCACTCCAGAAGAATTTAGTAAAGCGAGAGAGTTTATAGAAGAACAAAGTAATATCTTCGAAACTAGGAGTAGTTCGGGACGCACAAACCTTATTTAACATGCTATCAACACTGGCGATGCCCAACCGATAAGACAACCCCCAAGAAGACTACCAATGGCCAAGCAAGAAGAAGTTCACAATCTCATTAATAAAATGCTCAGCGACGGTGTTATTGAAGAGTCATCAAGTCCTTGGTCATCTCCTGTGGTGTTGGTCACTAAAAAGGATGGAAGTACTAGATTTTGTGTCGACTACAGGAAACTTAACGATGTGACCAAGAAAGATAGTTACCCACTGCCAAGAATAGACGACACATTAACAACGTTGGCAGGATCATATTGGTTTTCTACTCTTGACCTGAAAAGTGGGTATTGGCAAGTAGGAATCTCTGAAAGAGATAAAGAGAAGACTGCATTCTCTGCTGGAAGTGGACTTTATCAGTTTAATGTGATGCCATTTGGCCTGTGCAATGCCCCAGCTACATTTGAAAGACTAATGGAAGTCGTTCTACGAGGCCTTACTTGGAAAACCTGCCTAGTCTATTTAGATGATGTCATAGTAATGGGGAAATCATTTCAAGATCATCTAGATAATTTACGAGAAGTATTCTCAAGAATCAGGAACGCAAATCTTAAATTGAACTGAAAGAAATGTTTTCTGTTCCAAGAAAAAGTTGAGTTCCTGGGTCACGTCGTTTCCCGAGAAGGCATCCATACCGACGAAAAGAAGTTACAAGCAATAAAAGAATGGCCTCAACCTCGTGACAAACATGAATTGAGAAGCTTTTTGGGTCTGTGTACATACTACAGACGATTTGTAGAAGGATTCGCCAAAATAGCGTCTCCATTACATAGACTTACAGAAGATAAAGCTTCTTACAAATGGAATACCGAATGTGACCAAGCATTTAGAAGACTAAAAGCAGCATTATGTTCTAGTCCGATTCTTGCATATCCCATTCCAAAAGGAAAATTCATATTAGATACCGATGCGAGCAACGATGGCATAGAAGCAGTACTCTCCCAAGTACAAGATGGAGAAGAACGGGTCATCGAATTTTTCAGCAAGAAGCTATCCAAACCAGAGAGAAATTATTGTGTTACTAGAAAGGAGCTCCTAGCCATAGTTAAATCCGTAGATCACTTTCACAAATATCTCTACGGACAAGAGTTTCTGATTAGAACGGATCATGCTGCGTTACAGTGGCTCATGAAAATGAAACAACCTGAGGGGCAAGTCGCGAGATGGATAGAAAAGCTACAACAATACCATTATCAAATTAAGCACCGAGCGGGAAGGGTGCATAATAATGCAGATGCATTGTCCAGAAGACCTTGCCCTGAGGATTGTAAACATTGCAGGAAAATTGACCAGAAAGAAGGAATTACCTACGTGCGCCAGATAAAGTTAGAACCAGATGAAGAATGGATGTCGGCTTCGATTAGAACCACACAACTTAACGACAAAGATGTAGGACCTATCTTGCGATTGAAAGAAGAGAACAAGCCACGACCATCATGGCAAGATATCGCAAGCCAAGGGGTGATATTCAAATCACTGTGGGCACAATGGGATTCACTGATAGTAGAGGAAAACATCCTTAAACGTGCCTGGGAAAGTGCCGATGGTCTTACTGTGGTTAATCAAGTAGTGGTTCCTAGGAGCATGGTAGACAATATAATGGCCGAATGCCATGGTGGAAAATCAGGCGCGCACCTAGGCATAAATAAAACCATGGACAAAATTCGAAACCGATTTTATTGGGTCAATTACTTTCAAGATGTGAAAAACTGGTGCCGCCGATGTTCGACTTGTGCAGCCAGTCAAGGTCCCAAAACAAGGTCCAGAGGTCAAATGAAACAATATAACGTAGGTCTACCATTCGAACGCATTGCTATTGATGTGGCCGGACTATTTCCAGAAACTAAAAAGGGAAACAAATACATCCTTGTTGTCATGGATTACTTTAGCAAATGGCCAGAAGTTTTTGCTTTGCCTAACCAAGAGGCCACTACAGTTGCGGAAGTTCTGGTAAATGATGTTTTCAGCCGATTTGGCATTCCTTTGGAACTACATTCAGATCAAGGAAGAAACTTTGAATCGAAGCTCTTCCAGAATCTCTGTGACCTTTTAGGAATACATAAAACACGGACTACGGCTTTACATCCGCAGTCAGATGGCATGGTTGAAAGATTTAATAAAACAATAGAAGAACATCTGTGCAAAGTTGTGGATGAGCACCAAACAGATTGGGACCAATATATTCCATTGTTTTTGATGGCCTATAGAACCGCCATTCACAATACGACAGGAGCTACTCCATCTAGTATCCTGTTTGGTAGAGAACTGCGTTTACCATGTGATATCATGTTTCGTTCACCTGAAGAAGAACACTTAGAGGTTAATGACTATGTCGAACGTTTAAGGCAAAAGCTGCACGATATCCATGAAGTGGTTAGAGAGCGAATAGAAATAGCCAGTGACCGCATGAAAGCGAGATATGACCTGAAAGCAAACTCTTCAGGGTTCAAAGAGAATGATCAAGTCTGGCTATACAATCCTTAACGCAAGAAAGGAAGATCACCTAAGTTGACACCACCATGGGAAGGGCCTTATAAAGTTGTTAAGAGAATTAATGATGTAGTCTATCGAATCCAGAAAAGCCCGAAGTCCAAGATGAAAGTTGTTCATCTAGACAGACTAAAACCTTACCTGGGAAATGTTGATCGAGGCGATCAAACCTGAAGAGGAGGATAGTGTTACAAATTTAAGTATTTAAATTTTATAGTTAGAATTTATTTAGGTTTAGTGTAGTATTAGGTTGACGTATTTTATGGTGGTATTCTTAATCTAGGTTTAGTTGCGTTATCTGTGACAAACTGGTATGCGAAAGTCTAGAAAAGGGCTGGAATGAGTCCGAATCGAACAAGGATGGAAGGGTTCTCGAATAGTAGGCAGCCCTCATATATAAGGCCGGACGTCGTGCATCAGGCAGTCAGTCACAGATAACGTACTGTAGTGGTCGTGAGATATTAACACGAAGCTAATAGACCGATTATAGTAGTGAATTATTAGCAAGTTATTAGTAAGTTTAAGTGCGTGTTTTTGTACATAATTTGTCGAAATAAATTGACGTACGTTTTCAACAATTGCGAGTTTTAATTTGTCGTTGTGAACCCGTAACAATAATAAACTCTTGCATTAGACTCAAGCAAATACCAAGTGTCTGGAAGAACGCAAATGTAATACTCGTCCCTAAAATTAGCACTCCAACTGAGCTTCAACATTACCGACCCATCAGCATACTCCCAGCTTTGTCAAAAATTTTTGAGAAGATTATACATAAACAGCTTAGTTCATACGTCTTTGATAATAAAATAATACCTAACACTCAGTCAGGATTTCGCCAACAACACAGTACGACGACCGCTCTGTTGCATGAGACCGACGAAATTTACACAGCCTGCGATCGAGGGTTGAATATTTGTCTTATATTACTTGACTATAGTAAAGCCTTTGATACTCTTGATCGCGATCTTCTAAGTGCCAAGCTACATTATTTTGGTCTAGCTTAGAGTTCGGTTGATCTTTTGAGTAATTATTTAACTGGTCGCTACCAACAGGTGAAGTTGTCTTCTGATGTTTCTTCTAGGGTAGAAATTCAAAAAGGTGTTGCCCAGGGGAGTATTTTGGGGCCATTGCTGTTTAGCACATACACAGCTGATATAAAAAACTGCTTAAAATCTCTTGCTTCACATCAGTACGCTGATGATGTTCAGTTAAGATGTTCCTTTAAAACTGAAGATTTAGATGAGAATATAGGCCATAAAAACCAAGATTTACGCTCCATTCAGGATTTTTCTCAAAACCATGGTCTAATTCTTAATGAGAGCAAAACCCAGCTGTTGATTTTTGGCAAGGATCGTGATAAATTAACCAATATAAATATTACCTTAAATAACGTTAACATGCCATGTCGAATGTGCGAAAAATTTAGGAGTACTATTTGATTCCTCTCTAAGATTTAAAAATCATGTGGGAATGTTGTTACAAAAGTGTTATTATAAACTGAAATCATTATACATTCACAAAGATTATCTTAGTAAGGACGTAAAACTGCGGCTTTGTGACTCACTGATCTTATCATCCGTAGCTTATTGTGACATTTTATTTTGGGCGGCTCTTTTGGACCGCGAAAAACGTAGCTTACAAAAATTACAAAATTCTTGCTTACAGTTCTGCTATGGAGTTCGAAAATTTGATCATATATCTCATCTATACTCTGAAAGTAAATGGCTAAAATTAGATGAAAGATTTTTTTCCCATATGTGCAGTCTTCTTTATAAAATTGAAAAAACTTCTCAACCTGAATACCTACGAAGAAAGCTTGTAAAAGGATCGGATATTGATCAACGGAAAACCAGACATGATAATAAATTTGTGATTCCTAGGCATAAAACCGCACTATACCAATGCTAATTTAGTTACCAGGCAGCAAAGACCTTTAATTCGCTCCCAAATAATCTTATTATGGCACCGTCGCTAACATCCTTTAAAAAGGGTCTCCACAAATCTAGAACTTTAACATGAAAATAAATATTATTCTCCTTGAGTAAGTGATCGTTACACATGAATTTAAGCAACAAAAAAACTGCGATATTTCACTCTATATTATTTAAAAAAATTATTACTCTCTTTATGTTTTACTCATAGTTTCTCTCGATTCAAATCGTGTATTTACGCTATATTAGTAAAGTGGTTAGATAGAGTAGCACTAAGCCATAAACTAATAATATAATAGACGCTCAGCTTTCATTAGGCCAATAGCATACTCTTTAATTCACGCACTGAGGACCTTTGAAATCAGCCGGTGACGACCGGTGAGGGCGCTGATGTCGCTATTCGTTTGGTAATAGCAGGTAACCACATGAACTCCAATGCTCGCTCTGTCTTTTTTTTCTTATGCAATAATTTACATAGGAAAAAAGAGAGAGGAAGCGTTTTTGCCCCTGTGATTACTCCATAGTGCAGTGTTGCCGATATTTTATTTAAATCAAAATCATTTGGAAAAATCTTTCAGTCACTCCTTTCAGTATACATGCAACCTTCTGTAGGGGTGGACGCGTCTTGCCAAGTGTAGGCATAGATATGTAGGTAAGAAAAAGTAGATATATTTTCTGACTTCCAAGAGTTAAGGCCAGTGGCAAATGTACAGTCCTTACACTTTAAAATTTTTCGGACAACTCAGAATTTTTTTGGGAAAACTCAAGAAATTTTCGGAAATGTCAGGAAAAACTCGGAAAATGTTTGGAAAAACTTGGAAAATTTTCAAAAAACTCGAGAAATGTTAGAAAAAACTCGGGAAATTTTCGGAAAATGTTTAGAAAACCTCGGACAATTTTCAAAAAACTTTAGAAATGTTTAAAAAACCTCGCGAAATGCTCGGAAAAACTGGGAAAATTTTCGGAAATCCTGGAAAACTGGGGAAATGGTCAGAAAAACACGGAAAATGTTCAAAAAAACTCGAGAAATGTACAGAAAAACATATATTGGAAAAGAACTCTTTAACCTGCTACCATCTGAACTGAACAAAAGGTCAAAAAAATCTTTTAAAAAACAAATAAGCACTTGGTTACTTCAAAATTATCCAAAATTAAATTAAATAAATAAATAGATACCTAACTAACTAGAAACTGATCTTCAAGAATATTTCATAACTTTTTTTTAGTTTTATATATTATTTCTTTTTTTTTTCATTGTAGTAGTATAACTACTTAAAAATTTTGCATTTAGTTATTTTTACATTTATTTGTCTGAATTTTTTAAACTTTTTATTTAGCCAAATATTAAATTCAAAAATACGTAAAACACTTTTAAGTTAAACGGTTCAACTGAAATCATCAGCTGTATAAAAAACTAAAAAATTTTAAGTACACTAACGTGACTTTTAACAGACTAAGGTAAAAGCGTGGGGTGTATAAAAATAGTGTTAATAAACGATTGTTTAATCAAATAAGAATGACTTGTCTAAAATATCAAATGCGCTAAAAACCAGGTTTGTAATTCCTTACCTGTCACTTTTCATCCCTGATTTTAATTTTTTATCCCTGATCTATCCCTGTTCATCCCAGGGATAAACAGTGACACTTTTATCTTTTATGTTTTTATCCCTAAACAACGAAAAAGGATTGGGACTGACCCTTGAAAGGAGGCGCAGTTTCATTCTTTTTTTGTAATAAGTGGACCCTTTTTGTGGTTTCTAGTTAGTAAGGTCTGGAACGAGTAACCTTATTATTCATATGGTAAGGTTAAAAACGAAATAGTCTATTACATATGAACAAGAGAAGAGAGTGACAAATTTCACACGAGCGTGAATGTTGAGAATGAGGCGCCAGCCGAGTGAAACAACAGGCGAGTGTAAGAAAGTTACTTTCTATCGAGTTGTGTACGCTATCTTTCCTACGAACACTGATGAGCTATACTCATTTTTGTAAAAACGGTTCTTCAATTTTGCACAAATCAAATGAAACTGCTTTTCCGCACATGTGTGGAAAGATACTTTGCAACACATGTGCAAAAAGTATTTTTCAAAAAATTTCTGCCCATGGGTGAAACCTAACGTTTTCTGAGGATGAAAATGGTGTGAAACCCATGATTTTCATGTGTGGTCGTAGGAAAAATATATTGCATATGAAATACCTCTTATAAAAATAATTAACAAACAAAAGTTTAATTTGATACCTTTGCGCTTTTTTTTTCTTACATTCTATTTAGTTCTCTTTGCTCAAATAACCGTTCGCCCGCCTTTCTTTTTGTGTGTTCTTTCTGTCTAGAAATTAACAGTGTCGGAGTAGCAAAGGGACTACCGGGTGTGCCAAATTCGATGTAGTCGAAATTTATAAAAACTTATGTAAATATGAAGACATACGAGGGGATTATGAAAAGTCTGACTTTATGAAGGTGGCCTACAACTTTTTTATTTACAAATTTTTTTATTTTGGTGTAATTTACCTTATTAAATGCAAACTTTTTAAAATCCCGTCGGTCCTAAAAAACCACGAGGTGAATCAAATAATAGAATCTTTAATAAATATCCAAGGTGTTTTTAGTATAAATTTATTTTATTTATTAAGTAATAATAAATGGATCCATGACGGATAAGATACCTTCCTAGACTAGCCAATTAGCACACAATAAGTAAACTCCACCCTATTATACCAGCCCTAAAAAGTATTTTCTAAATTTATCGGAAATGAAAGTTACGAAGTTGTTGGTTCTACCGTTGTTTGATGGATCTCCATCAAACAACGGTTCTACTTAACATCTTTTAGTGATTTTTTACTGCGTATCCAAATTTTTCAAAAGGCCCGCGCGCCGCTGTTTTGTGTACCCTGCCCGATTTAACCCAAAACTAGTTAAAAATTAGTCTTGAAAAAGTTTTTGGAGTATTATAGGGTGTGTCTGTACAACTAATCAAAAAAAAAACTGTAATTTAACCCGGTACTCATATCTGCCGGGTGGACCAAAAAAACCCGGTCAAAATGTTTTTGTTATAACTATACTAACCAATTGATTAGGCTTTCAAGCAGAAAGATTTGATATTATAAATTCTAAGATGGCTGAGAGAATCAATCTTGCCCGTTTCAAAGAGGCTTTTTAATTCTTATATTTCGGATTTTTGGAACTCTTAAAAACGCTCTGTTTTCGCCACCCTCATGTAACTAGTTACGAATCATTAAAATCCGTTTAGTGGATCTCGAAACATTAATTTTAAAACGGTTTAGTGGTTCCCGAAATATTATTCCTTAATTCTGTATCCATTCTTCCATCAATACTGAATGGATTCTATAAAATCTCTAGAATCGGTTCAGTGGTTCTTTAAATTAGAATTGTTATAGCAACTGTTATTTCAATTTCTGTCTGCAATAATTTCGTTATAAACTCACTGAATCGATTTCAATGAAAAAAAAAAAAGAATTATGGTGATACCCGATTGCTCTTTGATCAAAACTATTAAAATTGAACAAAAGTCAAATTTGTCCTTCTATGAAGGATCGCTTCTTTGTATGTTGCAAAGATTTATTTTTTATGATTAACTTGTGCGTGGTGGACCTAGGATCTTTTAAATAAATTCAAAAAAAGGTCGAAAAATTTCTCTCAACATAAGAAAAAACTACCCTTTATGGAGGGTCAAATTCGAATTGGTAAGCCATTTTAGATTTAGAGATGGCTGAAAATTTAAATACGGATCTTTAATGAACTTGATCTTTGCCATGATGCTTTTTATTTAATTGTCGGTTTACTAGTAATGAATTTATGAGGAAATAAATGCACATAGAAATGGCAAGGCAATCGCATATTCTGTAAAATTTCTCTATAGTTCTAAAAAAATTCAAAACATTTTCGGAATATAAAAATAAACGAACCTTTTTAAAAAGTAAAGTTTTTATGTCCGCCATTTTGGATTTTACAATGACGGCAAATTTTGTTTGTGATCTTTTAAAAGCAATCAATCGTTAACCTGTATGTAAAAGAATATTGTTAAAGCAAAAATTAATTTTTAGGGGCCTAAACCGATTTAAACGATTCATATCTCGTTGTGCGTAGCAAAGATAGAGCTTTTCGACAAACAAAAATATATATCTAAAATTTCCGTAACAGAAGAATAAACGAGCCTCTTTCAAGGTCAAGTTTGATTCTGTCTGCCATCTGGGATTTTAAGATGGTGGACAAAAATATACTTTTACACAATTGTCCGATCAATTCCCTGCAAACTACTGCTTGCTTTGGTAAAATCTATAGTTGGAAAGCTATAACGATAAACATTTTGTCCGGTTTTTTGCCCACCCGGTATGACACAATAAATATAAAATATACATAGATGGCATATTTTTTTTCTTTTGCCCTTATTATCGAAGAAATAACAGTTATTTCTTCGATGCCCTTATATCAGGGTGTAATAATAGCAAACTAATAGGCGCTAGAAAAGATCAAACTAAGGATTTTTTTCTTATTATATTTTGCATCAAACCTCTTTGTTTTTTAGAAAAAGGGTGCCAAACGTAACAGCTTTTATTTTATATTTTTTACTCCCTTGTAATAAACAATGAGAAATGCTGGCCAGTTGGCTCGATCAAGGCCATATTACACACACACACACATTTTATATTTTATTATAACTTCCTGAAAAATTAATTTATTATAACTTCCTGAAAAATTACAACAAAATCGATATTTTTTGAAATTTTGCATGACAATAGGGGTAATAATTAAATGGCAAAATTATTTAAAAATAAATAGAAATACTCAAAATTATTACCAAAAATCTCTTTTTTTCTTTAACAAATTTTAAAAACTCTTTAATATGTAGTGCTACTACAGTAAATATCGGTTATAACGACATTGAACGGACCGCTTAATTTCGGTCGTTAAAACCAAGCTTTGTAATAGAAAAAAAAAGTAAAAAGTACTAAATATTGATTGTTAAAAACTAAAATTATACTTATTTTTAAAATTTATAAAATGTAAAGAAGAAAATCTTCGATTTTGAATCCGCCAATCCAACTTATAAATTGAATTTCATCTGCCCATTCGCGTATGCAAGGAAAGGGGATAATGGGGGTAATTATCCCCTCCCAAGATTCGTAAAAAGTGAGAATTTTTCCACAAAAATGCCCCCAGTTTTTTTTGCCCCCAGCGCAAAAAACTTTTTTTATTATTACTGAAATTATACCTATTTTAGTAGTATTCGTTTAAAATGAGGTCCTTAGCCTGAATTCATGGATCAAAAATGCAAATTGTTTTGCCTGCAGCGCGCAAGTAATCTCTAGTTATGTAAAAAATTTACATAAACTGCATAAAATTTTGTTTGTGGGACCTTAACACATATTAATAATTGCTATTATTTATTAAGTATGTGTGGCTGGACTGAATTGCCTCTCGCAAGATCAGGCCTCTATCAGCATCGTAGCTAGCCTCAGTTTTCAGGGGGGCCGTGGCGTAGATCTATTTTTTCATAGATATTTTTATAGTAGAGGGGGGAAAGCCCCCCGTGCCTCCTAGCTACAGCAATGTCCTACTCTCTACTAATAAAAAATACAGAAACAATATACCTAATATGTGTATCACATAAAACATGGGCCACAGCCTCGCTTAAACACTAGGCTAGCTTAAGGGCCTAAATAAGGGGGAAGTAGTTAGTAGGGTTAAATATCTCCACCTTGCCCCAAAAAATTAGTTCATTGTGGATATATTATATTACAATGATTTTTTTTATATTCTGAATTCTTGGGCTAGCTACGTCGATGGAGATTAGATAAAATGTATTTCTTTATGGACATTTTTGTATTTATTTGTTTTTGGGTTTAAATATTTTTTATTAATAAAATTAATCATGCAAATTCCATGGAAAAAATTCTTACTATATGGATACAATCTCAAAAACTAAAAGCCAAAAGTGACAGATAAAATTTAATTTGACAGTTGGATTATTTATATTTTTTTAAATAAAAAAGCAATTTACAATCAATTGTTTTTTTTTAATAAAAAAGTTATAGACCCCCTCTTAAAATGTAGACTACTTAGCTTATAAAGGGCTATTAAAATGAGGTTTTTACTTTTTTCTATATCCCCTAGAAATACCTAAACCCCCCAAAAAGATCGATATTGATATACATACAGGATGTATTAAAACGCAAAGGAAGCGAAATATATACAGTATGTCACCCTAAGTTGGAATCATATGAAAAACTTTTTTATTATTAATTTTAGGAAAAAAAGTTATTCTTCAAAAAAAATCCTGCATTATCTAAAATCTAGAATACAGTCATCAAATATTAAATTTTTTCAGTGGTATACGAGGTTTGTCAAAAAATATGAGTTTTACTCAAGAGTAAAGTACCTTTAAATTTGCAAAATAAATGAATATGCACTTATTACGCGTTTTAATTTCAAAATTATTAGAAAACATCGAAAAACTAAAACTAATCACAAAATCATTCATTCAAAATAGAAAGAGTAGTAAAAAATAAAATAATCTGAAGTTTTAAACGTAATTTTTAATTCTGATCAACTTTTTTAGTAACATTTTTCGATATTGTCAAATTTAAAGGTACTTTAATCTTGAGCAAAACTCATATTTTTTGACAAACCTCGTATACCATTAAAAAAATGTGATATTTGATGACTGTATTATAGGGTTTAGAATTAGATAATGCAGAACTTTTTATGAAAAATAACTTTTTTTTCTAAAATTATAAATAAAAAAGTTTTCCATATGATTCCAACTTAGGAGGACATACTGTATATATACATTTATATATGTATAAGTCGAAAACGTAAACGCCTAAGCATATTAAATAGGCAGTAGCTAGAAAAGGAATAATATTTGATTAAATTACGCGGTATACCAACCAAATTCTAAATACCTTATTCATAATGATCGAGTTCGACCAAACACACCGGGGCTCCCGAGAGGCTCTCTCTTTAATGCACCACATTCAAAAGAGCGGAAGAATTGCCAAGCGCCCCGGGTTGTCTACGCGAACTCACTAACTGTCCACCTATTGAAAAATCAATCTGGGGAAAGTAGGAGAATTGTAAAGTAGATAGGTATAATTGTCTTTGGTATGGCAACACCGCCGAGTCATTCAGGCGGGACAATTAGCAATTAATATTTACACCGTCGCGTATAGCCATCTGGTATGAGATTTCGGTAACAGGGGCCATTTTTGGATCAGGCGTCTTTGTATTAGTTTATGACTAAGCTAGACCTCTCCACTTACTTTGTAAGAAATTTGTTTATATGCTTATAAATCTAAATAAAGGCATTATTTATTTAATTATTTATTTATCTCCTAGTGACATTTAAAGGTTTAAATATGGATAGCATTTTTAAACCCAAATATTATATCCCTTTTATTTATTTCTAACCTTTGTGTGGAAATAAAGTATTTGTTGCAACGAAAAAAGATGACCCTATTGCAAGGTATTTATTAACAATTTATATAAATATTAAAAACTATTGCATTCATGGGATAAATGAGTTAAACCTTCAGCCAAACCAAAATCTAGACTTGTAGACCTAGGATTGTAGCACTTAGCACATACATTAGTTAATACCAGGGTTCTGCGGATATATATCATGATATTTATAGCTTAATATATATCTGATATATTCAATAATTTTACTTATTAAACTAAAAATGTTTTCTACCATTCTAAATATCAGAAAGTTTGTCAGTACTCCCCTGTACAAAAGTATAAGCATCTGTAAAGGTGTATCCATTGATTCGGCTGTCGCATAGGCATCACGAAGCTGACTGGGAATCTTGTGTTTCACATCTGGTAAATCCCTGAGGGGACGATTTCTTTTGTTTTCTGTTTTTCCAGGTTAGAGCAGTTACTGTGTTTTCCATCTGTGTGTACTTTTGATTTATTAGTTAGTAGTCAATCAATCAATCAAAAATGCTTTATTGTCATAAAGGAAAACTGTGTTTCACAAAGACAAAGCCTGCTAAAAAACTACTTATAAATAAATTCATTAATAAGGCTACAAAAAACAATATAATACAATACAATACAATATTTACCTATTAAAGTCAAAGTATTTTTTTTTTTTGAAAACTTTATTAATAAAAAAATCAACATTACATTCATAAGGTACAGTTTCCCTAATCAGTGCTTATAGCTCTGGCCTCGAGAATTTGCGTTTAAAACATTTGGTTTGCTGGTGGTAAAAAACATAAACTTAAGGCAAAAAATACTTATAGAAACATTAGCATTAAATTTTAACTAAGCTAATCTATAATGTTATTTTGGTACATATTATGAGATCAAATCTAACTTGTAAATTACTACAACTTAAAACAAGTTAATAAATCACTAATTAAAAATACACAGCCTTAAAATACATAAGTACTTTAAATAATACACTTAAATATAAAATATTAAAATTTGTTCTTTTCATTTGTTTTAATATAAATCTTAACTAAATATCAAACATTGCTAACAAAAGCATTCATTTTTACTTATATCTTCTGTCTTAACTAAATATTAAAGGATGCTAACAAAAGTATTAATTTTACTTATATCTACATAAATGTCCTCTAATTTGTACTATTTAAAAAATATTCTTTAATTTTGGTTACAAACAGGTCTAATTTGTTTATTGATTTTATTTTTTGTGGTAAACTGTTAAAGGTTTTCGATGCATTTACTATGGGATTAAATAGGCCACAGTTAGTTCTGGTGTAGTTACAATAAATGTCATTATTGGATCTTGTTTGATGGTTATGAATTTGTCGAGAAAATGTGAGTTCAATGTTAGATTTTTGAAGATCATTTATAATTTTATAAATTAATTTACATTGTTCAATTTTTAGTAGAATGTCTAATTTATACATATGTAATTCATTATAAAGGATTTCAGTATGTGTTAATCTCTCAAAATTGTATAAAGTTTTTAAAATTTTGTTTTGTAAAATTTGCATTTTTGAAAAGTTACTTTTATTACACATCCCCCAGATTGGTATTAAATATCGTAATTGTGACAGAAAGAATGCATTGTATATCATAGATTTAGACCTCCATAAACCTAGCAAGCCCACCTCAATAAAAATTTAAAAAATGTATTCCAGAATTATGTGCTTTTTATGTGCTAATTTCGTCCACTTTTTAAAATTTTTGTGCTCCTTTGGTTTCCACGGAAATTTAAAAAAATGATTGGCGTGCTAGGTTTATATAAACCTAGCAAGCCCATACAGAAATAATCAATATTTTTATAATATTTATATGCGAAAATTAAGTGCTTTTTATGTGCTCCCGTTTGCTAAAAACAAAATTTCATTTATCAAGTTTTTAAGCTTTTTTTTAAAAAAAATGTGTGGGCTGGCTAGGTTTATATAAACCTAGCAAGCCCATACAGAAATAATCAATATTTTTATAATATTTATATGCGAAAATTAAGTGCTTTTTATGTACTCCCGTTTGCTAAAAACAAAATTTCATTTATCAAGTTTTTAAGCTTTTTTTAAAAAAAAATGTGTGGGCTGGCTAGGTTTATATAAACCTAGCAAGCCCATACAGAAATAATCAATATTTTTATAATATTTATATGCGAAAATTAAGTGCTTTTTATGTGCTCCCGTTTGCTAAAAACAAAATTTCATTTATCAAGTTTTTAAGCTTTTTTTAAAAAAAAATATGTGGGCTGGCTAGGTTTATATAAACCTAGCAAGCCCACCTCAATAAAAATAAATAAAATACATTCCAGAATTATGTGCTCTTTATGTGCTAATTTCGTCCACTTTTTAAAATTTTTGTGCTCCTTTGGTTTCCACGGAAATTTAAAAAAATGATTGACGTGCTAGCTTTATATAAAGCTAGCAAGCCAATGCAAAAATTATAAATATTTTTATGCCCACCTCAATAAAAATTTAAAAAATTTATTCCAGAATTATGTGCTTTTTATGTGCTAATTTCGTCCACTTTTTAAAATTTTTGTGCTCCTTTGGTTTCCACGGAAATTTAAAAAAATGATTGGCGTGCTAGCTTTATATAAAGCTAGCAAGCCCATACAGAAATATACAATATTTTTATAATATTTATATGCGAAAATTAAGTGCTTTTTATGTGCTCCCGTTTGCTAAAAACAAAATTTCATTTATCAAGTTTTTAAGCTTTCTTTTTTTAAATGTGTGGGCTGGCTAGGTTTATATAAACCTAGCAAGCCCACCTCAATAAAAATAAATAAAATACATTCCAGAATTATGTGCTCTTTATGTGCTAATTTCGTCCACTTTTTAAAATTTTTGTGCTCCTTTGGTTTCCACGGAAATTTAAAAAAATGATTGACGTGCTAGCTTTATATAAAGCTAGCAAGCCAATGCAAAAATTATAAATATTTTTATGCCCACCTCAATAAAAATTTAAAAAATTTATTTTAGAATTATGTGCTCTTTATGTGCTAATTTCGTCCACTTTTAAAAATTTTTGTGCTCCTTATGTTTCCACGGAAATTTAAAAAAATGATTGGCGTGCTAGCTTTATATAAAGCTAGCAAGCCCATACAGAAATAATCAATATTTTTATAATATTTATATGCGAAAATTAAGAGCTTTTTATGTGCTCCCGTTTGCTAAAAACAAAATTTCATTTATCAAGTTTTTAAGCTTTTTTTTAAAAAAAATGTGTGGGCTGGCTAGGTTTATATAAACCTAGCAAGCCCACCTCAATAAAAATAAATAAAGTACATTCCAGAATTATGTGCTATTTATGTGCTAATTTCGTCCACTTTTTAAAATTTTTGTGCTTCTTTGGTTTCCACGGAAATTTAAAAAAATGATTGACGTGCTAGCTTTATATAAACCTAGCCAGCCCACACATTTTTTAAAAACAAAAGCTTAAAAACTTGATAAATGAAATTTTGTTTTTAGCAAACGGGAGCACATAAAAAGCACTTAATTTTCGCATATAAATATTATAAAAATATTGATTATTTCTGTATGGGCTTGCTAGCTTTATATAAAGCTAGCACGCCAATATTTTTTTTAAATTTCCGTGGAAACCAAAGGAGCACAAAAATTTTTAAAAGTGGACGAAATTAGCACATAAAGAGCACATAATTCTGGAATAAATTTTTTAAATTTTTATTGAGGTGGGCATAAAAATATTTATAATTTTTGCATTGGCTTGCTAGCTTTATATAAAGCTAGCACCTCAATCATTTTTTTAAATTTCCGTGGAAACCAAAGGAGCACAAAAATGTTAAAAAGTGGACGAAATTAGCACATAAAGAGCACATAATTCTGGAATGTATTTTATTTATTTTTATTGAGGTGGGCTTGCTAGGTTTATATAAACCTAGCAAGCCCACCTCAATAAAAATAAATAAAATACATTCCAGAATTATGTGCTCTTTATGTGCTAATTTCGTCCACTTTTTAACATTTTTGTGCTCCTTTGGTTTCCACGGAAATTTAAAAAAATGATTGACGTGCTAGCTTTATATAAAGCTAGCAAGCCAATGCAAAAATTATAAATATTTTTATGCCCACCTCAATAAAAATTTAAAAAATTTATTCCAGAATTATGTGCTTTTTATGTGCTAATTTCGTCCACTTTTTAAAATTTTTGTGCTCCTTTGGTTTCCACGGAAATTTAAAAAAATGATTGGCGTGCTAGCTTTATATAAAGCTAGCAAGCCCATACAGAAATATACAATATTTTTATAATATTTATATGCGAAAATTAAGTGCTTTTTATGTGCTCCCGTTTGCTAAAAACAAAATTTCATTTATCAAGTTTTTAAGCTTTTTTTTTTTTAAATGTGTTGGCTGGCTAGGTTTATATAAACCTAGCAAGCCCACCTCAATAAAAATAAATAAAATACATTCCAGAATTATGTGCTCTTTATGTGCTAATTTCGTCCACTTTTTAAAATTTTTGTGCTCCTTTGGTTTCCACGGAAATTTAAAAAAATGATTGACGTGCTAGCTTTATATAAAGCTAGCAAGCCAATGCAAAAATTATAAATATTTTTATGCCCACCTCAATAAAAATTTAAAAAATTTATTTTAGAATTATGTGCTCTTTATGTGCTAATTTCGTCCACTTTTAAAAATTTTTGTGCTCCTTTGGTTTCCACGGAAATTTAAAAAAATGATTGGCGTGCTAGCTTTATATAAAGCTAGCAAGCCCATACAGAAATAATCAATATTTTTATAATATTTATATGCGAAAATTAAGAGCTTTTTATGTGCTCCCGTTTGCTAAAAACAAAATTTCATTTATCAAGTTTTTAAGCTTTTTTTTAAAAAAAATGTGTGGGCTGGCTAGGTTTATATAAACCTAGCAAGCCCACCTCAATAAAAATAAATAAAGTACATTCCAGAATTATGTGCTATTTATGTGCTAATTTCGTCCACTTTTTAAAATTTTTGTGCTTCTTTGGTTTCCACGGAAATTTAAAAAAATGATTGACGTGCTAGCTTTATATAAACCTAGCCAGCCCACACATTTTTTAAAAACAAAAGCTTAAAAACTTGATAAATGAAATTTTGTTTTTAGCAAACGGGAGCACATAAAAAGCACTTAATTTTCGCATATAAATATTATAAAAATATTGATTATTTCTGTATGGGCTTGCTAGCTTTATATAAAGCTAGCACGCCAATATTTTTTTTAAATTTCCGTGGAAACCAAAGGAGCACAAAAATTTTTAAAAGTGGACGAAATTAGCACATAAAGAGCACATAATTCTGGAATAAATTTTTTAAATTTTTATTGAGGTGGGCATAAAAATATTTATAATTTTTGCATTGGCTTGCTAGCTTTATATAAAGCTAGCACGTCAATCATTTTTTTAAATTTCCGTGGAAACCAAAGGAGCACAAAAATGTTAAAAAGTGGACGAAATTAGCACATAAAGAGCACATAATTCTGGAATGTATTTTATTTATTTTTATTGAGGTGGGCTTGCTAGGTTTATATAAACGTAGCCAGCCCACACATTTAAAAAAAAAAAAGCTTAAAAACTTGATAAATGAAATTTTGTTTTTAGCAAACGGGAACACATAAAAAGCACTTAATTTTTGCATATAAATATTATAAAAATATTGATTATTTCTGTATGGGCTTGCTAGCTTTATATAAAGCTAGCACGCCAATCATTTTTTTAAATTTCCGTGGAAACCAAAGGAGCACAAAAATTTTTAAAAGTGGACGAAATTAGCACATAAAGAGCACATAATTCTGGAATAAATTTTTTAAATTTTTATTGAGGTGGGCATAAAAATATTTATAATTTTTGCATTGGCTTGCTAGCTTTATATAAAGCTAGCACGTCAATCATTTTTTTAAATTTCCGTGGAAACCAAAGGAGCACAAAAATTTTAAAAAGTGGACGAAATTAGCACATAAAGAGCACATAATTCTGGAATGTATTTTATTTATTTTTATTGAGGTGGGCTTGCTAGGTTTATATAAACCTAGCCAGCCCACACATTTTTTTTTAAAAAAAGCTTAAAAACTTGATAAATGAAATTTTGTTTTTAGCAAACGGGAGCACATAAAAAGCACTTAATTTTCGCATATAAATATTATAAAAATATTGATTATTTCTGTATGGGCTTGCTAGGTTTATATAAACCTAGCCAGCCCACACATTTTTAAAAAAAAAAGCTTAAAAACTTGATAAATGAAATTTTGTTTTTAGCAAACGGGAGCACATAAAAAGCACTTAATTTTCGCATATAAATATTATAAAAATATTGATTATTTCTGTATGGGCTTGCTAGCTTTATATAAAGCTAGCACGCCAATAATTTTTTTAAATTTCCGTGGAAACCAAAGGAGCACAAAAATTTTTAAAAGTGGACGAAATTAGCACATAAAGAGCACATAATTCTGGAATAAATTTTTTAAATTTTTATTGAGGTGGGCATAAAAATATTTATAATTTTTGCATTGGCTTGCCAGCTTTATATAAAGCTAGCACGTCAATCATTTTTTTAAATTTCCGTGGAAACCAAAGGAGCACAAAAATTTTAAAAAGTGGACGAAATTAGCACATAAAGAGCACATAATTCTGGAATGTATTTTATTTATTTTTATTGAGGTGGGCATAAAAATATTTATAATTTTTGCATTGGCTTGCTAGCTTTATATAAAGCTAGCACGTCAATCATTTTTTTAAATTTCCGTGGAAACCAAAGGAGCACAAAAATTTTAAAAAGTGGACGAAATTAGCACATAAAGAGCACATAATTCTGGAATGTATTTTATTTATTTTTATTGAGGTGGGCTTGCTAGGTTTATATAAACCTAGCCAGCCCACACATTTTTAAAAAAAAAAAGCTTAAAAACTTGATAAATGAAATTTTGTTTTTAGCAAACGGGAGCACATAAAAAGCACTTAATTTTCGCATATAAATATTATAAAAATATTGACTATTTCTGTATGGGCTTGCTAGGTTTATATAAACCTAGCCAGCCCACACATTTTTAAAAAAAAAAAGCTTAAAAACTTGATAAATGAAATTTTCTTTTTAGCAAACGGGAGCACATAAAAAGCACTTAATTTTCGCATATAAATATTATAAAAATATTGATTATTTCTGTATGGGCTTGCTAGGTTTATATAAACCTAGCCAGCCCACACATTAAAAAAAAATAGCTTAAAAACTTGATAAATGAAATTTTGTTTTTAGCAAACGGGAGCACATAAAAAGCACTTAATTTTCGCATATAAATATTATAAAAATATTGATTATTTCTGTATGGGCTTGCTAGCTTTATATAAAGCTAGCACGCCAATCATTTTTTTAAATTTCCGTGGAAACCAAAGGAGCACAAAAATTTTAAAAAGTGGACGAAATTAGCACATAAAGAGCACATAATTCTGGAATAAATTTTTTAAATTTTTATTGAGGTGGGCATAAAAATATTTATAATTTTTGCATTGGCTTGCTAGCTTTATATAAAGCTAGCACGTCAATCATTTTTTTAAATTTCCGTGGAAACCAAAGGAGCACAAAAATTTTAAAAATTGGACGAAGTTAGCACATAAAGAGCACATAATTCTGGAATGTATTTTATTTATTTTTATTGAGGTGGGCTTGCTAGGTTTATATAAACCTAGCCAGCCCACACATTTTTTTTTAAAAAAAGCTTAAAAACTTGATAAATGAAATTTTGTTTTTAGCAAACGGGAGCACATAAAAAGCACTTAATTTTCGCATATAAATATTATAAAAATATTGATTATTTCTGTATGGGCTTGCTAGGTTTATATAAACCTAGCCAGCCCACACATTTTTTTAAAAAAAAGCTTAAAAACTTGATAAATGAAATTTTCTTTTTAGCAAACGGGAGCACATAAAAAGCACTTAATTTTCGCATATAAATATTATAAAAATATTGATTATTTCTGTATGGGCTTGCTAGGTTTATATAAACCTAGCCAGCCCACACATTTTTAAAAAAAAAAAAGCTTAAAAACTTGATAAATGAAATTTTGTTTTTAGCAAACGGGAGCACATAAAAAGCACTTAATTTTCGCATATAAATATTATAAAAATATTGATTATTTCTGTATGGGCTTGCTAGCTTTATATTAAGCTAGCACGCCAATCATTTTTTTAAATTTCCGTGGAAACCAAAGGAGCACAAAAATTTTAAAAAGTGGACGAAATTAGCACATAAAGAGCACATAATTCTGGAATGTATTTTATTTATTTTTATTGAGGTGGGCTTGCTAGGTTTATATAAACCTAGCCAGCCCACACATTTTCTTTAAAAAAAAAGGTTAAAAACTTGATAAATGGAATTTTGTTTTTAGCAAACGGGAGCACATAAAAAGCACTTAATTTTCGCATATAAATATTATAAAAATATTGATTATTTCTGTATGGGCTTGCTAGCTTTATATAAAGCTAGCACGCCAATCATTTTTTTAAATTTCCGTGGAAACCAAAGGAGCACAAAAATTTTAAAAAGTGGACGAAATTAGCACATAAAGAGCACATAATTCTGGAATGTATTTTATTTATTTTTATTGAGGTGGGCTTGCTAGGTTTATATAAACCTAGCCAGCCCACACATTTTCTTTAAAAAAAAAGGTTAAAAACTTGATAAATGGAATTTTGTTTTTAGCAAACGGGAGCACATAAAAAGCACTTAATTATAAAAATATTGATTATTTCTGTATGGGCTTGCTAGCTTTATATAAAGCTAGCACGCCAATCATTTTTTTAAATTTCCGTGGAAACCAAAGGAGCACAAAAATTTTAAAAAGTGGACGAAATTAGCACATAAAAAGCACATAATTCTGGAATAAATTTTTTTAATTTTTATTGAGGTGGGCTTGCTAGGTTTATGGAGGTTAGATTTAGTCTTTTTAGATAAATATGTTCTGCATCTGTATGTTAATGAAATCATTGGTAAAAGTTTCTTTGACAAGCTTTCTATATGGCCATTCCAACTTAATTTATCATCTATAATTAGACCCAAGTGCTTGTTTTTGGTTACTTGCTTTAATTCTATATTGTTAATTTTTAGAGTGATTTTGCTAAGTGGTTTATTTTTTTGCGAAAAGATCATATAGTTAGTCTTGTCAATATTAATTTTAAGTTTATTGCTGTATAGCCAATTCACATATAATAGCAGGTCATCATTTATGATTTTGCTTAATGCCACTAGATCTTTGCCAGTAAAAACCAGTGCTATATCATCAGCAAAGCAAAAGTACCTAGCCGTCAAATTCAGCAACATTAAGCTTAGGACATACAAAGAATAAAACAGTGGTCCCAAGACTGAGCCCTGTGGGACGCCATATGTATTTGATGTTAAGTGGCTTTTGGTATTATTTACCACAACATACTGTTCTCTGTCTTTTAAATATGATTCTGCTAATTTGTTTATGACTCCATCAAGACCCATACTTTTAAATTTCTCTAGAAGCACATCAAATGATACTACATCAAAAGCTTTTCTTAAGTCTATATATAGACGACTACATACAAATTGTCATCCAATGCTTTTGAAATATAATCCACAAAATCAAGTGTTGCACTTAAGGTGCTACTATTCTTAAGGAAACCATATTGATATTTGTCAGCTTGTATGTGTATATCCATAAAGTTTAAAATTCTCTTTTTTATAATTTTTTCTATGATTTTGGAAAAAACACTAAGAACTGAAATAGGTCTGTAGTTATGTGTACTCTTTTTGCTACCAGATTTAAAGATAGGGCTAATTTTACTAATTTTAAGTTCTTGAGGAAAATTTCCTGTTGTAAGTACTTTATTTATTAATTGAATTAAAATGTTTTTAATGACATCTTTTAAATTTAGTAAATCCTGAACAGTAATATTATCATAACCAGGTGCAGAATTTTTCTTTAGATCTAATAAAATTTCCTTAAGTTCAGCTTCACTTGTGGATTCTACTTCTATTGTGCTTCCAGACGAAATTTCTTCAAAAGATGGTAAGCCATTTGGTCTTTCTTTATTTATTTCGTTTCTTAAACCCAGAACAATTGTCTCTCCAACCTGTGAGAAGTGCCTGTTAAATTCATCCGCGATTTCACAAGAATCAGTGACTTCTCTATTAAGAATTTCCAGGCTTGTAACTATTGTTTCATTTTTTTTATTTTTGTAAAAATTATTAATAAATTTCCATTGTTTTTTAGTGTTTGTACCTGTTTTTTCCCATTCGGTTTTAAAATACCTATTTTTAAGTGATTTTATTTTGTTGTTTATTTGGTATTTAATTTTTTTAAATTCAGATTCAAATTGTTTATGTGGATATTTAATTTTTTGCTTATAGATACAATCCCTCTCTTTCATCATCTCAAGAATTTCTTTATTTATCCAATTATTATTTTCCCGAGCTTTAAATTTTATAGTATATTCTGCTGCTTTTTTTGATTGAGTAATTATTTCCGTTAACTTTTGAAAAGAAGAAACAGTGCAATTTTTTAATTTATTTTCTACTTTGTAAACAAATTTTTTATGATCTATTTTCTTAATATCATAGTTAACTTTTTTACAAAGATTTTTGATATTTTCTTGTTTGGTTATATGTAGGAGACTATGGTCCGATAAGGGATTACTTTCTACTTTTATTGAACAATTTAATTTATTATTTATATCAGAAAGAACATGATCAAGAATACTTTTTGAGTTCTCACCAGTTCTTGTTGCATCTTCCTCTGATAAAGAATTATGAATTTTAAAATTATTAAGAGTTAAAAAATTTTCATAATTTATTGCTTCAGGTGTCTCTCTTAGTAAGTTGATGTTAAAGTCACCAACTATTAAATGATTTTTTGGGTCTTTTATTAATATCTGTTCAAAAAACTGTTGAAACTCTATGATAGAGTATGATGGGGGCCTATAGATAACACTAATTTTTAAATTGCTTTTACCAGTGATCCCAATACATACCCAATTTACTTTACAATCATCATCTGATCTATCCAATTCACAGAAGCCTATATTCTCTTTAATATATATGGAAGCTCCCCCACCCATACCATTTCTACATGAGTGTACAGCATTATATCCATTTAAGTTGAACAAAAAAGTTTCCCAATTTTGTAACCAAGTTTCACAAAGTAATAATATGTCACAATTATTATTACTTACTAGAAATTGCACATCCTCCAACTTATTTCTAATACTTCTTATGTTATTATATAAAATTTTAAGTTTTTGTCGAGGCCTATCTAATTTTTTAGATCATTAAAATCCTGTACAATAAATGCCTTGGAATTCTCTGTTTTACGCAAAAAGATGTTTCCTCCTTGGTACCATAAAAATGTAAAGTTATTTTTCCATTTGTAATCCTTTGCAGCCTTAAATAGTTCCATGTTATCTTTAGTCAGGTCATGGTTTATAAATATCTTGCCGTCAGCTGAGAATCACAAATCCTTGCATGTAAGCTTATTTTTATTTGGAGACTTAAAAATCATTTTTTTAACATAATTATCTTTAAAAGTGACTTTAATCGGAATTTGCTTTTTGGAAACTTCAGGATTTCCTAGTCTAAATGCAGTAAACTGATTGTCAATGTTATTAGGCAAATCTAGTTTTTTCATAATATTCTGAACTATTTCAGTCACAGTCACCTTTAGAGTAGGGCACTCCCCCTACTATAATGTTGTTCTCTAAATCATTTTGTTCTTTTTTATTTAGTCTTCTCTTTATTTCCTTTAAGTCTTTCTCCAGACTGTCATTAACCTTTTTTTGTTGCATGTTTATCTTGATTTGCTCATCAAAGCGTAGCAGAAGTGCTTGATAATTATGTTCCATATTCATCAGTTTAAGCATAACATCATTGATGGTATAGTTAGTTTGCATATTTGTGGAAGGTAGTGTACAAGTTTCGCAATCCCAAGGGTCTTGTGACTGGCTTATTTCCTTGTATTTTTCCTCTGTCATTTGGATGTATACTCTATGCTTCCAAATGCAACATTTTTCGCAGAACAAACTGTGTTGTCCTACACGAACGGTTTTGTTGCATAAATTGCAAGTTTTTACTTCCTTATTCATTTTTATTTGATTTTTTTTCCTGATCAAAACAAGCTCCTAAACTTACTTTTAACAATTTCATATTTTCACTTGAAAATGGTAACTTATGTTGCAAATTTATAATCTATTGTGTTTTGTGGATACTAAAGTTAATTTTTAATCTAATTACTCTTATTTTTTATCTTAAATTAGCCCATTTTACGCAGGTAGAAAAAGGCCTGTGTATCCACCAACATAACCTCTGTAATAATTTAAAATGTACACTTCTTACTTAATAGTTTAAAATCGTTTATAGCTCAAAATTAAAAGACTAAAATGGTCAACATGGTATAAAAGACAGTAAACATGCTTAAAAAACAGACAGATTTAGACAAAAAATTTTAACATAAATAAATAAAAAAAAAAATATAATATCTTACTTAATTTAAAATTTACTGAAAAAAAGGAACAAAAAAAAGAAATAGGCACGTTTAAACTGATGAGTCATTATAAAATTCAGCCAAATCATAGTATGCTTTCTCTACTAAAATGCTTTTAAGAGTCTTTCTAAATAACCTAATTGTTCGTAATGATTTTAATCTATGCAACAATGAATTTAAAAAATTTTTCCCTTCATAAATGGGGGAAGACTTAGTTAGATTTGATCTTGGAATTGGCAAGTGATTTTTATTTAATATGCCAAAACCAAAGCATTCAGTTTGGCATTATTTTGACTGGATAATTAAGATGAAACATACTACTGGAAAATGGGGGAAATGTTGAGAGTGCTCAAAGGAAATGCAGGGTATACCATCACGAATTTATGGTTAGAATATAAGATTTTGGTGATGTGTTTGTGTTGACATAAAGTTTATGCCTGGTAAATTTTGGTCAAAAGGTTTAAAATTTTGAATGTTCAGAACATTCCCTATTTTTCTCACATAAATTGTTCGTTTTCCACAATTCTACTACAACACAAAAAATGATAAAACTATAAAATGCATATTCCCTGGCATCATTGTGCTACTATATGTTTTAACAGAGGGGTAAACAGCTAACCCAGAATGTGTACACTGATAGTGAAAATCCACAATCTTTGCTAAGATTGTGAGGAATTGTGAGAAATGTGTACACCAATTGTGCTTGTCTTTTTTTCCTTCTTTCTTTTATTTCAGTCCGTTTGTGAACAACAACAGATCTGGCAACCCTAAGACCTACACAAAAGTAAAATTGTTCTATGTTCTCACCTGAATACTAGCAAAGCCCAACAACATTTCCGCAATCATCATGGGCTGTCCAGTCGTTGTGATTGTGGAATCATCATGTTCAAAAATGGACTTGCTCTCAAGGGATTCATTCAAGCATGTTCTGCATATTTTGCTTAAATCTACAACGGTGGCATTCTGTTTTGCCATTTTACAGCTAATTTTCTTTTGGGAAAGTTTTCAAGCAGTACTCAAACACTACTTTGTTGTCAAAAACTCCACAATTGAGGTTTGGATTTGATAAACGTAAACAAACAGAAAACACACAATCCCAGCTAAGCTGTGGCCCCAAAATGGCGACACACGGGTTTTGTTCTCCACTGGTCGATTGTGCTAACTGACAAACAAACAGTCCCTTCTAATTTCATAGCACCTTGCGAAAGAGAAAGAATACATAATTTTCGCAACACGATAGAAAGAAACAGAAACAGACCAAAGTCATCTCGTTTGGGGTACGTTCAGATAGCACGTCGGATGTGGTCGGGCGCGCTCAAATCCGTTCAGATTGAAAACTAGGTGAAAGTTACTCTCGTTCATATTGGTCGAAAATAGCGTCGGGCGAATCGCCTTTTACACCCTTCTCTATGAGGTGGGTGACAAACGCTCGACTTGCGCAGTAGGTATATAAAGCAACCCCCCCCCCCAATTAAAAGAAAATATATATATTTTCGAAAACATTATATAAAAGTGGCATTTTCCATAAATAAATAATCAATTTTTACTTAAAAACACTCTTTCAGATGCAATTAAATGGATCCTTTATAGAATTTCATTTTGACTGTTTAGTTTCTACTTAGGAGAATGTAGGGAATGAATGTTTATTTTTATTTGGACAAGTTGTTATAGGAATATAAATAATATCTAGATATTACTTTGTGCTTTCAAATTAAAATAAAAGACATTTAAACTATGTTTATTTGTATTCTTTATTTAATAGTAGATAATGTAACCATATAAAGAGGTTTGACATAATGTAATTAAAGATCTCTCAACGCTCCAGCAAACACTTAATGATTGAGAATTTGTCTTCTTTCGCATTGTCACTGTCAAACGCTATTATATTTTATTGCACATGTAACTATTAATTTCAAATTTAATTATTTCCTTTAAAAGTGTTGAGCACAGGCACTTAAAACCTGTATTGCTTGTACGTACAACAAAGAAAATAAATTTACAGAAAACACAACTTTTAAATCTAAAACAAAACTTTATTTGTCTAATAAAACTCTGTCAGCCACCAAAAGTCGGGTACTCCAAAATACTCCATTTTCATTTTTCAAAACCAAAAAACACTTATTTGCGTTTATGTTAACTCTACTAAATAAACTGTAACAAATTTTTAAATCTGATCGAATTTATATATATTTATCGGTTTCACAACGTTCTACGTCTTCCGATACCCAATTTCCACTCGTTTCTGTTATTTCACTGTCTATTTCCTTATCTCCAGCTTCTCCTTGACCGTCCTCGTTTTCTTCGGTCAGTTGGTTTCCATTGTAGGATTTGTTTAGGTAGTCTTTCATCATTCATTCTTTGTACATATCCGTACCACACCAGTTGTTTTGTTCTTATATCATCCACTAAAGTACGTTCACCACTGTCATAATTTCTCTTATTCTTTGATTTGTAACTCTTTCTCTTTTTGATTTCCCTGCTGCTCTTCTCCAATAGTCCATCTCCGTAGCGGAAAGCATTTTTTCTGTTCTATCCTTGATTGGCCATACTTCTGCGCCGTATGTAATAATACTTTTTACAATGGTGTTATATATAAGCTTTTTGTTATGTTTTGATATACTTTGGTCCCAAATGATTCCATTTAATAAAGTTATTGCTTTTCTTCCTTGTACGTTTCGATCTTTTATAGCTTTGTCCAGTGTTCCGTCAGCTGTAATTTTTAGACCTAAGTATTTATACTCATCACAGGACTGAATTCGCTGCCCGGTATTTAAGATTAGATCCTGTTTTGTTCCACCGATACACATATGCTCTGTCTTATTAAGATTAACCTCTAGTCCCCACTTATTGTACTCTTCTATTAGTTTTTGTGTCATATATTCGATCGAATTTATCAATTTTTAAAAAATATATTTTAGGGTTAGTTTATTACATCCATACCGTTCACAAAGGCAAGACGTCCGGCGATTTACCCATGACGTCATTCGCTCGGCAAGACGTCTCGCCCGACGTTTCAATCTGAACGTACCCTTGGTGACCAGATTTGCCTGTACAGTGACACAAGCCAAGTCATCTCCTTTATATCCTTTTGATTTTAGGGTCATTTTCAAACAAAATTCAGCTGGATGCAAGGAATTCTACGAGTCGTTAAATACCGAGATGAATTCCAAGACGTGCGCAAGCGTTGATCTGTCACTTCTGCCAACCAATCAACTGAGAGATATTTCAGTATGGTGTTATACAGCAAAAATTTAATAATTCCCAGTTCTTTTTGATGAAAATTCGTCGTTTTGGTCTGTGAAAATGCCGGTGAAGTGCAAGTTGTGTGACAAATTATTTAGTGCCCAATTTAATTTGAATAAACACTGTCATCGGGGTTCTACTGTATGTCTATGCTACGATAAACAATTTTTTTAAAGATTTAGCGCATTTAAATTTGTCAATACTCCCATGGCAAAACAAAATAAACGTGAAATGCATATAGAAGAAATACTGCATATACCTCAAAAAATATTAATCGCAGCACATAGATATTGTATATGTTTGAAATCAAAAAGAAAAGACGAATCTTAAAATGCAAAAATATACAGGGTGTTCCCTCTCAAAAAATCGACTTTATTGTCACACCCTGTACAGGGTGTCCCAAACTCGTTGTTTTTTTGTGGTGTCGGGTATTTCTAGGGGAGAAAAAAAAACTGAGCCCCCTTTGCGACGCTCAAATTTTAAGAGAAGCCTAAAGGTGAAAACTACATTTAGATATAGCAAGCCGTTTTTAAGCTACGGAGTGTTTTTGTCTGCATTTTGCTTTTGTGTAAATAGCTTTCTTATAGATCTTTTCTTGAAGAATTGACAGATGTCAACGGTTTTTATTTATCTCTTTTGGTTTTTAAAATATTGCATAAAGTTATTTTTCTTACAGAATAACTCTAAAACTCTCTCTAAAATTTCCTTTAAAATGATGTATCACACTCAATATTTTAATTTTTAATTTTTTTTATTGTTTTCTTTATTTTTATTTTTTAATCACCTCTTTATTATTAGCTCACACATATACTATACTATAGTAGTGTGAGCTATGGTGATCCTAATTTTTTCGAGAAAAAAAAAGTTGCTCCGATTTCAAAATTTTTTATATATCTTTGCGTTTCAGATGATTTGGAAACTTTTTTGTTGCGCCGTCTGTCTGTCTGTCTGTCTGTCTGTATGTCTGTCTGTCTGTCTGTCTGTCTGTATGTCTGTCTGTAACGACCAACGCGCATAACTCAAAAACCGCCTGGCCTGGGTCTTGGGTCGAGATGGTCCCATTTAAAAATGAACAAAATCCACCGAACAGAAACCAAATAAAAGGGTGGGGGTTGATTTCAAAAATTAGAGTTTATGTAAAAATATGGCGTGTGTGATATCAAACGAAAGGTAATTGAGTCTGGAGTTAAACAAAATACATTTTAATTTATTTTAAAAAAAGGGTGGGGGTATATTTCAAAAATTAGAGTTTAAGTGAAAATATGGCGTGTGTTATATCAAACGAAAGGTAATTGAGTCCGGAGTTTAACAAAATACATTTTAGTTTTTGTTTTTTTTAAGGGTGGGGTATATTTCAAAAATTTGAGTTTATGTCAAAACATAGCTTGTGTGGTATCAAACAAAAGGTAATTTAGTCTGGAGTCGAATAAAATATATTTCAGTTTTTAGTTATATTAGCTCACACGTACACTATAACTATAGTACCTAGTGTGAGCTTAGGGGCCCATATATTGGCAGAGTATTTTTTAATATTAAGCAAACTAAAATATGTGGTAAAAAAAAAAAAATATAAAGAAATCCCACTAATCCCATAAAGAAAAATTAATTTTATGTGATATCTCAAAAACTAAACGTGACAAATGAAATTTAATTTAACAGTTGAATTCCTCTTAAAAAAGTGTCTAAAGAATGTTTTCACAGAAATAAAAATATTAATAAATAAACAAGTTATAGACCCCTTCCCAAAATGCAGACTTTTTAAAAACACCCCGTAGTTTAAAAACGGCTTCGGTTCGGTTCGGTTTAAATAAAATCATTATTTATTTATTTGACGAATTTTTATTGTCATCTTAGGATAATATTTATCGGCGTGTAACTTTGAAACAAATAAAAATGGATATCGTCGTTGGCCTGATAAAACTACAGGTTGTGTGACATTTTTTTCAAAAATGAGATTTTTACATAATCAATTTGCCCTATTCATAATGGATATACTATAAAAAATTATTTGCAAGAAAATGTTATATTAACGTTGCTTAAAGCAAGAATAAAAAAGAAGTTCTACAGCTCATAATGGTATACCACACTAAGGTCACTATATCACGATGTTAGGAACTTCGTGATATAGTGACCTTATACCACACGAGTGCGATTTTTCATTTTCCGCGTGTTCCATTGAAACTGCACTCGGTGCAAATTTTTGACAGCACCGTTTCAGTGTCAGTGCACCACCAGTGCTGCACTCATTTTCCCAATGGAATACGGCATATTGCCATATTCCAGTTTCAATGGAACACGCGGAAAATGAAAAATCGCACTCGTGTGGTATGCCATTATGAGCTGTAGAAATTATTTTTTATTCTTGCTTTAAGCAACGTTAATATAACATTTTTTTGCAAATAATTTTTTATAGTATATCCATTATGAATAGGGCAAATTGATTATGCAAAAATCTCATTTTTGAAAAAATTGTCACACAACCTGTAGTTTTATCAGGCCAACGACGATATCCATTTTTATTTGTTTCAAAGTTACACGCCGATAAATATTATCCTAAGATGACAATAAAAATTCGTCAAATAAATAAATAATGATTTTATTTAAAAAAAGTTAATAAGAATATTTTAAAAATGCCCACCTCCTTGCTGAATGCGGGCTTGTGCTCCTATACCAACAGATAGAGTAGTTATCTGTATTTCGCGCTTGTTTTTCAAAAAAACCTAACCAGAAGTGTACTTTATGCTCCCAAAATACATACAACATAAGGATTCGAAACTTGTATACATATATAATATTTCACAAGTTTCTTGCAACTAAACCTAACTTTCCTGCCTTGCGGAATTTTGTCAAAAACATGTTGTTCAAAATCAATTTGTTCGAAAGTAATATTAATACTTCAATAACATTTTCTTGAAAAGGAAAATTATTTAAAAACATTTCCTTCAAACAAAAAATAGTTTGAAAACATTTTCTTAAAAATTTTTTGTTCAAAAACATTTTCTTTCATGTACAGAATCGCTAAATAGGGTAGATTCGGTATTTTATGTTATGGTGGGCTCTTTTAACCCCTCATCCCCTACAATGTAGTAATGTTATTATTTTAAAATAAAGACATTGTAAAAATAAACATTTTTCTTCAAATACATTATGAAGCACAGAATCGCTAAATAGGGTAGATTCGGTATTTTATGTTATGGTGGGCACTTTTAACCCCTCATCCCCTACAATGTAGTAATGTTATTATTTTAAAATTAAGACATTGTAAAAAGATACATTTTTCTTCAAATATATTATGAAGCACAGAATCGCTAAATAGGGTAGATTCGGTATTTTATGTTATGGTGGGCTCTTTTAACCCCTCATCCCCTACAATGTAGTAGTGTTATTATTTTAAAATAAAGACATTGTAAATATAAACATTTTTCTTCAAATACACTATGATGCACAGAATCGCTAAATAGGGTAGATTCGGTATTTTATGTTATGGTGGGCACTTTTAACCCCTCATCCCCTACAATGTAGTAATGTTATTATTTTAAAATAAAGACATTGTAAAAGAAAACATTTTTCTTTAAATACATTATGATGCACAGAATCGGTAAATAGGGTAGATTCGGGATTTTATGTTATGGTGGGCTCTTTTAACCCCTCATCCCCTATAATGTAGTAACGTTATTATTTTAAAATAAAGACATTGTAAAATCATACATTTTTCTTCAAATACATTATGATGCACATAATCGCTAAATAGGGTAGAATCGGTATTTTATGTTATGGTAGGCTCTTTTAACCCCTCATCCCCAACAATGTAGTAATGTTATTATTTTAAAATAAAGATATTGTAAAAATAAACATTTTTCTTCAAATACGTTATGATGCATAAAATCGCTAAATAGGGTAGATTCAGTATTTTATGTTATGGTGGGCTCTTTTAACCCCTCATCCCCTACAATGCAGTAATGTTATTTTTTTATAATAAAGACATTGTCAAAGAAAACATTTTTCTTCAAATACATTGTGATGCACAGAATCGCTAAATAGGGTAGATTCGGTATTTTATGTTATGGTGGGCTCTTTTAACCCCTCATCCCCTACAATGTAGTAATGTTATTATTTTATAATGAAGATATTGTAAAAGACAACATTTTTCTTTAAATACATTATGATGCACAGAATCGTTAAATAGGGTAGATTCGGTATTTTATGTTATGGTGGGCTCTTTTAACCCCTCATCCCCTACAATGTAGTAATGTTATTATTTTAAAATAAAGACATTGTAAAAACAAACATTTTTCTTTAAATACATTATGATGCACAGAATCGCTAAATAGGGTAGATTCGGTATTTTATGTTATGGTCCCCTACAATGTAGTAATGTTATTATTTTATAATAAAGACATTGTAAAAGGAAACATTTTTCTTCAAATACATTATGATGCACAGAATCGCTAAATAGGGTAGATTCGGTATTTTATGTTATGGTGGGCTCTTTTAACCCCTCATCCCCTACAATGTAGTAATGTTATTATTTAAAAATAAAAACATTGTAAAAAGATACATTTTTCTTCAAATACATTATGATGCACATAATCGCTAAATAGGGTTATGTTATGGTGGGCTCTTTTAACACATCATCCCCTACAATGTAGTAATGTTATTATTTTAAAATAAAGACATTGTGAAAAGAAACAGTTTTCTGCAAATACATTATGATGCACAGAATCGCTAAATAGGGTAGATTCGGTATTTTATGTTATGGTGGGCTCTTTTAATCCCTCATCCCCTACAATGTAGTAATGTTATTATTTTAAAATAAAGACATTGTAAAATGATACATTTTTCTTCAAATACATTATGATGCACAAAATCGCTAAATAGGGTAGATTCAGTATTTTATGTTATAATGGGCTCTTTCAACCCCTCATCCCCTACAATGTAGTAATGTTATTATTTTATAATAAAGACATTGTAAAAGGAAACATTTTTCTTCAAATACATTATGATGCACAGAATCGCTAAATAGGGTAGATTCGGTATTTTATGTTATGGTGAGTTCTTTTAACCCCTCATTCCCTACAATGTAGTAATGTTATTATTTTATAATAAAGACATTGTAAAAAGAAACATTTTTCTTCAAATATATTATGATGCACAGAATCGCTAAATAGGATAGATTCGGTATTTTATGTTATGGTGGGCTCTATTTTAAAATAAAGACATTGTAAAAACAAACATTTTTCTTCAAATACATTATGATGCACAGAATCGCTAAATAGGGTAGATTCGGTATTTTATGTTATGGTGGGCTCTTTTAACCCCTCATCCCCTACAATGTAGTAATGTTATTATTTTAAAATAAAAACATTGTAAAAAGATACATTTTTCTTCAAATACATTATGATGCACAAAATCGCTAAATAGGGTAGATTCAGTATTTTATGTTATAATGGGCTCTTTCAACCCCTCATCCTCTACAATGTAGTAATGTTATTATTTTATAATAAAGACATTGTAAAAGGAAACATTTTTCTTCAAATACATTATGATGCACAGAATCGCTAAATAGGGTAGATTCGGTATTTTATGTTATGGTGAGCTCTTTTAACCCCTCATTCCCTACAATGTAGTAATGTTATTATTTTATAATAAAGACATTGTAAAAAGAAACATTTTTCTTCAAATATATTATGATGCACAGAATCGCTAAATAGGATAGATTCGGTATTTTATGTTATAGTGGGCTCTATTTTAAAATAAAGACATTGTAAAAACAAACATTTTTCTTTAAATACATTATGATGCACAGAATCGCTAAATAGGGTAGATTCGGTATTTTATGTTATGGTCCCCTACAATGTAGTAATGTTATTATTTTATAATAAAGACATTGTAAAAGGAAACATTTTTCTTCAAATACATTATGATGCACAGAATCGCTAAATAGGGTAGATTCGGTATTTTATGTTATGGTGGGCTCTTTTAACCCCTCATCCCCTACAATGTAGTAATGTTATTATTTTAAAATAAAGATAGTGTAAAAAGAAACATTTTTCTTCAAATACATTGTCATGCACAGAATCGCTAAAAAGGGTAGATTCGGTATTTTATGTTATGGTGGGCTCTTTTAACCCCTCATTCCCTATAATGTAGTAATATTATTATTTTATAATAAAGACATGGTAAAAGGAAACATTTTTCTTCAAATACATTATGATGCACAGAATCGCTAAATAGGGTAGATTCGGTATTTTATGTTATGGTGAGCTCTTTTAACCCCTCATCCCCTACAATGTAGTAATGTTATTATTTTATAATAAAGAAATTGTAAAAGGAAACATTTTTCTTCAAATACATTATGATGCACAGAATCGTTAAATAGGGTAGATTCGGTATTTTATATTATGGTTAGCTCTTTTAACCCCTCCTCCCCTACAATGTAGTAATGTTATTATTTTAAAATAAAGACATTGTAAAAAGAAACATTTTTCTTCAAATACATTGTCATGCACAGAAGCGCTAAAAAGGGTAGATTCGGTATTTAATGTTATGGTGGGCTCTTTTAACCCCTCATCTCCTATAATGTAGTAATATTATTATTTTATAATAAAGACATTGTAAAAGGAAACATTTTTTTTCAAATACATTATGATGCACAGAATCGCTAAATAGGGTAGATTCGGTATTTTATGTTATGGTGAGCTCTTTTAACCCCTCATCCCCTACAATGTAGTAATATTATTATTTTATAATAAAGACATTGTAAAAAGAAACATTTTTCTTCAAATATATTATGATGCACAGAATCGCTAAATAGGATAGATTCGGTATTTTATGTTATGGTGGGCTCTATTTTAAAATAAAGACATTGTAAAAACAAACATTTTTCTTTAAATACATTATGATGCACAGAATCGTTAAATAGAGTTGATTCGGTATTTTATGTTATGGTGAGCTTTTTTAACCCCTCATCCCCTACAATTTAGTAATGTTATTATTTTAAAATAAAGACATTGTAAAAAGAAACATTTTTCTTCAAGTACATTATGATGCACAGAATCGCTAAATTTCTTATCAGATAGGTCGCAGGCTGTTGTTTTGAACGGAGTAAATTCAACTTCTGAAAAAGTGACGATTGGTGTTCGACAGGGCTCCATACTTGGTCCTCTTTTGTTCCTAATGTATGTCAATGATATGACGGAAAACTAACAAGTTTCGCCGATGATAACACCATCTTATGGCATGATAAGGACCCTGAGAGGCATGCTAGAACCGTCCAGAGAGATCTGTCCATTGTTAAGGCATGGTGTGACTCAAATCGGTTATCTTTTAATATATCAAAAACCAATATTTTAAACTTCAAGTGTGAAATACAAAACATTCAGCTACAGAATGAAAATATAAATAATCCCATTGTAAACAAATTTCTTGGCATACACATAGACAACTCTTTGAAATTTAGTGAACATGTTAAAAAACTAAACAGTAAAATTTCATCAGGCTCTTACGCGCTAAAGGTGGTAAGGGATAATCTGGGCCTTGACCTGTCTTATGGTATTTGCTTTTGGAGATCGTGTGCTGACTATTTATTTAAATCAGTATTTACATTACAAAAAAGAGCTCTTAGAAACTTATTTAAAATCAATAGACTAACTTCTTGTAGACCTATTTTTATAGAGCATAAAATATTGACTTTGTGTGGTATTTTTATTCTTGAGATGGTTTGTTTAATGTTTAAAAAGTATAGAAATGAATTGACTAGGGTCAGTCAATATAGTGTAAGACGTCCTTTCTTGTTACAGCTGCCAATACCACAAAACACTCTTGTAAGAAATTCATTTGTCTACAATGGTAGGAAAATGTTTAACCATTTACCCCTTAATATTAGGAAAATAGATCTTTATAAAAAATTTAGAAAGAACACAAAGGATTTTTTGACTGAAAATGCCTTTTACTCATTAGAGGAATTTTTTTCCAACTGATATGTTTTACCATTTTAGGATAAAGAATGTTTTTTTATTTTACTTATTTGTGAGTGTAACTCTATGTGACTATGTTGTGGCTACATGTTTTTTCCTGATTTTGTTTTTTTTTTAAATAAATTTTAAAATAAAAATAAAAATAAATAAAACTATTTTAAACTGTTTTGTAAATCAAAATTTATGACGTTTTATGCATGATAAACATTTATATACATATTACCTAATTTAGTTATTTTTTTTTATAAAAATTTTTTTTAACTTAAGTAATTTATGTGTTTTATAATTTGAGGGTTTGTTCTGATAAAAATTATAAATTTAGATTAGGTCAGATTCATTTTAAACAAATTTACTACATATTATATATTAAGTAACTACTCTGATTTATTATTAATTTATTATTAATTTAGTTTAAGCAGGGCTTTGTCTTTGTGTACATGATATACTGACAATAAAGCTACTTTTGATTTGATTTGATTTGAAAAATAGGGCAGGGTTGCAATATAAAGGCATTAAAAAAACGGTATTTTATGTTATGGTGGGCTCTTTTAACCCCTCATCCCCTATAATGTAGTCATGTTATTATTTTATAATAAAGACATTGTAAAAGGAAACATTTTTCTTCAAATACATTATGATGCTCAGAATCGCTAAATAGGGTTATGTTATGGTGGGCTCTTTTAACCCATCATCCCCTACAATGTAGTAATGTTATTATTTTAGAATATAGACATTCTGGAAAGAAATATTTTTCTTTAAATACATTATGATGCACAAAGTCGCAAAATGGGGCAGATTCGGTATTTTATGTTAAGGGGGCTCTTTTCACCCCCTCAACCCCTACAATGTAGTTATATTGTTATTTTAAAATAAAGACATTCTAAAAAGAAACATTTTTCTTCAAATACATTATGATGCACAGAGTCTTTAAATGGGGTAGATTCTGGATTTAATTTTAAGGGGGGCTCTTTTAGCCCCTCAGCCCCTAAAATGTAAAAAAAATTTTTGCAATATAAAGGCATTTAAAAAAAACATTTTTCTTTTAATACATTTTGATGCACAAAGTCTCTAAATGGGTTAAAAACGCGTAAGGGTGTTTTTTTTTCTAAATTTACAACACTTACAACCCTGTAGCACATAGTGGCTATTCTATGGGCCACTAGAAAAAAAACTGAGTGAAAAAAACATTCAAATCCGTCTAGAATCAACGAAAAACGCAAAAAAAACTGTTTTATGGCGAAAACTCATCTGGTCAACTATAAATGGGCGGTGTCGAAAATGAATCTGAAAAGGAATCTGTCTTCACACTTGTCGTAGTTGTATAAAAACAAGTTAGGGCCTAAATAAGTTTTAAATTATATTGATATTTATATTAGATAAACTAATTGTACCGTTTTTTTTTTAAAGTAAGGTATGTTAAAGTAAGTAAGTACTATAAATAATAACATCGTTTTAAAAATAAAATTGTTTAATTTGCCTTTTACCAGAAACGAGTATAATATCTTTTACTTAATTTATTAAAATCCTTTGCCGTCTGGTTCTTGTACCGTGGTTGGCGTGGCGCCATCTGTTTGCTTAAGTTCTAGATAATTGACCATAAGGTTAAGCGTGTTGTTAACAGATGGCTCCACTTTTCAGAGAAATCCGCTAATTAACAGATTGGCGAATAGATGGCGCAGATCACCGGTAGTTCATCCGCACAAAGTCATTCTAAGTTTAAATTTTAGTCTAGAGATGGCACCAGCTGCAAACACGATACAACGACAAGAAGTAGTAGAATATTTTATTAAATATTTACTAACGAGGTTTTAAGAGTATTTTCATCAACTAAAAAAAACACTCAGCAAATCCTATTAATTCTTTCTCAATAATTTAAACAGGGTTCGTATGAGGTTTCAATGTAAGGAAAAATTTCGTATGTGGTCTCATTTTAGAAAAATGTCGTATGCGGTCTGATTTTAAGAGAATGTTTCGTATGGGGAGTCTCAAATTAAGAAAATTTTTTTTATCTGATCTCAATTTAAGAAAAAAAAATCGTATTAGATCTCAATTTAAACAAAAAGTTTGTATGAGGTCTTATCTTAAGAAAAAAATCGTATGTCTTATTTGAGCTATTACTATCGGTAACTACCGTTACAGCCGGATCTTGGTACGTCCCTTTTTCTTAATAGAGCACTGGTGAAACACGGCGCAGCGGAACGTCGAACGAAATAATCGCCAGCTAGGTTTATCGCTGGTTTACTATAAAAAATCATTGTAAAATAACAAAACAAAAAAGTAAATTTAAAAAAATATATATTTATTATTAATTAATTATACTCTTGTTTATTCACAAAACAATATTTATTATTAAGTATTCTTATTTATTTACAAATTCAATTTAATAATACATACATTTATTTCAAAGATAATTTACAATACGTACCCCGTACCGTATATCTATCCTATATCTTAACTAATTTTTGCCCTATTATTTTAGTTTCCTTATTTTCTGTTTACCTATTCTAAGCTATTCCTAATACTGAGATCTAACCAACTTAAACTAATTTAGGTACTTTTTTGTTTTATTTATTGAATTATTTTAGTTAAAATATTGATAAGATACCGTTAAAAAGCAATGGAACTTGGCAAATCAGAGTGAAACCGATCTACCGACTGCACCTATATCGGCAAACCAGAGCAATAAATAGCCCCGTATAATCTGTTTTGAATAACCTCGTGGATAACATGAGTATCCAAAAGACATATACAACACTGGGTTCGGTATCACGCCAAGCTATTGCACACCACCCCACAATTCAATTAAAAAAAATATGTTTTATGTTAATGAGTTTTGAAAAAAGTCACTTTTACTGAATGAGATAAGAAAACAAGAATATTTAAAACTGTGCCAATAAGACAAATTTGTAATTTTGGACCACAACTAAAAACATTTCAAAGTTTAAAAATAAATAATTGTCATCTCATGCTTGAATAAAAAGAAAAATTATTATGATACAAAAAAGAGAAAGACATAGGCCAAAAATTAATATGGTCCATTCCAAAGAAATTCAAGGAACCCTAGAAGACGCATCCCCATTATTTAATACGCAAATTCATTCATCATGCATGAAATCTCAGAAAATTTCGCCGAATCCTCGCAGGCAACACTGTAAGAGGTATAAAAGAGAAATCAATGAAAAACCATGGGCGTGCAGATTTTGTTGAATATAAAATAAATATATTATAGACATTTTCCTATAAAATTTTTGCACCCAAAATTATAAAATTTAAATAAGTGTAAAATATTACCGGTACAGCTTTGACAGCCCTTCTATTTAAATGACTCTTTTTACAGAATTAATTTTTTTATCGATTTATAATATTAGAAACCAATAACTTATTTACAGCTGGTAATATCCGTAGTTTTGATTTTTATTATTTTTCCCTAAAGCTAGGAAATCTACTTTATATTATTTTTTCTGGATATAGAAAAGTGTTACTTTAATCCCTAAAATTTAAAACACAGGTAAAAGTGTTTCTTTTTATTTCAAATTGTCAATGTCAAAAGATGTTTTTTTTAGCTTTTTACTCTTTCACCTTGGTGTAGTAAATTTGTTCTGTTAAAAAAAGTCAAAAACTTCGAATTATATACTCAGACCTTGAGATATTTATCAAAATTTTTGCATCAGGATATTTGATCCCCTAGTGTACAGAGTGCATTTTCGACACTTTTGGGTGTTTTCGGTTTCTATGTTTATAATATTGATATGCGATGTTTACTATCATTATTCTCTTCAAATTAAAGCACACTAAGGTGTAGTCGTTTTTTCTTCAATCTTCTCTAGAAGTTTCCGAAACCACCCAAATGATAAAAATGGGACAGCCTATACTTATAATATAGATTTTTTGTTATATTTTATCACCAAAACTCTTGCCTCGAAATAAAAAGCACTGGATTGGTTTATTTTACCAAAATCCATTCTTAGTTTATTAAACTCTAGAAATTAGTTTTTTTAGAAAATATTTGGTATGAGTCTGTGTTTTTTTACATTTGCAAATGTTAAAAAATATGACTTATTCAGTTTTTTCAACAAAATACTTTTGATTTCCATAAAAAAATCTATTTAATTTTTATTTACCAAATAAAATAAAAATGAAAAAATATTATTTATAATTAAGTGATTATTATACAGGGTGTCCCATAACTTAGGCGCCATAGTGCAGCAGGTGATAAAGGAGGTTATTTCCAAGAAAAAAGTTTATATAACATGGGGTCAACATTCATCTGTTTTTAAGATACAGGATTTTTAAAGAGGAGTGGGTGAAAACGGGTTATACAAAAAAAAATCTGTCACAGCCAGCTGAATACTCAGCTAATTGTGATTAAAAAATGTGGTACTCCTTTTTTGATAATATTACAAGTGGAGGAGGTACGGGCTGTCAAAATAACCTCGAAAATGTATAAAAAATAATAATTTTTTTTTAAATTAATTTTTGCTTTAACTCTTTTAAAATATATCAATAATATTTCATTATTATGTCTCGCTAGAGACTTGTTTTTATTAACAAAAAATATTTAAAAAACATTGCATTTAATATGGCATTCATAAAAGTTCATACCAGAAAAATAGTATTTTCTAAAAAAATTGACTGACTAACTTTTTTCAAATTAATTTTTTTAAATTAATTTCAATTTACTGCTTTTGTTCTAATACAAGACTACGTAATTTCATATTTTTACTGCGTTTTTTTAAAAAGGTATTATCACAAAAGTTAAAAAAACAACAAGTTTTTGATCAGACATGACCTCCTCTATCACTTGTTGGCCTATGGCCCCTAAGTTATGAGACACCCTGTATATACAAACATTAATAAATTTGGCAAATATAAGAATTAAGAACAATATTTTAATCCATTTGACTCAAGGCTCTCTTTTAATTATTCACCAGGGACTATGCAGTAAGTAAGTGAAAAGGAAGTTAAAACTCTTTTTTTTCTGTGTAAAAGTAGGTACTACCTTTTTTCTTCTTATAGTTATATTTGTTAATTCTAACTAATTTTTTACATCATTGCATGATGATCGAACATCAAAAATAACCAGTGATAATATATTATGTATACTTTATAATAAAAAGAGATAGTTGAATATTTAACTACTAACCACTAGTAGTAAGTAGTTTTCTTAATTTGAACTAGTCTTTAACACCTGACCTTGGGCAAGGCATTTGGTACAAGATAGTGCCTACTAGGTGCTAAACGAACATACTGAGGATCAGTGGTCAGAACAAAGACATGCCCAGTTTGACAGAATTTTTTCCTTATTAAGGCCAATAATCTCCCTCCAAAGCTCTCTCTTGTTTGGATCAGTGGGGAACCTAGTAAACTCATAAATTTGAATATTTTTAAAATGTTTAATAACTGTACAGTAGCATGACAACCGAACATAACATCACAGAGTGAAAATGGATGTTTACATAAGAAATATATTTTTTAGAGTTATATATTATTGCCAGAATAAATTAAGAAACTTCTCCAAAAAAACCCAAACACTAGAGGTGGGAAAATAAGGGAATTTGCAACAATAAATAATGTTTCTTAAAACTTCTTTGTAAAGTAAATCACTAATATTTTGTAAAAAAAGTTATAAACCACACCACTGTCTTACCAAATCGTAAACAATATGACGGTTTCTGGAAGAGATTCAAACTTACCGGTGAAATGATAAATCCAGCCACTTCTCGTCACTTTTATCACACAGAATGCACTTCTTAGGCATTTTTAAAGTTATTTAATACAAAAAAAATCTTTATTTTGTGATAAATATCCCAAAAAAACAACTAAAACACACGTTTATTCGGATAACCTCTCAAAGGCAACGTTAAATGATGCAAGGGTGACGTTTGGTCTACATGGTTGCCGCTATTAATTTTTTTTCTGAAAAATAGCGAACAAAAATCAGTTTTTTGCATTTTACGCGGGAACGATAAGTCGTAGGGCAAAATTTAATGTATGAGAAATATTACCCATAGGATTCCCTACAATCGGTCTTCATAGTCTATAGGTCTACAACCACACGTTTAGGAGAAAATTTCAAAAAATTATGTTTTTTGCAATTTATGCAAAAACGGTAAGTCATAAAAAAAAACTTTATTGACATAAAATGATCAAGACACAATTCTCTACAATGCGACAATGACAATTTACAGCTCTACAACCACATGTGTTGAAGACAGAGGGTGCCAAAAATGCCCATTATATACTTTTTTGCGTTTTACGCAAAAACCATAAGTCATAGAGCTGTGAGTCACATAGGTGAATTGTAGAGAATGGCGTCCTGGAGATTTCTTGTCTATAGTGTGTTTTTCTAGGACCTACCGTTTTTGCATAAAATAAAATAATAATTTTTGCAAATTTGGCGCCCTATATGTTCTACACGTAGTTGTAAACCTGTGGCCCAAAAGGAAAGAATGTAGAAAATTGTGTCCTTTAACATTTTATGTTTATAAAGTTTCTTTCTACGACTAAAAAAAAAACACATTTTTTGACAACTTAGCTGCCATCTACCTTCTAAACATGTTTTTGTAGACCTATAGACTATGGAGATTGATTGTAAAGACTCGTATGGGTAATATTTCTCTAAAATAAAATTCTTCCCTACGACTTACCGTTTTTGCGTAAAATGCAAAAAACTGATTTTTGTCAATTTTGGTGCCCTCTATCTTCTATACATGTAAGTCTAGAGCTATAACCTTTAAGAAAAATTGTAAAGGAATTTTTGAAGTGTAAACTTCTTTAGGCGCGTTTAGTAGTTTTTGTGGGTACTGAATTGAACTGAGCCGTCAGACTCGGCTATGTAACGCTCATTCGGGTGAAGTCGGCTCGAGTCGACTAACTGTGAGAGGAACATTCAGCGAGCAATATGATGATGCAGATGAAGGCCAGTATTATTAATTTCGCCTTGTTAAAGTTTACACTTCACACAATTTTTTTTTGTCAACAAAGGTTTTCTCTGCGACGTTCCATTTTCGCGTTAAATCAAATCAAAAAGCTTTTTGAGTTTTCCAGAGTTGCCCAGGGGAGTTTTGTAGACTATTTTTTTTAAGCTATATATATATATATATATATATATATATATATATATATATATACATATTATATAAAGAAAAGGTTTTTTTAACTTTCGTGATCAAAACATTTAAATTAAATTTATTTGGACTAAAAGCAAGAGTTATTTTTATACCGAAAACATTTGTAGTGAGAACAATAATTAATAGTTAAAAGTGCAGTTTAGTAATCTCGTTTTAATAACTTTTGAAATACCACCTAGGAATACAAAACTAATAAACTATTTATGAACTCTAACCTCACACCAAAGAAATTTAATTAAACTTACTTTCAGTTAAATGGAGTCCCGTTTTTTTCAGAAAACCGAAAACCAAATCAATATTTTAAACTGCGCATTCGCTACCGTACTTTTTCTTCTCACATAAAATATCTCCCTCTCAGCTGTGGTCGAGCATATGTGAAGTTAGTAAGAGGAAGATAATTTTATGTGATCAGAAAGAGAGAGGTGCGCATGTGCAGTAAAAAAAAATGGTTTGCATTACAGGATATCGCCGCTAGTTATTTTGTGTTCCTGCAAAAAACAAGCTCAAGTTGGTTAACTGCACAAAAATTGCAATTTGGTGCTAATCGTTGTACGTTCTATAAAAATCGACAATCAACAATCTTCGAAAAAAACCAACTTTAGCTGATTATTTCTAATTTATACTTTCCTTTTAATTCAAAATAGATAAGGATTTAAACGGCCACATAGATCTATAAAAACAGGGACTTAAAAGCAAATGTTTTATGATTTTTGTTAAGTTTAGGTACCTATGTAAACAAAAATTTACCGATTGATTATTGGATAACATATTCTAACTTAAAAAAAAACTTTTTTTCAAACATTTATATATATGTGCATATAGGCACACAGACAGACATGCATACATACATATCTAGAGGTTATACTTACAACCTAGAATTAAATTGTATAGAAAAACATTATTAATGATAAGATCTCAAAAAAAAATCAATGAAAACAATCCTTTTCTCACATAGGATGGTAAACATATTCTATTACAGGTACATGTATAGCAATCCAAAACGTAAGCCGAATTCAAAAACAAAATATTCTTTTGATTTTTATTAGTTACCATTTTACTTATGTACCTACATCAAAATTACAAGTTATAAAAGTACTGGCAACATTGTTGCGAATTTGAAAGAAATCCCCAGTATAATACTTTTTGTGTCTGATGAAGTTTAGGATTTCTATACGGGGTCTACCTTTAGTTGAATGTTTTTGGTCCATTCAAAAAAATAATCAAAGGTAATTTATTGTAATATTTATGGCACAGCCAACAAAAGTGACTTTTGGCTTCCGCAGAAACCGTGTCCAAAGGTCTAGCCATCTCCTCTACTGCGGTGGATCTCGGTAAGCCCAAGGTATTGATTGGTCTGAAGCTGACTAAAAGCTTGGTTAAACATACCCTCCCCAGCAAGCACAACAAGATTGCAGTAATATCACTGTATTGTAACTGCGAGATATAAAATGTACTCAGCGATGTACTTTGTAAATTACTGGGCACTTACATGTAAAGCCAAATGTCCGCAACATAGCGGTAGGGTGAAATATCTGTACAACATATCATTAAGACATTATAGGTTTGTCATTAAATAACATTCGGGAGAAGTTACGTTGATTGTCTACTGCGATGTACTTTTTGCGCTATGTAAGACTTACATGTTACGCCAAATGTCCGCAACATAGCAGTGCTCTATAACATCCCAGCTACATAACATTGCTAAACAAATTATTTTTCACCAGTTAACATTATGAAGAAGTTTATGTGATGGAAAATTGCTAGTTGCAATACTTTATCGCCAAATAACATTACATGGAAGTTGATATGATATATTATTGCAACCCTTAATTTTATCACTAAATAAAATTATAGAGACGTTGACGCGAATTAAAGTTAATTTCTGCATTTATTTTATCCATAAATAACATAACAAAGAAGTTGTAGCACTCCGATGGCTCAGATTGGGTTTTGGTAGATACAGTGGACTATAATTAACATTGGCGCAAAAAATTCATTTAACTAGAGAAAGTAAATAATTTTAAAATTGTAGGGTTAATTTGAAAGAGAAAGAAAATGGTGATATAGCCTCATGGAGAGGGACTTACCGCTGTTTTGAAGTTCCAAAGTGCAAGGTGTACACCTTTCCATAAGAGCTATGTGGCTTGAAGTTCCAACAGGATGATGGCACGATAATTTTAATTATTTGCGGAATTTTAAAGTGAATTTTCACTAAATTTAAATTTTAAGGTTGTCCATATCACTATATTTTAAATTTTATGGATATGTGAAAAACACGATAGAGGACGCTTGTAGTGCCAAAGTATATAAAAATAAAGAAAAAAGAAATAAAATAATAATTCTTAAATTTAGAATAGAAATTACATTTTTTGCGTTTAATTCTCGCATTTTAATGCAATTTTGCTTTAGGTAAATTTTATAATAACTAATAGTTGACCCATTTACTTAGGATTAATTTAAATTTAAGACTAATAATTTTATGTTCAAGACAAAATTTTAGTCCATGAAAAATAGGAAAAAATAAAAGTAAAATTCAAAAATAAAAGAAAAATAAAGAGGTTTTTTATGGAAACCGAACATATTGCCGGCCGAAAATGCTATGCATTTTCTAAAGTATCAAGTGGCAAAGGACATAGCTTTGAGATTGGTCTCTTTAACACCGAGTCCCTTATCTTGACATTAGCAACTCGATTTACATCGTCTTTACCCGGAAAAATTTCAATTATTCTACCGAGCTGCCATTGTAGCGGGGGTATAAAATCATTCTTGATTATTACCAAACGACCAACTTCTGGAGTACAAGTGGGGTCCAGCCACTTGTTCCTTTGTTGAAGTGTATGAAAATATTCTTGCTGCCAGCGTCTCCAGAAATCTTGATGGATTCTTTGAAGTAGCTGCCAACGAGTTAATCTATTAATTTTGACATCTGTTAAGTCAACGTCAGGAAGAGCTGTCAACGGTTCCAATGATAAAAAATGACCTGGTGTCAAAACAGAAATGTCATTTGGATCCGAGGAAATTTCAGTTAGCGGTCGAGAGTTCATAATAGCTTCAATCTGACAGGTGACTGTATATAACTCTTCATATGTTAAAATTTGTGAACCAATGGTTCGAAATAAATGTTTTTTAACAGTTTAAATCCCTGACTCCCAAAGACCTCCAAAATTGGGACTGTGACTTGGAATAAAATGCCATTTAATTGGACGAGAAGAATCAATCTGTAACAACTGTCTATTTGCCGAAACTAGGTTAGTTCCATTATCAGAATACATATCAGTTAAGTAATTTCTACGAGCCACAAACCTACGCATTGCTGCGATAAAAGCATCGGCTGTCAAATCACTGACTATTTCGATATGTACCGCTTTCGTACTCATACAAACGAATAAGCAAATATATGATTTTAAAGTACGTGGTGCACCGCGGGTTCGGTTCATTAAAATAGGAATGGGGCCACCTAAATCTACTCTCGTATGCAAAAATGCTCTAAGTTGAGAAACTCGTGGAAACGGAAGTGAACCCATTGGGGGTTGTACCGATTTAGGGGATAATTTAAAACAGGGGATGCATTTTGCTAAAACTTGATGAATTTTGCGTTTTGCCGCAATTATCCAATAATTTTGGCTTAGTAAAAAATGTACTGTTCTTAATCCAGCATGTAAAAATTTTAAATGAAAATGTTCGATAATTAAATAAGTAATTATACTGTTACAAATTTAAGTTATTTAAATTTTATAATGGGAATTTATTTAGGTTTAGTGTAGTATTAGGTTGATTTATCTTAAGGTTGTATTCTTAGTCTAGGTTTTAGTTGCGTTATCTGTGACTTGCGGTCGCAATAATACGAGAACGTTCCGGACGTCGAAGGCTGCCGGAAAGTTCGAGAGAGATGGACGATCCTATATATAGGGCCGGGGTCGCGCACCACGCAGTCAGTCACAGACAACGTACTGTAGTGGTCGTGAGATATTAACACGAAGTTAATAGACCGATTATAGTAGTGAATTATTAGCAAGTTATTCGTAAGTTTAAGTGCGTGTTTTTGTACATAATTTGTCGAAATAAATTGACGTATCGTTTTCAACAATTGCGAGTTTTAATTTGTCGTTGTGAACCCGTAACAATTGGTGTCAGAAGTGAGATTAAAAGAAATAAATAGTGCAAAGACTATCTTTACACAGTACCACCGGCTAGGACAATTAAAAAGAAGAACAGTAAGTGATTTTGCCAAAATATTCGGAACTGAATAGTGCAAAGACTAGCCTTACATATTACCACCGGATAGGACAATTGGACAGAAAAACGGTAAGTGATTTTTCCAGAATATTCGAAGAAGTTCGATATTGTTTTATTCAAAAACTAAAAGAGATATTTAAGAACCGACTTCGACATTAACTTTACAGTCCAAAAATTGATAATTAGAGAGATTTTCTAGAATATTCTATAACATTCTACGACGTTCTATTCAAAAACTAGAAGAGATATACAAATACCGACTTCGACATTAGATTAGTAATTTTAAAAGTAAGAATCAGAAAGAATTTCTAGTACATTCCATCACTTTCTACGACGATCTATTCGAAAACCAGAAGAAATATCAAAAAAAAAAGAGACTTCGACATTAGCTTAGTAATTTCAAAAGTAAGAACTAAAAAGAATTTCTAGAAGATTCCATAACATTCTACGACGTTCTATTCAAAAACTAGAAGAGAGATACAAATACCGATTTCGACATTAGTTTAGTTATTTCAAAAGTAAGAATTAGAAAGAATTTCTAGAAGATTCCATAACATTCTACGACGTTCTATTCAAAAACTAGAAGAGATATACAAATACCGACTTCGACAGTAGCTTAGTTATTTTAAAGGTAAGAATTAGAAATTATTTCTAGAATATTCCATAACATTCTACGACGGTCTATTCGAGAACCAAAAGAGATAATCAAAAAGTGACTTCTACATTTGCCTAGTAGCAGAAAGAGTAGCATTTACTAGTATATTCCAGAACATTCCATTAGGTTCTATTTAAGAATTGGAAGAGATATTGAAAAACCGACTTCGACATTCGCTTTATAGCCCTAAAATAGACGTTTTAAGTGATTTATCAGGAAGTTGATGCTTACTAGACAAGGATCGGCAAAGATGGAAGATCTAACTAAAATGATACAGGCTCTAGCAGCTCAAATGGCTCAAAATCAGAACGATATGAAACAGACCATGGAAGAAAACTTCGATCAGATAAAGCGCAACTCCGAACAGCTGAGAGAAGAGTTCAAGACTGCAACCGAAGATCTTAAGGAAGAAATAACCCAAAGAATGCATAGTGTAGAACAAAAGGTACAAAATAATTTGCAGAATGTAGAAGAAACGGTACAAAATGTTAAAGAGAAGGTACAAAATGTTGAAGAAAAGGTACAACATGTTGAAGAAAAAGTGGAGAACGAACTACAGAATGTAAGGGAAGAAGTTTTTCAAACCATGGGAGAAAAATTCCAGGACGTGTCGAAACAGCTTATACAGCTTCAGAAAGAACACAACAAAATAAAAGCTCAGGGATGTGTCGTGAATTCCAACCAGAACATTAAGCCTCCAAATTTTGACGGTACGTCCTCCTGGTCCACCTACAAACAACAATTTGAAGCTGCCGCCGCTGCAAATGGTTGGGACGAGGACGAAAAAGCTAGAGCGTTGTTAGTAGCTCTACGGGAACCTGCACTCGGACTTTTACGGTCCATTCCAGTCGAACAAAAACAGAATTATAACGCTTTAGTGGCAGCGCTAGAAAGAAGGTATGGAGACGAACACTTGCGAAATTTACATTGGTCAGAATTAAATGTTCGTCAACAAAGAGCAGGGGAGTCATTACAAGAGTATGAAGCGGATATCAGGAGGCTGATGTACTTGGCTTACCCAGAAATGCCAGAAAATTACAGAGATCCCTTCACGGTAGATCGCTTTATTAACGGCTTGCGAGACACGGACTTAGCAAAATTACTTCGTCGAGAACGCTTCCATAACAGCAGTGAAGTGTTGATTCGAGCCCTTGAAATTGAATCATCAAATAATATGTCCAGGCCAAAAGTAAGAGCTGTTTCAATTCAGGAGGGAGAAGAAATGAGCACTGGAGATGAGGTCAACTTAAAAACGCTAAACCAACTATTTCAATCACTGATAGAGAAGATTGATTCTTTGAAAGAAAGTAGACGATCCCCTCCAAATGTAAAGTGTTTCAGATGCGGACGTACAGGGCATATTCAACGCGATTGTCGTGTCCAAATGAGGTCTCGCTCACCATCTAGTTGGACAGAGTATTGAAGAAGAGATCAGGAAAACTAAAACTAGTCAACGCAGAGGGGCGGGTGTTGGCTAATGGGAATTTAGCCCCCAAAATTTACTTTATCAAGAGCTTAAAACATACTGCTGACAGTCTTAACATCGACGGACTTATTAATGGAAGAAAAGTTAATATAACAGTAGACACTGGTGCTGCCATATCATTGCTTAAGTTCAAAATTGCAACGAGATATAAAATTCGACCAACAGAAAAGAAAATAACACTTAAGACTGTGACTGGAGAATCCGCCGACGTGTTGGGGCAGACAGACATAGACCTACAGCTGGGGAGGTTGAAGATTCGCCACTCGGTATTAGTTGCAGACATAGAAGACGAATTTATTTTGGGAATGGACCTGATAAGTAAACATGGATTTGCGTTTGATAATAAACTTAATATCCTAAGATTTGGGAACGAAGAGTTCATTTTGTCAAATAGTCACATCAATAAAGAACCAATTAAGGTGGTGGCAGTATGCACAACAAGACTAGTCGGTAACAGTGGGACCATAATTTTTGGGAGGCTGGAAAGTAAAACATCAAGCTGCGTCGGACTCATAAGTCAACAAAATACACCCAACACCTACCTCGTTGCAAAATCACTAGTTAAAACCGATAAAGACATCCCGATTAGAGTCGCCAATATTTTCCCAAATAGTGTCAAAATTAATAAGGGGGAGGTGGTAGCATTATTTGAACCAGTACAGAAAGTAACAAGATGTGAAGAGCCAACTTCCGAGGATACAAGCAAGTTACCAATGGAGGTACTTCAGCAATTTGAGTCAACTTGGCAACATCTCACTCCAGAAGAATTTAGTAAAGCGAGAGAGTTTATAGAAGAACAAAGTAATATCTTCGAAACTAGGAGTAGTTCGGGACGCACAAACCTTATTCAACATGCTATCAATACTGGCGATGCCCAACCGATAAGACAACCCCCAAGAAGACTACCAATGGCCAAGCAAGAAGAAGTTCACAATCTCATTAATAAAATGCTCAGCGACGGTGTTATTGAAGAGTCATCAAGTCCTTGGTCATCTCCTGTGGTGTTGGTCACTAAAAAGGATGGAAGTACTAGATTTTGTGTCAACTACAGGAAACTTAACGATGTGACCAAGAAAGATAGTTACCCACTGCCAAGAATAGACGACACATTAACAACATTGGCAGGATCATATTGGTTTTCTACTCTTGACCTGAAAAGTGGGTATTGGCAAGTAGGAATCTTTAAAAGAGATAAAGAGAAGACTGCATTCTCTGCTGGAAGTGGACTTTATCAGTTTAATGTGATGCCATTTGGCCTGTGCAATGCCCCAGCTACATTTGAAAGACTAATGGAAGTCGTTCTACGAGGCCTTACTTGGAAAACCTGCCTAGTCTATTTGGATGATGTCATAGTAATGGGGAAATCATTTCAAGATCATCTAGATAATTTACGAGAAGTATTCTTAAGAATCAGGAACGCAAATCTTAAATTGAACTCAAAGAAATGTTTTCTGTTCCAAGAAAAAGTTGAGTTCCTGGGTCACGTCGTTTCCCGAGAAGGCATCCATACCGACGAAAAGAAGTTACAAGCAATAAAAGAATGGCCTCAACCTCGTGACAAACATGAATTGAGAAGCTTTTTGGGTCTGTGTACATACTACAGACGATTTGTAGAAGGATTCGCCAAAATAGCGTCTCCATTACATAGACTTACAGAAGATAAAGCTTCTTACAAATGGAATACCGAATGTGACCAAGCATTTAGAAGACTAAAAGCAGCATTATGTTCTAGTCCGATTCTTGCATATCCCATTCCAAAAGGAAAATTCATATTAGATACTGATGCGAGCAACGATGGCATAGGAGCAGTACTCTCCCAAGTACAAGATGGAGAAGAACGGGTCATCGAATTTTTCAGCAAGAAGCTATCCAAACCAGAGAGAAATTATTGTGTTACTAGAAAGGAGCTCCTAGCCATAGTTAAATCCGTAGATCACTTTCACAAATATCTCTACGGACAAGAGTTTCTGATTAGAACGGATCATGCTGCGTTACAGTGGCTCATGAAAATGAAACAACCTGAGGGGCAAGTCGCGAGATGGATAGAAAAGCTACAACAATACCATTATCAAATTAAGCACCGAGCGGGAAGGGTGCATAATAATGCAGATGCATTGTCCAGAAGACCTTGCCCTGAGGATTGTAAACATTGCAGGAAAATTGACCAGAAAGAAGGAATTACCTACGTGCGCCAGATAAAGTTAGAACCAGATGAAGAATGGATGTCGGCTTCGATTAAAACCACACAACTTAACGACAAAGATGTAGGACCTATCTTGCGATTGAAAGAAGAGAACAAGCCACGACCATCATGGCAAGATATCGCAAACCAAGGGGTGATATTCAAATCACTGTGGGCACAATGGGATTCACTGATAGTAGAGGAAAACATCCTTAAACGTGCCTGGGAAAGTGCCGATGGTCTTACTGTGGTTAATCAAGTAGTGGTTCCTAGGAGCATGGTAGGACAATATAATGGCCGAATGCCATGGTGGAAAATCAGGCGCGCACCTAGGCATAAATAAAACCATGGACAAAATTCGAAACCGATTTTATTGGGTCAATTACTTTCAAGATGTGAAAAACTGGTGCCGCCGATGTTCGACTTGTGCAGCCAGCCAAGGTCCCAAAACAAGGTCCAGAGGTCAAATGAAACAATATAACGTAGGTCTGCCATTCGAACGCATTGCTATTGATGTGGCCGGACCGTTTCCAGAAACTAAAAACGGCAACAAATACATCCTTGTTGTCATGGATTACTTTAGCAAATGGCCAGAAGTTTTTGCTTTGCCTAACCAAGAGGCCGCTACAGTTGCAGAAGTACTGGTAAATGATGTTTTCAGCCGATTTGGCATTCCTTTGGAACTACATTCAGATCAAGGAAGAAACTTTGAATCAAAGCTCTTCCAGAATCTCTGTGACCTTTTAGGAATACATAAAACACGGACTACGGCTTTACATCCGCAGTCAGATGGCATGGTTGAAAGATTTAATAAAACAATAGAAGAACATCTGTGCAAAGTTGTTGATGAGCACCAAACAGATTGGGACCAATATATTCCATTGTTTTTGATGGCCTATAGAACCGCCATTCACAATACGACAGGAGCTACTCCATCTAGTATCCTGTTTGGTAGAGAACTGCGTTTACCATGTGATATCATGTTTGGTTCACCTGAAGAAGCACACTTAGAGGTTAATGACTATGTCGAACGTTTAAGGCAAAAGCTGCACGATATCTATGAAGTGGTTAGAGAGCGAATAGAAATAGCCAGTGACCGCATAAAAGCGAGATATGACCTGAAAGCAAACTCTTCAGGGTTCAAAGAGAATGATCAAGTCTGGCTATACAATCCTCAACGCAAGAAAGGAAGATCACCTAAGTTGACACCACCATGGGAAGGGCCTTATAAAGTTGTTAAGAGAATTAATGATGTAGTCTACCGAATCCAGAGAAGCCCGAAGTCCAAGATGAAAGTTGTTCATCTAGAGACTAAAACCTTACCTGGGAAATGTTGATCGAGACGATCAAACCTGAAGAGGAGGATAGTGTTACAAATTTAAGTTATTTAAATTTTATAATGGGAATTTATTTAGGTTTAGTGTAGTATTAGGTTGATTTATCTTAAGGTTGTATTCTTAGTCTAGGTTTTAGTTGCGTTATCTGTGACTTGCGGTCGCAATAATACGAGAACGTTCCGGACGTCGAAGGCTGCTGGAAAGTTCGAGAGAGATGGACGATCCTATATATAGGGCCGGGGTCGCGCACCAGGCAGTCAGTCACAGACAACGTACTGTAGTGGTCGTGAGATATTAACACGAAGTTAATAGACCGATTATAGTAGTGAATTATTAGCAAGTTATTCGTAAGTTTAAGTGCGTGTTTTTGTACATAATTTGTCGAAATAAATTGACGTATCGTTTTCAACAATTGCGAGTTTTAATTTGTCGTTGTGAACCCGTAACAATACTTTCGCGGGGTAATAAAATTGGAAATTCTTTGTCATAAGAGAGAGAAGAATTGTGCAATCTTCCACCGACGCGTAATAAATTTTGGTCATCTAAAAATAGATTTAATTTTTGCATCGGTTTAGATAATTTTATACTATTTTTAAGAGAATTTATTTCCTCCGAAAAATAATAATAAAGTGCGGTTTGAATTTCTTGAAACGTTAAAAAAATTTCAAAAATTATATTTTTATTTAGAAATAAAATATACGCTACAATTCTACAGAGTTTAGTAAAAGAGGAGTTTTTATTAATAAGCGAAGCTAAAAAATTTAAGTTTGGGGTTTGCGTAGTAATTAAAGTTAAGTTTTTACTAGCTTTTTCTTCATTTAAAGTTTCAGAAGTGTCTTTTATTTCCAAGGTTATAGGTTATAGTAATAATGTAATTTTAAAAATTGGGGACCTTGAAAAAATAAACTATGATTTATAAGTTCACTAGGATAGAGACCTCTTGAAGCTACATCAGCGGGATTCTGAGAAGTGGAAATATAATGCCAATTTTTAGGAGATACTTTTTCATGAATTTGCGTGACTCTATTTTGTACATAGGTTTTCCACCTAGACGGATGTCCATTTTTAATCCACGATAAAGCTACTTGAGAATCACTCCATGCGAATATTTGGTAAATTTTAAGTCTGTTTTCAAAACTATGAAGAATAAATTAAATTAAATCAGCTAATATATTACAAGCGGCTAACTCGAGTCGTGCGATACTTGTAAAATTTATAGGGGCGACTTTAGTTTTTGAGCATAAAAAATAAATAAACATTTTTTTAAAATAAATTACGCGTAAATAAATAATAGCTGCGTACGCTTTATTTGAAGCGTCTGAAAAACCGATTAATTCGTATTGAGCGTTTCCAGAAAAAATATTGATAAAGCGGGATAAGCGAAATTCTTTTAAAAGTAGTAATTCTAACCTATAGCGTTCCCAGAGGCTACTTATCGCTAAGGGAGCATCTTCGTCCCAGTCCAATCCAGATTTCCAAAATTCCTGGATCAGGCATTTAATTAAAATAGTAACTGGCGACAACCAACCAAGGGGATCATAAATTTTAAAAATTTCTGAAAGGATATTGCGTTTCGTGCAACTACGATTTAGAGGCTCTACTGAATATGAAAAATAGTCTGAACAGGGTTGCCATCTAAGTCCTAAAATTTTTGTAGTTTCTTCTATATCAAGAGAAAGAGCTTTAGGGTTAATATCGGATTCTGGCAAGTGCTCTAAAACAGTTTTATTGTTGCTAGCCCATTTATGTAATTTAAATCCTGCGGATTTTAATAAAAGTGATAACTCCTTTTGGAGAGACATAGCTTCCTCAACGGAGCTATAACCTGTGACAAAATCGTCAACAAAATTATCTGTCATAAGAACTTTAGCGGCGCGGGTAAAATTATGCTTTTTGTCCTCAGCTAGCCGCTGTAAGACTCTTAAAGCTAAAAAAGGAGCGGGGGTAGTACCATATGTATCGGTTTTTAAATTAAATTCTTTTATAGGTTCTGTAATTTTGATGATGCGGGGCTATTAAAATGCCGCGAAACATTTTAGAAATATCGCAACAAAGAGCGACTTCATTTAATCTAAAATTTAATAAAATAGAACAAATGTCCTTTTGTAATTTGGGACCGGCGTAAAGCGTGTCATTTAAGGAAATTCTTCCAGTATTTGTTTGCGATACTGCGCTTGCGTTAAAAACTACTCGGAGTTTTGTGGTTAAACTTTCAGGTCTTTCAATATGGTGGTGGGGGATATAGTAGTAGATATAACTTTTTTCCGTAAACTGTTCCTCCGGGTTAGAAATTAATTCCATGTGACCTAAGTCTAAGTATTTTTGATGGGTTTCCGGTGTTTTAATTACGCGGTTTTCGAGAGATAAAAATCTTTTTAATGCAAGTTGGCGACTATTTGGAAAACTTGGTTTACTATTTTCGCAAAAGGGTAAAGTCACGACGTAACGCCCTGTATTATCACGAAAAGTAGCATTTTTAAATATTTTTTTCACATGCTTCGTCAGCCGGGGAAAGAATAGGTTTAATTTCCGGTATATTTTCAGTTTCCCAAAATTTCGATAGTGAATCATTAAGTTGATTATTTGAAATTTGGCATAAAAGGGATACCGAAGCGAGGGGCGAGCTTGTGTTACCAATTTGTACCATTGAAATGTACCCAAAAATTGAGTTTAATGCGATAGGCTCATTTATATTACCTACAATACGACCATCTCTAAGAATATAAGGGACAATATCGGCTCCAAGTAAAACGTCGACTGCTCCCGGTCTATAGAAATAAGTGTCCGCGAGATTTATATTTTTTATAATTCCCATTTGACTAATATTTATGTCATTTAAGGGAAGCGAAGAACAAATTTGAGGTAAAATAACTGCACTCTGTACTGATAAGGTCAGTTCAGATTGATTGCAAGGGCGAATTCCAAAGACTTCAGTTTCAATATTAAAGCGGGGTAGGCCTAGTTTGTTGGCACATTTTAAAGATACAAAAGACAGATGCGATGCGGAATCTAAAACTCCACGAAAAGTTTCATAATTACCTCTTATATCTTTTATTTGAAAAAGAGCGGTAGAAAGCAAAGTACTAGAGTTACTGTAACTCTGAGTAGAGTAGCAAGCACCTTGATTTTGAGTTTGCGAAGGGGATGAGTTACTAATTTCATTTCTTTCCTGCCGAAACGCGTTAATTTGTTGGCTATTTACAGGCAAATCTGCATTATTATTTTCTTGCCGTTGAGACGAGGATTCGTTTACATGGCGCAAGTCAAAATGAACTGAGCTATGATGCCTTTTTTGGCAAAATCGACAATTAAAAGTGCTTTTGCATTGGAAGGTTTTATGACAATTAGAGGTACAGTTTACGCACCATTGTTTTGCTTTTAATAAATTAAATCTTTGTTGAGGCGTTTTATTTAAATAATCAGTACAAAAAGTCAAATTATGAGTATTCGAATTGCATAAGGAACAATTATTTTGAGAATTCTGCTGCGCGGTAAAATATGCACGAGGCGTTTGGCGGGTATTATAGTTATTTTGCGGTTTTTGAGTTATATGGGGCGGTTTTGTAAATTTGGGCTTCATAGAAAATTGCGTACTGGATGTACTGGCGGCGTTAACTACAAAAAGCGAGCTACAATGTTGATCCAAAAAATTATAGATTGATTTATATGAAGGTATTTCGGTAGGCTTACCATGAAAAACTTCAAATCGCGTTTGAATCGAACTATCAATAGATTTCAACAACTTTTGGGCTAAGACAAAGTCCCAAAAATCTGGTTGCAAACCAACAGTTTTTGAAGCTTCAATATTTTTTGTGAATATATCAAGCAAGTTTCTTAGAGCTACGGAGTCATCAGAGTTTACTTTAGGGCAATTTTCGATAGCATTCCAATAATTTTGGGCTAAAATGCGATCATTTTTATACCTTTTTACAAGATTATTGAAAACAATAGGATAGTTTGCATACGAAATTGGTAATTGCGTAACTAATTCCTTTGGAGGACCATCTAAATAAGTAACTAAAAGCGAGTATTTTTATATATTCGGAATTTGCGGATTATCATGAATCATTGTTTTAAAAAGATCATAACTCATAGCCATCAATGCAATCGTTCCCCAATCAAGCTACATCTTATAATATAGTGTTTTGAAAAGTTTTTATCAAATTGAATTTTAACACCAAAAAATCCATTCTACTCATCAATTAATGTTAAATTTAAACTTTACGCGCTGATAAGAATGAGTTATTTTGTGTCAACGCTCAATGTGCCTAAAAACACTCTATAAACACCATTTAGTAAGGATGCTCAATCAAAGAATTTTTTATTAATGGCTACTAGCAACAATAAAAAGGAAAGTTGAATTTTTTAAATTAAATCTAAGGTTTAGAAGTTTGTTTTCCATTGATTTAGGTATATAAATTTCCTTGAGAGGATAATTTTCAAGTAAAAAAAGGCTCTTTGACGAATATTCTGCAGTAAATTCCTTTTTATTAGTGCATAGAATACATTAACTTAATAATTACAATGCTTTACACATTTGGCGTCTCTTTCTTACCTTCACACTACTAGCCGCTCTCACTCTAGCAAATATAGGTTATTTTTCTATCAACGGAACCTTTTTTAGTTGTTTTTTAATGAAAAATATAAACTAATGGATTTGGTAAAGGATCAGGCACACCTCTTATGGGATTTCCGTACTCCGTCAAACTTCACGAAATTTTGGTTTGTTGTAGACTGAACCTTTCTTATCAAAAGTTCTCAGGGGCCCAACTCAAATTAATGACCAGTTTTTGAAATACAGGGTATTGAAAGTGATAATGTCCAAGAAGCATAATGGGTCTTTAGACGGCTTTTCCAAACATATGCGCAATGTTACTATTTCATGTATTTACGATTTATTCATTTTTTTAAATCTATACCTTTAAAACCGTATCGGGTGTTTAAGTAAATATTATTCGAAAGTGTTAATGAGAAACAAGGTTTAGTGTGTTTTAGGTTGAACCTTTTGTATCAAAAGTTCTTATGGGCCCAACCTAAATTAATTACCAGTTTTTAAAATACGGGGTGTTGAAAGTAATAATGTCCAAGAAGCATTATAGCCTTTTAGAAGTGTTTTGCAAATATATACGCAATGTTACTATTACACACATTTACGATTTAGTCATTATTTTTATCTGTACATAAACAAGCTTTAGTATAAATAAAATTTCGGACTTCCATTGTCTTTTATTTGTTTTAAAATAAATAAAGACAATGGAAGTCCGAAATTTTATTTCTACACAATCATTGTCTACGAGTTTCAAACAAGCTTTAGTATGTTGTAGACTGAAACTTGATGATCAGATGTTCTTATGATGGGCCCACGTAAATTAATTTCCAGTTTTTGAAATACAGAGTGTTGAAAGTAATAATGTTCGAAAATCATAATAGCTCTTTAGACGGAGTTTCCAAACATATACGAAATGTTATTATTACATATAGAGAGAGTAGTTATTAGCTTTTTAATGGTTCTTGACTTATTAAGTATTTAATACAGGGTATTTCGGCATATATCATTTTTTAAATAATATTAAAAAATATTTAAGCGTTTTGTACATCTGTACCGTGCCCTGTAAAAAGCTATAATGCTTGTTTCTCAGTAAAAATTTTGACTAATATTTATTAAAACACCTTGTGGATAATGTTTTATTGGCACAGATTAAAAATAATAAATAAATCGTAAATATATGAAACAGTAAAATTGCATAAGTGTTTGGAAAATCCGTCTACAGATAATTGTTCTTAGACATTATTACTTTTAACACCCTGTATTTTATAAACTGGACATTAATTTAAGTTGGCCCTATAAAACTTTTGATACGAAAGGTTCAATCTAAAACACACTAACGCTTGTTTCTCATTATCACTTTCGAATAATATTTACTTAAACACCCTGTAGTGAATGTTTTAAAGGTACAGATTAAAAATAATAAATAAATCGTAAATACGTGTAATAGTCGCATTGCGCATATGTTTGGAAAAGCCGTCTAAAGAGCCATTATGCTTCTTGGACATTATCACTTTCAACACCCTGTATTTCAAAAACTGGTCATTAATTTGAATTGGGCCATACAACATACCAAAACTTCATGAAGTTTGACTGATTACAGAAATCCCATTAGAGGTGTGCCTGATCCTTTTAGCTATGTTATGTAAAAATGTATTTATATTAAACATTATTATATTATATTTGGGCGTCAAAAAAAATGTTACGTAAGCTTTTTAAATTAAAGTAAAGTATATCGCTTTTAAGTTACTGTACGAGTGAAACTTTTAGAAATCAGCTTTGAATGTGTATCGAAAAAAATGGCCGCCACAGGGACTCTGTAAATTTCAAAACTTAATAAAAACCAATGGTATAGAATAGAGTTTCAGTAAAACAAATCTAAATAGCATTTAATGGCGTTTTTAATGTGGGAGATCATTATGCCGGACCCTGTATATAAATATAGTGAAATAAACTATGTTTTTCCAAGCGCGGATATGAGGTGGGGTAACGTGGTAATTATTCCCCTAGAATAAAAAATATACACTTTTTTTTAATAATTAAAGTGAAAACAGGAAAATTACCGCCACCCCCTTGAAAAAATTTTTATAAATAAATATCGTCGATTATAACCCTCCCCCCCCCCTTGATTTTGACCTAGATCCGCGCTTGTTTTCTAAATATTAAAATTTAAAACTAAACATTTTAAACTCTGTCCTGGTTCAAATCACACACTATATATTTAACGTAAATTTCGTCTTTCGTCAAAGTTTGGGAAGGCAATGGCGCTTGCTAACATAGTCTTCGCACCCACCAACACAACATTGTTTTCTTTTCAACTTCTTAAGCGATGGATCGCCCCCATCAAAACGCGCAAAATACCAATTGGTCATAATTTAGCAAAACACACCATAAAAATTAAGGTAAAAAGTCGAAAAATAACGAAAAATTGCATCCACAAACGAAAAATGTAAAATGAAATTACATATTTTTATCTATTTTGCTAAAGTCAATGTCAGTCATAATCAAAAACAAATTGTCAAAATATACCAAGAGTAGCGGTTAATATATATTGCGATAGCGCAGAACTCTGTCCATAATATTTTTATACAAGGGGTGACGGTCTGTAATCAGCGCCTCTCGAACTTTGTATTCCGAACTAATGTATACAGGGGGTATGTATAACAGTATTATGAAAAGACCGGGGTGCTTTCCTTACTATAAATGATTAGTTTACTGTGGTCGGCGACTTCCACCTTGCGAAGGCGGCGCAGTATTTTCTGCTTGAAACAACTTATCATAGATTTCTTTGACTTGAGCAACATTTGTTTGAAAAGCTCTTCGTAACGAATCTTAAAGTTAAGATGTTTGGTTGCATCAGTTTTAGCCAATTTAGCTACCGTTAAAATTTCATTTAAATTTGAATCTTCGATGTCACGAAAGACTTTAATTTTGTTTACCTCTTCAGACATTATTTTGTAATAAATTAGGCAAAGTAAACAAAATCCAAATTTGTAGATTAAATATTTAAAAAAAAATTAAATCGATTTAAAATAACCGTATGTAACCGTAGCCTCTTACATATAGGCATGCAAACTACAGCCAAAAGAAAAAACAAATAAACATGTAGGTATTTATTTGCGCGTTATAAATTAGGAAATAAAAAACTTATCTTCCGAAATTACCTACACACAGATATATCTTTCAAAAATACAAAGATAAACTTTTTGCATTTACATACACATAGCGACCCAAGACTCCAATCTCGAATATATATCCTTGCGTTTTCTCCTAATACAAATTCATAGATACCTATTTTATACCTATATTATAATTTTAATTTCTTAATGGCGTCTCTTTCTTACCTTCACACTACTAGCCGCTCTCACTCTAGCGAAAATGAATTTTTTGAAATTTCAAAAAGAAAATCAAAATGGAAATCAAAATCCGACAATCGAAGTGATCAAAATATGTAGCACTCCGATGGCTCAGAATGGGTTTTGGTGGACTATAATTAACATTGGCGCAAAAAATTCAGTTAACTAGAGAAAGTAAATAATTTTAAAATTGTAGGGTTAATTTGAAAGAGAAAGAAAATGGTGATATAGCCTCATGGAGAGGGACTTACCGCTGTTTTGAAGTTCCAAAGTGCAAGGTCCATAAGAGCTATTTCCTAGTTCCAACAGGATGATGGCACGATAATTTTAATTATTTGCGGAATTTTAAAGTGAATTTTCACTATTTTTTAAATTTAAATTTTAAGATTGTCGTTTTCTAGACATGGCGACGCGCAGCACACTTTGTCTGTCTCTCAATCCTGCGCTTGCAGTTTTTTCGCACATGCGCACAGCACTTCACCCTCTATAGGAAACCATATCACTATTTTTTAAATTTTATGGATATGTGAAAAACACGATAGAGGACGCTTGTAGTGCCAAAGTATATAAAAATAAAGAAATAAGAAATAAAATGATAATTCTTAAATTTAGAGTAGAAATTACATTTTTTGCGTTTAATTCTCGCATTGTAATGCAATTTTGCTTTAGGTAAATTTTATAATAACTAATAGTTGACCCATTTACTTAGGATTAATATAAATTTAAGACTAATAATTTTATGTTCAAGACAAAATTTTAGTCCATGAAAAATAGGAAAAAATAAAAGTAAAATTCAAAAATAAAAGAAAAATAAAGAGGTTTTTTATGGAAACCGAACAGAAGTTGATATGATGAAATAGTGCAATATTACTAAATAACGTCACAAAGAAGTTAACATGCTACTTTCTCTAGATGTTCTTACATATGTTACATCAACGTTAAGAGGCAACGTGGTGTCAACGTTAAAAGGCAACGTGACATCAACGTTAAAAAGCATCATGACAAACACGTTCCCGAGAATATCCTATAGGATATTCTCGAGAACATGTCTGCCACGTTGCCTTCGAAGGAATTTTCTGTACCAAACGGCTTGGAGGCGAAAAGTTCTCACTGCGAATCAGCCGCGAAGAATCATGTTTGCCAATGCTTTTTATTAAAATAAATATTTATTTTATTAATATATAAAATAAATATTTATATTTATAAATACATAAATATTTATTTTATTTACTTACTATAAAATATTTATTGGCAAACCCGATTCTCCGCGGCTGATTCGCAGCGAAAACTTTTCGCCTCCAAGCCGGTTGGTCCCAGAACAGTCCTTCGCGACAAATCAGCCGTGACGAATCGTCCCAGTCAGTGTTTTTAAAATAAATACACCACAAGTAAACTTTTATTAAATTGTATTTATTAATAATATATATATTAACTTGAACAGAAACAAATAAACTTTATCTAATCTTTATTTTTTAACTAGTTTTATTTGGTATTAGTTTCAAAAAAATTCTTAATTATTTAACTGTTTGTTTGTCTTCATTATGCATTTAAAATATATACAAGCTTAAAAACAAAATTTTGAAAAATATTGGTTTTTATTTTTTCTCAAAAATATGGATTGTGAGTCCTATGTTACCTGTCGTGTAACATAGTGCCACATTATCTTTGGAAGGTTAAAAATATAAATTTAATAAATTAATACTTAACATTAATGACTTTTACTTTTCTGCCCTAGTTTTGCAAAATCTAGCAACGTTACTAGGTTTTAAAAAATCATTGCATTTTTGAAACGGTTACGGTTTCGCGATAATAGCCTAGGCATTTTATTATTTCCCGTTAGCTAAATGGCAAAATATTTTAGAAAAAACGCTCTCCTGAAAAGTTACCAAAAAACCTACTAGGTTTTGCAAAAGTAGGGCAGTTTTGTACCTTTTATAGTTTTAATAATAAAATAGAATTAATCAGTCTTCGGTCAAATTATAATAAAGGTTGTGCACTGGCGTATGAGATACATTTAAAGTGTCTCAAAATTAGACGTCAATATTTTAACCATGTATTCTACGTCCAAAAATAAAGATAATAGATAATAAAGTTCATATAAGCTATGGTCCAAAATTGCTTCGTTTCCGAGATACAGGGTGTTAAAGTTAAAAAATAAAAATCGATTTTTTTAAATATTATGCAGTTTTCAATGTATTGTTTTCAAAATTGATACCTGCATGGGGATTCTTTAAGATGCAAAATCCGAATGTGGACACATTTTTACTACAACCGTTAGAGGGCGCTTCACACTGCACTTTTGATGGTTTAAAATGACTGTAACTTTTTTCTCAGTGTACTTTTTTACGTTTTTTGTTAAGAAAGTAATTTTGCTAAGAAGGTACACTTCTTAAACTCCGCTAAAATTAGGCGATTTCGAGATATGTAGGTTTTTATTGTTCGATCCTGCACTGGAATATTTCTATGAATATTTCTAATGAATTTATCAAAAAATATTTTTTGTGACATTTAAGGATAAAATTTGGTCAGTTAACTAATAGTGCCCAATCGAATATTCTAAAATAATAATTTAATATTTTTATTGTTTTTAATTTTTTTATTCAAAATAATTTGATTATTCCGATGCGGCAACGAACATCGAAAAATCTTTAAAACGGCTTACTTTAGCGAATTTTAATGAGAGTACTTTTTTTGATGTGAAATGCTTAAAAAAATTATGTTTTCAACAAAAAAGTAAAAATTACACTGAAAAAAAAGTTATGGTCATACTAAATAGGTTTCCATATTCGAGTTTTGTATCCCAAAAACCTTCCGGGTAATAAATAAGTTTAAAACTCTTCAAATATTAAAAAAAAACGATTTTTATTTTTTAGGTAAGTGTATCTCGGAAACAGAGCAATTTTGGACCATAGCTTATATAAACTTTTTTCTCTATTTTTGGTTGTAAAATACGTGGTTAAAATATTGACGTCTAATTTCGGGACACCCTGTATACAGGGTGTTCCAAGTTAAGTGTCCACCATTGCTAAATTTATTATTAAAGATAAAAAAATGTTTAAATTGGCAAACTAGTAGAATTTTTGCTGCTCTTTAAGATGGCCAAATCAAAATAAAAATTCGAGTATCGCGTTTTCGAGCGTTTTCAAAAAACATTTATTAATTTGAGCAACCTGTATTTTTTTTTCTGTAAGGGCTTTCAAGTCTAAACAAAAATAGTGTTTGAATGTTTTTTATAAAGTTAAAAATAACAAAGATATTCCAAATTCAAAATTACACCTGTTTTCTACCAAATAAAATTTCAGTACTTGTGTAATTTTTAATTTTAAATATCTTCATTATTTTTGGCTTTGGGAAAAAAAGACCAATTGTTTTTTTTGATTTGACCATCATAAACGACGTCATTATTACCAATCTACCACACAAGTCCACCATCCAGAGCTGCTTCGATTCTGTTGTCAATGATTTCATTGTGGAGTAGCTGCCTTAAGTTAATGAATGAAAATGCAAAACTCTGGTACACCTGGATCCGCCACTGGGTTGTGGACTTTCTTGTCCTTAGTAGATTGTTAGTCTGAAAAAAAAACTTACATAGGTATAGAGTTTAACAGTACATGACAATCAATAGCCCATGATCTTAAATCGCTTACACAAATCTTTATTAACAAAACTTTGCATTACATTAAAGACAACAACAATTATTGTTTACCTCCTCTTGCCCAATATAAGACACACTTTGCTCTTTGTTAGTCACCCCTTGCTTATCACCGGCCACCCCTTGCCAATCCTTATCCACAACCCCTTGGAAAATCTCAGAGACCCCCCCTAATTCCATGTACACATGATCATCAAAACCATTTAAATTAAGCCCCAAACTTGCATTACGTCATTACGAACATATCCTTTTTCCTCTGCTTGCTTAGAGCTTACCTCAGAAGTTTTTGATTTTGTGAACACCCTTTGAAATACCCTCTTCAAAAACCCCAGCGCAAATCTTTTGCCTAATCTTCGGCGATCCCTAGATGAAACGTTTTTAAATGCCTTATACATTATGAAAAAACACTTACCGATGGACAAAAGTCGATTAAAAAAATCACTAACGGCAGCTTCGAAAAAAGCTGCCAAGAACACGAAGGAGTCGAACACAGAACACCAGAGTCGAAGGAACTCAAAGACGCGAAGGTTCAAAAAAAATTGGGGTTAATACCACTTTCTTCTTCTCTGTCATGAAACAAATATGTTTACATGCGAGATCTCAAGTTGATCTAAAGGAAACATTTTGGAGACGTCTCAATGATATGTTGTAAAGATGTCTCTGCCTACCGCTACGTTGCGGATATATGGCTTTACATGTAAGCGTTGTTTGATGGAGAGTATCCTCAAACAACGATGTAAGTCTTACATAATGCAAAAAGTACATCGCAATAGATAATCAACATATCTTCTCCCTAATGTTATTTAATGACAAAACTAAAGTCTCAATGATATGTTGTAAAGATGTTTCTGCCTACCGCTATGTTGCGGACATTTGGCTTTACATGTAAGTGCCTCGTAATTTACAAAGTACATCTTTGAGTTATAAAACTTTGACGCGATTTTTTAGAAAAACATCGAACTGCTATTTTTGCAGTACTTTTTAAACTCACGATAGGCTGTTTGTGTCATATTGACCCAATGATAATTAGTTATGTCAAAAAGTTGATATAAAAAGAACATCGCAGAACCGCCTATTAACATTTGTGCTTGCTGGGTCTAGTACCATGGCCTGGGAACAAGACTCCAGTGCGACTTGCCGGTGCCCCAAAACACAATACTAGCCGCATTTAGTAAACAACAAACCGCTCGCACTTGACGCCTCATGCACCGTATACGCAAAGGAACCATAATAGTTATTTGCGCTCTTCAAGGTCAACAACTAGACGAGCGAATGTACAACGATACCGTGTATATGGCCCCACACCAGGTTACCCTTTCCACATGAACAAAGCATCTTTCTGCCACCTTCTTTGCTTAAGTTCCTTAAAAATCCACAGGCGCAATCAAATAAAAAATTCAAAAATAATAATTTAGCGCCGCAGAAAATGTTAAGAAGAGAATCAAAGAAAAATGCAAAGGTATCATTTTAAACTGGGACAAGATCCACAAAAAAAATGAGATATGTTTCAAGTTTGAGTTTAGGTGATTCCGCAGGCTAAAAAAATATTTAGAAAGACGCCGTTGGAGTTTTTTGATAAAGTGGATCCGTCAAAGTACCTCTAACTCTACAATAATATCTAAAGGACCCCAAGTCTGTAAATAAGCACTGCGAATAAAAATAAAAATATTTTAACTAAAATTTAGCAAAGGAAATTGACAATTGAAAATAGATGAATCGCAGGCTTGATGTTAAAAATATATTGACTTGATATTAAAAATTTATTTTCACCACAGAGCTAAAAAATTATCAAATAAAAAAGATTTAAAAAAAATAAACAATATTATTGCCTCCGTGGAAAAGTCTGACCTATGAAATAAATTGACACCAAGGTGACACTAAAAAAAGGAATGAATTGTGTTTTACATTAAAAGATTAAAGTTTTTAAAATTAGTGCCACCTAAAACATATCATATTAAGATTATTTCTTTAAGAGAAAAGATCAGACATAATGAAATAATTAATCTATGTACCTTCCTAAATCTAAGCCTAGGAGACAAACCTACTATCTGCTAAAAGACCCCCCCTTTCTTTCCTCCGTTGATCTCAATTTTAGCAAATCAGGCTAAATCTTTGTTAGTGAGGTTGGAAAATCACACAGAACCAAGCCTCATTTTGCTAACATACAACACAACGAGTACAAGCATCCTCGTGGTTTATGGAGGAAATCAAGGAAGTGTCCATCCTAGAGCCATCGTGGCGCATCTCAGTGGCCTCAGGATCCACGCAAAGACCAGAATGCAAGGTCAAGCTCTAAACACCAAATCTTATAGAATCAGATTGAACAGACCACTAGCGCAGATAATCCTCCTTCCAACTTACGGGACAAAAAGCTTTGGAATTATTATTTATGGTTACCTTTATTAACTGAAACTGTGCCAAAAGAAGAAATATCGTTATGGACCATAAAAAAGAAGCTAAAAAATGAGAAAAAAGTGCCTGCTTTATTACATGAAATATCAGAAAAAAAAGAATACCAAAAACAGGCCAGTGAAGTTTATGGTCCTTAAAATTTTTAATTACTTGACACAGTCTTATAGACATTAAAGTCTATGGGAGAGGGACGCTAAGGATAAGGGTATAATATACCCCGCCACGAACACTCACCGCAGTCGGTGTTCTGTGACCTCGCTTAAAGTAGGCTTCGCCGCACCCGGTGTAAGTCCGATCAATTCACGTACTTGCTAACCTTAAAGCCCAATGAGCCAAAGTCGCGGCGTGGTCATGCGAAACCTGCCCATGTGGTAGAGTATAAGAAAAGGCATTTAATAACTGCAGGGATTTTCCCTTCCCGACTCTAGGCCCCATCCATTCCACTTCCAGACATTGTGAGGGATCCATCCTGCATTGCCAAATTCAGATCGACTTACAGAAAGCTAGAGGCGACTAAGTACGTTGCTCAAGCATTATACAAATGCCAAAAAGGAATCTGTATAACCTTGAGCAGCTTGTCAGTAACCTCCCTAACCAGCTAACTTATTAACAATTCAGGTAAAATACAAAGTGGAAGATTCGCCTTCGTTAAAAATTAATCAAAAACCACAATTAATCGCCGCAGACGTGAAGCAATACTTAAAGAAGTTTTGTAGCACAGCCAAAAAATTAAATGAAAATATTAGAAAAAATATAAACTAGCAGTGCAATAAAAAAGTTGAAGCTGCAGGCGTAGGTGAATCATAAAAAGAGTGAATTTTAAACGTTACACTGGTGTGCAGTACAAAATGGTGACTCATATTTTTGCGGGCGACAAAAAAGCAAAAATGAAGGACGCGCCCGGCGTTACTTTTTGCCCGTTCACGATTGACGCCGCGCGCGTCCGGTTGGATGAATTTTCCGTTCATGATCCGGTTGCTGGCTTTGGTGCGCACACCGGAAGGCGAAATGACGTTCATGATTAACACACGGCGAACAACCATTTATCTACCCCGATTAGTTGGGTAAAATATAACTTGTCGCGCATGCGCATAGCGAAGATGAAACATATGAGAGCAAACTCTAACCCAACTTTACTTCTTTTTTTTGTCAAAATTATTTTTTTTAAAATTCCACCAAAGTGTTTGGGCACTTAAAGCCTAGTGTCCACCTATGCGGGTCCACCCTGATTCAAAAACACATCATGTGACGGTACAAGGATTTTTATCGGTTTTAAATGCAGCAGTGGAAATCGGCTATAAAAACAATACAAAATTCTAGTACAATTTTTGGTGCCATCAAAGAATAACATAAATTGGGTTCATCTTTTTAATCTGTGTTATTGGCGGGAAAATCGTTTCGATTGAAATCCGCCAATAAAAAAATAAAAAATTGACAAATGACAGACAGAAGACGTCCGGTGAACGCCCGGCGCGTCTTGGTATAAACCACACGGTAAATTTTAACCCGAATCGTGAACGCAACCCAGCAATAGTCTAGAAAATGTTAAAACTGTTGTATAAAAACTTGTGGGCTCGGGCAAACAGGTTCGTCCTCCTCTTCATCCTCGTTTGGCAGCGAAGAACTCCCGAACCAGGTTTTATCTTATCCAACCTAGGTAGATACCCGCCCTGCTGCATATGCAGGTACATATTTTAAATCCAACCTATCGAGGATCCAATAAAACAACGGCGTATACATATGGGGGGACGGTGCAAATTAGCCCCCCCCCCCTAAGAATGGTAAGAAGTGAAATGCCAAAATATCGTAATGTCATGCAAAACATCTTTAAATCTATCAGTTTTGTTTCAAAATTTTGTCAAAACCGATTAAAAGTAGATAGTTTCGGGAGCATTTCACGACGCGACCACAAAATATTTCGTATAGCATTTCCTCCAACGTCTACCACTTCCCCCTTAGCACAAAGCAAGCGTGAAAAACACACACTTTTTAGGGTTTATTAGGTCGTTTTTTTAAAACCACGTTAAAATTACACCGAAATAACGTGGTTTTGAAAATAACGTTAAAAAACGATCTATTAAACTTGAAAAAGTGTGTGTTAACGTCGTTTTGATTTGTGCTATGTGGGTGGCTGGAACGAAATCCGTATTACTGGTATCTCTTTCCAAACTACTGATTCTCCGCGACTTAGTCGTAAGCGACCGTGGAGGGAATTTTTACGTATCTCGAAAATTATTGCTAAAGGTCCAAAAAGATTCTTGATGGATACAACATTTTTTGACAAATAATGTTTTTTCAGTCACATTTGAATCCTATCTTCTGATTTAAAAGTTATTTGATTTTTACCTTCCTAGCCCGCGCAGGAATGGCTAGAGAAGTATTATTGTCAACAAAAAAAAATTGAAATAACGTCGAAAATGTGTTATAGGGGTGTATTTTAACCTATCTTAGCATTATCGTCGTGACGCCCGTGTGTGTGTGTGTGTGTGTTTGTCTGTATGTAACATGATAGCTCCTAAACCCCTGAACCGATTTTCATAAAATTTTCCGGTAAAATAGTGTACATTACCCGATATGAGCGATTAACAATACTGTAAAGAGCTGATTAGATTTTGGTTAAAATTCATTATTGGTAATTGACAGTTTAAAAATGGAAAATATGCTCATTTCTTAACGAACGGAGCGGTTTTCGAAATATAGTAGAACTTGTTTTTCTCAAAAATTTATTACTAAAAACTTTATAGAAGCTTCCATTTCTGAGATATTTACAAAAACTGTTTTCAATTCTGATATAGCGTGGAGTTCACTGAAAATGGGCTAGGAAGTATTCACGTCCATCATGGATCCATGTATTTATTTTTCGGATATGGCTCAGCTTTTACAAGATTTGTTATGCGATTTGTTGCAAAAAAGTAATTTTATCAGTCTGAAAATCGTTTTTTGATATTTTTTGGTTAAAAATCTATACTAAATATTCTTATTTTATGTTCAACCTCTTAATAGGTACATATTATAAAGGTACCAAGGTAATAATGTAATGTTCTATAAGGAAATTAACTAAATTTAAAAGACCAAACTTTTATCGATTTTTTAAAATTTTAACCAATTTGTCTTTGCTTTAGCTGTTTTGTTTACGTTTAATATAGAGGAGGGCTTTAAAAAACTCTTTTTTTCATCGTCATTCCACCTCAAAAAAGCATTTTCCAGTAATACACAAACTGAATGTAGAAAACATTGTGCGAAATAATGAAAACATAAACCGAATATAAAAAATACCCCAGTGCCCGATATCAAAAATGTATGCAGGTTGAGTTTTCACTTGTCAGACGTCCACCAACCTATTCTATCAATGTCACCATTTTTTATTACCTACCAATGAGCAAAATTATTTAAGAAAAGCCGGACCTGTCCCTCACCCCCTCCGATTTTCTTGATTTTTTGTGGAAATATTACCTACCTGGAGAATAGACAAAAGCCAAAATATTGGCTTTCAAAAAAATGTATTGGCTAGGATATAGCCATTTTTCTGTTTTTCATAAATTTTTAGCATGATTTTGGGTATTTTCTATAATTCAGAAGTTTTTTGCAGTAAAATGTTGAAAATTGGTACATTGATGTAGAAGTGATCAGAGAACAAGAATGTGGTCAATAATTTGACCTAGGACAAATTTCCACAAAAATGGTGGCCAAAACCCCTAAAATTTACAGAAAAATACCCATTTCTTGGGGAAACGTTGAAAAATTTCTTTAAATTTTTTAAATGCGTCTTACAGATAAAGAATTAGCGAATCTATTGAGCATTTATTCATATTTTTCGGATAAATCGTTTAGGAAATACATTGTTTCAAAATTGGAAGTTTTTTTTTGTTCGCGGTAAAAATTGAGATTTTTGACCCAATAAGACAATCTTTGACTAATTTTGTGACACAGGTAGCTACTTAAAAAGAAGTAAAAAATGCAAACCCGTCAAATGCACTTGGTGATTTAGCTATATTAGACCAGTCATTAAAGCGAAAAAAAGACCCCCAGCTTACAAAAGGTGTTGTCGTCGCGATTTTGACATACGACATTGGAGTCCTAAAAACAAATTTGAATTTTCGACCTTGTGGGGGGCCGCCCCCCTTCCCCTTCGCCATCTTGGATTTAGTGTGCACAAACAGGGTCTTTTTTTAATTACTTGGTTACTGTACGTTTAAGAAAAGAAAGTTTTGAACAAAAGTTGAAGATGTTAAAATTCCCTACTAAAACGCTTTTATACACTTTTTTGTCTGACGAATATTTTTTGAGTTACGACGCTAAACATGTCGCCTCCACTTTGGATTTTGACCAATTTTTTTTTAGTGGCCTTTAACTTCGAAACTGCTTATTTTTGAGAAAATCTGTAATAACATAAAATAAAGACCAACTAATAGCCTATAAAATAATATATCACTGAGTTCATCTGGGTAGTACCCTTGCTGAGATACGAACCCTGAAGTGTTAGCAGTACACCCGTTTCCTATGTATTTCCATAGTATATGCAAAATAAACCGAAATTATTCAGTTTTATATAATTTTCTAAAAAGGTAAGCATTTTACAGAAGAGTAATACCACGCCAAATCATCCAATGGGGTTAGCTGCCATGTCACGAAATAAATACAAATTTTGATAACATGTATTAGTGTCCTTAGGAATACCAAATTAACAAATTTTAATTTTTAATGTCGCCTCCCGTATTTTACAGGCCACTTTAAAAGTAAAAAAAGAAGAAAATCAGTTGTGGCCTTATTTCTTTTTATTTCTATTGTATTAAATCTTATGTAAAAACAAGTTTGTCGGAAGAAATCTTTAATATTGGTTGGACAATCCTATACAGAAAAAAAATTAACCTCACTTTTTTGACATGGCAAAAATAGTTTTAAAAAAATAGAAAATTTTATGATTTTCTCGATTTTTAATTATTTACACCGGTGCGGAATATGGTCCATCAAAAAAAAGTATATACGCACATTAAAGCTCAGTGGCTTGACTATCATACAAGGCAAAAGAAAAACTAAATTTTTTAAAATTGGAAAAAGCGCAAAAACCTAAGAATTGGCAACTTTTGACTAAAAAAATTGTCATGTCTATCTGTCTATTAAAACTTCGCTTGTGCCTTGTTTTACTTGACAATGTATCGTCTAAATAAAAGTAAAATAACAAATCTGGGTCTGTCATTTTAACATCAACTTTTAAGCTATTTGGTTAAACCATGTAAAAAATCAAATTTTTTTATTGAGTCGCAAAATGAAAAAAATTATGTATAAAAATCATCGTCAGGGGATCTTATTTATAGCCACATACTGTTTTGCGTGACATCCTAGTTTGTGGGTTCAAGTCCCATCTTCGTACACTGTCGGAATTTTTTTTTTAGTTTTAAGAATACATTTTTGGTGAGACACGGACATTAATTAGTTTGTTTCTTTGGTAAATGAAATGGTTCAGGTTTAACAGTGGCGTACGCAGGAAGGAGGGGGGTTGGAGGCCTAATCTTTCCAAAGCCATTAAATAACTTCTAAAGATTGAATTTTTCTGAAAGAAGAAATAAATGGTTTTCCAGGACTTTGCTTTTACTCAAGCCCCCTCTCCCAACCCCCTTGGAAAATTTCTGCATAAAAAAAAAAAAATTCTGCATTAAAAAAACTAACTACAAAACTAACGTATGGTAAAAGCCCATGTGATGCGTTTGGAGGTACTATGAAACGATTTGTTTTACATTAAAACCTCAAACAAACAACAACTGGACACCATTCTTTCACTCCTCTGGATGATTTAACTATAGATGCTAAATTTACTTCAAGCTCAGAAAAAAAATTTGTTCGGTTTCTGAAATTATAGAACTCAACGTCTCTTCCGATTTTTTAAATATGGCAGTAGGTAACTACTAAAAAAGTAAATAAACTTTTAAAAAATTTGTGTAGTGACTAGTGACCTTATGAAGAGAGTTTCGATCATAATTTATTGAACAGTGCTCATATAAATAAACTTTACCTTCTGATAAACCTTAATTTGCAGGGGCGGATTAGAAACTTTATTTTGGGGGAAAATATCATAATAAATATTTCACAAAACTATTTTGCATAGTGACCAGGAGGTGTATTCTGTGTGTCAAAACTAAGTAAAGTTTCAGATTGGGGGGGGGGGGGGCATCTCCTCCCGTAGATCCAGGCCTGTAATTTGTGATGCAATTTAACATCACTAAAAATATTAAAATAACAAAAAAATGTGTAGTGACCTTAAGGATTACAGACCCAGATTTTTTATTCTTGTTTTTAAAAGTATATGATATAGTGAAAAATTTACCCTACTTGATTACCACCAGCACCCCGATAGACAGGGTCATTTTTGATGCTGAAGTTGAGGGATTTCCCAGACATTCTTAACTTCTTCGTGGAACTCCAAGGTAACGTCCACTTTTTAAATATGTTTTATACAATGAAGATATAGTCCTTGAGTATAGCTTTCCAACACTGTATCAAAAATTTAAGAAAACATTACATTTATAGCCCAAAAAAATATGAAAACTTCGAAAATTTCTGCGTTTTTTGGATATTCTCTAAATTGCTCTAATTAAGCCAGTATAAAAGATTTTGCTAAACATCACATTTTTTTGAAAACTACTTTTATGCATGTTTTCAAAATTATAGGTTAATTTTTTTTAGGTGCTGTTTAGTATGAGCATAATTTTTTTCTTTAAAGTCCCATTTTGCCCGTTTTTAGACTTTTCAAATGCGTGTACTACAGACTAATTGGATTAAAAAATCTAAAATTGTGCAAAAGTGGTTTCATAAGCATAAGCTGTTTCATTTAGTAAGCATGATTAAAGAAAAAAATTAAATGTCAGGGCAACACTTTTTTTGTAAATTGGATGACTTGGCGTGGAATTGCTCAGAAAGTATGTAATGAACTTTATTGTAGAAAATTAAATTATCGTTTAAACGATGTATCACCTAAGTGGGCCAAGTCCACGGTTAGCATTTAATTGGCATCCATAGGCCATTATGTTATAACAGATTTTCCCAAAAATACGCAGTTTTCAAGTCAAAGGCCACTAAATAAAAAACTGTTTAAAATACAAAAAGGTGGAGAAATGTTTAGCGTCATAACTTGAAAACCATTCGTCTGACAAAAAACTTTACAATAGCGTTTTGCAAGAAATTTTATTGTGTTCAACTTTTGTCTAAAACTTTATTTTCTAAAATGTGCAGGGACCATGTAACTAAACAAAAAAAAGGTTTTTGTGCTCACTAAGTCCAAGACGGTGGGGGGGAACCGCCAAGTCGAAAACTAAAATTTTCTTTTAGAACTCCAATGTGAACAACATAACATGTCAAAATCGTGACTACCACTTTTTGGAAGCTTTTTTTCGCTTTAATGACTGGCCTAATATAGCTAAATTACCCAGCGCGTTTGCATTTTACTTTTTTAGGTAGCTACATGTCTAGCTCACACAAAATAGATCTATAAGTCGAAGATTGTCTTATTCAGTCAAAAAATCTCAATATTTACCGCGTACAAAAACAACTTCCAATTTTAAAACCATGTATTTCCTAAACGATTAATCCGAAAAATAAGTACGGGCTCATTAGATTCGCTGATTCTTTTTCTATAAGACGCATTCAAAAAATTTAAAAAAATATAAAAAATTTCAATGTTTCCCCAAGAAATGGGTATTTTTCTGTAAATTTTAGGGGTTTTGGCCACCATTTTTGTGGAAATTTGTCCTAGGTCAAATTATTGACCACATTCTTGTTCTCTGATCACTTCACATCAATGTACCAATTTTCAACATTTTACTGCAAAAAACTTCTGAATTATAGAAAATACCCAAAATCATGTCAAAAATTTATGAAAAACAGAAAAATGACTATATCCTAGCCAATAAATTTTTTTGAAAGCCAGTATTTTGGCTTTCGTCTATTCTCCAGGTAGGTAATATTCCCACAAAAAATCAAGAAAATTGGAGGGGGTGAGGGACAGGTCCGGCTCTTCTTAAATAATTTTGCTCAATGATATTTTTTGTGGGTTTAGGACAAAGGATATTTTAAAACAACACTATTTTCTTTTGCAACTTTTTGTATTAAAAATAGAAGACAAAAAACATAAAGTTGTAAAATAATATTATAGTAGATAAATATACATATAGCGGCACATTATTGTGCAACATCGAGTTCTGAAACTTTTAAACAAGATAAAGTCTACTTTAAACAATGGTAAAACTTTAAAATATTACTTCTTTTAGAAGTCCAATAGGTAAAATGTTAAAATATCACTGGTTACTCTGGATCCCTCTATTTTGGACTCCTTGTAGGAGATTCTTGTCGTAATCTTTCTACATCATTAAAAATAACCTGGGCGCCTCCGCCGCATGTAGGCAAAATATCTGCTTTATACATTTTTGTTTCAGTTTCTCCATCAATATCGGGTTCTTGTGTAATAAGACAATATTTACTTTGTTTTGAATTAGTAACATCACTTGCTTTATCAAGTTTCGACACAGACTTACGCTTTTTCATGGATGGTTGAAAGACAGTACCCAAGGGAACAGGTCTAATAGCATTATGTTCTAGCCAGACATCTGGACCTGCAGATCTGGATCTTCTATGCTTTGGAGTGTTTGTATTTTGAGTCATGTTTCTGCGAAGCCCTGAAGATGATACAGACACATGAGTTTCAGTACTTTGCAATTTTGGTTGGCTTTCACATTCAGCATCAATAAGATTAAGGTCAACTTGAGGCATGTCACTGTCAATAATTTCTTTGACTATTCTTAATTTTTCCTCTTTAGCTCTCATAGCCGCATTGAGGTGATCTCTTTGACGTCTTAGTTTGGCATCTAATTCTTGATCCTTTCTCTCATTTGCCAAAGCTAGTTTTTGTTTAGTTCTTTCTTTTTCGAGGATATTTTGATTAATTTTTCTGTCTTTTTCATTGACTGTATTATGAAGAGATCTTATAACATCTTGGAGCTCATTGTTTTTAGATCTCAAGCTTTCAACTGATGATTCTGTATCAGTCAGTTTAACTTGGAGATTACAATTTCGTTTTTTTTCTTTTGACACTGCTGCCTTTAAGCTCTTTATTTCTGACTTGGTCAATACATTTTCCTGGTTAATCTTTTCTAATCTTTTCCTTAAAGTATCATGGGTCTCTTCAATTTCCTTATCCATGGACTTGGATTTCTTTTCACGCAATTTGAGAGTTCGAATAACCTTATCCACAGCTTCCTTACATTCTGAAAATCTTTCAAAATCAAATTTAATAATGGGAAGTGGTGGCAACAAAGTGAATGATGATGCTTTTTTAACACCTGGGGTATTGGTGTATGGTGTATTTGCATTGTTTTCTTTATTAGAATATAATTTCATATTTTTCTTAAAAAGTGTAGCCTTTGCCTCAGCTTTGCAAATTTTAACATCCTGTGTCATTTCAGCAAACTTTAAAACCTGAAGATTTTCCTCTAAGTCTTCAACAGAGGGGTTAACACAAACTATCATTTTCACATTGCCATCTCCTTCAAAATAGTGCTTAAATAGGAATGTCAATCGACTATCTCGGTAGGGGACCAAACGATTAGCCCTATTCTTTTGGTTTTCCCTCAAAATTTCCAAGCAAGTTCTCAAGGACATCAAAGAGTTGTTAATACTACTTGCTTCCTTTAATCTTACACCGATATTATTAGTTCTATTAGTGCGTTCTGAACCAGCTAAATCAACTAAACTTAATTGTCCAATTTTGATAATGTTTTGGTCAGGAATAGAGGGTCTCCCATTGTCATTTAAAATAATTTGTTCAAGCTGAACAACCCTAATGTTAAAGATTGAGTGACTCCTACTAGAATCAGTATTTAAAGAGGTTACAGCCATTTTCTTTTTTTGCTGGCCAATGTAAAATGCCTCAAATGCTTCTTCAGGGGATTTTACTTCCAACTCAACCACCCCATTAACATACATATTTTTCTGGGGGTCTTCTCTTAAAATCTTATTTTGTAGAGTCCTTCCTGAAGTTTCATCTAGTAAATCAAAAACACTATTGTTATAGATTTCAATGTAACTCACAAAGACAGAATATAAATTATTTAGATTGATATTTTGAATTTTAGTACCATCATTGATATAAGAAATTTTTTCAGAGCTTGGTTTCTTTGTAACCCTGGTGGTCTTTGAATTACTTCTAACAGCTTGCATTCTATCATTTAAAGCATCATTTTCTGATTGTACTTCAAACCCATTCATTCTGTCACTCTTGATTACATATTTTGATGCTTGATGTTCTCCAATAGAGTTAAAAATGGTGTCAATGCATCTTGGCATAATGCCTGGGTTCTGTTGATCTCCAGTGAGAGTGTAAGTTTTTCCTGATCCAGTTACCCCATAGGTGAACAAAAGACCATTTTTAGCAGAGAGCAGGTCCTCTAGCACAGGCATAGCAACATGACTGAAGATTTCACTCTGTGTAGAAAAAGCAGTAAAGACATGCCGAAATTTGTAGTGGATTTCCTTCTTGATTCCTGGGGAAAAATAGAGACCAGTTTGCTTTTGAAAACCTTTAGGTTATGTTATGGTTTTGTTACTTAATGTGTGTGTAGGTAATAGACAAAATAGTTAAATCTTTTTTGTTTTTTTTATATTTAATTTTTTTTCTTTATTTATTCTTTTTCTTGGTGCTGTAATTTTGAGGTAGGTAAGTTATAGTTAGTTTAGCAAAAAGAAAAAAGCTTGTCAATAAGAAGTTATTACTTGTAGGTAGGATTTCTGAGACAAAAAAGTACATGTCCATCACACTAATAATTTTGTGTAGAGATAATTTTTATATCAGTCCATATTATTTGCATCATTAATTGAAGGTGTCAAAATAAGGAAACAGAGATAATTAAATTAAGGAACTTAGCTTGCTTGTACTGAAATAGGGCATGTGATTTGTAGCTTCCCCCACTTTACCAATGCATTGCAACACTATATGAGGTGAGCATGGCACTTAGCTTGGTTTAAGGGTATGTCTGATGGCACTTGAAATGTTTTTATGCCAAAAATACGGTTTTTTTGAAAATTGGCCTCAGGTTGTACAGATGATACCCTTCAATTACTTTAAAAGTCATGGTCAACAAATTTCCAAGTGATGGTCACATCAATTGTAAAGGTAGTGCTGTATTTTACACAGCATAAGCAATTCTTTAGCATAAATATAGCATAATAAATAAATAAGAAATTATAAAGAAAAAAAACCTAATAGTAGGGGAGGCCATGAAGATTTTGGGAACTTATTTTCTTTGTCAGCAAACATCGATAAAACTGTTCCTTGATCAATTATAAGCAAATTTGTTATATAAATAGGGGGCAGGTTTCCAATGGGTTGAGGGGCAAAATGCAAAATAAGTTATAAATTTGAGGAACTTCTTTTTTAGCAATGCATATATGTTTATTAGTGAAAGCTACACTTTAGCTAAGTATAAAAAATAGTATGACTAATCTTTAACTATAGGGAATGTCTCTGGCAAAATTGTCAAAAAATTATATTTTTGACAATCATCTTAGCAGCATATTTCCAATATTTAGAGATAAGTTATACTATTTTTTATACTTAGCTTAAGTATAGCTTTCACTAATTATGCCTATTCAAGTTAAAAAGTTCCTTGAATTCATAACTTTTTTTGCATTTTATGACTAAATGCATCTGAAAATAGGAAGGGTTTATATACACATTTTTTCTTAGAATTGGTCACTGACAAAGAAAATAAGTTCACGGCCTCCCCTACTATAAAACAAGTTTATTAGACTAACAGACTTGCTTGAGAAATGGTATAAAGTAAATAAGTATCACTAAACCTTAAAGTTTTTACAGAGGTTTTTAAACCAAATATACAAAATATAAATGTATAAGGACATAAGAAATGAGGGAATCATTGATACAAGGAATACATTGTTATTAAAAACTTTTAAAGCAATTTTAATTTAGTACCTACAATTTATTTCATAATTTTTGAGATAACTTTTTGACAGTTATAACAACCAGCATAGCTATCCCAGCAAGAAAAAGTTGATTCAAAAATTATGAAGCAAACTGTAGTTGATAACTGAGGGGGAAACAACTGATGGCCTTACCTTGCACGACCCATAGAAATTGACATGGTATTACTGCAATACATGTACAAATTTCTTGGCATTAACCAAACATGGCTTTGCTGGCACTATATGAACAAATTTTGGATCAGTTGTTACCCCCTTGTTGGTAACAAACTCACTATTGTGATATAATAATGTCTCATTTACACATTAATTAGTCAGAAAATTATGAGTATAATTAAGCAGAAACACAAACACCCCCCAACCCCAGTCAAAATTTATGATTAGTCACAAGCACAATCAGAAACAAATTTTAACAAAAGTTTAGAACTATAAATATTTGTGCTTGAGATTGATGAAAATTGGTAAATTTGCAGGCACATCAATAAGTGTCACAATAAACTGAAAACAACCTCAAATCAAGGTTTTTGAATTTTTTCTGTCTTTATTTTTGTTTTGTGCAAGGAACAGTTTAGAAAAAGGTTCATTCTTTGAAAAAGTTGAATATTCTACAACCCTGGCCCAAGGCACCCAAATTTTATTCTCTTCATTATAGTTGTGTTTGTGCTTAATGAATGGGTAAATTTGAAAAATTTCTTGGACTTAATTTTAAACAATTTTAAAGATGTGATTGTGTTTCTGTTTAATGATGATTAATGGGTACCTAAATGAGGCATCAGCTTGGATATCTAAGCAGATTTTAATCTCTTGTACCTTTATTTTCTGGTGTAGTTACACTCAACAACTCAGTCGACACTAGCTTGATATTAGCAGCAGGCTCAGTGCCATGTTTAAGGGGTCTCAATCTGCAATATACATGTACTGAGTCTCTGCTGGCTGCCTCCCCTCCACTTTCTGATTCACTTGACATATTGGTCTTTTCACGTCGCAACCTGTAACAAAAAAATAATTTTATTGTTGAAAGCAAAAGCCCCAAGACCAATTTGGCAACAAGAAACTACTGGAATTGCCTTTGGTTAATGCATTGTACTCATAGGCATACCAAACCAAAGTGGTCAAGTAGCAGTTGCATTTATCATGGCTATTCCAGCTACTGAAATAGGTTTTGAACTCAGAAATGATTTTAGACAGCAATCCCCAATTATTTGAGAAATATAAACCACACTTCAAAGTAAAATCCCTGCTCTTCTGGGGTAAAACAGCTTATTTCCTTTTTAAGACAATATTACCTTTTATGCGGAGTTACCGAGGGCGTTGCGTACTTCTGTGCACTGTTCATATCTTTAATTAAATAAGAAACAATCATTGATTTGAAGTTAATGGAAACAATTCAATTTTTTCTTTATTTTTTAAAATCAACCGTTTTTATGCCCGTTATGTTTTCATTTGACGTTTTGTCATTTCGAAATTGAGCCTCCAAAAAAAAATTTGGACCAACAAAAAATACGTCGCCAACGAAACAAAATAACATGTAGAAATGAATCAACGATTATAAACACACAGGATTGCTTATTAGCTCGAATCTTTCAGCGGGAGGCGGTGCCTTGCTTACGTGACCTCTGCTCAGCGCGCTTCATTTAATACACATTGCAATCGTGCAATCGTGAGTTTTTCCCGCTTTTTTCTTGCTTATTTGCAAACAAATTTTTTATTCGTGATAGTAAATATAATTATTAATTTCATTCATTCAAAACAAATGATTTGATAAATCAGGAGTTTGCTCTGAGAGCTGAATTTTCCTACCAGACGATATGTTGGAGTTTCTTTTTTAAATAGTTGAAAGTTTTGGAATAGAAGTTAAGAATTTATTGTTTTTGTTGCGGATATAATAAAATACACTTATATTATGTAGTAACAAAAAGGTATTTATTTGATATTTCAGATTTAAAAATTGCAATATTTATTATATTATTATATCAAAAACCAGTCAGTTTTTTTTTGAGAAAACCGCCAAATAAGATGTGTTTTTCAACTTCTTATGCTTTAAATCAATACATTTTCATAAGTTTTTTTTCAAATGATTTACATTATTTGTGTTATGAGTTGTTTTTATCCCACCCAGCGCCCGTTTTCACTCCTTCTCCTGTAACATGTTTCTGAAAACTTCTATAAAGAGACTAAAAAAACTGAAACTAAACTTGGAGAAACTGTCTACAAAATAAACTTTCCAATAATCAGTTTAATAAAAGAAGTACGTTTGCGGCATAATTACCAATTTTCTTTAATGTGAATAATTTAATGAGCAAGGAGTTAAAAATTAAAGGTTATATAAATATAATATTATAAAAGTATATATATTTATATTTCTACACTGAAAGAGGGAACACAAAGCTTTTATTTCAACAATAAATTAATGTGCTTTCTTTATATCAATTCACTTAATTCCCCACATAGCACAATCACGTGTTTAACACGTAAAAAAGGCGTGAGAAAAAAAAACGTTGAATTTAAAAGCTGCTAGAAAAAAACGTTTATTTCATATATGAAAACAAGCTTAATAGGTCATTCATTAACGTTATAAAAAATAACGTTGCTAAAAACTGCGTTTTAATAACGCCTTTATCAAATTAAAACAGCAATGCTTTTACGTTAGATTTAGGTGATTTTCATCAATTGAATCACATTAGATTCACGCCTTTTCTACACGAATTTTAAAACGCGACTTGCATGGCTTTTCTACCGAATAATTTTGAGATTTTACTAGCAGCAGCGCCACCTATTATCGGCATTTTTCACTTTGACGAAATCTATCAGGCAGTGCTTTGGTCTCTAAACTCCAAAAACCTATTAAGAAACTCATCCCTGATTCTTTACGATCACGACGCATCAGTCATTTAACCTGATAACATGGGCGCAGCCAGAGAGGCGGGGCCCGGGCCCCTCCAAGCCTAAGATTTTTGTATATATTTTCCACATATTTCATGAATAAACACAAAAAATAGCATGAAATACGACATCATAAGGCCTCGGGCCCCACCAAGACATATTCCTGGGTGCGCTACTGCTGATAAAGACACATTAATCCTCTGTGAAAGTGTTTACTGTTAAGAAATCTTGTTTACCTTTTAAAAACAACATAATGTATATAGATAGATATATAGACATTTTGTCTTGCCTTAAGCGCCATCTTTAAAATTGTCTTCAAGTGTTGTAGTCTTAAACTAGTGAACTTTTATAACTTCATTTCGCGTTTCTTTTAAGTTAAAAAAATGTTATAAAAAAACGTGACCAAAAAAGACGCAGAAAATTAGTAGGTTTTAGAAGTCTTAATCTAGTGGCGTTAATCTAGAACATGTTGTGGAGGACTTTTCAAGTGTGAATTTGGTACATGAAAATAACGAGGGTAAAAAACACGTTATATACACAGCACCAGAAACTTTAGCAAAAAGTGGATTTTTATAGCTTGATTTCTCCTTGTTTTTAAGTTATCTTTAAGCATGTAGATTTAACAAAATAAATATTACATGGTATGAGGTTGTTTTCAAGTAAAAAAAAACTTCGTTATTTTTGTTCACGTTAATTTAATGTTGATGTGATTTTTGTGCTATGTGGGTCACATTTCTAAAGGTTCTTACTAGTTTGGAAAATGTTTTTTTTAACTTTGCTATTCCAGCCATACTTCTTTACGTTCAATTTCCTAAGAGTCATTTGCAGCCGTAATAGCCAAGTTTAGAAAAACATTTCCAAACTAGTAAGAACCATTCATTTTGAAATTTGTATTGCAGAACTTGGCTTTACTTTTATCTCAATTCTTTTTACGGAATACCACTTTCGCCTACTTGGCTTTTTTTACATGAAATGTTTTTGTTATGATTTCACTGCTTTTTTAAAGAATTTGGATAAAATTTAAGTTTTAAAGTAGTAAAATATATGGGATATTGTTCAAAACTTTTGCAATGCCTTAATAAAAATGTTAAGTTTTTTATATTTTCCTATAGTTTTATCATAGTTCCTATCAGTCTTCTAAAGCTCAGCTCTCTAGCGTTTCTGGAAGTGGACAATGCTAATTTACATAACTTTACATTTATAGGGGAGGGAAGTTTTTAATTTTCTTTTATAGTTTTATCATATTTCCTATCGGCCTTCCAAATCTCAGCTCTCGAGCGTTTCTGGAAGTGGACAATGTTACTTTTACACAACTTTACAGTTATAGGGGAGGGAAGTAAATTAGAATTTTGGGGTGTTATAATTTTTTTCTATAGTTTTATCATAGTTACTATCGGCCTTCCAAAGCTCAGCTCTCTAGCGGGTCCGGAAGTGGGCAATGTTAATTTAACATTACTTTACATTTATAGGGGAGGAAAGTAAATTATAATTTTGGGGTTTTAAAATTTTTTTCTATAGTTTTATCATATTTCCTATCAGTCTGCCATATCTGGAAGTGGGCAATTTTGGGGTTTGGTCATAATTTCTATCAGTCTGCCAAATTTCAGCTTTGTAGCATGTCTGGAAGTACAGTAGAATTTTAATGATCTATATATGAGTGAGTGACAATTTCGACGTTTTTTGAAATTTCTTAACTACTTCAGTACTTTTGGGAATTCTCTGAAACAAAACATGAAGGGATTGTTAACTCCATGTAGATCTACGACTGTGCAAAGTTTAAGATTCGTAGCTCATTCCGAAGTAAAGTTTTAGATAGGTCAAATATCGGCTGAAATGTTTCAAGAAAAGATGGTACGGCGCATGAACTTGGCGAGGCACTGCCGTGCCCTCAGATTTACCTCCTAAATAGTCAACCACACCGTCAAATAAATGAAAAAACGCAAAAAAGCGGAGGTAAAAACGTCAAAAACACCTTAAAATCACACGAACTCTCAATACAAACAAAGCATCTGGTCCGCTGGTGACGTCAACAGACACTGTTCGTCTCGCTGAGCCGGTTTATCAATGGCGGGGTATCTCGTTGTGTTAGCTAGCCCTAAGCCAACTTTAACTTTGGGGTAACCCTCGAGTTAAAGAGAAAAGTGTTTATCCACGAACTCTCAATACAAACAAAGGTACTGGTCCACTGGTGACGTAAACAGACACTGTTCGTCTCGCTGAGCGACGCTAACACTAATCTTATTTAACCTAATCTGTGACGCCAACATAGTGTTAAATGGAAATTAGCAATCCTGTGTGTTTATAATCGTTGCTCCGAAACCCCCTTGGTTTTGCTGTTCTTTGGGTCATCCGCTACCAGTTTTGTATTCTTTGCTTATTTTTAGAGGTTAAATTTTTTTAAAAATTTGTTTTAACTTTAAATAGATTTATTTAGCATCCTTACAAAATGACTATAATAGACTATTTTTCGTCATTGTCCGACAACCCTTATTTTGGAGCGGGTTTTGGGCTGTTTGGTTTAGGGGCTGGGGCTGCCATCATGAGAAAGGGCTATCAGACTTCCTTGATTTTATTTAGAAGGTATGTGTTTACCATTGACCTATAAAAGGGATGGAACAGCCGCTACCTATCTTTGCAATGCAGCTGATCGATGCCAACATTAGAAAGAGAGAACCGAGAAAGACATAGAGAGAAAGAGGGCAAAAAGCTGTGCCAATACATTTTAAATTGGCATAACAATAAAATTGAGATTTTTTCGACTCAAATAATATTTTTCGAATTGGCTAGCGCAAATATTATGCTTTACAAGAAGAGGGCAAATGTTTAGCAGTTTTTTCCCTTCAAAATTAATTATTCCAAATAATAAATAGTTAATAATAAGGACTGTTTTGAAATAATTTAAACCAAAGTCTACTTATAATAATTTATTTATATAATTACATGGGCGTATACTATGGGGGGCTAAAGTTAAAAAAAATTGCCACTGTATAGATATATGCAGCTGTTAAAAATATAAAAATTAGCTCGAAATATAGTGTGTCTACTGAAGTAAGGGCCTATCCTTAAAATACGCAATGGTGGGGCAGTTTGGCCTTGCATTACACTCGATGTTATTTTAATGTGTTTTTTCCTAAAAATGCGTTACTAGAGGGGGTGGGGGGTTGGTTGTCAAAAATCCTGAGTTTTTGCATTATGTAATTTAAGAACACTCTCTAATAGGCAAATGGAGAAGATTTTTATCATGATCTTACAAAAAAAAGTCATTCCTTCAAAAAATATCTGGATGGTCTAAAACCTATAAAGTGCAAATTATGTTCAAATATGAAAAATAAAATCTATTTGAGAACTTATTTGAGGGAAAACTTTTGTTTCTTAAAATCAATAATTTAAAAAAAATTTTACTTGTGAGTGACACACTGTATAACACTTTTTACTGGTGGCTGAAAATTATGGCTTTTGTCAAATGTTGCCTAATTCTAGAGCGAGGTTCATTTTTTGTAGAGTTAATGTGATGGATCCTTATAGTCAAATAGTTCTTTAAAATAAGCCTGATTATTTGAATATGATGCATATTTAAAGGATCCTGTTCCTTAAAATGATTCCCTAATTCTAAAAATAATGAATTAAGATTAAGCTTCCTTATAGCTAACAATATCAATTTCACAAGAATCATTGATGACGAGAAGTTTGTCTCGGATTTGATAATGCTCTCTGCCACTATACATATTTTCACCACATCTCTCAAGGGCTTGCATAAACCCCCTCGATCTGTTTTCCTCAAGAGCAATGACAATGAATTTTCATTTGTTAGAGCATTAGCACATTCATTGCAGTTCAACACTCTTGTTAACTTTCTGCTTATGAAACCAGCAATGTATTCCATGACATCTGAAATATATAAGCAGTTAGAAACATTGCTGTAGTTTTTGATGAATGTGACCTCATCTACATCTGTAAATTCATTAACCTCAAATAAAAGGTCAGCAGTACTAGTGTTTTCACTGCTATTTTTACGGCTAACATTTAAAATTGAGGTGTTGTCCTGAGCTAAGCAATTTGCACCTTCAGAGGCAGCTACTTCACTGTGGATAAGCAGTCTTTTGTATGCCATTTCAAAATGCCAAGCTGTCGGATTGTTGGAAAAACCTCCTCGTGAACGAATGGCTGAAAAAAACATTTCGAGGTGATCCTGACTCAGCTTATAGGATAACAAAAAATCCAACTTATTACCCAAAACTAGCTCAATAAACAAATTTTGTACACTTAGCAAACATACAATTAAGCCTAGAAAACCAGTCTTTGTACCTGTTAATAAAATTACATTTCCTTGCTTATCTTTAAGAGAACTTAAATATTCCACAGATTCCCTAACAAAGTTTTTAACAAATTCATTGCTTCCTTTGAAAAGCGGTCTTTTACAAAGAATTTTGCCATAAAAGTTTCTGATATTTAAAAAATCAAAAATGTCATTGATTCTTCGACAAAAATTGGAAGTCGCCTCGCTGTTTTGAAAACAATTATCTACACTGATTTCTCCAAAGCTTTTGACAGAGTTAATATTGGTATACTAATACAAAAACTTTCAGCACAAGGCATACATGGAAAACTACTTGAATGGATAAAAAACTTTTTAATGGGTCGTAAACAGTTTATTAAAGTTCACAATAATATTTCAGAAGTAATTAATGTAACCTCAGGGGTTCCTCAAGGTGGGCATCTATCTTCAGTGTTTTTTAATTGCTTCCTTAATGACATCTTAAAATGCTTTAAACATTGTGAAGTTCTCTTTTATTGTGATGATCTAAAAATATTTAGAACAGTAAACTGTATCAATGACTTATACAACAAGATTTAGACAGATTTTTTAATTATGTGACTGAAAATGGACTCGACTTGAATATAGGCAAATGTAAATGTATTAGATTTTATAGAATATTAAGACCTCTGAACTTTGATTATAATGTTAACAATATTACTTTAGAAACTGTAGAAAATATAAAAGATTTAGGAATTATTTTAGATACTACAGTATCATTTAAAGACCATTTAGAATATATAACGAATAAGGGCCTTAAAATGTTGGGTTTTGTTAAACATAGTCTGGGTGATTTTAATAATATTTATAGTTTAAAAAATGTATATTGTTCTCTTATTAGATCTGTGTTGGAGTATGCATCAAATGTTTGGTCACCATTTTATAATACTCATATTGATCGCCTTGAAAAAGTACAAAGAAAATTTCTAAGATTTATTGCTTACAAATTGCATATCCCCTTTGAAAACCTAAATTACAATGAACTTAGAAAACTTTTGAAATTACCAAAATTAGAAGATAGAAGAAATTACTTAGACCTTATATTTTTATTTAAGATTTTAAATGGTATTATTGACTCCCCAGAGTTGTTACAAAAGTTTGCTCTTTCTGTACCACAACAAAATCTAAGACACCATCAATTATTTCACATTGAGTTTCACAGAACCAACTATTGCCAAAACACTCCAATCCAGAGAATATGCAGATTTGCAAACTCAATAAACGAAAACATAGATTTAGATTTTTTTAACACTAATTTAAGTAGGTTTAAATCTTGTGCAGGGAAAATTTTGCTATTATAGCTACTGTAGTTTATAGACTGTTATTCTATTTTTATATGCAATAGGCAGTTTTCTAATTATTGCAGATATCTAAGTTTGGTTTTATACCTTAATATAACTATATATAAGACCTATTTTTGTAGAGACTCTAAAATCTATTTTTGTAATGTTTGTAAAATGGTATATCCGTAAATAAAATCTATTCTATTCTATTCTATGGAATATTTAAGTCCTCATTACAGTAATCCAGTGCATCTGCAATGCTGGTGCTAAAGGTTTGAACTGCAAGCTTCACCTTCATTTTCTCTTTTACATAGTTAATATGCCGCGATCTTAATCTTGTGGCACAATGGAGGCCTGAATCATCTTGTACTTTCACAAGTTCTTTAAAATAGTTCCATTGCACCATGATACCATGACCATCAAATAATATGCCCCAATCTCCCAATGTGTTACGTATTAGCTTCACCATATGGCAGGCATCAAGTATAATGTGAACTTTTTCATTATTTACTGTATTTACAAAATATGGCTTGGTGTCGAGATAACTCAGCTTCGCTCCCAGCAAGTTAGCCATTAAAATATTTGACGCACAGTCATCAAAAGTAAGACTTTTTATTAATATTCCTGTTTTCTCCATCTGAAGAAAGCAACCTCTAACTAGTTTGGCTTTTTCTTCAGCAGATAATGCCTCAATTAAAAAGTATGCAATGGGAACTTTCCATGTACTATTGTATCCCACAAGCATTATAACAAGAACATTTTTGGCTTCTGGTAATTGATCGCTATCCTGCATACCGGTACCAAAATCGACATATCCTTGATTTCTGCTGCCAGTCCAATGCACATGTTCACGGATGGACATTTCGTCCATGACAAGGCCTGCAACAAGTTGCTTTCCTTTGTCTTTTTCAATTGCAACCCTATTACTCACAGCCCATAGAGCTTCTGCACTGTATCCCGGCCTTCCATCTACAGTAGAATACCATTTTGCCAATGTTCTTGGATGTGGAAGCGAATATTTGCCAAAAACCTGTCTTACATATTGGTATGCTGAAGCAGAATAAAAATTCAATCTCAGGGCAAATGTTCTCAGCTTAGGACTATATTTTCCTCCTCTACTTCCTTGTTTAATCTGTCTGAACAGTAGAGCTCTCTGCATTTCAGGGACACTTTCCTGCAATAATCAACTAGGGTTAGCTTCTATGATAAGTATTAAAACAAACTTTTAGAACCTATTGGGAAGGAAATTCTATCCCACATGAACCATACAGAACAACCAAAAAAATGCCTGCATTACACACAAAAAACCATGCAAGTAAGTACAATTCTTTTAGATTTAGTAACAGTATCATGTGCTACCTTCCAAAATCTTTTTCTTTTGTCATTGTCATCTAAGTCACTTTCTTTGATATCTCCGAAGTATACTGGATCTCTTGGATTTCTGAAATGCAATAAGGAAAATTGGTTGCATTTTTTAGTGATCAGATGTGATGGTTTAAGTGATTGATTGCAAAATAATACCAATATTAAACATCATGGCTAACCTTTTACAAAATGTTTCTTGTGTCAATGTTGAAGGGATTTGGTCAATGTCTACCGACATCTCTACAGACACTATAGTATTTTGAACATCAAGATTGTTCTGTACCACATCATGAACTTCTAGGGTCCCTCTGATATCAACACTTTGTTAATTTTCACCTCTACTGATAACTAAAAATTATATTAATAATAAATGAAAATTATTACTTTTCTATTAAATTCAGAAAAAAAACCAACCTGTATTATATACATCCTTTTATTTCACACAAGGTTCAACAGTAGTCAGTTCTGGCCTGGTAGATCGTTTTCTTTTCAGGGGTCTCCTTGAGAAGGAACTGATTCTGGTTTTAAAACCCTGTTTCCATGTACATTCACTTGAAAATCCTCTTCAGTGAAGTGCTTTTCACAAATCCTTGTATATTCACTTGGTTTAAAGTTTTCCCTCTTTATAGCCAATAACCATTTTTTCCTAAGAACAGGATCTTTGGGTATCCTAAAATATGGTTACTTTCGATTGCTATAATTGAAAAATCAAATATGTTAGACTTACTTGAAAAATTTTAATTTTATTTCAGTTCCTTTTTGCCTCCTAGCCGTACAGTTTATCGCGCAGCAAGACTGCACCATTGTGGAACCACAAAGCACCCACAAAATAAACGTTAAACAAGTCACTTAAATTCAAAATCTCTTTTAAAATTCAATAAAAACGTGTTTCTCAACCACACCACACATAACCAACAATGGCAGCTAGAAATATGATTGACCTCTTTAGCTCCATCCTTCTTATGTTATCTCTCTCCCACTGCGCCGGCATCGATTCGACGTCCTTGAGGCCGGTCCATCCCTTTTATAGGTCAATGGTGTTTACCAACCTCGTTGGTGTCGAGCGAGATGTCTACAGACTACATGTATGAATGTTGTAGCATCCAGTTGTAAAACTTGTGCACAAATAGCAACTTTTTAATAATCTACATTTTTCCCCTTTTTTAACAGAACAGAACAGACTGCCAGAGTAGTATATGTGTTTTTAGGGCAGCTTTTGCTACAGCATATGACCGCTATTTTACAAACATCTTGTATGTCAATGCCAGTTTTTGGATTGCTAATATAATACAAGAATCATCATATTGTACCTTAAAAATAACATATTGTATTTTTCTGAACTTAACATTTTTTTTATTATTATTTCCTTAATTTATCTTATAAATGATGTATTTTGCCATGATGAATAATAGGTATACCTATAGGTTTTCCCAAGAGGTGAACAGCTCTCACAATTGGTGTACACATTTCTCAGAATCTTTACACAATCCCTCCCAATCACTCACAATCTGTCACAATCTTACCGCAATCCTTCAGAATCCCTCACAATCTTACCACAATCCTTCACAATCCCTCACAATCTTTACACATTCCATCCCAATCACTCACAATCTTTCACAATCCTTCATCCCACAATCTTTACACAGTCTGTCCCAATCACTCACAATCTGTCACGATCTTACCACAACCCCGCACAATCTGACCACAGTCCTTCACAATCCCTTGTAACGGAAACTATAGACACAACAATTTTTGATGGGCTGTCGCCCCCCGCCCCTTCAGGCACGCTACACCGCTGCACAGCAATCCCTCACAATCTTACCACAATCCCTCACAATCTTAGCAAAAAATTGTGGATTTTCACAATCGGTTTACACATTTTGGGCTAGCTGTTCACCCCTTGGGTTTTACATTTTTCTGATCTGTAGTTTTTTGTAACAAATTTTTGAAAGTCAAAAAATTTGCCAATTTGGCCTAAACATCTACTAAACAAGGAAAAATATACAGTACCACCTAAAATTGTATATAAATCTGATCCAGTAAAAATATCAAAAAACAAGTGGTACCTACATTTAAGAACTTCAGTCTAGTTCTCAGCCTCGTTCACAAAATCATTTAGTGCATTTTTGTCAATTTAAAAAAAAAGCTAAAAAAAAGTTTTTTTTGTGTCTTAAAAATTTTTTTGTTTAATTAAAAAAAAATGGTCTTTTGCTAACTTTATATAAAGTTACCAGCACACCTATAGAAATATTGGATTTATCAAAAAAAAATTAGTGCACAAGTTGCGGTTAATTATCCGAAAACAAAAAACGGGCATGACAAATTTTTTGTTTTCATAATTAATTTACGCATAATTAACAGCAAATTTTGACCATGTAATTTTTTTTAATTTCCAAAGTTGTGCTAACTTTATATACATGAGGTAAGTGGGTTTCTGGGGTAAGTGTTTTTTTGATTTGGGATTTTTCATCCTCTTTATCATTATGGTTATGGTCTCCTTTTTTTGGTTAATTTCTTATGAGTTGACCCCAAATTAAAATCTAAAGCTAAATCAAATTAAGCAGTATAAAAATATAAAGAATACTAACTAAAAGGTTAAGTAAAGAATAATATCTCAAAAACGAAAAGCGACAGATAAAATTTAGTTTAACAGTAAAATTTTCCATAACAGATTTTTCCTACCTAGTGTCCCTGTATGTTGACATATTTGGACATAATATCGAAATATGTCAACATACAGGAACTCTATTCCTACCCTGCTAAAAGAAAAAGCCCCCGAGAGGTATAATTTTCTTGGAATTTGAGCATAGGTGAAATCAGTTTTTTCTCCTCAAGCACCCAAAAGTACAGAGTGATTTTTTAAAATGTACTTCGCCATACTTTTGATATTCTTTGTCGCATATAGCTGAAACAAAAACTGTATGAATTGATGGACTATTGCACATTTTCGACGTTTGACACTTGACAGCCTTCACTTTGTACAAGTTACAAAAATTGATCAATTTTTTTAAACAAATTTTATCAAATTTTTAGATTTGTCTTTTTGTTTTATTTTTCTATTTACACTATGTTAGAGTCCCTGTATGTTGACATATTTATACTATGTCTATGCTGGCTGCTATAAACATTTTCTGATATAGATATAATGCATATTTCTCCATTAAGATCCTATACATTCTACATTGATTTTACTACCTTATCAATATGAAAAATCAAATAAGTCACGTAATGGATTCTGTTTTAATCGATCTTTTCATCGATCAATATACCGGGTGGGTCAAAAAAATCCGAACAATTTTTTTTTCAATATAACTTTTAAACTATACAATCGATTTTAATGGGACAAACTGCACCTGGCAGAGAAATAGTCAGAGTTTTGACTAAATATATTATTTTGTCCGCCATCTCAAAATCCAAGATAGTGGACGAAATTATAATGTACCTTTCAAAGAATATTCTTATGTTGCGAAGAGATGTTTTAATTATTTTTTTTAAATATATAAAAAAGCTACGGTCTGGTCACGCACAACAAGATACGAATCGGTTTGGTGGTTCTAAAAAAATATTTTTGTTTCAACCCTTGTTTTGCAAATTACATGATTGCCTTGCCAATGATGTCTGCAATCATTTCCTTATCAATTAATTACTACTGAACCGATTTTAATGAAATGAAAAACATCCTGGTTATAATTGACTTTTTTTTAAAGATCATAATCAAAGTTTATTCTCATCTTTCATCATCATTAAATTTAAGATGGCTGACAAAATCATACTTGATTCTTCAAAATCGCGTGTTTATTCTTATTTTCCGAAAATGCTTTAGTTTTTTTTATTTTTTATAGAAAAGCACTACTTTTTCCCTACCCAACGAGGTATAAAAAAATTGGGCCATCCTCAGGTGAATGTAGGCGATAGCTCCGTGTAGAGCATAAGTTGTATGAAACCGACAGAAAAAACTACTCCGAGGGAAAATACCCCTACCGGCATTGAATTATACTGATGGTTTGATGCTTTCGTTGGGAACTTGTTAAAACTGTTTGGTTAAAAAATGTCAATGATCCATCATTTAATCCAGTTTTTGTTTCATCTTTTTGGCAAATAATAAGAAAGATGGCCAGGTAGCTGATTTAAGAAAAACTGATAGGACTCTTTAAAGCACTTTCTCCAAAATTTGAGCAGTGTATTCTAAGCCACCATCAACTTTATCAACAACTCAGTATCAACAATATGAAAACTGTCAATAACAAGTAAAAAAATAATCACATTGTCATCAGCAAAGTCATCAGTTACAAAATAATAAATACACAAACATATTATTTAATCCTAAAATGGCTTTATATATGAAAAAATAACTAAAAGCCAACATTTTTACAAGTTGGAAAATGTTTGGTCCTTTCCAGCGGTAGCCCAGCATTTTAACGTAAACCGAACAACACTTTGTTCTATAAATAATAAATGAACAATTATAGTTCATTCCATATTTTTTGAGATAACTTTTTGACAGTAATCAGCTGTTACCGTAACAAATAGCATGGGCCAGCGAAAAAAAATCGTCAAAAGTTATCCCAAAAATAATGATATGAACTTTACTTGAAAGGAAGCAAGGATGATCTGGCAAGCCAAAAGTACTCGAGTACTCTAAAATGACCCTTTCGAGATAGCAAAGAATGCAAGAATTTTTTCACAGTTTGCAGGCAGCCAAGCACCTATGTACCTAGAATTCAATCATCAAACCCCAAGTGCCGAACTGTAGCAAAAAAGACCGAACTTACTTTTTAAATTCATTCATTCATTCACTGTAGACAATGGGCTTCGGGCTTCTCAGCATCCATCACCCAGCACATTTTTGTTCCTTGGGGAGAGTGCTCTTATCAAGCACGTCTAGGATAGTCTTATACCCCCCACGCACTTAATTATTAATAGTTTTTATTTAGTTCCACTTTTAGTTTTTTTAATTTTTTAATTTTTTTTTATTATAGTTATGTCTGTTTTATATTTTAATTAGATTTTTAAACTATATTTTTTCATATGATTCAATATCATTTTAATAGGTTTTATTGTTGGGTTCATTAAAATTTGATCTATATGAATTGGCGTAGGAATTAACTTTGCTAATTGCATATACAAATTGGAACTATCTGTCCTATGACACTCTAGTAAGATGTGGTTTAGCGTTCCTACCATACCGCATTCACAGTTAGCATCTATTCTTTTTCCAATTTTACACAGGTATTTTGGTGTCAAACAATGCCCTGATCTCATTCTACTAATAAGTGTGATTTGACTTCTCTCTTTGTATTTGATGTGTTGAAACCATGGAGTTTTTTTAAGCTCACCATTTATCGCTTTATAATATCTGCCTTTCTCCTGACTTATGATATCATAATTCTTCTTCCAATACTGATATACTGTATTCTTGAGTTTTGGAAATAGTTCTAAGTAAAATGGCTTTATTATCATAGGATTATTAATATCTTTTCTTCCCTCTTCTGCTTTTTTATCCGCTCTTTCATTCCCTGGTATGCCACAATGACTTGGAGCCCACAAAAACTGCACTTCTTTACCCTGTTGTTCCAAGTCATCCAATTGATTTTTAACTTCTAATGTTATATGATCATTTTTCCAATGTATACCATTTCTACATATTCTCATTAGCGCACTTTTAGAGTCCACTATAATTAGAAATTTATCTTCTCTTCTATCTCTTATTCTTTCTAATGTTTTCATAATCGCAATTGTTTCAGCAGTGCAGATATTTACACTTGGTTGAATATTCCTAGCTATATTAATATTTATTTTATCACAATATACTCCTATTCCACATTCTCCTGATATAGGATCTCTAGAAGCATCCGTATTATTTAGCAAAGATAATAAAGATATTCAATTCAAAATTAAATTCAATTTAACCCAAACAAGCACGTTATTTCTAAAAACGACCCAAAATATATGTTAGCTAGTTTTTATCAAGTTTTATTTTATTTATTTTAATTAACATGCAAATAGAAATAAACAGTTCTCTTATTAAACGGCATAACACTACTGTAAAGTGTAAATGTCAACCTGATATATAATAAATATATACTGCTTAAAATAAAAAACTAGTATTTCCAGTCGTCTCAGATTTTTTTTAAATCAGCTGTACGTTTATAACCCCTATACACACTAGAAAGTAGACAACTGCATTTGTTTTTTTAGACATTACATGATAACTCTTGAAGTTCCATGCCGAGATAAATCATATCAATGGCTGCTTCAATGGATGACTTACAAAGGAGCTCGACAAACTCAGCATCTTAGTGTGGAGACTACTTTTGAACAAAAGGACAGTGGACATATAAAAACAAAATATGATTTTATTCCTAGTATAGGAACACATTTTTTTAAGTAAGTCTTTTAATCCCAATTAATTTTTAATGTTTAAACTTAGTAGGGGAGACTGTCCCAAAATGACATGACTGATAAAATGACATAGGCGGCATTTAATTTATTTTTCAATGCACCTTTACGGACCTTTTAACACCATCTATGGGGCAATTAAGTAAGTAACTTGAAGCTAACTAACTTAATCTGCTTAATCAAGGCTGATATGCATGTTTTTGCGTTATTGGTCCTTTTTTCAACCAACTACAATAAAGTTTTCAGAACTTGTGGACTTATTTGACATAGTGTCGTTCTACAGAGAATATATTATTGTTCTTGTAGATAGTTTTTTAATAAAATGTAAGTAAAAAAAAATGTCAAAAGTAAAGTATGATGCATTATACTGCTAAAAGGCTCAAATTTTGTTTAGTAAGTTTCTCACTTATATTATTGAGTCATTTTATCGAACCTTTTTTGTATTTGCTGAAAAGTGACCTTTTTTGTAAAACAGATAATTTTTTGTAGGTAGGTATTTTTTTATATGAATAAGATATGTAATATAAAACATTCAAACATTACAATTGTGTATTTATAAAAAAAAATTTCTTGAAATATTGATTAAAACAATTTGGGCAGATATGTCATTTCAAGGTGTTTTTGTAAAATCTTAATTTTTTATTGTAATTTTTGGGAAGGTATTAGATCCTTCAGACTCTGTTTTTTTAGATATGGAAGGACATGGATCAGGGTAGAAAGAACCAGAGAAAGTCAAACTCTGGATCTTCATATGGGAATCCCTTGGGAGACAGTACAATTGACAGCTTTTGGAAGAGATAAAAGCCTTTATTTTAACATTTTAGAAGAAGGTATGTATCAACTGTTAAAGTCATTGGCTCAAACAATTATTTTGTACATATCTAGTTTTTTTTACAACAATAACACACATAAAAACTAATACTAAATAAAAACAAAATTTCATACAATAAACTTCGCAAAAGACTGGGAACGATATCACTATATTACGCCACGCTGAAACAATGATGCATTCGACTAATTTTTAAATTGCCCTTTATCACAATAATTTTATGGGCGGTTGTACGGTCGCTGTCGCGAGGCTGAACTCAGTAACCATGACAACGGTGAAAAGCAAATGCCCTTGCTCCAAACTCTAAGGTTGGTAAAAAAGGTCAAAAGTAGACAAAAAGTTCAAATAAGTTTTGATCAATAGATTTTTGTTTCCAAGTTATAGCATTACTCAAGTTTAAAGAGTGGGGCAATTTTAAATGACAAATTTCAGAATGCCAAATATGTTGTCATTCATTATAATCAAAAAATATTCTACTGCTTTTTTTCAGGATGGTCAAATAATAATAGAAATAATTTACCATTTTTAAATTAAAAAAAAAAAAACAATATTTTTTTAATAGCTTTGAATATTTATTTTTCTTTAAATATTATTAACACCTAATGAATATCTTTATTGTAGTGCATAAAGCGCCATGTTTTTTTTTAAGCAAGTTATAACAAAAAATTTAAAACATAAAACGTTTGATGTGTAACCGGATTTTTCTTTCTTTCAACCATTTCTACCATCCCAGAAAGTTTGGTGCGTTACTTATATTACACCCTGTATAATAACGTTGTTTTGATTGGATAAAGTCCTTATCCTCTTCTGTAAAGGGTCTAAAGCCTTCTATATAACAAATAAAAAAACAAATGTTAATAATATTGTACCTACAATAAAATGAACATAGGTATTAATCTAATACTTTTGCGAGCGGAAATATTAATAATCTTGGTATATCTTAAAAACGAATTGATTTATCAAAAAATGTGTAATGAAAAAATTTATTTGACTTTTAAAAAGGAGTAAAACAAGCTTTTAAAAATTAAAATGGGACTACTGGGTAAGGGGATACGCTTGAACATAAAAATCTATCAATTTGGCGGCAACTTTCATAGATGGGGAACGACCACGAGTTCGACCACGTAACCGAACTTTTTTGATACTTCTGTGGGTGCTTAACAAAGCCCCGCGGTCAAACCGAGTACACATATTAGGTCACACGTGACAGGAGCCAGCGCCTAGACTAACTAGAAACCCACAATGATTAACTAGAAAAATGGCAAAAAATTGATAAAATTTCGAGAAGAGGATCAGCTAGAATTTATATGAATATGGCTCCGAAGTCAGGAGATAATCCATATTCAAAATGTTCAATTAGTTTTTGGAACCATTTTCATGTAACCTATACATTTAGGCACACTGTGACTATTTGTTTCATTGAAAAGTGTTAAAAATATTGATTGTGGAAAATTGTCCTGAGACCAACTGTGTTTACACTTTGTATTTGTTAGCTAGGCAAATGGCTCTGAAACAACACGAAGGCAAGACGATAATGTATTCAGCAATTGGCAGCGAATGGAGGCAGTTTGGACATCCAAGGAAAAAGCGACCGATTTCTTCTGTCATCCTGGATGAGGGAATTAGCGACAGAATTTTGAAGGATTGCCAGGAGTTCATATTAAATCCTTCTTGGTATACTGAGAGGGGCATACCTTATAGACGAGGTATGTTTTATATAGTGTGCACCAAGATAAACCGTAAATTAAAAAAAAAAAAACGATTTGGAGATGATTTTTTTTGAGTGATAAAAGCTGGAAGAGCCTTATTCGGAAGCTTTGATGGTTTTATTAATTTTTTAAAATGATGCTGTTGGCTTTTTGACTCGAAAGTTTTTTCTCAATTGGCTTTTAATTTAGAAAGCTTATAAAGTTAAATTTTTTATTTTAATTTCCCACTTGCGCGGGAGAACGGAGATAAGTCGAAAAACACATTTTTGAGAAATTGCCAGTTTTTGCACATTTCATAGTTCATTTCCTGACCAAAAAAAAAACGATATTAACAATTTTAATTTATAAAGCAGTTTTTATTCACATGAAATTCTTTAAAAAATACAAAACACAATACAAAACCCCCTAGTTAACTAGTTAAATCAAAATGCACATTTTTCGACTTGTCTCCGTTTTCCCGCGTAAGAGGGATTTATGGTATTATTGTGGTGTGTATAAATAGGTAAGTCACGCAAGAAAATTTATCATTTGATCAGCTTGTTAAAAGCGTTATTATATAAATAAAGATGACATTAGTTACTAACTATCTACAATTTTAGGATATTTATTACACGGTCCTCCAGGCTGTGGGAAGTCCTCTTACATCACAGCACTAGCGGGAGAATTAGGATTTTCAATTTGCGTATTAAATCTATCGGAAAGAGGTCTGACGGATGATAGGTTAAATCATCTGTTGAGTGTAGCACCGCAACAGGTCAGTAAACTAACTTTCACGATAGCATGAATATTTCTTTAGAACTACATTTTTGTGATTTTTAACTTAGACTAATTCAAAAATGGTTTTTTTTCTTTGGCTAAAGTAAATTTTATGTTAAGATCTATAATCTGATTAATGTTTCAAAAAAAGCCAGTAACATGCCCGAACAAAATAATGGCCATTTTAAATGTATACACAACTATTCTGTCGTCCCTAAGAAGAAATTTTAAGTTTTGAGAAAAACTTTTTTATTGGCTTATAATTTTGAAATAACATTTTATCTTTTTCATTTCAAAATTATAAGACAATAAAAAGTTTTAAACCCGTTTTTCTCAAAACGCAAAATTTGTACACATGCGGCTTTCTTCATCATTTATATTATCTATTTGAATAAATAAACCTATTATTATTATTATAGTTCTATTAAACAGTAAAATAAAGTTGAGTTTTATAACATATTATATTATCGTGAAATGCAAATTTTTATAAAATTGTTAACAAAAATATTTTTGAGACTTTCTTACATAAGTTTTGTTGATTGTTTAAATAAGTTTTTTTTAAACACTTAAAACAACACACCTTTAAACCACTTTTTTATAGAACTTGGTTTTTGTTGGGTATTCGTCGTTTTATAAAATAATTGGTAAAAATAATGTCCACAATTTTTTTGTGACTTTTGTTTTTGAGCGTGTCTTATAGTAATATAACTCAGATTAGTTTTATGCAAAATTGAGGGCCAATATCTTCGTCGTTCTAATAAACCAGTTGCATTAATATAGATGTTGTAGAACACCTCTAAATGACATAAGAACTTTCGAGAATCCTTATTATAACAACTATACAGTGCGAATCTGTTATTTGGAATAAATGTAGTACTAAATACAAATACTTCCTTTTTTTATATGGGCATATCTACAGAGGATCTACCACTTCCATGGGCAGTTTTTTTATAAGCTTTTATTTAACTTCATATGTTCTGTCTAACCAACTATCAAATCTTGTGAAGCGTTTTTGACACACTTCCCATTATTTGGATGAAATTTGGTACACACATAGTGGTCCCATGACAATATAACATTAAGAAAAAAATATCCTCCAACTCCTACCCCCACCCCTTTTATAGAAAAATGTGTTTTTGACACACTTCCCGTTATCCGATTTAGATAAAGTTTCGTATACACATAGCGGTCCGATGATAATACAACAATAATAAAAAAATATCCTTCCACCCCTACCCCCACCCCCTTCCATAGAAAACATTGTTTTTGACACACATCCCGTTATCCGATTTGGATGAAATTTGGTATACATATAGTAATCCGATGACAATACAATATTAAGAAAAAATATCCTCCCACCCCTACCCCCACTCCCTTTCATAGAAAAATGAGTTTTTGACACACTTCCCATTATCCGATTTGGATGAAATTTGGTATTCACATAGTGGTCCGATGATAATACAACATTAAAAAAAATATCTTCCCACCCCTACCCCCACCCCCTTCCCTAGAAAATGCGTTTTTGAGACACTTCCCATTATCCGATTTGGATGAAATTTGGTATACATATAGTGGTCCGATGACAATACAACAATAATGAAAAAATGTCCTCCCACCCCTACCCCCTTTCATAAAAAATGCGTTTTTGACACACTTCACTTCAAATGACTTTTATAAAATTTGGTATATGCATAAAGGTCCGATGGCAATACAGCCCAAACAAAAAATATATTTCTACCTCTACTGTCACCCTCTCCTTCCCCCAATAGAAAAATGAGTTTCCAAACAATTCACGATCAGCGATTTCATTATAATCTGGAATAAACTCTTCTGTTCTGTTATTGAACAAATATTTTCATTTAATAGAGTAGATAGCTGAGACTAAAAAGTAGAATATAAATTGGTAAAAAAAAATTCAGTCACAAGCTTTTATAAAATGCACTAAAAATTAAAAAATAATTTTCTAACATTCTAATATTGTCATAATAATAAAAGCGATGGCCGCAAATCAAAGCATAAGTTAATCTGAATTTGTGATCTAAACACTTAAAGAATATTCAACATAGCAGATCATCAAAGATATGTTTGATGTGCCGCAATGTTATGCCATTGCCATACCTATGTCAGAGAAAGCTGGGGTATCTTAGGTCGGGTTGGGTGGGTTTGGTACCTCTGCATTTTTCTGCTAGATTGATTCTTGCAAATAGTGATATTTAATTGATACGGATATCTTATCGTGCTAACATCGTCAAAATTTCCATCAGTCGGCCATCGCTTTTATTATTATGATAATATTAGAATGTTAGAAAATAATTTTTTAATTTTTAGTGCATTTTATAAAAGCTTGTGACTTAAAAAAATTTTTACCAATTTATTTAGCTTTTTGTTAACTTTAAAAAAATAGTGCTAGGATTGCATTAAAAATGAATCTAAATCCATGTAGGTAAGACCATTTACATATATGATAAAGATAGCCGGAGTCCATAATACAGAATGGGTCAAAAGAAAGATTTGGCATTACATAGGGCATCAACCCTCGTTGTTATTTAGATACAGGGTGTCAATTTTAACAATTTTTTTTCGATTTTTTGTTACTACTTCTTTAAAAATTACGACAGTCAAATTTTGGCAAATTACAATAAAGGTAATAATATTTTAGTTGTTTAAATTAAAAAAAATAATAAAAATATTCAACATTTTTACCAAAAATCTGCTTTTTTTGTAAAATAAAAAAAAAAGTTAAATGTATTGCTAATATTACTGTTTTTGTCAAGGGTTTTTTAGACATCTATCTATAAAAAAATTGTCAATTTAATAGCTTATAAAATAATTAATTATTAAAAAAATTTACAAATTTATACTTATTGCCAAGGTTATTTGGCCACACTGTATCTCCTTATTTTATATTTTTTTGAAAAAAAAAAGCGATAGAACATTCTTTGCCCATAATGAATCAAAAAATTATCTTACTTTGTCAAATTTATCATATTTATAAATGTTATAACTTGGAAACAAAACACTTTTAAAATAAGTTATTTAAAGTTTTTGTCTACTTTTGACCCTCCTCACTAAAGTTTGGTGCATGATTTAAATTACACCCTGTATAAAAGTGGACTTTTTGTCAAATTTGGTTATAGTTGTAAAAATTTAACTTTACCGAACTGTCATTTAATGATGAACTTTCAAGACGCATACCTTGCAAAAAAAGTTAATAGTTAAAGTTACCGTTAAAACCCGTAAAAACCACGTCCGTTAAGATTATTAACAGCCTGACGGATCGCTATTGCTCATAGACATTAGATTTGTCAGAAATCAAAAACCGGTGGACATCTGCCAGAAACCAGCAAGAAGTTTTATTTCTTGTCACTCTAATGTCTCAAGGGCTACGTGGATGTTCAGTGGAGTTTTTTTATTTAAAATTTTACAGTACAAATAACAGTAACAGTGCAAAAAAAGTTTGAAAACATTAAAAAAAATTTTTTTGAGGAAACCGGAATTATCAAGGGCATATATTTTTTAAAATAAAAACTAGGGCCTTTCATTTCTTAGAGTATGGTCCTTTTAGAAGACATAGATGCCGCATTTATCTCGAGAGAAGACACGGAACAGCAAAAGGGGGCCTATCAGGGTTTAAACAGAGTGACTTTCAGCGGACTGTTAAACTGTCTAGATGGCGTTGCTAGTACAGAAGCCAGGATAGTTTTTATGACTACGAACTATTTAGAAAGGTAATAGAATCAATAAATAGAATTTACACAAGTGTGCAGAACAAAAGGGTCAGAAAACAAACAAATCGTAGAAAACTACATTCATGAAAAAATATCTAAAATTTATCAAAACTTAACATATTCACCATCAGGGCAGACACCGGTATCCGCTGCATGGTCGGTTTATCGCGCCACGGCGGATGGCGGTGTCCGCCATATTGGGGGGAAGTTAGATATTTCCTTGAAAATGTTAATTTTTCAAATAATTTATTATCAAGTATTCTTTTGGGAGCTCTAGAACAGAGTTTTGTTTCAATTTTAAACACTGTCCGCTATTGCATCCGCTGTGGCTGTAAAAAAAGTTTTTAAAGCCGCGGTACTCTAGGCGCCACAGCGCAGACATTTGTTTTTTGTAAGAAAAAAAAACCTTTTACTCTATAAATTATTGTTTTATGAGAAAAGAAAAACCAAGACGTTTGCCGCGCGATCCGCTTTGGCTAGTAAACTTGTTACGACGTGTCCGCTGAGATATTGGTGTCCGCTATTTTATCTGCTATGGCGTAATAAAATGAAAAAAAGGGTCCGCCCTGGCGTGGTGCGACGAAATATTGCATTTTTTACTTATCACGCCAGAGCGAACACCAGTATCCGCTGAGCCTCTATTGTGGGTGGCGTGGTGGAAAGTTTAATGAAAATTGGCTTGGCGGTGAATGTGTTAAAATGTAGAAAACGTAAAGTGTTGAAATAGTTCACTGATAGAGTAGGTATAATGTCTCAAAATTATATTCCGGTTGTTGTTAAATGACATCCGAAGAAAATTGTATTGTTTTTTTGTTAGGTTTAATTATTTTCGACAACTTCTTGCTCTAAGCTGATTTTCTACACCTGATTTTTACCTTCAAGGCCGAGGACGGATTTAAGTAAATACTTTAAAATAGAACCGTAAAGTGGAGAAATGGTTTACTGATCGACCGGTTCATTCGCTTATTTTAAAGAAAAATTACCATAATATAGACCCTTTTTTGTATCTAATGCGGTTTGTTCCCTTATCAACCAAAATACATTATCATACAAAGCTTTCATGGCAGTTTAGAGCTTCAATAACAAGTATTTGGATGTGATGTGGATGTGTTTTGTTTTAATTTTCTTATAATTTTTTTTTTAATGTTTGCCGCACACAAAAAATATTGTCCATGACACGTGCGCCAAAAAGTTTTTCCCCATTTAATGCTTATCCGAACTCCGCTTCGCGTCGTTTGTCTAACTACTTTGGCCTACGGACAAACATAACTTTGGGCAAAGATTCGGAAACATACTGTTTTAAGTTTGTGGCCTGAATCTTTGGGTAGATGCTTTTCAGATTTGTTTAAAAAAAGGCACAGTCGATTTAAGGTTAAGGGAGGTAATATTATACAGAACCAAAAATAAAAACACATGATGGCGTTCTTGTAAGAAAAGGATGATTAAACTTATAAATTGGACTAGTAAAATAGTAAAACACTATACTTTTAAAACTAAAATATAAGAAAATACAATAAAATGATATTTACTTATGAACCCAGACAACCGTTGCAAAATTAAAATTAGTTTTTGAGACTTAAGAAACTGGTTCGCACAGCAGGCACAATTTTTTGCGCGAAAAAGTCAACTGATCTTTACAGAGATTAGTACGAATGCTGGTGGAGTAATGCCATTTTGCGAGAAAGGGAAAACTAACTTGAAAGTTATAAATGGCAGGACGCCTTGACGTGTTAGTTATGCCTAAAAGCCTCTATAGGAGAAAATGTCAACATATATCAGTATTGATTTTTTAGGGCGCCTCGAAATAATCAAATAAATTAAGAGATTTAAACTATAGGAAAAAACACGCCCAGCTTTACTTATAGAAAGAAGTCTTTACAACACAGAACACTAGATTTTGAAAATAATTTTTAGGTTAGATCCAGCTTTAATTCGACCAGGAAGAGTAGACCTCAAAGAGTACATAGGCTGGTGCTCTCAAGGTCAACTTGAACAAATGTTTGCAAGATTTTATCCTGGTGATCCCAGCGCAGCTAAAGAGTTTGCTGAAAAGGTGATTTCAGAGAATAGAAATGTTAGTCCAGCTCAGGTAAATAAATATATTAAATATTTTTTAAAAAAATATGTTGTTTTTGGTGCGACAACAAAAATTTTATATTTCTTGAATCAAAAAAGTCTCAAGGTAATCATTCTCAAAATATACACGGTGTAGTGTATTATATTAAAATATGAACAAAAATACAATTTTAATGAACGTCAAAACTTTGTTTGCAAATTACAATGTCAAGTTGAAATTTTTTTTTAGATGTAAAGGGGTGGGTTTTGGTTTATATTGTAACAAAAAAAATTTTTAGAATTGGGTTTTATAGGTTTATAAGCAAGGAAGTCTTTCATGAGAAAAATTTTGGTCTCGAACAAAATATAAAACATATTTGTTTTTTAGTTTTTAAGTACTTAATACAGGCCCATTATCTGTTGTTTTTAACCATTCATATCGTATGTATGAAAGGCTATTGGGATCATCAAAAAACATTCTTTTTATGTTTACTCAAAATAAGTTATTTGGGTCACAAATCTGCAAGGAGGTTGTAGGGGGTTCAAAGACTTAAAAGAAACATAATTTGAGAACCTTAGCAGCTAGTAAGGTTTTCAAAGTTAGATGAAGAATTATATTTTAAACATAATTTGTCATAGCGTCAATCTTTCCAATTTTTAATATATAAAAAAGAATGATATCTTACAAACCACAGGAGCTAGCGAAACACGGGTTTTCAAATTTAGATTAAGAATTATATTTTTAACGCAATTTGTCACAATCTTTGAAATAATAAAATTTTATATATCTCAAAAACGACGGCAGCTAGAGGAACGTAGTTTTCACAAATTGATTAAAAACTTAATTTTCAACAGAAATTAAGCTACCTTAAGACCCAGAATGACTAGGTCTTATGGATGGATCTACGTGCCTACTGGCGCCAATTTTTTTAAATCTTAAGTGAAGTCTGCTAAGCGCCATTTCCATGTAAATACATTTTTAGGTACAGGGATTCTTTATGTTCCATAAAAATTCGAAGGCCAAAGACGTTATAGACGATTACAAAATGATTTGGAAACTTTAGGTTAGGCATTCGTAGCAAGTAAGTAAAATCGAATGTTATATATTGCTGTTAGATTTTTTCTAAGTTATACATTTTATCCAAATAGCGTGTTTTGTTCCTTTCCTGATATTTTATACTAGAATATCTAGGTTATAGGGGATACACAGAGAAACCATTTTCATTTGTTCTCTCGCAGCCAATTAGCCAAGTTTGGTGACATTTCGCCATACATGCATAATACATACCAGGGTAAAGGCTATACTGGCCATAAACATTCTCCGTAGAAAGAGAAAAACTAATTTAGCGGATGTTTAGACAAAAATAGAAATATAAGGGTGACCTTAATCTCAGCAAATCCGACGGTCCGTGAATTAAAAGTTAAAAAAGAGGGGGAACGCCGAAGGAGAAATTATAGGCAGGTAGACAAGAGCTGGCTAGAGATATCAGGGGATCCCTTTTCTTTTAAATCTGCGAAGCGAGAAGGAGGTAAGAATTGTGTTTTTATAGCCTTGCTAATTTCTTTCTCGGGCATTATGCCGGCGTTAAAATTTTCTATCAAAGAAAAGAACGTTAAAATGGTATTTTGCAGGAAACTACGCTAAGGATACCATTTTGAACATAATTAACCATAGAAATAACATTTCGAACTTCCATTGTCTTTATTTATTTTAAGTTTCTGTTAGTAAGTATATTAAGTTTCTGTTAGTAAGTATCTCTAACCGTTATCAAGTGTAAACTAAACAATCTAGTCTTTAGGCTACTACTTATACTGTCAGGTGTGACGGCCCGCCCCCTTTTTAATCCTAAGACGCCTGTTTTCCTTAAGGAGTGGTTTCCATATGTTTGGTATGTCTGTGCTTGGTTGACTGAAAACTTCTTTATTCTGCATTATAAACGCAGCTTCAATAAACTTTCGTTTTCGCCAATGCGACTCCTTATGTAAAACTTTAGCTTCTGACCACTGAATCCTGTGATCATTTGACCATGCATGATCTGCTAAACCGGATTTTTCAATATACCCTAATTGGGTACTTTTTAGATGTTCATTTACTCTAACCTGAAGAGGGCGTTTCGTTTCACCTACATATGATTTACCACACTCACACGGGATTTGGTAGATACATTCCTTATTATTTGAGGGATTTTCTGGTTTTGTTTTAGTTACAAAACTTCTTATCGTATTTCCCGAAGAAAATACTGTTTTTATATTATAGTGTTTAGCTATTCGTCTTATATTTTCTGAAATCCCTTGAACATATGGAATGTTAATAACACCTAACGGATTATTATTTTGAGAATTTGGTACATTTAGTTTGTTTTTAATTTTAAATATCGTTGAGTTTATTAATTTGTCGGAATAACCATTCTGTTGTAAGTCCTTTTTAATGTTTTTAATTTCTGTGGTTAATTCTTCATTATTACTACAAATATTTATGGCTCTTAAATACAAACTTCTTATAACTCCTTGTTTTGTAGCAACAGAATGATTAGACTTAAAATTTAGGTACTGTCCCGTGTGTGTAGGTTCCTATATACAGTGGTTTGAATGTTTCTGTCTGATGGTTTGACAAGAACATCCAAAAAAGGTAAGGCCGAATCTTTTTCAATTTCCATGGTGCACTTGATTGTTGGTCGAATACCGTTTAAATGGTGTGGAAAATTCTGTAGTTCGTCTTCATTTTCCGGCCATATAATAAATGTGTCATCCATGTATCGTAGCCATAGTTTTGGTTTGACTCTTGCTGTGTTGATCGCATGGTCTTCGAACCACTCCATGTAGATGTTTGCTACCACTGGCGAAAGTGATGAACCCATTGGGAGTCCATCATTTTGCGCGTAAAACTTATCTTTCACTTGAAAGTAAGAGTTACGGAGACAGAGATCCAAAAGATCCATCACCCCCTCCACCGATAGCGTTGTTCTCTCGTGAAGTGTATCATCAGTTTGTAATTTGTTTTTGATGATACTGAGTGACTCATTTATTGGCACGTTGGTGTAGAGACTTTCTACATCAAAACTTACAAATCTATCGCCGGGATCTAATTCAATACCTTTTAAAACCTCGACAAAATGTTCCGAGTTTTTGACAAAAGATTCGGACTTACCCTGTAGTGGTTGAATTATGTCCAACAAAAACCTCGACAAAGTGCTGGTCGGTGAGTCCCTGGAGCTGGTGATTGGTCGCAGTGGTATATCCTTCTTATGGATCTTTGGTAATCCATAAAAATGTGGTGCCTTACTGTGGTGTGGAGTCAGGCGGGATCTAACAGCGTCCGGGATATTTTCAGCATACTTCTTCAAAGTCCTGTAGATGCGTCCTTCTATGGTGGTGGTTGGATCTTTGGGTAGTTGCTTGTAGTCTCCTTTCTCCAGAACTTCTTGGATCTTTTTGTCGTAAGTCTCGACATCTATGATCACCGTCGCGTTTCCTTTGTCGGCCGGTAGAATCTTGATTGATTTGTCAGCCTGCAGGTTCTTGATTGCCCGTTGTTCTTGACTGGTGATGTTTGTCTTTTGTTGTTTCTTTCTTTCCAACGTTGTTCTTACTTTATGGCGAAACTCATCAGCTTCGGGTTGAGGGAGACTAAAGGTTTCTATTGCCGCAATAATTTCCAGTGTCGGTGTCCGTGCCGGTGCAATGGCGAACTTAAGTCCCTTACTGAGTACCAATTCTTCGTTGGTGCTCAGAGTCCGTTTGGAGATGTTCACTATAGTGCTTGGTGTCGTTGCGTCTGTTCTATCTTGAGTACGTGTCTGTAGTTTCTTAAGTTTTTCTCGGTGAGTTGATCTTATCTTCTGTCGTTCTCTGTTGCACGTACTGTCAATTTTACTCAGTATTGGTTCGTAGTCTTCCTCCCATGTGTGTCGTCTAATTTCGTCAAAACGCTCCTCCATTTCGGTGTTGAAGTTGGCTTTTCTCCATCGATGGTAACTGATTTGGGATCGGATTAGTGCTTGGCTGGTCCTCTCTAAGATCTTCTTCGTTCTCACTCCCGGAAAGTTGGCTTTTAGGCGGAAACCAACCGGAATGATACCACTGTCGCGCGCCTCGCACAAGAATGAAATGTGTTCTTCTTCCTTTATCACTTTAATTTTGGTCTTCTCGTAGCCTCTGAATAGATTGTTGATTCCGGGTCCGTACCGTTCTTCAACTCTTTGTTTGAAACTCGTAGACAATGATTGTGTAGAAATAAAATTTCGGACTTCCATTGTCTTTATTTATTTTAAAAACACGACGTTTACACTTGATAACGGTTAGAGATACTTACTAACCGAAACTAACCCAAAGATCCAACCACCACCATAGAAGGACGCATCTACAGGACTTTGAAGAAGTATGCTGAAAATATCCCGGACGCTGTTAGATCCCGCCTGACTCCACACCACAGTAAGGCACCACATTTTTATGGATTACCAAAGATCCATAAGAAGGATATACCACTGCGACCAATCACCAGCTCCAGGGACTCACCGACCAGCACTATGTCGAGGTTTTTGTTGGACATAATTCAACCACTACAGGGTAAGTCCGAATCTTTTGTCAAAAACTCGGAACATTTTGTCGAGGTTTTAAAAGGTATTGAATTAGATCCCGGCGATAGATTTGTAAGTTTTGATGTAGAAAGTCTCTACACCAACGTGCCAATAAATGAGTCACTCAGTATCATCAAAAACAAATTACAAACTGATGATACACTTCACGAGAGAACAACGCTATCGGTGGAGGGGGTGATGGATCTTTTGGAGCTCTGTCTCCGTAACTCTTACTTTCAAGTGAAAGATAAGTTTTACGCGCAAAATGATGGACTCCCAATGGGTTCATCACTTTCGCCAGTGGTAGCAAACATCTACATGGAGTGGTTCGGAGACCATGCGATCAACACAGCAAGAGTCAAACCAAAACTATGGCTACGATACATGGATGACACATTTATTATATGGCCGGAAAATGAAGACGAACTACAGAATTTTCTACACCATTTAAACGGTATTCGACCAACAATCAAGTGCACCATGGAAATTGAAAAAGATTCGGCCTTACCTTTTTTGGATGTTCTTGTCAAACGATCAGACAGAAACATTCAAACCACTGTATATAGGAAACCTACACACACGGGACAGTACCTAAATTTTAAGTCTAATCATTCTGTTGCTACAAAACAAGGAGTTATAAGAAGTTTGTATTTAAGAGCCATAAATATTTGTAGTAATAATGAAGAATTAACCACAGAAATTAAAAACATTAAAAAGGACTTACAACAGAATGGTTATTCCGACAAATTAATAAACTCAACGATATTTAAAATTAAAAACAAACTAAATGTACCAAATTCTCAAAATAATAATCCGTTAGGTGTTATTAACATTCCATATGTTCAAGGGATTTCAGAAAATATAAGACGAATAGCTAAACACTATAATATAAAAACAGTATTTTCTTCGGGAAATACGATAAGAAGTTTTGTAACTAAAACAAAACCAGAAAATCCCTCAAATAATAAGGAATGTATCTACCAAATCCCGTGTGAGTGTGGTAAATCATATGTAGGTGAAACGAAACGCCCTCTTCAGGTTAGAGTAAATGAACATCTAAAAAGTACCCAATTAGGGGATATTGAAAAATCCGGTTTAGCAGATCATGCATGGTCAAATGATCACAGGATTCAGTGGTCAGAAGCTAAAGTTTTACATAAGGAGTCGCATTGGCGAAAACGAAAGTTTATTGAAGCTGCGTTTATAATGCAGAATAAAGAAGTTTTCAGTCAACCAAGCACAGACATACCAAACATATGGAAACCACTCCTTAAGGAAAACAGGCGTCTTAGGATTAAAAAGGGGGCGGGCCGTCACACCTGACTGCACACCAAGTAGTATAAGTAGTAGCCTAAAGACTAGATTGTTTAGTTTACACTTGATAACGGTTAGAGATACTTACTAACCGAAACGTCGTGTTTTTAAAATAAATAAAGACAATGGAAGTCCGAAATTTTATTTCTACACAATCATTGTCTACGAGTTTCAAACAAATAATTAACCATTTTAATAAATCTGCATTAATGGTGCGTTAAGCTCTGCAGAAAATGTAGCCAGAATAAAGAGGTGGATGAGGGTCCAAGACCCATGTAGGAAAAAAGGCAACAGTAAGAAACTGCCGTTTGTGCTGCGGCTGATGAAGTACTCCCTCCTTGTTCAAGTTTAGCCATTGCTAAAGGGATACCTGATCATATTTCTTCTAGAACCATTCGAAACAATTTAGAAAGATATGGATACAAAGCTTACTAGTTAAAAAATCTCAGGAACTGTTTTCTGCGTACAGTATTTTAAGGAGGAAATTTCGTGAAAAATGGTGGATCGTGCAAATCAGTCAGTCATCAATGAATCGCTACTGGGCAAAAGAAAATAAACATTTGACGTTAAATGTGCCAACATAATACCCTCAAAAATTAAATGTTTAGTCGGGGGTTCTTGGAGATAATATCATCGGGCCATTTTTTATTAATGGTAACTTGAATGGGCCGCAATTCAACAATTGTTTTTAGCAGAAGCAAGTTTGGTTTTAGCAGAATGGGTGTCCGGCACATGACGTTTTACCCGCCAGGGGATTTTAGACGAAAATTTTCCCCGACGAGTAATAAGCAGACGCAGTATGACCAGATGGCCTTCGTCAAAAATATATTTACATTTGATCACATTCGAGCTCATAATTTAGCCGAACTTCGAATTAAAATTAAAGAGGCTTTTATTTCGAACACACTTGAGATGCTAAGCAATGTACGGCAGGGATTTTATAACCGTTTAGGTTATTCTTTAGCACAACAGGGTGGCAAGTTTGAGCATTTAATTTGGTAGCTTTTGAAAGGACTTGTAAGATTTTTAAAATCACATACTCTTACTTTTTTTAAGCTATTAAATCGGCTATACCGTCACAACAGCAGTGTTAAAAATCAGTTTTATTCATAGGATATGGCAGCCTAATTTAACGCGATGTTTAAGAGACAATAATAAACGAAAAATGGGTACATTCCTCTTCGAAAATCTCCGAGTACCTGAATCACCGACCACACCCCAACTAGGCGATTAAATATCTTTATCCCTACCAAAAACAATGAATGAATAAAATTCATTCGACGCGGCTTATGGAAGGCGGAGCGTGACTCGAGAGGGATGAAGAGGGGAAGTTGTTTCTATTTTTATCTAAACACTTGCTAAATTAGTTTTTCTCGTTCCAAGTAGAATCTTGATGTTCAGGAGAGCTTTTACCCTAACGGTATATGCATTTTGCAGGCTACTTTTTTAAGCCTTTGGTATCTATATCACAACTATCCCAAGATTCGGTTAACACAACCGAAAAACTATAGCCAATCAATAAGTGGACCGTTCGGTTATTCGTTATTTTCCTTTAAATGCGATAATCTAACAGAGAGAGAAACGTAAAAAAAAACGAATAAACTAATGGTACATCGCTAATATGCATATAATAATATGCCTACTACCATAAATATTTTCTAATATTTACATATACATACCAATACCCACGGTAACTCCCATTTCGTGATAGACACATTACAGTATAAGTTAGTCTTTATAAACAACAAGTGAAATTAAAGAAAGAAAAATAAGAAAAAAGTTTTCTGCTTCGGCCGGGGATCGAACCCGGGATCTCTTGCTATCTAGGCAAACATTCTACCACTGAACCACCGAAGCTACACATAAATTTTCGGAAAACTTCTATCTATGCAGGCCGCGGTGTCTCAATACAAGAACGAGAGACTCTCAGGGATTAACTCGACCAAGTCATCCAACTGATCTCTAAATTCTTCTTTCCCAGTGTCAAAGGTATGATAACTCAAATTTTTATTTTTCTTTCTTTAATTTCACTTGTTGTTTACAGTTTTAGGTCCTTGCATTATTTGCAATTTGGTATTTGATAAGTTAGTCTTTGTTGCGGACCAACGTGCGGAATTGGTAAAGGAGAAACTTATTCAGTTTTTCATAATGTTTGCTTCAAAATCCGCTCATTGTGTAATTGGGCAATCGGGAATAAATATTGGAATATTATGTATATTAATAATTAACGCATTTAAATTTGTCAATACTTCTGTTATGGTAAAACCAAATAAATGTGATTTGTAATTAAGCGCGGATTTGAGGGGGGTAACATGTTAATTACCCCCTCCCCCTTGAAAAATATGTATGGACTTTTAGTTAATAAATATCGGACTAACCGCATCATTAACGCCTCCCTAGGAAAAAAATACATAAATAGTGTTTCCGTCGACCCTAGATTTTGGCATAGATCCGCGCTGTAAGGTCACTAGATCTAGTGACCTTACCGCGCTGGATTGTCATGTTGTCTTAATGTAGAGGCAGTATATCGATTATTTTATTATTATATATTTTAAAAACAAGAACAAAAGGACGAATCCAAAAATGTGATTTCTGACAGGGTGAAATTAAATTAAAAGGGATTGACATATGTCATATTCTGCATCAGATGCCTGAATCTGAATTCATGAAAAATCCTACAACTTATAGACCAGGCAAATTACACTTTGAGAGAAAGAAAATTATTAACAGGACTTGAAGCATTGGAAATTGTAGAGCGGCGAAAAACAAAGTTAAAAAAAATAAATGCGTGAGCAGGGGCGTTGCGGGTTAGGTTTGGGGGGGGTAAAAAGGGGCAGGGAATCGTATTATTGCGATTTCCGGCGAAAGCTGACGTCGGCGAAAAAAGTGACATACAGAAAAGTCATAGGCCATGAAAATATCTAAAACTTTTGTAAATGTCATTTTTTACATAACCTCAAAATGTTCGAGAAAAATTAAAAAAACCGTATTTTTTTATATTTTTTGTTTTTTATTTTTGCAAAAATAATGTCAGTTTAACAAAATTTGGTAAGAGTAGAGCTCTTTGAGTGCTAAATGTCTACAATATTTTACAAACAAAAAAATTAAGAAGTTTCTAAGATATTTGTTTTTTCCTTTCAAAATCGCTTTATTTTTAATTGAAATTTCTCCTTCAGAAAATCATCGTATCCAGTTCTGCTGGTACTCAGTTTTTGACACTGAGATGTACTTTTTTGGTGAATTAAAAAAAGATAATATGCGTCATTTAAAAACACATATTTTTTTAAGTTATTGGAGTTATTTTATAAGTTTTAAAATTTTTTTTAAAACTGACTAGATTACTTAATTCCTCGCAAGATAAATGGCTATTATTATGGCTAAAAAAATTAGGCTACCTGCCTTGTTTTTGGAAAATTAATGTAAATATATACATTGTGACAAAAATTAAATTTTTTCTAATAAATATTTTTTATCGCTCTGTATGTTATTTTTAATTTCTTTCTGAGTTTTATCGCCCCCAAAAAGTGCCGCCTAAAGCGAAGCACCCTGTCACCCCCTAGATAACCCAATTTCTAGATGTACACGGTTTTCCCGTATATTTTTACACCATATCTAAAACGTTTATTTGAATAGATATCAAAATACTATAAATACAAAAGTTATATAATTTTTTACAAATTTTAGGAATCTTAAGGTCAGAATGTAATTTTTTTTTTTCTAAATGTCAAAATTTGACAGGTTGATGGTTTTTTAAAAAATTGAACACATTATATAATATTTCAGATTTTTATAGTTCTTTTCTTCCTGATTTCAAAAATATATATGTTATGATTAATTTGTTTGTTAGTTTTGGAGATATATGCGTTTAAAAGTTTTAAAAATTGAATTCATCAAAACCATGAAAAACACAAACAAAAGTTTTTGAGCGGAAAAAACAAATATCTTTGAAACAACTTAATTTTTTTCTTTGTAAAATATTGTAGACATTTAGCACCCAAAGAGCTCTATCGTTACTAAGTTTTGTTAAACTGACATTATTTTTGCAAAAATAAAAAACAAAAAATAAAAAAAATTACGGTTTTTAAAATTTTTCTCGAACATTTTGAGGTCATGTAGAAAATGTCATTTACAAAAGTTTTAGCCATTTTCATGGCCTATGACTTTTTTCTCCGAGGTCAACTTTCGCCGGAAATCGCAATAATACGATTCCCTGCCACTTTATACCCCCCCAAACCTAACCCGCAACGCCCCTGCTCACGCATTTGTTTTTTTTAACTTCGTTTTTCGCCGCTCTACAATTTCCAATGCTCCAAGTTCTGTTAATAATTTTCTTTTTTTTTGCCTTAAATTATGGTAATTCCGCTGGCCTATTAATTAATGTAAACTTTAGTTTGGGATCAATATTAAGTAAAATATAACCAATCGCCCGGTACAGCAAGGTTTAAACATTGAATTTAAGGTGTGTTTTTTTTGTTTCTGCAAAAAGCAGCACCATAAAAGGAATTGGATTCGCCTGAGAAGAAAAATCGTCGTGTCTTTTAGATTTTTAATATTATTTTCGGGAACATAAAGATATAAAATTCTTAAATATTGGGAATAAACACATTGTTTTTTTTTTGTATTGGGACTTTTATCCTATTGGATTAATACCCAATGTTCCCTGATTGACCATGTATTAGTTCAGACGATCTCCTGTTTCTTTTTCTCTCCGCTTCCTTTCTTTTTGGCTTTCTTGTCTTTCTTTTTTCTATACTTGCCAAGTCCTTTTCTAACCATAGTGCCTCGCCACCAAGCTTGAATTTTGGTGGCTGCTTGCGTATTTTTTTCTAATTCTTTTCGTTTTATTTCCTGCTTGATTTTGTACTGCTTGAAATCGTCTATTTCTTCTTGGCGTTTTTTAAACTAAAATTAAAATTAAAGTGAAATTAAACAGGTTGTAGGAAGTCGCTGCTGAGGGGGTTGATACATATTTAAAAACTCATATTTTTTGATTAAAGCAGCTAGAAAAATGTAGTTTTTAGAGTTGGTCCACTAAATCTTTTCTAATTTTTTTAAATGTTTTAAAGAAGATCAATGTAGTCAATTTTCAAATTTGAAATCATAAAAATTATTTATTTATTTAATACAAAACTTAACTACAATCTTTGCGCCACAATGCATCCTAAAAGTCCAATTTTGACGCATTTTTAATGATATGTTGAAATCCCATATCAACCGGAAAATACTGAAAGATTTTGCTTTTGGTTTTTTTTACGGCCGCCCGTCATTTTTAACACCACTTTAAAATTAGGTTGGTGTAATATGAGGTTGTGTTTATTTGCTATGCTATATTTATTGTTCTGTTTGTCATATTTTTAAAGAATAAAAAAATAAAATATTTGTGGCGTGCTATTTTATATAGAACATAGGTAAAGTGTCTCGAATTGAAAATACAACTGACTTGCAAAGCACGGCCTTTGATGCTTTGGGGCTAAACCTTTGCAACCCAGGATTCGTTTTATGCATAGGGTCTGCCTTAAGACCCGGCTGGTGCCCGCAATGTTGTCAAAGTAGGCTTTGTGAAAAGTGCGTGCTCTCTAGTTGCCATTATCTGCTGGTAGACAGGGATAGGGACCATTGGTTACTAGCGAGAAATGCCTTAAACTTGGATATTTATAAACTTTCGTAAGAGCAATACATAATTTTCGTACAGAAATCACGATCGGATTCTTTTTTCAGATTTTTTTATTGTATAAAACAATAATCACAAAAAAAACGATGCAAAAAGTAAAAAAATCTGTAATAAAACAACTAACCAAAAGAAAATAAACATAGAATGCAAAAAAGTTAGTTAAAAAAATAACAGCTCAACTGACAAGTTTCAACAAACCGTCAAAATAAGGCTAAGTTACATAAACACTGCAAGACTTTATTTGTGCACTAATAAAGTCTAGGACAATTCTTATTAAAGCCTGCCGTATTTTACAGCGCAACTGCGTAAGCGTTTATGTCAATAGTACATTGAGCATTATTACTGTTAAACTTTATTACACTTTCAATAAGTCTCTAATGTTTAAATAATGCTTAAAATTGTGATTTTAAAAAAGTAGTCTTGTTTGAGAAGAGACACAATTTCATGAAAAAAATTATACTTGGAAATTATTAAATAGACGTAAAATGACCCTTTCTCTTAACTTTATGTTAATAACCTACCAATTTTTTTAATGAATCCGCCTTAGCTCTTTGCTGGTCCCTTTTATCAGAGAGATCGTCAACTTTTTTCTGTATCATTCCATAATCAATTTCATACGTTTTCTTCCATTGACAGAGCTCTCCGTGAAGGTCCTAAAATCCAAAGTATATTTTAATATTTTATTGTGCCTGACAGGTTACAACATCAAAGGGTCCATCGGGTCCATTTAAATCTTATTCCGCGTTGGTGAGACTCAAAAGTGAGGGAATGATCAAAACGAAACACTACCGGTTTTGTCAGCCAGACTTTTCAATATGAATCTGATACTCCACTCAAATTATCAAAAATATTTACAAAAATTTCAGTTTTTTAGTATGTCGTTTGGGCTAGCCTAGTGTTTTTTTAATTTTCGGAGTCTCTCTACCACCAAAGGCGCCATCTTGGAGGTATGGTAAAAGAAACGGTGTGATAAAAAATATAAACATTTTTGAGCTTTTATCACATTCTTATTTGACTGTGGCCTATGTAGAGCACGATGATTTAATTTATAATTAACGAATAGTATTTACCACCAGGGCAGAGCTACAATTATAAAAATTAAAGACTGGAATGGCTTTATCATGTAGGCGTGTACCAAGGTCTTTATAGGTAAATCAAAAAGAATGAAAAAAATAGGTGAAACCTATTTGTTTATTCAACGAGTGAAACGACAGCAAACCAAGGACAAAGTCCATGGCGGGATGAAACCTTCGACCGAAAACAATGACTTAACAAAGTATAAAAGGCAACTTCAAAGGGGTAAAGTCCACCACGGACACAGGTGTTTCGGAAAAAGGCATTTCCATTCTCCATTACGGTAGTCAGGCAAGCCACGCTCAGGATAAAAATGCCTTTTTCCGAAATACCGGTGTCCGTGGTTGAGTTTACCCCTTTGAAGTTGCCTTTTATACTTTGTTAACTCATTGTTTTCGGTTCCGAACCGACACCATGGTCTGGTTGAACTGTGACGAAATGTCTTGCTTTCATATAGATTGGTGGACGATTTCGACCCGCCATGGACTTAGTTTTCTTGGTTTGCTATCGTTTCACTCGTTTTTACCTATTTGTTTCATTGTTTTTGGAAAACCTTGTCTCTTGTAGTCAGTTTTGGTTTACTTTAGTCAGGCAAGCCACGCTGAGGATGGAAATGCCTTTTTCCGAAACACCGGTGTCCGTGGTTAACTTTAACCCTTTGAAGTTGCCTTTTATACTTTGTTAAGGTCTTTGTACTTTTACACAGGTTATCTACATAATTTGAAAGGTCATTGAACATAATTGACCAACTGTAATCAGATTAAAAAATCTACCGGGTTGCCTTAAACCAGAGACAAAATAAAAAGAGACTGCCGAAAAGATAGGGCCGCGCAGCCAACAAGTTCCAGTAGCGCACAGCGCTGCAATCGCGGACTATGTTTCTATTTGTATTTAAAACTAATTTTATTCTGTTCGATTGGGGTCGTTCATAAATTACGTAAAACTTTGAGAAAATTGTCTATCACATAACGCTTAGTATTTTCCTAATGACATTTGTTGTTAGAAATGGTTTACTATGTTGAATTGAATTGAATAAATCTTTATTAGCAAATCATGCTATTTCAAATTACAAACATAAATATAAAAAATACATTTCAATGTTAATACATACACCAGTATTTCTATAACAAAACAAATCCAAACTTATAATACTAATAACTATTTAACTCTTATTATTACATAATGGACAATATATCTCTGGAGAAAAGCATCGCTGTGGAATAAGCTTCCTGCGACACTTTTCCCTGCAGGTTACAATCTGAACCTTTTCAAAACCAACATACACCAACATTTCCGCGCACTTGCCGCTTCTCGAGCGTGATAGGGATCTCCTTGCGAGTGCGCACCGTAAAAAAAAATTGAAATAAAGCCAAGTTAAATCACAGCAATTTTTATTCAACTGAATTAGGATATAAGTCATTGTTTTATCAAGGAATCAGATTGTATAACAAATTACCATTAGACATTAAAAATTGCAAATCAAATAATATGTTTAAGAGAAAACTTAAGAAGTACTTGTTGCCTAGTCAGCCTGATTGTTTATGTAAACCACCCTTGGTACTATATTATATTATATTTTATTATTTTAGTCTCCATATTATTTTTTTGGTGTGTTTTAGTATAGTGACCTTTTCTCATAAAGAAAGATGGCATCAATGTTTTTTTTTAGGATAGGATTAAAAACATTTTACAGTACAGTATAAGTACTTGATAAAGCTGTGTGTTACTAGATTATTCTTTTAGTAGGTAGGTGATCCGTGGTATAGGTATAGTTAGTTCTGTTGGGAATGATACAGGAATGTGCTTGTAATGGTTTTTCGGTATTATTAGAGAATTATTGAAATATAGCCAGGCTATAATTGTGCCAGGCACAATTTTGACACCTTCACATTGTAATATCAGCTGTGATCTTTCAACACATGGCCTTTATTTACTATATGAACCGGAATAAATAGTGCCTTCTTTTATTAATTGAAAATAAACGACGATAGTTTTAAATTCGACTATGGTATGAATTTTGAACGATTAACTGTCAGTTTTCAATGTAAATGGGTTAAAATAGTGCCTGGCACAATTATAGCCTGTCTATATTTCTCTAATAATACCGAAAAATCATTACAAGCATTCCTGTATCATTCCCAACAGAACTAACTATACCTACCTACTAAAAGAATAATCTAGTAACACACAGCTTTCTCAAGTACTTACACTGTACTGTAAAATGTTTTTAATCCTATCCTTAAAAAAAAAACATTGCTACCATATTTCTTTATGAGAAAAGGTTACTATACTAAAATACACCAAAAAAATAAGACTAAAATAAAAAAATATAATATAATATAATATAATATGATACCAAGGGCTTACTTAAACAATCAGGCTGACCAGTGGCGTATATATGCCCCCCCCCCCCCCGAAGCTAAGATTTTTTTAGATATTTTCCACATATTTCATAAATACAAATATAAAATAGTATAAAATACGTCTTTATAAGGTCTGCCCCCCCCCCCGAACCGAACCGAACCCCCCCCCCCCGAACCGAACCGAACCGAACCGAACCGAACCGAACCGAACCGAACCGAACCGAACCGAACCGAACCCCCCCCCCCCGAAACTTTTTTCTATATACGCCACTGAGGCTGACTAGGCAACAGGTACTTCTAGTCTAATGGTAATTTGTTATACAATCTGATTCCTTTATAAAACAATGACTTACATCCTAATTCAGTATTTATACTGTTTAAATAAAAATTGCTGTTATTCGTTGTTGCATAGGTATGAACATCTGTAACATTCATCAATCAATGTTAATAGAAGTTGCAACCAAAAAAATAAATAATAATACAGGTATTCTACCCATATTACAAATTGCAAGCCATTTTTAAAAGCAAGTTACAAGTATATTGTAAACGCAGTCGAGTCAAACCTAACCTCAAATTCTTGGTTAGTTTTTCTGGAATTTTCGGATGCAAAAATTTTGCTACGAAATAACTTTTTCACTACAAAGGAGGATCTATTTTGTGTTAAAGCGCGTGTTATAAGACAAAACTGGTCTTGTTTTGTGACTAAGACAAGGTAAGAAAGATAATTTATGTTATTGAAGTTAGGGTCGATTTATATACTTGTTATACAGATTAACACTGAACACATACATTGGTTTTAGATAAAATGTGTCAACTTAGTATTGGTGCATTGTGTGTTCGGGAGGGGTGATCATCTGTCCACAGCAGGTATACAATTTTTTTTAACAAGACTGTGTAGGACTCTACAGGACACTAAAATACACTACAGGACCAAGAATTTATTTGAGTCCTGTAGGATGGTGTACAAATTTTGTGAAGCTGTTCACCCCTCAGTTATGGCAGGGGTGGATCTAGGAACTTTATTTAGGGGGGGTAGATATCATAATAAATATTGCATAAAACAGTTTTGCATTGTGACCAGGATGTGTATTCTGTATGTAAAAACTTAATATAGTTTGAGATTTGGGGGGGGGGGAATTTCCCCTCCCGTAGATCCTCACCTTCTTATGGGTCATTGTCCATATAATTTTATTATTATTGATGTATTGCCTTTTCGGCATTTTCCATTTTTAGTTTTAGTAGATATTTTAGTCAGTAGTGCACCCAAGAATAGGTCTTTGGGGGACCCGAGACACAGTTATGCCATATCTTCACCTATTTAATTTTTTTATTCATGAAATATATGGAAAATGTCTAAAAATCCTTAGGCTTCTGTCTTTTAGTTTAGTGTTTGAACATAATTCTAGCTAGTGCTTTTACTTTTTAGGTACACAGACATTATGGATTTCTATGGATCATTACAATCACATTGAGTACACACTGCTTGGTTGCAAATGTTTTTTCATTTAGGTAAGTAATAGAGAAATATTGGTTAATAAGTTCTGTCTCTTTCCACACCCATACTAGGGCCTATTCTTAAAATACATAATGCCATTTAACATAATAATCATATGTTCAAAATTAATGCTCAAAGGGGTAGCAGTGTTTGGCCTTGTATTACACATAACTTTTTTTAGCTCACACATACTATAGTAGTGTGAGCTATGGTGATCCTAATTTTTTCGATAAAAAAAAAGTTGCTCCGATTTCAAAATTTTTATTTATCTTTGCGTTTCAGATGATTTTGAAACTTTTTTGTTGCGCCGTCTGTCTGTCTGTCTGTATGTCTGTCTGTCTGTCTGTAACGACCAACGCGCATAACTCAAAAACCGCTTGCCCGATTTCAATGAAATTTGGTACCTAGGCTGGGTCTTGGGTCGAGATGGTCCCATTCAAAAATTAACAAAATCCACCGAACACAAGCCAAATAAAAGGGAGGGGGTAGATTTTAAAAATTAGAGTTTACGTAAAAATATGGCGTGTGTGATATCAAACGAAAGGTAATTGAGTCCGGAGTTAAACAAAATATATTTTAGTTTTTGTTTTTTTAAGGGTGGGGGTAGATTTCAAAAATTTGAGTTTAAGTCAAAACATGGCTTGTGTGGTATCAAACGAAAGGTAATTTAGTCTGGGGTTGAATAAAATTTATTTTAGTTTTTAGTTATATCAGCTCACACGTACGCTATAACTATAGTAGATACCTAGTGTGAGCTTAGGGGCCCATATATTGGCAGAGTATTTTTAATGTATTTTGTTTCTTGAAAATTCTGTACAGAGGGTGGAGGTGGGTCAATTACATAATTTAAGAATAGGCCCAAAGTGTACTTAGGGCAGAAGAGCTTCAAGAGCTAAGCTCCCCCTTAAAAATTTGGTTAGCCCCTGAAATTATATTACATATAAACACATATTTCAGACAGAGTCGACACGAAGGCTTATTGGGGTGGGGGAGGCAACAGCCACCTTTCCTCAGAAGCTTTTTGATCTTCTGCAATTTTTTGTAACTCTAACTGTTTCCAAGAAAAGACAAAAAAGGAAAATTTGTACTCTGCATTATTTTAATTTTATGTGAGTTTCATGTAATTTCTAAATAGCAATTGAAGATACAAGTTATTTTATTTTGTTTTTTTTTTCTGAAAAATGGTTAGAGATAAAAATATTGCAGATCAAAAAATTTCTGAATAAAACAAGGAATTCATTTTACATTTTTAAATCTGCCAATAACTTACTGCAAAAAAGTTCACCCTGTAGTTTTTCCTAATATTTGACATGCTTAATGATGTATGCCTTGTAACAAAACAACAACAACATGTTCCAGATTTGAGCTAAATATCTCAAAAACTGCACGAGTTATAAATAAAAAGCAAACAAAAAACTAATATTTTAATAACCCATATCTCAAAAACTAAGCATGGTTATACAAAGTTTTTTTTCTTAAAATCACTCAAGATAATCCTCTGAAGTTTGGCGACATACTTTATTAACACCTGTATAAAATACCTACTATTATGAGTCCCCTGGCAGCTTTTTTTTGCTTTTTAGTTATCCAACGCAACAATCAACAATGGGATAACATCATTATGTGGCCACCTTTATTATTAAAAAATGGATTGGAGAATGGATATTGTGAAGAATATATGAAAATTACATTACAACATTTGAGCAATTCCACATAAACCTAGAAATTAGAAAATTGAAGACTGTAAAAGTGTGTTCTTATTTTTAGCTCACACATATACTATACTATAGTAGTGTGAGCTATGGTGATCCTAATTTTTTCGAGAAAAAAAAAGTTGCTCCGATTTCAAAATTTTTTATATATCTTTGCGTTTCAGATGCTTTTGAAACTTTTTTGTTGCGCCGTCTGTCCGTCTGTCTGTCTGTCTGTCTGTCTGTCTGTCTGTATGTCTGTCTGTGTGTCTGTATGTCTGTCTGTAACGACCAACGCTCATAACTCAAAAACCGCTTGGCCGATTTTAATGAAATTTGGTACCTAGGCTGGGTCTTGGGTCGAGATGGTCCCATTTTAAAATGAACAAAATCCACCGAACACAAACCAAATAAAAGGGTGGGGGTAGATTTCAAAAATTAGAGTTTATGTGAAAATATGGCGTGTGTGATATTAAACGAAAGGTTATTGAGTCTGCAGTTAAACAAAATACATTTTAATTTATTTCAAAAAAAGGGTGGGGGTATATTTTAAAAATTAGAGTTTAAGTGAAAATATGGCGTGTGTGATATCAAACGAAAGGTAATTGAGTCCGGACTTTAACAAAGTACATTTTAGTTTTTGTTTTTTTGTAAGGGTGGGGGTAGATTTCAAAAATTTGAGTTTAAGTCAAAACATGGCTTCCGTGGTATCAAACAAAAGGTAATTTAGTCTGGAGTTGAATAAAATATATTTCAGTTTTTAGTTATATTAGCTCACACGTACACTATAACTATAGTACCTAGTGTGAGCTTAGGGGCCCATATATTGGCAGAGTATTTTTTAAATATTGGTTTTATTAAGGATTATTAGGTGGTACATGTTTAACTATTTTTAAGTTTTCTAAAAATCCACAGTTTTTTGTAATATAAATACCTAGTTTATACATTTAAGAAAAAACATTATATTTGTTAAATATTTTTAGATTTTTCTAAAACTCATTTTTAAAAAAATAAAAATTTACATTTTTTAATAAACATTGTTTTTTATTTAAGTATTACATTTTCGAGGTCATGCAAATTTTTATGTATGCGGAAAAAGTTTGGATATCTTACAGGTTTACATGACTAAAATTAATATATTTTTGATATCCAAATTCTTTTAGCATACATGAAATTAGCCTGACCTCAAAAATAGCACCTTTACTAAGAAAAAAATCATTTAAAAAGCCCGCCGAGCCCGCCCGCGCATTCTAAATTCTTCCAGTAGCCAAGGGTGGCGCTAGCGTAAACTTGTTGCCGCTTTTGAACCATAGAATTAAGCACTCTTTTATTATTTTCTCTATGCCTTAAACTATTTGCTTTGTGGAAACCCGATGACGCAGCTATAGTCGTCCAGTTAAGTTCACATGACTAGTCAAATTCTGTAGGCAACCTGTGTAAAAGTATAAAGACCTTGGGCGTATATACTCGCCCACTTCTTTAATGTTCTCGTAATTTTCCTTTATTTGTAGAATACAAAGAAACAGTGCGTTGTTTGGCAACACCACATTGATTTAAATAAGTACAATGATGTAATAAACGATTTTTATTAATAGTTATTAAAGCCCTCTAGAATTCCGAGCTTTCCAGACGAGCTTAGGTTATTTAAGGATGACCTTAAAAAAGTGGGCGACTGTACCTAATAAGCAAGAGGTTAAGTGTTAGTTTATAAGAGAACTTCTATATCTCGGAAAACAAATGCAATAGAGATCTGAAAACTTGGATACGCGATCCCTTCTAATAAAATAAGCCAATACGTGTTTCAGCGTTTTTTAGTAGTTATAATTACTATTCGAGATACAGCGCCTAATATTTTGAGGAATAACAAAAAGAAATAAGAAAAATTTAAATTCTCAGCTATAAAAAAAATCATTTAAACAGAAAAAAATATATATATATGTTTTTGTCAGACCGAACATATTTTGAAAAAACAGGGACTAGGCCAAAAATGTTAAGTTTTTCAAGATGTCGGCACCCCCGATTGTAGAGAAAATTAGAAAACGTGTACCAACACAAACAACATATTAAAAAAATTAAACTAACAGAATTTTTGTAATCAGTTTTTAAGAATTAATAATTCTTTTGATTGATTTAATAATTAATTAATGTACCAATAGTTTCTTACATTGTCCAGTTCGGTGTAAATATTCGTAATTTCCACATGCACCCTATCCTCTTTGCCGAAATTTAACGTGGTCTCAGAAAGGTCATCTTGTATTTGGCTTTCATTCTTAGTTAATGCGTATTTGCTGATTTCAATCTTGGAACCTTCCCAATCTTTGACGTATTTAGATTTAATCTTGCCTTGATTTTGAAAATTCTAAAAAATATATATTTTTTGAATAATAGGGTTTTATATGTCCCATGCCAAGTTGGTTATGACTTCTGTTGGGAGTTCTATTACAGGGATCTTAAATTAACAGCGAGATTTCAAGATTTTAACCTGATGAAGACTTTCCTTAAATATTCTCAAAAGATGGAATTTTGGATAAAGCTATCAAAGAAATTACAACATGATCCTAGACTAACTATAGAAAAAGCAAGAAACAAATATGACAAGGCAAAATAAAATTAAGAAAACTCAAACAACTTGACAAAGTCAATGCTAGTAACTTTCATAAATCTAATAGCTCTTGAAAATTTCCCAAAGACAAAAAAGAAAATTAAATTATTATTTGTATTTATTTTTGTTGATAAACAACCTTAATGCTGGGTGACTCTTTCCATGTTTGCATGCCGCATCCGACCTGGGCAATCGACGGGATTTGAACCCGCCACTGTAGAAAGCGAGATTCCTTATATCGCTTTTGCTTGATGCGCTAACGCACCGAGCCACCAAGGATACAACATTTTAACATATTAAAAAAAAACTGAAAGTCGAGAGATGCGGATTGCACTTCTTAAACACAATGTTGTCCACAGGTCGACACACTTCTACAATGATGCTCTTAAATGTTGTATTTTACGGTATTGGATAAATTATCAACCCTTACCTCTATTTCATCCTTAATTTTACCAATATTAGCCAAACATTCATCTATATCTTGTTTCAAATTTTCGCCCTCTTTTTTGAAAAGGTTTTCAAGTTTAATGTATTCGATTTCTTTGTTTTTTGTATCTTCTATTAGTCTAATATCGTCATGTTGATTTTTTCTAAAACCATCAACTAGCTTTAACAGTTCTTGGTATTTGCCTGTTGTATTTATTTCATCAAACGTAATTTTCAAAGTAGTCTCGATAAATTCACAATCTTCTTGAAAATCTCGCAAGTCTACCATTTCTGTGGATTCTTTTTTTTCGGGTTCGTTCAAAATTAATTTTATCTCGTAGGTATTAGTTATTTCTTTTAAAATTGCAAGTTTGTCTAACAAATTCGTCAAGATGCACAAAACTATTGATTTTGATAAAGGGTCAAACAAAGAGGGACGTGATTCATTTGTAGAGGAGCTGTCTTCTGGTACTGATAACATTTTTTTTATTTGTTTTATTGACGTTTCACGATTTAGGAGAATAAACTAACAATTTTTAATGTTAAACTTTTTTTCAATTTAGCAAACGTTGTAATTTGTTCGATATCGTTGTTAACGAGCTAGTTTCTATGGATACCAACACAACGAAAAAGAGCATGCATGAGTTTTTAGTCACACATGGGTTGCGTTTTTGCCATTTAGTAGGTCTATTAATATAAAAAGAGGAAACATGGATTTTCTAATACTTTGTTCTTGATTAATTTGTTTTTCGCTTTAAATGTTCACACATATTTTGTGGGAAAATAGAAGATTTTTGATATGCAGCATTTTTGTTTTATTTCACCTTGGAGAGTCGAGAATTTAAAAAATGGAGATTTTTCCAAAAATTAGTTTTAATGATTTTAAGGTAATTTGACCTTATTTGGCCTGAAAAATCAAGATTCATTCGAAAAAACACGATTATTTATCACCAAAATTCGAAGTATACCAAAAACAAAGCAGAAGAAAGAAAAGAAGACTGTCAAAACATGCTGTAAAATTTCTGTAGTGCCCAAAGTTTCATTCATACCATTTAAGTGTAAATTACCGAATTTGGAGCATACAATTAGTAGGCCAGGTTTAACTTTCAGATATAAAAATTTCACTTATCTCGTTTCCAAGATGGTGGAAAATTCAAAAATTCACCAAAATTCGAAGCTTAACAAAAGCAAGGCAGAAGAACTTTTCAACTGTAAATGAATTCTGTCAAAATATGCTGTAAAATTTCAGTAGCGCCCAAAACTTTGAAGAATTACCCACTGAAAACGACATATTCCGACAAACATTGGCGCATGTTATTCTCGTATTATTTAAGTGTAAAGTAGTAAATTTGGAACATAGAAAAAAAGAAGGTACACAGTATAGTTTAAAAAAATTGTTTACAAGTGTATACTATAATCATTCAAACTTTCGTGAGCGTACCAAAAAAATTAAAAAGATGTTTCGATTTTAAAATGTCTTGTATATCTGCATTTCTGTCTATAACACGAACGCTCAAATCATTCGCAAGTTGGCATTTTATCAGTAAATTTGTTGTCAGAATTTGAAGTTATCACTTTGCAGCAACTTCCAAAATAAACAAATTTATAAATTATAAATTTGTTGTCAGAATTTGAAGTTATCACTTTGCAGCAATTTCCAAATTAAACAAATTTAATATTAGTAAAAACTAGAGACCCTGTATGTATGACATATTTTAAAGAAATAGAGACGCGACAAACTTCTCACAGTCAAATTTATTTAAGTCAAAATCAAAAAAGTTGTTGAAAGAGACGCACTCTTTGTTAATTCGTAAGCGTCGGAAAATAAAAATAAATGATTTTTGAGAAACATTTACAGGAGTTGATGGACAAAGGTGTTTGTTTATATATTGCATGATGAGTGATGTCACTAACCGCTGACAACATAAATCATTTTAGTAAAACGCCAATGAAATTGGCAAGAAAATAACATAATCAAAAAAAATGTGAGTTAGAGTGACATTGGTGGGTTTGTCGCGTCTCTATTTCTTTAAAATATGTCATACATACAGAGTCTCTAGTAAAGAAAAATTGTATTCTAGAAAAAATCAACTGATTATGTTTCAAAGTGTGTAAATAAATATCTAATTAAAGTCTACTAATTGACATTAAAAACATACAACGCGCAGAGCGCCAAAAACAGGTAAGTAAACTCGCAAGCTACGCAATAGATGGCGCTACTTAATGTGAAGAGTAGGGTCACTGCATCCTGAAAGCCTGGCGTCTCCAGATTGAAGTTTTCGTGATGCAGTGAACCTATTCATGAGTTGTTTTAAGAGCTTAACTTGTAATCATCTTGTAATCTATTTATTTAGTCACAGCCCCCTCAAATTAACAAGCCTGATCCTTCTTTGAAATACAACACTATCGAAGGCTAACATTAAGGTCTGTAGAGGATAGGTTGCCTGGTAACTCTAAGGTCGAAGCGGCATGAGAGGTGACAGTGCCTCATTTAGAGTTCCAAGATTTGATTAGAGCGCTATGTCTACATGTGTTTTTAATCTGCGATGGTTTATTTTTTTCATTTTTGGTGTTTTTTCGAACTATATTTATTTAAAAACCGTAAATACTTGTTCTAGTTTACTTATACTTTCTACTTGTAGTTATTTTAACGGACTTAAGAAGCTAAAAGCTTCCCAAGACATTGTGCATTTGGGATATTTGGTATAAGGTACCTAAGTTTTATATTTGAGTTAGTTGATGTATTTTATGAAAATTGTTATTAAATATACTCTAAGAAAAATAACAAAACATATTTTTATTTAAATAAATAAAAGAACACAAGAAACTTGAAAATTTCCTACTATATTAAATGCTTTTTATTTAAATGGCCATTCCGGATGACGTCATTTCCCGCGTTCATCAACTGGCTCTGATCTGATGAACGTATCCTCTACAGACCTTGGGCTGACATTTCCATTATTTTCTTGTCATTCTTTTGACAAAGACCATAAATGCAGCCTTAGATATAGTAAACAAATATCTGCTATCTCATAACCTTAAATTATCAGAACAAAAATGCGAGGCCATTTGGTTGGGAAAATCATCAATTACAAAAACCAGGTCAAATACCTAGGGATATTTTTACAAAAAAACTTAAAATGGGATATACATATTAATAACATAATTGTCAAAGCTAAAAAAGACTGAATTTATTAAAAGCATTCTGTGGAACATGGTGGGGTGCAGACCCAAAAACATTAAAAATGGCTTTCTGTGGGCTAGTCCGAGCGCACCTGGACTTTGGCTCAATATTTATTGAACCAACATCTCAAAAAAATCTGAAAAAAATAGACACCTTATATAATCAGGGTTTACGATTGATCTTAGGCTGCATGAAGTCTACACCAATATCAGCTTTATATGGAGAAACAGCACTGACTGACCTGAATACTAGAAGGAAAACTTTGGCACAAAAATTAATCATCAAAGCAGCCTGTATAGAAGTAAACCCAGTTATAAACATCTTGAAAAAATATAAAACAGTAGTCACTAATAAAAATATTAACATACAAAAAACAACACTTTTGCTTAAAACCTATTTAGAGATTGAGGATCATTTGACCAACTTAAGAAAAGATAAAACTCAACCATGCTATATTGAGGATTATGAAATTCAACATGATAAAACCCCAATTTTGGAACTTAACATCAAGAAAAATGAAATTACAGGAAGAAAAGAGTTTCAAGAAAAAACATAAGAATATAAAGCCTCACATTTTTTTGTTTATACAGATGCATCAAAGGTTGGAATAAAAGTTGGCTTTGGGATCCATATTCCAGAAAAAAAAATAAACTACTCAGGAAGACTGCCAGATAACATCAATATATGTACTGCCGAAATGGTGGCTATCAATGAGGGCCTTAGGCTTTGCCTACAACAAAACATAACAAACATAGCTTTATTTACAGATTCCAAAAGTGCAGTTGAAAAACTCAAGAGAAACAAAATTGATGGCAAACAAGATTACATAACATTAAACACAAAATCCCTGATAACTCTTATGAGCCAAAACTGTCAAATAATCATAGCATGGATACCTGGACACTGGGATAGCGGGAAATGAGGAGGCGGATAAGCTTGCTAACATCGGAAGAGTTTTAAATGTACCTAAAGAACTGGATTACACTATGGAAGATATTTATTGCTTAACAAAAGAAAAAACTTTAAACTCCTTTAAAAAAACATGGAAAGAACAACTAAGGGAGAGGGGGTCATGGTATGGAGCCATTCAAACTAAATTTCCAACACAGGCATGGCACAAAAAACTCAAATATATAAATAGGAAACAAATAACAACAATTGTCAGAGTAGGATTAACATCAAAGAATCGCCTCTCTGCGAATGTGGGGGGGGGTAGAGGATCTAGATCATGTACTTTTTGAATGCCCTATCAACAAATTGGTAGATTTTGACCTATATGGAGCCCTTGGTGGGAACATGCCCAACTAACATTTATAGTAGCGGCTACATGTTCTAAAGGCTTTGCTACTTTCTTATAGTAGAAATGTGGTGATCCCAACCAAAATTTGTTACTTTTTAGTTCTAACTACTATTTAGTATCAGGAAATAGTAGATGTTTCGTAAAAACGACCCTCTAAACTACTTCATAGGATTGTTTCTTGATAGTCGATTCTGATAGTCTTCTCTACCACAATAGGACGTTGCTAAAGTTTTACTTTCTTTTTAGTCGTTATTTCGTAGTCGCCCTGACTTTTATATCCTACTTAATTACCACTAGAAAGTTAAGCTTCATTGGAGTCCCAAACAAGTGTATCCGACAACTACATTGTAACTTTAATTTTTACCACAAAAGTTTGTGTCATCATAGTAACATCTGATGTAACAATGTAGACAAAATAACTTTTTAGATCAACTTTAAAGCCGCAACTACTTTCAAGTAACCTTTTCGACTATCAGGGAATATAGTTTGGGACGCCATGTTTTTATGTAAGAAAGAAAATTTAATATTTTTGTTATCGTTTTATGAGCTCATATTAAAGAGCCATACTATTTTATAAACAAATTAGTTGAAGCTTACCAAAAATGCTCTTCTTAAGCACCATTTGTTGGAGTTAACTGTCGATTATGAAAACATAACCTCCAAAATCACAACACAAAAATTCCATCAGCTACCAGAAAACGGCTCAATTTTACGGGCGCACCGGTTTTTTGCAATATATATAATGCATGTTATACAAAAAACTTTGCGTCGCACTCGAATTTTGATCCTCTGCTCGTAAATTCTCACACTTTTGGATAACATAGTTCATATTATAACCATAACCAAACAAAAAAACTAAGCGAGTCTGTTTACTGTTGTGTCCACCATATTGTGTAACAATTCTACCAAAAAGAAACGATTATATTATTTGCAACTACATCGCAACTTTTATGCCATTACGGAAAAAAACAGCCTCTACGACGTAGTAGATACCTGGCTACGACGTAGTAGTGTAGTTGTTACTACAGTGACTTTAAACACTTTGCCAAGTAGTTATAACCAGAAATTGGTTCCCCACTTAGGGAATTATAACGTCGCTGTATGGTATACTGAGACGTAGCGGGAGTACGTTGCGGTTACTTTTAAGAAATTCTTTCTAGTTGGGGTTTCGTCGTTACAACTTTAATTGTTTGTTGGGTGGAAGGTCCCATATCTATGAAAACCATCTTAAAAAGTATTACTAACAAAAAAATCAATTTGATTATGAGTTATTTATATAGAAACAGTATTAAATTATAATAATTACACCAATTGATTTTCCCCATTTCATTAGGCACAAAATAGAAAACAAATATATATATATATATATATATATATATATATATATATATATATATATATATATATACTTTCTCTTTTTTTGGCTGACAGGTTCACTACCCAAAATATAAAAATTTTAAAATAAAATAAAATAATATTTACTTTAAAAGAAAAGAAAAAAAAGGAAGAAAAGATGTAAAAATAACAATAAAAATAAGGCTTTTTCATTATAATAAAAAAAATTATTATAACCAAATTTAAAACTGTAAAAAAAAATTATATTATTTTAATATAAAATTGTTAGAATAAGAGGAAAAATAATAATAATTTTAAAATGCTTGTGGCGTCCTTGTATGAAAGGAGATATGTATGAATGGGAAATGAGTGAATGAGACCTAAAAAAAAGGGAAATAAAAATAAACAAAGGCAAGGACAAGATAGCTACAAAAATAAAGACGGCGGTGAAGAAAGAAGACAGAAAAAAGGAAGACAGAAGAAAGGAAGAAAGAACACAGAAACGGTAGATATACCAAGAAACAGAAAGAAAAAAAAAGGAGAAAGACTATCACAAGATAGAAACAAAAAAAAAAGAGAAAAAACTAATAAACTGATCTACAGAGATTAAATTATCAAAAGGGCCTCAAGTGGTGCAATACCAGACACACTTGAAGGTCCACCGCATCGTGTCTGGCCAACTGTCCACGAAGGACAAAGCCAATACTTAAGGAAACTGAACTGAACTGAACTGTCATTCTTTTGTTTTTAAAATAGTCATAATTTTAGATCTGTCAGCCTTTGAAACTGTTGCGATTCAAAGCAGGATCAGGCTTGATAATTTAAGTGGGCTGTAATTTAGTTAGTAATTTGTTTTGTTTTTGTTGTAAAAATTCAAAGTATTTTTAACCTAAAATAACAAAAACGTAAAATCTCTTGTTTTTGCTGTCAAAATTTTAACGATAACTTTCCCAACCTAAAATATTAAAAACATAAAAAAATGTCCAGCTAACATAAACAGACAAAGAAAGGTATATCTATCTATCTCCTAAAAACGGTTTAACATGTAAAACTGGACTATGCCAGAAAGAGATAACAATTTGATTTGCCCACCTCTGGGAAAACATATACGTATCCAGGGCCTTTACTATGGATTAAAAACCCTGTAGGTATGGACTCACATGAAAAAGGAACAAAAATAATTAATGACTATTTCTGTGTGACATCTATAATTTAACGATTTTTGGACACCATGTATACACTTCCTATTTTTCGGACAACCCCAAAGGAAGAAGTGCATATAGCATGTCCCGCATAGTTACATAGAAAAAAACGAGAAAAATACACTCACACAATGTGACCCCTTGAGCCACCAATTGAGCGAGTTAAGCCCAATTGAATCTAATAGCTTCTTAATTGAAGACAATTGCTCGACAAGCGGATGATGATGGCCTCTCGCTCTCTCAAAACAAGTGTCTATTATTTTATATTGTTTTTTTGTTGTTAAAATATAAAAATAGAATTCTTTGAATGTGTACCTATCTAGACATGACTGTTTTACGCCAACGCAACAAAAAATAAAACAATTTATCTCTTCCTAGCCTGCGGCCTAAATGCTTCATTTTTGTGGGCAATAATGTCAAAAATGTTATTATTTCAAGGGGAGGATCAGTAGGGTAATTTGTTATAGCCAGGCCACGACTGGCTCCTTTGGGGACCCTCGGGTAGAGAATGAAGTGGGGCCGCTCTAATTAATAATTAATAATTAAATGTCTGAAAACCACTTTTTTCCCATTTTGCCACTCAAGACCAAATCTTTATTAAAAACAACTTTTTTGTTGTACTTTACTTTTACGTTTACAATAAAAAAAGCATCAGATTAGGTTATTTCATCATCATACTTTTGTATAATTTTAAAAATATATATTTAAATTTTGCAAACTTTAAAATTATCAAATTATTTTAACTTTTAAAAATGTTAAATACTTATAAACATTTTTAAATTTTTGGGAGATATTCATAACTAGGAATAAATTTTGTTGAGGATATCGTATAATTTAGGGTCATTATTATACTAAAAACATTTTTCTGTAATTTTTTTTTAAATTAATTTAAATGAAAATTTTTACTTGGTAAAACATTGTGGTTTATGCATTGGTTATTTATTTACTGGAACTAAAGATTATAAGCTTTCTTTCAAGTAGGGGGAAGGTCCGGGACTCTCTTTTTCGGTTCAAAATTGAGAAATTTGATTTGTTTTTACGACTGTCTTATTTAAAAAAATCCGATAACCAAAATTAAATCGCTCCACTGGTTTTTAAGATATCACCGGATTTGTTGTTAAACTGAAGAGGCCCCAAATATAGTCATCCAACTCTTTTTGGGATCCCTTCGGGTCCCCAAATACAAATCACTTTTTTAAGGCCCCGAAGTTTATTAATGAGGCCTCTTCGGGGCCCCTTGGCGATCGCCGATTAGCCAGTCCGAGCCTGAGTATGGTGGATCATCATCACCATTCATCGTCCCTTAACACTGGTTACGCTTGTACCGAAGAGTGCCTAACAAGCTCTAAACTCCCGGGTAGTATACGAGCTAGTATATCCCCCTATGGAGGATTCGCCCACAAACTTATTTTTTCTATTGGTCTTTTGACTATGTCTTCGTAATATCCCTTTCAATAGTAATAATTTACTCAATAATTATCTCCGTTAACATTGATCATACATTAAAGTTCAAATGGGTAGGATTTTTCAATATTGGACTTATTTATTATTTTTACTGAAGTCAATATTTTACTTTGTTTCAAAGGATTTTCGCGGACCAAAATGTCTAAAAATTACATTATACATTAGTCGTGTGAAAAAATATATAGCATTTTACACCAACATTTTCAGTAAAGTAAGTAAAAAAGCTATAGGCCACCTCCATATATGAAAACTTCAAAATCCCCCCCTAGCTGAAAAATTACGAGGTCTATCAAGAAGCGGTTTTGATTTTTGAAGACGTCTCGAAAATCGGGCCTAGGACTTGTTTTTATCGATCTCGGCTAGAAATACCCATAACCTCCAAAAAACATCGAATTTGGCCCACCCTGTAAAAAATATCAAGATTTAAGAATAAAGAAAGAAGGTGATCAATAATCGTATTAGCAGAGAGTAGAGAGTGTTTATGTTTATTGTTATGCAGGATTCAAAAGATTTGGCTACCGTGAGACCAAAAAGGCAATAAATAAAATACAATCCTGCTGAGTGCCGCTATGAGCTTTTAATTTCAGCAGTGTGAAGCTTGTGACCGAAAACCTAAAACCACCTTAATTCGTGAGAATCCCGCATAACTTCTGACGGGCAGACGTCAAATCATTTTTAAAAGTGAGTGTCTATGGATATATTTCGAACCAAATACGAGGGGCGAGAGAGTTGTTTGAATTTATTCTCCGTGAATTACAGTCAAATTGTAAAAAAACTTGAATGATTTAGCAGCAGGACACGGGTTGTGACAATGGAAGTGATAGAAATGCACTATTATAAATACACATGTTGCATATACAGGCTGAGGTCATAAGTAGCTGGACAAATAAAGAAGGGTGATTTGCCTTATTTTAAGACTAAAACGTTATACCAACATAGGTCCGCAAACGCTTAGTTACGGAGCTACACGGTGTTAAAATGTCAATATCCTGTATCACATCATTCACAGATATATAGGCAATTAGGAAAAAAATTTATCCGGCACAAAAAATCTTCTGTTTACAAATTTACGAGTGATAAAATTGTTTTAAAACAAAACAAGACATTTATTGTGTATTGTATCACCAACCGGTGGCTTTCCACAAAGGAGTTCTGGAAAGGGGGCAGCGGGCATGACCCCTTATAAAACACCATCTTGTAGATTTTTTACTGCTAGATTTTGTGACCAATAATTTACCACCAATAGCTTAATGTACTTAAACTTTAATACTAAAAAGTGATAAATATATACTCTGCCAATATATGGGCCCCTAAGCTCACACTAGGTACTATAGTTATAGTGTACGTGTGAGCTAATATAACTAAAAACTGAAATATATTTTATTTAACTCCAGACTAAATTACCTTTTGTTTGATACCACACAAGCCATGTTTTGACTTAAACTCAAATTTTTGAAATCTAAACCCCACCCTTAAAAAAAAAAAACAAAAAACTAAAATATATTTTGTTAAACTCCGGACTCAATTACCTTTCGTTTGATATCACACACGCCATATTTTCACTTAAACTCTAATTTTTAAAATATACCCCCACCCTTTTTTTTTAAATAAATTAAAATGTATTTTGTTTAACTGCAGACTCAATTACCTTTCGTTTGATATCACACACGCCATATTTTCACATAAAATATAATTTTTGAAATCTACCCCCGCCCTTTTATTTGGTTTCTGTTTGGTGGATTTTGTTCATTTTTAAATGGGACCATCTCGACCCAAGACCCAGCCTAGGTAGCAAATTTCATTAAAATCGGCCAAGCGGTTTTTGAGTTATGCGCGTTGGTCGTTACAGACATACAGACAGACATACAGACAGACAGACGGCGCAACAAAAAAGTTTCAAAATCATCTGAAACGCAAAGATATATAAAAATACTCTGCCAATATATGGGCCCCTAAGCTCACACTAGGTACTATAGTTATAGTGTACGTGTGAGCTAGTATAACTAAAAACTAAAATATATTTTATTCAACTCTGGACTAAATTACCTTTTCTTTGATACCACACAAGCCATGTTTTGACTTAAACTCAAATTTTTGAAATCTACCCAACTCAAATTTTTGAAATCTACCCCCACCCTTAAAAAAAACAAAAACTAAAATGTATTTTGTTAAACTCCGGACTCAATTGCCTTTCGTTTGATATCGCACACGCCATATTTTCACTTAAACTCTAATTTTTGAAATATACCCCCACCCTTTTTTCAAAATAAATTAAAATGTATTTTGTTGAACTCTAGACTCAATTACCTTTCGTTTGATGTCACACACGCCATATTTTTCCATGAACTCTAATTTTTGAAATCTACCCCCACCCTTTTATTTGGTTTGTGCTCGGTGGATTTTGTTAATTTTTAAATGGGACCATCTCGGCCCAAAACCCAGCATAGGTACCAAATTTCATTAAAATCGGCCAAGCGGTTTTTGAGTTATGCGCGTTGGTCGTTACAGACAGACATACAGACAGACAGACAGACATACAGACAGACAGACAGACAGACAGACAGACGGCGCAACAAAAAAGTTTCAAAATCATCTGAAACGCAAAGATATATAAAAATTTTTGAAATCGGAGCAACTTTTTTTTTCTCGAGAAAATTAGGATCACCATAGCTCACACTACTATAGTATAGTATATGTGTGAGCTAAAATTTGAAATCGGAGCAACTTTTTTTTTCTCGAAAAAATTAGGATCACCATAGCTCACACTACTATAGTAGTATATGTGTGAGCTAATAATTGACTCTTATATTTGATGACTATGTTAGATGTCACCTGACAATTTTTTATGTACAAGGGGTACTCAAAAAGTAAATCGAGATCTACAACATACTAAATTCGAGGTGTGGCTCAATCGTCAGTTTTCGCACACCAAAAGGAAATACCTACGATAATTTCCTGTTTATTTCCCAGTATTTGCCCAAATTTCCTAGGTATTTCCCAAGTACTTCCACGTATTTCCGGTATTTCCCCTAAACCCCTCGACTAAAATTTCATCAAAATCATGGATTTTGATGAAATTTAAGATGTGCTTGCTCCGTTCTGCTAAATATATCAAAAACTGCAGGAACTGTAAAGGAAAAACTAAATCAACATTGAAAATTTAACACTTTTTAGCTCCGTTACCAAGCATTTGCAGTTTCATTTGATTTGTGCGGAATTAAAGTCCAATTTTTACAAAAATTAGTATAGTTCAACAGTGTTCGTGGGAAAAATAGCGTACACAAGTTACACAACTCTATCTTACACTCGCGTGTTGTTTTACTAGGCTAGCGCTTTGTTCATAACATTCACGCTCGTGTGAATTTTGTCACTTTCTTCTCTTGTTATATAATATCCTATTGTCGAATTTTGACAGATTTTCTTAAGTTAAATCAATGTTTACACGACTCGTGTAAACATTGGTTAAATTGAATACCCTGAATATTTTGTCAGAACTAAAGATATATTTTCCCCTTTGAACATTGTTCGAAGATTTTCCCTCATTGTAAAAATACGGGTTATTTCCTAAACATTGCATCGTTTTAAGACTTCTTAGTCTATTTTCAATTTTTTAAAATACTTTAGTTATTTTAGAGTTTCTTTTGAGATAAAGATTACACTATAGGGTTTACATGATTAAACAAGCCAACTGCTTCCAAATTCCTTGTTTCATCCAGAAACTTTTTGGTTTCTTGGATCTTTTCCTACCTGATATCGTTATCGAACAAAAAAATGTTGCAAATGACACAAAATTGTTTTAATTTTTTTCTTTATTATGCTAGCAGATACAAAAATACTCTGCCAATATATGGGCCCCTAAGCTCACACTAGGTATTATAGTTCTAGTGTACGTGTGAGCTAATATAACTAAAAACTGAAATATATTTTATTCAACTCCGGACTCAATTACCTTTCGTTTGATACCACACACGCCATATTTTCACTTAAACTCTAATTTTTGAAATATACCCCCACCCTTTTTTTAAAATAAATTAAAATGTATTTTGTTTAACTCCAAACTCAATTACCTTTCGTTTGATATCACACACGCCATATTTTCACATAAACTCTAATTTTTGAAATCTACCCCCACCCTTTTATTTGGTTTGTGTTTGGTGGATTTTGTTCATTTTTAAATGGGACCATCTCGACCCAAGACCCAGCCTAGGTACCAAATTTCATTAAAATCGACCAGGCGGTTTTTGAGTTATGCGCGTTGGTCGTTACAGACAGACATACAGACAGACAGACAGACAGACATACAGACAGACAGACAGACAGACAGACAGACAGACAGACGGCGCAACAAAAAAGTTTCAAAATCATCTGAAACGCAAAGATATATAAAAATTTTTGAAATCGGAGCAACTTTTTTTTTCTCGAAAAAATTAGGATCACCATAGCTCACACTACTATAGTATAGTATATGTGTGAGCTAAAATCCATAAATCAACAAGTTTCTTGACAAAGCAGGATTATCTGTGATGTTATAGAACCCATCAGGGGCGCTCCCTAAAAAAATTCAGAGACAGGGATATTTTGTTGCTCGTTAACGAAGCGTTTCTTTAAAAATTGTCAAGTGATCTCTTTATATGATGCAAGAAATTGCCGTGTCATTTTAACCAATATTTAGGAAACATCCTGTATATGGAATAGTAATACAAAATTAATAGTTGTCCAGTAGTTTCGCCTACTTCAGTGTTAATTTGTAACTTTAATAACTTACAAACTTCTCCATCTTATGCTTTGGCAAAAAATATCTAGGATACTTAATTTGACTTGAGAAAGTAACTCTTAAAATTTAACATAAGGAATGGTATTTAATATTTTAATCATAACAAAAACATTTCATGTAAAAAGAAGCAAAGTACGCGAAAATGGTATTCCTTAAAAAGAATTGAGATCAAAGAAAAGGCAAGTTCTCCAATACAAATTTCAAAATGAAAGGTTCTTACTAGTTTGGAAATGTTTTTTTGAAACCTTGCTATTACTGAAAAACATTTCCAAACTAGTAAGAACCTTTCATTTTGAAATTTGTATTGGAGAACTTGGCTTTACTTTTGTCTCAATTCTTTTTACGGAATATCATTTTCGCATACTTGGCTTCTTTTTACATTAAATGTTCTTGTTATGATATCACTCCTTTTTTAAAGGATTTGGCTAATATTTAAGTTTTAAAGTAGTAAAATATGCGGAATATTGTTCAAAACTTTTGCAATGCTTTATTTAAAATGTTGAGGTTTTTTATTTTTTCCCATGGGTTTATCATAGTTCCTGTTAGCCTTCCAAATCTCTCTAGCGTTTTTGGAAGTGGGCAATGTTACTTTTACGTAACTTTACATTTACAGGGGAGGGAAGTAAATTAAAATTTTGTTGTTTTGATTTTTTTTAATAGTTTTATCATAGTTCCTATCGGTCCCCCAAAGCTCAGCTCTCTAAGAGTAAATTAGAATTTTGGTGTTTTTTGATTTTTTCCAACAGATTGGATCCAATTTCCAATTACTTTTACAAAAAAACGCATCCCCCGTAGTCTTCCAATTGTAAATAAGGTTCAATGATATCAGACGACGCGTGCTGTACCCTCATGGTTATAAAATTTACCAGGTTACCGGGCTTTGCGGCTCAGCTGAAGTTATGTTGTTCTCTTTTTAATGCATGGCGTTTTTTAAAGCCAGGTAATTATTAGACCATATAGAGTCGAGAAATACATTAAATATAATAAGCAAAAGTAACCCCTCTAAAAACGAAAATTTTCTCACTCGCGTATGAGCACATGTGGAGTCATGGTGGTACATAGAGGCAATAGCTGATGCTATCTGTCAATATCTGGTGATAAATCTTTTGAAATATTGGCTTGTTTTCATAAATGGTCCAAACTTTATTTGTAGTAGTACTATGTTTAGTCATAATTCCCATAATGCCTTATAAGATTTGACAAAACAAAATATTTTTAAGACAACAATTTTTTGTGGCTAAGCGTTCATAGAAAGATTTTGTTTCTCTTGTATTTTTCCGTGGGCAGCTTGAAAGCTGTATACTCACGGGCCTCCAAGATCTAATGGAGACCTATTAAGTGTTGACAGTTAACTGTTTCGTCCTTAAGGGACTCTTCAGAACATTGCATGGTCAATGTGACGCTTTTGTAAAGCTATGGAGACGGTATATAAATCTCATCTTACGATATTGATAAGAGACATAAAAATATAATGCCTGCGATACCGTATGCTTTTACACAAGTGGCGACATCTCGAAATACACTACCAGAGTAAAAACAAAAGGCAGGCGATGAAACGAAAAACAGTACCCCTGACCGTGACATAATTTGTCCCTCAGGTCGGGTCAATGCATATTGCATTTTTGCCGCCTTCGCGACGTTTTTTCGTCGAGTCAGCGGAGTGTGAGCCAAAAACAGCCACGAAAAATTGTTAATTACTTTATTCACAGGTACTAAACTTTAGGTTTGTAGCCTTCAAATATTTTTAGTTCTTCATTCGCTTTTTTAATGATTCCATTCCATGATTCGCACCCTTATCTCACTACCAGCCTCATTTTTGTAGTGTAGAGTTTTTGATTGATAGATCTCGTGAGAATCTCTGCAGTTTTTGATGAGCGTAAAAGACTGTTTCCGTTGATTATTCTCTGGTTTATTTCCTCTGTAATAGAGTTTTCTTTGTTTGTGTTTGGCTCAAGTATGTAAACTTTTCCACTTGCTCGAAACTATAACCAAGAACTTGAAAATTATGAGCATATCGTTGTTTTTTGAGAAGTTAATGTTTCGACTCCTTTATTTTCAGTCTTAATTTTTTGACTAAAATATATCACAGTTACAGTTTCGGTCAAAGTCTTTCGTCTCTACTATATTCCTTGTAGCAAGCTATCTGCGTTGATTTGGTGCAAATATATTCGCTTGTATCAATCATCCCAACTTGGTTTCTCTATCTATCTGTTTAGCCTTCTTCCATCCATATTTGGACATAGGCCTCTCCCAATATCTTCCACTCTTCTTTTTTCTGTCTGTCGATGCTCAGTTTTTATTTTGTAGGTGTCTAGGTCTGGGATCCATATGTGAGGACAGTGACTTGACTGATTAATAATTTATTTAAACCAAAAATGTTATTATTTGCCAAATTTTAGGCTTTAAAAATTACAATATTTAATATTCTTCTAAAATTAGCCTTCACAATTTTGACTATACTCCATAGCGATGAACAATGTTATTGGTGTTTTTTTTTGGAAAATGGAAAATAATTCACGTAATAAAGTGCGTTTTGTAGAAAAATGTCCGGGAGAAGTAATGGAGTGCCATTCCATAGGTAAGTACTTATTACATACATATATAGGTATTTTTCTGTATAATTTGTTAATAAATTATGAATGGTTAATAGATACGATTGAACACTTCATGGTGTTCACAATAAATCTGCACATATTGCATATATTTTAGAAAAACTACAAATTTAACCTCAATTTGATAAATTTTCACCCTCGACATAACCTTAAATTTTTAACAATAATTGTCAAATAATGTAACGTAACGGAATATGTTCCAAAACCACCAAAATTGACGCATGCGTATGTACCGAAATCCTATCTACCCGAAACGGGAATATTAAGAAATAAAGGGGGTCCTGGCTTCAAACATCGCGTATTAGAATACATGGGTATACCGTGTATTTATGCCGTAAAGTATTTGGGTGAAAGAACCCAGTCTAAAGGACAGCTTAGAGGTAAAATTATCTTTAAGAAAGTATCACAGTTACATATAAAAAAAAGAACAAAAAAAGTTACAAAAGCGGCACATTCTGCAGCAGAAAATATTTAAGCAGGGTAGCGAAATTATTAAAAATAACTTATTTGAAAAAACTACGCCATAAGACATCAGTTAAACTTTATCCTTAAACCGTCACGTTGCTGTCAGGACGTTTATTCTTGACTGTTCGTGAGGTGAGGTGAGCGCTCTAGAAAGGGGATTCAGTCACAATAGCCTTGTGTTGCTATCTCGAGATTCGCCTGATGAAAACGTTATCGTGTCACTCAAAAGGGTAAAAGAAATCAGTATATAGGACAGCTTAGAGGTAAAATTATATTGGAGAAAGTATCACAGGTACCTACAAAAAAAAAACAAGAAATGTTACAAAAACGGCAGAAGAAAATTGGAAAAACACAAGAGGGAACTGAAAAGGAACACAAATCAGAAAGAATAAAGCAACAGATTTTAGAAAAAAAACTAACACTTCTGTAGCAGAAAATATTTAAGAGTAAGTAAGTAAGGTAGCAATATTATTAAAAGTAACTTAATTAAATAAATTTAAAAAAATATTTATAATATATATTTCTTATCACATTGCCGTTCACAAAATCCTAAAAAGCGTACCCGCAAATATATTTTTTTGCTACAGGATGACCCATTGTGCGGTCGGCCGTGAGGTGAACTTAAGTTTCAAAATCAAGAACTACATTGCCTAGCAACTAAATAGGAACCATAAATACAAAAAAAAATAAGAAAATGTTATATTACATGCTATTAAAAATATAATTATATTAATGGGTAAATCCATATCAAATCAAGCACGAAAATGTTGATTTTCGTTTTGACCATCTCCGATTTTGATGATTTTTGGTGCACTTATTGTCCTTATAAAAAAACTTAAAAATTTAAAATTTTAGATTTTTTGACTTAGTAGTTTCTGTGTTATGAATTTTTGAAAATTCAAAAAATGGTACATTAGGCTCTTACAGGCACTAACCAAAATACTAATATCTTGAAAACTGCTGAACCTAGAGACAAGTGTGATGCCTCAATTTAAAGGTACTTCAAAGACCTTTTTAACGATGTATCAGACAGCATACTTTTTTATTTAAAAAAAATTTAAATTTTTGAAAAAAAAATTAAATTTTTTAAAAACAGTATTTTTGATTTTTTTTTCTTTTTTGATATTTTTTTCTATAAGGTATTCCCAAAATATATTCCAAATTTTAGGATGGAGAAATAACGGGTTCTAAGTTAAAAACAAAATGAAACTTTTATTACATGGAAAATATACACAATTTGAATAAGAAATCTTATATATGTTAGTCCAGCGACCTCAAAGTTAAGAAGCAGGATAAGTAATATTGAAAAATAAAACACTAAATAGCTAAATTAACTTAATTAAAAAAAAATCCTTATGTGTGTAATATTTAATTTTTTAACTTTATTTCCAGAATGTTTGAAGAATCCAACATTTCTTCCGTAGACAGTGTGTATGTTCTACCCGTTGCAGTATTTGGGTTAACTTTTCTTAGTATTGAACTTTGTTTTACTACTAATATGTCAGCCTTGGGTTTGGGGTAACAAAAACTTTCCACTCCACTTTCCATAGTTTTTCCTATAATACATTCCAACCACCAGAAGTTGTCATAGTTTATGGTAGCAAATCCCGAATCAATGTTTTGTAGCTCCACTTTTGTTAAAGCTTCTTTTGAGATCCTTAGCTGCTGAACCTGTTCTTCAGAGCTGAGCGAGTAAGTCTTTGTTATTATTTTATTTTGTTCCAAATTTGATTGAAATCGGTTCAGGCGTGTTCGAGTTATTTTGTATACAAACAGACCGTCAGACGATAGACGACAGACAGAGAGACTTTTTTATTATTGATTTAGATGTTTTAGGACCTTAAGGCGACAAATTCGATTCAACCAATTTTTTAAGCAAAAGACAAGGCAAAATATTTATATATCAGTCAATAGGTGGCACGACATATTAGAGTCCTAGGGACACCTATTCGGTTTCTAAATTGTCGGCCTTACTAAAATTTTAGGGATGACAAGAAAACAACACATTTTGAGTTTGACACTGACGTTAATTTTTGCCTAAAAACACAATTGGGCGGCTAGTTTTTCAATAGCAACAGAAAAAATAAAAGAATAGAGTAAATAACAAAGCCTATTTTTTTGTCAAAAACCAGGGGATGACATTTTATCTTATAAATAAAAATAGAAAAAATTGTTTATTTACTGTGATAGAAAATACCGATAATCCCGAAGAAGACTTAGCCATAATAGGATGGAACATATAATGTTACTATGAGCCTGCCTCCAAATACATCCAGAGCAAAATATATTTAAAGACCTTGCGATATCATTGATCCAGAATATAAAAACGAAAATCTCCTGATCCACAGATGCTGCACAGGATAAGAAGCCCCCTTGGTGTTCTGTGATAAGTAAAGTTTTCGGCAATCATTGTAAATTAAATATAATAAATAAGTTGTTTTTATTGTCGTACTTTATTTTTGTTTCAACAACCTCGTAGAAAAAATATTTTACCTACATACTTAACGAATGTGTGTGCGTCTTCCGCACTGGTTAGGTAAATTACTATTTCCTGCGACCACATATGAAAATGTTGGATTTTACACGATTTGCATCTTCAGAAAACATTAAATTTCATCCGTGTGCAGAAATTTTTTCGCACATGTGTTACAAGTACTTTCAGTACTTCGGCACATGTATGAAAAGTGTTTAACTGTCACAATACTTTTTCGCACATGTGTTGCAAACTACTTTCCCACACGTGCGGAAAAGCAGTTTCATTTGATTTACGCAAAATTAAACACCAATTTTTACAAAAATTAGTATAGTTCAACAGTGTTCGTAGGAAAAATAGCGTTTATAACTCGACAGAAAGTAACTTTCTCACGCTCGTGTGAAATTTGTCACTTTCTTCTCTTGTTATGTAATAAATAAATAAATAAATGAAAAGGGCTTTATTTCAACTCAGCGAAGTTAAGCACAAGCTTCTGTTAACTGAGCAATATACTAATTATCAAAAACTCTTATAAATTAGTTCGTAATCCCGTGATTTTGTTTGTTACGCTATGGCCAGCCCTTAAAAAAACGTTTTGTAAATAGAAAAAATTGTATGTTTTTAAATACATACTTACAATCATTTAACTTATATTAAACGATATTTTATTTTTTCAAAATATCTGAAAATGTGAAATCCGGGTCACGTGATCTTAGTTAAATTTTCTCAATCGAATTGACGTGCCCCCGGTATATGGGGGTGGCGCTTCAGTCAAGAGGTTGATGGCTCTTGTCTGATTTGGTGTCCTGCATCAAATATAAAATTGGGCACGCTTTTGTAAATCCTAATAGATCTCTTCTATAAAAAACTAGTTGAAACATTATTTCTGTTCATATGCAAGATTTTTTAGAAATCTTCAAACGTATCTTGTTAGATTTTTGATTTTCTTTTGTAAATTTCCAAAAAATACAAAAATCGAAACAATTTCGCTACAGTTTTCTATAACACAATTAGGCTACTGAAATGCCAAACATTGTTTTGAAATATTTGTTGTGTTTTAGCCATAACTTTTTTTTTATATTTTTTGAATAAAATGATTTCGCGAAAAACTGCTAAGATACGGTTGTTAAAAATGCTTTAAAAAACTACCCCTTAAGGGGGCAAACTTCGTCCGAAAACTTACCATTTGACAACACTGATATCGCGTTTTTTATCCAAATCTTTGTTCTAATAGAAATAGAAAGCGAAACGCGTCGAAATTTTGAGGGGTAGTTTTTTAAAGCATTTTTAACAAACGTTTCTTAGCAGTTTTTCGCGAAATTATTTTATTCAAAAAATAAAAAAATAGTTACGGCTAAAACACCACAAATATTTTAAAACAAAGTTGGCATTTCAGTAGCCTAGTTGTGTTATAGAAAACTGAAGCGAAATTGTTTCGATTTTTGTATTTTTTGAAAATGTACAAATAAAAATCAAAAATCTAACAAGATACGTTTGAAGATTTTAAAAAATCTTGCATATGTACAGAAATAATGTTTCAACTAGTTTTTTATAGAAGAGATCTATTAGGATTTACAAAAGCGTGCTCAATTTTATATTTACTGCAGGACACCAAATCAGACAAGAGCCATCAACCTCCTGACTGACTGAAGCGCCACCCCCATATACCGGGGGCAAGTCAATTTGATTGAGAAAATTTAACTAAGATCACGTGACCCGGATTTTCACATTATTTTATTTTTATAAAATGTTGTTTAATATAAGTTAAATGATTGTAAGTAGGTATTTAAAGACATAGCCATAGCGTAACAAACAAAATCACGGGATTACGAACCAATTTATAAGAGAGTTTATGATAATTAGTATATTGCTCAGTTAACAGAAGCTTGTGCTTAACTTCGCTGAGTTGAAAATAAAGCCTTTTTCATTTATTTATTTATTTATTTATTTATTACATAACAAGAGAAGAAAGTGACAAATTTCACACGAGCGTGAGAAAGTTACTTTCTGTCGAGTTATGGACGCTATTTTTCCCACGAACACTGTTGGACTATACTAATTTTTGTAAAAATTGGTGTTTAATTTTGCGTAAATCAAATGAAACTTCTTTTCCGCACGTGTGGGAAAGTAATTTGCAACACATGTGCGAAAAAGTATTGTGACAGTTAAACGCTTTCCATACATGTGCCAAAGTACTGAAAGTACTTGATACAAATTTCTGCACACGGATAAAATTTAATGTTTTCTGAGGATGCAAATCGTGTAAAATCCAACATTCGTTAAGTATGTAGGTAAAATATTTTTTATACGAGGTTGTGGAAACAAAAATAAAGTACTACAATAAAAACAACTCATTTATTATATTTAATTTACAATGATTGCCGAAAACTTTACTTCTTATCCTGTGCAGCATCTGTGGATCAGGAGATTTTCGTTTTCATATTCTGGATCAATGATATCGGAAGGTCTTTAAATATATTTTGCTCTGGATGTATTTGGAGGGAGGCTCATAGTAACATTATGTGTTCCATCCTATTGTGGCTAAGTCTTCTTCCGGATTATCGGTATTTTCAATCACACTAAATAAACACTTTTTTTATATTTTTATTTATAAGATCAAATGTCATCCCCTGGTTTTTGACAAAAAAATAGGCTTTGTTATTTACTCTATTCTTTTATTTTTCTGTTGCTATTGGAAAATTAGCCGCCCACTTGTGTTTTTAGGCAAAAATTAACGTCAGTGTCAAACTCAAAATGTGTTGTTTTTTTGTCATCCCTAAAATGTTAGTAAGACCCACAATTTAGAAACCTATTGACTGAAATTTAAATATTTTGCCTTGTTGTCTTTTGCTTAAAAAAATGGGCTGAATCGAATTTGTCGCCTTAATAATTAATTTTATTAAATTTAAAGTAAAAAAATCAAGATTTGAATAGTCCATCATACCATATGATATGGTGGAATAAAAAATCATACAGATACGCTGATATTTCAAAAATAATTCGGCACTTACCCTGCTACTATTTTTGGTTCTTTTGAAAGTTTAATTCGGCAACTATCACAGATTTTCATTCCTGTCTAAACACGTTTGAAAGAACACATCAACTTTGTCACATTCCGTAACTTTCCAGAATAGCCAGAATGATTGTTTTGATTTTTATGGATTACAACAATCACCAAAAAATGTGACATTTTGAGCCATTTTGAGGGTAAATCAAACTATAAACAACAGGACTGACCAAATACTAAAGGGCTAAGAGAAACTATGATATGTTTGAACGAGAAATTTCTTGGGACCATCTAGGTTGGTGAGGCGACTAATCAGAAATAACATGCATTTTTAACAGGAACAACTTATTTCAGGTGAACAAAACCTTTCTACAAAACAAATGTTTCTGTAATGAGACGGCATGAATTTAACATGACACGACTTGTTTTTCTAGTGTATTAAAAGAAGTTAAGGGTAAAATAACATCACCTAGAAGGGGGGGAGGTCAGCAAGGGGGGGGACTAACGATAATTTTATGCAAAAAGTGAGGGGAAATCTGGAAAATTGTTCAAAATTAAAAAAAAAACAATAAAAACTTATTTTACTTATTATGAATGCACTGGCTATGTCATGGTCAATAATGCATACAATTTTTTATGCAGGATTTTATTGTTATTATTTTTATAACAGGAACCCATGATTTCTCCATCCTAAAATTTGGAATATATGTTGGGAATACAATAAGGTAAAAAATATCAAAAAAGAAAAAAAAATCAAAAATACTGTTTTTTAGATTTTTTTTTTTTAATTTCCAATTATTTTTTATAAAAAAGTATGCCGTGTGATACATCGTTGGAAAGGTCTCATAAATACCTTTAAATTAAGCTATCACACTTTTCTCTACATTTAGTAGTTTTCAAGATATTACTATTTACGTAAGTGTCTGTAAGAGCCAAATTGACCATTTTTTCAATTTTCAAAAATTCATAACACAAAAACTAGTGATCCAAAAAAATTGCATTTCTAAGTTTTTCTAGGGGCGGAATAAGTGTACCAAAAATCATCAAAATCGGAGATGGTCGAAACAATTGACTGGTTGATTTGATATGGATTTACCCTAATGGAAAAACTCCTAAACTATCAGTCTCAACAAAACAATAGGGACATTTTAAAACGCTTAAAATTTTGACAACTTTGACAGCCGTTATGGTTATTTTTCGTTATATTAATTAGAAGAAAAAGAGTATTTGAAATGTCGCGTCGTAAAAGTCACTTATCAGTGTTATTTTTTTTTTTAGTCACTTTGTTTTTTGTCCTCGGCTACCAGGGCCTTGCCGGACATGTACCGTTATAATTTTTTGTATGCTCACTACTGTATACTGTCTATAAATATACCTTTGTAGTCACTCTTCTAGGGACAGTTCTCCCCAGGAATCCTATAAATGTCTGCCGCACCCGACCTCGGCAACCGACGGGGATCGAACCCGCCACTGTAGCAAGCGAGATTCCTTAACTCACTTGTGTTCAATGCGCGAACGCACTGAGCCACACTGTCTGTATTTGTCAGTTGTCAAAATCCATCGCTGTTTACTTTCTTGATTTTATTTCTATATTATATTTTTTTATTAAAATAAAAGATGAGGGAAACTATGGAGATGTTTCTTGATCGCCGAAAGCTCGGAGGGCCCAATCATAAAGTTACCCTAAAATTAACCTAAAAGATTATTTAAAATCACAGATAATTGGTCAAAACGATAGACAAACTTATTTGTAAACTGTACACAATAATGATAACAATAAAGAAACGTCTCGTTGATTAACGGACTTCGAATAAACATAGAGGGATGCCAAGTTGCTACTATGCAGCATCAGTAATGATGACAACAATAACGAACTGTCAAATAAACGTTTTAAAATGTCCCTCAGAATAACCACCAACTTTCAAGAGGGAAAGTTTTGCCCACTTTCGTGGGAAAGTAGGAAGTACCTTTTATTAAAAATGTCTTCATTTGACGTATCCATAATCCGTAAGTAGGTAAAACTGCTACCTAACTAGTAGCTTAATTCCACATCGCATTCCAAACAATATTCCAAGGTCATATCAATCAACACTTCACTGAAACCGAATGTGGCATTTGAATACGCTTTGAATAACAAAGTTTGAGAAATCACATGCATTCATTCACTTCACTTAGTTTAACCACTTCATATCCGCGCGTTGCCCTGATTGCACTAAATTTAAATCGAGTTTCCAACAAAATATTCCAACCAGGTTGTTTTGTTTCTAAACCGAAATGTTCCAACACCTGGAATAAATTATCAGATTTTAAAATAATACCATCTCCTTTTGTGGTACATTTGCTTATTTTTTCCAACATTTTTGTTAAAGGATAAACACCCTATTCGATAAAAGGACGAAATTTGACTGGCTGGCTGGAAAACACATTAAAGTTAAGTGTGTGGTAAAATGTTTTAAATAGCAACAATTGGACAATATTGAGTTGAATTGCATTAAAGAATCTGGCCAGTTAAACTAATATACTAATAGCTGCACTAATAGTCATTGTCGCTAATAGGGAAAAATTGGGTAAATTGATAAATTTAGGTCTGGTTAGTGGTGGCGCTGCTTTACCCCAGTTAATGTCGAGGAAGGTTAGGACTGTTTTTGCTTTTTCTTTGGGTTCCACTTGCGCTAATAAAATATCAGTATACAACATAGGTCATCTTGCAAGACAGTGGTACAAACAGATACCAGGCCACACAGGAGTTCAGTGATAATATATAATATGTACACCCCCGGCATTTAAACGAGAAAAAATGGTAGAGCAAAATCCACTGCTTGTTAGTGAGGGAATATATAAACTAAAAAAACTAACTTTCTTGATGCTCCTTGAGTTAAAAGACCTAAAAAAAACTTAACGTTCTTGATGTTCCTGGAATTAAAAGACCTAAAATACATCAAAAGGGCCAAAAAAAAACATAAACTTAATTTAAAACCACCAAAAGTTTTAACATAGCACCCATTTTATCCCAAGATTTTTCTGCCATATGGGTTAAAGTGAGAACGCCAATCTTGCCGTGCAAGAGTTGTTTCTCTTCTACAGACTGGTTTATAGCTTATTGCATAGCAACTTTATAGCTCCCTGGCAATGTCCCTACCATACCGTATAGAGTTTAAATACCGTGGAATACACCAACTCATATAATGTATACCTACACGGTGCTAAGAATAACAATGAGTCTCCTACACAAATCCAATATGTTCCAGATTATTTAGATACTAAGAACGTTTGAATGGTGTTTTCATACAAATCTAATTTTATGTAAATTACCAGCTAAACACGAAGGTAGTAGTCCATACAAAACAATAGAAAAACCCAATCAGGCTTTTATAGATTTTGTCAGATATTTTAGGTATAATATTGGTTCTCTCGACTTATATGATAAGTTTAGGTACTCCGAGTATAACAGGAGTTTCTTCGTAAATAAAAAAGGGCTAGCAAAGATGGCTGTGCTAATAAAAAAATGTGCTGTTAATTTCAAGAGTATTTCCTCAGATTCCTGTCTAAAACACATTGAGACTGCACATTCTTGCATAAATGCTGGCTCAAGTGATTTCTTTATTTTAGATTTAAGGAATTTAACCATTACTAAAAAATATCAATAGCTTATGTTCTTATAGAAACAGTTTACATGATATTCCTAATCTTGAAGGTGCTCAAATGAGTTTACACTTGGTAGATATTGAAAAACAAAATGAAATTACTAACACAAGATCTAATACAAATAAGTTTATCGGACGTTTTTGAACTAGAAGATAATCAAATAAATTGTTACTTAGCAGAAACAGTACTAACAAACGTGTAGGAAAAAAGAATATACCACATAGATATCGGCTTCACTTATTATTTTTTAATATTCGTTCAATAAGATTTAAAACTGACGAACTGATTCTATTACAAAAATAGTACAAAAAAGTTTTTGAATAGTTTTAATTTTATATCTTGAGTCACCAGGTTGGATTTCAGCCATTTAAGAATACTGATGACGCCAATTTTAGCTGTATGGAGGATCTTTACCTCAAACCGAATGCAGGCAAAAAGGCTGCTGCAGTATTCTGTGACCTATCTAAGGCTTCTAATTATGGCAGTCACAATTTACTTCTGCTAAAGCCTAAAAGGTATGGCGTCAGAGGCGTCGCTTTGTGTTGGTTTCGTTCATACTTGTCAAACAGGTCTCAGTCTGTAATTTTTAATAATCAAATTTCAAAAGAACGAAAATAGATGAGGGAGTTCCTCAAGGGTCGAGTTTGAGTCCAAATCGTCGCATAAGTGGCAAGATCACGGTACTTTGTGATGACAACACAATCATCTGTCATGATTCTGATACAGACACACTACTGCTAATGTGCAAAATGACATCAGTAAAATAAAAGGATGGTGTGATTAAAAAAAAAAATTCATTTAATATATCAAAAACACACATTCTAAATTTTACATGTGACATCGGAGATATAAAATTGGAAAGTGAAATTTTGTCTAATCCAAAAAATACGTCTATTGGCGTGTGTCTAAAATTTGCTATTAACCTTGGTTTACAAATAGCAGAAAACGTTTATCACTATCTAGTTGAATCGCACCTTAGGTATGAAATTTGCTCTTGAGGATCATGTTCACAACACTTAACAAACTCTGTATTTGTCCTCTAAAAAAGGGCAATACGAAATATGTATGGAGTCAATAAACGTCCTACTAACGTCTTTGTTTGCAACATGGAATCTTAAACCTGTGTTGTATCTTTATTTTGGAGACAGTATGTATGTTGTCTAGACATTATAATTTTGAAATGCTTTTCATCTAAATCTTCTATGATTTACCACTTGATATAAAAAAGATAAAAACCCAAGAAAATTTAAGTGAGCAGCAAAATAATTTTTAGCAAGCAAGGCCCTCTACAGCTTGGAAGAATATTTGGCCTGATTCTCGCAAGGCGCTCTAGTATTCTGAATTCCTCAATTTAGTCATAGAAATGGTTATTTCTTTTGTGATTTTTTTTTCTTTTTAACTAATCCTCATTTCTATTGTTGTCCTATTAAGAAATTTTATAAGTACATTTTATTGAGGGTTTTAACTAGATTTTAAAATTAAAGAGAATTGTATATCTTATTATGGGGTCTGTCTGTCTGTATGTTTAATTATTTTTTTTATTATTATTTGTTATTTGATTCTAGTTAATAACATTGTTATTGTTACTAGCATTCTTTAAGTAAGTATTATATGTTTTCAGGATATCAATTGGCATGTTTGAACCATGTACGTTCTAACACATGTTTTTATATACATACATATAATGCTTAACAGAGATGAGATGAGATGCTCAGAAAGGCTTGGTTTGGTTCGGTTTGTATAGGGTGAGTTCAGAGGATGGATTTTTTAATTCTTTGTTACAGTGTTTGTTGTTTTTTTTTAATAAGCAAGGCTTTGTTATTCTATACTATAGTATTCTGACCAATAAAGCTAGATTTTGAATTGAATTTGAATTGGTGTCGCTGAAGATCACACATACAGAGCACAACTAAGCTTGTTTTTCCATTGGTTTTTTTTTGTAGCTATAAAATACATCAACATTTAGTCCATTATGCGTCCGTTTGCTGTTATTGCAGTTGGTTGATTAAATATAAATTTAGTAGTGAAATGAGTACTCTATAGTATAAAATATATTCAAGCCTTTATATTCACCGGGGTAATATGGCCATAATAGGGCGAAATTGAGTAAATTAATAAATCCACTTATCGACTTATATTGAGGCGGCAAATAAATGCGTCCGCCTCAAAACCGTTTAGATTCGTTACGTTCATCAAGTTATTGTTTATGAAATGGTTTTAATTGACATAATATTGTATTTATTAACTCCATTCTGTACCACAATCGGTCTTAATTTTCTCTAATTCTGTCAGTTTAGGTTAGAGCCTGGCTATGATGGCTTCGGGGGTGCAACAAATAAAGCTTATTAAGCTCTACAGTACCCATTAGAGATTATTGTTGTTGTAAGTTTAAGACTTGCAACAGTGGAACGTGCGTGATTAAAAAAACAAATGAGTACTACAAACAAATGTATGCTTATTGGACTTATGCATTCGTTAATGCAAAAATCTCTCAAAATTGTGGATTGCAAGTTGGATTGTGTTGAAGTTAAACAATGGTTAAATGTAGTTTTCGATTACTTGGATAACAGAAAGGTAAGTGCAATGCCGGGTCTAGACCATGGCGACAAAACTTAAACAGGACAGAAACACAGTGTTTTAAGTCAAATTTGCAACAAGTGCTCTAGTCGCTTAGAGGCTTTTTGCACTTTTCGTGTTCATGCAAACTGGACTTCAGTGGATTAAGGCCTTACCTTTAAAAACAAAATTTTAATTCATTAAAGACAGGATGGCGACTCAAACATGAAAAACTGGACACCCTTGAAAAATTTACAACTTTCATTTCGCCCCTTAGTGCAACAACTAGATAACTCGAAATTTATGCATTTTGAGTTATCCAGTTAAAACTGACCTATTTTTCTTCTTTTTACTTTTTAATGCAACATAGATATCTTGTACAAGCAACCAAACTTGTTTAAAGACTTAAAGAGTGACAAGAAATAGATAACTACAAAAATGCACATTTTATTAAAAGACAGCTTGAGATTTTTTCAAACCTATCAATTTCAAGTTATCTAGTTGTTGCACAAGGGGACGATTTGTAAACCGATCTTTTAAAATTTTATTTTGTTTGAATCCTTGGACTCTCATACCGGGTAGGCCAAAAAAAACCGGACAATTTTTTTTCATTATAACTTTTCAACCGTAGAATCGATTTTAATGGGACATACTGCACTTGGCAGAGAATCAATCAGAGTTTTCATTAAATATATTTTTTATCCGGAATCTCAAAATCCAAGATGGCGGACAAAATTAAATTGTAGCCTTCAAAGATGCTCGTTTATTCTTGTGTTGCGAACATGTTTTAATTGTTTTTTTTAAATTAAATACGGAGGATCGAAATACAAAAGATCAAAATAGCTTGTATCAAAATAGCAATTTCCCCATAGCCACGCTCCTATATACGCCGGTAGCTAGAACCGTAGTTTTTAGTATTTTTATCTGAGGGCACGGCAGTGCCTCGCCAAGTTCGCGCGCCGTACCTTCTTTTCTTGAAACATTCAGCTGATATTCGACCTATCTAAAACTCTCCTTCGCGATGAGCTACGCTAGCTCAAACTTTGCACAGTCGTAGATCTTCATGGAGTTAACAACCCCTCCAAGTTTAATAGAATTCCGATATTTCAAAAAACGTCGAAATTGCCACTCACTCACTCACTCATGATTATCAAAATTCTACTGTACTTCCAGACATGCTACAAAGCTGAAATTTGGCAGACTGATAAAAATTATAACCAAACCCCTGGAAAAAATCAAAAAACGCCAAAATTCTAATTTGCTTCCCTCCCCTATACATGTAAAGTTATGTAAAAGTAACATTGCCCACTTCCAGAAATGGCAGACTGATAGGAACTATGATAAAACTATAGAAAAAAATTTAAAAACCCCAAAATTAGAATTTACTTTCCTCCCCTATAAATGTAAAGTAATGTAAAAGTAATATTACTCACTTCCGGACACGCTAGAGAGCTGAGCTTTGGAAGGCCGATAGTAACTATGATAAAACTATAGAAAAAAATTAAAACACCCCAAAATTCTAATTTACTTCCCTTCCCTATAAATGTAAAGTTGTGTAAAAGTAACATTGCCCACTTCCAAAGCTGAGCTTTGAAAGGCCAATAGGAACTATGATAAAACTATAAAACAAAATGAAAAAACCCCAAAGTTTAATTAACTTCCCTCCCCTATAAATGTAAAGTTATGTAAATTAGCATTGTACACTTTAAGAAACGTTAGAGAGCTGAGCTTTGGAAGATTGATAGGAACTATGATAAAACTATAGGAAAAAATTTTAAAACACCAAAATTTTAATTTACTTTCCTCCCCTATAAATGTAAAGTTATGTAAAATTAATATTGCATACGTCCAGGAACACTAGAGAGCTGAGCTTTAGAAGGCTGATAGGAACTATGATAAAACCATAGGAAAATATAAAAAAACCTCAACATTTTTATACATTGCAAAAGTTTTGAACAATATCCCGCATATTTTACTACTTTAAAACCCAAATATTTTCCAAATCCTTTAAAAAAGCAGTGAAATCATAACAAAAACATTTCATGTAAAAAAAGCCAAGTACGCGAAAGTGGTATTCCGTAAAAAGAATTGAGATAAAAGTAAAACCAAGTTCTCCAATACAAATTTCAAAATGAATGGATCTTACTAGTTTGGAAATGGTTTTCTAAACTTGGCTATTACGGCTGCACATGACTCTTAGGCACAGTGCTAAATTGAACGTAAAGAAGTTTGGCTGGAGTAGCAAAGTGTAAAAAAACATTTCCACACTAGTAAGATCCATTCATTTTGAAATTTGTATTGGAGAATTTGGCTTTACTTTTATCTCAATTCTTTTTACGGAATACCACTTTTGCGTACTTGGCTTTTTTTTACATGAAATGTCTTTGTTATGATTTACTTTTCCTAAAGAAGATATGAATAAAATGGTTAACCAAATGTTGTTTATTTCCTTGGTAAATTTTGCATGGGGATAAAAAATACACCACTTGAATCCCTAGGTGTATATTAGACCATTAATTACCTCTTAGAAACAGCCCAGTAACCTCGAAAAGTCAAACTAAAATAAAATTTATCTCTGTTGAGAAATCTCCTTCAGAAGCAACCAAACAAAAATTCCCACAAGAAAAGTAGCAATTAATACCTACTACAAGCTAACCCACATAATCTTACATTTAGACTCTTTCTATGTTTCGATAAATCCACGTGACCACCATGTATCGATCATATATTTTGTAAACCACGGAGGGCCCTTTTTGGCTTTATAGACTAAAGAACACTACGACCTGTTTGAGATTGTTGATATGATGGGGGCGAGGGTTGGTATAATATCTATCCCGTGTAGAAGTGTGTGAACCTTAAGTACAACATTTTTGTAACATACAGGGTGTTTTATTATAAATAAGATGTGCTTATACTCCGCAAAAAAAGTATCGCATAACTTGAAAATACCCGGGGCCGCGCCGCGCCGATTACTCAACCTAACAAGAAAAAAACCTACGAGATCCGTAAGACACATCATTATAGTCCAATGTCAAAAAAGTCCCTAGATGGAATTTTCCGGAGTGAATTCATATGAAATCAATGAAAAAAGGGAGGTTTATCACACCATCTTTTCGATTTTAAATATTTTTTTGTACATTCATTCTATCGGTCAAGGGGATTAAGACTTCTTTAATTTTTGAAAATCAAAAACTAGGAATTTGACCGTAAAGTAAATTTAGATATCTTGTTAACTACTTACACTAGGGTAGTGATATAACGTTTGGTTAAAACGTCTTCAAAACTTTTCAATAATAATAATAATAATAATAATAAAGGTCTTTATTGTAGAAAAAAAAAAGGTTTTTAACAAAATCAATGGTATAAATAGAAAACTATTCTACAATGGGCGAGATTCAGTTCATTCGCTTTTAGGAAGCCCCAGAAGCGGATGTCTGTTCTTCCACCTAACCCGGAGAAAAATATTAAATGTTATTAGTTTTAAGTTTTTAGATAAGAAGTAGATGATTTAAGTTAAAAAAAAATTTACAGAATAAATTGAACGTTTCTGTTCTTAATAAAATAGCGCAAAAAAGTCAATAATAAATAAACCCGATTAAGTACCTACGGGATCGAAAAGACTTTACACTGAATCAATTGCGACAATAAAATATTGTTATCCTTTTAAAAGAAAAAAAAACCGAAGCGAGCACAAAAGATAATTTATTGCTCTTTAAATAAAATGTTAAAAAGTTTTTTTTTGAAATTTGATATGCTATATGATGTTAATATTTGAAACAACGGTTTGTTGGCTACTGTGGCTATCTGATAGGAGAATGATCTTTTAAATAATTCAAGATTATGTTTGGGGGGCGTCAGCCTCCCCTAAATCGTAGGTTTAGAGTGTGCACATCTGACCTGAACCGTACTCTTGCATACAGGTAGTTTGGACTTTTATTTTTTAGTATTTTAAAGAAAAAAGTTGCGGAATGTAAGAAGCGTCGGTTATACATATTTAGCCAGTTAGTCCTTTTAAGCGAATGGGTCACATGATCATACTTTCTAATACCATGAATCAACCTTAAGCAGGAGTTCTGCAGCCGTTGGAGTCTAGTGGAGTCGACCTGTCTGATACAGGGACCATAAATTGTATCGCAGTAGTTAACCTGAGACAGTACGTATGATTCACACAGCATAGTTTTGACTTTTTTTGATAATATTTTTCTGTGTTCATATATTTTTTTTAGATGAAAATAACCTCTTTGTATACACTTATTAATATGCTCCGTAAACCTCAAGTCCTGATCCATGATCAACCCTAAGTTGCGGATAGACTTAAAAAACCGAACCGAACCGAACCGAACCGAACCGAACCGAACCGAACCGAACCGAACACCCCAAAATTCTAATTTACTTCCCTTCCCTATAAATGTAAAGTTGTGTAAAAGTAACATTGCCCACTTCCAAAGCTGAGCTTTGAAAGGCCAATAGGAACTATGATAAAACTATAAAACAAAATGAAAAAACCCCAAAGTTTAATTAACTTCCCTCCCCTATAAATGTAAAGTTATGTAAATTAGCATTGTACACTTTAAGAAACTTTAGAGAGCTGAGCTTTGGAAGATTGATAGGAACTATGATAAAACTATAGGAAAAAATTTTAAAACACCAAAATTTTAATTTACTTTCCTCCCCTATAAATGTAAAGTTATGTAAAATTAATATTGCATACGTCCAGGAACACTAGAGAGCTGAGCTTTAGAAGGCTGATAGGAACTATGATAAAACCATAGGAAAATATAAAAAAACCTCAACATTTTTATACATTGCAAAAGTTTTGAACAATATCCCGCATATTTTACTACTTTAAAACCCAAATATTTTCCAAATCCTTTAAAAAAGCAGTGAAATCATAACAAAAACATTTCATGTAAAAAAAGCCAAGTACGCGAAAGTGGTATTCCGTAAAAAGAATTGAGATAAAAGTAAAACCAAGTTCTCCAATACAAATTTCAAAATGAATGGATCTTACTAGTTTGGAAATGGTTTTCTAAACTTGGCTATTACGGCTGCACATGACTCTTAGGCACAGTGCTAAATTGAACGTAAAGAAGTTTGGCTGGAGTAGCAAAGTGTAAAAAAACATTTCCACACTAGTAAGATCCATTCATTTTGAAATTTGTATTGGAGAATTTGGCTTTACTTTTATCTCAATTCTTTTTACGGAATACCACTTTTGCGTACTTGGCTTTTTTTTACATGAAATGTCTTTGTTATGATTTACTTTTCCTAAAGAAGATATGAATAAAATGGTTAACCAAATGTTGTTTATTTCCTTGGTAAATTTTGCATGGGGATAAAAAATACACCACTTGAATCCCTAGGTGTATATTAGACCATTAATTACCTCTTAGAAACAGCCCAGTAACCTCGAAAAGTCAAACTAAAATAAAATTTATCTCTGTTGAGAAATCTCCTTCAGAAGCAACCAAACAAAAATTCCCACAAGAAAAGTAGCAATTAATACCTACTACAAGCTAACCCACATAATCTTACATTTAGACTCTTTCTATGTTTCGATAAATCCACGTGACCACCATGTATCGATCATATATTTTGTAAACCACGGAGGGCCCTTTTTGGCTTTATAGACTAAAGAACACTACGACCTGTTTGAGATTGTTGATATGATGGGGGCGAGGGTTGGTATAATATCTATCCCGTGTAGAAGTGTGTGAACCTTAAGTACAACATTTTTGTAACATACAGGGTGTTTTATTATAAATAAGATGTGCTTATACTCCGCAAAAAAAGTATCGCATAACTTGAAAATACCCGGGGCCGCGCCGCGCCGATTACTCAACCTAACAAGAAAAAAACCTACGAGATCCGTAAGACACATCATTATAGTCCAATGTCAAAAAAGTCCCTAGATGGAATTTTCCGGAGTGAATTCATATGAAATCAATGAAAAAAGGGAGGTTTATCACACCATCTTTTCGATTTTAAATATTTTTTTGTACATTCATTCTATCGGTCAAGGGGATTAAGACTTCTTTAATTTTTGAAAATCAAAAACTAGGAATTTGACCGTAAAGTAAATTTAGATATCTTGTTAACTACTTACACTAGGGTAGTGATATAACGTTTGGTTAAAACGTCTTCAAAACTTTTCAATAATAATAATAATAATAATAATAAAGGTCTTTATTGTAGAAAAAAAAAAGGTTTTTAACAAAATCAATGGTATAAATAGAAAACTATTCTACAATGGGCGAGATTCAGTTCATTCGCTTTTAGGAAGCCCCAGAAGCGGATGTCTGTTCTTCCACCTAACCCGGAGAAAAATATTAAATGTTATTAGTTTTAAGTTTTTAGATAAGAAGTAGATGATTTAAGTTAAAAAAAAATTTACAGAATAAATTGAACGTTTCTGTTCTTAATAAAATAGCGCAAAAAAGTCAATAATAAATAAACCCGATTAAGTACCTACGGGATCGAAAAGACTTTACACTGAATCAATTGCGACAATAAAATATTGTTATCCTTTTAAAAGAAAAAAAAACCGAAGCGAGCACAAAAGATAATTTATTGCTCTTTAAATAAAATGTTAAAAAGTTTTTTTTTGAAATTTGATATGCTATATGATGTTAATATTTGAAACAACGGTTTGTTGGCTACTGTGGCTATCTGATAGGAGAATGATCTTTTAAATAATTCAAGATTATGTTTGGGGGGCGTCAGCCTCCCCTAAATCGTAGGTTTAGAGTGTGCACATCTGACCTGAACCGTACTCTTGCATACAGGTAGTTTGGACTTTTATTTTTTAGTATTTTAAAGAAAAAAGTTGCGGAATGTAAGAAGCGTCGGTTATACATATTTAGCCAGTTAGTCCTTTTAAGCGAATGGGTCACATGATCATACTTTCTAATACCATGAATCAACCTTAAGCAGGAGTTCTGCAGCCGTTGGAGTCTAGTGGAGTCGACCTGTCTGATACAGGGACCATAAATTGTATCGCAGTAGTTAACCTGAGACAGTACGTATGATTCACACAGCATAGTTTTGACTTTTTTTGATAATATTTTTCTGTGTTCATATATTTTTTTTAGATGAAAATAACCTCTTTGTATACACTTATTAATATGCTCCGTAAACCTCAAGTCCTGATCCATGATCAACCCTAAGTTGCGGATAGACTTAAAAAAGGCAATAGGTGTTAAGTTTAAGACAAGTTGGTCTTTGTAAGTGTTCTCAAAAGCCTCCCTCTGCCCCCTTGGCCCAAAAACAATAGCTCCCGATTTTTTTGAGTTTAGCTGTAGACAATGTTTTCTAGAAATTTCAGATATATTGTTTAGCTCAAAATTAATTGCTGTGACGGCCTGACTGCTTTCATCTACAGAAAAAGATAAATATCCTTGAGTGTCGTCACACTAAAAATGATAAAGACAGGACAAAAAGGCAGATGGAAAGCCCGAGACGTACAAAGAGTACAGAAGCGGCGATAAAACGCTGCCCTGCGGTACACCAGCGTCGATCGTCAAGAAACTCGATTTTTTACCCTCATAGAAAACAGCTTGTTCTCGAAAGTTTAAGAAGTTTGATATCATTTGCATAGCATGATCTGAAAAATACAGAAAGCTAAAAATTGAAAGCAATAAGGAGTAATTAAGCGTGTCAAAAGCTTTACTGTAATCAAGCAGAATCATTACTGTTAATTTGTTGTTATCTGTCGCACCAAGGATGTCGTCCACTATGGAGGTTAAAGCTGTATTGCAACTGTAGTGTTTACGAAAACCAGATTGATGCACGGGGATAATTTTATATTTTTCTGCATGCGCTTGTATTTGTTCTTGCATGACTTTTTCTAATATTTTGGATATAGAGGGCAAAATACTTACTGGCCTAGTTGGTCAAATGCTTCTGGGGAATTGACTTTTGCTAAGGGCATAACCCTTGCTTTTTTCCAGAGAGTTGGAAAAACCGAATTTAATAAGCAGAAGTTAATTAAATGAGTTTGGTAATAATTAAGAGTTTCAATGTCTGCAGGTATTTTTGAAATTGAGTTGACAAAATGTTGATTGATTTTTCCTATATCATTAAGAGAATCAGGTATATTGTAGTTTTGAGGTTTGGAAAAATTAAGTTGTTTTAAAGTGGCCCACAGGTCAACTGTGATCCTGCCCTCTTGTTGCTGCAAAAATATTTTTTTTTCACGGGCAATAGTAACTGTAACCATATTGCGCAACTGCTTATATGTGTTCCAGTCAGCCAAGTTTTTATGTTTTTTATATTTAGCTAAAATTTTGTCCCTATCCGCCGCCATTGCTTTTATAGTGTCTGTCATCCAGGGTGCATAAGGTTTTGTAATACGGATGGTCCTAAAGGGCGCATGGATGTCAAGAAGAGTGATTAAATTTGAGTTAAAAAATTCAATTTTTTCGTCTATTGATTTGAGGTGGTAGATATTTTGCCAAGGAATTGACTGAAGGTCACTATAAAATTGCTGCACGTTCATATTTTTGAAGTCCCTTGTTGTTTTAGTTATTGGAATTTTTTTTTCATAGTCGACGCTGGTCTCGCAGAAGACCAACTCATGGTCAGAGAGACCGACCTGAACAACTCCCGAGTTTTTTAAAATATTTTCATCGGAGACAAGTATATAATCAAGCAGTTTCAGGGTCGTTTGTGTAATCCGTGTGGGTTCCTGAATAATCTGCGAAAGTCCAGGCCCTTCGAAAGTTTCATTAGCTAGTTTAAAGTCAGAGCTATCAATATTAAGATAATCTATATTAAAGTCGCCAACGCAGATTATTTTGTCTACCAAAGGGATTAAAGAGGAAATATAACCCTCAAAGTTATTTAAAAATGTTTTATAGGAGTAACTGGGTGGCTTGTAAACGACTCCTACTGCCAGATTAAACTTGCTCACTTTAATTTTTAACCAAAGTTGTTCATTGGTATCAGGTGCATCCATTTTTATATATTTTAACCCTGTTTGAAGGTAAAAGGCTAACCCCCCTCGGTCTCGATTAACCCTATCATGCCTTATTAAGCTGTAGCCATTGATTTGTACCAAGCTGTTTGGAATGTGATTTTTTAACGAAGTCTCGGAAACAGCTATTATATCGTATTTATTTTGCAAAACAATATTTTTAAAATCTGTAAAGTGAGCCATTAGAGATGAAATGTTGATATGAGCAATTGAAATAGGTTTATTTTGCTTCATTTTTTTAATCTTTCTATGAGTAAAATTCGTATATACTTTATCTAAATTTAATTTGGAAAAATAATAATTATAAACACAGTTGGTTTAGACGAAAATGGATATCTATTAAAGAAAAAAAAAAGTTTTCCGTAAAATTTCAATTGATTCCGTGCAATATACGCCAATCTATCAAAGAACAGAAATACTTAAAAACCCACTAAAACTACACCAAGAACAAAAAAAAGTATTAGGTAACTAAATTGATAAAAAAAAGTAGAGTTTCACTGCAAACATTGCGACTCACTAGCATAACAAAAAAAAATCAGTTTTATACTAGAAAAAAAAAAGTGGTGCTTCACAAATCAGTCAACCAGATCGCCTTCACTCTGAATGTGTTTTTTGCTGTTATTAATAAATGCATGAATCTTACCATTTATTGTCCAACAATTTTTGACACTCACTGTTTCACGCACTTTTTTTAAGAGCGAAAGTTTTTTAGAGGTAAGAAATTCACTAATAACAAAGCCACTGTTTTTAAGGTTTTTCTTCGTTTTGAAAATATCAGCGCGTATCCATCGGTTTAAAAATCTCACAACGACTGGTCGTTTGTTTACATTTTCATCATGTGTCTCGTTTTTCTTACCCAGGCGATAACAGTAATCAAGGTCTTCTTTGGATATATCAATATTGAATTTACTTTTTGTGAGTTTTGTTACTTCTATCAGCAGGTCGCAATTGTTTTTTTCGGGGATGCCATTTATGACTAGGCAATTAGTTCTATTTTCTTGTTTTAAGTACTCAAGGTCATTCTCGAACCTTTCAACCATAGTTTTAACCCGCTGAATCTCTTCCATTGCCCTTTTTTCGAAATTTTCCAACATTTTTAGCAACTCAGAATTGTCATCACCAACCTGCAGGTCTTTGTTTGCCACCTGAGATTTTAAAAGTTGTAATTCCTGATGCAGGTTGTTTTCGAGACTGTTGACACGGTCGGCCATGTTTGATTTAGCTGTAGCCGCTGCTTTTCTTGTCTGAATTCCCTTGTTTCCAGCCATTTTTCACAGAAAAATTACTTCACAACGAATTGTAACCAACCTTTCTAACTTGTGACACTGAACTTTAGTTTTAATAGTAACTTTAATAGCAATAATTATAAATAATTTTGCTAGAGAGTCGTCGCTAGGCTGTTTACTCTACGAGCGCCATCTACTCCACTATCTAAGTAGTAGTGCAATCAATGAGGTATCACATAAAGTAATTTTTGCAAAAAACAAATTCCACATTTAAAAAATAAATGTCAAAATTACATCAGACCAGCGCAGTAGCTAGGTCCAAATTTAGTGTAGGCAAACAACACATTGGACGACCCCTACCAAATCTTTACCCTACGAAAATTAAAATAAAATTTTGTGCGCATATTTATTTTATTAGAAATCACATGCATAAATAAAATAACGATATTAAATATACATTTGTCTATCATGCAAGGTATGAAAATAAAATTATAAGACTGTTGTAAAAACTCTACTTTATTTAAATACTAATAAAACTTAATGATGTGCCCCATCAATAACGTAGTCCCCTTCTCTATCGACGCAGCGTTGCATGCTTTTTTTTTCAATGTTGGAAGCAATTTTGGAAATCAGCAGAAGGGAGGGTGTTAAGAAGTCTTGCCGTTTTTTCCTTGACGTGTTCTAATATATCAAAACGGGTTCCTTTTAACGATTTCTTCACTTTCGGAAACAGGTAGAAGTCGCAAGGGGCCCAGTCTGGTAAATATGGTGGGTGGTTAACAACGGGGATCTTCTTATTAGCTAAAAACTGCTTAATAGATAGGGCATTGTGGGCCGGTGCATTGTCCTGGTAGAGCAGCCACGCGTTGTTTTTCCACAAATATGGACGTTTTTTCCTTACACGTTCCCTTAGCTACATCAATACTTCCAAATATAAATGTTGGTTGACTGTTTGACCCTCACGCGCCCATTCAATAAAAGAATAACACCCCTAATATCGAAAAAAAAAAGCAATAAGCATCGCCGTTTTGGATGTGCTGGAGCGCCCTTCTCGTTCATCATCTTTAACTTCTTCACGACCCTCGAAAAAGCTTACACATCATAGCATTTGAAAGCATTCAGTAGCCGTTTTTTTTTTAGTTCTACTTACCCTCGAAAAAGCTTACACACATACACTGCTCTCCGTAGACATCTTTTAGCATTTGAAAGCATTCAGTAGCCCTTTTTTTGAGTTCTACTTTAAATTAATACGCTGCTCATTTTTTCGTTTTTCATAATTCCGGCAAATGAGCTATGCACGGTCTGCTTCAAACCACTGCCTAAGCCAAACTAGCAGAGGAAAGGCGACAAGATTGCGCGCGGTAGTAGAACGCACATCAAGGTAAATAACTCCCACCGCCCGAGGCGTGATGATTTAAAACCTGTTAGTACGGGGGCCAGTCTTAAAATTTAATTGTCGTACCTCGTAGCTACTAAGTAAATCCAAAATTAGGAATATTATACCTATTACAATTTTTTGGCTTTAACCAGAGAACATATAATATGTTCTCTGCTTTAATGTCAACATTTTCATTTTAAATGTCATGTGACAAAAACAATATAAAATTCAATTAGGTAAAACCAACTTTTTTCCACCCCTAACAGAGGCGGACTTAATATCTATATAATACGAGCAATTCTACTACAAAAGGGGGGATTAGATGGATTAACATTACATTAGAAAATTAAAGAAAAATGCGAAAATTAAACCAAATAAATAAGGATGTACCTACTTTTCGGAAAAAATCGTGCCGCATAGCAAAAAGCGAAAAAAAAAATAAAAAAGCAGGCAAAAATTGTTTGGGAATCAAACAGGTTATTGTCTTCCTCCACTAATTTTAAATTTTTTTAAAACAAATAGTCCCGGCAGTCATTGAATAGGAATCCAACAGGTTATTGCCTTCCTTTACTAATTTTTAATTTATTTTAAATTTTGTTTTAAACAAATAAAGCGTTTGTTTCGTAAGTAGTAACTTACACCTTCGGGGGACATTACTAAACTAAATTACCACAACATTGTAAAACCTGGTTAAAAAACTTTGCCTACTACTAGGTTTACTAGCTACGCAAAATTTCTAGTGCTAAAGAAACTTTTAAAAAGTACATATTTTTTTAGTATTCGCCTTTGGCCCCTTTTTCCGTTATATAAAAAGTACTCATTTTCTTAAAATTTTCACGCCACGATTTTTTTCACAAAATGTTTTTAAATATTTTCCTACCAAATAATTTTTGCAATTTTCCAGTAGTTAATTTATATTGCTGCAATTTTTTTCTTCTTCTTGAGGTGTGTTAAGAATTTAAGGCAACCTTATTCCTCCCAAAATGGTTAAGATAGTTGCGCTCCTGATCTCACGTAAAAAAAAATTAAAATTAGAAAATAGAGCGCAAAAAATTGTAAGCTCAAGTAACGTCCCTGGAAAAACACATAGGAAATAAACGAATAGGAAGGCGCAGACCGAAAAAAAACTTATACGGAAAAAAGCGCACACTGTATAAAACAGCGCTCAGAAAAACTATACAACAAATATTTTTTAACTTACAAAAAAAAATATGCAATAAAATCAGCATCAGATTAAATTACTTAATCATCATAATTTCTTATAACTATATTTAAATCTGCGAAAATGAAAATATAGATGAAATAAATGATACGCTGAGAAAAAAAAGAGAGAAAATTGTATATCAGAAGAAATAAAGAAACTGATGGAAAAAAGGCGGAACCTGGAAAAAGAACATTGATAGAATACACGGAAGTAAATTAAAACTATAAGAAAAATGATACAAGAAAGAGCCAAGAAATAAAAGTTTAGAGAGTTATAGAAAATAACAGAATTATGAAATGTCTAAGGCCGACTCTAGGTAGATATGAAATAATTAAAATAAAGGATATGAACGGCATGGAGACTAACGTTAAAGAGGATATTATAAATATCACACAACTATTCTATACAGAAATATACCAATATTATAGGGAACCATCACGAAAAACCACGAAGAAACTCCAAACAAAAATAAAGAACATAAACTCAGAGCTACAACCTGAAATAAGCAAAGCGGAAACAAAGATAGCATTAAAAAAAATGAAAAATAACAAATCACCTGAAAAAGACGGAGTAAAATAGAATAGAATACTAAAAGAAAGAAACAAGTGGAAAGAATCAATAATCATTATTATACACAAAAAAGGCGATAGAGCAGACCTAAAAAACTATCGACCTATAACACTGCTCAATGTAATTTTTAAGCTTTTCACGAAAATATTAACAGACAAAAGAACAAGCAGGCTTCAGAAAAGGTTTCAGTACAGTTAGCCACTGATTAACCATGAAAATCCTAATAGAACGAGCCAACGAATACAACATTCCACTATGTATTGCGTTTATAGAATTTTATCAAAATCCATGAAGGAACCAAGCCAATCCGTATAAGAAGAGGCCCTAGATGTTTTTAAAACATTAGATTTGGAAGAAATTGGTATCACCTAAGAAATGCTGATGATATTGCCTTAATAACAGATAAGAAAGAAGAACTGATAAAAATACTGGAGGAATTGGATACAGCAGCTAAAAATATAGTCTTAGATGAACTGCACTAAAACCAGTCATAACAAACACAGATGAGGATATCACGATCAGAATAAACCAAGAGAAAATAGAACAAGTAGAGGAATATATGGGACAAATTATTATTAAACTAAAAAAGGAAAACCAAACGGCTGAAATCTAGAGACGAGAGTAAGATTGGTCTGGGCAGCATTCGGTAAATTAAGTTACATATTAAAAAATAAAAAATATCCTCAGTACCTCAAAGAGAAAGTGTATAACCAATTTATCCTTCCTGTACTTACCTATGGATCCCACCTGGAGACTTACAAAATTAAACATGGATAAGGTAACAAAAGCCCAAAGATTAATGGAAAGACAAATGTTACATGTAACGGTAACAGATAGAAAAAGGAATGAATGGATAAGAAATAAAACAAAAGTAAGAGATGTAAGAGGAGAAGTAGCAAAATTAAAATGGAAATTTGCCGGTCATAATATCAGACAGAGAGACCTTGGGAAAATAAAAGAAGTAGGAAAGACCTCAAATGAGGTGGGCGGACGATTTGAAGAGACATGCAGGAGCTAGATGGATGAACACGGCGACAGGCAGAGAAAAATGGAAGATATTGAGGGAGTTTTCAAAGATGGATCGAAGAAGGCTAGATAGATAGAGAGATATTTAATTCTATTAAATTTATTACAATTTTAAAAATTTTGAAATTATCAGAATATTTTTAACTTTTAAATCTTAAGTCCCTGTTCATAACTATAAATAAATTTTGTTCAGGACATCTTATGATTTAGCGTTATTATTATACTAAGAGCATAAATGGACCTTTACATTCGTATTTACACACTCGTTAAACTAGTATTATTGGTCTTGGTAAAAGTTGGAGTTATAAAAATTTTGCATTTTTTCTTGTATAATCCCAACATTAGTTTTTGAATCTAATCTAATGTAAATAATTTAATTATTGGCTCTGAAAATTTACAATTTTTGCTATCTTCACCAAAAAAAATTACAATGAATTAATCAAGTTTTTCGTAATTTACTAGAAAGTTTGGGGGTCTACGGGTAAAACAGATCTTTTAAATTTTTGAATTTAGCGCACTGAAAGACATGTAATTAGGTGGTCTGATCAAATCTAAAACCATTTTTTCGATTTTTTCCCTGTGCGATTATTTCAGGACTTCAAGTCAACAGAAATGTTATTTTTTCTACCTTTTAACTTACATATTTTTTTTTGTCTCTGGAGGGCATAACTACCCATTTTACCCTAAAAACATATAGTATAGTCATAAAGTAATATATACTACGTTAAGGCCGCTTGACATGGTGCATGACAATAAAATTTGCAGGCAAATGCATGAAATTTTGCCCAGGTGCATGCGCAGTACAAATCCAGCTGATTGTTGCAGGCAATCCATTTTTATCGGTCCGGTGCCATTTTTTTGCATGCAAACTGTACTTGCATGCAAACTGGGGAATTTTTACCTAAATTCTGGGGAATCAATGCATGGCCATGCACATTGTCAAACGAAAAGAAGATTTTTTGCAGGCAACAATTTGACCGAAATTTTTTGCTTGCAAATATTTGCAGCGCGTCATGCACCATGTCAAGCGGCCTTTACTGTAAAAGTGATTGTAAAAGAACAAAGTCAAGTAATAAAGAAGCCAAATAATATTTTTTAACTTTTTATATAGATTTTTTACACAACATTGAGAAATTCGATTTCTTTTTAAGACCGATAACCAAAATTAAAACGATCCAGTGGTTTTACCGCCTTTTATTAACTTCAATACACATACTTCGTTTAAAGAGCTTTTTTAAGAAAATTGAACAAAACCTATAATAGGTTTTTGCCACTGAAGCTGTAACCACACCCTTCACCCGGTTAGTTATATGTCATTTTGAAGAAAGAAATCTCAAATATAGGTCTTTATAAATTTTTACCTAAAGATCTTAGTTTTGAGCAAATTGCATAAAACCTATAAATATTTCAATTTTTTTAATATACCTAATGTGAATTGTGAACATTAGCAGGGAAACATTTTGTTTTCCTCTTTAAATTATTTTCCTACACCTTTTCTCAAAAAATTAGTAGTGTCTGAGTAAATGGCTTATTAATTAAAAAACAGCCGAAAATCCAAAATGGCGGCGTCATTTTCACCATGTTCCCCTAGTGGCAGGTATCATAACCATCAAAGTTATAAAAAAAACTAGTCTTTATGTTCTTTTGTTCCCAATAAAACTTTATACCTATCCCGGCCTAGTAAGTTAAGTCTAGAGCCCCTGTCCTGCCTATGTCTCAAACTCTTGCAACTTTTGTTTGATTCATGATCTCTGTCGTAGTGGCACTTAAAGATAAAGAGAAAATTGAAAAGATTGCATGAATTTTGTGGAAAAGTTGTATTTTGATAAACAGGTTTTACAAATAGAGATTTGTGAAAATGGAGCAAAAAATACACAATTCTTTGGAATTAAAAACCTCAGTCTTTGTTGTGTAGTTAAGATTATACCACCTTTTTAAGAGATCAAGAGGGCTCAGGCCTCTGCCCTCATACAATTACGTCACAACACACAGAGCATTTCAATGACGTCCTGTGGCGTGTCCCAAATTATTGGCCAAGCCATAATCCCCTGAAAACCTTCGGCCAATGAGCGCGGCATTATTTGACAGAGTGCTCGCTAGAGATCCAATGAGATGAAGCAGAGCAAGCGGTTTCTATTCATCCTATTAAATATAAATTGGCTAAAATAATAATGTCAGAAGTCAGTTTAACTGTAACAGCTCTGGCTAAATTGTTTGATTAGAGAGTTAAAGAGTTTAAACCTTAAAAATACTATATACGCACACCAAAGCCGTAAATTGATTTTGATTCGCGTTAATTGATTAAAATTGAAACTTAACAAAAATAAAATGGAAGGTGGTCCATTCGATGATCAGAATTTTAGCGATTACAACAATCAACCGTTGCCAAGTTTGAGTTCGACCCTGTTGCAAAATAAAAACAATGACGTGCACAGTTCGATTCAAGTGATGTTTTCGGGGTTGCAACAGCATCAAGCGCACGAGAATATGTTCGCGAACATGGGATCGCCCTTGGACTATCACGACAAGAACTCGCCGCAAAAACTTGAAGGTAAGGAAAATAATTAAGAATTAAGTAATACGGAATATCTAGTTTCCGAAGTTAACAAATCAAGAGCTCTTGGGAATAAGGATGAAAGTCCATTTTTTTCAAATTTTAGATTTTGACAAATTCGTATTCTCTGATATTTTTTTCATCTATAACGAATGAAAAATCTTAAGACAAATTAAAAAAATTAAAAACAATTTAATCTCTTGCGGGAAAAAAGATGATAGTCTACAGCAGCATTTCATGATAACGTGTATATGGTCAGTTTTTTTTCTATAGAAAGATAAGATTAAAATAAAAGCCAGTCTTATCAGGCGAGCGAAAAATTCTAAAAATTAAGGTATGTGACCATTTCATTCTATTAAGTTAAAGAGTTTTAGTGAGTGTAGTTTGGTTGGGCTAAAATGGATCATAAATGGAGAAAAAGAAAATCCTATGGAAGAGTTAGTGATGTTGCAAAAAAGTTCAGACTGCCAAGTCATACAGTAGGAGATGATTGCAGATGTACAGTTCATAGGGACGTAGGGCAATCAATATAGAAGAAGTAAAATTGCGTTATATTAATCAAGAATTTTATTTTTGTTTATATTATTGATTTTTAATTCCTATTTTTTTTGTAAAATCTTTCATACATTGTTTGCGAATAAACGTTATTTTCAAGTAAAATATTATCAAAAAACAGATGTCTAGCTTTTTCCGACCATTTTTAAGATTGACCCTGTCGTGGACTATCATCTTTTTTCCCGGGAACTGCCGTCATTCGACAGAATAGGAAGCCATAATTACCAAACAGTTCTAGTAGTCTACAAATAGTTAATAGAACTGTAATTTGGAGTCTTTGGACTAAATAAATTATATTATGTTTTGTCCCAAATCACTATGGATATTTCAAAAAATTAATTTTTAGTCTAAGAATTGATTTATTGAACATTTTCAGTTTTTGGACATCTTTTTTCCCGAGAGCTCTTAAAATGTGAAACTCATTTCTTTACTATTTCACAGCAATTTTTGTGATTTTTTGTAGTGGCGAATCCAGGGGGACCGGGTTCCCCACTCCTTGAACATTAAAGTTATGTTTTAGTTTTAGTAAAAAGTTCTTAAATCCATGTACCGCAATTTACTTCTACGTGAGGGGTCATCAGCTTTCAACAGTACTGTACAAATTTCACAACAGGACCCGACAGTACCACGACAGGACCCAACAGTACGCGACAGTACCCGACAGGACCCAACAGTACTCAACAGTACTCGACAGGACCCGACAGGACCCAACAGTACCCAACAGGACCCAACAGTACTCGACAGTACACGACAGGACCCAACAGGATTCAACAGTACTCAACAGGACCCAACAGTACTCGACAGGACCCAACAGGACCCAACAGTATTCGACAGTACACGACAGGACCCAACAGTACACGACAGTACTCAACAGGACCCGACAGGACCCAACAGTACTCGACAGGACCCAACAGGACCCAACAGGGCCACGACAGTACCTGACAGGACCCAACAGGACTGAATTATTTTGGTCATAACGAGGCGTAACGAGGTCATAAAAACTTTTTTGATGCTATAAAAATATAAAAATAAACGGACTTTTTTTGTCCATACCAATAAAAATTTATTTTTGATAAAAGTTCAATAAAAGAGGGACGAAGAGGGATCAATTCCCTCGCAAAATACTCGATAAAGTATATTCAACTCGGTATTCAAAGTATTTTTTAGGGACACAAAGAAGTGCAAAGAAGACAAAAATACGCAAAATATTTTACAATACCCTCGGTAATTGCACTATTAGTCTATGCTTAAGTTTAGATCTTGTAAGGACCTACCCAGATTTTTATTTGTTTTTATATTCCAGATTGGATTTTTTTTAAATATTACTGACGCAATCGAGATGTAGTTCAAAAAGATATTCTGTATAAGCTTATAGATAGCATAAAGTGTGGAGTGTTTGACTCAAGATCCGCAGGTCATGGGTTCGAGGCCCACACCTAGGATTTTTTTTCTTTTAAACAACTTTAATTAAAATTTATTAATTACTACTAGGTAGTTTTGGTTCAACAGCAGTGTATATTTAGTATATTTTAAAGAATTTTGTTTTTGTTTCTATTCACCCTCCACTTGCTCTCCACTCCATTTTAATTTTAGAGTATTGGAACCGATTAAAGATTAGCGCTTGAAAAGCAAACGATTTCAAATAGGTTAGGATAGGTTTCCGATCAATTGACCAAGGTTAGGTTTGGTTTCGGTTTGGTTTAACAACGATTTCAACCTCCCAAAACGAGGACAGGAAAGTTTTAATTTTAAAAATTTCGCCTTTTATCTAATATTCTCATTTTGAAATTCCCGCAGAGACAGTTTTACATTGGGATCGTTTGCTTTTCAACGCGTGCTGATTAAAGTGTATCCACCGTTGCCAATTTTTGTATAATTTCCATTTTTTGTTTTATTAATATGTTTTTTAATTTTAATAAACAAAAGTTAAAAAAGATCAATGGAGGCATTTTGGGTCAGTTAAAATAACAAAAAAATTTGATAGTTGTTATATCGTTATTTTTAATACGAATAAGGTTAACTTCTAATGCAAATAAAGTGCAGAGAGATTTTGAGACACTGTATAAATATTCATGACCATCACGTAAGCAACCTCAATTTTTTTTGTTTTTTTTTTTGTTATATTTATCCTCGTATTTATCAAATTTATATGGTTTTTCACAAAACAAACTATCGAATTTTAGCAAAAAAATTTACCGCATTCCATGGTTTGAAATTTTTAAAACTTTTATGTAATAAAGTTTTAAAAAGTAGGATAATAAATAGTTTTAACATAAACTATTTTAGGTTCTTGGGGCGGCTTCAGGCTTCAGCACCTTATATACGCCCATGAAACAATACAAAACCTAAAGGAAGTTATCGTAAATAACCAAAAAGTATCGAGAAGTTACTAATGCGCAGACTCAGGAATAACAATAAAGAAAGTTTGAAATGCGCGACCCAAATTACCCAAAATGTCTCTATTTTTTTTATACCTTTTTATTCTTTTTCTATCCTTGTTTTCTATGGTTATTTGTACGTCTTTGTTATTAGATAGTTTAAGTTAGGTTTTTACCTAAGCATTAGTTTTGACAGGTTTTGACTGCAGTAGGAATATATTTGCAAAGAATCCTTTGTGCTGGACGCGAAAACCCTCGCGAAAACCGCATCGCGTGCGGCCCTCGGTGGGGGGTCATTTTTTGATAGGCAAATCAACCAGTTGTATTCTCTGGTAACGTTTAAGACGCTCGTAGACTTCCGTAAGCAAACTTTAATTCGTAAAGGCCTTCACACACACAATTTACGTAATCCGTAGCATGGCGCATAGCGGGCTTTCAACCAATCAGCGATCGAATAGTAGCGGCCATATTGGATTTACGTAAGAAAAGTCCATAAGGTTGAACTTCTTACGCGTTATGTTTTTAGCTCACACATATACTATACTATAGTAGTGTGAGCTATGGTGATCCTAATTTTTTCGAGAAAAAAAAAGTTGCTCCGATTTCAAAAATTTTTATATATCTTTGCGTTTCAGATGATTTTAAAACTTTTTTGTTGCGCCGTCTGTCTGTCTGTCTGTCTGTATGTCTGTCTGTCTGTATGTCTGTAACGACCAACGCGCATAAATCAAAAACCGCTTGGCCGATTTTAATTAAATTTGGTACCTAGGCTGGGTCTTGGGTCGAGATGGTCCCATTTAAAAATGAACAAAATCCACCGAACAGAAACCAAATAAAAGGGTGGGGGTAGATTTAAAAAATTAGAGTTTATGTGAAAATATGGCGTGTGTGATATCAAACGAAAGGTAATTGAGTCCGGAGTTTAACAAAATACATTTTAGTTTTTTGTTTTTTTTAAGGGTGGGGGTAGATTTCAAAAATTTGAGTTTAAGTCAAAACATGGCTTGTGTGGTATCAAACGAAAGGTAATTAAGTTCGGAGTTTAACAAAATACATTTTAGTTTTTTTGTTTTTTTTAAGGGTGGAGGTAGATTTAAAAAATTTGAGTTTAAGTCAAAACATGGCTTGTGTGGTATCAAACAAAAGGTAATTTAGTCTGGAGTTAAATAAAATATATTTCAGTTTTTAGTTATATTAGCTCACACGTACACTATAACTATAGTACCTAGTGTGAGCTTAGGGGCCCATATATTGGCAGAGTATTTTGTGTGTGATCGGCTTAAGCTGCTAACGTGACCTTGGCGGACGCCAAATCTTATGCTTACGTAAAAATACGTAGTACAACTTAAACTACTCTCTAATCTATTTATTCTGCTACGTGTATCCTTACATTGACAACACTGTCGAACAGTGGCGTATCCAGGCCTTGATCTTGGGGGAGGGGTAATTCAGTTAAAGCACTGATATATTTTTGCAGTTAATACAATTTTTTAGCTCACACATATACTATACTATAGTAGTGATTTCAAAAAATTTTATATATCTTTGCGTTTCAGATGATTTTGAAACATTTTTGTTGCGCCGTCTGTCTGTCTGTATGTCTGTCTGTCTGTCTGTATGTCTCAACTCAAAAACCGCTTGCCCCATTTCAATGAAATTTGGTACCTAGGCTGGGTCTTGGGTCGAGATGGTCCCATTTAAAAATGAACAAAATCCACCGAACACAAGCCAAATAAATGGGTAGGGGTAGATTTTAAAAATTAGAGTTTACGTGAAAATATGGCGTGTGTGATATCAAACGAAAGGTAATTGAGTTTGGAGTTAAACAAAATATATTTTAGTTTTTTTAAAGGGTGGGGGTAGATTTCAAAAATTACAGTTTACGTAAAAATATGGCGTGTGTGATATCAAACGAAAGGTAATTGAGTCCGGAGTTAAACAAAATATATTTTAGTTTTTGTTTTTTTAAGGGTGGGGGTAAATTTCAAAAATTTGAGTTTAAGTCAAAACATGGCTTGTGTGGTATCAAACGAAAGCTAATATAGTCTGGGGTTGAATAAAATTTATTTTAGTTTTTAGTTATATCAGCTCACACGTACGCTATAACTATAGTAGATACCTAGTGTGAGCTTAGGGGCCCATATATTGGCAGAGTATTTTCATATGGCGTCGCAGTAAAAAATTTTCATTTTTTTGTGTAGAAAAATCCCTATTTTTTCCATTCTTGGGGGGGTAATTACCCCCATTAACCCCCCTGTGTTGCCATTTGAGTACAATCGTACTCAATTTAGTACAAAAAAGGTAATTCAGTACGCAATTTTAAAAATTGACCCATTTTCAGTACGAAATTGAATACTAGACATCATAATCAATATAAATATGTTTCAACAAAAAAAGTACATTTTAACTGAATTCTGTACATTTTCAGAAAAATTTCAGTACATTTGTGAAACTTGATGCGGCAACACTGTGTCGCGGTTGTCGTGTCGTGTGCCGAATTGGTGACGAGTCGTTAAATACCGAGATGAATTCCATCATATGAGCATATGCCAAAAATTAACGTCAAAATGTCTAATTTCCCTTCGGGTCTCAAGTATTATAAACCTTAAACTCTCAAAAAAATTGTTACAAAAAAGGAAAATAAAACTAACCTAACCTAATCTAACCTAACCTGTAAACCGCGAAGTTTCACAGTGATAAATAATTTTGTTTGTCCAAAACGATTCTAGGCTCGATTCTAGGTCTATCAAAACTTTAAAATTCCAAAAAAAAATGGTTGGCAGAAGTGACAGTACAGGTTAGGTTAAGTTAGGTTAGGTTAGTTTCATTTTTCTTTTTTGTAAATATTTTTTTGAAAGTTTAAGGTTTATAATACTTGAGTCCCGAAGGGCCTGGGCCTCTTTCTCTTAGATACTTGTCGAAGAATATCTAGTCTTGCGCAGTAGACAGGGATTGGGTGTTACTGGCCTGTGATATAGCCGCGAGTGTTCTTCCGCAGATCGCTCCTTTCAATAAGTGGATCATCCATCTTTACTCTCTACCAGAGCACATCAAAGGATCTTTCACAGACAGCGTTGCCAGGTCGAATTTTAAGAAAGCAGTAGAACATAAGTTAAAAAAACAGTAGATTCTGTAAACAAACTGAATTTTCCTTTGCAAATAAATAATGTAAAAGCGAACAACTAAAAAAACAACATAAACGGTGCAAGCAAGTACCTCGAACTAGGCAAAAAACCACGCCAAAAATGAACTTGATGACTGTAAAAATGCTTTTAATTTGACAAAAGTAAAAAAAAAATTAAATTGAGCTTTTAGGGTAATAATTCTTTAAAAGGTGACAATTTCAAACATTTTTTTTATCAGAATCATAGAAAAGTCGGTCTTATTAAAAAAAAATCAACTAAAATCAAACTAAATTTGGATCGGTTCAGTGGTTTCTGAGATATCAGCGATTTTAGTTTCAACTTTAAACGGCCATATCTCTGAAAGTTTTAAAAATGTTTAGAGTCGTAAGGGACATATTTTGATCGGAAAAAACCAAATTTGTGGTCCTAGATGTCGCCCACTTTTCAAAAAAGCACGCAGTGGACCTTCATATTTTTCATAATCCTAATTTTTGGACATTTTCGTTTTTTCCCTATATCTCAAAATAGAAAACTCGGAACGCAAAAGTAATTATAACTAATTTGAGAGGCCTTAAAGAGTATTTGCAAACGCAAAAAAATAAAATCGGAATCGGATCAGTACTTTTTGAGTTATTGCAAAATTTAGCCAACTAGGTACCTTATAAATTTTCTGGAAAAACAAAAACAGTAGATCTACAGCCGAGTCTACAGCTCATATATCTTGAAAACAAAAAAAAACAGTAGATTTCCGCCGTAAAACCAGTATTCAAAGACCCAAAAGCAGTAGATCTACTGTAAAATCAGTAGACCTGGCAACGCTGTTCACAAAACACCAAAGGGATCTTTACTTCGAATCCTCGAAGTTTGATTTTGAATTTATGTATTTATACTTCTCGTAAAACGCCATATCATGGTGACCAGTGCGCTCGCCGGTGCGCCATCTCAATTTTATGCAGGTATTATTTTTATTATCCTAGAATGGACTTAAAATGGACGTCCGGATTTAGACGTCCATTAATGTCCTAGATATTCTGGACCTAGAATATGGACTTAAAATTAAAACGTCCTGGTTTGGACTTTCAATGGACGTCCGATTTTGGATGTCCAATGGACGTCCGGTTTTGGACGTCCATTTAGTGTCCTGGACCTAAAATGGACGTCCGGTTTTGGACGTCCATTTAATGTCCTGGACCTAAAATGGACGTCCATTGGACGTCCAGTGCTGTCAGGGTAGTGTCAAGAATAGAAAATATTGTTTTAATTTTAATTTACGTACCTATGTAACACAGAAGTCACATTTTGTTATATGTTACTCTCAAAACCATGTTTTATAACGTAATTTAGAACGAGGCAATTTCGAGGGCAATGTACAGTTTGTTAATGAAATGGCCAAAACAACTTATTACGCCCTTGTTGATTCTCATTTGCGCTATGGAATAGCCTTTTGGGGGAATTGCAGTCAGTATTTGTTCAGATCTGTGTTTGTAATTCAAAAAAGTATTTCAATCGATCGCAGTTCCGTACGGTTATATTGCATCGTACCTGCATGATAGTGCTAACGAGGTCAAAGTCGGAGTTTGTTTTGTTTACAAAAAACATCGCGCGCGAGATACCTGTGTTGAGAATCTATATACAATGTGTATTATAAATAATATATCATGTTTAAAAGCAAAAAAAGTGTGAAACTTGTTTTAAAAATTAGCGAAAAGCCCAAACAAAATCAAGAAAAAATGGATAATGCCGAATTATTTCAGGATAGCCATGCTAGAACACAAAATGAAGAAGTTTTATATAGCGAATGGAAAAAATCCCAAAACGAAAAAAATTCACTTAGTGTACAAGTGGATTATCTCCGAAGTCAACTGGAAAGTATGCAAAGAAAATTTGCAGATTTAGAGACAAAAGTCACTAAAAAAGAAGAGTCTGACATGGACTACATTACTGATGAGGACGATCTGGCAAGAGAAACTGAGTGGATCAGACAAAAAGGAAAAGGTTGGAAAAAACGTCGAATGGATACTTCACTCTCACCACCACAACAAAGCTCGGGCACTGGAGAGCCCTCCAATAAAACACAAAATGAAGAACCCCCAACTAAGGTTAAAAAAGCTCCATTACCTCCACCGATTATGGTAAATGGCGTAAATAATTTTAATGATATTTATGAAAAGTTAAATATCATACAAGGAGTTAAAATAAAAGTTTTAAATAACGAAAATATTAAAATAAATGTACAAGACGCAGACAGCTATCGGCTGGTTACTAAAATGCTTAATGAAATAAAGCATCAATGGCACTCATACGAAAACAAACAAATAAGGCCAATTAGAGTAATAGCGAATAGGCTACACTTCTCATGTGACCCACAAAAAATTGTAGCTGATCTACAAAAAAAAGGTTTTAAGGCACTGGAGGCCAGCAACAAACTTAAATGGAGAACAAGACAACCTCTTAACATGTTTATGCTCACATTCAGCCACGATGAAGATATCAACAAAATTTTTGAAATTTCCAGTATCCTTGGGATTGAAGTGGAAATAAAAGCACTAAAAACCTCAAAGTTAGTCCCTCAATGCAAAAGATGCCAATCTTATGGACACACGCAAAAATATTGCGCTAAAGAACCACGTTGCGTAAAATGCACGGGGAAACATCTTACTGTAGAATGCCCCAAACCAAAAGAATCTGAGCCAAAATGCATCCACTGTGGAGGCAAGCATCCTGCTAACTACAGAGGATGCCTTGTTGCTAAGGAAATACAAAAATTGAAAAATAAACCTAAGAAACCGAATCTCATACCAAACGTGAGTACAAATAGACAAAACCAACAGACAAGAAACACAGTCACACAAAACTCTGTGACAAGGACATACAGCCAAGTAGCAGCAACAGCTACTATACCTGATATTAATATCAGTAGTCAAAATACTATGGAACAAACACTACAATTAATTTTGGAGAAATTGAACAAACTTGATGAGCGATTAACTAAACTAGAAAGTAGCAATAACGGAGCTACCAATATGCCTCAAAATGGTCAGTAATCTTAGAATCCTAGCTTGGAATGCCAATGGTCTCTTGCAACATCAGCAAGACTTGCAAGTTATTCTAGACATAGAAAAAATTGACGTCTGTCTTGTGTCAGAAACGCATTTCACTAACCAGTCTCACATTAAATTTAAAGGTTATAAAGTGTATTATACAACTCACCCTAGCAATACTGCACATGGGGGAAGTGCTGTAATAATTAAAGAAAATATATCACACTATGAGGAGATGGGATATAAAACCATAGAGATTCAAGCTACATTAGTAAGTGTAAAAACCAAAACATATACATTAGTCATAAGTGCTGTCTATATACCACCAAGGCACTTACTAAAGAAAAATCAATATCTTAATTTTTTCAGAAAATTAGGAAACCGTTTTATAATTGGAGGTGACTTTAATGCAAAAAATACCTACTGGGGATCTAGACTGACGAACTCGAAAGGAAAAGAACTTTTGCAAGCTATTAGTGAATATCAATGTGAGCCGATATCAACTGGTAAGCCCACATACTATCCAACAGATCCAGGAAAAATTCCAGATCTAATTGATTTTTTTATAGTAAAAAATATATCTTTAAGTTTTGTAGATATAGAAGAAAGTTTTGATTTACACTCAGATCATTCACCTATTATTCTAACTCTTAGTAAAAACATAATAAAGAAAGAAGCAAATATCTCACTAGTTAATAAACTGACTGACTGGATTAGTTTTAAACAAAGTCTGTCAGAAAAAATAAACCTATCAGTACCATTGCAAACGCCAGAACAAATCGATAAAGAAGTTGATTATTTTGTTACAAATATTCAACAAGCAGCTTGGGAAAACAGTCCAAAACCAAAGAGAATTTTTAAGGGAAAAAACTATCCAAAGGAAATTAGAGACCTTATATTGGAAAAAAGGAAACTAAGAAGAAAGTGGCAACAAAGCCGTGATCCTCGGGACAAAACAAATCTCAACAACATGACGCAGCGCATTAGGCGAGAAATTCTAGTAATAAAAAATGAATCTATTAACCATTTTCTTAATGAGCTTACAGATGATAAAAATACCGACTATTCCCTTTGGAAAGCAACCAAAGATTTTAAAAGACCAATTATCCAAATTCCACCCATACGAAAACCTAACAACCAGTGGGCAAGGAGTAACGAAGAAAAAGCAGATATTTTTGCAAGTCATTTAGAAAAAACATTTCAGCCCCACGAAGCACCAGATGAACACTTTCATTTAAATGAACCCCATCAAATCGAGGACCATATTAAGCTTACATCACCAAAAGAAATATTAACAGAAATCAAAAATATTAATTCGAAAAAAGCCCCAGGGTATGATCTTATTAACGGGGTAGTCATAAAACAACTCCCCAGAAAAGCTATCGTAAAACTATGCAACCTAATTAATGCGTCTTTTAGGCTTAGGTACGTACCTAAACTGTGGAAAGTTGCAGAAGTTATCATGATTCCAAAACCGGGAAAACCACTCCATGACGTGTCATCTTACAGGCCAATATCTTTGCTGCCAATTATATCCAAGCTCTATGAAAAATTATTGCTTAAAAGAATAAAACCCATCATAGAAAGACAAGAAATTATTCCATCTCATCAATTTGGTTTTCGAGACAAGCATTCCACGATAGATCAAGTACACAGAATTACTAATATAATAGAAAAAGCACTAGAAGAGGGAAACGTTTGTTCTGCAGTTTTTCTAGATGTAGCACAAGCATTTGACAAAGTGTGGCATGAAGGCCTTAATTTTAAACTAAAAAGGTTTCTGCCAAAACAGTATTCGGATATTTTGGAATCATACATATCTGATAGACATTTTAGAGTAAAACAGGAAGACTCATACTCAAATTTAAGAGAAATTCAAGCAGGCGTGCCCCAGGGTAGCGTACTAGGCCCTTATCTATACTTATTATTCACTTGTGATATCCCAAAGCCAGAAAATTGTCACTTAGCAACATTTGCCGATGATACTGGTTTATTGACGGTAGAAAAATCTATTGAAAAATGCATAGAGAAACTTCAGGATGCAGTCACCCAAATTCACAGTTGGACCACAAAGTGGCGAATAAAATTAAATGAAACCAAATCAATTCATGTTGATTTTACAAACAAAAATATAAATCACATACAAATAACAATTAACAACATTCCAGTACCATATTCGAATCAGGCAAAATATCTAGGTATGACACTTGATACCAAATTGCGCTGGAAAGCACATGTTAAGAAAAAAAAAGAAGAACTTGAGATAAGGTATAGAAAAATGAACTGGCTAATTGGAAGGAAGTCCAATTTAACAATTCATAATAAGTTACTGCTTTATAGACAAATACTGAAACCAGTATGGACATATGGTATTCAACTATGGGGTTGTGCTAAAGAGAGTAACATTCTAGTTGTACAGAGATTTCAAAATAAAGTATTAAGAAACATTGTGAATGCACCTTGGTACGTTCGAAATAGTGACCTTCATCGAGATCTAAAAATCGAAACTGTAGCAGAGACTATAAAAAAGTACGCAAAAAGCCATGAAGATAGACTCCATCGGCATGTGAATGTGGAAGCAATTCAGCTTCTAGACAATACTATGCTAGTTCGACGACTAAAAAGAGTGAAGCCGTTTGAGCTAGTAAACTAAGTGAATTACACATAAAACAAAATAATGCTATAAACACAACACAATTGTGAGTTACAGACTAAACAAAGCGGGGAGAACTGTTGAGTGAACCCTAAGTTTAAATCTGACTTTTCTAGTAAATTAGGTTAAAACAAAATTGCTAATTAGTCTTACTGACTAGATTGTAATAAAAAAAAAAAAAACACAGTGTGTTTGACAAATAAAAAAAAAAAAAAAAAAAAAAAAAAGATGCATCAGATATATTTGCGGAGCAAAAATCAGAGACCATTGTAGGCCTTTGTTTATGAGAGAAAAAATATTAACTCTTTGTTGCCTTTTTATACTAGAAACAGTGGTGCTGATTTATAAAAAATTTAAAAATCACACATTTGAACAAACCTACCAAACAAGAAGTCAAGAATATAACAGCATACCACTGCCTATTCCTAGGTCTCAATTAACCCAAAACTCGATAATCTACCGCAGTATTAAAATTTTTAATAAGCTTCCAAATAGACTGAAAAGCATTCACTCGGAAAAAATATTTAGGGTTAAGGTAAAAGATTTGCTATTGGAGAAGGCATATTATAGTCTTAATGAATTTTTCGAGGACCAGTTATAGGATAATTGACAAATATGTTTAAACATTTAAATTTTTTTATTTTACTTGTGTATGTATCAGATTGTTCTGTTTGTTGTTACTTGTGTTTTATATCTAACTTTAACATATTTTATTTTTAACATATTTTGACGTTTTAACATATTTTAACATGATTTTACATATTTTAACATGTTTTTACGTATTTGAAGATATTTTAACATGTTTTAACATATTTTAACATATTTTAATTTAATGGTCAAAGAATTTCGTTGTATTTCGATAATAGTAAGTGAATAGGTGTGATAGGTGGAAAGAGAGCATATTTGCATAGGAGAAATATTTAAAAAAAAATATATATATCGCGAAATTTATAGACTGTTACACTATTTTAAATGACTATTCTGTACCTCAACTTAGACTTGTAAGCAAGTGTTTATCTTATATTTACAATTAAGGACCATTTTTTGCTTTGTCTGTAAAACTCTACTTTTTTGACAATAAAGCATAATTTGATTTGATTAATATTACGTATCATGCCGAGTATCATGCACACTGGGTATAAGCATCAGCGTTATCTACCATAATACGAAATTACCTTTTTTGAAAACCAAAAAACTCATTAAACACTTAATTAAATCCTCGATTAAATCGCTTTTAAAATCTAATTTTATTTTAGTAAATGAAAGACAAACTAATTAATTAAATTTTTATGAAATTAAGGAATTTTTAATGTATTTTGTCTCGTTTTTTCTAAATTTATATTAATTAGTCATTAGCAAATTTTAATTTAAAGTTGTTTGAAAAAAAAGAAGTTTTATGTGAGAATCGACCTCATGACCTTTGGATCTTCAGTCGAGCGTGCAACATCTTATACTATCCATACCTACGCTCAAATTTATTTAGAACTGCATCCCGACTACTTCAGTAATATTATGAAAAAAAAACAGTTTTTTTGAAAGATAAAAAAAAAGTTAAAAACTGGGTAGGTCCTTACCAGATCTTAATAGTGTAATTACTCAATATAGTTTAAATAAAATCATAATTTCCACCTTCAAGTCGATTTTCGCTCCTCCAGCTTTGCACCCCACAGACCGCCACTGCTTTTGCACCAAAACGACCTTTTTATGTCTCTAATTATTAAAATTTTATAATTTTTTCCATACAGAACACGACAGTACTTAACAGTACTCTACAGGACCCAACAGGACACGACAGTACTTGACAGGACCCAACAGAACACGACAGTACTTAACAGTAATCTACAGGACCCAACAGGACACGACAGTACTTGACAGGACCCAACAGGACTCAACAGTACACGACAGGACCCAACAGGACTCAGCAGTACTCAACAGGATCCAACAGTACTCAACAGGACCCAACAGTACTCGACATGACTCAACAGTACCTGACAGGACCCAACAGTACTCGACAGGACCCGACAGTACTCAACAGGACCCAACAGTACTCAACAGTACTCAACAGGACCCGACAGGACCCAACAGTACTCGACAGGACCCGACAGTACTCAACAGGACCCAACAGTACTCAACAGTACTCAACAGGACCCGACAGGACCCAACAGTACTCGACAGGACCCAACAGTACCCAACAGGACCCAACAGTACTCGACAGGACCCAACAGGACTCAACAGTACACGACAGGACCCAACAGGACTCAACAGTACTCAACAGGATCCAACAGTACTCAACAGGACCCAACAGTACTCGACAGGACTCAACAGTACCTGACAGGACCCAACAGTACTCGACAGGACCCGACAGTACTCAACAGGACCCAACAGTACTCAACAGTACTCAACAGGACCCGACAGGACCCAACAGTACTCGACAGGACCCAACAGTACCCAACAGGACCCAACAGTACTCAACAGGACCCAACAGTACACGACAGGACCCAAGTCCTGTTGGACGCTGTACAAAATTTTAGGGTGCCGATGACCCCTCGTTTCTACGTCACTTTTTTTTAAAATTATAATATTTTTCAACAATTTTCCCCAGTAGCGCATTTTATTCGAATGTCATGTTAAATTTTAGATTATTAAACTGCAAAGAAACAAACATTTTAGTTGTTGCTGCTCCATGGCCCCTCTTTAACAGAAATTCTGGATTCGTCACTGATTTTTAGCATAAAAAATAATTATTATTTATACAGGGTATTTGTTAAGTAAGCACACAATGTTTTACAAATATGTATATGTAGCTTTCGTTAACAAAGTACAGAGTGGTCAAGTTTGCAATGGTTTTAAAACATTATAAACACCGAAAAAGTTTAAAATAGCAGTAAAACTTGAATAATTTTCTCAATTTGCCTTACATTAATTGACTTATTTTAATTTAATAAGCCAACTTCGACTATAGGACATTTTCTCGATTTTCAACTGTATTATGGCCACACAAAAACTTGTTTAAAGAGTTTAAAAGTTAGTCTAAATATAATTAAATTAAATTTAGTAAAGTAAATGAACTGAGCTTAACTGTGCCAAAATTAGGAACTTTCTACTACTATTTTTTTATTGTTTACTGGTCATCTAAGTAAAAAATAGTATTACCAATATTGAAAGATCAAAGAAAAGAAAAAATCTAGAAAAAAAATGTAAAGACAAGATTTGATTATTATAAAAATATCAGAGCCGTAGTTTTTGAGATATTAAAAAAAAGCAAAACAAAATGTGTTGTGCAAGCCAGAAAACTTAGGTATATCTTAGAAATAATTACAAGTAAATTACCTTTTTTAGGCGAAGAAATTACATAGTTTTTTTATATATAAAAGTTTTAAGTCATTAGCTTTTGGGGGTGCTAGGGTTAATGAGGGTGTAACATCTAAAATTAAAAATCATAATTTAAAGACCATTTCTTTGCGTATGAACGTTGAACGTGGAAATTTGTATACTTTTTAATACATATGCACGAATTTTGGACTTCTTGTTACTGTAGCATAATATAAACCCCTATTTAATTGATTTAATTTTTTTAATAATTTTAGACTCCCCAATGAACCATCACCACGAAGACTTGCAACTATGGAAGGCACCTCCACCACTTTTAGAAAACGTTCCAAATGGAAACGAGCAGGGAAGAAAGAAAGACGACGTTGTCCTCCTGCAGACTCAGAATAATTTAAATACCACGGAACTGGCGAACGCGACTTCCACCACGCCCAAAAAGAGTGAAAAGAAAAAATCTGACAACAATGGGGTGAAAAAGAAAAAGACAAGGTAAAACAGTAATCTATATTACCGCTCTATGGCTTAAAGGCACTCATCGGAAAGCAAGCTTTATAGAGCTTGCTCAACGAAGAGTATCCTTACTGTTGCTCGCGGCAGTCATGTCACAGAACATAAATTTTATTTATTTTATAGAAGTCCCAAATTTTTATTTTTCCCATTTTTCTTGAATTTAAATTCACTCAGTCGAGAGGAAGCATATAACTTTTTTAACAATGAAAATTTCATATTAGTCTAAATTGCTTTCTTTATAGTTTTATTTTAACACATAATCCAGCTATCTATCCCAATCTATTTAGCCTTTTTCAATCCATCTTTGGACATAGGCCTCCCCCAATATCTTCCACTCTTGTCTATCTAATCGATCGTCTTTCTGTCTGATATTATGACCGGCAAATTTCCATTTTAATTATGCTACTTATCCTCTAACATCTCTTACTTTTGTTTTATTTCCTATCCATTCATTCCTTTTTCTATCTGTTAGCTTTACATGTAACACTTGTCTTTCCATTGATCTTTGGGCTTTTGTTGCCTTATCCATGTTTGATTTTGGAAGTGTCCAGGTCTGGGATCCATACGTAAGTAGAGGCAGGATACATTGGTTATACACTTTCGTTTTGAAGTATTGAGGATATGTTTTATTTTTTAATATGTAGCTTAATTTTCCGAATGCTGCCCAGGCCAATCTTACTCGTCTCTTGATTTCAGCTGTTTTGTTTTCTTTTTTTAGTTTAATAATTTGTCCCAGATATATATATTCCTCTACTTGTTCTATTTTCTTTTGATCTTCATCTGTGTTTGTTTTGAT